>JAYKKI010000038.1:9900000-11225000 GCA_039881145.1 Druceiella hillmani | reverse complement strand
TTTGCCTGTTTTTTTTAGAAACAATTTGAAAGCAACTCCCACGCAATACAAATTTCTT
This sequence comes from Druceiella hillmani, assembly GCA_039881145.1. NCBI lineage: Eukaryota > Metazoa > Arthropoda > Insecta > Lepidoptera > Hepialidae > Druceiella > Druceiella hillmani. Next base: position 11,224,942 of record JAYKKI010000038.1, on the reverse strand, counting down.
TCGTCACAACACTCACCGAATATTTAATTATTACGGATGTAGAAATGATGGGTTGTCCGCAATACACCCCGATCTCGCATCACGTGTTTCTTTTTATTCCCAAGAATAATAGATAAAGTATTTGCCGGACGCCGAAGAAGCGATGGCTGCCTTAAAAAAAGAAACCGGAAGAGAGATCCAAGGAAGAGTGTTCCTTCAAATTAACGGTAAATTATAAACTTGCTAGTTGGTTCCATTTTCATATTCTAAACATTTTCACGTGTTACCTCTATATATCTGGAATCGTCTTCTCACTTGCTGAAAGTCAGATTTCCTGCATATTCTGGAGCTGTATTATGAGGGTATCAAAATAGCTGGGAAGCGGTTCGTATAGAAGGTGCAGTGTCCGGTAGTACGGCTTGGAACTCCGTGGTTCACAACCGTACACCCATATTTATTTCACTAAAAACTTAAAAGGAAACTGTAATATCAGTACTTTACATGTTCTGTTTTTTGTTTTATACTAATAAATGGCCTTTTAATTTAATTTTATAACATATTATGTAACTATAAATATGGAACATATAATTATTATACGACAGAATGTTGCTAAAGATTAGTTTCTTTAGATATTTTTAATTACAACTGCTTAACTTTTACATTTAGAGTTTAACAAATTAGATCAAAATAGAAGTCACGTAAAAGTAATTACGGTTTATACTAGAATCATAATTTTACGCGATAAATACAGAATATGTCAACGAAACGGTAAACCTAATGCCCCGACCGAAGTAATTTAACATTCGTACGAATGTGTTCTACAAAAACGTAAGTGTCACTACGGATATGAAAGTTACTCTGACATTTCCTCGCGTGTTCCAAGCATAAACAGCAAATTGTACGCTTTTGAATACAGTCATTTACATATGAGAACGCATAGGGTGAATAATTGGATCGTTCACAATTTAAGTATTCATTAAAAATTAAATTATTTGTCCGCCGAACACAAACTCGACCATTCAACGTAATATGCAAATATCATCCATTTTTATTTTCATAAGATACTTGTATAACTAAACGAAATTAGTTTTTAACGCTGTGGTGCATATTAATGTGGTGTCTTAAGTCTTCTCATGTAGATGTATAGATGCAGCTAAGGCATCGAGGATAGAAATGAAGGTCAACGTTTCAAAATTTTTGTAAAGTTTTTTATATTTTGTGCTGAACGTAGTCTGGGTCTTATTACGATATCGAAAAAAGTGGAGTGCAGGTCCGCGGAGTTAATCTTCACGATATTTTAGTTCAATGTGATTTCAGTGATGTTGATGAATATGTCTCAATATTTGTAATTACACTTTTCTGGCATTTAATATAATCTTGAATCAAAAAGTGAGTCAGCTGGGAATTGGTTATTCTAACTGACGTTATAAATGCGAAAATGTATTTGTTTTTTCGTTTTTCAAGTCGCAAGCGGAGCAACGGATCGATGTAATTTTTTGAAACACAATATAAAGGAGTAACGGAATCACTCCCTTCAATTCCTGGGTTAGAGGCAAATATTTCTATTTTCATTGTCATTTTTATTACAAAGTTACGAAAATAAAAATTTAGTATTTAATTTCCCTTAATAATTCTAGATGTCGCTGCATATTTTAATTTCTCCCTATTCATTTGTTCACCTATAACCACGCGTGCAAAGCAAAGTACCTATATTATTCGAGAATGGTTTAAGTTTTAAGACAAATCGTGGATGTTATAAAGTGCTCTGCGATGACCCAGGGTTCTGACTTTCTATAGACCTTCATATCTCTTGTGACGGTGGAGATAATTACAAAAAATGAATTATTTACGCCGCTTCGGCTTCGCCGACTTTCTCTTCGGAGAAACAAAAAGAGTATCGCGGACGTCACGTAGTGCGAACCTCTTGCCCCAGCGCGGCCCCGATGCTAGCGGGCCGTACCGGGCCGGGCGGTTTCAAAACTCTTTCAGCGCGGTACATCCGTACAAAGGGTCACGTTATCTTCGCCACCCGCCGTGACGTCAGCGCGGGGCTTGCTCGAGCCCAACTTCAACCGGATGCGAGTCTGATTTCGGATGTCAGTTTCAAAATTAGCATTGTAGACAGTTAGTTTCATGTAATCGTAATTTAATCTGTTTGAAACTATGTGACGCAATTGAGATTGTCGAAGTTTTTGTGGCTGCGTGTTCAATCTTGCAACGCATGAATGGATTGCCGAATCGTTTGCTCAAACCTTACAGTGATTGGTTATTACTAAAGTTAAAGTTACTAAACTTGAAAGTTTTGATCGGTATGCAGTCATTATGCGATCGCTTCTTTTGTTTGAACCTTTTAAAGATTTTAAGTATAAAAGATCTAATCTAAGCCTCATTATCTATTATTTTTTAAAAAGAAATGGAGGAGTTTTCAATATCATGTCATTAATTAATAATTCAAATTATTGTCATGAACCTAATTACTTTTTTTGTCACTCGGGTAACATTAATTTAATTTTTTTTGAAACATTCGTGAAATGAAGTATGCAATAAATTCTTAATGTTGTACTAAAACTTTCGGTATCGGTACATTCCTTGTGTGTTAAGAATTTAGCCATCTTAAAAAATGTGTCAGTATTTTATACAATCATCCAAGTCAAACTGGTGTGCTTTTAACAAGTATAAATGAAAGAATATCACGCTCTTGACACGCGGTTGATCGCGACAATGCTGTCGGTTTCACTAGAGAGAATTATCGTGTACTACTTTAGGCGTGCGTTAGATATTCCGCCAGATGATTGTCGACCGCGAACTTGAGACAATAGCAGAATTCAATTGGTGAAACCATGATAGCTCGTACATATCGGCAGTTATAAATTAAGAATTATTTATTAATATTCCGTCTCACTTGACGATATTCTGGTCTTATCTGATAACCGTATCTTGCATGTGATTTTTAAATTGTTTTTATTGTTGCAATTTCCCCGAATATATAGATTTGTAGGGGTCAAGGAAATTTATACATATTCAGCATGGGATGCGAGGTGTTTGAGCATAGTTATTATAAAACTTAAATAGAATACAGAATATGAGATTCGCGCGGGATTAAAAGAGAGGTCGGGTTACTCAGATATCACACACGATCAAGTGACAACAAAACATGTGAAATAGGCTGTATGTTAAAAATACTGTAAAATAATAGAAGTGTTGGAAGATGCTATACGAAGGCGCAATCGCCGTTGATATTACAGTCCATTGGGTGTATGTCAGAGATTTATGATTAAAGGTTTTTAAATATATCTAAAAAGCCGTCTCATGTAATCATTTCGGTTCAACTTACAAATTATTAGAAAATTAGTCGTAAGCAAAGCTCTCTTTCTTGGACCTATAGTTTAGGGAATATGACGAAGAATGCTTATAAAATATTATTACTAGAACGTCTTAGTTAAGAGACTTTTATAAATGTTTACTTTGTGTATTCGAAAATAGGTTTCTCTGTTTCCTTGATATTTTCTTTTGCTATTTATCATATGTATATTATTTTCTACTAAGTTTTGGTTTACATGTCTTTTTAAAAGTTGTTTTTTTATATATGTCAGCCTAAGGTAAGATTTAAAAAATCCTGATAGTTTACAATAACACTGTAAAGCTTGCTACTAAAGATCCATTACGTCCAAGGACTGAAATTCATTGTCGTATTATGGACTACCTCTTGCGTGCGATCTAGCGACTCTCGTTTATCATGGACTTGAATGGCTGGATGAATTGTAGTTTAATAAAAAATATTAAAAGAAGAAAACATGTCGCTAGACATGCTAATTCTGATTATTAGCCATATATGGTTTGAAAGAATATTTGAAAACTAATTATATTATACCTAATGTTAAATATTGAGGACTATTAGCAGTCAGAAGAAATAACCTGAAGATACCACTATACTCTTTTAAACACGTCAGCTGAAGACATTGTTTACATGTCAATATCCAGCCTCAATACCGGTCAACCTTGGACCTACATTGACGTTGGTTTCCTGGTTGCGAGTAGGTTGCCGTGTGAGCGCGTCCGTGCCGCGCCCTGCGCCTTATGCTAATAACACACATCATCACCATGGAATGTAGATGCGAGCGCTGCTAATAAAGAATGCAAGGCTCCAAGATACGCTTAGCGCATTAAAATGGCTGATAAACAGAAGTTTATGTGTTCTAAATGAGACGCGGATACACCGCCTACGTTGTTTTTTTAGTTTTAATGAGATAATCCATCAGACAATGAATGACAACAAAAGTGAAAATATATGTAGATGAATTTGGATTGAGGAACAAGTGTGGAATTGTTGTGACTAGAGTTATATATAGAGATATTTTAGAAATTCAGAATTTGATTTTTTTGTGTTTATGGGGGAAATCAATAGTGTCAAATAGATTGTGCAGTGAATTTTAGCAGCTATCACATCCTGTCCATTTGTATCCTCTCCAGTATCGAAGAGAATAAGGTCAAATATAGAATTCACCAGATACATATTTAATTAGATAACAGAAATTAATTACCATTTATCATAATTTTAATTGGGTGATTCTTGCAATGTGCCACGCCTTGTTACGCACATTGTAATGTACATTATCACGCAGAAAGAAACCTTTATCGTGTTGTGAACTTTTTCAATAAAGTGTAAGTCCCAAATTTTGAAGCCAACTGCAATACACGATTGCGGTAATAGCGTTTACTAGGAATTGAATTACAGCGTATTACTAGGAAATGTTCCAATGTACCATTGCATGAATATTCCACTGAATACACAACATTATCTTTTTGTGATGGGGATCATTTTTGGCATCGGTTTGTTAATTTTATTTTAAATCAACCACTGACACTTTCAGATATGATTTACATACATAATCCATTTCTCATCACCAAAGATCAACTGATTCAACTAGTTGGGACGTACATATGTCGAAAAGGTAAAGGTAAACACATGCCTGCCCAACAATTTAATTGATCGCGACAAAACCATATTTGTCTTGCCTAACTCATGTGAACGTTTCTGAGTGTGAGAGCATTAAATTTGAGTAACTAAAGTTCGCGTTGAAAGTCTGGAATTTCTTTCAATTAATGATTTTAATTTTATGATATCCAAATCAATCCGTCCACTGGATCTAAGTCCTTAACGTGTAAAGCCATTCAATCCATGGAACCATCGTCACGCAGTAGCTTCAGAGACGGAAGCTACTTTTCATGCGTGTGGTTTCGGCTGCAGAATGACCATAAAACAAGCATGCCGCACATGGTTTTATTGACATTCATATTTTTTGCCGTTGATTTGTCCATGGTCAAACTATAAACTACGTTAGAGAGCGCGTCTCGTTTTTTATATGTACTCAACTGTAGAATGTTTTCAAACTTTCCTGAAGAGTCCAGATATTTTTTAATAAAAACTTATTATTTATTAATCCACCGTATATATTTGTTCCTACCGTACTTTTGAAGAAATCATTTCGTTCAAACCTTATTTACGGATGGTAGACTAGATCCGAGGGGAAATTCTGATCCACTACAAGTCAACAAAAATATTATTTTATATTTTATATTAATTTAGACGTAGAAGGGTCTGATGTAAAATCTGGCGGCATCAAATCAAGCGGCAACTAAGTAGGCGAAAAAGCACTATTTTATTTAGGTAGAGTTCTTGCTGAACGTTTTGACAAGAACAAAATTTGTGCTCGTTTAACTTATGAATTCTGAATGGGGTTTTGCCTTTATTTCAAATAATTATTCTGACTTTTCATTATCTCGATTCTTGTACTTATCAAGGTGATACTCATAATTATGCAAATGGGATTATTTTATTGATCGATCGCAATGATGTTTCGTATAGTTTGCCGTTTACATAGTTTCCACGTCTCGAATGTACATTTCGTAATTTCCATAATCACTTTCTCCTCTCCATATGCGTGGCTCATTTGTGTGTGCGAGTGGCATTTTAATTATTATTGACGCCGCAAGCGTCTAATATTTGACGAGAAACTACTAATTTTGTTTGTTCTCCGTTATGAGCGTGCTGCAAATAAATTTACTTACTTTATTAATTCGATTTTCTGAAAAACGGTAAATTTTTAATTTTTTGTCGCATTAGCGTTGGATGGAAAATATATGCATACGTGTGCCGATGATGACTGACGACGATTTTAATACGCTTTATTTGTTAATTAAGTTCGGTTTTATGCTTTTGCGGCCTCCATTTGAATAATTGAAAATCATTGAAAAGTAATACGAGGTTGAATAACTGAAGTTTTTCACTTCGAAAATTAATCTTATTAGCAACGTAAGTATTTTTGTCTATTACTGATTGCTTTCATCTTTATAAATTTATAATATTTGTTATGAAAAAAGTTGTAAATTTCTCGTTTATTTAATAAACTTCCGTCAAAGAATGTACGTCAACGACGGCAAAGAAATACTGATCTGTTGATGTTATTTTTTTTAATAGGTAATTTTCTTTTAAGTCCTTACCGTTAAATGTATAGTTTATTATTATTAATTGTGTTCTTTTGAAATTAGGTTTTATAAATTTTGTTTTATAAGGTTTGGTAAATAGCCAAAATCGAAACCCAGTTTCGACTTCTGTCCTAGTTTTGGCCGAAACTGATACTTGTTTAGGTTATTTTTAATCCTTTATTATCTCAGTTTTATACTCAACTTTCTTGTCAATTTTGCCTGTATATTTAAATGACGTCGGAAAAATACCTTACTTTAATTAAACGTCTTTTATTTAGTTGCAGAGTATCCAATCAATTTTTGATTTTGCGTATTGCATATATAAGTGAATAATTTTGTTCGTAAATATTTTTTTAATAATGAAACAGTGACGTAAAAATAAATAAACTATTCTAAAAAATATGTCATAAAATGACAATTTTATAAAAAACGTTAGTTGCAAAATTAAATACACCTATATCTGTTCGACTTAGGCCTAACGATGTGTGTAACTAAACAATTTAATGTTGCAGGCTTAATACAATTCATGTTTCAATGTTTTCTAGAAGGGAATTGCATCTGCGATGTGAGTTTTGATCAGTAGCGCTCAATAACTGATCGCACGATATGCTGGTGGATGGAGACGGAACATATTTCAACACCGCCTTTCTAAGAAACGAGTTCAGAATTTCCATCAGTATTTCTTTGTCGTCGTGACTCGGAAAGTTAACATTGATTCATTAGTCCTCTGTCTGACAAGTAGAGTAGTGTTTAGGCCATAGCCCCGCATTTTTCGCTAGCTGGGAATTAACTGTTAATGTGAACAATTCTGTCAAAGGTCCATTGACATTTTCTGTTACACCATTCCTTTTCATTGTGATTTTAGAAAGCTTCTTATTTCCTTTACGGCAATGTCAATATCTACTGAATTGATGTCAACGATTTAAACCTTGGACCAAGCAAAGTAAGATAGGTACTGCAGGATGTCTTTTGACTTACGTTTGTCATTATGTGTTTCGCTTTTCTGGTCATCCTGTATTTCCATTTATGATTTCACAATAATGCGAGAGGAATTATGATAGATAGATATATGCAGTACCAAACGACAAATCGAGTTAGGCTTCAAAAAAATTTAACTCGACCAATAGTTTGATTGGTACCGTCAGAGAGGGATATTGTATTTTTTCCGTCATGTTCCACACTACTACAAGTTTACTGTGGTTCTTTACTCTAATAGTTTTTGCGACATCATTTATACATACTCACTAAAGGCGAAGCAAACCTCACAATTTCAGTTTTCGTTTCAGTCACAGTTCCGGCTATTTTTTGGCCGAAACGGAAATTTCTGCTGAAAGTCTTCGGAGTTTTTTTGAAGTTCGGAGCTGGCCGAAAACAAAAACTAAATTTTCCGTCTGACACTCAAACGTGAATCCAAGAACATAGAGAATTGAGTGTTCAATAAAAGCAAATAACTAAACCCTTAAAATTTTAATTGTAAAAGAACCAAGGAGATCGTTAATGTAATGCTTATATATATATAAATAAAATAAAATGAGCCAATGTTGGATTAATATATAAATATTGAAATGCAAACATAACAGATACCAAGTCGGCGCGTGCCGACGTCGGTGCAGCCAACGGTTGACGTCGTCCAGCCAGTCTCGTTTGCGCCAATTTGTTCCCGTTAGCGACCGTTAAAATTATATTTCTTCGTTTGCTGTGCTGCAATACCCAGTTCCATATTCACCTTTTTACGTAAATGTAGTCTTCGGTGACCAAAGTAGTGACAGGGTGGGCTCCTTACGATACTATGGCAGCTAATTGTAGCGAAAGCGGTATTTATACAGGAGTTTTGTGAACGAACTATTTCAAGTAAAATTCAAATGAATTGATTAGTTCTCTGGATAGTAGAATCTAGAACTGTGTGATTTAATGCAAACTCTACACAATAGCGCAAGTAAAATATATAAATATCTAAATTCTCTATGTAAATATCTAAATCCTCGCAAGTAAAATATATAAAATTCTTAAAATAAATTTAACTTTAATTGAATTTTATTTTGAGAACAGGGATTTGATTCTACTGTACAGTGTGATTCTTCTATACAATGTAGTCGCTTAGCTAAACAGGTAAACACCACACGATACAAGCTTAATGACATTAAAATATTGTCTAGTAATAAAGCACTTTCCATGTTTTTGCGTCTGATTTTTTTTCTTAGACAAATTGATTAAGTTACATTGCTTAATTAGTAAAGAACAAAATAAGAATCCATTATAATAAGAATAACAAAGCCTTTTTATAGGACTACTGTTGTTACTGAAAAAAATTAAACTATCAGAAAACTTCTGGTTTTTAAATTCAGTTCAAAAAATCATTAACTTTTTAAGAAATAGAGTGAAACTTTGATTTAAAGGAAACGATCAAGAATTGGCTTAAAAATATGTCCGTAGGGTCCATGCTTATTCAACCACGACCTCACCGTTTTGACTTTACTTTGACAGAATTGCGAATGTTTCCTTTATCAGTGAGTAATTTTATTTGACGTGGATTAAATTATTAGTAATTGAAACCTTTGATTTGAAACCACCTTTTAACGAAACAATTTCCTTTTCTATTTTCTACTTACCTACCAGCCAATGAAATCTAGTGAGAATTTACCTATTACGACAGCAAAATCTAGTGCATCCAAGTTTCTACTTTTTAACCGCTGTCAGCATGACTAGTTTTTCTTTGGGAAAGGTTACAATAGGTCAAAACGATATTAGAACAATAAAATCCTAATGACTACATAACGTACTAGAACTATAGGTATAAAATAACCCAGTTTTTTGTAAAATTAAAGAAAAATTTGATTGAACTGGGTTTGAAACCAAAAGCCTCATTTTTATTAATTTAAACCAGCTTTATTATTGTGCCTGTGATTTCACACGCCTGGACTTTGTTACACGTATTATAAGACCTCAGAATTTTTAGTGCTCATTTACCGACATAAATTGTTACGTATTGATCTGTACCTCAGTAGAAAACTGTCGAAATACGTTAAGTAATTTACTTTAAATTCAAATCGAAAGGCACCAATTACAAACGCTATCTTTATGATATCATCCAAATAGCCTAATCATGTTTTAGAAAATATTTTCAATATGCGGTCTCCAATCTTTAAACGATTTTATTATTACGATTTGTTATTTGAAAATTTGAATAAATTTGCATTGACATAAACATGACATAGTTTATGTTTCATTAAAGAAACATTAACTAATTTGTAATGATATGTTATTAGCAAACAACGCCATGGTGGACGCATATGAGCTGTTGTATATGTTTTAAACACTTCAGATGAAGGCCTAGTTGGTAATTGATTGAGATGTGGATGAGGTCGGCGGATTTAATTTTTTTGTATTGAAGGTTGCTATTAAAAGATACTCCGAAAATGCGGACTAGTAGAACGTTTCATAGTTTAGCCGTCAGATGAATAAACCGGAAAAATCCCAATTCTCTATTATATAATGTCGATTAATTGTAAATTTAATTGTAACGATTAAATTTAATTGAACGATTTAATTGTAAATTTCTTGCCTGTCTTTTTTGGCGCATGTTGTTCGTCTACCATGATCATGGTGATGGACGTAGCATTTTGTGAGATAGCGTGCATCATATATAATTATATTATATAAATGAGGAGAATCTTTCTTGTGTATTTGCTTTAGTCACTTGAGCATGAAATGGATTGTTACAGAGCTCTGGAAGGGCACTACGATAACAGAAATGGTGGTGGGTATATTGTGTCTTGTTTTGTAATACTTCGATTACCAATTTTTTTTTGTTTATTGTATTGTTATAATAAAATGAGTTAATCGCGTTAATACGGGTTAATAATACTCAGTCGATACTGGTGAACTCAATATTGACTCGCATTATGCAGGAGGGGTCATTTAGTCGGTACCAAGTGAAGTGGGTCGGTGCCGTGTTTGCGTTAAATACATATAAGTTGTTAACAAAAAAGACAAATGTACTCATGTGGATATTTTATATATGCATGTATGCATATATACTAGTGGGGTAACATTTGCTATGTGGAAATGCCACCTTCTTTTGTACGGAAATATTTCTTTTTATCTTCGAGTTTTCTGTGAGACAGATAAACGTATTCTTCGTTTCGATAAATGCAATTTAATTAGAGCTGCATAAAATAGTAAAACATGTCATTTAGTGAATTAAACCGATATTCTTTGCGACTGGACTTTATTTGCCGTTGTTGTATTGGCCCAGAATTCGAAAGGTTTAAATAGTTTCAGCCTATATATGTGTACGTGTATATATATATATATATATATATATATATATATATATATATATATATATATATATATATTATGTATATTATGAATAGATTCGCACGAACGTATTAAGTAAACGTTATAATTAAATAATAACGATTCTGTAATCATATGTTCGTAGGAGTAATTGATATTTGAAGGCCAGAGATGAAATTCTTTTCAAAGTAAAACGCGGTTAGCTCAACAAAATTGTGAATGAAATTTTACCTGTTTTATAGTTTTCAGTGACTTTTTTTCAGACCGATTAATGAAATATTCAGAAGTGGATAGAATGGTTCGAATTTTTTTAGAAATTGAAAAATAATTCTTATAAACTTTAGTTAGAAACTACGAGTGTTTAAATTTATTGAAATCTCGTATGCGACTTTACTTCGCTCTTAAAATATTTTCATCAAATGTCATTTCAAAATTAAAATACTTCAAACGGACAATTGTTTATGGATTTAAAGAAAAATTATAGTCATAGTTAGGTTAACATAGATTTATGTCACATTTCAGCGGTGCATACCTCATTGTCTGTATAAAAGACTATTGAATCGGTTAAAGTTAATAAGTAAACATATGTCTTTTTAACACTGTGCTATATACAGTTAACCATCAGTTTAACTACAGCACAGTACAAAATAATCTTAGTTGTTGCTTTTCTATTAGCGGTGTCATCGCTCGCGTAGTTTAGTCCAGTATCCAGCTGCGTCTTTGTCCATTGTGCGATAGCGCGCTGCCCCGATTCGTTATTGGTTCCGATTCAATCGGCATTCTTATGGTGGTCGGGCATACTCGTCTAACTCTTTATAACCAACACACTGCAGTCAGTTTAAAAACTCATTTAAAGTCATGTTAGTTACCCGCATTAAGAAGTAAAGAAAGTGCCTCGGTGAAAGTTGAGTACAAGCGGCGAATCGGTTTGTCATGTACATGTTAGAGAAAAACGTCGGTGACATGTTGTATCGGGGCTTTTGTACGATTTGTTTGCTCTGTATTTCGTGACAATTTGGCGTCGATATCGATGCTGGTAATAATATCGACGTTGGAAGAGAAATTTTTCAGTGTCTGCGGTTTGCGATACAAAATAATTTTTTTTATTTTAGTCGGAAAATTTTTTTTATTTTTGAAAAAAATTTGGCTTCATTTTTTTTAACAAAATCTAGAATTGAATTCATCGATCTGACCGTTAATTCAACAAAGTCTAAAGTCTACACCATCGCTACTGAAATGTAGGTCTCTAATAATGCCATTTCCGCAAATATTTACATTAATAAATAAGTAAATAATCAATTCCGTAGATATGCGTATTTCCAAAATTATCTACAAGAAAATGTAGTCGCTTTAATCGTAATCAAACTTTACGAGAAATTTAAAACGTCGGAAAATAATTCAAACATTCGATAAACGACATATGTCTTTTATAACTGAACGTTTTACGTTATTTTTGGGATCCCTTATATGCTTATTTTGTCCATTATTAAATTAATTTTTTTTGCATTTCTACCTACATTTATTCACCCAAAAGTTTACACGAAGTATGTCTAAACGTTGAATATATATGAATACTCACGTAATATGTTCAAAGCTTAAAACCATGTTAATATCCTGTAAGAATTCGTGGGATGTCACTAATAAAGTCAGAAAAATTGTCCTCTTTTTATTGTAGACGACAAAAACCAAATTATTTTTATTTAAGTCTTATATTGAAAAAAAAAACTAATATTTTAATGTTTATCACATCCATACTGGTTCATATCTCTAGCTGGAGTTCAACACTTTGATTAGAATTACACATACTAAAGGAGATCAGAGATAAATTATGAGTTTCCACTTGAAGATATGTTTATACAGACACGATTGTACTACCTTCGCGAAATCTTTATTAGATCTTTCTTACAGATGAGGGAGTAAAAATTGCACTCTATCCTATGTTACTGAAACATTAATACTAATGACTGAAGGAACTGTAGCAAATACCGTAAGCAGATTGAAAATTCTGGTTTCATTTTACGTTTAAATTAGACAAAATATTAAACAAGAACTATCTCTTTGGATTCGGATATGCATTCTGATGACCACGAGGTTCACGACTCGACTGTATCACAAGTACAAAGTGTAAAAGATGTCGTATCACTGTACAAACAGCTACATACCAAGTATTACGTACAAACGTCACGTAAAACGTAACGTAATTGGTGGTGTTGAATAACGCTACGAGTAACTTTTGTTAAGATTTGACAACTCTTTTCCCCTCTAGAACATTGTGCTTTATTGATCATTAAAAATGGCTTAATGAGGCAGAGTGGCGTGACGGTGGGCGTGAGAGCTTGCGCTCTAGCGAGGTAACGGGAACGGCAGCGCTCGCGGCCGCTGGTTACTGCTCGCTTTATAGCCGCGACTCGTACTACGGGACTACCGATTACATAATTCGACACTACGCAGAGATGTGGACAAGAATGTGGTCGCCGCTGCTCCGATTCCACTTTGTGTAGATGACTTGAGGATACGGCTTTCGTGGTGGTTAGTGGACGGTTAAAACTGTTCTTAAGTGCAGTAATCTTTACATATTCACTTACAAGAGTGAAAATATATATTGTATAAGGGAGCGTCTAATAGAATCATTCACCAGTTTGTGTCGGTTATATCGGTAGTGTTCGGGGTATATTCATCCATAGCGGTGAAAATGTGTTTTCGTATCAGAATATTGCAATTATTTATTTAGGACTAAAAATAACAAATAAATTTCATCATTAAATATTACTTAAATATAAATAAATAAACCTATTGAGTGAGAGAAACTGCCTGTAATCCGTGACACTTGACACAAAAAGTTAAGGCCGTATATTTTATCTTTTAAATTATGTTCAAATGTTAATATTAATTTTACCAAATAAATATATCGCTTAGTACATAGATATATTTCACAGGCATAAAAATATAATTCATTTCTCATAAATACTTTTGCTTGTTTACTCATAATATTTTCACTGTTATGTATTTAGGCTCTTTTTAGTATTTGTTGTTTAAGTATTATAACGGACATACAGCTTCCTACGTAATGGCATTTTTGAGATAAATCTATTAACCAAATTGGTATAAAATAGTAAATTTGATGGTCCATGAAATCGTTGTTTTTCAGCGATAACAAAATAAAAAAATAGATTTTTGCTGTATCAAAGATGCTTTTTAACGATACTCCACATACTTATACATAAAAAAAATTAGGCACCTCTATATCTACGGGCGCCCTTCGAAACATTAGTTATTTTAAATACCATTTCTGGTTTTGGGCGTAGGGACTACATAATAGCAGGTGTGAATTTCAAATCTGTATTTTATTTCATTTAAAAGTTAAAAATCATTGACAGACAAACGGACGAACGGATAGATGACGTTGTCACAACAATATGGTTCCGTTCGGAGTATTTTGATACGTAACCCTGAAAAAAATTGTTAAGAAAGAACAAGTGCGTGTTAGCAATGTCTATTTAAAATATCTAAGTACTTTATCTGAAATCGGTTTTTTAATACATTTACTAACGTAAAATAAAACACACTGCCATGTTATTGTACGTTTCAATATATTTTTGGTGATATAAAAACAATGATCATTTTTTGCGGCTGTAAAAAATGAATGAATTTATTGCGAAACTCTAGTCTATTAGCTTACAGGATTGTAAATCTGGGTGAAAGTCATAAAATAATAAGATGAATGCCTTGGAGTAATTTTTGGTTAAACATTTAATTTAAACAAAATGAAATGGTTTGAAGAGTTCATTATCTGAAATTAGACTGCTCCTAACAATCAATCACATTAAAACAGAGGGAAGTTAAATTAGGTAATTACGTTAATATGTTTGTTTAATCTACTTTAAAATTAAAAATAATAATTCAAAATGATTATTGAGAATGTTGAATAGAAAGACTGAGATGGAACTCCTTGTCATAATTGTTTTAAATAATTAAGCAATTTTTAATAACATTTAATCTCAAATAGAGGAAGTTAAGTCAGGTTATTGCGTTAATATCTTTGTTTAATCTACTTTCAGATTAAAAATAGTAAATCAGAATGGTTATTGAGTCAAAAATGTTTTCAATAATTAAGATATTTTTTAATAACAATTGCTATGTCATTAAAATAATTCTTAACTATGTCTTCTAATTTTATGAATATTTAAATTAGAACTACTCAGTACTACTACTCAAAGATGTTTTTAATAGAAAAAAAATATTTCGTGAATCTGAAAAAAATAACGACTGCATGTCTTATAATTTGACGAAAGTGTCAATCGGTACTAGCTTGTATTATTTAAACAAACTTCATTTAAATTATTTCAAAACTACCATTGAACGGCAAAATCATTCAGTGATATAACATTGGAATTAATATTAAAAATAGAATTTACAAGGATTTATTTGGCTTCGCATGGCATGTAAGAGAGGTATTGGTATTTAGATCGGCGCTATGAAGAAATTAAAAGATTATTACGAAGTTTTTATTAAAATTTAGCGTTAGAAACCTAAGTTTATATTTTACAATCATGACGTTCTTTCGGCAAGTTGCTATCCTTTACTAACCTAGCGCTTCAACGTCACTCTTACTGAATCGCTGCTTTTCATGATATATTTAACCATGTTCATCATCTGAACATCATCTACGGATATTAAATTCGGCTATAAATAAATGTTTATGCGGGCGAAGTCGCGGGTAACAGTCTGATTACAATTTTTGATACCGAGAATACATCAAATACAAAGGCTTTGAAATCGTTTTAATTTATACAGTAATTGTTCGAAATCTTTTCTATTTTTTTAAATCGCCTTTTAATGTATGCCCTTTATATATATAATATTTAAATTTTATATATAAGCGTGCGATAGTGCACAGGAAAACAACGGCCGTGCACATACACCGTAAACTATGTACAGGAACCGTTTCGAGCTCATTTCGTATTTGACATAAATATGTAAAATAAATAAAATATCTAAATGTCGTTTTACTATTTCTTGTACAGAATACCAGATTACCGTACAGAGAACCGTAGCTTAAGTAGATCTTTCTCAAATTTGGCACTCGCTGACTGACTCACCCACTGACAGGTCTTCAACATTTTTGAAGTAAAACTTCTTTACGCAAGCTTCACTTGGGGAGTAAGCTGGTGAATGCGTGACGAGAGCGTTACGAAAAGTGTGATCGGGCGAGGCGAACGGAAGTTGAGAGGGAGATATAAGTTAGTGAAGACACAAAGAGAGAGAGTTACGTTTCGTATATTACTGTAGGGGCAAGAGAGAGAGGTGCGAGCACAGAGAGAACAGGAGAGGGGGAGGGGAGGGGGGGAGGGGAAGGTGAAATAAAACTTCTTTACGCACGCTTGACTTGGGGAGTAAGCTGGTGAATGCGTGACGAGAGCGTTACGAAAAGTGTGATCGGGCGAGGCGAACGGAAGTTGATAGGGAGATACAAGTTAGTGAAAACAGAAAGAGAGAGAGTTACGTTTCGTATATTACTGTAGGGGACAAGAGAGATAGGTGCGAGCACACATTTTCTTTCTCTCATAGCCAGTTATGTTTCGTATATCTAAGACACAGTGCAAGCCTATTGTCTGTATCACACTGTACGAGCAAGAGAGAGCGCGCGCACATTTTCTTTCTCTCTTCCTCTCATAGCCAGTGCATGAAATATATATATATATATATATATATATATATATATATATATATGTGTGTATATATATATATATATATGCGAGTTTGCTAGCGTTACGCGAACGGTGATTTTTTGATTATTTTGTAATTTCATTTCGTTCTTGAACAATTTTATAAATTATTATTTTGTTCAGTAGATTAAATATTCTACGTTTAAAGTGAATAAAATTGTAAATTCATTTTAAAGTTCATATTTGGTGCATTTGAAGTTTTATTTCAGTCGTGTGGTCTAAAGCACACTCCAGCACCATAGAATTTTATAAGTACATAATACCTTATATGAAGACTATGACTTAAAGATTATTTTCATTTTATTACCTTTACTCTATAATTACACTTCTAAATGTATAGTAAATAAATTACTTAAATTAGAGGTTCAAATATAACTTTAGCTCAGACAGATAATATAACTTTTAATATAAAGAAACTCTGAAGCGGAGTAAGAGAAAGAAACACACGTATAAAAGAAAATTAAACCATAGAATGTTACCTACATTCTATGGTTTAATTTTCTATGATTACAATTATTTTAGAAATGTTCCTAACAAAAATTTGAAGTTGAAGTGCCACCAAAAACCTAAACGTTTAAAAGCGCAGTTCGAGATCTCTTTGAGGAATAACAAAGTGTTGGGCTAACAAAATTATTGAAATCCAAAGAAATGTTAATTTCAAAAGCAAAAAATGAATTTGACAGTTTTCGTGCTGCATTTAATTACAGTATTTTTTTGGTCTGTGTTAAATTGCATTAAAACGTGATTATCACCAAATGCACAAATTTTGAATAAAATCGCACTAATGTTCTCTTAAAAATAACAGTTTTATGTTTTTATCGAGTACGGTTTAGGATCTCACGCGATATTGTTCAGAACCAGCAGCTCTTGTAATTGAAGCAAACGTTAAGTGAATTAATGCAATTGAAAGGCGCACTCATTACGGTAACGATGTTCGTGTCGCGCGGCGCGTCACTTCCTCGCGCGCGGCGCCACATTCATTGACTCGTGGCGCTCGACATTGACTCTGTGCACTCCTTGCCAATTTCTATGTACGACCTGCGCATATGTCGTTACTTTCTTTCAATAGATAATTTACATAATTTATCGCGCCATATTACATTATATAAAATCGTTTTATTTTTTCCAGGAAAATATTCTGCGCGGTTGTTTTGTATATTTGTTGGCTTGTGTAGTGTAGTTTGTAATATAAATGAATTTGAAGTGTTTAAATTAAAAAAGGTATTCTCAGTGTACCAGAAATTATGACTCAAGATACTTGAATGTTTTCGTTTAAGCCTGTATGCACTCAGACTCTCGGGGATGAGTTTCCGGGTACTGACATGAACGTCAGAAAAAATGTCCCTTTTCATTATAGTTTCTAATGTCAGCCTAACTTTGCAATGGAAAAAATAAAACTAGTGATCACTCGGTTATAATTTGTACAGCTTTTGATGTTCGTATGTAATATTATGAACCTTCCAAAGTCGTGATTACAGACTAGTAGGAGGTTTTCAAAGCCCTTCATTTGGATCGTCACAGGAAATTTGAAGCCGAACTATTCAATGCGAAGAAGTTGGCATAAACTAAATAATAAGTTTCAGTTGATAATTTCGGTTTCCTTAGCAAAGTCTTCACAACGAGTTTTGTATAACTAATCTTTATTTATAACGTAATATCAAATTTCAATTTTGTATCAAAATGGTTTTGCGAATCGTTTATTATATAGATATAAATTTATACCAAAAAAATTTTCTCGCAATGCTAGACAGAAAATAAAATCAAGCATGATATGAATTATTTTTTTCTCTCAAAGCCACTGTTATTCATTCGCTATGGTGACCATAATACTGTTATTCATTTGTTATGGTGAACAAATTAACGATGTTGTGAATTCCTAATACAAAAAAGCAAGGAAGGGCATTTTTTTCCGTTTTATTAATTTGACTTTTGTGTACGTAATCACTATGTTCATGTCAAATTTCAAGTTTCCTCGAATTTCAATTTTTTTCAAATTTCATCTTTCCTCTAATTCATGATGGTGAAAAGAGAACGTGATCAGTGAGTTAAAAAGAGATACGTGTATGATATTTGGAGGTTTAGTTCAATTTGTAAATATTTGGAAATTTGAGGTGTCTAAACAACTCCAGTATAATGACAAGGGGAACTTAAAAGTATGTCTAGTTCCAGTAAAGAGTCTTAACGTAGAGACATAATAATTTACGACAGGTTATAATGTTATGATTAACATAAGATTAACACTAAAAATTCTGTAGTTAATCGTTCTTAATTTTCATTGTTAACACATTAAAATACACTTTATAAATGTATTTCTATGTTAAAATAGCTTGATTTTCTGTCTAACTGCAGTTGTTAAAGTGTGAAAATTTATTGATATACATAAGTTAAAGTTAATTAACAGCTCAATGCTATTCCAAAACTAGCGTCGTTTTCATATTAGTTGAAAATTTAATTAAAATTTTTCAAGCACGAGGGGATCTCGTACTACGAGGATTCCGTGCACATTAACATATAAGGGTACGTAGCATTTCTGTGAATTATTTATAAATAGAAATGTTTCACAATGTAAATACATTGCTTACTATTTCTTTCAAAGGCTTTAGAACATGGTGCGTATTTAAAAATTTATGAGATCTAGGATAAATCGCTTTAGTTTTCCTACAATATTTTGCGTGGGTCTCTAAAAGACCTACTTTTTAATATTTTAAGTTGTGTAGTCTAGGAAATAGGGGGGTACACATTTATTTCTAAATTTTTTTTTATGAATTTATACCACCTAAGGGTCTTTATTATTAGCCCTTTCAAACGATATTGCACACTATATATGGAATTTAAGAAAATTGTATATTTAATTTCCATATAAATATTTTTCGGTGTTAATTAATGACTATTAACTGTGGCAGACAGACGCGTGAGAAATCTTAGAAGGGTTCGTTTTTTCCTTTTGACGTAAGGAACCCTAGAAACGAGAAAATGGAGGTAATTTTTAAAAGCCATTTCAGATAAAATTGGAAAAATTATTTTAAAGGAAATTACGTAATTGTTCACATTGTTATATGATTTACTAGTCGGCTTAGTTTCTTTAAATATCCCTTAAATAATGACAGAAGCAAATACAAACCTCATCGTCTTTGATTTTTAATACATTCAATTGTATAAAACATCACACGTGTGACGTAACAGTCCGCTCTAGTAATAATTTATTTTATTGCCGGAAGAAAGTTACAACAATTCAGTCGGTCATTACTATTATATCTAACGTGTAACACGGCGGCGTGCTTTGTTTCAGCTGGTAATGTTCGGTCTAGATAACTTCCGCCAGGCGCGTCCAAGGCCTCGCCTCCAGCCAAGGTCGAGAGCAGGAAGTCGCATTAAAACTAACGCCTGCATATCTCTATACTCGTTGCCGCATCGCGACCGCTTTATTGTTTATCCTTCGGTATTGTTCTCTTTACATTGTTTACGAGATATTAGTAGTAAAACTGTCCGTTAGCTAATAATATTTTGACGTGATTAGGTTTCCGTAGTGAAGCAAGGAACCCACACAATTTAGCCATGTAGGTCATCCATCAAAGTTTTCCCAATATTACACCACCGTGTACACAGGTTTAAAATAATTAATAATTAGTTCAAGACTTATGTTCTTACGAATAGATTCTTCAAATACAGATCACTGATAATGTTTAGTAAATACAGAAAATAAATTAATTTACCTCCAGGTAAATGTAAAATGAGTGTGAAAATTGTTTTCTTATCACTGCTTCGAGTGAGTTATTATTGGATAACTCTTTCAAAAGGAATTTGAGGTTCTGTTTTCCGTTTTCAATTTTGAAACCTTCTCATCAAATATTAAGATTTAAAGAGTGGAGTGTGTTCTTGCCTTTACTTTAGGCATAGAATATAGATAGACAATTGAACTCGAATTTTCAACAAATTATTTCGATTAATTTGCATCAATAATTTCAGAAGATACAATCTTATTTCGTGCTCGTTCCGAAACGCACTTGCCGGTTTTTGAAATAATTGGATTTTTTCATAAAGTTGTTACATTGTATGTGTTTTATTATTTATTAGCCGTGTCTCGGAGTTTGACCCGCGAGTTATTATCTTAATCAGCTTAATGGATTCCCCGATCCCCGACCCCCGACCCCCACCCCCCCCATCGCTTTATCTGTGCACCTCCGCTCCGTTTACCGAACGACATCCCTTTTATATACATAACATATTAGAGTTTGAATTTGATAATAAACTTTGTAGGCTGATAAAAAAAGCGTTAATGTATTATTTGATGGGGTAACCACATTTTAAATCATCTCATTTTTCAACCCCTTGAGGAATGATTTTGGTAAATCCGTAAAAGAGATAATTTACGCGTCTGTAACTTTAAAATAAACAGATTTCCCATATAAATTTTCATGCCTTGTTTCTCAACCTTGAATTGAATTTCAAAAATCTTTTTGATGTGAAACATCTATAGGCGCAGGTATAAACCGGATCGTCGGCATGGCGACGGTCGCCACGCTATACTAAGGTATATATATAGTCTATATGTAGTAAAGTGTACGGTATGGCGACGTGTCGCCATGCGCAACCGACTACGCGACCCCCTCCTCACTCAGTTGTTGTTTACTACGGTACACATAACCTGTGTACGGTACACATAACTTTATTATTTTTGTATTAATTGTAAATAAATGTTTATTAAATAAAGTCACTATTTTCTGTAAGAAATTCGTAATACTTTATTTTTTCATTATGCCTTATTTAGTTCCTATAATAATCTTCTCTGTTATGCATATTACTTGTACGAACACGATGTTTCACATCTGCCAGGCGTCCCTCACTTTTTTTTCTTCATATATAATTGTCTCAGCTTTCAAACGTAGTTTAGTAGTTCATAATTATAAGTTATAAAAAATAAGCTAATATTGTTACATAGTTATAGTAATATTCCGCCGTTTGTAAACAAATATACAAACCTGACCGTTCTTTGGAATCTTTGTGGTATATAAATGCAGTCGGAACAATAACAGTAAGACGAGTGACTATTTTTGAATAATTAACCAACGTTGATATCGTGATAGCTAATATATCTAGTTCATCTAAACCAATATCCCACAAGAGAACAATGGCGACCTCGTTGTTCTATTATTATACGCGTTGCGGTACAATGCGAGCGCTCGCCGCGAGAAAATGCACGCTGCACCGTCACTGCAAGTGCAGCGTGCACTTTTTACGAGCGAAGCGTCACTCACTGTTGCCGCCCCACATTTATATGCGAGCGCTCTATTCGTACGTCAGATTCAATACCATTTGTGATCACTACGGAGTATAATGTAAAAACCTTTGGAAATTAATAATTTTTTTATAACGTAAATACATTGCTTACTATATCTTTCACAGACGTTAAATCATTCTAAAATTACGAAAAATAACTAGCCCTTGAAAACGATATCTCTTACTATATATGCATTTAAAAAATATTTTTTGTATACTTAATTTGAACTATTATAAATTTCCATATGAATATTTTTAGTGGTTGCTGTTGAGAAATGTGCGAGTTACTATGTTTATTACTATATCAAATGTAAAGTTTTTACGTCAACTTAAGAAAAAAGCAGCGTCGCCAGAAGTTTATAATGAGAGTTCTAAATTTCATAGTTTTCTAGACATTGAACATATTTTGAAATTGAATATATTTGGCGTTAATTTTGTAGAAATTAATTATTCACAATCAAATGAAACTATGTGATGTAGTATTATTTCCACTTTCTTTAAGTTCTTTACCACGACCTAGGTTTCGTTGTATTACCAAAGATATTAGCAAAGATCTTTCATTATAGCCCACCTGAAGATGTTTTAATAAAACGAAACCTAGGTCGTGGTAAAGAACTTAAAGAAAGTAGAAATAATACTACATCATGTAGTTTCATTTAATTATGAATATTTTTATATATTAGACGATATGTTTTTATGGTGAAATTAATATTAATATTTGTAAATAATTTAATAAAAAAACTGTACCTATTAATGGGCCTAAGTGCGTATACTGAATCCCTATAGTGTGAGTTCTATTTGTGGTTATGTTTACGTAGTTATACTCTGTACCCTACTTTAGAATACATCTCCATTGAAAACCCGACTTCATATTTCTATACAATACAATACTTTTCTTTGCTTTCGCTTGTAATAAAAAAAAATTTCCAATTTAAAATTATTATTCCTTTTTTTTAAATCAATAGCATGTGTGACTTTTTTTAAATGTTCTATGAACATTAAATAAATTCAATGTTTTTACGTCATATCAAACTTTTTATAGAGCCATCGTTAGTCATACACCTCCCAAAACTCACTTGACCTTTTTTAGGGTTCCATACCCATACTACGAACTCTTAAGTTTCGCCATGTTCGTCTGTCTGTCTATCCGTTTGTATGTTAGGGCCGTTTTACCCGCAGACTATTAGTGTTATAATATATATATATATATATATATATATATATATATATATATATATATATATATATATATATATATATATACGTACATACATATACTTCAAAACCTTTGGGGGTGAGTATATGAGTATGATACATAAACAGAATTTCGTTTACGAAACATTAAACTTTAATTTGGTAAATTTTTTTATAGTTACATGCCCCCTTTCCTTACCACTTAAACAGCTATATTTGAATACCTGATATTTGAAAATATATAATGAAATTAAACAAAGAATTTATAGCTAAGTAGGTTCTACTAGCCTACGAATAATAGTCAACAAATTTCCCTCCAAAAATTTCATAAAAACTCCATACAAGTGAATAAAATCAACTACTAAAATAACTTTTTATTTGAAAATACATATTTCTTAAGTCTATGAAAGGTAATCTAGGCAATATTTATATATACATGAGATATAATTTTATTTACATATGCACCATGTTTTTACGCCTGTAAAATATATAGTAAGCAATATATTTATTTTGTGAAAAATTAATATTTGTAAATAGTGTAACAGAAGTATTATGTACCCTTAAATATTTATAAGTACCAAAATGTGTACTTAACCCTTGTAATGCGAGTTATTCCCGTATTTCACGGTTTTTAAATTTTTTTCTAACACGTATATATAATCTCAAGAGTAAGTTCGCAACAGTGTCACATTGTTAAAGCGCCACTCAGTTATTTACACGTTCATTGTTCGACGATGTAGGTTAGTCGAGACGCCGGCGGTTCACAAATATATTGATGATGTTATGACGAGATGAGATAAGAGTGCAGACGTCATCCACACGGGCTGCTGCGACATATGCTATCGCGATTAATGTGTTATATTATGCTGTATGTTGATTCTCTCGTCTGTAATTGATATCTACTTAACATATCTCATTTTAATGCTGATCAGGATGAACAATTCTCACCATCGCGTGTATTCTAATCCCCCCTACGCATCGAAAAAATAGTGCTGTTGTCCCAAATTGCATAGTAAATGCATTATTTGGCTGGACTAATCGAACTTGCATATTCAACGAATGAGTTATATCAATCGAACTAGAAACTTCAACGAGCGGTTAAGTCGGAAGTGAGTTTATCGCAGTTACACTACGAGTAACAAGTTAACGGCGTAAATATGAGGGTTCGAAAGTTTTCCCGTATATAGCGAGGTATCACATTAGCAGCTATTTGCTTTCCATTTATTCATACCTATGATTACCGTAGTTAGCGTCTACAATAGTTTTCTCAGTGCGCTCTTCATTTACCACATCATCCGCCTGAACAAAAGGCAACAGAACCTGCACTGGTAAGTGGCGATATCATACAGTGCGACGTGCAATTACTGAGAGAAAGCCGCTCCCGACCTGTCAACGAGCACACGCGCCGACCCGACCGAAACGTGCATTTCTAACTATTTTTACAGCCGCGTGACAGCTATTAATGACCTCGATGGCAATTGCTGTCATCGTTCACCAGAAAATGTAAAAGTTACAGCATATTCAGCTCCAGCGAAAAGAGTTTCTGGAAACACTTGCGGCGCTTTAGAGCTGTGTACGAGTAAATAGCGATAACGTATATTTTTATTTAATTGTATTTAATTTTGATATGATATGAATGTTACATCCATTAACATTAAATACTAAAACGCGGAGTTAATTTTATAGTACGTTTAGGATTCTGTCGTGTAATTTCATTTAGAACTTCCCTTTTTCTGTTCACAGGAAGAAATGCTGTTTTGCTGACGAAAAATAGTAAGTAAATACTTAAACTATTTGGTTATTTTTATCTATTGTACTTGAAAGATGTTCCCTTGCTACACGTTTTAGGTGACTAATAATTCTAGACTATTTTTTTGCAGCAAGTGAAAAATTATATACATTAAATTAATATTTTATTTAAATTTAGATTAATAAAACACATGATTCTTAAAAACAAACAAAAAATATTAAAAAGGAAGAAATCCGTTTGTTTTGTAAAATTTTGTCAATTACTGACATGCATACGTAAATTATAAATAGAGATAACGTCGACAAAGTACTCTACAACAATAATTTGGGTACATCGAGTAAAAATAATATTTCGAATGATTTATTGTATACAGAGTATAACAAAAAACATAGATGTGATTCTTTATATCAAACTGAATAGAAAATATTTAAAAAACTCCATGAAAACTCCACTGTTCATTCAAATCTCAGAACACTTATACTTACACATTCAGATCGGTAACGGACGGGACAGTGAAAAACAATGTTGTACAAGAATTAATTGCGTTCATATGTTTCTTAAAGGAATTGCCAGAAAAAATAAAGAAAGTTACGAACAGTGAGAAGAATATTTAAAAGAAAGGAAAATGCATCCAATTTTATGTTTACTTGGTATCTACTGCGTACCGACACTCGGCAACTCTACCACGCGTCATTCGCAGATAAGTTATCATCGGGGAATTAAAATAATTCTTTTAGAAGACACAAAGCCTTCATTTTGAAACTCACCCAATAATTGGAATAAGTTGTGTAGACGAAATTAAGTATTCTATGAACCAAAGTCAACGGGTTAACTATTTGGGAATGTCAATTGAAATCTGTACGTGACCGCAACAATTAAACAAATCTAATCCGTCGAATCGTTACACTCACCGGAGCAAAAACAATAGCAATGGTAATATGAATGAATAGGATTGCAGTGCAAATATCAGTAGTTTCCTGAATGAAGCGACGATTTCAAAATTAGTGAAATTGTGACAGTTAAATATTTATTAATTGGTGAAAGACCTAATACATATTTAATTACCAGTTTGCCATTAACTTTACGATTGCTCGTTATATTAAATAATGTTAAATTAAAACTTTAACCCCAAATTATAATTTGTGAGTCTTAAGAAAATAAATCCTAAGTCGATCTAATTCGTCCCACATTGTAAAATGAGCGTAAAATCATTTTAAGTTTATCATTTTGCCAATGGTAAAATTCAAATAATCTTTTCGTTAATAATTTTTTAGAGTTTACGAAACGATCCTTTACTTAAAGTTTTAATAAAATGGGTAATGGTAGAATAACGCCAAATTAGAAAGAAACAGTGGCTTTGGTGTAAATATTGTACATTTAAATAAAAAAAATCAACTTCTGTTTGAAATGTTAAATTATTTGTAATAATTTTTACACAATCAGTAACGTTTTTCTACATAGTATTGTCAAAAACAAATAATTGTGAACATATTAGCGACCGACATTTCTCCACCAAATCCAAATAGACGTTACTACAAATCGTTCAAAGGATATGAGACTGTGACAGATCTACAGGCGTATAGCAGAATTTTATAACGAAACTTTAATGTTTATATTTTGTAGTATAAAACCTATAAGTATAAATGCGGACACGTCTTATGGTTTATTAGTCTACACAATCTTAACTCAGTAAGCGAAGATCCAAAATACGAAAGACCAGTTTGATTCCGGCTACTAACCGAATTTGGCAATAGTAAAACGTATCGTAAAGGTCGAGGTCAATGCGAGTCGAGTGGCTTTTGCACTCTACTTGTCATTTCGTGTCATTATAATCCATTCGCTATTTTATAGCTCATTCAACTTCACCGATTGAATCAAACAGTTAGACGGCGCGTCTACTGCGCGTTCGATTATAATGTGCATACATATTTATGATGAATTTAATTATACGTCTAAAAATTCCAGTCACTTGCTGGAGCATAGCTACCATCTATTTCTTTGTAAACAACATTTGAGGGTGACAATAATTTTTTTTTGTTGACGCTAGACTGTTGCCACAACACGTGGTTTTATTTAAAAATGTTTTAAGAGCTACATACATATCTACCATACGTCTTATCCAAATGTCGTTTGTAATTTGGGCGGTCTATTTTATACGCTAGCGGCAGTTCTTCTTCAATTTCCTACTTTCTTTTGGTTCCATTTTGGGTCACTCTAAGAACACGCGTTATTACTTAGCAATGTTAGCACATTTTAATCGATCGATTTGTACATACAGACCAATAACTAAATAACTTCAAATTTTGCGCACAGAAATATCCTTGGATACGTTTATTGATTTGATGTACCTCTAATAAAATTGCTCTAGAGTTATAAATAAAGAACCGTGCAATCAGACAAATGTGCTAAAATGTGATTTTTTGTTTCAATTTCTTGTAGAGGTGTTGAAATTTTAGCCATTGTTTCACATATAATATACGAGACATAGTATACGAGTTGGTTCCTAAGCGATCCTTTTGATGATAAGGCTGATAAACGTTTTCCCGAAAAATCATACACACATATAAATATATATATATATATATATATATATATATATATATATATATACATATATATAAATAAATATATATGTATATATATTGTAGAATTCATGCTTCAATACGTTTTTGTTTGACATCCTACACGAAAATCTTAAATGTATTTTTCCAAATTTACCCTCTGACATTAACCCCAGAATTATTTTATACATCACGTCTATAATTAGGCCGCCATATTCTATTCCTAGCTAAAGTTCAAATTATTACGTCGAATTGTTTCCATGAAAATTGCCTATGACAAGTGGATGGATAGACATACAAATGACTCCATTAGCTTTAATTTGCCCATCCTAATATACCCATTTACGTATTTTTGCCATTCTGAAATATCCATTTACATATTTTTGTCACTCTAAAATATCCATTTCGCATATATTTGCCATTCCAGAATATCCATTTACATATTTCTGCTATTCTAAAATATCCATTTACATATTTTTGCTTTTCGAAAATATCCATTTACATATTTTTGCTATTTTGAAATATCCATTCGCATATTTTTGCCATTTTAAAATATCCATTTACTATTTTTGTCATTATAAAATATCCATTTACATATTTTTGCCATTCTGAAATATACATTCATATATTTTTGAGTGTTATTAAGATATATGCGAGTTAATATAATTTATCGTTATGGTAAATTTTAAATTTCTACGTTGAATGATTTCTGAGAAAAATAGTAAAAGCGTACAGATCGACGGACGTCCACGTGAGTGGTTTTATAAGGCTTCCGTTTTTCCTTTGAGGCGTTAAGCGGCTAGGGTTCCAACAGGTTTATAAAAGAACTATTTGATTAATGATATTGTACGTAGGCTAATTAAGTACGGGGAATAAAAATTATATACAGAGGTTATTGGTAAGTATGAAAACTGTGCAACACTTTCTTTAATAAGAAAACATAATTATTTATTTTTAATTGATGATTGGCGTGAGCCAATCATGTGTGTGTCAATGTGTGAACATTACTTTGCTATCACTGACAAAGGTACTAAACTGTTCAAGGTGAAATCCTACTTCTTATGCGAGTTTATAATGAATAAAAAGAGCCTTGGATATTGTGATGTGGTTATATGGTTTCTTACAATATCAGTATAATTCTTGTCATTCTGTCAGGCCTTACACGTGTGTTATTATACACCTAATAAAACTTTATTAATTTAATAAACATTTAAAATGGATTACGAGTTAAATTAAAAACGCATAAAATGTATAAATTAACTTTAAACCTCTTTGAATACCGTTAGGCAAAATCTTTAAAAAAGAAACATGTTATTTTTACGTTATTTAAACACTTAACATACTTTTACTGGAACACGTATTCTTTTGAGTCACAAGCGTAATATTGCCGAGAAATAATCGCGCGCGAAAGGAAATATTCATTCCTCGGACAGACATAACGGGCAGTTTATGTCGACTGTTCCGTTATCAACCTTCCATAAACAGAAATCCATTACATACTTTCAAGGACCACTTCTATAGCGACAAACGGCGAGTGTATGCACTTTGTCACCGAGTGCCAACATTATGAGAGCAACGTCGTGTTTAGCTCGATTAGATTCGCCGCTCGACGCGACTGTCAATGCTGTAGGCCATTTTTTAGCAGCAAAAATCGTACACACAATCTTGGCTTGAAGTGTGCAAAGCGCTGTTCGACAGTCATCCAAGGTCGGATAAGGATTGAGTTAATAAATCCCGTTCCGGTTCATTGGTCCGGCAACTTCTCAGCCGGAAGGTCCTTAGTTCTTCTGTTTACGTATACGTCTTGAAAAAATGTCCGTAGTCATTTGACATAAAACCAAAATCATTATCTCAATGTTTCGGCTAATAATTACAACATTGAATGACCCCAAATAACGTAGTCTAAGTGAAAGAGCAAATTACAATACAAATTATTCAAATTATCACAATTACATAGACACAGTTATGGTTATGAAAATATATTCATCAATATAAAGGAAAGATCCCGAATCGCAGTCGCGAGATCATTCTCGTAGGCGGAATGTATTGTGATGTAAAGAATTCTGTTCCACCGTTAGTGTAAGCCAAGACAAATTATAGACGTTTGGATTTTATACATGAGATATGTACTGCATGCCATTAGCAAAATTAGTAGTATTGTCCTAGTAAATTTACTGCATTCCTACTAGTGAGGCGTGGCCATGACGCATGAATAGATACGAGAAACCTCGACAAATGCAAAGCGCACGTCTGTTTATCTCTTTGTTCCAAAACTGTAAAAAACTGAAATTATTATTTTTTGAATTATTATCATTTTAAAATTAATTTGTTTTCAACATTTAAATATTAAACATTATGAAATACTTAAGTAGTTTTAAAATTATGGTTAACTTTATGGACGCGGATGAAGTTGTTTATTAAAATCTGGTTAAGAATGAACAAAAAAATAAATATGTTAAGTGTGTGTACAACTCATATAAGGGTGAGGGATCTTTATCAAGATAGTATGGAATTTTTGTTTGAATAAACTGGATTTGAATTTAGATAAATATGGAACTTTAAACAATTAAGGGCACATAGTATTTTTATTAAATAGTTATTAACTGGAAACTCATATCTAGTGAAATGCGTATGACATTTTGTATTGTATTTTTAAAGTCCTTTTCAATGACATCCCAGTTGATGGAGCCCGCTGAAAACATTGCTTTTTTCATTGCGCACAAACTTTTTTTTAATCAAAAGAAATCCATAAGAATAATAACATATGTTTTTAGGTAATAAATTCACGTGTTCCTCTAAAAATTCCTAACGATCAAACTTAAATTCAAAGCGATAAAATGTTGTGACCGACATGCGGACAGACGGACATGACGAAATTGTGAGGTTTCCGTATTTCGCCATACGGCTAGGAAAACCAATAAAAAAAGATCCGATATCGGTTAAAAAAGTTAATGAAATCTCTATACATTTTGTTTTAATCAGACAATTATCTATTTATATGCATATAAATACCATCGCACCGCTTTCCATCGAATTGGTATTAGCGACCATCATACAGGATCACATTTACGTTCTTTTCGCTACGTGATCATTTTTAGAGAAATTAGATATGGCAGATCCAAGATGGTGAATGAATATTATAGTCTGTGATGGTGAATAATATATAGAATATATTAAGTCTTAATATATTCTAACATTGAATTTAGTTAATTTATTTCCAATACATAAATAAATTTATAATACATAAGTAATATTCTTCTTTTCACTCTTATTCGGGCGCTAACTTAGTTTGAGAGGTAGCTCAAACTAATTCCCAGCACGGTCCATCCATGGCGCCCTCTGTATTATTCCAAGCTTATTAGAATTTCGTTGGTTTAAATTAATGGCCTCAGTTGCGCACGTCACGACTGGCAATAGACTTTTCTTTTCAGATTGATATTATTCTGTTTTTCAATATGTGGGTATATTTACCAAATGCAGTCCAAATTAAGCGAATTCTTCTATTTTCTTCTCTAGTTTGGTTCTCTTTTTCAAGTTTTATTTCTCAAGGTTGACGTACTAATTTACGTTCTCGATAACTGTATTTACAAAGATCTTTAGATTATTGGGTGCCATTTCAACTTTTATTTTGTTTGCAATTAATTCGAAAGCTCAAATTTTTAGAAGTTTCGTTTCGTTCATTAGAAATGGAAAGCTCGCTTGGTTAAATTTATATATAAAATAGTAAAAAAAGCCTGACTCGCGTACCTTTCGGGACTTAATAGCAATTCATTCATATTTTAACCTCCATGTGGAGCGTTGTAACATTGAAACGTAAATATCAATCTCGTGCTCCGAAGAGATTGTTCACAATGGATTTTATTGCTGATTTGCTCTCGCAGAGCCTCGCCGTTGCATTGACAAATGTAATTCATAATAATTATTATAGTACACTCGCAAAAACGAAGTGATTTCGTAACAATTTGAAATACAATTGAAACGTGAATATCTGGGTTAATGTTCTTGTGTAAGGCGGGCAAGTGTATCTACGTATGCATGAGTCATTCTTTCAAATCGCAACAGGCCTTTGTTGTTCCGCCTTAACGGCCATTATACGCTATTCTTCGACGATGGAGTCGCAAAGAGAATGCCAATAAATGCTACAGTTATACCTGTGGAACTGCTCTCGCCATAGTTCTTATTATGTATGTTTTAATAATAGAGCTGAATAGCGGACTAATAATTGGGTGCGTTTTTTTTTTTTGATCTAAACCGGCATCCTTTGGAACGCTCGTGTACAGTAGCGTCTATATGTAATTGATGAAGCCTGCGATGGAAATACCTGGCAGTGAAGCGATTTTAATTTAAAATAAAGTTTGTATTATAAATAAAATAAAACGAATTTAAAAGAACAACGAATAATTAACACCATGCTACTACTAGAGATGCCCTTCCTCTTAAAAACTGAAATTATTTAACCTAATTTGTATATTTTTAGTTATTAGTACATAAACTTTTTTGATGTAATGATCAGTTTACTTATATTAAAAAAAATAATTAGAGAGGAAATATTGCATTTATATGAACAAGTGGTTGCTAATATGCTAGTCTCACTCGTTCACTACACTCGGACTGTACATTTGTCCTAGCCGCTTTCCTCAGGACCATTTGACATATACTTAATATACTCATATTTTGACATATACTTAATATACTCATCGTTTGACATATACTTAATATACTCATCGTTTGACATATATTTAATATACTCATCGTTTGACATGTACTTAATATACTCATCGTTTGACATATACTTCATAAACTTGAAATTGTTCACTTCAAATTATGTGGCTCGTACTTAAAGGTTATTTTTTAATCAAGAATTTATTTATATCAAATAGTATTTGTTATTAACTTTATTATTAGTTATAATTTATTGTATTACAATGCTTTGCTAACAATAATAATAAACTGCTTCAAAAATACTCATAAGAAAATTATTATTTATTACGTGTTAATGCACTCTGCTGCTGTGTTGTGCGCAGAGTGATGCTGTTAAATTATCGTTCTTAACTTGTTAAAACATTTAATTTTAATTCTTGATTGGAAAATTGTTAAATTATAATCGGAATTAAACTGATAGGCTAACCATAATGAATTTGAATAGTGTTTCGTTTTCATAATAGACGAGGAGAAAAAAGGATCACATATATGAATGTTACATGTATTTGAGTTCCTTGCAAAGAAAGTAAGAATGAAGCAGTGGCTCCTGCGTGCTAAGCGAAAATAGATTCCACCTCGTTAACGCTTCGCGTAATAGAATTAATTTTTTAAAATAATTTTGCTTACGCGTGGTTAGTCAATAGGTTATAAAACTAGTTTGGTTTTAAATACTCGATGGAACATAATTCATTAAGTTGTTCTTAGTTTTTAGCTACAATTACACTTCTCATTTTTGAGGCAATTTGCTAAACAAGATAGTCAATTGCAAAAGTAATCTAACACATTAACGTTTTGAAGTTGTTACAAAGTACGTTTAACGATTAGGGGTGTTTAAGAAGCTGTAATTTAATAATTATATGTTGTTAGATATTTAATTCTTTTGGTGATTTTTATATGCATACAGGTATGTCAATTGTAAGTGCGTAATTTTTTTCTGATCCAGTCGTGCACCGCTTTTATAGCAGCTTTGAAACAGATTAGGGGTGGAGTATAAAATTATGATACTAGTCTAGATATTCTAGACTAGTATCATAATTTTACTAATTTGATCACAAAATAACCTATCAATTATTCGTTTCTCTTCGTCTTGTGTCATAACTGACTTATAAAATTATTTGCGTTTTCATTTAATTTCAAAATCTATCGCCGAATATGTGAAAAAATAACCTAATAGTGCATAGTCTATACGTATTACTATGCCGCTCGAAAATGATGCATTATTTTATCAACAATATGTAAGGGAATGGTAGAAACCGAAACGGTTTTAAGATCAACTTAAGATCAGCGTATGTAGCATAGATGATCGACGATAGAAATAGAAACTAAAAAGAGAATCACATGAACCAAATATCACGTTCAGGCAATGAAATTTTTTGGTGATAATATCGAATTACTGAATTACGGGGACTGTTGTACATGATATGGCGTTGGTCCAATTAAAAGAATTACTAAATATGTATAAGGAAATATACCAAAATAGTCTCAAGTAATATCCACAGACATTGTTAACGTTGATATTTGAAGAATGCAAAATATTCAAACATAATGTTGAAGTGACTCCAAGCATAACTTGAAATCGATAATAAACTGGTAAAATAAAAAAAATCAGTCTGTAAAATGGCCATATTTGAAATCATTTATGGTTATGTTTTAAAAGTAAACTCTTGACTGAATGCAAAATTTAAATTAAGGAAAACATATAATAAGCAAAGCGAAATGTGCGTGCGTTCGGGCGGGCCTGCATTCCTGGCTTGTATGTGTACTGATATGTAACATATAAAATTGTATTACTCACTTAGGCAGTATTCACTTATATTTGGATTTACCTAAATATAAGGGGATATTGCCTGTGTGAGTAATACAATTTTATGTTACCTGTACCTATAAAGTATACACCTTGTAATAAATGTGAATCCCTAACAATAATAACAACTTTCTAATTAACTCCTCAGTAAAAATAGTCGCATCAAATTACATTTAGCCGTTCTTTAGTAAAAAATAAAAAAAAATTCAAAAATACTATGTATTATATATATTTATATTTGTACGTATATTCAAACGAAATAATTTACAAACCAGCGCTACATAAACAATGATATAAAATTTCATCGATTCCATGTAAAGAACTTATTAATAGATTTAAAAACACCATTATATATAGATAAAAAGGCAAACATCCCGCGGAGAAAATATAATAGTTCCAAGTACTTGGTGTCCTTTGCAAATGGTGTGAATTTGAATCAATTGTAAATATGATAATTTTATTTAGTAACAAGTTTTTAAACAATTTTTTCCTAAATAGTAATTAAATAACAAAAACATGTTTCCAGTAATAAACTTTGTTGTAATTTTAAGTTAAATTTGAAATATAACAAAAAAAATTGTTTGTGTTGACTCGGTTATGCACATGACTGTACCCTGACGTCATAATTGAATTAAATTTAAATATAAGGAGGAAATAGTAATATCATAAAAAGCATCAGGGGCATTTTCCTATCATTTCATTTTATAATGAGATAGTTTTAATTGTCGTTATGTCTAGGCTATTTACTTGTTTCATAGCTACGTTTAGCCATATTATTTAAATATTTCCTGGTGACCTTTAAATTGTACTACATCTTATTATAGCATTCCGACACAAATTACCACTTCGTTAATTCACGAGATAATAAGAGTTTACTTAACTCAAGTGCCGGAAATACCGGGTGGTTCAATATTTGGCTTACTTAATATTATTTTACATCATTGCCACTCGTCATAATTATATATTAGCTTTTAATAGAAGTGTATTTCGAAAAGTTTCTCATTGGAAATGCACTGGACTAGAAGTGATGTTTTATTCATATTGGGAAATTTGTGCGCTCTGCACGGGAAAAGTATCGCTATGTTACATATTTCTAGATCATCAAATTTTGATGATCTAGAAATAACATAAATGTGTTATTTAATTAAACATAATTATTAAAAAAATACCACTCTCAAATAATACGGTAGCTGACTCATTCTAAATTTTGGTACTTTTCGTACAATGTGTGAAATATAAGTTAATTAAAAACCAGTCTTGAAAAAAATTCAAAAATTGATTGAAAAATAAGCCAGTTGTAGACTTCTAAATTTGAAGATACGGATAGAGTTGGGTATATCCCTGTCTCTTTTCCTCTCGTGGAATATAATGTGCAATATTAAAAATGTCCTCACAACACAGTATTGCCGTCCTTCTCTAAAGGTTAAATTTAAACTTTTATAACTCGGTGAATTTTTAAGATTATTAAAAAAAATTTACTCTTCATCAGCTTGTATCTTGAAATTATGATTAATGAAATAAAAAAAATTGTCAAATACCCAATTATTGAAAACTGATGTCCCTGTTAATTAAGTTATGTATTAATTAATTAAGTTCAATAATAATCCTGATGATTGGTATTGGAGATGTCGACCGGCCCTCTAAGGCATAAAACTACAGCTACTGTTAAACACTATTGGAACTCGCACTACAAAGGTTCCGTACACATTTAAGCATTTATAAAAATTTAATGGTATATAATATTCATATTAAACTACAAAATTTTAATTTTTTGTAACGAAAATATATTGCCTGCTAGACACTCACAGAGGCATGTTTAAAAAATATTGTTTATGTAATATAAATACAAATTAAGGGTTTTCGGATTTTTTCTTTTACTTTTGAGACCTTCCTAATTTTCATGATTCTAGGTCAACTGAAACTTACCCTATAAGTTTTGATTTATTTGCGAGTGTCAATGTATGCGGGATAAATGCCGTATTTTTTTATTGCCTAGATTTAGAAGCTTGATTTTTTTAAAGTTCTAAGGGACCGTAGAAGTATTTGATATTAATTTCAACTTGATGCCTCCACGCTTTCCCGTGAAAAAGGCTCTTGGCAGACAAACGGACAGCGAAATGATCCTATAAGGGTTCTTTTTTTCCTTTTGAGGTATGGAACCCTAAAAACGGCAAATGTTACATTTTAAACGTCTCTTTACGCATTGTTTTTCTTATTTTCCGTTTTGTTTTTTTAATTATTATTATTTTTGAATTTGGACATTACTGCTCGTATATTAATTATTTAGTGATAAAAATTCGAATCAAGTAAAAAAAAAATTTTAAAAAACTTAATTTAAATAACAACATAATTGTTGCAAGAATATAATTTGAGAAAAAATTGTTACGTCATTTTTTTATAAAACACACATTATCCAAAACAAGGCTTAACAGCGAATTTTTTTTTGTTAAAATGCAGTTTTTCTCTCCGAGGTTTGATACTAGCATTGAGCGTTTTAAATGCTCTACTTTCGGCTTTGTCATTATCAAAAGAATTACCGCCAGATGCTACTTCCTTGTAGAACGTGCTAACATCTATTAACATAATCGCAGACTCTCCGTCGTCCGTGGAACGAGCAATCGCGAATGAAAACCGTTTAACTGCAAAGAAATCACTAAGGACGGAGGCTTCACGATTTACCTCCATATCGAATCGAAATTACGAATACTTAATGTGGATAATTTTTCAATATTAAGCCCGTAGCGTGTTGCTGTTTAGAGCTAACGATGTTGCGAACGTGAAGAAAGTGAACAGCGCAGAGGCCCGCCACGCTGAGCTGCTCGATTCGAAGCGTGTAATGAACACTCTAAATAGTGTGCTTGCGTTATCATTATTCTGTTTCTCATTTCTTAGGCAAAACATTTGTCATAAGTTTTTTTTAGTAAAAAATCTAATCACTACTAACTATCATGGTACTAGTTTAAAGTATCGTTAAATCATTTCTATATATTTGTTTGAGATTAGAGATATTTGTTTGAAATTATACTTTAATATATAACCGTAACATCCAACAAAAAATTGGCCGATTTAATATATTTTCGTCACAAATATTTTTTGCATTTGAATTTGGTAGAACCAAGCGAGTTTTGTTGACATTTAGTTAAATAATTTAGGACATAAAGTCGTGGTCACATTATTTAAAACTCACCCATATATAATTATTTCTGTTAATGAAACAAACATCTTACTAAATGGTTTTTAAATTTTAATGACAGTTTTGAAGTGAAAACTTCTTTAACATCGTTGTGATTTGAAAATCGATGAAACGAAAAAGCGACGAAACGAAAAAGCGACAGTATAGCACGGTTGTGATTTGCAAGTCGATGAAACGAATTGTGTCCGGAGGGGGAGGGGAAGGGGAAGGGGGAGGGGTGGCGGGTATGGGGGGAGGGGTGGAGGGGGGGAATTTGAGGGGGAAAAGGGGTAGGGGTGAAGAAGGGGGGAGGGAGAGGCGAAGGGGAAGGGGAGGGAGCATTATAAAAACATTTCTAATTATTTTAGTTTTTACCAAAATTAAAAATTGATATTAAACTTAAAATTTAAAATTTTTGAAGGTTTCTCTTCTACCACGTGTGAATTGCACACATAATTTTTTTTAGTGATAGAAACCGTAATAAAAAAATAGTTAATAATAATTTTTATATCATTAGAAAGTTCACTTTTAATTGTATCTTTATATTTATTATTCGCATATTTTCATTTGATGTAAACGTGCTCTTATGTTATTTCTTACCTGTACGGAGCAGGCATGAAAAAATAAATTGATAAAGGAACGAGTTTTCGAGCTCTCGCGAATTCGCTTAATTTGTGTGAGCTAATATCATAAGCGTAACTAAAGTTCGCGTGAGTATATTTTGAAAGCAGAAATCAGTTTTCTAACAAGTTCCATAATCATAGTGAGTTTTATGTGATTTCTAAAGTAATAAATCTGGTTTCACACCTACATTCACTAATATTTGGTTTAGTTTTAATACTTGTTCGAATATTCTTTTAATTACTTACTTTTATACCAAAACCTTGTCGACTCAGTCCATTAAAAAAGTAAATTTTGAATTTTATTATTTTATTTCATAAAAAACGAGGTTTAAATTGATTAGCTGAGGAATAAAAAATCTAGCCAAAAATAAAAACAAGATCCGCCCTAGTTATTTGCGTTTTACGAACATCTATATACAAAATGGCGTATATTGACTATTTTACAGTAATATCAAAACTGCAATAGAGTTTTGACAATATTATTAGTGGTAAATTTATCCATAAAAAATCTAGCTAAAAAGAAAAAAAAAGATCCGCGTTTGTTATTTGCGTTTTACAAACATCTATGTACATAGATGTAATTTTACAGTAATATCAAAACTGCAATAGAGTTTTGACAATATTATTAGTAGTAAATCTATCCATAGTATCTACATCCGTTAAGAAATGAGATATTGAATTATGAGGCCTGGGCAATATTTGAAAAACGAAATCTTGTCAATGTGTTTCCTGTGAGATCTATCCAAAATGTTGTTATTTTTGTCCACATCGTGAGAAACTGATTAACTATCAGCATTCCACCCACCGTTACTTCCATCGACTATGCGACTTTTACATATAGATATAACGCTATGGAAATCGGCAATCAATGTCGAACACAATCAATATTCATTAGCTGTCCGACGAAGCGCGAGGTGTATTTGCAGAATTAAGCTTGTTTGATCGTAAATAATTTAACCCGGTTACAGTTTACATTCATTGCATAGTTTGCTCACGTTCACCTTCTCGAATGTAATGTCTTCTCATTTGTTCTCGTTTCTTACATTCCATTGATTCTCATCTTTAAATTTAAGAATTGTATGGAAATGAAAGTGAAACGTAACATTCTTTGAAACTAATATATTCTAACTCTGCAGCGTTAGAATATATTAGTTTCAATGAAAATGTGAAGTGAAAATACTCACGATGAAAATGTGAAGTGAAAATATAAAGACTAATATTTTCTTTAATTATAATTTTTGTTTCTATTCAAACTGTACTAACACCGAGGCAAGCAGATGAAAAATTAATGTCTTTGTAATCTACTACGACAATAAATAAGATTAAATTAATTATATTCTAAATAAGCAAATAATGACTCAATTAATTTCGTTATGATATTCTTCACAGTAGGTACTTGAACTACTGTGATAATTAAGACGAGTAGTAAGTATTTGTCCCCAAAGAATTATTATATCGTTCATTAACGTAAGTTAAGATAACATTTATTTTATTCCATTGCGGTCGAAATTGTAGGCAATTTGCAGCAGACTAGATATGTAAGCCTGCTGGCCGAGATGCGTTGCATTTCCTACGAGTGGCTGCTGGTGTCGGTCGGCTGCTGGTGCCTATGGAAAGCGTGCGTCGATTTCATTACTAGTGTATGCCTTAACAAGCATCCGTAACTTACATAGATATACAATCATCATATTATAGCATTTTATATAACATGAGCATTGCCGATACGTCTGTGTAATGGCTTGTAGAGTATGTTAATGTCGGTTTGGAATGAACAAAATGCGCAATGTAAGTATTTCCTTTTGTGTCCTATTTTTTTATGGAAAAATATTATACCACAAAATAATCTAAATATTAAGAATCTTTCGGCTTAGATGTAACTAACAATTGGCTCTCTTGAGGACGTAAATAATGATATTAATACTTAATAAATGTTTAATTAATACTTAATAAATGTTAATACTTAATAAGTGAATTAATATCTTGACGACTCTTAATACTTAATAAATGTTTAAAATCTTATTTGAAATAATTACAGTTATATGTTGAAGAGATCAAGGGGAAATTCGAATCACAACTACGTTTATTACTAAACATAATAACTATGCTGTTTCGCTTTGAGAAATAGATATTATAAGTGAACATTGTGAAGTATTTAAAATTATTTAATATTTATTTTTAAATGTGTAATATTTTTAGACATAAAAAGCAAATTCGTTTAGTGAAACTGAAGCTTGTCTCTTGATTATAAAATATTAGTAACAATTTACTATTTCCATAATCTTTAAAGAAAAAAATTAATAATGCATAATTGAATATATTTGGCTCTAATTTTGTACAAATTTATTGTTCATAATTAAATGAAACTACGCTATGTAATATTATTTCCACTTTATTTAAATTCTTTACCACGACCTAGGTTTCGTTGTATTACATCTTCATGTGGGCAATTAGCAAAGATCTTTGCTATTGTGAATAATGCATAATTGTTAAACTACGTTTTGTATGGCTACGCGAAAATATAAAAGATATTTTTGCTACAAAAATGTTGCGTTTATTGTGATAATTTTGCGAATGCATATTTTCACGGACACGACATATCAAATTTCCCGATGCAAATGTATTATACATTAAAACCGTACTGCATAATTTCAAGATACTTGCCAGTTTATATTGAGGAACCTAGATACTGTATTCTAGTGATTAAGTATATTTTCATTTCTTAGTACGTGCGAAAATATTTAATTTTGAGTGCATTTTAACCCAAGCTTTGAGGTATTAAATATACTACACTGTTGGAATACTGTAACGCTGCATTACAACGACATTTCTGACCATAACTCACATAATAAATAGAAGGCATTGATCGGCATCTTGTAATATTATGCAAGAAATTCCAGCAGCGAGCCAGTCTGTGCACCGTGCGCGAGTCGCAAGTGACGCGACGCGGGCGGGCGACGACCCGGACGAAGGCCGTCTCGGGAGCCGCTCCGCGCCCCGCCGGCCTTACCCCCCCGCCCGCCGCTGCAGTGAGCGGCTACGGGTTGTGTTCCTTTAGGCTATATATTGCGTGCTCTGAAGAATCTGTGACGTGTTTGCCATTATGGCATTAAAAGGTCTTGGATTTAGAATTGCATAGTACTTCTGACATATGTACTTAAATATTATTGTTGTTCTATGATTTATTCGGTTGAAATTAATTAGCAATAATCATTAAACACGTATTGCGTCAAGATCGAAACGAGTTTGTAAAAGAGCATTCGAAATTGGATAAGTTCTGTTTTAGTTGAAATATTAGTTCGATATGAAGGAATAGTACTCAAAACGTAATTATTGCTTTCATTTCAGATACCACTCTTAATTTGTCCTACAAATCATTTCGAAGTGTAGAGAGAAACCTGAAACCCAGCTCTAATATTCAAATAAGTCGCAATTCCCGACTTGGTGTATTCCACGCAAGCTTATATCGCTTTGCATTCAAATATTGTCCAGTCTTTACCTGTGCTTTCAGATGCAGAACATTAAACATATTTTATTTAACTGTGATTCGCACAACGATGCGCGTAGTTTCGTTAAGGTTGCGATGGGCGTATGAGTAACTACGTCTACTATATGACTTCACCTTTTTCGTCCGTATGATTCCCTATGTACGTAATATTAGAAACCACAG
Organism: Druceiella hillmani; assembly: GCA_039881145.1. NCBI lineage: Eukaryota > Metazoa > Arthropoda > Insecta > Lepidoptera > Hepialidae > Druceiella > Druceiella hillmani. Next base: position 11,183,703 of record JAYKKI010000038.1, on the reverse strand, counting down.
AGGAAGTGAGTAAGCTTTTCAAGAGGTTTGGAAATTTTGCTCATAGCCCGCTTTGATTCGCACATTTGTCATCGCCAGTCGCCGTTTCGTTTTAGATGCATGAAAGAGCAGAAGCACACATGTGTCATTCTTGACATTTTAGCTTAGTAAATGTTTGAAATGGCATTGATCACAGGCATTTGTAAATAATTACCAAGTTTTCCTTCTCTTCACGTAAGCTAATTTTTCACCCACACTTGTCAATGCATTATTCTTTTGTTGTTTTTCGAAATATCTTAACCTTAATAGTCCATTTATTCTATTCCATTATTTTACATTGTTTTTTTGTTTCTTGGTATTTATTAGAATTTTGCTTACTGTCTAATTGTTAATATAATTACCATTTTCTGAAATATAGATCCCTCCTGGGATGAAACCCTCCTCTGTCTTCTTCTGTGATTCTCTCTCTCTACCATGGGTAACTAGTCTTTCCCTGTTCTTTCGGTTATGTTGTTAGCCCACAGCATGTTTGGCCTGCCTATCGTCCTTTTTCCAGTTGGACCCTTCCATCTTTTGAATAGTCCACCGATGAAAGATCCACCGATTATCAGCATTGCCACTTTAGATTAAAGCCACTTTAGATGCTTTGTAAGAGCATTGGTTATTTTGGTTTTTGGCTTATTTTTTTATTTTTTATTTTATGGGTTTTTCTTACATTTAGTATGCTTCTCTCCATAGCTCTTTGTGTTGTTCATATCTTTTGTTTTGTTTTATTACTAAAAATCAATGTTTGGAATGCACTACACAGGCATTCGTAAATAATTACTAAGTTTTTTCCTTCACTTCACGTAAGCCTTCACTAACACTTGTCAATATCTTATTATTTTGTTGTTTTTAAAAGTATAATATGATAAAATTCCTATATAATAATACAAGGCGTCTTCTGATGACGACATCGAGAAGTAGTATGAGCTAGTTTATAGTGTGTCATCAGTGCGAACCGAGTAAGTTTGGCAAACTTACAGCCGTGACCTTTAAGATTGTGTTCCTCTATCGCCGACTTTTGAGAGCGGGCCCTAGTATAACAAAGTAGATATGCGGGAATCTTTAAGGCGTGGTTTCTTTAATCACCTTGATTTGTCTAAAGCGGATAGAGTCACTCAGAGCGTTCACTAAACACGTACTAAAAATTAAGCTGCCGAAAGGCTCACTGTGTAAGGGCAGCCTCCACCTCTATTGAATGGAAGCGTTTTTCTTTTCATAGAGCAGGACACAGTGTGGCCAATGCGATTATGTATGAGACGGGTTATTGTGAGCCCCGAGAGGCTTTCCGAGACAATTCGGGTAATGGCGGGGGTAGTACTTTCACCACGTCGGTGATGATAGCTGGTAGCTAAATATTTGCTATAAATATTTTATAATTGACAGTCTAATACCTTTAGACCTCAGCTTACTCTAAACCTTTCCTGCAAAACGGTTCCAATTCCACTTTTAACCTTTTTTTTCTATACCTAACATCCTACAAAAAATATTACACATCACCATTAAGTGAACTATGTATAATCTACTTTCTGATTTTGAGGAAAATCTTCTAAACATTGCTAAGAAATCCATCTTTTCGGTGGCACAATATTTAAATTTCTGTTGACGCCTTAGAATTGTGACATTTCTACACAAATGCCTGTATGAACATGATGCGCCCGTATTTTTAAATTTCACTCATGATTTAAATACTAATAGGTATTTACGGTCGTTGTAATGTTCATAGTTTGTCGTCCGTGTAACATTCTTTATGATCATAATATTCCAACTTATGTTTATTGAAATCTGCTTATGACAAAAAGAGTTGCATCGAACAATGCCGGCGAGTTTATATGTCTATCGTTTACAATGTTTTCACGTCGTCACATTCCTAAAGGCCTGCAGACACTCCCAAATGTACTTACTATTATTATGTACGTGTTATGTATAAAAATCCATAATATCTACATATTCCCTTGGTTAGTCAGTCACCTTTGCTGATTGAAGAATGAGGAATACGATCGACCGAGAGATTCATACTTAGTTCCATGTCCTTTAAGATTTGTAAAACTGCTTCACCCAAATAAATCTTCCCATTGGAGTTCCGCGTCGTGTCATTTTGCTTTAAACTTCCTTTACTTTATTCATGTTTTAATTATTTTTCAATGTTTACGTGTATTATTATTATTAGTATTAAATATTAGTTATTTATTAATAGCAGTCATTTATTATATCTAAGAGTTTTTATAACAAAAAAGATATTTTTTGTATTGAAAACTTGTAGTATCGAGGTATTTATCTTTTTTAGAATCAGATGATAATTGAATTCAAGATTAGAATTAGAGTTTCAGGGTACAAGCTGATGAAGAGTGATTTTTTTTAATAATCTTAAAAAATGACCGAGTTATAATAGTTTAAATTTAATATTTAGACAAGGACGGTAATACTGTGTTGCGAGGTCATATTTAATATAGCACATTATATTCTACAAGAGGAAAAGAGACAGGGATATACCCAACCCTATCCGTATCTTCAAATTTAGAAGCCTATAACTGGCTTACTTTTCAATCAATTTTTGAATTTTTTTCAAGACTGGTTTTTAATTAACTTATACTTCACAATATTGTACGAAAAATATCAAAATTTAGAATGATTCATCTACCGTATTGTCAACATTGTTTAAATTTATTAGAAGTTATTTATTTCATTTACTTTATCATTATTATCTTTTTTCTTATAAGATGTAAAATTCTAGTGATTTCAGAGGATATCGTGACCATTTTATGTTGTAAGAGATAATCGTTTCAAATATAAGTGGAGCAACTGGCGGATAGTGGTTTTACTGACAATCAATATTCCTAGTAATATTAGAAATGCGATAGTATTTTTGTTAGTTTCTTTGTTGTTTAATAGGTACTTGAAGGTCTGATGCACATTACCAAATGTTAAAAAATAATATTAAATACAAAAATATTATAAAACAATTACATAAATATAGATATCCTTAAACCGAAAAAACAAGAGAAAACCGAATTTATTCAGAAAATAGAATTGCAATATGAATTGAAACGAAAAAAGCGAAAAAGACTAACAGTTAAGAGAGTTCGGACTATTTAATAGGATTTATTGAGATTAAGAATGTACTAATATATTCTTAATCTCAATAAATATAGATTAAGAATATATAAAGCAGAGGTTGCTTTATATATTCTTTGATATATCTGTCCTCTGATTTTTTCTCTTTGGTTCTGTGCCAATTTTTTTAAAATTTTTGCATATAATTGTAGTAGTTCCACATGGGCTTTAGTCGAATAGCTGTCTTCGAGGCGAAAGTCAGTCCTATATAAGTTTTGATTAATTAATGTAACTCGAAAATAGAAGCCAAAATTAATCGATCAGATTCTTTTCTTTGGACATTTATTACGGAGAAATCATTTAATTTTATATGACAAAATATTTTTTTTTATTATCGACATTTTCTGAATCATGTTAAAATTAAACGTTTCGTTATTACAAGCACATCCTTAAACAAAAGAAAACTTAAAATACGTTGATTTACCGGAATGATCGATTTTACTTTTTGCGAAATAACACTCGTATCTCTCAATATTAAAAACCGGAGAATGGATTCGCCGCGCCACGTCGTTTCGCTTTGACAATGTCGTACCTACGCGGGTGCTCTGTAGGACGCTTAATCTTTACTAAGGTTAAAATAATGTATTCCGAAAACGAGAACACGAGGCATCGAACGAGACGTCTTATTCTGTTCTCAGGAACCAGATGAAGCCGACTTGCTATACCAATTAAATAATACCTGTATATACATTTTAGGTTTTCTATCCAGGTTTCAAGCTAAAAAACTTAAACTATCTTTTATAAACAATGGTAATTGTTGTTTACTTCAACAGAAATTACCATTCTCGTTAGGTGAGCAGTGACGCGCATTTTACGTATGCAGGGATGGGGGCGTTTGTGATGCGGATCTCGGTGACGCACCGGGTCGGATTGCAGGTAACAAATAGGCGGAATCACGACCGGAGGTCACAACACAGACGAGGCTACCGGCCGGACGCTGGGGACAAAAGGGGATGTCACGTTCGCCGATTTGAACGTTAATATTTATAAACCGTGGATTTGAATGCATTCTTATCTACTGCTTGTGGAAAGTAATGTTATAAAATGGCCAGGTACTTGATTTCCTCGTATTCGTGGGCTGAATAACTTACACAATTTATTTGAAAACAATTGAGGATATGCTGATCTCAGAGAAACTATTATCATATAATTTTTTCTTATTTCTTTTAAAATCATATTTTAAAAAATTATGTGCAGATCGTTTTTATATTCAAATTAGGAAAGATTTGTTAAGATGGCCTACGGCACAAAATTAACAAGCAATATAAGTTACTGGCGAGTTGTGATCATCAAATCCTAGATTTTAGAAAGAACGATGTGTTAATTGCTATTACTTTTATAGCAGGAAACGTATATGAATATGTCTATGATGATGTAGCGCTTCATTACCTCTGCCAACTTGTAACAGTGGAAAATGGCTCAATGATGTAATATCGTTACCATTAATCTAAAGTGGCAATCGCAGAAGTATGTTTAATGTACTTTTTCACATTGCTCCCCGGAATAACAAGAGGCGTTTCAGGTGTAAAATCAGCGGCGAAAAAAATCCAATGTTTTTTTAAGGTTTTTGTTTTATCTATAAATATCAATTAAAGTTCGAATGATGCCATTCACCAAAGATATTGAATGATTAAATATTTTTTGGTTGAAAACCTAAATTTCCAGTTCAGCATTTAGCCGCATCTGTATAAATTTTGAACTATAGCTTTTAACAAACTCTTATCTTTTCACAAAGTCAGATTTTTAGGAATCTAGAGTTTCGTTATATTACCAGCGATACTTCTCATCCAACTGCCTTATTACTGAAATGTTCTGCATATCACATACAGTGTTAAAAGTGAATTGAAATACATCCTTATGACTTGGGAAAAAAAATTGTATTTACCACTTTTATCGGTGTAAATCAGTTAGCGTAGTTTTTTAAGTTAACTTTATTTGTGTTTTGAAAAGCTTATGGCTAGACTATCTAAAAGTTATAATTGAAAATTTATATCGTGTGATGTATATTGCGATTTCGTTAAAATTATTCAAAATTGCTCTTAAGGAATTAATTTTTCTTGTATCATAGATAAATTAAATAAACATTTATTACATTTCAATCATTTGCATGTAGTCAATTAAGTTAATTAAGACTTCGAGAAAAAAATTGCGCATGTACTTATGTATGCGCGTTAGAAGTTATACTTCTTTGGCATAATAGAAGAACAACTTTATTTAGCACGTAAATAATTAATAGAAATAAAATAATAATAGACCTGGAGCGTGATTATAAATACGGCTAGTAAAATCTAAATTTAATGAAATAATTAAATTTAAAAAGTTAAAATTTATTTTCTCATACAGAATATAATTAAAAGCACAGCTATAACTTAGATTTGTATGACGTGTTGTATATTTATAAATACTACTAGCATGAATATAGTATCAGGCACTACACGCATGTAAATATATGTTTAATGAGCAACTTCATCCTGTCGATTTTTGTTGCATCGTGCACGCGCGTTGTAAAATTTCACTCTCACCATTAATTTCATAAGGCGCCTAAAGAAGTATACTTCAAAAAATTTCAAAAGAACAAAAGTTGTCTGTGAATATGATTCAAAACTATAGTGTTCTGAGAAGATTTTTCAAAGAGTGTTAAAGGAGTAAGAATATAATAAAAAAGACAGAATTTGCTTAAAACATGCGAATACACGGCAATCAGAAATCGAATTTCGAAAATATATGAGAATAACCTGCTTGAGTTTTGGGAAGAAGAATTTTTAATTATGACACAAAATTTGAAATATTTTGGGATCCTCCACAACAAACACTTTGGCGATCAATCAACGATAAACCGTATTAAAACAAGTATCTGCAATCTATATGATAAATATTGGGTGAAGCCTGATTTTATGGGATTGTAGTTCCTCGAATCTAATTTGAAGATTGGGACAGTTGCATGTGATTGAAGAGATGACAGCACATTCTTATTGAAAATAACAGCAACAGCTCATTCCATGGTTTTGGGTTGAATCTTTAGTTTTAAACGCGACAACGACCCTAAACATTACTAAGCAATACTTCAAAAATAAATCCATTGCATTGCTTGCATATGCCCCCCGCCCTTAATCCCGTATAATATTTATTGGACGAATTGGATCGCAGACTTCCTGTAACTGATACACAATATAGTATAACGAGAAAAACTAATTAGGAAGTTTTCTGACTTGCCTGTGATCTTTTAGCAGAACCTCATGAAATTCATTCTATAAAGACTAGTCTGTTACAAAAAAAAGGAGTGCATACCTAGTTACTAAATAGAATTATTACTTCATTTTTGGTGATTTAATTAGTTTTGATAATTTCTAAATGCACGGTTTCTTCAGAAGATAAATTTGTAATATGTCCTATTATTAAAATATTAACAAGATAAGATATTTTTATTAAAATCAACATTTTGATAAATTAATTTTCATTTTGTTAGAATCTCTTTTCTTATTTAAGTAAGTTTTATGATTTTAACAGAATTTTTGAACACTCTCTATTAGCTCTGTACATTGTAAAAAATCAAACTTTATGATCGTTTTGATGGCGTACGAAGGGAGACATTGATTTGTGCTTATATGAAATGTAATTTACGATTATTAACCATTATTTAAATAATCTTATTATTTTGTTTATTTTGTTGCAGAAACGTATACACAGAATTATAAGAAAAATGGTCTCGTATTTGGAAACCGAATCTTCTATTAATAATTATTCGGTAAGTTATACTTTCTTATCTAATTGTTATAGGTCCGATTATTTCAATATTAGAATTCATACTTCAGTTAAATAGTTTATTATAATTATTCGTATTATATTCTTGTGTAAATTATTTCAATATAATTGTAGGGTGACATTTATAATTTGTAAATTGATGTTATATTCTCACCTTCACGTTTTTAAGAAGTAAAATTTTACGGCATGTGATATAAATAAAGAATAAAAAATAAAAAAAGGAAGAGACAACGTGATTATTAACATTTTTTTTTAAAACTAGACAAGGGTGTGCATCTTTCATAGTTTCTCTTGCTTACTTAATCTTTCATTATATATTATTTTGTCTTTAATATAATTTCTAATTTTATACCATATCATTCGTCTTTTTACAAGTACTAGCTAAAACATTTATTAAATTATAATATATTCCTGTCTTATATATAAATATTCTACAAAAAACCTGATTTTTTCCGATTAAATTGTTACTCGCTTTTCTTTATTTAAAATTGAGCTATAAAGTTGTGTATAACTAAACATTTTTAACATGGTAGGGATGTTGAAAACCTCCATGCGTATAAACTAATTTTGCTTATTGGAACAAAATTAATTGTATAAAGCCAGAATAAAAATATCATGTGAACAGAAAATCTTATGTTTGCTTTCTATAGTTTGCTATACCTAGAAAGGTTTATCAATGTGCGCTTATCTTGAAATGGGAACGAGGTGGATTAGTGAGAACCAGCGAAGAGTCGTAGACTAGGTCCTTACTACTGAACATTGAAGTACATAATTTGCTCACTTCTATTTGAAGAACATTAAACTATTAATCCCATTCTGTTCCACGGTCTCAGTTGATGAGCCTTATTTAAACGGAAGCTCGATGTTCTTTTAAACATTTGCCGGTTAAACGGGAAAAAAATATAATTTTTTTGTTAAAATAATAATAAATGTGCTATAGATTTGTATTTTTCTCATAGACTACTATTTACTGATAAATCGTAAACTATTTACTGACAAATCGTCAACAATTATTTTGTATATCAATAACAAGAAAGTTCGAAACTATCGTCCGACACGAAAATATCGTGAGGAGTCGAATAAACTGAAAAAGCCATATTGTTTTTATCCGATTATATCCGGGTACAACGTCTCCTTCGATTATAATATCGCTCATCGATTCACGACGCGATGATGCAAGACGCGGGACACTCGGCGGCGGCGGCGAGGCGAAATCCGACCTAGACACACCGGTGTCATTACCATCCGTCTACTGAACCAAACTAGCCGCCTCTGTAATTAATGTGCTGATGCATGAAGAGCGACGACGCCGCTACGTGCTAGTGATGTAATGCTTGCTTTTAAAATTATATTCTCCCATTACGTATATGATGGATGATCATTCAAATGTCGATGTTTTGTGCGTCTTCTCAAAGCGCTTCCTGGTCGTTAGTGTTTTTGTAGGTTCATGCAGATGCTGTTATAAGTATTTTGCTATAACGCTTAGGTGGCAGTCGCTCTTGGCTGCGGTGAGTCGGGTGTGTACTCGAGACCTGAGTCGAAAATATATTTACGTTAAATAATATTAAACTATTACTACCAACTGCACCTGACTGTAAAATATTGACTACCAATTTGCCTTCGTTGCCTGCTCTCGTTCAGCTGCTTTTGATGAAGTTGACATTTAATATTTCGCATCACGTCGCTCAGTTTGAGGAGGAGGAGTAGATTCCAGTTTGGTAGTCGACTTGCATAGTTGCTGTTAAAATGTCTTTCCAGTTAAGGTCCGTACTCCAAAAATAAAGGTCGAATCCTTATAGGTTTACACGTTTCTCGTTTTCCGTCCGCCTTTATTGAATTATAACTTTTGAACTAGATTAACAAAATATTAACCAACAAAGAGTTAAGCTTAAAATTAAATGTAGATAATGGAAAAATTGTGACAACAGCCAGATGAACAAAACTTTTTTAATTCGAGCTTCCGATGATATCTTTCAACGCAACACAAAATATGCAGTTTGTTTTATATTTACGAGTATATTGTCATACATATTAATTGTAAAAATAAAACAGTTTAAATAAATACTTGTCCCAACCCTTAATATCTTACAGTCAATAACCGAATCGGAAAATACGGAGCAATTTGCCGGTTGGCATCGTCTAAAGATTACACGAAAACTAATTTGATTTTGATGCCGGATTCTTAAATAGTTTGCGTTTATTCAACTTAATATCCACGACTGCTTCTACCAGACACGATTTCTAGATAAATGACCAGCTTAAATAATTTTGTAGAAATATATATAGGAGCTGATACATAACTTAAATACAAAAAACGTTTATATCCTGGTTGGCGTATTTTGGGTACTCTAAAGCGTAGGTAGACAGTTAGCACCTCCCGCCCGCTTAAGCTCAGCACAATTAGTGATAATTAAAAGCCGAATTTATATTAAAGCAAGTAAGACCACAAACTTCTTTAGAATAAATTGACGAATATATAGATTTAGGCATTGTCGTCGAACATACCAATTTTATGACAGAAACAATTTGTAGGTATTAGTTCATGTCATAATTTTGGTAGTATTCCTTTTAAAAATATTTTGATTTTTAATATTAATTTTTATTCTTCACGAAATTGAAGGTCTACTCCATATGTTTTAATAGCTGATATATTAATAAACCTTCTTAGGAATGTTTCGAATCGTTTAATAAAATAGCATTGAAATAAATAAAGTAGTTTATTAGTAGAAGTTATTGATTGCACAATATTGAAATAGCCAGAAATTATAATAATTTGTCTCGGTTTCATTAAGTAATGTCCTTTGTATTGTATGCTAGGAGTCTTCTACCTATCTCACTTACTTTTACCTTTCCCGCTTCCTATGCATCATCTATCTTTCTGAATTATTGCATTCGGCGGGCTGATTTATATACAAATGTATAGTTTTAGTAATGTAAAACATTTCATGTGATTCCTGATCTCTTATTGATTTCTCCAAAGTTAGACGCTTCGAAGTCAAGAGGCTAAAAAATTGGGGCGCCCAAAGCGACTGTCGGTATTTCGAATTACAAAAAAACTTTAACTCGTCAACTCTGCGCATTCAGCATTACGGTCTGATTGGTACAGTGTGAGTGCGACGCGACGTGCCATAAGATCCAATAAGCTCTACTCTCGACATCGTTACCGAGAACTTTCGATGATTCAACGCTATTTCGATCGACTATCGAATATAAAGAATTCGCCCAGGTATGGATGCCAATGGAACAACACGCTCGAGCCGAGGTCAAAAAGCCAACGAGTCTTTGCGAAGAGCTTTAAAACTTCGTAACTGTTTTCTTTCGTTCAATATCACTAAATAATCGAACGTTTAAGAGTGCTTAACGCCGAAGTTTATTATACATCTGTAGCTTGCAACACAACAAATTAACCAGATATCGCAGTTATTCGGGTGACACTAGAGTGGTTAACGTACTTGTGTAAAAATACGATAACTAAAATAAAAATAAGATGATACGATGATGAATAAGATGATATGATATGACAAAAAAGGTGATTGTAATGAATAACTGGAAAAGTGATTTGAACGATTATTTTTATACTTACAAAAATAATATAAAGTACATACAGAACTGTACGATCCAATTTTATAACATAAAAACGCTTATAACAAACAAACATAACCATCAGTCATGTACATACCGAATCTGGAATTAGAGGATTTTTCTTTTCGTGTTTCCTTCCGGTCTCTTAATCGCGCAATTCTTCGTTATTGGTGGTACACTTATAATAACTATTCTTTATTAAAAAAATACATTGTTATTTTTATTAGTCTTTTTCTTGCGAAAGAATAAATTAATATAAAAAATAAAAACCTAGTCTTATCTTTCTAAAATCTTTGAAACTCTGTTTTTGGTAAATTGACAGGGCAGCTTAAAAGATATTTATTTTTCTCACGATTGTTTAAGATACTAATGTTTTATCCAATATCTTTTTAACATAAATATATTAAATATTTCCACGTCTTTAAATTTTTATCCTTCTCAATAATTAATTAATAACTAAATTTAGGTTCTACTAAGATCCCTTGGGCATGATTTTTTTTTTAAATTGATACCTACCAGAAAATGAATCCTAGTCCGTTATAGGTACGGTCGGATTTGAAAAAAAAACTTAATGTAAAAAAAATACATATGAGGACCAAGCATAAAACTATAAAAGGAGACGAATATATAAAGTTTTGTAATCGCTGCATAAGTGATCGACTTTGAGTCCAGAGCCACTGGTTTAGGTCGCGCTCAGATTAAAAGAAAGTTTTTGTCTTTTAACATTTTTAAAACGCTTTTTTCATTTCAGTATGAAAAGTCTAAATGAGATCTGAGTTCTTTATTAAAAAAAACCTACATAGTACTTCCGGTCGACTTAGAATCTTGAAAGGCATAGCGTGAGGTCTCATAGCACAAGTAAAGTGAAAATCTAAAAAACCAATTATATTTTAATTATCACTTTATACAGGCACCAATGAAAAGATGTAGTAGGCAATATATTTACGTTTTGAAAATTAAAAAAAATTGTGAATAGTTTTAAACGTTTATAAGCGCCTAAATATGTACGGAACTTTCATCGTGCGAGTTCTGCTCGTACTTGACAGGTTTTTGATATATTAATTATTTACGATTAATTTATTAATGGCGTTCTCAATAGTTTAGCTATATATTATGTTCTTTAGTGGATAACAGAACTGTAGAGCATTCATTGTTCTATCATAAAAACGTTTAGCATAAAACAATTTATATTTATTAGCCATACACACACCCTGGAACTGTCGACAGATTTTATTGTCGTATACAATTCTTTCAAACAACATTTCGATCTACTTACATCAATTAGTTTGTTTAACACAAAAATGCTTATATTGTCCGATCTTGCAACATAACAATAACATACAATAAGTAAATAGTAATGTATAAATGCTAAACTTTTTGTTGTCTACAACATCTTCGTAAATATTTTTACATTATTTTAAAGGTTTAACACAAAAAAGCATTCTCCGACTCGCTTTAGTTAAATTGTTATTGTTTATAACCCAAGCGTTCTGAAAATATATCGCGTAACCTGTCTCCCTCTGGGTATTATAAACTGTACGACTTTGAAAATTTTATGTAAATCAGATAAGCCAATTTTGTGCCCGACGCTAAAAAACAAAGAATTTTTTAAGTTATACTTCATTAGGCGCGTTATGAAAAAATTATTGAGATTGACATTTTACGACCCGCGCGTGCGTACTCACGATGCAACAAACATCGACAGGGTGAAGTTGCTCACTAAATATACATTTACATGTGTGTAGTGATTGTTATTATATTCATGATAGTTTTTGAGATATTTGTAAATACACAACACGTGTTTTCAATTGATACAAGTTTAAATTATATCTGTGCTTTTAAATAATATTTTTTTTTGTTTATAAAGTCAGTATGATGAGGTGATTATGTTAGAGATACCCTTGCTCACAAAACGTGGCTACACCGCACGTGGGAACACCGCATCGCGCATGTTCTAATGGCGTCTATAAAAAATGAAGACGAACGGCAAGTGACGTTGTGTAGCTGACGTCGGGAGCGCCGGCGACGGCCACCACTGCAATTAGTCGCGGTCGGCGCTCTCTTTTAATTACGCCACGGTAATTTCGGTAAGTTTAATAATATTCATCAAGAGTAGGCGGCCGCTTATGTAAGATGCGTATTATCACATACGCGGGCCCGTAAACTATGCTTTTGTTGAGTAACGTACGCGGTCGCGCAGCCGAGTATCGCGTAATGGTTGCTCGCATTCTACCCTACATTTCAGTCATATTTCGTGGACGACTTTGTGGTCGTTTCGAAAGGATTTTTGAGTTTAACCGTGGGGTTAATTACTACTATGATTGAAATGCAGGACAGCGGAGGTAATGTCGAAACGCTGCACGATGCTGAGAGGCGAAATTATCTTCGAGAAGACCTATGTATTTTGTTATAGCTGTTTTATAGCTATATTGTGTAGCTAGAAACTAAGTAAAACGGGGAGAGCAATGGATTGTTTGTAAAAGAAGCGGTATGAATAGCAATAACTAAGCAAGGGAGTATCGAAGAAAGCATGAGCAACCATTCACAACGGTGTACTCAGATTAGAAAATAGGCCCTTGCGCGATCTTAAAGCTTTGATTCTATAAAAACGTTTAAAGTAAACTAAATATAGGGTTCGATATCAAAAATCCTAATGTGAAGGCCGATGTAGGTTAACCATCAAAAACATGTGAACGTTTTTTTCGACCTTCTTCTTTTTCTTTCGACCCTCTGTATGGGAAATAGCTCTGAAATTAAATTACACATAATTTTAAATACGATATGCATATTATATGTTGAAGTCTGTAACTCGTTCCGTTTGCAAGTTAGAGGTATCTGACAATACACGGATGGACAATAATGTGATAACAGCGTCTTCAAACAGTAACTTTCTATTCAGATCCTTTGGCTACTGCACCCTAAAACGCTTGGATATGTTAATTAATAAATAGATAGAATAATATAAGATATCTCAAAAATAATTTTGAAAAAGTTTTACATTCTTCCGTTTGTTTGAATATTCCTTAGTTCTATTGTATATTCCTTAGTTATAGTTCTTATATTCCGTCAACAGTACTTCTTTGTTGAAGATGTTTTTAGTTTTACTTTCTGGTGTCGGAACAACGGAACATGAGGAACATTCCTCCGACTAAACTCTGTCTCGACCGATTTTGCTCTCTCGGAGACTTGTTAATTTTCATCTCAAAACGAAGTTTGAGGGAGACTTTAATTTCTATAATTTGGAGAAAAAGTCAGATGATGTTAAGGATGTTATATTATCGTCAACTCAACCGAGGAGCAAATGTGGAATCAGACCGCGAAGCGTATTGGAAAAACGTAACAACAGATATGAAAAAAGTGCCGAATAATAATAAATTTGTACTATTAAATATATACAAAACCATCCGTTGCTCAGCAAAAAGACGAAACAGATCTTTTACACGATTAAGAACGCAGATGGAAGTTTCGTTTGGCTACCAGTCAGCGGCGATAATGGTGGAATGAATACTAGTCATTATATAATCATGAATCATTATATAAACAAAATTATAAAAATGAAGGACCGTCAGACATCCAAATGCCATCCATTTAACATGAACGTAGCTAAAGTTGAATTTGGGAAAAATCGAGGTTTTTAAAATTCATTCTCTTTGATAGACCTTCGAGGGTGTCACGACGCGATGGCATCCGGAACGAAAAGATTGAAGTGAATTGTGAGAATCACCCAACAATTGCTTAATTTGATTATTTACCACTCGAGCATTTCTAGCGGGGAAGGCCCGCAGTTTGGAAAGTTCAATGCACAGTACTAAAGAAGACATGAGCTAGTTACATTAGAGGCGACCAATAATACTCAAAAACATAAATAGAAGAAGCTAAAACCGTTGTTAAAATCGCCAATTATAGAAGAAAATCGGCACCCACACGGCACTCACAGCAACATATTGGATAAGGAACTGCATTTCTCCGCCGGTCGTTATCTAGGGACGATAGAAGGAAAAGAAGATTATACTTACAGTTCAATTTTAAATTAAATATTTTTATATACTATTATGAATTAATAATAACCGAATATTGATATTATATGTGTATATTAAATATGTATATATATATGTATATATATATATATATATATACATATATGTATGTATGTATGTATGTATGTATGTGTGTGTGTGTGCGTGTGCGCGTGTGCGTGCGTGCGTGTGTGTGTGTGCTTAAATATTTTAATGTGCCTCAATGTGTACGAAACCATCGTAGTGTGAATTCTCTTCGTACTTATGAAGTTTACTTGAACTTTTGGTAGGTAGTGTTTATCAAAAGAACTGAGCTTGCCACAACTATATATATATATATATATATATATATATATATATATATATATATATATAATACATAATTTTTAGTTTAGCAGATGGGGGTGGGGCAAAATTTGCTTTGTTTATTAGTAAGAAACTATAATGACTAAAAATCCTACGATAATTACTAGATAAGAAAGGAAACTTTGTGAAAAATTTCAGCTAGGTCGGTTTGTTCATTTTAAAAAAAATGGTGTGTAGCGTTTTCAAAATAATTATATTAAACATTTTGATCATGGATATCGACACAAGAAATTATTTTATTTTAAACCAACTGGGCCACATAATTCCTCTTCTGCAGATGTTGAAACTTTGAGCTGATTTTCTTCTAAGTTCGGGCGTCTATGGTATGACTCTCTTTAAACACTCTGTCGTTAATAATCTTTCGATGAGACTTGGTGTACCTTGGGTACGGACCCAATACCATTGCTTTTATTATTTCATTAAATGTCGGTGAATTCACTTGTAGCAGTTACTATCTTGTTGCTTCTATTACATATCCTTGGGAACTATGTACATAATTTACGATATCATACTTTCATTGTGAATCAGCAACTAAAATAGCAAAATCCTCGGTACACCAAAGTGACGAACGAAACGAAATGATTTTATCATCTGTCAGGTATAAAATCACTGGAAATTCGCAAGGTAATCCTATTACAATGAAAAACAATTTATCATGAGAAATTTTACAATGACATTGGAGTACTGAATTAATTTTGTACTGATTATATAATGATCAGTTAACGCTAAGGACAACCAGCGTTTGTAGCGCAGCATCTTAAAAACTATTCGTCTGAGAGAAAAAATTTTCGCAAAAAATATAAAACATTTAATATACTATATTTTATTATTTCACTATTTCTACATAATTAACACTGGAAAAGATATTTTTTCGAAACTGGGATTTCTCGCTGTATTTTTGATGTAGCGTCGCGAGGGGCAATGCCTTAAGGTCGAAAACTCAAAATATCAATTAGTATGCCAAATTTAAGGACGATACCAAATATAAATTTTGCCCCTTTTTGAAAAGTAAAACCTTTCTTTTGCTTGGATTATAATCGATACCTACAAAAAAGAAAATCATCCTCCAAATTATTTGTTTATTAGACCAGTAGGAAAGACAGAATTATTAAATGTATGGTGAAGAATTATTATAATGAAGTAAAATTTTGGAAAATTTAGTGGATGTCACATGGTTTATCTACACTAATATAAAATAGAAGTAAAGTTTGTGAGTATGTTAGTTAGAGGTAATTTTGAAAATTTTTAAAAATTCTTTCACTAGTAAATTGGTGACACCCGGGGTTCTAATACGGGCTATGTATCTTATCCCGTTTTATGCAAATTGGTTGTTGAAAAATGACTATTTTTCACAAATACTTTTCTGGTGTATGCGACATTGTAAATCTATGTTTACGCAGACATTTTTAGAGAAATTTTTAATGAAAAGAGAAGACGTGGAATCATTATTTTAAATTTACTGGTCGTTTTAAGCGGGAAAGTCAAGTATCTCAAAAAAACAGTGACATTTTGGTGTAATTTTATGTGTGGGATGTCTCCAAAACAATGACTTTGTGGTGTAATTTTATAGGTGGGATGTTTAATAAAACAATGAGTTTGTGGTGTAATTTTATAGGTAAGTTGTCTCAAAAAACAGTGACTTTATGGTGTAATTTTACGTGTGTGGTGTCTCAAAAAACAGTGACTTTGTGGTGTAATTTGATGGGCGGGGTGTCTCAAAAAACAGTGAAATAAAATAATTCTCCGGTGTAAAGTAAAATAGCTTTTGGTGTAAAGTAAAATAATTCTCCGGTGTAAAGTAAAATAGCTTTTGGTGTAAAGTAAAATAATTCTCCGGTGTAAAGTAAAATAGCTTTTGGTGTAATGTAAAATAATTCTCCGGTGTAAAGTAAAATAGCTTTTGGTGTAAAGTAAAATAATTCTCCGGTGTAAAGTAAAATAGCTTTTGGTGTAAAGTAAAATAATTCTCCGGTGTAAAGTAAAATAGCTTTTGGTGTAAAGTAAAATAATTCTCCGGTGTAAAGTAAAATAGCTTTTGGTGTAAAGTAAAATAATTCTCCGGTGTAAAGTAAAATAGCTTTTGGTGTAATGTAAAATAATTCTCCGGTGTAAAGTAAAATAGCTTTTGGTGTAAAGTAAAATAATTCTCCGGTGTAAAGTAAAATAGCTTTTGGTGTAAAGTAAAATAATTCTCCGGTGTAAAGTAAAATAGCTTTTGGTGTAAAGTAAAATAATTCTCCGGTGTAAAGTAAAATAGCTTTTGGTGTAAAGTAAAATAATTCTCCGGTGTAAAGTAAAATAGCTTTTGGTGTAAAGTAAAATAATTCTCCGGTGTAAAGTAAAATAGCTTTTGGTGTAAAGTAAAATAATTCTCCGGTTAGGTCATTTAAAAATTGATTCTAGTGTACCCGCCCTTCCCATATCTCCTTCCGCACACTCATCATCAGCGATATGCGCATCGCCGGCCGCCGTCGTCCTTACAATTGCAACAGTCCGTAGCGTCGGCGGACCGGTAGCCTTTGCCGAAGCATTTATTCCGACCATCCCAGTGATTCCAACCGATGCACTATTCATTTTCAAGCAGTTACGGTTTTCGGTGAAAGTATATCGGCTCCCACAATTAAGAAATCCCAGAGATAAATTTTTAATATAGTTAGAATCTGTTTATGGCCAAAGTGGTTTTATCATGGGCAACTTCAGATTGAGTACTTTAGAAAATCAGTATATGCCACTCCCACAAAACAATAAAACTAAAAATATAAATAGAGATGTGCGTAGCAAGTAAGAAAAATAATAAAACATACAGAAAAAGAATATGTAAGTGCACACAATAAAACATACTAAAAACATAAAACAAAAAAATAGAAGAAAGGCTAAAAAAGAATAAAAAATAAATCCATTAACCGACTCCCCTAATCACCCGAATGAAGTCGCGGGCCAAAGTTCTTTCGAACTTCATATTTTGTTCAAGATTTTAAATTTTCACAAATTTCTAATTTGAGACAAAACGTAACATCAATAAGTCTCAAATCATTTGAACGAGTGCGCTATATGTAACTTTTCATTGAACAAATATGTCACATTTTCTCGTCTAATACATTCTAAAAAGTATTTCGCCCAATGACAGATTCACTTCTCTTCTTTATGCGAAAACTGTAATTCGACATTAGGAGCATCCTTGAAGCTCCCGCCATGTGTGTCTCCGGCGGACGGCGCCACGTGAGCATCAATTACCCATCTCCATTGTTCCATCGGTTGATCCGCTCTCCGCTCTTGACATACTAAACCACCAAATTACAGACACCAAATGTGGTGCTATGTTATTTAATGTAAAGAAATAAGCGCTTTCGCAATATTCACTAAAAATACAGCTGTTTTACGACACTTAACGGTAATGATATTTAATTATATACAAGATATATTTTATTACAACTCACGACGTTTTCATCCGTGTTATTACTGTTTTAAAAACTAATTTAGCACTTTTAATTGTATTCAAGATACAATATTAGAAAATAAATACTGGTCCTAGTGACTTAAGCCTTCGAAACCTCTTTGCTCCTTTTTCAATTTTGTAACTTACGTACCTAACGCCAGTCTTCAAACTCGCCTCACTTTATCTATTGCCCTAATGTACAAAGTTTTCAAACGATCGTATGGCGTTTATGCATATCAACAGAAATAAATAACAATAAATGTTTTCTCACCGCATACAGTCATAATAGCCGCTTACTAAATTTTTGTCCGAGGATATCTCAAAATTCATTATAGCACTTGCTATAATTTGCTCAGCTGATTCACTCCGCAGAGCTTGCGCCAGCAGAGTACACGTTCCACTACCACGTATTGAAGTGCGACCTTCTCCTCGATTCCGGACGTCCTCTGTGGTCCTCATCATTTCTGATGTGTGACCACGTCCAATCGACGCTTGCACAGATTTTTCAATCGTGCAAATGACACAGTCTGTTGTTTGCGGTTAAAATCGGAACCGGTCGTGGTCGAG
Organism: Druceiella hillmani; assembly: GCA_039881145.1. Taxonomy (NCBI): domain Eukaryota; kingdom Metazoa; phylum Arthropoda; class Insecta; order Lepidoptera; family Hepialidae; genus Druceiella; species Druceiella hillmani. The sequence goes on along the minus strand of JAYKKI010000038.1, from coordinate 11,164,839 downwards.
GATATTTTTTCATCGAAGAGATTTAGCGGCCTCAATTAAGATTTGGAACGGACAAGGTACTACACAATGTTATACTGTTCATTCAAGAGAAATATGTTTAGCGGAAATATTTATTTAATGTTTCACACATTTGGCTTGTTAACTGCTACGTGAACAATAGGTTCTAATCAGGCGAGAATTTTATTAAGGTGTATCGCGGATAATATTACAATACGTATGACCATAAAAAAACATATTGTTTTAATATTAACAAAACAATAGACTGTATAAAGTTATAAATTGTATATTGATAATAATAAAGGAACATACACATATAGGCTTCTATAATATTAATTGAAGTTTATTTATTATACGATAAGAAAAAATGAGAAGGTTCTAAGATTGTAGTCTGAGGTTATGAACACATTATTAAACTATAATAGATATTTCAATCGTTATCTCAAAATTTACTGCTTAAGATTAGGAGACTAAATACAAAACTAAATTCACTATAGACAGCATTGTCTTCAAAGCGATTTTTTTAAACCAAATTATAATATTTAATTGATATTAGAAACCGTTTTCTAAAATTAGTATGTTGATACTTACTAGTCAGATTATTCTACATATAGATTTATAAACCTTATTAAATTCTGTAACATACGGATGGTATAATAATGTACTAGTTAGCAGTCGTTAGCGGTTTACGATATGAAACAAGTCTTATTCATTCATTCTGCTTTTGTGTGCTTAATAATCATGTATCTACTCCTTCAATAGAGTAATATTCGTGATTCGAATATCTACTAGACGCTGATCCTTTGAAGAATGTTGCAGTCTCCACTGTTTTAATTTAAGACTGTATCCGGGTGGTTTGAACATGTATTGCTAATGCTCATACGGCTTCATTAAGGAAAATGTTAAATATATTAGAAATTGCTGGATTCCGTGTAATAGTTTTGTGTGCTCAATAATCATGTACATACTCCTTCAATAGAGTAATATTCGTGATTCGAATATCTACTAGACGCTGATCCTTTGAAGAATGTTGCAGTCTCCACTGTTTTAATTTAAGACTGTATCCGGGTGGTTTGAACATGTATTGCTAATGCTCATACGGCTTCATTAAGCAAAATGTTAAATATATTAGAAATTGCTGGATTCCGTGTAATAGTTTTGTGTGCTCAATAATCATGTACATACTCCTTCAATAGAGTAATATTCGTGATTCGAAAATCTACTAGACGCTGATCCTTTCAAGAAAGTTGCAGTCTCCATTATTTTAATCTAAGACTGTATCCGGATGGTTTGAACACGTATTGCAATTAATAACCAAAATGTTAAATATGTTAGAAATTGCTTGTTTTCATGTAATAGTCTGCATTTTTTAGATTTCTTTATATGTGCACATATGGTTGTATTCAGAAAGTTGTTAATTATTTTTTTTCTAATTTTTGTTGAAATCAAAGATAAAAGGCGTTCAGTATATATTTATATGGTTTAGGTTAGGTTGTTACTGTTTCGATAAGTTAATCATCCTTTAATGATCGATCCTTTTTAATTAAGTCTAACGACAGGGCGTCGCATTGCGTTTGGCAACAGCATTGTGCCACATTCCATTTCAGTAAGATTCCACCCAGATTTTACCCAGATCATTCTGTGGTCTGTCCCGCTATCGTTATCTTTCACAGCCAAAACTAACGTGAAATGTGTTTCTAATTGCTAAAGTTAACAATTATAGCGCGGAGTGAAAACGAACTAAAGCTGTAAGAATAACTTTTCACAGAAATAAAACGAACATAAAAATATTTTTTTACGTCGTCCTTTCGTAAACACAGTCGCTCTTTCCCACGGCTTATTGACATTTTGATGCCCGTTTTTGCTGTAATCAGATTAACCAAAAGATGTGATAACCAGTTTTTTCTAGTTCACGCATAATTTAGGTAATCAAACTAGATTTTATTACAACGCCTACATTCCTTATTTTGTAATCTGCACACTCTTCTATCCTTGACATTCTCAGCTTGGCATCTTTTTCTTGAACCGCTATAATTTTAGAGTCGAACGCCTGAGGCGATACTAGCGCGCGGCACAAGCGTCGCTTCCACGTCGCCACTCTGTCGCTACTAATGGTCACTCGCGTTCGCTCCGAGCCTCGTAGCTCGCTCATCATCGGAACGTGCGTGCCGCATAATTTAACAATTATCGCTATTGTTTAGCGACAACATCTGTGACAAAAGGCGCCATCGCACGGCGCCGTTCGTTGCCGGGGAAAACGAAGCGGTAATCGAGAGAAAGCACGTGCTGTACTCTTTCTAATTCAAATGAGGCATCGAAACAAATTATTGTCGGTAATTAGCGAGTAGAACGGCCGCGGCGGGTGAGTCGCGGCACCGTGTTTCATAACTTCGGTACTTTGTGTCGCGTTTGTTTGAGGTAAACTTTGAAAAGGCACAGCGCGTTCATTGTGTTACATAATAACGTCTTCTAAATAACTGTGTATTATAACTAGATTATAGTTCATTAGTGATTTGCGTTGGTGAGGGTCCTTACGTCCGCAGCGTTGGCGAGAGAAATTTGTATTTTACGCCGAAATATTGTTTCGACATTCATTTCAAAATTCTTGCGTCGTTTTCGCGCAGTATTGTCCTCCGAATAGTTGCCATTGGAGTTCGATTTTAACAAAAAGTTCACGTATGACATCACATATGAGTGTTAAAGAGCCGTTTTTTAAATTTTTTGATGAATACATAATTGCGGCTCAATATGAAATAATATTATAAATGCGAAAGTTTGTGTGTTTGTCCTTTTTCACTTCGCAATGCAACAATGTATCGACGTGATTTTTTGTATAAAAATTTGTTCAAGCAGGCAATAATTTGTGATAGTTGGACATCCGGGAAATACTTTATACTATACTTTTTAGCCCGAAACATTTCATCCTAATTCTAACTAATATAAAAACGAAAGTTTATTGGTTGTTCTTTTTTCACGTCGCGACGGAGGACCAGATCGATGTGAGTTTTTGCAAGGAGATAGTTGGCGGGTCGGGAAATGATATAAATTAAGTTTTATACTGGGAAACCTCATTCCTTCGGGAAAATATTTATATCAGACTGAAAAAGTACACAAACGGAATAATGAAGTACATAAGGTCGCTAAGGAACAATGGAACGACATGATTTTTTATTTGGTACTACATACTCAGGTATTTTGTTACTTTGGTACTACATACTCATTGGTACTACATACTCAGTTAAAAGAAGTAACAAGATCACTCCCTTTAATCCCTAATCTAGATTGAAATATTTTTGTTTTAAATTGTTATTTGTATTATAAAGTAATAGTATAGAAATATAATAGAACTAAAGAAATATTGAATATACCTTTTTATTATTATTAATTAGAATTTAATTGCCTATAATTATGCTATATGACGCTACATGTTTTAATTTTTCCCTATAAGGTTATTAAAGTATAACTATAACCACGCGAGCAAAGCCGTGAGCAACAGCTATTCTAAAATAATTTTTGTTGTACATTTAAGACTAAGTAACTAGAAAAAACAAACAAAAAAAACATTTTTCTATTTTTTTATGAATTCATTCACATTTTTTTTAAATAGAAGACATTAAAATACTCGTAAAAAATGTAATTTTTCACTAAACATCTTTTTTTAGTTTACAAATTATACAATAGGTAAATACATCGCATTACAAAAGTAGACGATTTCAGTAAGAGCTTCTGGGCTAAATTTCAACGGAATCAAGTAATTGGTTTTCGATGGTTATTTCCTTTTTTTTCATTTTGAAGGACGAAACGCTAAAAATGGAAGCTTAATTCAATTTCAAAAGGTCTTTCGAATGATATCACACTGGCTGACGTGCGCGAAATAAAACCATTTCCATGTTACATATGTGGGAGTTACATTTTTATTAGGCTATTCTATAAATAAATGGTAAGTTTTTTTTATTTTATTTATTTCTTTCGCAAGGCTGAATTATACACATTTCGAAGCAATATTCCGGTTGCGGACGTCTAAGGAGCCACAAAGAAGATAACTCAAGAAAATATGTTTAAAACATGCTATGAAACATTTACTTGCTGTCTCGTTATATCGTCTTTATTGTATCTAAAATAAGTGCAGTTCTGTACAACGAAGGTATGCCTCAATCAGTAGTTATGAGAATGAAATATGATAAATATTATGTTATGTGATAAAATAATTGATTGTAATAATTTGAAAATCAACAAATGTCTTTTGACACCTGTATATCGTAATGTAATAAATGTTTCAACAAAATATTGCCCAATTACGTGGTACTGTCTGTGTATTAACAACACTTTGCTCTTATGATATAACATGCATAATAATCATATTATGTTAACTCAGAGGGAAATCGTGCACATTAATTCCTTATGACATTACTTAATTTCGCCAATACGACTTGTTTATAACATTACTTTTAAAATTCGATTAAAGTTTAACGATATGTTTGTGAAATTATATAGCTGCATACATAAAATGCTAAAATAAGATTATGTATAGTAAATTAAGAAAATTATTTAATAACAACATTAATTATAATATTTAAGGAATGAGTGGCGAGAAATAGAAATAAATTACACGAAGAAACGATCGTAAAATGTATGGTCTAACTTTTTCTTCCGACATACATGATGACAATATTAACAGATAATTTCATTTTAACTGAACATACCTCATATTGTACTCAGATCTGTATTATATCAACAAAAACTGGTGTGTTTTCTATCCAGTAATAGTTAGTTTATTACATCTATTAACCATTATATCTTCAGAACGTCAGTCAGAAGACTACTACGTCATTAAAGAACCAGCCACGATTTTTTTACCTGAACAAGTCATAAATACAACATACTTGTATTCCTTCCTGGTTTGTTCATTTTGCTATCTAACTTAAGTGTAAAAAAATGCAATATTTTGAATAATAAATATACGTTTTTAGAATCGGTGCCATTATCTTTCATCACAGGCATCACGGCACGCGTAACCTCGACGTCTTTTTTCACTAATCACATAGTTAACTTCAACGAAAGATATTCTCGACGATGACCGGCTACCCGGCCTTAGTTTATGTGCAAATGAGCGGGTAAACATTAACTGCTCAAGCAGGCAATAATTTGTTTAATTTAAAAAAAAAACTTAAATTTTTACATTAATTGTATCTTCGAAATTGAAAATATAGAGCGAACAAATCAATTCATGGTTTGTCTGTTCAATTTGTCCTAATTCGCATTATATAAGGTCAATCACTATGTATACATTGTTCATTGGTATCGAAGTAACCAGGTGATAGATTTTTTATTCGGAAATGTAAAAGAAATTTTTTAATTTATTTTGAAATTTTAAAGCCATTATCGATCCTATGGTAGCTTAAAATTGTAGAAATTTTTTTGCTGATTACTTCCAAATCATTGGCAGACGAGTTACGAAATTCGATACTCTGATAATTTTTAATAACTGATATGCCTCAAAGGTTTGAAAAAGCGATAAATAAAAAAGTTTTTGAATTTAAACTGAAAGTTGAGAAAATATGTAGTTACATATAAAGATATATAAATATATAAATGCATATCAAATTAAGGCTTCTAATAGGCAGATTCCAAAGTTATGTTTATTATATCCATGTGTTAATTATATATCTTTTCAATTTTACTATATTATTAGATTTTAAGAAAAACTATGTAAAAATACAGGTTTACTTTTTTTTTCCAAAATTTAAAAAGATGAAGGAAAATTGACGCTAATAGTTAATGGGTATTAATTCATATTTTACTACTAAAGCAAGGACCGTAATATATGGAGTACATTATTGATTATAATACATGACAAACGATGGCCTATATTTACTGTTGTAATCAACAGTAGCTTTTTTTAATAAACTTGTCGCTAATTGTACCATTCTAATAAGAAAAATGTAGAGCTTATTTGATCTGGGTGTGTTTGGTTACCGAACTGTTACTATGAATATATTATTAATTGAATTTAAAATAGTAACAATCCACTCTGTCTCAGTTTTAGATTTAAAGCTTTGGCTCATATACTTTAATTATGTTCTTCACGTCTTCTCAGTCGCCTTATTTTCTCAACTTCTACAAGTACTAGTTTACAGTACGCTGCCAAAGTATGGTACAAATTTGATTTTGAATTATGAAATTGGTCGTTAATTACATTTTCAATAGTTTTCGGAGAAAGTTATTATCACGATTATTACTACCATAAGATTCCCCTCCTATATCCACCCTATCGTCTTACCCTCTCAGACTGGTAAGAATTTAAAAACGAAGCGATACGTAGCACGATAGATTGAGAAACGGATGCTATTTTATCAAATATTTATTATTAACTAGCTATGTCCCGCGGTTTCACTCGCGTGAATTCGGAATAAACAATTTTTTTGTCATGTTGCTTTTGGTTCTAAACTATTGCCATATCAAATTTCATCAAAATCCGTTCAGTAGATTTTAGATACAGAATTTACTCTGATACGATTTTATTATGTGTATAGATGTAATAAATAAATGTTGTAAATGAATAAGGGGAAAAATGGCACGTAAAAAGAAATAATTTCTAAGTACAAGTTAATTAATCATATTTAAAAAAATTTTGCTGAATGGCATTCGTGCGGGCAGTATTCCATTTACTTATCCACCTTAAAGCAACATAATATTACTGATGCCCGTATGTACCCACACACGATCAGGACTCTCAGTCGGATTTACTGACAGATAAAAACATATTTTGTCTGGATACGTAACCAATTGGACCATGCAATAGGGCACGGTCGGTAAATTAGACTCTTGTTCCGATTCAACTGAAAGTTAATGAGAAACAGAAATACGTTTTTAACTGTCAATAAGTCTGATTGGGCTTAAGGTGCACTAAGAACCTTTTTGCAATCATCTCTTCATACAATTCTAAGTTATGCGTATACTTTGAGGTCTACAATGCTAGAATAAGTAAACAAATTAATTTTAGTTTAATAGGCCAATATTTATAGAGAGATCGAACGTTGATCGAGAATCGAGAGGATCGAACTCCGATATTATTTTATATCAGTTTAATATTTTTGCTGAACGCTATTGACAAAATTATAGATTATCAGAATTTCTATCTAGTTTGTCTTTCAAAACGGAAGAAAAAATATCCAGTTTTAAAAAATTTAGACTACCAGCAAGATGATACTAAAGAGACAGACAGAGACGCCGAAACATTTCCAATCTAAACTTCTTGCAAAAAGATTCCTCATTGATTCCTTGTTTACACAAAAAAAAATATAAACAAAACTGAAATCAATTTTAAAACAATTTATAGCAATCCACGTCTTGCTTTACTAGATATTGTGTTTGATGTGTTGTTTATTATGGTCAAACAATGCTGATTAATTAGACTAAAAAGGATTGGAATACATTTCTGACTAATTGTTCATCGCTCTTCATTTTTTCTCAACGAATCTTGATTAAACAGTTAATATTACAAATACTGACGTCAGCAAGTAGTTTCTTTTAACTTATGCTATTTATTTTCATGTTGTTAAGGGTATTTAAAGTTGAAAACAATTGCATGTAGTGGTATCGTATAATTTTGAAACATTTAACGTAGAGACAAGAAATTTCTGGTTAAAGATTAATCTGGTAGTTAAGTATTAAATCTTGCATCTTTTTCATTAGATAATGGTTTCAAAGAAAGAAAGGTAGAATTACATAAAAATATTACGGGAAAGATATTTTGATTGGATACGAAGGTCTAATTAAAAAAAAATTGAATTTGGGATTCGTTTCATATAATTATCTGTGTGTAATAAATGGATAAAAAACTAAACATACCAGGAAGCGTGAATCCTTCAACGCGTGAGATCGACTCATACTTGATCGGTTACATTTGAACGTTACCTTATACATTCATCGTGACTAATTTCCGGATATTAAAATCACTACAAAATATTTTACAAATGAAGTAATGATCAAAGAGAACGTTTAAGGTTAAAAATCTATTTATGTATGTTCACGTCTTTTTTCCCTCCTGTCGCCTCAATCGTGTGATAGATTTTCTCGTGTAATATGTCATTGGATTCATTTTAGCTCTACAAGTATCACTGAAAATAATGTCACATTATCACGTTTTTTGGAATCTAATATGACAGGAATATAAAGGGACATGAAAACGTTTTAACTCTTTTTCGTAGTGTTTTGCAATACTAATTTGTAAACAAGTAGTGCCGAATTAACGGGTACAGGTGGCAAGAGTTAAGTGTTACAGAAATAAGATGTAACCGCCCCGCGACTTGTCAGAAGTGTTACAGTTGTGCAACGGGTTAGTGTTTGAAAAATTTTGTTGCCAGTTTTATAATAGGAATACTTCCGAATTCACGCGGTTGTTGTGCGTGGCTCGAGTGCTTATTTGTTTCTCAATGCCATTTTATCAATACAGTAGGCAATTTTACAATAGATAAACTACGAGCTCCTTGCAAGTTTTAGTCAGTTTTTCCGTATATGTTCATTGCTTGGAACATATATAAATAATTTGTCTGGCGTTTTAATATTTGTGCTTTTACACTAGCACTGCAAAATACTTGTAACAAGACGAATTAATTATGAATTAAACAGAAGTAGCAACTGTCATACACAGCACTATCATTTTGATTTGTTTCGCGTGTTGTGACGTCATTCAAGACACCATAACACTATTGAGCGTCTTCGAGGTAAATTTAAATATTTTTTTAAAACGCAAAATGCATAACATATATGTTTGATTTTTAGAAAAATATATTTTTTTTTTTATTAAATAGATATAAAGGTAAAGTATTAACCACTGGCCAAAATTTAGTCAATAAGCCTATAGACTCATTAGGGTTTACTGTAGTTTGCGCTACCTTGCAAACATTCGCCAAATACGCTATAAAACGACATCCAGCTTTTGATAGGATTTAAGTTTAATAGTTCAAGATTACGGAATACTATTTATCTGTAACACCGAACACCTGGAACACATTGAACCTGCGCTACTTATAAGTCTATTATTTTTATGAATCTGTTTGTGGGTTCCGCTGTGTACAGCCTTACAATATAGCGAGTACGTGATCCTTTACCGTTGTAGATAAATTTAAATCAATACCTCTAGAAATTAATGGCAGCCTATGAACGAGCGAACCATACAAGGCAGTGAAACGGGAAAATGATGAAAAAGTAATTCACACCGCGAACTGTGCCCGGAAGCGGATTGCTACACGGCGCGCGATCGAGCCTTATAGCGCGCGATCGTTCCAAATCGGACCGCGATCATTTATACGACTCCCGGCCAGATCATTTTTACAACGACTCGACGTTCGTTTTTGCCCAAGAACTCTGAAGATAACATCTCAGTAAACAGTGTAAAGCATGTTGCAACTTATCGTTGCAGTTACGTTTCGTTTCGTATAATTCGTTTAATCGTGTATTCGAAGTAGTTTCGTGGGTATGTTGTTTAGCATTCACGTTTCATACGTGATTCAAATTAAGGATAATTATCTTTTTCCGTCTTAGATTGGTACTGGTTTTAACAACGAAGCGGTAGTGTGAGCTTGCGAAAATAATTTTTTATTTTGTCAAAGAGTTATTATCAATTTAAAAAATAACTGTTCTAGATTGAATAAAGTACTGAAGTGATATACTTTATTCATACATACATGGTAATTCATTATTTATAAAAATATAGTTTGTTGAATCACGTTCGGATGGACACTTTCGAAAGTTACCGTCTAATTTTGAATTCATATTAATATTGTGCAGATAGTTTTTCAAAAATATTCGAGACTAAACTTTGCAATTTTTTTGAATCAACAGGCCGCAAAGGTTAGTCTGTAATACATTTTAAAACGAATCGAAAGAGCATGATTTTTTGTTATTGGAGTCAAGAGCGTTTCGATCAAAATCTAATATTTTTGAGTACGTCCTTAAAAAGTGATGACTTACCTCTGTTCTCAGCTGACGTATTTTCGCGTCTGGCATATATTATATTTAAAAACGCTATTAGAGATAAGGGATGGTAATAACTTTTGAATGTATGTATCTTTTTATGCGCACGTCTACGTGTTAACTCCGTGCTATAGTCAGAACAAACAGCTTGATGAATTTTCTTGCGTAAGGTTGTCATAGCCTCACAGATTCTACAGTTCGAAATGTGTATAAATATCTGAAACTATATTAATTTTTGTAAGTATATGTTTGATTCTCAAATAGTATATAGTAAATTGTTAAAAAAATATTAACCAACGTGTAAATTACTAACCGAGCAGTGGGTGCGAATTCTATTTTCAATGCCCCATTAAGTGAGATATCTTTCATATTTTGTTTTTAAAATCTGTTCGCGAAATATTGAGCTTCAAATTTTATTTGGTACTTATGTCTTTCCGCTTTCTAATTTTTCAACCTAAAATTTGAAAATTCTGAAAAAAAGTGTAATAAATTGAGTCTTCTAATTAAAATGATTTAAGTTAAGGTGCCTGATTACTATCGAGGAATGTAGCCGTCAATGAAACCCACCTGTATTCGTGTTCCAACAGGCACTTGGGCGGTTTTTTTTAAGTATGTCTAAAACGACAGTTAAGTTAATAGTAATATGCAAAAATTGTGCTATATCAAAAATGTTTGTTAACAATTTTGCTAATATTTGTTTACTAAAGGATTAATAATAAAAGCTTTCGTGACTCAATATGTCATTTCTACCTTTACAGATAGCTATGCGGAAGTAAGACGCGAGAGCGATATGTCACAGTCGGGTCTGGGCGGAAGTGGGGGCGGCGAGCGGCGGTACTCGGTGCCATCTAACCCACTGCTTCAGGACCCGCGCGGTATGCATTCCGAAGATCTGCACGCCTGGTCAATTTACAGGTTCGTAATTAACGGTCGACTCGTCTCCGACGTTACAATAATGCAGAGAATAAACTGCTGGAGAAAGAACTAGTAACCACAGCTACGGTAAATTATTGCTACAGCGATTAACAATGCAGCGCTAGCAGTTAATAATAAAACTTTTAGTAAACTAGGTTTAGTTACAAGTTTTGTATTAATTAAATATTGCATTGATTTTAGAAAAAAACTGTGTATACCTGACACTTACAGACCATCTATATACACCTGACACCTACGGACCATCTAAATGTAGATATTTACAATTTACCCTAAACGTTGACCGCCTAAATGTAGGTATTTACGACTTTCCCTAACAGTTGACCGCCTAAATATAGGTGCTTACGACTTTCCCTAATGGTTGACTGCCTAAATGTAGATGTCTATGACTTCCCCTAATGCTTAACTGCCTAAATGTAGGCATCACAAATGTTCATGCTATTGCTTTCTAGTATATACATCTCAGTTGACAATTTTTATGTACATAGTCATGTGCAACTAAGTAAATTTTATGTACATTTAGGTACTTTTGCCAGAAAGTTACAGAAAAGTTAGAGAAAAAGGTTTAGTCACCGGTGTCTCCTGCACACGGTAAATGTGTTAATAGCGTGTGTATCCCCTAGAAACTTTCATGAATATTTATACATTTCAGTTAGTATACTTTCTTACAAAATAAGACATATGAGATTGAAAACCACGTTAATATTTTGGTTAGAGTTTGACGAGTTTAAAATGTTCATACTGATAAACTCGTACTTCCTTTTGTGTTATATGATATTTAATCAAAGTTATGTCATACTTAATGTATTTAAATTTCAATGAAAATCTAATTCCAGTTATAATTTTTCTTTATCAATTTTACTTAAATTCAGGGTGACCAAAGTAATGATCGATACATTTTATTTACAAGACATCTTTTGACGATGCCAAAATGCAAAAAATAGTCTAACGGAAAATGTACTCTTATTGTTCATGTCATCTACGAAACTGTTAGAAAATTTTCAAGGGAAAGGTGGCAGATTCTTCTATAAGAGAATCGTCACACTCTTTTTTCAAGCCCAATATGACTAGGGGATTCTGTTGAAAATTAGTTTACAAAAACTTTTTGAATTACAGTGAAATAAAATAGATGAGAGGGATAAAACAACCATCATATCACTAGTAAAATACCTAACTGTAATTAGAAGAATATAGAAGAAGATTATTTTATTAAGGAACCACAAAAGCTAATTTTACCTTTACCTATTACAGACAAAATTTAAACTCGGACTTTACGGACAGTGCTCTGGGCAGCACAGATAAGAGTCCGCTACCGTATGGCAACTTTCAACTTCGTGATACCACAGTGCAATCGATTCTCTCGCATCCACGATATGGACCCAAGTGAGCTTTGCATTTTTAATAGAGAATATAATTTCATTTACAGTTGTTGCATGGGTAGAGAAATATTAAAATTAATTAATATGTAACAGATCTGCCCTCGGTTCAAATATGTACACGTATCTTAAATTTGGCCTTCCACGAGTATTTCCACCGAACCACAATGGCTCTCAAAGGTCAGGCACTCCTAAACCGAAGACGTCTATTGGCAGCGGAATGAAACCTACACCCAGGTAAAGATACTCAACATAAATAATGCGACATGTTAATCATCAGATTATAAAAAGTCTTCAATTGTCTTATTACTAATTCAAATAATAAATTTATGTTGTTATAACTGTATGATTCCTTTATTTTCAGGATTCACCGACCCCCTGGAGGTATGAGGGAAACCTCATCAGGCTATGACAGTTCCGATAATGAGACGACAATGAATTATAAAAATAGTAGAAAATATAGATCAGATCCGGACTTCCGAATGCAAAATCTTCATCCTTCATATCAGGTAAGAAAATAATAAAACCTTGATCGACAGAATTTGATCTACTTTATTTTAAATTTTTTTACATCTTCTGAATCACTCCTATCCATTCGTTATGCTTCTACCCAATTACATTGTTCTGTTTTATATATAATAATTTCAGCATCCAGGCATACCGTTAGTTGCAATGCAGCAAGCAGGCATACGTGGTAATGAGGGACAGTGGTCCCGGCACAAAAGTATCAGTGAAGCCAATCTTCTGGGTATAGATGCAAGGCATTACCCTTCTCCACGGTCACATTTTTATGGCACTAATAGGAGAAGCAGTGTTGCTGATTTTGGGCCTGAAAATGATCAACATAGGTATTCGAAATATTAAATTCTTTATACCTACTTTTTGATATTAATATGTTGGAAGTATTAAACAATCCAATCAAAAATATGTTAAATCTATTAAACTTTTTAGTTAACAAAATTTAAAATTAAATTGTGCTTACATCAATTGCGTGTATCAATGATTGCAAAATAATTTATTTTTTGAAAAATATTTGTTTTCAGCTACCTGATATCACCGAGTCAGATTGGTCGACCAATGTCGAAAGCTGACAGTCATTTGTCAGTAGCTCAGTCTCGTAAGAGTCATGGCATGCCATCAACATTACGGCCAGGTGACTACTTGGACGGCAGCCACGGCTCTTACATTTACCCTAATTTCTTTGTAAGTGATTTGTACCTTTATTTTTCACTTGGGATATTTTTAGAAAATTAATTACTTCGAATTCATAGACACATTTTTTAAATGCCTTTAGCTATTTCAATCTGTCATACTTAGGATATTTGTCTTGTAAACTGTCACTACAATGCTTAAAGGGCTCATTTATATAATATGTGCATGTTATGTATTACTATGTTTTGGTGTGTACTTTTCTTAGGTTTGATATGAAAAATAATTTATTCTAGGTAATTTTATTCCAAGTTGGTTCCGCTTGGAAAAGATATGTTTTTTCCATATCAAATGTTTGACTAGATGTGTATACATGCATTATTATTCTTCTTTTCTTGGGATATCCATAATACTTACTAATGTACAAGAATGAAATATCTTTATTTTTTAAGTCTTTAGTCTTATCTCATTATCTCCATGTCGCTGATAATGTAGTTAGTCTATGGCTCCACTAGTGTGTATCAGTTTTTGTATTATGGGAACTACCAGAGTATACTCATCCCAAAACTACATCCAAACTACTCATTCGAATACAGCAGATAAAATTTTGCAGATTTCATGAAATCATAGAAATATAAAGATTTCTTATTACTTGTAGTTCGCAAATATATACAAATAAACCAGAGTGAATAAAATTATTAGTCTATATTTTTATTTAAATAAAAAGTAGATTTGCCTCAAATACATTTTTTTTCAATATTTTTCAAGATTTGTATCAATATTTCAATTATGCAAGTACACATTGATATTTTATTATGCACGCATTTACCTCCAATTCAGGCAAACTCTGTCTAATGAATGTCAAAAGTACAGTATAAGATATTGTGTGGTGAGCTACAATACAAATCATGGGTTATAATGATGTTTATATTGTAGTCTACACTCGAGTCTTGTAGTTCAAATATGTGGATTGGTAATTTTTCATGTTTGTTTTGCTGTAAATAATTTATCCACTTTCGTTATATTTAACAGAAGAGGAAATGCACAATCTACAAATTTCACATAGTATTTGTCATGTGTAAATTTAGGCTGAATAGTTGTTGCTTGAGTAGTTCTTGACTTTTAACAAATTGTGAGATTTAACATAGTGAGATTTCTTACTATGTTAAGCTATACTACATTGCCATGCCAAACAACCTGCGTAATGGCACTTTTCAGCTATATTTAAAAGTCACAATGAATTACAAAAATTATGATAATGTTATTTTGGGACTGAAAGTTTGCCTTTATTACCTGCTTCCACAAAAAATTATCAACAGAAGTACAGTACAAAACCGTAAGAATTAGAATGCGCTATAGAACTATCCAAGTGGTCTGCTCATCAAGGTGGTTTATCTGTTTCGTGAATACATGTTACTCAAAAAACAGTTGGGTTATCTATTGCACGGTCTAGACATACTATGAACCAACTTTTTTATTATTAAGAGATTACAGAAAATAAATGGAAAATTATAAATCGGGTTGTCTGTGAAACTGTTAGCAACATGTCTTTCGAAATGAAAAAGTAGTCTGATGAAAAATATACTCTTATTGTTCATATCCTCTGTAACGAGACTGTCAGAAAATTTTCTAGGTAAAGGTGGCAGATTCTTCAATAACAAAACCATCACATTCTTTTTTCAAGCTCAGAAATACTAAGGGATTATGTTGAAAAATAGTTTGCATAAAGTTTTTGAATTACAGTAAAATAAAATAGAAAGAGACAGAGAGAGATAAAACAACCATCATACAACCAGTAAAATACCTAACTGTAATTTGTGATCTTTTTGTTTTTAGGTAGATAATCTAGAAATAACATCTCCAGAAAATAAATCTATGCTTCTCTTATCTGGTCTAAGTTTTGAAGCAAAATCTAGTGAAATTTTGGCTGTTTTAGCTACTTCACAAAAAGAGGCCACGGGATTGCTGGATGTATTAGCTGGAGTGCGAAAAGTAAGTAGCCAAATTCATCAATTTTATTTGTTTCTTTGCATTTCTACGTTGCGAAATAAAAAATAATTATTTTCTTATCTACTTCTAACCAGAAACTATCAGGGGATATTATACTTAATGGACAACCAGTGGCATCGTCAACACTGTCACGTGTTGTGGCATATGTGCGTAATGACACTAATTTATGTCCAAACATGACCGTTGAGAAGACTCTCAAATTTCATTCTCACTTACGGCGGCCTAATACAAAATCGTCACAAATGAAAATGGATAGTAGTGATAGGGTATGTACCAATTAAAATAAAATCTTAAACAAAATCTTTATGCCCTTTTCATAATGTGATCTAATTTTTCTTATCTTGCTGAATATTTAAACTTAATCCTTTTAACATACTTTGTAGCTGGACAAGAAATTTTCTGATACTAAATTTAGAAGCTAGGCTAAATATTGTTCAAATTGAAAAAGAAAGTAAGTATTTGATACATTTCAACATTTTTTTATAAATCACAAATTAAATTTGCCTTCTTACAGATAAATATGTTAATTGAAGAATTAGGATTGGAACAAGTAAGATTAACAAATGTGGGTAGACTGACTAGATCAGAAGTAAGAAGGCTCAATGTAGCATGTCAAATGTTAATGGACACTGTTGTTCTAATACTGGATCAGCCAACTAAAGAAATGGATATATTCGATACATTCTTCTTGGTAGAATACCTGAGGAATTGGGCCAGTACAGGCCGTGTTGTGATTATGTCATTGCACCCACCAACTTATGAGATTTTTGCAATGTTGACAAAGGTAAGTATTTTTTTAGGTTATCTATTTTTAAACACACTGGTTTGAATGACAGGGATGAAGTTATATGCTTAAGAAAAGTAGGTTTACAAGGAGCACATTCCACTAGGCGATCGCAAAGCTCTAAACGCTCTCTGTATCTTTCCAATTGGTGACTGTGGCTGTTGTGGTCGTGATCAAAATGTCATTGATGGTGTCATTGTTTACGTCCGCTTCGAGACCATGCTGGCTCATGTATTGACGTGGGTCATTGCTATCTATTGACATATTAAGTGTTTACATAAGTAAATTGATATCATCTTTGAAGATTAAACATGTGACGGAGATAATTTTTTTATGCAGCTCTGAGAAGTGCCTAACAGAAGTAAAGATTGCACTAGAAGAGGCAAAACATTCATCAAGTTCTTATAGAAATTAAATTACACTTACAATTACTGTAAGTGTAAATTATTATCTAACGATTAACACATAATAAAAAATTTAATGCCTTAATCTCTTTATTTTTGTTCAATGTTCATAACCCGTTCCACTTGGACTGATAGTTGCAACGTTGACAAGCTAGTGGAATAGGTATAATCGCAGCCGTGGGCATTGCGGGTGGCTAGTGGAACGTAACCAAAGTGAAATTAGAAATAATTTATTAAATTATTAAAATATTCTGTTATGATTTTAGGTTGTTTTAATATCTGCTGGTCGGACTATGTTTAGTGGATACAGAAGAGATATGCTTCCATATTTTGCATCAATAGATTATCCATGCCCTGCATTTAAAAATCCATCAGATTATTATTGTAAGTATTGTTCAACACGATTCTCTATTAAAAATATAGTTTAATTGGCAAACATACTGTAATAAGATAATTCCAATGTTTTAGTGGATTTGGTGACCTTAGATGACCTATCAGCAGCTGCCATCCTAGAATCTTCTGGCCGAATCGAGCAGCTTGCGGGGGTGTTTCGTGCCACTCGAATGCGAGACGGTGCTACCGACCCACCTCCTCCTATACCTCTACCTGCTCCTATTTCTCGAGCGAACCCACTCTCACAAGCGTTTACATTAGTTAGGTTAGATTTATTAAGTATAATAAGTTAAAGTGAAATTAAAAGGTTAACTGATATGAGAAACTTCTCGTTCCTATAAAATAAAGGTAAATTAATAACTTTTGCATCAATTTCAGGAAAACTATATTTTATACACAACCCACGACATTAGTTAATTGGATATCTAGAGTTATTTTAGCTGCCATATTATCACAAATTATTGGTGCTGTTTTTTGGGACATACCAATGTCTGACGCACAAGTAAGTAGAACTACTTTTATTTTTATATCCATACTTTCCCATTTATTTCATTTACTTAATGGTAACAAAGCTCTGTAAATTTATATGAATCTAGATTTCAAATATTAATCTAGATTTTCTCTATCACCCTCAGTTTTTTTGGAAAAGCCCTATGTGTGAAAATGCAAAAAAGCCAACTTTACTAAGTAAACAATTTATATTACAATAAAAAAACAATTATATGACTTTAAAATATTGTAAATACTTTTGTAGTCTCTTGTTTTTTTATCACCGAAGCTCCGATTGTGAGATTTTCACTTTAAAGTTCATTTGGATCATCTCGCTTTAGCAACCAACAGTAGTCTGCCATCTTTTATTCCATGTACCCTCATAGCGACGTTCTATCTCTTTCAAATCTGATGAAATCTTTCGCCTTGCTTTTCACTTACAGCTTTTCACTTCAAGTTTAATGTTCATCGAATGTCCCATTTTTCAGAAATTTTCAATCATTTTCCTCACAATTTCCTTATAATTTTAACTTTTATAGTTTCCTAGGAAATTGTTTACTACTTAAAAGATTTCCAGGCTTTTAATTCAATTTAACTTAATTTTTCATCGAAAGTTGTGTCTTTCATCAATTCTCTTATGTCCAGGCCAACGAAAATACCTTCTTTCACTTTAGCTTCAGAGGGAGATGAAAAAATTTGGTGTAGATATTTAAAACCTTCTCCTTCTCTATTCAGCTCCTTCGCAAATTGTTTCAACATTGCCAGTGTTATTTGTAAAGAGGGTAGCAAAACTTCCCAGGGAACTAAATTTCCTCTCACTTTTTTGGTTCCAGGAACTAGTTCAGTTCTCAGTGGCCACTCTTTCTTCGTCCAATGTTGTCCTCTGTCTCGACTATCCCACTTGCAAAGAAAGCGACGGTATTTTGTATAGCCAGCTTGTTGATCGAGCAGCATACTTATAACTTTCAGATCTCCTTAGACTATCCAACTATGTTGTATGTACTTTATTTTATCCAACACATTTTTCAAATTGTCATAGCATTCTTTTAAATGAACAGAATGGGCGACTAGCAGTAAAGCGTACTTATTGCCATTATGCAAAAAGACTTCTTTCAATGTTTTCAATGTCGTATTCGATGTTTTACATTTTCATTAAACTAAGCATGTCTTTGCAATACACTAATTTGTATCACAATCTTCATCAAAATGTGATAAAGTAAAGCAAAGTCTTTTTCTCTGTTGCAATACTAAGAAAATGGGATGCCTGGAGCAAGCATATTTTTTTCCAATAGTCTTGATCCGAGGAGTTCAGCTGCATCTTTGGCAGGGTTAGATATCTTCTTAAGTTGTTCAATTCTGACTGATCGAATTGATTTTGTAAAAACATTGGTATTGGTATTTATACAAAAATCTAATAATCTACCCTCGTTAACCCTCTTCTAACAATTGAAGTTAATTACGGTTAAATGAGGTCTTTAGCAGGAAAAAATCCACATTTTTTCCAATAATAAGGGTATGTCACTTATTTAATTAAGTCATTTAACTAACTATTTATGATAACTTATTGATTGTTGTCTACTGTGTGTCTTTTGTTCAATAAGAAATAATTAAAATAAAATATTGGTTCTTGACTAGGTAAGCCTGTGCTAAGTAACTAAAAATCCTGACATGATGGAATTTTTTTAGCAATTTTCCCGTAATCAGCGTCTCAAAATCTATCAAAATCAGCCATCAACCCTGAAAGGAGAAAACTATTGTAGACCTGTGATTTATAAGATATCCTAATTTATATGATAAAAAATATTTTTACCATAATAACTATGTACAAAATGTACTTGTTATTATCACCAAGTAATGACAAGAGGTTTTCTATTGCAGCTGACTCAAAATGACCGTCTTGGCTATCACTACTCAGTCATGTGCTTATGTAGCTGGCCACTGTTGCTCCTACTAGGGGTTACAGATATAACAGCTCGTCGGAGTCATGTTGAGAGAGACATTAGCACAAAACTGTACTCGAGAAGTATTTATGTTATAGTAGAGGTAAGTTGTGGTGTGTGAAATATGTACAATTAATTTCATATTTCACATAAGATTAACAAGTTTGATTTTTATTCATAGATATTTGCACATATATATAGAACATAATAATGTCACTTGAAATATTCATAAACATGCAACTTATTTTGTTTGATTATAATTATTAGTTAGTCAAAAAATTAAAGTAGTCCCTTGTTATTCAAAGATTTGCTATTCGTGGTTTTATTTATTTGCAGTAAACAATCTAGAAATTTTTTGCCAAAAGTTGACCATAATAATAATTAGCAAACACACATACACATACAGTGAACCTATTCGATTGAAAGAAAAAGAAAAATAATTTTACATATTTAAAAATGTTCATATTTTTTCACTAGTTATATTAAGTTCATTATAACTTTGTTTTTTCAAAGTTTCTTGTGATTTTGTGCCAAAAACACTTTAAAAGTAAATATATATGTAATAAAACTCCAATTTTTCTATTGCTTGGGAGTAACACCATTTGCAGTTTTGCTGTTTTGCAGTAATTTTGAGGAACCTAAACCCCTAAAGAACGAGGGATTACTGTATTTATATTTTGAGAAAACAAAGATAAATTCAACTAGCATTATTATTCCAAGGTTCTACCATTATCATCTACATATTCAAAGATATTATTAATCGTGAATTTTAGTGACTTACGTTGACAAGTCCTAAATTTTTCCTTAATGCAATGAAATGTTATGTGTTGCAGCAAATATTAGATTTGTTTTCATCTAGTTTTGTATGGCTGGCATACCTTATACCATGTTATTCAATGACTGGGCTTTATATGCAAGGCTCTGATGATTTCAATGGATTTTATTTTTATTTGGGTATGTATTATTTTATTTCGCTTTGCATAGTCAATAAATTAATGAACATATTTATGTACAATAAAACAAATAATGATTCCTGCTCATTATTCATTGTAATGTCAAAGAGAATATAATTTCTGTTACAAAGAGCATTTTTTATTGTGAGATATGTTATCTAAAGTGATATATCAACTTTTCTCTCTTCAATTTTAGCAATTATTTACATTTAGGTTATTTGTTAACAACCTTTTACTCATCACCTTCCATGATTTCGTCAAGCTAAGCTTTACTTGCAGTTATATTGTAAATATAAAATATGTATGAAAGTGTCATGTATTCTTTATTATTGCTCCTTTAAAATAAATATTAAAAAAATTTTAAAAAGCATAAATTTTGGTTATGCTTTTCCTGTTGTTTTTTTTAAGTATAGACTTAAGTAATTATTTTCCAATTACTGTGATCACAGCCAAAATTTACATTTCCATAAATCAGGAAACATAGAAGTAATAGTTTTGAAAAGAATATTGTTTAATGTAGAATAAATTATTTTGTGGGATGACAAAACGTCAGTTGCAGCAATATGTTCTTAATACGGCGCCTTGACTGACAGCTTTTTATTGTGAAAATAATTGTTTTCCTTACAGGTTATATGCTCTTATATTTATTAAGTACACAAATGCTGGTGCGTGCTGTAACATATTTAATACCAATGGAAAAAACAGCTACTTGTGTATCAGGCTTTTTATTGCTGTTAACCTTCCTTTCAAATGGCTATTTAATAAGTCTGTCTGATATGACTTTCTATACAACATGGTTGGAGTACCTCTCACCATCACGTTGGACACTACCCTATTTACTTAAGAGAGAATTGACGGCGAGTGCAGTACAACCAAGCAATGGTGCCAGATGTAGGAATAAACAGGTAAACGAAGACAATATTTCAGATTATTTCGACCTACCATTAACATTTTATTATTATCAGAATATAAAAAAAATACTATTATAGAATTATTAACTACGTTTACCCTTTATTGAATTGAATTTTTTTATAGTCTTATAATATCTGTCTAATGGCGATTCAGTACTTTGTCGAATACATCTAAGAAATAAATATAGCTTAACTGTTCTAATTTTGAATTGATATTTTCTTTAAATAAATATATTTTAAGAGACAGACAGACGCTAGAAAAAATATGAGAGTCAGAGAGAGGGGAGGAGTGTGCGTGACGCTTATTGCTCTTGTCTGGCGTGCAAAACTATTACATTATAATGTGTCCAGTACAGTCTGTTTCAAATAGGTATATAGGACTATAATTCCACAATTAGCATCGAGAATGTGTATCGTACAAAGTTTATACAAGTACATTTCAAAAAGAATTTTACAAACAAAATTATCTCTGTGTAAACAATTTTAACAATTATCCACGATAACACTTATACATGTATCTGAATTCTTTTTTTTATTTATTTACAATTTTGTATCTAATAAAACGATACTGATTGATGTTATTAATAAAAACATATGTATCTATCTATACATATAGGAAATCTTAACGAAGTTGTGGTTGCATATCGAATATTTTTTTAAATAAGATACAATCATCTAACAATGTCCACTTTTTCGAAACGTTTGTAAAATCATAGAATTATGTAATTATTCAAAACTACCATCAGTATGGAAGACATTTTTAAATGATGGTTATAATGTTAGAAAAAATCACCAGATTTTATTCCATTTTCATATTAAACAGGCATATTTTAAAAACCTCAATTTGTAGACCTTGTTAGAAAGCTTGGAAATGAGGCCTATCAACAACTGTGTGTATTAAGAAAAATCAAATTTTATAACTATTATCCCCCAAATAATAATTTAGAAGTTTTAGTTTAAATTCAAATTTTTAGCACAATAATTTAGCCTAAATTAGGTTATGGGCCTTCTTAGATCTAATAAAAAAAATCTCGTGAAATGAGAATGAAATTTATTTTCTCTTTTATGGTTAATTAATCTGTAACAAATAAGCTAGGTCATAAGGGCTAAGATCTTAGTCACTATCAGACTCTACAGTTTGTGCTTGTAAGAACTGCCCAATAAAACTAAATATTTAAGCTCAAAGTTTCTAGCCGTAATAAAGGCTAAAATCTGGATATTATTATCCACATCATCAGCAAACCATAGAGTTTGCATGTGTAAGAACTGCCCACTAAAATGTAATATTGGAGCCCGAACTCGAAAGTTCTAGCTATAATATTGACTTAGATCCAGGTGTCATTATCCCGGCCACCATTAGAAATTTATATTGTGAGAAATGCCCATTAAAACCAAGCATTTGAGCTCAAAATCGATGTTTCTAGCTGTATTAGTGGCTGATATTATTATCCTGCTCATCGTCAGACTCTCTAGCGTACTGTTCCAACCAAATTGAATATTGGTCTCCAAATTAGAATTGATACTTACATTGAGTAAATGCATTTTGGACTTAGCTGTACCTACGGCTTTGTTATGTTAATATCGCGTATGATATTTAGTGTGCTGTGACTTAACCTCCCCGTTAAAACCCTAAAAGCAATTGATGGTTAACATCCTTGCCTAATAAGGAGCTGGTAGTGATGTTACTATTTAGATGCAAAAGTATGGAAAATACTTATTTATAACTATTCCATATTTTGAAAAAAAAATGCTACTCCAGCTGCTGCATATTATTAAAGCTTTTATTTTTGTATATATTCAAATGTCAGATATAAAACTGGCATTAAAAGTCCAAAATATATTTTTAAAAAAACGGAGATTATTTATGCAATCTTATTGAGAAAAATTTTACCCGTCATGTTTCTGGTGTTGCATTTTATTTGACGTATAGTCTACTATTCATGTTATTTTTTTTCAGCAAAAAGTAATTAGTACATAAAATTTCTAATCAAATTTTTTTAATTT
This sequence comes from Druceiella hillmani, assembly GCA_039881145.1. Lineage (NCBI taxonomy): Eukaryota > Metazoa > Arthropoda > Insecta > Lepidoptera > Hepialidae > Druceiella > Druceiella hillmani. The sequence continues at coordinate 11,141,518 of JAYKKI010000038.1, read as the reverse complement.
GGATATAATGGTCTCTTGTTATTTTTATTGCAGGTTCAGCATCAAGATATTATAGTACAACTGCCATGTCCGCAGCCAAATGGCACTCAGGTCCTGGCTAATTACGGCTATTTTAAGTCAGAAAATATTTGGGAATCCACAGAAAACAGCCTGGTAATTGGATTAATCATGTTCTGGGCTATCTTTGCCATAATCGCTGTGATTGCCTTTATTCTAGATTGTTGTCAGTACACTAAACGAAAAGTTAAACATTTTGAAAAGGGACATAAAAGTATACCGAATACGCCTTAAGTGTTTTGTTGATACATTAATAAATTATAAGAAGTGCAAAAAAAAACAGCTACTTATTATATTCGAAAGTTATTGACAACTGTAGGATTTAAGTAAAAAAGTGCATTCATAAAATTCTGCTCTCAAGGTGGTTAAGTTAAAACTGTACTATGTTAAATGACACACAATAAATTTACTCACCCTATCTATAATGGTCACTTGAATGATTAATACGAATATACTCAAAATAAAAAATAAATATATTTACTAAATAATGTACGAATTAATACTGAAATATTTAATATGCATTTATCCAAGTGTTCGAAAAAGTGAAACCAGTGAAAATAAAACTTTTCAAAAGATTATTGTAAATATAATTTTTTTAAACTAAACATTTTAAAATGCTCCTGAAGGGAATTACTTCCATGACGTATAAGACTAGAAATTGCATTCTTAACAATATTTTTGCGCGATGTGTGAATCATGTCACATTTCGTCCGAACACATAAAATTGGCAAACTAAAATGCAGAAGTTTCTAATTATTGTATTACAAACTGTTAGGTGAATATAAATCATAATTAGTTCATGGTTTATTTATATTTTAACCCTCTGATCACACAACACATAAATGCCATAATAGATTATTCTAACTTAATAAATAAAATATAGATTCTAATATTTATTATTCCATGCCAAACTATATATCTAACATATGTTTAAATATATTAATTCTGTATATCAATGAGGATTCTACAGAGCTCATTTTAATCTCAAGGGCACAACTTCCAAGCTTAGGATAGACAGAGATCTTAAAAATATATTTTTTAAATAAACGTAACTTTTATTCCAGTTATATTTATTATAAATAAAATGTAAATTATAATTATTGTCGAATATGTCATATTGATATGGAATAATATTAAACATAAATTTATTTTTAATAATATAACTAACGGTGCTCTGATATTATTATTAATTTATATGAATGAAATTATGTGATTGAGTTACGAAGTTTATTTCTTTATTGTTATAGAAATTTCATACATCTAATTTCAACGGTGCATTGTAGTTTAAATAAATTTACACAAATGTAACACCTAGTATACAGATTTACCTGTATTTATATTGAATTTTATAATATCAGAAAGTTTCCTACCAATAAGGCTAAATTGTTATAAATGTTTGTGTTCACTCTTAAAACAAGTTTTTAATTTTAAGCAATTTACATACTATGTATGCATGATCAATAAATGTATGTTTATTTAACATGCAAGAAACTAAACATGCAATATTTTAATAATTTTTGTATATATATTGACATTTTAACAATATTTGCCTCCAAATTGGATTGTTACTTTCTGATTCTTAACCCCATTAGCTACACGTGTAGCATAGAAGCTAACAATGTTGCTTATTGGGTTAGGAGAGTATTATAAATATAATTATTATGACTAATGTATAATGCTATACTGTTCAATCTTCTATATTGTAATTGAATGAAATAAATTTTTTTTAAATATTTGTCTGACTCAGTTCAACTAGAATTTAAGTTCAGCACTGAGAGTAAATGATAAAGCAGTGAAACAACAGAAGTGCTCTTAGATAATTTTTGACAGCACATTTAGACTTATAATCCAAATTCAATGAATATTTAAATGGAATTTATCTCGTCGGAAGATTTATGTTGAAGTGCCTTGAAATACAAACTGACAGTAAAAATAATAATTTGAAAAAACTTAATAGACATCAAAAGAGTCCTGTTTGCGAATTGTATTCGCAATATAATAAATGTTCATTTTAATCTAGGTATCGAAAAGTGTCTGTCTGAATGAACTAAAATTTTAAATGTGGTTACACTGCTGTCATTTTTTGTCTGAAGATCCCATGGCACACGTATTCAGATCAATAAAAATTATTTATAATGTCTTAAAATGGTGCAGTGTGTTGTATGAAAACATTTTAATAATTCATAAAATTAATTTAGTTTCTCAAAAATCAAATCAATGAGATTTGCATCACTCAATGATGTTCATTATTTTTGTTGATAAAATGGAGCATTGTCAATATGACAAACATGTAATCAAAACAATTCTTATTTCTGTTTTTTTCAAGTGACTTCTGCGTTTCTTGCAGAGCCCTTATAAAGTATGACCCCAGACCCTGCTTAAGCAGAAAATATATCCTGGCTTTTAGATATGGGAGACAGCAGTTTTCAGTTTGTCTAGTACGTAACTTTTAGATTGATTTTACAGTTATTTAAAGGCGAGCCTGGAAAGAATAACCATGGTACTAATTCCTTATGATAAATGACTTTCCATCAGTGGTTAGTTTGCAAGTGTCTGTTGTTTATTGGCAATATGAAACTGTTTCTGGTAAAAGGTAATGATAGTAAATTGCATCAGATTTTGTCTTAAATCATTTAAGTCTTAACTTCAAGCTTTATTTTGACGAAACAAGGAAAACTACTAAACAAATGATGTAAAACTACTTATATACTTAAATTTCCTTTTATGTATTTTTGATGACACAAAAATGATTATTTTATAAAAGAAAATTAATTTATAAAAAGAAATCATTTAATATTCTGCTTAAAAATGTATTGATGATACATGTCTTTATAAGCTTTGATTTCAAGTATACTTATTTGCACATAAAAGTTACAATGGTGCTGCATTTGTTTAGAATAATACTTTATTACATTGGTAACTTCTGGTATTGGTGTTTTTTTTTAACTATTATATTTAAATGAGAAATTTGCCACTATATTATATTTTGCATACATGTACCAATATCTGCTATACTTTATCGACTACTTGACTTGGTTCTGATGGTGGTGTCACATGTCAACCTATTAGAGGGCATGAGAACTCCTCACTACAATTACAACAATTAATCGGCAAGTATTCAATATTTAGAATGTAATTTCACATTTTTTGGTATTCGGTTGATTACTTTGTAAATTAAATTGTTTGATGTGAAATCAAACACATAGTTGTCTTGAAATGCAGAAAAATTAATAACTTTACATTTGTGATACGCTAGTATTAATGACGTTGGTTAAAAAATCAAGTTTTTAAGAGCGAAAATAAGAATAAAAAGTGATATTAATACTAAGACTTTTATATTTTCTAGCAGACATAACTCGATATTTCTCTGAAAAAGACATGAACAACTTTATAAACCCTAGATAATTATTTGGAAATTAAGGCGAATCATTAGAGTGCGGATATTTTTAGGAATGTTTTTTGAACTATCAAGTTCACGCCATACGCATAAGCGACCCGGTAATCTTGAAATACAATATATTTTTTTGCTTATTTTTTGGAGAAATTTAGGAAATCAAACTGTTCAGTTTATTAGAAAACATTATTCTTTTGATTACAACTGTGATAAATGTATTTGTGGCTATCCCGTCAATTAAACAGCAGTAAACAAGTCAAATTTGTTTTTAGTTCGAAAAAATAATTTAATAAGTAACGTACAAAGCGTTATAATTTTGTACCGAGGTCAGTCGGAGTAAGAGCATCATACTTTTTGCAAAGTTGAATTTCATTGTTAATATTTTTAGTTTTTTTCTTTTGGCCATTAAATTTAGTATTATAAGATAGTATATTTCACTTACTACATATAACTCTGTAATTTGAGAAAATCAGTTTTTATTGGATATATTCTTTTCTTAAATAAACTACCTGTGTGTTGTATGAAACTTGCCTGCGAAACGGGGCAAGTGCGCCATATCTTCATAAAGTACATAATAATGGTTAATTTAAAGATTTGATACAATTTTAATAAAGACTATATGTGTGCTAAACTAGACATACTTTCGAAACGTTATTTCCATCAATATTTAATCTAATATCGATTGGAAAAAAAATGACGCAAGCGTGTTATACTTTAACTGGTCAGTGATAGTCAATCTTTTTTCTCAGGTGGGCTGCGATAAAACGCTATCGGCTCCACGGCCGATTTTGTAGGTGCAGAGTTCAATATTCATATTTTAGTTAATATGGATATTTGTTTGTAAAATGAAAGGTATATATTTTATTTGTTTTCGAGTTCAGAATCTAGGACGAACAAATAAACATCATTTAAGTATAGTAATTAAGGATTTTATTTAGTTCACAATAATGTGTTTGCCTTATTGATTAAACAGATTCTGTTGTTTTTCTTAATTATTACTTAAATAAAACCAATCGGGGTACTGTCATAATATAGTTTTTGGTAAGTTATCGATATTACTTTCAAGACTTATTTTTTAAACTATATTTAAGAAGTCTTGTTCGCTTAATCTAAATATGTTTTGGTATCACCTAAGACACTTAATCATTTAAACTATATATAATTAAAAAGTTTGTTCGCTTAATCTAAATATTTCTTGATAAATAACCGAGATTACTTAAGGCACTTATTCTTTTAACTATGTATATTTAAACAGTTTGCTTAATCTAAATATTTTTTTGGTAAGTAATCGAGATTACTAATGGCATGTATTTCATTAAACTATATTTAAAAAGATTTGTTTGCTTAATATAAAGTTAAAACAGACTAAGCTTCTGAAAATTATTTAAATAATAACATATATAGTATCAAAAAACAATGTGTAAGTACAATTTATTGCACATTATAGCCTTCAAAACTAATTTTAAATACGGTTTGACCCAGATGGAATATCTTGGGTGCAGGAGGAACAATTAAAATGTTATTAACGTATGTCAGTTCATGTATATCGTCCATGTTGGGGTAGGTGAAAACAGATTCTCTTGTCCTTGTTTTAGCTTTCCGAATATATTTTATTGTGGGATTTTTATTTTTGATAGACAACACTGTTCCAACATAGTGTTCAACACTTTTTTTGGAGCAAAATTGAACTAATACCCAATCATTTTCCTTAAAATTATCTTTGTTTTTAATTAGCTTTGTGTCATCATCATACACAAAATCAGAAAGCCCAAAGGATATTTCATATGGATCCAAATTTTCGTCATCATACGCAATATCAGAAAGCCCAAAGGATATTTCATTTGCATCCAAATTTTCATCATCATAAATATGCAATATCAGAAAGTCCAAAGGATATTTCATTTGGATCCAAATTTTCGTCATCATCATACGCAATATCAGAAAGCCCAAAGGATATTTCATTTGGATACAAATTTTCGTCATCATTGTACGCAATATCAAAAAGCCCAAAGGATATTTCATTTGCATCCAAATTTTCGTTATCATCATACGCAATATCAGAAAGCCCAAAGGATTTTTCATTTGCATCCAAATTTTCATCATCATCAATATTTGCTTGCAAATATTGATTAAAATAATCATTGAAATCTTCTACGTCGGATGCATCTGTTTCGCGAGCGCTGTTATCATCACTGAATTCTGATGAAGAATATGTAGGTTTTATGTTTCTTTTTTTTCTTTAGTTTGTATTTATTTATGTTTTCTGCCATATTTTTGCTTTGCTTGATTTTGCTCGGTTTGGTAAATTCATATTTCCATTGGTTAAAAATATATTCCTAGTCTTCCAAGTGAAAATTTTTCATATGATTATAATATTTCATCGTCTAGAATGTTTATCTTGGGGCATTTGCTTGAAGAGACTTGTGAATTATCTAGATTCCCAGTTATCAGTTTTCTTTGTAATTTTAGCTTTTCTCTTGACGACCGTTTCTTTATTTTTTAGTATGTTAATCTTGGGGCCTTCGCTTGAAGAGGTTTGTAAATTATTGTCCAGATTACCACTGTTATCAGCTTCCTTTAGAATTTTAGCTCTTGACATCCGTTTCACCGTTATTTACCTTTATACCTTTTTTGTTTGGTATTGTAGCCTTTGGCCTAGAATTATTCTTTCTTTTTTCTTTATCTTTTTGTTTTAATGTTGTTATTATGTTTTCGTTAGTTAATACTTCTGCATTTCCTGACACCCTTCTTTTGTTTTTCTTTACACTATCATTATCATCTCTTTTAACTTTTTTGTAAAAGAAGACTTTGGAAGGAGCTATCGTCACAACAACGTTTGTAGTGTTGTGGTTGTGGAGTATGTGATTGTTGAGAAAGGTGAAGCGCATTTATTATTTGGAGGTATAACGAACTCATAGTCAACGGTTTACTGCAGCAGGATTTGTAGTTGTGCTCTCTTTACATGTTTTCCACCTGTTAAAGGCATCAGGATCATACACATTGTCCGGTATAACATGTGGGTCAAATGGATATATCCCGCCCTTCTTGAACCCACTTTTGATAATTTGGCTATCCATGCTTTGCCATACCTGCTCAAAATTTTTTTTGGAAGTATCTTTCCAACATGAGCCCATTGCCACTTCACGGTCCTTTTATCCCAATCATCTTTGAAAGGTTTGAAAACAGCCAGATCCAGTGCCAGCAACAAGTGGCTCGAGTGTAGTGGAAGTTTTATTATAGTTATATTATTTTTCTTAGCCATTTTGATCACGGACAACTTTTAAAAAAAAGTTTTTGATCATAGGTATGAAGCTTTTACTCATAAATTGTTCAAAAGCTTCTGCTTCAATCCAACCATTTTTCGTTGTTATATATGTAGTTCCAGGAAAAGTTTCTGGTGATGTCCACTCACTCCATCGGTATTTACCTTTAAATATGATTAATGATGACCCTTTTCTCCCGCAGCACTGCTCGCAAATAACACAGTAGTGTTATTTTTTCCCGACGATGCAGTCGTTCTTGTGGATGAAAAGACCTTTAACCCTACGACTTTTGTTTTTTAGAGTCATTGCAATAGGATGTCTCATCCAGATTCCATATACGATCCGGTCTGTTTTCAAGACTCAAATCTTTAAGTGTTTTGTTAAGTATTTCAAAGTAGTTATCAATGATGAACGGGTCTGCTGCTTTTTTTCTAGCGTGTTCAAGTGCGGTTTTTTGATGGATAAACCATTCCTGCACGCAAAATTGGCAACCAGTCACTTCCAGGCACTCCATCAGTAAAAGGTGTTGGAATATTGTTCAACCTTATTTATTGACTGACAAGTTCAATTACCTCTTCGCATGAATGTCCGAACCTCCACTTTTCCATGGTAAGTAAATCTTCTGCCATTTGCTTTTCAGTGTCTGGTGACAGGGCTGTTGGTCTTCCAAGTGTTAATGATTTTTGCCCTCTGCGTCCAGTTACATGGTCTATGATAGTTGTCCGGGGTATGCTATGTATTTTAGCGGCTTGATATTCCGATATTATATCATTTTTGACAGCTACAACTGCTTTACATAAGGTGTCTTTTGTCCAAAGTGGACCTTCTTTTTTCCTTTTATATGTACGGACCATAATGAAGCCTGTAACTAAAATAAGAAAATGTTAAATTAACTGCACTGTTACTGAATTAAGAAGAATATCAGCTTTAAAATTGTTTAATACATGAATAAGCGTTAACCAGTAACACTTTTTACCCTGTTTACAAATACAAGCCTAGTTAGGTATCATTAAGTAGTTCATTAGCTCTTTATGGACTACAATTAGACAGAGAGTTTAAAAAAGTATGTCAAACCTTTTAAGTGTGGTTTGATATTGATAATAGAACCCAAAAACTTAAACTTAAATTTCGATTTTTTTATAATTTTTTAATGTACTTACCATTAAAAAATTATAAAAAAATCGAACAAATTCTTACAAATTATCTTACAAATTATTCTTTTAAATAATACAAAATACAAAAAAAAATTTCGCCTTTTAATGTAGGCATCATCCTAAATATTATCAATTTACGGCTTTTTGGGCGCAGAGTTCACTGTGTTGATCTGTTTTTATTGCAATGGTGAAGACGTAAATTTTTTTTTGGGGGCTATTTCTAATACTGAGTCACACTTTAAAAGGTTTGATATATTTTTTAATAAATGGGAAATAGGGTGATTCTACTCAAAAATTTTTTATGTTATCAACTTCGGGTTCGCAAAAAAAATTTAGCTGCTTCATACATGTTGATCGAGTCGGTACATATTTTTTTCGAGATTTCTAACGTGGCCCCACAGTAAAAGTTGTTCATATAAAAGAGTACAATTACACTGATAATTATTATTCCTCATTTATTTTATACCTGTGTACATTTAACATCAACTGAGTAAACAAATTTGTAGGTAAGGGCACTTCTTGTGACATAAAGAATATAGTAAAAGCTCGATCTTTAATTCAAATAGAATAGTATCAAAAACTTTGACAATCTCCGAGTTGAGGCAAGTGCGTCATAGCGATACGCTTGCCCCATCAAGGTTAGACGCAATTGCCTCTGCAAAATCTCGAAGTATTTTATTGATAAGTAGAGAATAAAATTCGTAGAGCAATCTTACCTGGTTTTCATTTTTTACTGAACATCAGCGATATCCGAATCCGAGTACAAATGACACAGAAAATAAGATGGCATCGCACTACGCCCTAATAAGTGTTGCCACTTGCCATAAACAATTAGTGTTTTATTTCCGGCTTTGACGTTAGATGGCGGTATGTCTATATAATTGTTCAATTTTCGAAATTTTCACGGAGATGTACTTGCCCCGACTGACCTTAATTTTTTTATCAATGATGTAAGTAAATAAATGACTAAGTATATCCGCAGCTAATTCTTATATACATACCCGTTTACACTCTCATATAAAGTTTGTTCATCGTGAGTTGATAAATATTATGAAAACGTTTCGCAATAGCAACTGTCGCTAAAAGTGTCGCAATTTGCCATTTGAAGTACCTCGGGAGTTGGGTAAAAACAAAACATCATGACTTTCTTTCTTGAATTTCCTAATAAATAAGGGCCAGAGCCCAGAATTTATTGGATCTTAGCTATTGTTTTTTCACACTTAAAGCAGGCAATCTTACCTTATCCTGATTACTTTCATTTATAAGTAGGTAAAATAAGATAAATGTCCAGTCTTTACAACTTTATGACTTATTAGTAAATTAAACACTAAAGACATCACAGTGCACTATAAACAATAACACTTAGTCACTTTGACATCGAATACAGAAGTACCGGACGACGGTCGGCGACAAAACGATGCATGTTTGTTTTAAATACCGAAAACAAGCGACGGGGAATCTCCGGTTCCATTCGATAAGCATACATTCAAAATGTACCAACGAATATATTCACTGTTAGCGCACAACTACCCTTGCTTCCCAAAGTGGTGATCCCGACGTGATTTTTTATATTTTTTTAATATTTAATTATATTGTCCATTGTGTTATGAAAAGGGCCCGTCATATTTATGGGGCCTTGGGCTGCAGCCCAAGATTGGTTGATCCGCCCGTGATTGGTCGTCATGAACTATAACATGCATCTTTGCTAATGGGATTTCCCAGAAACTGGGTATTATAGTAGTCCATTTGCTGCAATGTGCTGTGTATTGTTCTTTGAAATTAGGGTCGACGTGAAAATAAATTGTACCTTTTGCGTTTGAAATGCTTTATGTTCATTATGGCATGTCAGAGGTTAAAGTTGCAATTAAGTTAATAAGAAGTTAATCTTACTAAGTAGTCTAATAAGAATTCACCAAACAAAATTTCATCAAAATGAAATTTGCCAACACGGAAATCATAGGAGTCACGTGTGAAAAAGGATTAGATTTGGGAAAATGCAACCTGAATTTTGAGGAAAAGGGGTAATAACTTTCCCTATGCAGAGATGCATCTCTCATAAAATAAATGCAGTCTTTGATAAAATAAATTCTAAAATTGTCCCTACTATGTTCACTAATAACGCTCAAACGCTTTTGGGCGCCATTGGGACGTGAAAGTGATACTGTGACAATGGCTTGAAGGTCCATCTTTTCGCCCTTCTTTCAGAAAATTATATTTTTAAATAAAATAAATACTAGATTAGGTTAGGTTGAGTTAGATTAAATTAGGTTATATTAAGTTGGAATATGTTTGGTTTTGTCTGATAAGGTTGTGTTAGGTTAGATTCCGTTAAGTTGGGTTAGGTTAGGTTAGGTTGGGTAGGTAAAGTTAGGTTAGAAAGGTTGAGGTATGATGGGTTAAATAAGGTTAGGTTGGGTTAGGATTCGGTAGTTTGAGTTAGATGAAATTAGTTTTGGGTAGTTTGAGTTAGATGAATTAGATTAGGTTGTGCTATGTTAGGCACGCTTAGGATAAGTTCACACCTGTCGCATGTTACTCTAGCTATGACCATTCTCATATTTTTAGAACTTCATACTTTTAAGGCATGAAAACCACAAATAGTAATGGTATAATAGCAGATATTCTTGGGTTAGGATTGCTTAAGTTAGGATTAGTGTTGGTTAAGTAGTGTTATATTGGATTAGGCTGGGTGGGTTGAAGTAGGTTAAGTTGCCTTAGGCTATGGTTATGTTGAGCTGAGGTTAATTTGATTTGAGTTGGGGTAGCATAGATTTAAGTTAGGTGATGTTGCGTTAAGTTAAATGAAATTGAGTTTGGCTAGTTTATGATAAGTTAGCTCAGGCTAAGTAGAGTTAGACTAGATATGGTTAGATTAGATTAGCTAGATTAGTATCTGTCATTTATTTGTTTACCAAGTGACAGATTTTAGTGAGATTCATGACTTTTTGATTAGTATATATATTTATTTTATATTTAGATAATTTATGGAGGGGCGCAACTTCGATGCTCAACCTAGACGCCATTTCCGATCGGTAAGCCCCTTCTTGCACGCACGCCGTAAGAAGCAGTAACTCTAATAAAAATATAGAAAAGGGCATGGTTAAAGATGGAAGCGACAAATGTAGAGGAGGTAGAGATTTATTCGGAAAATACCCAAAGATACCTCTTCCCCGCATATTTTTTCTTGCATGCCTTAAAAATATTAAGTTCTAAAAATATGGGAATGGTCATAGATAGAGTAACGTGCGACAGATATAAACTTATCCTAAGTATACCTAACATAGCCCAACATAGTATAAGCTAATTTCACCAAATCCAAACTAACCAATCCTAACCCAACCTAATCTTACTTAATTCATCATAACTCAACCTAGGCCCATCCTAACCTAACCTTACCTATCCAACCTAACCTAACCCAATCCAACTACATTCAATATAGCCCAACCTCATCAAACTAAACTGAGTATAACCCAACCTAACCTAACCAAATCCAATAAGACAATATGTTAGGTTAGGTTAGACCTAACACAAGCTTATCAGACCAAACAATCATATTCCAACTTAACATAACCTAATTTAATCTACCCCAACCTAACTTAATCTAATAGTTATTTTATTTAAAAAATAATTTTCTGAAAGAAGGAGTGGAAAAGATGGACCTTCAACCATTGTCACACTATCTATTTCACTTCCAATTGGAGCCCAAAAGCGTTTAAGCATTATTAGTGAACACAGTAGGGACAATTTCAAAATTTATTTTATTAAAAACTATGCATCTCTTCATGGGGAAAGTTATAACATTGCAAATGTGGAATAACTACCCACCATACCCTCACACCTTTTCCTCCGAATTCAGGTTGCATTTTTCCAAATCTAATCCTTTTTCACACGTGACTCCTATGATTTGCGTGTTGGCAAATTTCATTTTGATGAAATTTCGTTTGGTGAATTCTTATTAGACTTCTTAGTAAGGTTAACTTCATGTTAGCTTAATTGCAACTTTAACCTGTGACATGCCATAATGAGCATAAAGCATTTCAAACGGAGAAGGCATAATTTATTTTCACATCAACCCTAATTTCAAAGAACAATACACAGTACATAGTGCAGCAAATGGACTGATATAATACCCAATTTCTGAGAAATCCCATTGATGCATGTTATAGTTCATGACAACCAATCATGGGCGGATCTACTAATGGTCTTTTTGGGCTGCAGCCCAGAGCCACATGAATATAAAGTGCACTTTTCATAAGACAATGGACAATATTATTAAATATAAAAATTCACATCGGGATCACCACTTTGGGAAGCAAGGGTAGTTGTGCGTTGACAGGGAATATATTCGTTGGTACATTTTGAATGCGCGCTTATCGAAAGGAACCAGAAATTCCCCATCGCTTGTTTTCGGTGTTTAGAACGAATATACATCATTTTGTCATCGACCGCCGTCCGGTACTTCAGTACTCGTTGTCAAAGTGACTAAGTGTTATTGTTTATAGTGCACTGTGATGACTTTAGTGTTTAGTTCACTAATAATTCATACAGTTGTAAAGACTGGACATTTATCTTATTTTACCTACTTATAAATGAAACTAATCAGGAGAAGGTAAGATTGCCTGCTTTAAATAACTTTGAAGTATGAAACCTAAGGTTTCATACTTCAAAGGTCAAATTGCGACAATTTTAGCGACAGTTGCTATTGCGAAACGTATTCATAATATTTATCTACTCACGCTGAACAAACTTTATATAAGTGTATAAACGGGTATGTAAATAAGAATGGACACACCGTCCATTCTTATTTACATACCGTATGTAATTCTTATTTATATATACATTAAAATGCCGGCTTATGCTATTTCCATCTGCAAAAATATCACTGAACTGCAAAAGAAACAAATGAAATTTATTTTTCGTACGTAAATAATATCACTTAATTTAATTTTCAATTAACTATGCAATTTTAAAGCATCCAAGTAAATTATTAACATAAGCGCGCTATTTTCGTTAGTGTTGTCACCTCTTAAAAAATGTTTGCCCTAATTAAACGTCTTAATTGGTAAAAAATGTAAAAAAAAATGTTTTTTTCAAAATCGAGATTTGGGAGATGTCTTACTATAATAATACTTCATATAAGCCAAGTAGTGCACCAAATAAATCGATGCAAATGTGTATAGTACAGTTGCAAACAGATATATTTATATGAGTCGATTTTCTGTAGTTGCTGGATAAATTTATTCTGTTGGTAACAAAACGTGTATAGGGCGGGACGCTGAAAAAAGGAACGCGGTGGAGGGGGAGAAGATTTTTGGCTTCACGCGGCTGCGAAGAGATATGTGCGTATACGCCTTCTGGATTACTCTGTATTCTAACCTGCGGATATTTTTAGAGTTATTTATTTATTTACATAAAAACAATTAGTATAAAATTAAAACGCTTTGCATGTTAGTTATTTAATTATTTTTTCGAACCAAAAACAAATCTGACTTGTTTACTGCTGTTTATTTGGCGGGATAGCCACAAGTACGTTCATGGCAATTTATTTATGATCAAAAGAATATTTTTTTCTAATAAACTGAACAGTTTGATTTCTTGAATTTCTTTGAAAACAAGCAAAAAGTAGTTTTTTTTTCAAGATTACCGGGTCGCCATATAAACGAAGTCGCCATCATAATTTTGGACAATGAAAACAAAAACCGTGAAATAATTGTACAACGAAGAAGTAAAGGACTACTACGCATTGCAGAGACACGCCGTTCGTATGATATCCTTCAATATCCATTAATATTTCTGCACGGAGAGGATGGGTATTATTTTACTGTGAAACAAATCCAACCTGAAACAGGCGTAAAAACAAACAAGAAAGTCACTTCCAAGGAGTTCTCTGCTTACCGTTTACTGATTAGATACAGTGAAACATACAATCACATTCTCAACACTCGTCGTTTATTCCAAAAATTCCTGCCATATATACAAAAATAGAAGCGGAATGGATGCTTTACATAAGACTGGATCAGAAGAAACTACGCACGGAAAAATACATCCACCTTCGAGACGCTATCATAAATGACGAAATTGGAACAACGGTAATCTTACCCTAATTTTACATAGGAAGTCCAAGACACATGCACGAATACACTTAAGATGCCATGACCTACTTAAGAAAATAAGGACGACCTGACCTCATCATAACATTCACATGTAACTCATCGTGGCCAGAAATCAAAGAACAACTAAGATACGTACAAGCACGACATGGATCGACACGACACAATAGCCCGAGTTTTCGGACAAAAACAAATGAGATTTATTGAAGTCATCACAAAATACCACATCTTTGGAACCTTTAGATGCTGGATGTACACAATCGAATGGTAAAACGAGGACTGCCACTCTCACACAGTCTCATATGGCTATACGACCGAATTCGTCCCACATTATATCGACAATATCATCCAAGCTGAATTTCCGAATCTATAAGAAGATTCGGAGCTGTACGATATAGTTGTGGAAAACATGCGAGTCATTAATTCCTAATTCGCTATGCATGATTAATGGAAAATGTACAAAAAAATATCCAAAACCATACTTGGTCGATACACCGGAGATGATGGCTATCCCAAATACAGAAGACGATCACCCACAAAAGGTGGCTTCACAGCAAAAATACGAATACGAGGCAGAGACCAACTGGAAATAGATAATCAATAGTACCATATAACCCACTACTTTCCAAAATGTTCCAAGCACACATAAAGGCAGAATACTGCAATTCAGTTAAATCGATTAAATATGTATGTAAGTATGTGAAGAAAGGCAGTGACATGGCAGTATTTCAAATAGCCAAAGACAACAAAATAGAAACGACGAGATCCTCATGTATCAAATGGGAAGAAACATCAACAGTCTTCGTTACTGTGCAGCACGGTCGATTTTTGATTTCCCATACACGAGCACAGACCAACTGTGCAAAGCCTAGCAGTACATTTGGAGAACGGAGAAAGAGTTTACTTCACAAAAGGTACCACCAGAAAAATTGCAAGCGAACAACCTAAGAACACAACATTAACAGTTTTTCTCCAACTATGCCAAACGGACCCATTCCCGAAAATATTACTATATGTCGACGTCCCTACCTATTAAACGTGGAACATAACAAGAAAAATCTTTCAACGACGACAATAAGGAATTTCACTAGAGGATCATCGAGGAATCATGAAAACAAATGCACTAGGCTGGGTATACACCATACATCCGAACAATGCCGAATGTTTCTATTTCCAGGTGTTGCTGCACGAAATACGGTGACCAACTAGTTTCATAGATCTCAAAACTGTTGACGGTCACTTATGCCAGACGTACAGAGAAGCACGGCTACGCTTAGGACTAAGGAAAACGACAACCACTGTGAATTAACGCTACAAGAAACCATACTCATAGCCTCAGCTGAACAAATCAGAGACTTATTCTCTATATTACTAAAGACATGTAACCCATCGAATCCAAAACAGCTATGGGACTCCTTCAAAGGGAGTATGAGTGACGACATACTGTATCAAATCCGACAAGCTCATCCAGAACGATAACAAGATACTTTCAGTGTGCTAAACTTCGAAACTACAAAGGAAAAAAAGCTATAACATCAACAAACTACTTCAATACATTACTCACAACAAACCACTCTTCAATGACAATAAAAAAAATGTATAATGAATCATGGACCGGATCAACAACAACATTGGCGGAATTATTTACTTGGACGCAACGGGAAAGCATTTCTAAATAACACACTGCACTTGCACTGGCATCATCAGGTATTGCCGCCACACTTATGGAAGCAGAACGAACTGCCAATTCCGCCCTACAACTACCGTTGAATATAGTCGAAGAACAATTCCCAGTATGTAAAATCTCAAGAGCATCTGGGCGGTGTGAACTTCTAAAACAAGTTAAAATTATCTTCTGAGATGTATGCACAATGGCACATAAAAAATCACTCGAAGCCATGAACAGAACATTACAAGACTTGCGAGGAAACTATGCTCTGAAATGATGGGAGGAGGTCTACTCATACTCGCAGGAGATATTCGACAAACACTTCTAGTTATCCCCAAGTCAACACCAACAGACGAAATCAATGCATGCTTAAAAAAATCACATCTCTAGCCACACATACAAATGAAAGTTGAACTATCGAAAGACGAAACAACAGCACATTTTGCTCAAAAACTTACAAATCGGCGAAGACACATATCCTATTGACCAGGCAACCGGTTTCATTGAACTCAACAGTGATTTCTGCATCATAGCCACTACTGAGAACGAACTCATTGACCAAATTTATCCAAATATTGTATACAACTATACTAATCCGGAGTGGTTATTTCAGAGGGCAATTTTGGAAACTAAAAATAATGTTTTCGACGATATCAACTTTAATACTCAAAAAAAAATTTTCGGTGAAGAGAGAATATACAAATCGATCGACACGATGGTAAACGTTGAAGAAAGTGTCAACTTCCCTACAGAATTTTTAAACTCATTGCGAGTACCAGGAATGCCATTACACTGCTTTCGACTGAAAATTGAATCTCTGATCACACTACTCAGAAATCTCAACTCACCAAACTATGTAATGGAACAAGGATGATTGTCAAACAGCTATCGAATAACACCATCGAAGCCAAACTTATGACTGGAAAGGACAAAGGACACACAGTATTTATCTCCAGAATACCACTGATCTTTAGTGAAGTGCCATTCTAATTTAAAAAACAGCAATTTCCAACCAAATAAACCTATAGTTTTACAATCAACAAAACGCAAGGACAAACTTTAAAACATTGCGGCATAAACCTCAAAGAATCCTGCTTTTCTCACGGTCAACTATACATAGTTCTAGCGCACTCTCGAGTAGGAAATTCGAAAAATTTGTACATGTACATCCCAGATAACAAAATGAAAAATATTGTTTATAAACAAGTATTGAGAAAAAAGTTAGAATATGTTTTCAATAAATATTTCTTACCTCTTATATTTTAATATTTATCCTTTTATTCCAACTACCACACAATCTCCTGTCAACTCCTTAAGCGAAGTCGGGTACCCCAGCTAGTAAACAAATAATTTAAGGGTCGAAGGTGTCACCTACGGGATGGCTCTGCTCAGTATCAGTTGGCCTCATTAGATTTGTTAGAACGTTGCGTTAAGCATACGTAATGCCAAGCGATGGAGTTTAATTTTCAGAATTTCGAACATATGCGTAAAATGGCTCACGTATCGGTATTTTACCGGCTGTTTTTTGACGAGCGTGCATAGCTCTGAGACCCGAAAGCAAAGACGCAACGTCTTTTGTTCGTCTTTTTATCCTCAACTAAATATCTGTCTTGGCTTTTGCATAGTATGACATTGAAGACTCTGAACAACTACTTAATTGAAATTGTATACAATTACCACACAAAAAATATGCAGAGTCAATCTTCGTTTGCGCAGACACTAAAGGACGATCGGCGATGTTGTCCGAAATATAATCATAATGATCAACTTTATCCCCGCGATAGTTACAAAGTGCGAAATTCATTTTACGTTGTAAATAAATTTTATTAACCGAATGAGGCAGAGAACTTCCGGCTCGCAACAAATTATGTCAACTGCGCAGGTACATCGGTAAGCCATATAAAATGTTTTATTGTACTTTTTCTTTAGGTTTTCACAAGGTTTTCACTCTAAATGAAATCGATTCGAGTTCATATCGGTTACGAGAGTTTATGTCATGTTTACCTGCTCTAGAAAATAGAAATTTAATAAATTAATGTATGTAGGTATTTACTGTAAAAATAAGTAACAAGACCAACATTTTTGTTCAAATTTAAATAGATTTCTTAATGCTTTCACTTGCCCCGCAATCAGTTCATATGACTGGCGTCATGGCGTCGCGCAGTTGTATATTTTGTTTACATTTATCACTAGCGAACGTGAAGCTATATATAGCTTGATTTGATAAGTTAAATTACCGTCGATGATAGTGCTATGTTTAAAGCCGTCATGTGAGCCATATGGGCCGATAACCAGCTAATCAAAGCATTAAGCAAACTGCCTACCTACGCCGTCCAGCGCGGTGGACATCGTGGCACCATTCATTCTCTGTCGCTCGTTCGTGAAAATTCACCACGCGTGGGAATCGCGGGATTATTTGAATATGAATTAAGTTTAATAATTTAAAACAAATCGGACGTAATACGATTCAATGGAATTCTTGTCTGCATATTGCCAATTGATTTGTAAATCATTCAGTTTTTACGGACCACCTACAAACTTTAATCTCATCATTTAACGTTTCGATAATGAGCATTGTTCGCAATGTTCTAGCCGACTAATCGGATGATGTGGTAGGAGAAGGTGAGGATTTTTGCGAAGTTAACAAAGTTTGCTGCCTTAATTTAAGAGAATTGGACCATAATATTTTCCTTGGGAGACAATGGTTATCACTTTTGGTGGTCAAATTTATCCCCATTGTATCTTTATGACTTATTCGTCGATACAAGTGTCCTAGTATGAATATCTTATTATTCGATACTTAATATGCTCTAGATTTGGTCATGTAGCTGAAAAATGCCGTATATCGGATTTTGCTTTCTTTGTGGCGAGAGTCATCTCGAGAAGAATAACTATAGACAAGTGGAAATTCATTTATTGTAGCGAAAACTATGATGCTACAGAAACAAAGTGTCCTGAGTACAAAAAGCAAAAAAAAAATAATTTGAAATGTTCTCCAATCTACGGTTGCGGGATGATGGAAGGCAATTTCAACTATCTCACGTGCGCACGTTGCTTAAAAGATAAATTTCCTCTATTTATGTATAAATTACTAAAATATAATATTCAACTCCCAATTTATACGACACTTACTTTGATCAGTCTGCAATAAATCTATATTAAAACATTTCACTAATTTCATAAGAAAGAACGGTAAGATTAACTAAATCTGTGTGTCTTTTTTATATACTTTATTTTAACTAAATCTGTGTGTCTTTTTTATATACTTTTTAAATATTGTTCGCCTTTGTGAATAGTTTTAACAGTATTTTCGCGGATATACAACTGGGATGATCTGTTTGTAAGTGTCTAATAGCGAAATTATGACGTAATTTGTGTAAAATATTGAAAATTGTAGAAAAACTCTTAGTACTGGAAGGCATCTGTTTAAAAAGTATCTGTCAAATACCATACATTAGTTAGGGCAGTCGCCAAAGAAAGGTTCTCGTTGCCAGCCAATATGCATAGCCCTATTTATGAATCTTGCAAAGGCTCTAAAAATTTATAAATTCTTCATCTGTTAACATTTTGAAGTAATTTCAGAGGATTATATGAATTATGAAGATATTACAAATCATCACCCATTACACTTTTAGTAAACTGAATCGCTTTACAAAAGCAACGTAAACATTGTTTAGTCTGGGATATATCAAGTTTTGTTACAGGTCTTATTAAATAACCAAGCTTTTAATAATGAATTAAATTATAATAAAGACCTTGCCTACAAGGTGAAAATATCTTATTATCTATGGTCTACATATTTGTAGTTTTACCATAGATCTTTATCTTCGACTATATGGCGTTCGTTCTCTCCACAGAGAACCTTTGCCAATGTTAAGTGTGGAAAAAAGGCCATGCAACACTGATGAAATCATATTTCGGATCCTTATTAGCAAAAAAATAAGCTATACAATAAAAATTAAATAGGAAGTTGGGTACAATTAAAGAAAATGAAAAAAAAATACATATAATGTACAGGGGAGTACAAAATAAGAATATACAAATGTACAAACATAAAAACAAAAATAAACAAGAATATAAATATGAAAGAATTTATATTTTGATGTCGTTCTTTCTTATGTACTGAATGATTAATCCTAGAATGGGTTTGTTGGCAATAGATAAAAATGATTTTATGTTAATGGGCAATTGAATTTTATAATTTATAAATAAACGTAAGAAATCTATTACTTAAAGTACATGCAAAAATACTATGATTTAGATCACCCTCTCCAAACCCACCGTCACAAATTGGAGATTTTCTGACACGCAGCCTAGCTAAATAGGCAGGAACAGAACAATGACCCAAAGGCACGCGAGATACCACAGAGGTTTCCTATTAAGGAAAAGCGAACTTTGAAAACCAAGGTTTCGAGGCTATAAAAGATTGGATCTAGAAATACTCCACACCCGTGAACTGGAACGATCTTATCCATGCCTCTGCCAGTCAAATGTCATCCAGGAACGAGGGAAGTTTCATCTTCAATGAAATTAATACTGAAACATGGATCCCTGTTCACGAAGGAAAACCGAGGTTTTTGCGTCGACTATTTTATTACCTACTATGCCACAGTGACTAGGGATCCATGCAAGAACGTCATCAGATCCTGATCTCTCCAAATCAAGTGTAAGTTGCTTAATCTGTAGATTTAGGAAGCTACAGTTCGAAGAAAAAGGATTAGTGAGAAGGAAGAGAAGTTAGAGAAGGAGAAGTTGTACTGTAAGCAACTTAAGGAATCAGAGAAGATAAACAGCCTGCAAAACTTTATAGTAGAGCATAATTCAAAGCCTCCACAATAGCACGGCATTCCCTGGAGAACACCGAACATTCCTTAGGAAGGCGGAAGTATGCTAATGAGCGGTGGTTGGACAATAAAATGATGCTCTGACATAGCCATATCTCAGGGTTTTTATTGCATTTGCATATATTCGAGTCCAATCCATCCAAAAGGAATCCAAGATAGAATTGAACAGCGAATTGGCATTTTTGGACTCCATAGGAACTCCAAAACACAAATTTACATTTGTCCTGTGAAATACCGTGTCAATAGAAAACTATTGAGAGGGAAAGAGGAATTTTGATAAACGGGGTTAGAGAGGGATTTGAATTTTTGGAAGCTAACGATAAGAATAGGAAGGGACTAAGAACACCAAAAAGGAGCATCGTCAATAAGCCTAGAGAGGAGGGTAAGTTTTGGAAAAATGGGATCAGTAGAAAATTTAGCTGCCTTCAGCAGATAACGATCAGTAAGGTATTGTCGCCGTAGGCCTAAAGGAGAATCAACACATTCTACTTGTAAGGCATTTATAGGACTAGATTTCAATGCACCCGCTATTATCCTCAGTGCTTGAGACTGAATGCGGGTCAATTTAGTGACATTAGATTTGTAAATGGGATCAATGAGAAATGAACTATAGTCTAGATGACTATGGACTAGGATTAGTCTGGATGACTACGGACTATATATTAACTTTCATGTGGTAGGGTTTGAGCCCCACCACACTCCAAAAAGTGCGCGGAGAATATTCATTTTAGCCTGGCATCGGGAGATGACATGTTCAATGTGAATGCTCCAGGATAATTTTGAGTATAGGAGCATACCTAAGAATTTGATTGAAAAGAGTAGGGATCGAGGAAGAATTATAAGAAATAGATAAAGGTGGAGTAATTCTCTTTCTCGAGAAGAACACCACAACGCTTTTGGAAGGGGATAAATCCATACCATGAGAGTTAACCCATTTGTTTAGGTTAACAAGGGCAGAGTTCAAAGCATTTTCGGCAACCATTATTGACTTATCAGAAGATTATAAAAGCAGAGCATCAGCGTATTGTAAAGCACGCCAGAAGGGATTTACTGTTGAGTGGATCATATAGGAGTAAATATTAAAAAGTAAGGAACTTAAAACAGAGTCTTGGGGAAGACCCCTCCATATAGTCCTTGTTAAGGGAGGGTATCGGGGGATCTGAGAATGATAGATCTTTCTAAAAGAAAATTGAGGAGGAAATTTGTAATTTTGATCGGGATCCCAAGATTATGAAGAATTTTCTGGAGGATTGGAAGGTTTACATTATCATAGGCTGAAGAAAGATCTAAAAAAGCAGCAACGAGGAACTCTTGTCGAGAGAAGGCAAGTCTCATGTATGTGATTAGGACGCTGAGATTGTCCTTCGTACTTTTAGGTCTTCTGAAGCCAAATTGGTTGCATGGAAAAATCGAATGGTGTTCTTCCAAAAGATTCTTTGTGTTCCGATTCTGGTGTTCCGTAGTCTTCGCTAAAACCGAAAGTCCGTAGGATGAACCTACATTAGGATCTTTATGAAGTTTGAGAATTCAAATTATTATTTGAGTTTTTTATAACTTTGAAATATAACCTAATTTGAACATATAGTTAATGAGAGATAGAAGAAACCGACGGGTAGATAGTAAAGTATTTTTCATCATTGAATATGGCATTCCGTCAACTCCAGGGGAAGAGTCCTCAAAATGATGTAAGAAAATGAGAAATCTTATTCTAAAAAATAGCTTGCGCTAGTGAAATAATATCTGAAAGGTAATTCATTTAAATTTGGGACGGATGGGAGAGCAAATTTATTTAAAAATTGGTGTACCCAATTTTTGTCTACGGATTTGAGAAGACCAGGCTTAAAAACAGATCAAAAGCTTTTTATATTAGACCAGACGATACCAGAGGGAGTAGAAGGAGAAAGGGTGTGACATAATTTTTTTGCAGCCTTCCCTCTTTTTTTATAAGAAGAATTCATTCAATCTGTGCTTTGGTCTTTCGAAATAAAAGGATGTTTGCTTCCGCCTCTTTGCGGGCTTTAATCACTACAGAGCAATCTCCATCCCACCAGGGGGGATAGGATCTGTAGTGGAGGTTAAATCTCTTAAGTGGAATAAAGTTCCGAGCGGATAGGTATAGATATAGGTATAGCCCTTACAAATTGGTCGTTGCAAGAGTCAATGCTATCCTGGTCCACTGGAGGGAGGGAATTCACTTCGACATTGAGGAAAGTGCGGAATCGCACCCAATCTGCCCTATGTAGGTCGTATTTTTGAAGAGGAGGAATTTTTTCAATATTTAAATTTAACGAGGAAAAGAAATCGGAATGGAGGAAATGGTCGCTTCCAAACGACTCATATATAATAGTCCAGTAGGCTGCGGATGCCGTAGATGAGGTGCAAAGGTAGATATCTACTGAACTCGGACTCTGAAATAGGACAGGAACTTGTGTTGGAGAACCATCATTCAATAAACAAAAGCCAATGTCGTCCTGGAGTGCCACCAAGGAGACCCCTAGGGAGTTGCTTCAGGTATCCCAAGACGGGTAATGAGCATTAAAATCTCCCAGAATAATATACCAGCCAGGAATTGAAGATAAAATATCCCGTAGTTCGAATGCTACGGGACACTTAGGAAGGTGGACATATATAGAGAGGATGGTGATATCTTAATTTTCGCAGCAACAACACTGAATTAGTAATTGCGGGAGCCAAGGGAAATCTGGGAGAAGCGAAGGGATTTGTCAAGTAATAAGGTGAATCCGCCCTTGCCATCGGCTCTGTCATCCCGTAGACAGGCATAGCCTCGATATTTAAAATGGAGTCCTGGCTTCAGCCAAGTCTCCAAGAAGGCAGCCACGGATGGAGAATACTTGACACGGAGTTGACGAAGGTCGGCTTTGTTGGAAATAACACTGCGACTATTCCAAGGCAAGACCTTTGCCACTGTTGGCAGAGCCATTAGAAATAAGACGTTGAAGGTAGATAAGAATAGAGGAGGAAATGTTGGACGGTATTTGATTGGGGGAACTCAGAATTTTGACCAAAGTATTCAACAGAAGTTGAATAAAACTCGTAGAAGAAGGAGTATTAACTGAGGGTTGTTGACTATTGCCGCAACCAATTTCAAGCTGAGGAATTCGGAAATGCCCAGGCTTGCTTTAGGGCTGAAGGCCCTGGTTAGGATTTGTCGAAGAGTGGTTTCGAGGTTTCAGTGTCACAATTTTTTATGAGAAGAGTTGGTAGGAGAAGACGGAGGGAACATATTTTGGGAAGAAGTTGGAGAAGGAAGAATTTGTGGGAGGGGGGTGGCTTGAGCAGCAATTGAAACGTATGATTTTCTTGCAGAACGAATTATTTTGGATGCTTCCGCATAGGTTGTCTCTTTCAGACATTTCAAACTTGATCTTTTTTTCTTTCGAATTCCGGACAAACTCTACAGTGTAGTCATGAATTTCAATGCTAAAGACACATTTTGCCTTGTCAATAGGAAGAGGACAGTTTCTTCCGAGGTGACTTTTAGCACATCAGAAAAAACGCCCGGAAGATCGGAATTGTTCAGCCACATATCCAAACCTACAACGTTTGAAGTATTATATCGTAGGGAATTCATATTTCGAAACTGGAAGCGAGAACTATGCTATAAATATGCGTTGGGGAAGGACTTGGCCATCAAAGGGTAATTACCGTCGTCTCCGAGGAGAAGTATTTGGTTAGGCCATCGATAACTTTTTTTAATGTTTTGCGCGGCGGACTTTAATAACCTTACCGCACCCTTCTGCAAGCACAATGCCCATACGACTGACGTTAAAGGAAGGGATGAACAATTTATTCTGTTCCGTGAAAGCAAAACGAACGTGGTTTACGAAGTGGTTGGCGGCATTTGCAGGTTTCACCAAAATCCTGTTTCTGTCAATTTGTTTCACTCCATCTCAAATTATCCCATAGACGTAGTAATGTTTTAAGACAGAACCAAACTTAATTACATGAATTGAGAATCCGGAATTGGGCTGGTATTCTTTTATTTGAACGTAGAAAATAAATGGTTCAAAGTCACCAGAGACATATAAGCGACCCTCAAAAGAATTCGGAGGGTGGGAGGGAGTAGATGAAGTCGGGAATGATGGAAGTAAATCAGAATTTGTTTATGATAGAGGAGTGCGAGGGGTCTTGTGAGAAATTGTATCCACTGTTTCAGTGTAAGAGGAGTCAGAAGAATGGAACGAAAGAAACTTTTTAGATTTATTTTTTTTACAATTTATTATTTTAAAGTTCTTCGATTTTCGTCTTAGTTCTTGTTGGAAGTTTATTACAGTAACATAACTTCCTGCGAAAGTAATACAAGCGAATTATTTAGGGGAAAGCGGATATTTAGAAGGGTCTGGTGGTTTAGGGGAAATAGCTAAATCCATTTCACTGAATTAAAGCAGGTTTAATTTGGCAAAAGAAAATAATACAATAAAAATAAACAAAGGAAAAAACTTACCGAATAGAACATTGATTATAACAATTGATTGAATATAGCTATGGATAAAAACTGAATGGAAAATATATTTAAAATGTATATACCATAAATAATAAATAACTGATTGCAATAGAAGAGACAGAATACTATGAAAATAATAACGAAATAATCAGACAGCGAAAAACCTATCCCCTTCATTTGTCAGTTTCTATGACAATCACCATCTGTGACAATCACCATAGATCTTTATCTTTGATTATATGGTGTTCGCTATCGCCATAAATCATATACTAAAGTTTAACCACAGTAGAGATGACCAACTCGAAAATGTATGAAACCGAGTTAGTTGATTTAGTTGATTTTTGAATTTGTGTAATCTGAAGAAATCAAATCAATTTACGAAACCCATGGTATAGTATCATAAATCGATTTCGATTATTTAAGAACTCGTTTATCTTTTAATCATTTAATGAGGTTGTTGGCAAATAAGGGTCTTAAAGTATTTTGGCTTTTCAAAAGTATCTCTAGCTATAGACTTCTTTCTCGACCGATATAGTAATTTAATATATGGAAATTAAATAATTAACAGACTTAAAATATTTCTAACAAAAAAAAACACATTTTGAACAAACTACCGAAAATAATTTATTAAAACTTGCTAGTGAGGATGTACTCGTAGGCTAAAACAATAAAATACGTCCAAACGACTTATTAAATTATTACATGATAACCGAGTGCGTATGGTTTAATTTGAGCATGCAAACGATACACGGACCGAGTACAGCAAGCGATCGAATGAAGCAACTCGGTTCGTCATAGACATTAATCGGTTCAAATCCCAATTTAACCTCTAATCGGTTCGCGAAGTCGAGTTCATCTCTAAACCACAGATCCAAGAACAACATCATAGACATTTTCATTTGTCTCTGCTGTGGTATATATATACGAATCATAGATAATATACTAATGAATAATCTGTGCATAGATAATATACCGAATGAATCTGTTTGTGTGTACTCTGTGAGTGGACTGAAGTTTGTACTATAGTGAGAAATAAATACGATAGTCTTTCCATTTTGATTTGCACATTATTATTTGAATAATTTTGTTCTTTGTGTTACAACATGGTGAAATTAACTCCAGAATTGATTCAACAATCAATGCAATATATGAATCCCTGTCGGGACAGAGAGCTGGATTTACGAGGTTAGAATTATTTTAGGTTATAAGATGTTTGCCAGCTTTTTATTTACTTTGATAAAATTAAATAGTAAATACCTGTTTATTTCAGGATATAAAATTCCACAAATAGAAAATATGGGAGCTACTTTGGATCAGTTTGATACGATTGATATGTCCGATAACGATATTCGCAAATTAGACGGATTTCCACTTCTTAAAAGATTAAAATGTATATTTTTAAATAACAATCGCATAGTGTAAGTTACGCTGCATATTTTTATAAATTGACCAATTATATTGTATTTTTAAATATTTAATTTAATATATTGAATAATTAACGGCAACGCTTTTTTATTCAGGCGTATTGGAGAAAATTTGGAACAGTATATTCCGAATCTTGAGACGTTGATTCTAACCGGTAATAATTTACAAGAATTGGGCGACTTGGATCCGCTTGCAACATTGCCAAAATTGAGGACACTTTCATTGATGCATAATCCTGTTGCTAGCAAGACTCATTATAGGTAAAATTTTCATGTATCAATCTCTCTGAAATAATTTAACTACCCTCTTCAGCAAGTTAAAAAAAAGTAATTTTAGATTGGAGTAATATCAGGATCGGAAATTAAAAGTAGAATCAGTAGGGAGTAGTATCTGAACTGATTTTAAGGTATTTTCGCAATTTGTATTACTTTTAAAATGCTACGAGGTGTAAGCAATTTTTTACCATTGATTTTAATATAAATGTGTCGATCATTGTTTTATAATTTTGGACTATAACATTGAAAAGTGTTTAGTTTCTAAAAAATGAAAGCAAGTAGTCTTTGTCACAATTAGTACTTTAATAGATAAAATGATTACTTCAAAGTTTATCCTTCATTTAAGAAATAATAGTTTTTATATATTAAATTTATAAAGACTTAATATGCACATGGATTTTAAAAGTACAAATTCTGTAAATCTTTAATACCAACTAAAACATGACAAAATACAATAAAAATATGGTGTAATAAAGCCAATTATAATTTTGTATATGTTTCTCTTTGTCTTTAATATACACATTTTAAATCTATATGGATTCCAAGAGACCATAAGTCTCTTGAAATCTATAGACTCACTGTTTTCAACAGTTATATAACTAAACTGCTTGATAAACATGCTACCCTAAAACTTATCAAAGTTAAGCGGAGAGCTGCTCCTTGGGTAAACCAAACGTGATCACATTAAAGTGAAGTATAGGACTGATTCCAGCCCAAATCGCTAATAAATTAATATCAATTGCCAAAATAAATGTTCGGAAATGTACAGAAATGCCAAAAAACACTATATTTCTGTATCATTACGAGATTGTACTCCTAATAATATTTGGAAGTTTCTGGGTATTCTAGGCATTGGAAAATCTTTTACCACTTTGGAGAGCTGGCGATCATTTCACACTTTTCTACACCACCCATGGTACTTAACACAGTTGTTAAGTCTGCAACTATGAACGGTATCTCGTCTTCATCTGTGTCTAGTGAACATCAATTTACACTAATGGATACCTGTGAGTTCGAAGTTAAAGCTAATCTTCTTGCAATAAATTCCAAATCCATGGGAATTGATGGCTTAAATTTTAATGCTCTTAAACCAATAATAGATATTGTGGCTCTGGTCATTGCTGATATTTTTAATATCTCTTTGGCAACTGCTGTCTTCCCTTTGGAATGCAAAAAAGCTTATATTGTGTCCGTTCCTAAAATTTTATTACTTACGCAACCCAAGGATTTCCGACCCATATCTATCCTACCGCTTCTATCCAAAGTCTGAACGTATTGTTCATGGTCAACTCGTTACTTTCTTCAATGCTCGTATGTCTCTACTGCCCGTATGCACCACACAAGGTCTCAGTTGGATTTACTGACAGTTAAAATTGTATTTTGTAAGGATAATTTAGGAATGTATCCATGTAATAGGGTACAGTCAGTAAAGTAGACTCATGTTCCGACTCGACTGATAGTTAATGAGAAACAGAAACAGATTTTTACCTGTCAGTAAGTCCGACTGACAGTCTTGATAGTGTGTGGTGTATATGGGCTTAAATCCACTTCAATCTGGCTTTAAAGCTGGTTACAGTACTACAACTGCCCTTGTTACGGTTTCTGTGCTCCTTGATTTCAACAGTGTGTTCATCTCTGTTGACTTCAATATTCTTCTTGCCCGCTAGAAATATCTTAATATATCCCAACATTCACTTGAGTGGTTTGGCTCATATCTCCATGGACGCAGGCAATGGGTTAAGTCGTCAGCACATATTCTAGGTGGACTGATCTTACAGCTCATGTACCACAAGGTGGAGTTCTATCTCTACTTTTCTCAGTATTTATTGATGATGTTGTTAAGAATATTACTAGCAATTATCATCTCTATGCTGATGACCTACAAATTCAAACCTCCATTCCTTATCAAAAACCATCAATATCCTTAATCGAGATATCATTTCCATTGGTCAGTGGGCTCATGAAATGAGTCTTTTGGTTAACCCAAGCAAGTCTCAAACTATCATCATTGGTAGTCAAAGACTAACTTTTAAAGTAAACCTACCAAATTTACCAAAATTAGTACTAAATAGTACAATGGTACCATATACGTCAACTGTTAAAAATCTAGGCCTACCGATCGATTAAAATCTTAGTTTGCACCCTCAAGTAAATGATATTAGTCCTTGTGTTTTCTACAGGATACACTCTTCGAAACGTCTTCAAAATTGTCTACTAACTAAAACGAAAATCTACCTTTGTCCAACACTCCTATTACCACTAATTGATTATGGAGATGTGTGCTATCGTGATGTTAATGAAGAATGTGTACAAGTTGGAACGTCTTCAAAATTTATGCATCCGAGACATCTTCGGCCTCAGAAAATATGATCATATTTCTGAATACAGGTCACTTCTGAAATGGCTGAAGATCCGTGACACTTCACAAGACATTTCTTTCTAATATATTAAAGAATCCTCAGAGCCCAAATTATCTTACTGGCAAATGTAAAGAAGATTTGTTTGCTCACAGTTTTGGGCTACGATCTAAAAGTTCACTCACCCTACTTATTCCTAAACATACCTCTACCACTTACGAAAAATCCTTCACTGTCCAAGCAGTAAAAATTTGGAATCACCTGAATCCTGACACCAGGAAAATCACGTCCCTAAATATTTTCAAAGTTCGAGTGAAAAAGTACTGACAAATCATGTCAATAGTTTGTATTAATTATACTTTTGTTTTTTTATTGATTTTTTTTGTCTAGTGTAATATATAATTTTTATTGTAAAATCTCTTATAGTCTACCAACTAAATTTCAATACCAATTGTTATGGTTGACTGGAAGAGATTACTCATGTAGCAATAAGTCCACCATATGTACTAGCATAAAAATTGATAAATAAATAAATAGGTTCGATGTATTGGAATCTATATAAATTTAATATATATAAGGTTATTAATTTGTAATTGTATTTTTTGCATCGAAAAATTATTATTTTGGAGAGCGGAACATGTCATCAAATGTTTCACTATTCAATGAGGAACAATATTTTTATGAATTTGCATGTAATTCCTAATATAATTGACTGATTCACATCTACGCATAATGCCCTTTTGTGTAAGACTTTATCCAATTGCTATTGTAAATAGCACTTGAGTTTTATAAAAGGACATTAAAATAATAACTTGACATCCATATAACTGTCTCCCATAAAGGGCATATGACTAATAAATGGTTTGCCTTTATTTTTTAAACTTAGGTGTTTTGTATTACAACTAAAAACCGTACTTATTACCCTTAACCATGTGGTGGTTGCGCGTACATGTTCGAGTTCTCGTTTGGGGGCGCTGACGTGGACGTGTGTATGTGTATGTGTGTATATGTATATATGTATATGTATATATATATATATATATATATATACACACACACACACACACACATACATATATATACGTATATATATATATATATATATATATATAATATGTTTTTAATTACAAAACATGAAAAGTGATTTTTGGACAATGTTAATGTAAAAAAATTTATGGTAACCTTGTGGAACATTACTTCAAAAACATCTACAATTCAAACTTATTCCAAAAAG
The DNA here is from genome assembly GCA_039881145.1 of Druceiella hillmani. Classification (NCBI taxonomy): domain Eukaryota; kingdom Metazoa; phylum Arthropoda; class Insecta; order Lepidoptera; family Hepialidae; genus Druceiella; species Druceiella hillmani. Next base: position 11,111,271 of record JAYKKI010000038.1, on the reverse strand, counting down.
GTAACATTATTACAATAAATTCTATAAACATTACATACAATACAATCAAAACAACCGCTTATCAGAATATATATATATATATATATATATATATATACACACACACACAATTGAAAAACAAATGTAATATATAAATAGAAATTTATGTATAAAAAGAAAAATGAAATGGGTCAGGAAGAGTAAGAAATTGTAGTAATGCTAAAATCAACAGCGTGTTATGCTTGTTATGTAAAATAATAACTGAAAAAATGCCTTAACTTGCCATATCTTCTGCATTCTTCTTTAAAATAATATTTTTGAGGTTCAACTTTGTAATTAAACATTTTTATATTCACCCATTATTTATTATTGTTATATTCATCTATTATTTAGTTATTTCATTGATCCACAGAGCTTACATCGCATTCAAATTTCCCGAGCTGAGGCTGTTAGATTTTCGAAAAATAAAACAAAAGGAACGTGAAAATGCCAATGCACTATTCAAAAGCAAAAAAGGTAAAGAGTTACAAAAAGAAATCACCAAAAAAGCTAAGACATTTGTGCCTGGTGGCGGTTTACCTGACAGCAGTAAGAACTCAAGTAAGTATAGTAGAAATTTTTTGTTTTAAAATTATTGATGATAAATTTAATATTTTACTAACTATATGTGTGTAATCGTCAGCCCTCACTCCCCAAGAAATTTATAAAATACGTGATGCAATCAAAAATGCTTCCTCGCTGCAAGAAGTTGAGAGGCTCACTAGAATGCTTCAAGCTGGTCAAATCCCTGGGCAAAAACCATTGGCACCACCAACTTCACAACAAAATGGAAAATCAAGTAAGATAGCTTTTATTAGAATCAATATGACTACTAGGCTTAGTTTTAAGTATACCTAAATTTTATACCTAATCATATTTATCATTAATTTATTTCAGATGAAGAGGAACCAGAAGTGGAAATGGAAACAAATGATGTTTGAAAGCATGAATAAGGCGTAAGTAATGGATTTTGCTGCTACCACCTGGAATTACTTGTATTTTTTGTTAATGTTATTATGCTGATAAGAACATTACACCTACAAAAAACGTTTTTGTTTTCTTTCCCAAAAGACCTTGAAGCGATGTTACTACTTATCTTTCTCTTTAGTCTCGGAATTATTGGGCTTTAGACATTAACAGGATAGTATAATTTACAATGAAGAATTATTTTTAAAATCTCTACAAATACTACTAATTTTTATGCCGTAAACCATTTTTGAGCCCTTATACTTTAATATATATTTTCATAAGGTTCCTTAACATCTACTCAGTTTGACGCAGAGAATCACTGTAAGAACAATAGATACATTCTTTGTTACACCTGCGTGTGTATATATATATATATATATATATATATATATATATATATATATATATATATATATATATATATATATATATATATATATATATATATGTGTGTGTGTGTGTGTATATATATATATATATATATATTTGTATGTATTTCTTGCACCTCTGTATAAGTATTAATTAATGAGACTGATTAAATTATTTATCTTTATTTATATGTATGTATTACAAATTTAATGCTAGGCTTCTTCAATATACTCATTGCTGCATTTTCATTTTCCACTGATTGGAAGGCATGGAGAAAATCAATTTCTGTCAGCTGTTAACACATTCGCCGTTTTTTTGAAGGAAGGTGAGTAATGTATAAACGAGTATGACGTAAATGTCAAAGCAGTAAGAATAATTATGTGTATATATGTTAACGAAAATGATTCTTAGGAAAGGGTTGATTTATAGTCTGTCACATTTTCAGATTAATTGATAAATATAGGTGAGAAAATTAATATATTCCATACATTTAAGTAACAATGAAATACTCTAGGATAAAAGACATGCTATTTAGCATGCTCTCCTAATCGCATCGCTCAGTTTGATGGTTTTCAGTACAAAGCGAGTAATAAAGATTTAGGTAAAAATATTAATTTAAGTCTACAGACAGTGGATCTACAGAAAGAAGGAATACAAAATATGGAAAAAACTTTGTCAGTGGAAAATAGCTTATCTTTACTAATTAGGTGTTTGGTAATACAATGCAAAAATTTTAAACTATCTTAGGTACATACCAATACATTTGCCCTTTGAGGTAAATGCCACCTTTAATACACTGCATTGACATATGGCAGTGGCAAAGCGGTGATAACTTTTCCAAAAAAAAAATTTCTTGTGATGTTTATTTTAGTTTTGTAATTTCATTTAATTTATGTCGTGCTTGAAAAATGAAACGTCTATGCACACAAATTTGAATAGAGTACTGTATCTTCAAAATAGATGAGCCAAACATACGTAAAATTAATATCTTTTATAGCCAGCATTTACAGAAAAATAAGTATATCTTTTCTTAATAAGTTTATCTTTTTCTATAATCTTTTTCGTAGTATAGAATTTCTTGTTTAAAAACTTTTTTCCATCAACTCTTGAAGACATCTCAAGTTTCTCTTCAATATTTATTACATTTTTTAGGAACTTAACCCGGTGAATAACAAGCATAAATGGTGTTTTTAAATTTCTTTTTAAAGAGTTATTTAATAAACGTTTAAATGTATATTAACATTTTATTCAAAATTAGGTTTAGTTCACGACTTTACTCGCATGGTGTTAGAAAAATATAAAAAACTTTTTTTTTTCCAGTCTTTTATGTAGTTACAAGGTTAGTATTATTTTTAATATAATTTTCCAGTTAACACATGACATTATGCCACTTTTCAATTGTTATGCATTTGCGTGAAACGGTATCCTGCAGTAAAATACCAAATAATAATTGGTCATCCCTTTTAAAAATTAAATTAATAGCAGCACATTCTGTTTTTCGTATGCACCCACAATTTTTTTAAGCGTTTATGATTACTGCTCTGTTCTTTTTAATGATAATGTATATATGGCTTATCTTTTAATCTAAGATGTACATATGTTATCTATATGCATAATTTCATTGAAATCCATTGGGATATTTAAGTGTCAAGAAATACAACAGATGGACCATTTAAGTGTGAAAAAATACAGACACGATTTTATTTCTCCTTGGTATCTTTTAAACTAAGAATGGAAATATGTCGGATGTTTCGGTGGGTCTCTATATTTTTGTAGATAACTTGAAACTTCCGTCATTAAATCTTTTGCTACAGAGCATCCTTAAGTATCATCCGTGTAATTTTTAAAAACATTACAAATAATTGTATCATGCTTACTTGACTCATAGTGTTAATGATAATTAATCTTATAATGACAAAATAAACAGAATATCTCCATATCTTGGAAGGATATCCCTATTATACTTTTTCCAGGATGTGGCACAATATCACATGTGACACTCCCACAATGAAAGGGTTAAAAGTGCTCTTTAACATTTTTTATACTGTTTGTCGTTACGAGGGGGCCATTTTAAGTTCGCAGAATGGTGGGTAAGAAGTGAAAATAGAAATACAAATTTAATTTTCTTTTTCAGAATATTCACCTGCCTAATACATTTTTCCAATTTGTCAATTCGCTTATGTATAACCTTCATAAAAAATGTTTTATCTTTGTCCGAAAAGTAAGCTGAAACTGCATACTTCATTTCTTCATCGCTCATAAATTTCTTCTCACTAAGTTCTTTTTTTAACTTCGGGAATAGATAATAATCACTGGGAGTCAGGTCAGGACGGGGGGGGGTGATCAAAATATCAAAGCCTACCTTATGCAGAGTAGCCAATGCAACACGACTCTTGTGAACAGGCACGTTGTCGTACAGAAGGAGGACACCTAGGTTAATTTTCCCCTTCTTTTTTCTTTGATGCATTCTTTCAACTGTTCTAGGATTGCAACATAGTATTCTCCGGTTATGGAGATGCCTTTATCTTTATGTATCAATAGGATCCGATCTGAGTTCCAAAAGACTGTCCCCATGATTTTTCCAACTGACTGTGACATTTTAAACTTCTTGGGTGTTAGTTTGCCTTTTTTGTGTCACTGCATAGAGTTCTGTTTGGACTCAGGTCCTTAATGATGAGCTCAAGCTTCGTCCCCAGTCACAATTTGACCCAATAGTTCACTACAGAATCATCCTTGTCTTCACTACAGAAGTCTAAGTATGTGCGAGAACACTCCACCCGGTGTTGTTTTTGAGGCAGAGTTAGCATTCCCACCTTGCGCTGACCTTACTTATCTCAAGATGTTCATGAAGAATTTTAAAAATGGTTGTATCCGACACTCCAACCATTTCTGCAATCTGTTTCTTCTTTAGTCTAGCATCTTCCAATATTAATTCTTCGGCTTTTTGAATGATTTCCAGAGTAGTCACTTTGATTGGCCGTCCAGGCCGTGGGTTGTTTGCCCTGCCTTGTTATAAACCATGGTTTTGCCCAGGCAAGAGTCCCTCTAAATTGATTCCATCTCTTGCAATATGGTTTGAACCGACTTTCCTTGCTTGGTAAGAAACTTTATAATGATGCGGTACTCAATTGTCCCCATATTTCTCACTTTCTTTCCTATTGAGTTGCTTTGTCGAGGATAGTTCAAAGACTAATGGCTTGATTAATCTTAATAAAATTAAAAAAAAATTAAAACTTGCTATTTATACTAACAATGAGTTAGTGAACTTCTTACAGCTTATTAAAGTACCCTTACTAATGACCTAATTACCAATTATGCGAATTTAAAAACGCACCCTTATATCTTTAATAATTTTATTATTTTTTGAAGTAAAACTTCTTTACGCACGCTTGACTTAATGAGTAAGCCGGTGAATGCGTAACGAGAGTGTTACGAAAAGTGTGATCGGGCGAGGCGAATGGAAGTTGAGAGGGAGATATAAGTTAGTGAAGATAGAAAGAGAGAGAGTTACGTTTCGTATATTACTGTAGGGACAAGAGAGAGAGGTGCGAGCACACATTTGCTTTCTCTCTTTCTCTCATAGCCAGTTATGTTTCGTATATCAGGACACAGTGCAAGCCTATTGTCTGTATCACACTGTAGGAGCAAGAGAGAGCAGTGAACGCACATTTTCTTTCTCTCTTCCTATCATAGCCTGTGCATGAAATATATATATATATACGTGTGTGTGAGTTTGCTAGCGTTACGCGAACGATGATTTATTATTTTGTAATTTCGTTTCGTTCTTGAACAATTTTATAAATTATTATTTTGTTCAATACATTAAATATTCTACATTGAAAGTGAATAAAATTGTAAATTAATTTTAAAGTTCATATTTTGTGAATTTGAAGTTTTACTTCAGTCGTGTGGTCTAAAGCACACTCATTTTTTTAAATCTATCTTATTACATTAATAAAAAACATATCAGTGTTTATTTTCATATCATTAGTATACTGTAGAATTAATATTTAAATTAAACTGATTTAAAAAGTAAAACTTTCATCTCATTAAGATGACAGTCTCCAAACATTCATATTATTTCACAATTCTTTACATTTTTTGCTGGCTTTTATTGTTGCATGTAATTATGGCACAAAAGTGCATTTTTGGGCCCCAATGAACAACAGAGGACTATCACTTATTGCATTCAGTCTACGACTAAAGTTTACATAATTACGCAGAGAATAATATGTGATACAAGGATCATATATATACATCGTACCATGCTTACTTACCATCTCTAGTTGTGTTATTTGTTCTGCGGGGGTAGGCTATGCGGAACAACCAAATAACAGAGAGTGCCATACTAATCTCCAATTATGCTGTTGGAAAAGGCTGCGTTTTGTCAAATAAAGTTTATGGTGAGAGAGGATATTCATATGTGTAATTCAGGATTGGCGAATAAAGGAATTAGTTTTAAACTAAAGGGTGAAATTGAAGGATAATTTAAAATCGGAGGAAAGAAAATATTTTAATGCTTTGTTAGATCTCCCATACTATAGGCTTATATTGTATGTGGACATATCTGCAATATTGCTCAATAATTTCAAGCCACCAAAACTGAAAAGGTGCATATGATCAAAGCTCCACATCATAATATAGTAGACGCTGTTATTTTAAAATAAATTATTCAGGGAGAAACAATGTTTGTACTGCATATTCCATTCATTCCTTTTGAATTCAAGAGACAACCGTTTCCGTCAAAGTGTGTTTTGTGATCTTTCCTTTATGACAAATAAGATCTCAAATTCACAGTTTATTTTAATACCACCCTCTAAAATGGTATAGAACATTGCTTAAAAAGAAATATTGTAAAAAGCCTAATTTACATGTCATATTAACCAAACCGATGCTCTGTATATCTTCCTACCATACTCACTACCAAAAGATATGGCTTTATCTAACTTACAGTTATACTTGAACTAAAAAATGAATAGTTAAATCCAATTTTAAAGTTTTTTTGAAATCAATCCTTAAGGAGGTGAAATGGACGTTCAACGTTTGTAATGGAGTAGCTTTATTAACTGATTGCATGGCAGTATGCACATTTTAAATTGCAATATAGATTACTTCATCGAGATTTAATTGAAAGCTTATCTATATACCCTCGACTTTTCAATTTATATTTCTTCATACTTGAGTTATTTGGATTGATTTAGTTATTTATTGACTGCGTTTGATTTACGGTAATCTACTTTTTGATTTCCGATATTTGTTGTTTGAATCCATTTCGATGTTGATGTATTTTAATTTGGCTTACAATAGAAACTCTTTACTTTCTTTTTTATTTTGGATTTGTTTTTGATCAAATTAATTATTGATTTATTGGAATTAGCTCCTCGATATTGGATTTTCAGAGTTGGTTTTATTTCTATTGTTGTTTTCTTAAGGTTTTGTTTCTATCAATATTTTCTAGTTGCTCTTGAAATATTAACCGGAAAATGGTGCAATAAATTGTTGTTTCCATTTTTGAGGACGAAATACAAGAAACAAATCGTCAGTTTTATAGAAGAAGAAAAAACAAATCGTCAGTTTTATAGAAGAAGAAAAAACAATTTAAATTAAGAAGGTAAATAATATGGTTCTTAAATATTAAACTCCAGTCTTTTCCTATGGCCAGTTTTTCAAATCTTGTAATCACTTTTTCGATGTGAATAGGAATGCCTATGGATGTGCATAAGGGCAAAACCAAGGAGGCGGTTTTCAGTCATGGTTACTCTTAAATATGTTTTTAGGTGCTGTAACGATGAGAATAACTTCTCAGCAGATGCATTTGTCACCAAAAGCCTTGTAAGGACTAATAAAAATTCATGTATTATAGGAAATGCATCCTTATCGCACCTAACCAATATATTGAGAGCCCTTATGGGAAGTTCTTTTTGCCATTTCTTTTCTTGAAGCCATTTCGCTCGCCACAGCAACAAGTCATCTTTTAGTAGAAGAGAAGCAGCGCTTTTATCGACATTATGAAGCTTTAAAATACTTTGTCATTTTCACTATTAAGAATTTTTAATAATATTTTCTGGAATGAAAACTGATAGCTGAAAGGGGTCCAAGGTTTCAGCTGAGTATCTTTCTCGCAGATCTGTGAGAACAAAGTCTAGTAAGGGCGCGTAGATTATTTGATAGTTGACACGATAAATTCGATGTCCACCATGGCGATGAGCATTTAGTTTGATATCCAGTTGATCGGCTAGAGTTTCTGCACGTTGTCAGACATGTGGTGAACAATTATAAGAATAGAAATTATTATTTACTTGCATAGTATTGCCATTATATCGAGGGCCATCTTCTGTATTAATTTACTTAGAGACTGCGTTAAAGATAATATGTTACATCAATCAGACACAGTACTGATACCATGAATTGTGTGTTGCATAAAGCTGTTACCAGTGATGCAGCCTTGCCAGCTGAGCTTGAATCACGCCACTCTGAAATTTATATTTCCTAGAGTCTCCACAATCTTTGTGAGTTCAACAGAAAATTGGAGTATACCTTCATGCCACCTACACACTGAGTCTCACAAAGAGGTGTGTATTTCAGATGTGATTGAAAGAAAACAATTACTTCTTTCATAACTGCAACAACATCCCGAATAGCACGCACTTTCGAGAAATAAAGTTATTTAGCTTGTGGCTATAGCATGAAGTCTTGATAGCTTTTTGGCTTCCTTCTGAATCTCCGTGGCTGCACTCTTACTTTGGATAGCATAATGGGACAGCCGGCTGTTTCAATCCTTGTTCTAGTTGCAGACTGTTCTAGTAGAAGTTTCAGTCTCTTCTTCAGTTGAGATAGAACAATTTGGCCAATGGCCTTGCCAGTTAAAGACAATTCCCTTGGTGTGGAGGTCTGTCCAACATCTGTTCGGCAATAAGTAGTTTTATGGTTTTTCTCCAATTTGTTTCATCTAATTCGTAGTCATTTTCATGTAAAGTATAAGCTAGTTCCTCAAATGCTTCCACAAAATCTTCACGAATATTACCATCATGCACATATCGTAAGGTAAGACCCAGCTGGGACAGGTGAGATACATCTGTTGTCTAGACAAAAAGTATTGAATGCATACGCATTCAATACTTTTTGTCAAGACAACAGGTGAGATACATCTGTTGTCTCGACAAAAAGTATTGACTGTTGTGGTGGTTGTTACTTAAAATTTGCTCAGAAATTTCTTTCCTGCAGCTTGAAATAAGTGTATTTTTTGTTGTCTTGTATATATATAAATAGCTTTAGAGGATGCTGACTGTAAAAGGTTCTTTAGTTTTTTATCACCAGTAGATACTCGGAATTTTAAAAGCTCTGAAATTCCCTTCATCCACAATCACGTCAAATTCGTTGGAAATATCATTGTTATGAAATATACGTCTATCATCTCTGTGTCCACGGGAAACTAAATTTGACCACCCAAGCAAGGAAGTTTCAACTATAGGATAAAATCTTCCCTGCTTTCTTCCACCTTTTGACGCTGTTGATATACATGGTTGATTACTTCCAAGTTAGGCCTATTAAAGGTATAAAGGAATGAATCACCACATCACCAGTTGTTGAAAAAAGGGCAGTATTTATAAAAAAAACCTTTAGCTTGTGAAAACACAAGCCAAGGGTATTTGCTGAGATACTTATGTCCACTTAACCTCTTTACCCTTGATCAAGTGTGAGGAATATGGAAATTTATAGTCATCCATATGTTTTTCTAAAAAATTTCCAATATTATAGGGGACATTTGACCATACACTGTAGACTCGAGACACCCAGCAGGAACCACCACCTCATTACTTAAGCTATCACTGCTATCAAACACAGTATACTTTGATGCCCGGGAGAAGCATGAGCAACAGGAACCACTACCTTATTCCTGTTATCTAGTTCAAATCCAGGGGTTGGAGCACAAGCTGAAAATGCTCGCCTATTGACAGGCTGAAAAAATTATTCGATACCTTGGATTTCTGAGCAAGCAAATTCCTTGACGAATCCAGCCGCTGATTTGCCTATTGACAAAGAAAACTACACAGAGAAAAATAATTTGCAGTTGGAAGTAAATATTACTAGATTCAAAGTAAATATGTTATTGCTGTAATGGCAATCACATATTTTAAGAAATCAAGTAAATAACCGTACTTAATTTAGGATGACACTGTTGTTGCTGTTATTATTATTCCAAGTGAACAATTTTTTGTTCTATATAATTGCTTCGTTGATTGAAAATAATTTTTACTTGTCGCAAGTTCCGTTACAATTATACGAAATGAATAAAAATGTGATACATATATATACATGTATAGTCAAACTTTGTCTTGAATACTGCCTAGTAAATATTTTCTTTATTGAAATGAAAAACATGAATTTAATTAGTTTATATACTTGATTCTTAACTTATTTGCATGAATAAAATTCAATAAAAAATTACGTATGTGAATATCTATATGAAATACCAATTTAAATAAAACAATATTTGTAGATTGTAAGAGTTTTCTTCAAATACTGTTGTAGAGACATATCTTCAAGGATTAGTCAAATTCATCAGATACAATTAAGAATGAACGGCAGTCATGAGAAGTGCACTTCTCGTAGACATGGATGTGAGACTCATATTTATCAATTTCTTAGACACCTATGACTCGTGAGAGTCATGAGATTGAGTCAGGTAAATTAATTACTTGTATAACATTTTTTACCACCTTAATTTAAGAATGTTCATTTATATTTTTAAAATAAAATGATAAAATGTTTTATCAATGTTCAGCTATATTTTTGTATAATTTTAATAAATATTTACTTTTTACAAGATATTACAAGATTTATTTACTTGAAATAAAATTGTTTTGATGAAGTGAATTTATATTACTTTTACTATTTTACATACGAATCATCTAAATAAATTTTTTTCATGGGCCTCCTCACTTACTTAAATCATATGATTTATTTCTTAAATTAAATCTGAAGAACTTATTTGAACATTGCGTAATGAATGTTTTTACTTAAATTCGCAAATAATTTTTCTCAGCGTAATGTATAATATGAGTGGATAAACCACTATTTCTTTGAAAAAAAACGGACGGCGCACAAGCGTATTCGAAGCAAGCAAGACAACTCATATTTTATTCAGTTAATTCACATTTAGTTTAACAACAAACAAATAAATCTAAAATAAATAAGAAATCTTCTAGTATTTATTCATAGGTATATATTTTTCTGTCATTTGTTTGTTGCGTGAAGTGCGGAAGGCCTGAAGCTCAATTTTTCAATCGTTCAATCAAACATAGCGATGTAATTTTTGTCAGTAATTTTGAGTAAACCATACTTGATCGATTGCTATAATCTACTTAGGTAGTGACGAGTTAAAATAATAACGATTCTTGTGAACATTTGTCATAATAAAGTGTTTTGGTCATGAATCAGGGAGGACCAATTGCACCTATTTCCCCCACTGTATCCCTGCCGGGATATATGTATACATATATATATATATATATATATTCATTTGACATATGTGAGGAATTATTATTTTGTATATAATCTGATAAAATTTTGTAAAACTATTTCCTTCTGGATATTTTAATCAAATAACTTTAATTATTTAATTTTGGTTGAAGATTTTAATATAGTTATGTATTTTATTTTTAACGACAATGTTTTCTTTCGGTTTTTTCAATCTTAGTTGTCAACTTATTATATGATTAGTAAGTTATTTATCTTTAGGTTAGAAGGAAATACAATAGAGAAAAATATTAAACTTTTTTTAATAATTGGCCTACTAATTGCTTCTACTTCAAATAAATATATTCATGTATGCAAATATTTTGTATAGTATTTAAAAATAAACACATATCAAAAATATTAAATCCCTGAATTTAACCAGATTTGCTAAATTTCTAAACCTTACATAAATGGTATCACGTAAATACTGGATCAGTTGGAAGCTGCTATAGGAGAAGCAGAAAAAGTCCTAAAAGATATACTTATTTAAATATCATATTTTGGAAATAATATTTGAAATTTTGAACGAAATATTACTATCTGTGGTGGTAATTTCCTTTTTAAACTTCTTAATTTTGTTTTTCCCAATTGTTTGTTTTCTTAAATGGAAACTTGAACAAGATAAAATTTTAACATATGTGTTTACAAGTCTGAAGAGATGCTTTTGTACTGTCATTGATCTCAAAACTTGAGACACAGTGTGGCCAAGCATTTTTTCATAAATCAAATGTACCTAAATCTTTTTAGTGGATTTACTAGCGATGGACACATAAGAGTATGCTACAGAAAAACCATTCATCAGCCATCATGCATTTAGCAGTCTGAGAAATTTAAAATAAATTCTTAGTGCCATATTTAAAAAAAATTCTGTGACTACTTTGATTTGATTGAAATATATTTTATTTTAATAGCAAAACAGTTTTTTATTTTAATTAAAAAAAACTATACAACTTACAATCAAATGTGAAAATATGAAGGCTTTGTTTAAAGTAATAAACAGCAAATCAATTTCCAGAAAATAACATGACCAGGGTAAATAATTGTTAACTTTTGTAAATCCTTTTTCCTAATTTTTGGTGGGATTGAAAAAACGTAATATTAGGAACCTTCAAGTAATTTCTCAAATTGAGAGCCACAAAATAAAGATACCAATATTCAAAATTTTTAATGAGCTACAATCATTTACTCAAAGTTTAATAGGATCTGCAGTTATGGTTTATCTGTCAAGATTAATACAGACTGCAGTTATGTATTTTCTATAAAGTATATGAAGATATTTACGTGGAAAAATTGTTATTGGTTATCTTCAAGTTTTCAACATCAGATTAAGATTGAATTTTGAACATATCTCATTCTTATTGGTAATAAATGTGGAGCTAAAATTAGAAACTTCTTCTGTTGCTCACAATAATTTTATACCAAAATTGGTAGATATTTAAAAATAATTTTAATGTACTAGAACCACTACCAATTAAGTATAACAACATTTACAAAATATAACGCAATTACAAATGTAAACAAATAGCCTAATAGCAATGATGAAGAGGAACCTTCCTATGGAAGTACAATAAATTCTAAGGTACTATATGAGAATATATAATGTATGAAATTGAATAATATTGTCATGTGTCTGACAATAATAATTTTTAAATTTTTCATGATCAATTTTTTTTGTGACACTCACAAATTAGATATGACACATATGTATGCCAACTCATAGCGAAAAAGATCAGGGGAAAAAATAGCCTCGACGTCATGTTATTTTTATAGGTTAAAAATAAAATCAACTTTAACATAAGATGACACAAAATACTAAAAACAAATGTGAAAAATACTTTTTCATTTATTGGACATAAATAGGTTTAAAACTATATTTTAAATAAGTTTTGACTCCACTAACAATTTTGCATATGGGATGTCGCACAGTCATTAAAAGGGAATTTAATGACAAAACTGTGATGCAGGATATAATCAAAATTAAGATACTAACTCTGGGAGGATTGGCAACTCTAGTGGTATCATGATATCGAATTGTAAGACTTATTCAACATGAAAAATATATATTGCTTCCAGCTACATATGAAAAACAAAAGTGTTGCGTATAGTCTATAGACTGACACTGAGTACAACTGTACTGTGTCAGAAATAACTATTATATAAAACACATTATAAGACTAAAATGCTACTATTTGTGTTGGCATGTAAGTTCCATAACAATAAAACAATGTATTTTAAAAATATAACATTTAATTAATTTCACAATTTTTACTTGAATGTCGTTAAATAGGCTTTAAAAGTCAATAAATAATATATTATAAAATGTATCTTCTTTTTCTTGTTATGCTAATTTTTTAAATTCAATCAAATATTTATAAAGCAAGTAATCATTGCCAGCATCTAGATATACTATATATAGAGTTTTCATGATTATTTTATTAGACATAACTTTGTTGATAGATGGCCGTTTTTCAGGTATTATAGCCAACATGGAATCAATTAAATCTTGCATTCCACGTTCGTAAAATTCCAAATTAATGGGAGGAACACTTCCTAGAGTAATTTTCTTGATAAGACCAGTCAATGTCTGTAATTATAATTTTTAATTTGAAATATTACATTTTTACTTATTATTCTATATCGACTTTAGTCCAAAGGAATTTTTTAAGATATGACAATTTAATATACACTTCTTTACTTATCATAAACATCTGTGAATTAATCATGTAGCTATAATTAAATCATTTTACTAGATTAATCAGGCAGTGTGGTCAACCAAATCAATATCTAAATTCATCTGCTTGGTACAATGAACTGCGAATGTTAGCAGACACTAAAGAAAGTCCACCATAGCATCTCTGGTCGATTTATACAAAGTGGGATATCTACTGAAGGTTTCTCGCATCCAGAGCTGCTTGCTTGTAATTATTTTCATGAATGTCCCAAAAATTTATTTAAAAAAAATCTAGTTATATATAAAATTATTACGAGTTTTTATTGCATATACATAAATACACATAAAGATAAAATTAAGGAGAAAAACTCTTATTTAATTTTTTCATTTGAAGTTCTATAACATGTATTATTACTGAACTACATACAAGTATCTCCTTATTTTTTGTTATTTACTATGTGGATAAATTATAAAAATGTTACAAAGAACTGTATGTTTAAAATAAAAAAAAATTATAGTATAATTTTATTATACTTATTGTTTTATTTTTAAAAACAAAGTTTTTAAAATGTGTAAATGTTTATTTATATATATATATGTATATATATATGTGTGTGTATATATATATATATATATGTGTGTGTATATATATATATATATATGTATATATATATATATGTGTGTGTATATATATATATATATATATATATAAATATGTACCGTGAAAAAAATTTTCTTGTGCTGTAATTTTAGATTGAAAAATAAAGTTGAATAAATCATCTTACTTTGGATTCAAAAGCCCTTTTATGGGTACACATTTCATACAACAGGCATCCCAGTGCCCATATATCAGTTTTAAAATCGTACGCATCACCATCGCATAACTCTGGAGCTAAATAATAAGGAGTACCAATGACTGTCAGTGCTTTTTGGCCGCTGAAAATAATTTTTTGTAAATGTACATTTTAATTAAATTATATACATTATAAATGATACTATAGACCACACCCTCCCCTCCTTAATATTTTATCCTATATTTTCGAGATTAAAATTCACTTAAAATACTTATGTGGTTTTTTAGTTCCTCTAAGCTTTAAATTGACATTATTTTAAGTCATGGTCACGGTACTTAGATTATAACCAGTGTCATTTTTTTGGTCTTGATGGGAAATTTCTGCAGATGATCAATATATTTAATTTTTGCTTTCCAACAATAAAAAATTGTTTTAGTAAACAAATATGAACGCATTAAATCTAAATGAACCACATTTTTTTAATAAAATTGAAATTCAACTGTGATGTATCAAATAAAATTGTGTTAACAAATTGTATGGGGACTTAAAATTACATAAAAATTACCTTAATAAGGATTTAGCAATACCAAAATCGCCAATCTTAACTATAGTTCCATTTGATCCTGTTAACAGTATATTTTCTGCTTTCAAATCTCGATGTATTATATTTTTGGAATGTATGTAGTGTGTTCCCAGAAGAATTTGACAATAGAAAAATAGAATTTCCTGCAGAAAAGTTATAACCAATTTCGAATTAAATATATAAACAAGAAGTATTTGAGTAACATCATATATATTATACACACATACTCACACACACACACATATATATAGGGCCGGCACACCTAAGCGCATAAGTCAAAAAATGCAAATATATTTTTATAATTTTAAATTCATTGGCTTGTGTCAACCTTCCGCCTGACTAAAGCACACAAGTCAAACAGATGTGTAACTTGCTGTATCAAATATCTATTCCTTTTCAACTAATACTGTAAGAGCCCACTAGAATTCAATGAAGCACTTAACTCGACAAGTGCAAAATAATATTAAGCTTGATTGGCAATAAGTGTTGACTTAAGTTATTGGGAACACTACTAAAAAAAGGTGGTTATATTACAAAAACGATTTTGGGATGACTATGTAAAGATGTATTGGATGGAAATGCACCATTCCAATTTTTTAACTTAAAACGAAGGGGTTCTGTTGTTCCAGCTCACGTACCGATTATTTTAAACAAGTCATTACCAATACCAAAAGAAAAACAAGACGATTAATTATCATTACTTCCATTAATATCGGGAGGTTTTCCATGCTTTTTATACACATTAACCTATCCAAGGCAACATTCAAAACACAGATCCAGACATTGTTGAAGATGAGGACGAAGCAGATTTTTAATTTTTTTATTTAATTTTTTCTTTTTTATAGTTAAATAATAATTAGCATTTAAAACAAAATACTAATACTTTGTTTGAAATGAACTTTTCTAATAAATCAGGTAGCCTGGACTTTAAACTTTAGTACATGTAACATAAGTCAGCTAAAAATTTTGTTAGATGATATCAAACAAAAAAAGAACTTTGCTGATATAACTTTTTAGTATTGTAATTATTTGAAATAAAAGTAAATTTAACACTCGTATCCAAACTTTTATTAAGTTTTTTGTTATTCCTGTAAAGTTTACTTTTTAACTTATGTGCCAACCCTAGATGTATAGGTATATGCATTTTAAAACTACGTATATTCAAATAAAAAATAATGCTTTTCATTGTGAAAAGTTTTTTGCCTGAACTCATTAATTTAAAAAGTATCAATTACCTGTTGACTGACCAAATTCAACCCTTTCTTGTACATATATTCTGCCAAGTTACCGTGGATGGCGTATTCCATTGATATGTAAATGCTTTGGTTATTTAAATAACTTTCATAGTATTGAATAATATTCGGATGGTTTAGATTTGATATTATTTTGACTTCATTTTCTGCATCCTAATGGCATTAAAACATCTATTTAGTTTTCAATTGTAACTGTAGTGCTATTTAAAACTATTGTGTGTATATATATATATATATATTTATATACTTATAAACGATGTCCAGTAATAAGTGTTAAACAAAGAAAGACGTTATTCTTTGATTAGAAAATAGTTGATTGTCGTTAAAATAAAATTCAAAGAGACTTTTTTTCAAAAAATTGAAAATAATATTCATAATTATTTGTTAACTTTTCGTAAACGCTGTTCGTAGTGCTGCTCGGAGGAATAACCCGCGAACAGCTGCAAAGACATCGCCATTGCAGGTAAACACCGCACTACGGGCAAGTATTGGGTGTGTTTTCGTTTGTGTACTCAATTAGAAAAAGGGTATATTTTACGTTTTATTTCAACTACAATTTATTCCTTTATAGCCAACGAATAGCATCTTTCTTTGTCCAACATCTATTCCCGCATACCATGTAATATATATATATATATATATATATATACACACATACATATTGCACTGAAATTTCTTAAAGATAATGTGTACATCTCTTCAATTTCATAAATATTATTATAAATAAAATCCCATTCCACAAACACTGTCTGGAGTTATGCCTTATCAAGCTTTCCTCTTCATTACTTTTTGATTGTGTTTTCATAATTTAAATTACCTATGTTCTTAAAATATGTAAATACTTAGTATTTGCTATTGTTTAAACGACACAATGAAAATAGCTAGTGGTAAATAATTTATATGTGACCAAAAGATACAGGAGCTTATATCATTCTGGCCAATATATCATTCTAATTCACTTCTACTCTATAAAACTTTTAGCTGATTTCCATAAACTTTTGAAATAAATAACTTCAATTAAGTTATATGAGTTCCATTATTGTTTAAGAATAGCAAAAGGTAGATTCCTCAAAATCTCCTTATATTATACAAATTAAAAGAATACTGTTTATGTCATTAAAAGAAAAAATTGTGTTCTCCTTTCCGTCTGTCTATTATTATTAATTAAGTAGGAATGCCTATGTGTATTTGTGCATCAGTCTAGCTTCTTACAGAATTTAGACATAAAATGAATTTTATTGAATAAAAATGGATTTCATGAAATATATTACAAAATAATACCTGGAATTGGTTACAATCAGTCGTAGATACGGTGTTAATTTCTTTTACTATTGTTATTGATTTATCCACCCTTTTTTCACACAGGTAAACAGTTCTGGAAAGAAGTTTAACATTCTGATAAAAAATTGTTAAATTGTAATGATAAATGTGGAATTAATTCATTCAAGTTTGTTTAAACAAAATTTTAAATCTTTAAATATATTTTGTAACAGTTATATTATAACTTACCCATATGTACCTTTTCCTATTACTTCCAAAACATTAAAAGCATTTAATTGAAATGTATTCATTTTTTAACATTTCTCGCTTAGAATGGGTAATTAGTAGTGAATGTAATAATTTTTAGACATTTCATGATAATAATGTAGAGGGTAGTTCAAATAGAAAAGCCACTCAATTATTATTGCAAAATATTTAACAAATTCATTAAAAATCTTAATACAATAGAAAATTCATTAAAAATCTTAATACATATAGGATAATTTTTTTAAATAATTATTTCAGATAATATATTTACTGAACAGTGTTATCTACAGTAAAGTAACATTATCTAAAAAATAAATGTAAATAACTTTCAAAATCATTAACTGAAAAAACTTCAATTTATTTATTCTGAGAATCAGTTGCAAGCTCAAAATTATTTAGGAATTTAGTTTTTATCAGTTAAAAAATGATGCGTTTAAGCTCCAAAATGAAATTTTTAATATTTGTATTTTATTGATGAACGAAATACAGTTTCTATAATTTTTTTAAAAACTCTGGAGAGTAGTCCTTTAATTAAAATATCTTTAATATACCTACTCTAAAACACGATATTTTATCCGTCTTTGAAGATGACTTTGGTTAGTTTTCATAGGCTGTTCAAATAAAATTAATTTAGCCAAAAGTTTGACAACCGTCAGACGGCTGTACTCTATTTGATTAAATTTTGCACATTTTCAAAGAAACGTTATTCCTAATTTATATTCGTAGTAGTATTTAAAAAAATAATCCAAAAATGGGTAGTGCTTTAGGTTCTGCCACAGGCCGTGAGGTAGGATTGGAAATGAATGATACTCCAACCTACGATCCTAATGCAGGTTTCAACTACGAACGAAAAGAAAGAGGTCAATTGTATCAATTTTAAATTATTATACGTTTGGATAATCCTAAAAAGAATAGAATTATTTCAATTAACATAAATAAAACAGAAGTTGATGTTATGATACATGATTTGGACATAAACAGTTCTGTCGAATCTGTTATATAATTACAGGGCTAAATTTTATTTTATAACAAATATACTTTTAAATTACAGTTATGATAGCAAAAGAAGAAGATCTTGTGTCGGCTCGAATTCCTCCTGAGGCGCGCGATTATTGTGCTCATTTGCTCCTTAATTATAGCAAGTGTAGATATGATAATTTTCCTCTAGTTTATAAATGTCATCACGAGAAACACGACTACTTGAATTGTGAACAACAAGAGTGAGTTAATTAATTTTATTATTTATATTTATTTCTGGGAAATAAATTAATTTGGTATTATTAGAACTACTCACCAGCACAATTAACTGCCAACCCAGTTATTATTATTTCAGGAATTGTAAGATGATAAACTTTATGAAATGTTTAATTTTAAGATTGCTATAATATTTCATTTTGTCGGAAATTGTTTTTATTTTTCGGATAAGTATTAATCATCACAAATACTTAATCATATACCGGAATTGTGAGTCCATTGGACCCATCAAATAATTCAAAACTCTTTTTCTTCCAATCACGCATTATCAGATTTTGAGCAACCAGCTAATTTTACTACGTCATGTCTGGACGTTCGCCACTCAAAAATTTATCGCAAGCAGAGGTACGTATTACTGTCGGATCCAAATGGAACCACAGTACTAGATATATACATTTTTAATATTTTGTTTTACATTCGGCTATTTCGCTTTTTTAGGATTTTATGATGTCCTAACAATAATAAAATGGCTGATGTGCTAGAGTATAAACCAGAGTTAGATAATGAACTTACATGAGACTTAAAGTTATGTGATGATGATGATAATATATATTAGCGATTATGAAAACCCAGAATCCGAATGTTCTACATATTTTATTGAATTATTGTCTGATTCAATACAAGAAGAGGAGGAGGATGATAGTATGTAGCCTCATTCAAACTCTTACAGAGGTGTAAATAGAAATAAATTGTTAAAATCTCTCCATGCAACTCACAACTCAGAAGATACAATATTGTTATTAAGGCTTCAATTAGGGGAATACATATGAAAAGAAGTCAATATATAAAATTGATACTGCTAAATATGATAAAATCTTTCATACAAAGAAGAAGATAACAATATTCATTATTTACATTGAATTTCAAAACTAGTATTGACAACTTTTTGGAGCAAAATAAAGAACAACAAAACTAATTACAAGAAGAAACTGAGAACTTACGACGTCGACGGCTCAATGAAGACGTAAAAGAGAAGATGTTATTTATGGCGGCCTAAAAAGGAAAATAAACGATCGCAAAATTTTCTTTTTGTTTTTATTTTTGGTTTAGGCTGTTATTTTTGTTATATATTGTTAAGGGTTAGTAAAATTTTTTGTCTAGATTTTTCTTTATTGTCTTGTATGTTTTATATGCTTCAAATGTGACACTACAATCTTTCACACTAAAATGTATCTGTAAAATATGGTACCAAAAGATTTAAATAAAAATAATTAATGTATGTCATTCAATAAAAGTTGGATTTAATTTAAAAAGAAAGCTTGTTTTGTTACACTGCTAACTAATTTTACACTGAAATAATAACAATTATTGAGAAATTTTGAAGCCATGTATTTCTTGAGTCAATTTGATTTCATGATATATTTGTCAAAATGACGATTCCGATTAAGGGTTAATTTTTATAGTTTAAAAATATGCATTTTTGACATTATTTTTTTAACAGTGATTATTACCTCCACGGGCTTTGATGGCTCCTAAAGTCAGTTTAGAATTCCATCCATTATATCCTGGACGTCTAATTGGAGGGTGTTATCTTACTCCTCTGTCTTGTCCTGAGCTCTTTTATAGTTCTAGGAACTGGTGTCTACGCACTGAACCTGTCTGTCAAGTTGTCTCAGATATACCCAATGGAATGGATAGAGGTCAGAGCTACATGATAATGTTTGAATGTGAACTTTTTTAATTATTGAACGATATATCCATGACATAAACTCTTCCATTGTCATACAGAAAATTAAATTTTTTTTCGATAAACAAAGCAAGTGGCATGTTCTCTTATGAGCATTACAATGCCTCCTTCAAAAACACCCATATTTATGCAAGCCTTGTTCCACTATCACATATGGAGCAAACCTTTGTTTGAATGTTTATATACTCTCTGGCATCCGAGACTTTCAAGCAGATTCTACTTTTGTTAAAAAATGAGATACTTTTTCACTGCTCTGTAGTTCAATTGCGTACTCACACTCTAATTGGACTCTTACCCTACAGTGCTGTAGGAGAAACCCACGGAAGAACACTTCTAGATTGATAATTCTCTGTAACTGTCTTTTTGTAGTCCTTTCGCTTGTGCTGATATACTTCACTTTGATTTCATGCTACAGCAGCTGTTCAGATGCGATCTCATAGAATGCTGCTACAGATGTATCGGTTTTCATGAGCCAAAGTGCACTGCTTTGCCCTAGTATCTGCGTGTAGGAACTAGTCTCTGATTTCATGACATAACATTGTTCATTGCATACTAAGTATCTGGGTGATCTGACTTTGGCTTTAGTCATTATTAGAGCCTTAGAGTATTACAAGAGCTACAGTACTAATTACTCTAGTTATGTTTAATGACATTTTTACTTGATAAAAAAAATTAAAGTACATCAGGAACTTCAATAAAACTAATGTGAATGTTCAGTGACAACAATAAGAGACATTGCAGCTAGGATAACCAAATCGCTAAGAATAGGGGGAACTACATCAAAAATAGAAGTTACTTGATATAAAGAAATGTAGTGGCACTTGAAAAGAATGATTTGTTAATTTTGCTGGTGAGGGAGTCTCATTTTTGTAGAACATGTTACTTTTTAAATAAACTTCATGCATAAAAACAATATTAAAAAGTGGGATTGTGATGATTTGACAAATGCTAATGACCTTTTTGAAAATAAAACGCATAAGTGCAAGTAGCACATAATAATGAAATATTTCAGTAAAATGTTAATTATGTGTTTGTCATTTTTATTATTGAAAAAAAAGAAAGTTTATGCATTGCAGTGGTTACTTATAAATTTTATTTTCTGATCCATGACAATATAATTTTTCCACAGAAATGAAACTTGCAATAAACAAACTCTAGTCTTATTTTGATAACAAATTCTTATAAATTTTTAATAGTCACAACAAATTCAATTTATTTTCAGTTACGTCATAAGAATGAAGGAATATGAAAGGGAGAGACGTTTGCGTTTACGTGACAGACGTTTGGGTGGAGAATAAAAAGGAAATGTCATTGTTTATGTTAGACATATTGTAAATAACTATTAAATGGATAGTGAACAATTTAATTTGTTTTATTTTTGACTTATACGGTAATAAAATTGTATTATCTAATGTGATAACTTTCTTTAAGTGGCATCGAACAGCAGTAGCAACCAATTTTGACATCAAAATTACATAAAATAACTGGTTAAGTGTGTGATGGGCTTTCACACATCTGACTCATAATTTTTCTTCATAAACAAAGAAAATTTTTATTTTGTTAGACATGAATTTTTTTACATACCTGTCTAAAAAAATAAACATTTCTTATAAATTTAGTTTCTTATGAATGTTATTTTTACTCATGTTTAACTGTTCACGTATAGCATGGAGTGTCAGATGCTGGTCTTCAGTTAGTAAAGGACACACAGTTTCATTATTTTGAACTGTTCTATTCTTGCCTCATTTTTCAGTGACTGCTGGTCTTCCTTAGAACATTTAAACTGCTCAAATGTTACTATGCATAAAGGCGCATCCAAATCGAAATAAAATTAATCATTAATCGTATATAAATAAAGACATCTGTATAAATTGTTATTACAATACTTAGGGGCTACTCAAATAACCATAATTCATAAAAAATGTTTTTTCTAGTAATTTTTTTTAAGTTTAATTTATTTTAGTGGTTTGTTAGACTTATATTTATATATTGGTAAGTCTAATAAAGACATGATTATTAAATAACAAAAAAGGATAAAAAAGTGAGGATTGTTTGAAAAAATAACGAACGAAATCATAAAATACTTAAAGAGAAATCACAAATGAGAGCTTATATCAATAGAATCTTGAATAATGAAAGCAAAGAAAATAACATTCGCCATCTCATCTTGATACACAAACTTTTGTCTAATCCTTAAAAAAATGTTTTAACCAAGAGTGACCATACAGTATTATCAGACCCTGGTCTAATGGGTGCTGTAATTGTTTCGTCAATAAAAATGTGCATAAGGAAAAATATGTCTTCAGTTACGATTGATCTAATGTCACCTGCTAAGGAGTTCCATTGTCCATCTCTGGAGTGCATCATCAAATCTTGATCAAATTTATATGGAACTAGCTGTAATTCTTGGCATTACCTGAGGAAAAATAAATCGCACGCCTAATGTAACAAATTCCTATCACTCTATCTTAAACATATACAGTTAAGTCTATGTTCCATTAAACGTACGATATAGTATATACAAAATCCATTTTTGTCTGTTGGATAGGTACCTTCTTCTATTTGCGGGAGCTTTTTGACAAATACTTGCATTTTTTTATTTTCTTAGATTTGTGCGCTTATATTTGTTGTTAATTTGATTATTTTCAGATGCTGCCGGATAAACGAATATTTTAGTTTATTTCGTCCGCTGGCATTGATCTCGGACTGAGCAATTTCATTGTGCAATTTTTGGCAAATGTCGCCTACATTTGACGAAAATCGCCCGATAATAATAGTAATGTACCTCCTATTAGATTCATGTTGTCTCATAAAAGTTTGAGCATTCTATTCTGTGCCTCGAAAGACTTTATGAGCTATTATGCATTCGTCCCATATAATGGCCTTACACTATTCCAATATTTGTTTACATACTGAAGATTTTGAGATGTCACATACCGGGAATTCATTTTCAGCTACATTTAATGGTAATTTTAATGCAGAATGTGCATTTCATCCGCCATCCATAAGTGCAGTGAGATTTTACTACAAGCGTTACGCGAACGGTGATTTTTTGATTATTTTGTAACATCATTTCGTTCTTGAAAACTTATAAATTATTATTTTGTTCAATACATTAAATATTCTACGTTTAAAGTGAATAAAATCGTAAATTCATTTTAAAGTTCATATTTTGTGAATTTGAAGTTTTACTTCAGTCATGTGGCACACTCGTTTTTCTTGTTTACAATATATATTTCCATAATTTTTTTTGTATTCTATTATCCTTGTTTACAAGTTTTTATTGAGAAAATATCGAAAAAATTATTAAAATTGGATAATTTTTGGAAGAGATACAGTTTTTTTTCGAGACAAGGGTAAATGACGTCAAAAACAAAATATTTCTTTGGCATTTTTAAGTACATATGAGTAAAAAACCATGGCACTAAAACGGATATATATATATATATATCGATTACTCTCGAGTTAAACTCTAGGTACTGAATAAAAAATCATTTAAATTCTTTTACACGTACTGAGGGTATGTGTTGACACATGCATGAAAAGATGCAGTGAAATTGAGATTTTACTGTTCTTTTCTTGAAGTCGGATTTAATTTACGTAAAAATACATAACTTCGAAGAGCGGCTTCGAGTACCTACTGCTCGTCCGTACAATCATATTATTCTTTTATTTTATACTACTTTTGTTTAAACTATCCAGAGCAAAATTGTTTCTGGGCTAATAAATATTATCCTTATCCCAGAGACCGCGATATATAAGTTGTGTAAAGATGTAATTAACCATTATAAAGTCTAAGTTATTTAGATAATCATTAAAGGATATGGGAAAAACGGATAACATTACATTGAAATCCATTTTTTTACCATTGGACCTATGTCCAATGGTAAAAAAATGGAATTAAAAATGTAAGCAGGCAAATTCTTTTTAATTTATTTTATACTTAGATTAATTTAAGTATCGACACGAGACAATGTGATAAAACCGTGTACGATACAATGAATTGCGAATGATATATCGATACAAAGGAAAATCTTAGTAATCTCTAATTAAATGTCAAATTAAGTTCCCGGGACGTTCATGGTAGCGCTTTAAATATGCACAAAAAATGGCTGTCTTTACAAGGTATCGCCAATCCAGCGTACTAGTATAATAGAGCAACTGTTAGGTGTGGAATCTCAAATATTACTAAAAGAATATTAACAAACTGTTTATACGCGGTGTTGCACTGTCGCCGATGACGATACGCTATTCTCTATCTTCTTTGAAATGAGTGTAAAATTTTAAAAATTTTACACTCATTTCAAACAAGCATCTAAATAATATGTCGTATTTATTTGTTATTCGAACGAATTGAAAGATAACTAAGAGTGCCGATTGCTTAGTTGGATGTAGATCAGTACCATATGATTTCAATTTGAATCGTAGAAATGAGAACTCGTTGTTCAAAAATAGAGAGACCGTCTAATTGCACCTTCTACAAGTTCATTGTGATAGTAATTATTCCACCAAGCCTAAAAAATAATAAAGGCAAACCACCAGTAGAATTGAACCCGCCGTAATAACTGCGAAAGTATTTAAGGATCTTATATATAACACGTGAACGTGATTCTCTAATTTATAAGATCAAATTAAGTAATCTTTACTAACCTGCAAGCAAGTGCATTTCTTATTTGTACCTGGTGTCTGATAAATTTAATAGCTACTAATATAAGAAATATTAGTAAAACAAATTAACCTAAAATATATAAAAATCTGTGTTAATACGGAATCTTTTGATGCGAAAAATTTGTGTTCGTCAATAATGGTAATCAATTAATCCTTATTCAATGTTAATTGGTTTTTTTATGAAATATACCTTATATGTTTTTCGGCCGTAGAAAAATTTCATTTATCAACTCTGTTTATCGGGATGTTATTAGGTTAAATGTATAAATAAATTGATCAAAACTTAATAGGTTTTATATAATTTTAATATATCACATTTTTATCGATAATTAAACTGCATCTCTAAGATTAGTGGATCATTAATAGCGTCACAATGGCGAGAATCAAATTGCTTTATTACGACTTTGTGTACAGGCAGTTCAGCGTACTAGTGTAAAAGAGGTCACTGAGTGTGAAGTGGATCAGTGCGCTTATTTTCGAACTTGCGGTATGCCGAGTCGACTCGACTCGAGTCATGACTCGAATAATTATAAATATTTACGTAACTAAAAGTACGGAAAATAGGTGTTTGGATTCGTAGGACTCGAATACTTATGGCACTCGTATTTTATCCAAGTATTTAGTTTTGGGAAAACGTATTGTGACTCCAAAGAATGAAGTTGTTTTCGCAATGCATGTCATCAGACAACATTGCAGCTTTAATACATGAGGTGTTTGAAGGACAATTGAAGTTTTTACAAAATATTGTATATGCTAATACTGACAAAGCAAATATTTTGAAAAAAGCTGTAAATCACAGATTGCACGAAAGTCAATGAATAGCTGTCTCTATTGACCGAGAAATATCAAGAAATCGTTATATATTTTGAAAGAAGTAATATCGCGTTATGTAAAGTTAAAGATTTTAGAAATTCAAGAGCAGATGAGTTAAGAAATATTAAAGCTATTACAAGACATGCAAACACGCTGGTCAAGTTACACTATCCGTTGCGTTATCTTCCTTAAACTCACCCCCGATAACTTGACTTCAGAATAAATGCGTGATTAATTTGAAACGAGTTAAACAACTACTATAATGTTATCTGGTCAACAATATCCTATAATATCGTGTGTTATCCCATTTATTCTGTGTATATCAGCATCGCTAACAAACTATTCACAACCCTATAGTAAGGCAACAATATTACAAAATAAACTTATAGGAACAATGGAAAAGTGTTTAGGATGTTACGAAAAAAATAAAACCGTCGCTAAATCATATTTCAAGACCCAAGATTCCAAAAGGCCGGTTTTGGTTCTGTAGAAAATGCGAACAGTGCGCAGAACAGGGTTATAGAGTAGTTAACTTACCATAAAAATGAATTATTCAACCCTTAAACGTTTTCGTCATCTTTTAATATGAAGTCAAATTCTTATTCCTCACCTCCTCCAAATTCACATCACGGCCACACATACAAAAACCGGAAATATAAAATATATTCTATTACTCAAATTCAATAAAGTACTTCGAGTACCGGATTCAGACCTCGAGTCCTCGATTCGAGTTTTGATTCGATTTTTTTTAATGAAATTTTAGCCAATGAGAAAACGCTAAAGGAACAATACTGCTTATCTGTCCTGTAATATAGCTGGCGATAAATCTGCGTGTATACCATTTAGTATGTGGTCTGTGTTTACCATCGCAGATCACAAACTATACCTCATGTTTACCATGAGGTAAGTGAAGTAACAAGGTGCAAGACATTCTCCAAGAAATCATTATTTTGCAGGGATAAGCAGTCACAGAAGTATGTCTTTTTTGCACACCATTATCAGTATTTTATTGTATTGTTTAATTTGCCACGTGTATTTTTTTAATTTCGCAGTCTTAAAATTACGTTATTTTGTTATTTCTTTTTATTTACGGGGTATTACAAAAACTAAGTGAAAATATTTTTATTTGGGTCTGATAATATTTCTTTATACGTTTAGGTGAAACGTGATAAGTACCTTCTGTGCAGTATAATGTAGGACAAGGAAAAAAATATGAATATTTTAAAATATGTAGGTATTAGTAGTTATATTTATATTCTGCTGTTGCAAAAAGGGCATATTTCAAACAAAAGTTATCAAAATGTAACTCCATTACAAAGAATCCCGCCCTTCTCAGAGGAATTAAAGCAAGAAAGCCAGTGAGTTCGGTTTTTACAATGACTATTACATTCCGCAGCTGCGTTATGTTTATAACAGCGTATAAATAGCATAGACTTTAATAATTTATTTGTTTAGTCTTTACCGAGTTTTATATTTGGGAAATTGGTTTCTCGAAAGAAAAAATGGAAAAAAAATTGTACATTGTCAACTCCGACGCGCGACTGGAGTTTACTCCTTAAGTACTTAAGATTGTCTTGGAATGTGTAAAACAGGTAACACTGTATATAAATATCAATATCATTAAATGCAAATGGAAAATTCTTTAATAAAAAATTCTGACAATATAATTATTTTCAAGTAAAACACAAATGAAAAGATGAAATTTATACAACTAAATGAAAAACATTTATTAACGTCAGACTCAGATGTTAAAATTAAAAGAGACGTTTTAATTTTGTAGGATGGAAGACATCAAATATTCACACATAATGACATTTAATGATTACATCTTGATGTAAGCGAACGATAATAAACTATGAGTGTCACATTCTGCCATTGCGATTATGCGATAAGAAAATGCCAAAACGTATATCTCACTCTAAAGATGCACGGAAATATTGCGCGGAGAGGCTACCTAACTGTTACACTTTTTTTCACGCTCTGAACTTCGTACGATACGAATCTAACGGTTACACTTTATTTAACACTCTGAACTTCTGATTTTACTCCTCATAAAACTTCATACCGGGCGCTGTATATGAAAATCGATTCTTAAGTAGTAAACTCCGAAAATCCAAAAAATATTAATAAAAGAAATCGGAATCAAAGAAAATGGATCCCCTATCCAAGTAATTGGCAAAGAGGGAAAAATAAGCGACGAATGATGATGGGCTAGAATATATTGAATTCATAAAAGGAAATTAGTATGAAAAATCAGTCCAAAATGTGTCAAGGTCCAATATGTATGTACATTGAAAACGTTCTGTATTATTCAAATTTAAGAAAATAAGTACGATCAGAAGTTTTTGAAATCTATTAAAAATTAGTTGGCAACAAAAGAAAACGTATGTTTTATTCTATGTTTGATGAGAAATCCACATCCAAACAAAACAAGACTGTGATATGTGACAAACTGTTATCAAAATTTATTACTTAAAAGTCGATGAAAAAAGAAAGAATTTTTTAAAAACGTTTTTAGAAACATTGTCTATAAAAAATGGACGGTGCAATTATAAAGAGAAGACGAACATTACCAATAAAGAATATTGAACGAGAGAAGACGCATATTATTAAGAGAGCAAAAAGGAATTGATGAAGAAATATTTGACTCTGCTACCGAAATTACGGCTATGTTACTACAGACAGTCTATTTGTAAACTGTATTTAGAACTTGTAATACAATCCAAATTTCAACTGCATCAACTATTGGCCGGGTGCGAATCAGAGTGGGGGTAATGAAATCAACCGCAGCGCTCGCTGTAGCAGAAATGGAAATATGTAAAGGCCCCTGTTAAATATTGTCATTGATAATATAATTTACTTACGTATATCATCATGTTTCCTTTTGGAACCAGTGCAGTTTTGCAAAAATGCGAAATTTACTGATGGTTTAATGAAAGAATATACATAAAAACGATTTATTTAAAACAAATAGGCCCACATATCGTCGCGATAATTTTATGCAAGTGTCTAATCTGCCACCAGTGGCCGCTTAGTAAATAAAATTATCAAACCACTAGAGGTTGTTTAAAAATTAAAAATATTCTACCACAAGTCATTAGTCATTAAACATTATTCCTTAACGCCAACTGATAAAGTTCATATTTTAATATACACATTATTATCATAGTGAGTATCGTTACAATAGTGGCAGACTAACAACAAAAAATATTCTGCCACAGGTTAAGTCATTGGAACGTGTTATTTATAGCATTGAGTTAAAGTATACATTTTAGTATACCATCTTACCAGTACCGTTGTGAAAATAGCAACATGCTATGATGCTAATTACGAAAACATAAACTAACTCTGTTGTGTTGTTCATCGGTTATGAGTTTTGTGTTTGACGACTTTTCAAGATTTAAAACTTTTTGCGTTATATTAACTGATGTATATCAACCAAGATAAAAAATAACACCTTCTTACATTACTTTAAATGAATATAGAAAAAACGAGTGCCAGTTATCCAGAATTTTTACCTTTAAAACCTGTTGATCAATATATCGAAGACTACGAAACTAAAAACTGTGTGCAACTGTGGAAACGGGATAGTCGAATAATAGAAGAGATGAAAGCTGTGTATTACCTATACATGGAAAAAGTGAGGCAGACAGTTTAAGTCCGAAAGTAGTGGATTACGGCAATCTTCTACTTATAAGGACAACTGCTCTATGACTATTAAGGTTTCTTTGACTAACGATGGCACCACACTCAAAATTGTACACATGGAAGAAAACCACAACCATCATATAAACAGAGAACTTTTTGAAAATATGCCAAAGCAAAGAAAGTTAGAGCCTGAAGAACAAATGGAAGCAATAACAATGTTAAACATGAATTGCAACCAAAAAATGGTACAAGTTTATTTTCAAGAAAAAACCAGAAAGAAATAATAATTTCGTACAGGGGTACGTAAAATCTTTTTCAAACAAACTAAATTAAATAGCGTGGAAAATGAACCACTCTGAGTTGAGAAAGACTAAAATCACCCGAGCGAAGCCAGGTTTTTTTCTGGTAATCAAATCAATATCACTGTCACTTTTATTGATCAATCATACAACACGATCATACTACCTGCAATCAGAAAGCAATCAATAATTTTGCATCAGCTATTAACATTATGTTCACCGAACCTGTGCACAGAACCACCGCTGTATGTGACTATCCCATAGATAATACACTAAAGATTACTTACTATTAAACGGCCATTGTTGGCAGGCTATTCCTTTTTATTAAACGGCCATTAGTGGCAGACTAGAGACTTTCTAATTTTATTATGAAAAATTGATTGGATAAAAAATTACAATAATACCGCCATTTTTTATATCGCACATTTTTTTCACTATTTTCACTTTAAATTTATAATTAGATACTATATATTTAACAAACATATAAATATGAATGGTGATAACAAAAGGAAACGTTAAATACGAGATGAATATAATAATTCAAAAGATGGCTTTCATCTCATTTAATAGTCATAAAACAGTTGATTCTTCCAATCTTGAAAATTTATTAGTAAATCTTTGGTTTATGCTTTTTTTCGAAATATGATGTAATAGTTATAGTTTATTAAATCGTAAAAATACTTAAAGAGAAAACAAATTCTAATTTTACAGATTTCCAATATCTAAGTAGTAATTAGATAAGAAAATAAACAGATAGTTGTCATAAAATGCATTTTCAAAATATCACACAACAGCAGTTATTGTGTATTAAATTGTAAAAATACTTCAAGAAATAACAAATTCTAATTTTAAAGATTTTTAAAGACATTGTTCGTGGTTGAAATGTTTAATATGGGTAAATATTTATAAGTTTACTCATTTTGTTGAGCTGAAAACAAAAGGATATTATATATTCCGGGTACGAACAACCAAAATATTGTTAGTATTCGTTAATAAAATCATTTATTTAGTTACTTTTCTCTAGACTTACAATAAATAACAAGACAAACAATGTTATCTAATGAATAATAAATAAGATGATTTTATTGAAACCATGACTAATACTTACTTTTCGTCCACAAAAATAACAAAAGAACAACTATAACAAAAAATAGGTATAATATAAATCACGGTTGATGTCTTTCGATATTTTTATATTATTCATGTGGCTTTTTTTAATAGTTTACTTTTTAAATAACATTATCATAACACTTGTTATTTTTACTGACCTCAATCACAAATTAAGAAAATTCTGTTTATCTTTTATAACCATAGTGCGGTTAAGACAAGCATTCGAGTTTATATTCTTACCTCATTGTAAATTTTGAAGATATCAGACGCTCAAATATTCAAAAGAGCCGTTTATTTATTTTGTTTTTATTAATGTTAACGATAGAAACTTAACTGAATCAAGCAAGACTTTATTAAGCGCTATTTGGTGAGGCTAAAATTAAGATCTCTAATTGATGGGAATTATAAATCTCGCCGTTTATGAAATAATTACTTAAATATTGTAGACGTCCCAAAAATTTAAAATAAGTATCTCTTTTAACGGCTAAAATATTCCCCTGTTTCTTCTTACTGTAAAATTTTCCAAATAGTCTTATGCGGTATTTACAAACTGCTCATACGCGCTATGGTATTTATATGAATTTGAACTATCGTCGATGATATAGTAAAATGCTTATATTATTCAATGATTTGTATTAATTCCTTTTTTTTTATTAGTACTTATTTCTTATATCGAAACATTCTTTGAACTTCGTAAAATATATTTTTAAGATATACCCCAACTCCCTCCTTCAAATATTATTGATCTTACATTATATCTACTCACATGGCTCTTTTAAATATCTATGTTATTTGGTAATTGCATAAAAATCAACATTATTTTAGAATACACATTCGTAAATTAAATTTTGGTCAATTTTGAAAGTATTAAAAATATAATTTTTAATGTGCGGTAGTGAGTACCTATTTAAATATTATTTTCAGTAAACCACATTAGCGTTATAGAAATAATTTATATTCCTTTAACACAGTGTAAATGTCGATAAGGACGTCACAATTGTCAATAGTACTTATTTGCTTTTGTACGTATAATTGACAATCGCTTACAAACATGATTCAGGTACATTGGAATGATTCACAGAAAATTAACTATAGCTCATGGATAAGAACACATCCAGTTTGCTGAAATGTTATACATTAATAAGTTAACTATAGCTCATGGATAAGAACACATCATTAACTATAGCACATGGATACGAACACATAATTAACTATAGCTCATGGATAAGAACACATCCAGTTTGCTGAAATGTTATACATTATCCAGTTTGCTGAAATGTTATACAATTATTACATAAGAACACATCCAGTTTGCTGAAATGAACACATCCAGTTTGCTGAAATGTTACACATCCAGTTTGCTGAAATGTTATACATTTAACATTTGGCTGTTCTATAACCGTTATTTCCAGTTCCATATTATTACAATCATCACATATTCTTATGAAATAACTTGAATTGATTTACATCCCATTCCCGATCTTAATTTGCAACTTATTAGTATCATGATGATACTGATAAAGAATGAAAAATTGATTATTTGCAACTATAATGCTCCCGTCCCTTCCTACGTGACATTCTACCTCGTTCCATGCTATTTAGGATATAAACTAGGTAAACGTATATTTATTCAATTTCTGACTTAATTGTCATCATTTCATACGAAAAATGATACGCCTCAACGTTCTGCACTTTGAGAGTTTTCATAAGTTTTCGGTTGCTTTTTATATCACTTTGGAACCTATAAGAAGAGAATAATTTCGTAGGCTTACTCAGTCATGTTTTAAATAAAGATATAATTAACTATTATGTCGGCTCATCTTGAATCTTGCGGGTGCCATTGGTGATCATTTTCTAAGGTTCTTTTAGCCCCATTCTCATATCTAATAGTTCACCCTTTAAAAAATACCAGAATCAGTGTTCATTATTAAATAACAAAAATCATTATTAAATAACAAAAATCAAACAAGTATTAAACTGCTTGATCCTTGTTAAATAAGCTGTCACTCTTTTTTTATTTAACTTTAAATAGTATCTTTATCTTTGATTATATAGCGTTCGTTCTCTCCAGAGCGAACCTTTGCCAATGTCAAGTGTGGAAAAAAAGGCTAAGCAACACTGCTTAAGTCATATTTCGGATATTTGTCATTGTTGCTTGTTAACAAGAGAATAAACTATACAATAAAACAGAAATTAAATAAGAAGTTGGCTACAATTAAACAAAAAAAAGAAAATGACATTATAGTATATAGAGAGTACAGAATAAGTATATACAAATATACAAACAAAAATAAACAAGAATATAAATATGAAAGATTCTATATTTTGATGTCGTTCTTTCTTATGAACTGAATGATTAATCCTAAAATGGGTTTGTTGGCAATAGATAAAAAGGGTTTTATGTTGATGGGCAATTGAATTTTATATTTTAATAATTTGTAAATAAACGTAGGAAATCTATTATTCAATGGATATGAAAAAATGAGATGATTTAGATCGCCTTCTCTGACCCGCAGTCTAGCCAAATGGGTAGGAATAGAACAATGACCCAAACGCATGCGGGATACTACAGAGGATTCCTTTCGAGAGAAAGTAAATGTTGAGAACCAAGGTTTTGTGCGTATAAAAGGTCGGATCTGGAAATATTCCGCACCCGCAATCTGGGATGATCTTTCTCACGCCCTCTTCCAGTCAGATGTCATCCAGAAACGAGTCATGGGAAGAAGATCCTCAATGAAATTAATAGTGAAATATGGATCCCCGTTCACGGCGGCAAACCGAGCTTTTGCATCGACTATTTCATTACCTACTATGCCACAGTGACTAGGAATCCATGCAAGAACGACATCGGATCGCGGTCTCTCCAAATTAAGCGAAAGTTGCTTGATCTGTAGAATCACGAAGCCACAGTTCGAAGAAAATGAATTAACGAGAAGGGACTGTAAACAACTTAAGGAGTCAGAGAAGATAAGGAGCCTGCAAATTTTTTTGAATAGAGCATAATTCAAGGCCTCCACAATAGAACGGCATTCCCCGGAGAATACCGAACACTCCCTAGGAAGGCGAAAGAATACTGAATGAGCGGTGGATGGAGAGTAAAATGACGCTCCGACATAGCCATCTCTAAGGGTTTTTTATGCATCTGTGTACATTCGCGTCCAATCCATCCAAAAAGAATGCAAGATAAAATTGAACTGCGAATTAGCATTTTTGGACTCTTTGTCAATTCCAAAACACAATTTTATATTTGGCCTGTGAAATACTGAGTCAAATGGGAAACTATAGAGATGGAGAGAAGAATTTTGATAAAATGAGGGATTTGAATCTTTGGAAGCTAACAATAAGAGAGGTCGGGTCTTAGAATGCCAAAAAGGAGCATGCTTTGTTAAATAAGCTGTCACTCTTTTTTTATTTAATTTTAAATAGTAATTTGAGGTAACGGGACGTTTTCAATTGTTGTTGCTTATTGAAAAATATTTTTTTAAATTTAACCAGTGACCTGTAATTTTTTCTTTTCATTGGAATTTTAGGTCCTCAAAAATGTCTTAAGCGTGAGTTTCTAATCTTCTCTTGATAATAAGTAGGTACTTCGTTAAACTTTAGTTTTATTGTGCTTAAGATTATATGTGCCAAAAAAGACTCAATTTTCTATTTCTCATTGAATATTTAGTTCATTTTCTGAAAACCTGGATATTATAATTGTCTATTTACATATCTTATTGTTTCACTTTTCCTTTTTATAAAAACCTTCCTCTTATTTTGGATTTTTATATGTTTTATGAATATTTCCAAATTCTTCGATTTCAGGTGCAACAAGACAAGATGAATTTCAGTTTATTTCCGTTTAACAATCACCCAAACACCTATCGTCAATTGAACTGTTTTAAATAAAGATCATAATAAGGTTTAACATTGGTATTACCATTTTTATATACACTTTACTTCTGGTCGAGTTGTTTTGTTAATTTCTTTTCTTTCTTGTTCTATTGCTTATAGAGATAATTGTAGACTGCATGATTCTAAAAGATGGAAACTTATTCGGAACATCAGTAATATAGGTACGATCTTTGAAATCTGTCATAAATTATGAAGTAGTCAGCAAGATTATTAATTATGAATGATTTAGAGAAGACAGTATCAAAATATCTGATCAAGAGTTGTTCTGACGTTTGTGTTCAGGTGTTATCGTTTGGAGATCCAAAAACTCTAATGTGATTTGCGAAAGCTGAGTGATAGATGCGTCAATAAAAAAACTTCTTTATAAATTGTCTGAGCTTATGTAACAATACTTTCACTTAGAAATATATCCGAAGGAGTAGATTCATAAAATAACGCTATCAGCGGAATACAATTTTTAATATTTCTGAAGATGTCATTGATGTGCGTGGAAGTGAATTGTATGAATATTATTATTTTCTTCAAAATTTGACCTGCTTAAATTTGTAGTTATTGGAATGGAAAATTTATGTTTTTTAATAAGACGAAGTCGAATGGACAACACTTTTCAAAACTATAATAATGTCTGATGGTTTTTTGACAGTTTGATTTAAAAAAAATATTGTTAAAGAATGGGGTAAATTTTCCTTAGAAAACATCAAAAACATAAATACGTGTTATATTAGATACAGCGTTAGTGAATATTAAATTACCATATAAATAAAAAATAAATGAACATTTATTATGATAGAAACTTAACCGAGAAATAATAAAAATGGTTAAATTAAACAATAAGTAATGTGTCTTGCTACTCACATAACAGTGTGTAAAACTCTGAACATAATGTCATTAAGTTGAAATGATATTCTGAGTAAATTAAGATTCGCCACTTTTTTGGCTTTAAATTTAATAAAAAAAGAAGAGCAAATATAAATTTAATTTCAAGAATAGAGAAAAATGCAGATATTCTAAATAAATATACGGCAAAATATATGTACGATCATATGATGATGACCACTGCAATTTACTCGTTCCTATTTACAATATAACATTTTGTTATTATGTTATTAAGAACTAGGTAATTTTTTTATTATAAAATGGAGTTTTAATTATAAAATCTTATGTTTGAAACACTCAATAAATAGTTAATATATAATAAATAGTTATAATAGTAATAGACAATAAATAGTTTTGAGTACGAATATTCCGATATTCCCGAGTAAAACTTAATATTAACACGATCATCGACGTCGTAGATTCAATAAAATAGAATTGACATAGAAAATATAAATTAAAAAAAAGAATAGTATGGAAACACATTGACCGATCGATAATGTTGCCAGAACTATATTGCAGTTGCAGCCGCTATACTCATATGAAAGTTATGACTTGATGCATTAAAGCCTATTTTTGCATATCGAAAATAAGATAATAGTACAAATTATCCGTGAATTTTACAATTTCTGATATACAAATGTAACCTTTAAGAGAAATGTCACTTAGTTTTAATGAGGAACTTGAAAATATTCCTCTGACATCTTCTGACAGTTTTTGTAAACACACGCCTGTCGAAAATGCTATTTACCCAAGTAATGGCTTCCTAAATGTTAATTATTGCAAACAATGAATTCGATTCTTAATGTGCGGAAAAAATAAACATGATAATATTAATATATAATGATGCGTAATGAAAGGCGGTAGGCACGTTTATTTAATTGCCGGCTCGGTTTTTGTGTAGTGAAATGTTAGTGAATAATTTGTATATAAATATCGAGTACAGGAATTAAATTGTTTGTATCATTAAAGTATAGTACTAAACCGATGTTTTTATTACTGAAGTCCTATATTCAATTTTTTACATAAACTTCTATCAATCTGCTTAACCTTACCGGACGTTATCCATCTCGCAAACGGTAAAGCTTCTGAATACTTTGCCAACATAATGCTGATTTTGAAGTTTGAGGTTGCAAAGTAAAACTATGGAAAAAACTGTTAAAAATCTGAGAACAGCGGCTTTGATCAAGTCGAAGTCAAGTATGGAGGAGCCAGAGCTGGAATCGGAAGGCGAGCTGTTGGACAGTGAAGACGAAGACGAGATATCGGATCGCGAGAGTTCCGACGATGATTCCGCTACAATTTCGATAAACAAAATTCGTCGAGCGCACTTAGCGCAAGCCTTGAGCAGGAGACAGCAAATTAATAAAGCCGCCAAGGCCAGACAAGTTATGAGCCAACGTGCTATAATGAATCAGAAGAGAAAAATGGAAGCAGTGAGAAGTTTCCATGATTTTACGAAAAAGCTTAAGCAAGACACAGGCATAACTATAAGAAGTTTAAAAGGCGGTGGGGTGATGGAGCTGGATGACATATTGAGCTGTGACAGTGATGACAAGTCGGATACAAGCGATGGACTCTCCGAAGAAAACTTCGAAGTGGATCCCAGTGCTGTGGCTGAGCTTGATGAAGCCGATGAAAGCTACATAGACCCCGAGACAGGAGATATAGTGGAACCAGTTAGAAAAAATCTTTGTGAGAAAAAAGTGAACGAAGAAAAAACTGAAATTCAAAGCACGGAAACAACTCGAAAAACTTTGACAATCGGTGATATTATAAATGATAATGATTTAGATCTTACAAAGAATGTTGAAATAGCTGATATCATTGAAAGCAGTGAGCTCTCATTAGATAAAAATGGAGAAGATATCCTGGATTTGAAACAGGATCGGACAGGAGACGATGGTGAATTTGACATAACTGAAAAATTAAAAGAAATGGGTGAAATAAGCGTGAAGCCAGTGAAAAAAGAGAGTGCTTCAGATAACTTAGATGAAACACTAAAATCTGGAGATAATGAAGACGATGTAAGTAAAGATTACCAGTTGAAACCAATGATTATTTGAAATCAGAAAAATTCTCCCCGAGAATAATAATTTTTCTTAAATTTAAATTCTTTTTGATATCTTAACAGTTCGTTAAAGTACGAGAATATTAAGCATGTGTTATGAATTTCCACAGAATCTCTGTTGGTGGAATTCTAGAAATTGACTCCAGTTTGCGTAACACAAATGTCATTTCAATTTGCTTAATGTTATTTCCATTTCGTTACTCAATGCATGAAAATTATTTTGGACCATACATGATTAATTTTTTGTGTTATTGGTATATAAGAAGTAAGATTTTCTAAATTATTGAAAATCTGCTACTTAACTTTAATCAAAGGTTACATTTTTCATATGTATGCAATGAAAACAGAATAAGCAGTGACAGATATTAAAGTTGTATCCTCTTCTATATTTCTTCCGTAGGTACAAAACATGTTTGTCTATTATTAATATTCCATAAATTACCCTCTTTAATTTACACCTGGATCAAATTCAGCTATATCTTATCTAGTCTTCCATGCCTAGTTTTAACACTTTTTGTTAAAATATTCATTTATACCATATGTTCAACTCTCATTAGAATGCATGAAATGTTTTCACATGTTTTTCTTAAAATTACCTTTAATAAAATAATAAAGATTTGTGTATTTTCATATAACGGATGAAATTAGCATTCTGTTAATTATTTATTTTTATTTATTTCCTTTGATGATATTAAATTTTCTTATTATGACATCATAAGTTTTGTTTCTAAATAAGAATAGATTGATATTTAAATTTGATATTTATTTTTACTTAAATTTCAAGCTTCTATTTACATTTATATGGTATAGAAGTGTTCGTCTTCATTAAGTTACCTTTTTTTGTCTCACTATTTATCTTAATTTGGAATAAAGATGTTCATTTAAAATATTCCACAACCAGAAAGATACTTCAGAAAAACAATTTTTTGCAACACTGAACTCGAAGCATCAATTATTGCTGTCTCGGTTTAACTGAATTGTGTTGGAATCTTCAATTAAATTGTATTCGTGTAAATAAGGTGTTGTTAAAAGCATCAACATTTTGGAATTGTGGTTTTACCAGATAAATAGATGGCTTTGCTTTTTTTTTTGCAATTGTGTGATGTTAGCATTTGTAATTTTCAATTAAATCGTCACTAACGCAGATATAAGAAAAATATTTTTCTTTTTTGAATTTTTTCATAGCTTTCCCATCAGCTGTAACTAAAAAATAGTTTTCCATGCTCAATTCTTTGATATTGATATGTTTTCAACTGTGAAGAAGATTAACACTGATAATCACTGTTGTTCATCTGTTGCTAAAGTAAGATTTTGGCTGTTGTGTCTTTTGTTCGGTTTAATTCTATTGTCAATTACAGGTTTTTAATATGCACAAAATTAAAAATTTTTCTACTTTAAATATATGGTTTGTGGTACATTTTTCATTCACCGTGGAATGATTTTTTCTTGTGGTGCAAATTTTTGTACTGCTAAGATTGTTATTTCCATTGTTGCTTTGTATCGAATACCACTTTAACAGCTCAATAAATTATTTATTTTTACTTTTAATGATTTTGACTTGAGTTTTGTTACTTAAGCTGTAATGTGATTACAGCAATTAGCGATTATTTGATAAATATGACGGTAAGGCAATGTGTAAAACAGTAAATTAAAGTATAACCAAATTTTTAATAATGATCGGGGATCTTGTGATTGGGTCGAGCGATTGTATGTTAGTTAAAAGAGCTAAACAAGTATCTTAGTTCAATGTGGCATTATTTTATTTGCTCGTTACTCTTTTCCAGGGGAGGAGAGTGTGGCTGTATAGGTAGATCGACAGATCAAAGGCTTTTATTAATGTTTGGTTTTTAGCGTTTTAGTAGTTTATTCAGAAAAATTGTAATTTGAAAAAAGTATCTCTTTTAATACTTTTTTACTTAAGTTGATACTTTTAAGAACTTATGAATATTGGAGGAAAATTTATATTTACCTGATTTACAGAAAAAAAATATATCAGCAAATGCTTTAAATGTCCGTCGGAATATCAGAGATGTCATGGATGAGAAACAATTGGATGCATCCACGTTGGCGGCTCAACGTCAGGAATCTGAACGTCTTGCTAGAGTTCAGGAACAACAAAGGATCATACGAGAGGTAATTTTGGTTGTCCCAATAAAAATATCAAAATATTGTGTAAGTGGAAACATTAAGAAAAACGATAAAAATTAAAAATCCAATCAATTTTGTGTGATACAAGTTTCTAGTTCATAAGATGAATACTTCCATGCTTTGAGGTAGAAGAACATGTGTTCATTGGAGATATAGCCGTATCAAAATATTTATACCATATAATTTTGTGTGTTTGCTGGTTATGCATGCATAACTACAGAATGGTTTATTTATAATTACTTGGAGGAAAGAAGGTAATTTCTATGTGTTTTTTTATTAAATTCCTCCAAAAAGATGAATAAATTTTTATATTATTTACATTATAACTTTCACTAGTGGGAGAGAAAATAATGAAAATACTTCTTGCACAATTCTAGGTTCAAAGACAGATAGCTATTAACAGACAGGCGAAACAGCAACAAGCTAGAGCAATGTCAATATTGCAAAGTGGTGGTGCATCATTGCTGAAGAAAAATGCATCAGGTACATCGGGTCACAAATTGAAGTGAGTGCAAGCTTTTATATATTACATTATTTGCTATCAATAGTTACCATTAAGATGATACTGCCCAAAAATACGTAAGATGAAGCTAATTTAACTTGCAGTGTTTCTAATTTCATATTGGTAAAATAAAATGTTAAAATTATAAACTTATATATCATTATATAGGCATACAAATTTGCCTAAACATTGGAATATTATTAACTAGAATTATTCACAGTTCCTTTGGCACATCTTGCAAATCATAGTTTTTTACATTAAATAAAAGACACAAATGTCTCAGATTTAATAATTTTCTATAATCTCGTTAAATGGCTAATTCGGAAATTTTACATTTTTGCCCTCTTTGTCAGTGAAACCTGGGCAATAAACTGCCTTTTAATGTTTAATGATGGCGCATTCCCGTGTCCTTTTTTCATTCAACTCTTATTATTCTCTGTCTGCTTCGAGATTGCCTCAAGTATGGCTTCAGGGTGAGATCTTACCTAACTCTTGGCTTACATTCATGAATCCACAATCTAATACAACCTGACTGGATGGTAAAAAATGTTTAAACCTTTATTTTGTAACTACCATGGCTGACCCTCTCTAGGCTTCTGAGCCTAGATTGGGACAGTCTGTAACAGTTTTTTTAATTGTTGGATTTACAATTAAAAAAACTGTTACAATATGGTATTGATCAAATTCTATGTCAGAAAATAATAACCAAATAAACATAGACAACAATGGAACAGAATGTGGTCACCTAGGAGTATAATGTGTAAATTGTTGATGTAATTTGTATTTATTGATGTGTTTGTACTTTATGATGTGAATAACGAGAGAAAGTGACTTCATGAAAGAAACAAAAAATGTAATCTAGAAACCAATTAAATTTAAACATTTGGTGTGTAGTAGCATATTGTCTTGAATTTTAAGTGATAACTAGGTTCATAGTTACGTGAACACCATAAAGAGTATTGTTTTAAATGATTTTATAACTCAATCACTTTCATCTTTAATTTACTATTTTCCATCTCTTGTTACTGTGTGCAGCTTACCAAATACGGTGCTGGTAAAGTTACCCTCAGGTGAAGTCAAAAAGACGTCTATCAAGCCTTCACAGTTGGATGTAATGAGGGTATCTAAATCTGGGGGATTGCCTATTGGGCAAAAGATTTTACAAAAACCTGATTTGAAGCAGGAAAAGAAGGAGGTGAATATATTTAGTATTTATTTACTCAAACTAACTTTTTAATTGTGACTTTGTTCACGTGTGCTCCTTCATTACTCTTTAGCGACAGTGGGCCATATAGTAATTGTTAACAATATTGCTGTAGATAGCAGGTAATTTTCATTTCTCAATTTTCTGACATCATATTAAGTTATATTGGTTTGTTTAGTAGTTTTAACATGTACTCGCATCACATAATGATGCGAGTACACCATGTAAAAACAAAACAAATGAATACACACAGACAAACATTTTAATATTACTTAATACTTCATTTCACTCTTTGAACTTTAAGCTGCGCAGTATTCAAAACCTTATCAAAATCTATGTAAGTAGTAATTTTTGAGTGATGCAAACGGACAAATAGATCAAAACCGTCAATTTCTACTCTATACTTTATTTTTAATTCATACAAATTAACAAATTGTGGGTACGATATTTCAGGTAGTGGAAATAGTTGACAGCAGTAGTAGTGGAGAAGAATCATCCTCAACGAGTTCTGACTCAGATGACTGTATAATGTTGTCAGACTCTGAGGTTCCTCCTAGCCCTGAGCCACCTGATGAGGATCCACAGAATTCAGGTGATTAAGAAAATAGCAATAAAGAAGCATCTGCTAATTAGATAGAAAAATATTTTGAAACTAACACAGCCCTATAGTTTATAATTTAAAACAGATTAAGCATAATTTAGGTGATTCATGTAGATACTGAAATTGCAATAATTAAGGTTTTTTTACATAACAAATTTTAAGAACCATATTTTAATAGACCACCGTTTAGTTATAACAGAGGTGTTTAAGTCTAGCAATCATTCTGGTGTAATGTAAATTTGGTTAACACTTAGTATTTTCTATTTTAATGAGCACTATGGATAATTATTTTAATTTCTTTGTATGTTTATTCTAGACATGTTATTTTCTTAAGATATTTCTACAAATGTTTCCTACAAACTTTTTAGAAATATCTTTTGTTATTAAAATTGTAATCTTGTTAAAAGATGGTACAAGATATGGAGCATCGCATATTGTTTGAAAAGTATTGAAAAAGATCCTTAATCCTTATGAGTACAGCTTATAATATTTTAGTCAATAAATAACACAAATGAAGCAGATATAACTTTTAAACCTTTTTCTGCTCTAAAATAATTTTAAATTTCAGAACATATTTAGAATGACACTAAAATTTGAGATTGACAAGCTCTTTCAAGTAGGATGTAAAAAATTTAAAGTAAATTTTTTTATATCAGGTACTTATAAGTAACGAATGGTGTTAGATTTTTTCTTCATGCAATATGAAAATGTTGTAATGAATTTTGAAGTTCTATGAATCATGCTGGCCTTATTTGGGTTTTTATCTTATAAACATGACGTCTGCTGCATTTTAACATCTTTTTCGATTTTAGATTCAATTGAAACACTCAATAATTCCATTAATTTAGTGTTTGAAGCTCCACGCTAAATGACAGTTATAGTTTTTTAATATTAACTTTTTTTTGGTCCTTTATTTGTTTTCTTTTTGTTTCTTTAATAAGAATTAGGTTCTTTTCTCTTATCAGTCCTCTATGTGAAAATTTTTGTATATGCAAAATAGATTTTTATAAGAGCAAATTGTTATCATAATGCCTCTTGAGTTACGTGGCAGTCAAGTTGATTTATTGAGTAGTTCTGTTCACAAAAATTTTTGAACCAGGTTACTTTTAATTTACTTTGTGAGAAACATTAACTATTATGTTAACATTTAAAGGACTTCACGTTAACGACTTGTACAACGTACCTGATGACCAGGGTCGAGTGGTCATAAATATTGGCCACCCAGAAAACGAAGAAGACATTTTTCTGGCCCCGCAAATTGCTAGGATTATCAAACCTCATCAGGTAAGTTAATAGCTCTTTAACATATATTTTATCTTACTTACACTGTAAATTATGGTTTTTGGAACTGATGACATGCATTTTGTCATTGTTAAATTTTTAGGAAAGCTAATATAATATCTGAGGATTTCAGTTTTTCTGATTAGAATTCTGATTAGCTTTCCAAATCTATAAATACAATTGATGGGAAATGTTTTCTGCAATGATAATTTTTGAAAATAATTTTTTGATGAAATATCACTACGATGATATCTTTCAAATCTTTAATCATAGAATTACTAAACTTGTATTTATTTCTTTTAGTTTAAGGTC
Organism: Druceiella hillmani; assembly: GCA_039881145.1. Classification (NCBI taxonomy): domain Eukaryota; kingdom Metazoa; phylum Arthropoda; class Insecta; order Lepidoptera; family Hepialidae; genus Druceiella; species Druceiella hillmani. Next base: position 11,067,200 of record JAYKKI010000038.1, on the reverse strand, counting down.
ACCCTGTTAAACCAATTACTTGTAGTGTTGGACTTATCAAGTAAGGGGAGATTGAGTTAAATTTTTACAGTAATTTTACTAAATTATTTTTATTGCAGTTAAAAATTTCATTTTATAGGTTGGAGGAGTAAGATTTTTATTTGATAACATCATTGAATCGGTGGAGAGATTCTCTACGTCCACTGGCTTTGGCTGTATTCTTGCACACTCAATGGGATTGGGGAAGACGCTGCAGATTGTCTGCTTCTGTGACATATTCTTACGGCATACATCTTCTAAGACCGTACTCTGCATTATGCCTATAAACACTTTACAGAATTGGGTATGTTTCATAGGTTATATACACTTTCGTATCAAAAGCATGTAATTCTTAGGTTAATAAATACTATGGGAAACCCGTACATAGGCTCAATAAAAGAAATTGTTAAAAACGGAATAATGTATTATTCGTAGATAAGAATATTCACTATTTTTCAAATAATTTGTGGAAATTGTGAAATAAAAAAAAAACTTGAAATGTTTTCAATACAAAATTAAAAATGATCAAATAAATTGTCATTCACTCATACCTATGAAATAAATAGACATAGATTTTTTTACTTTTTTTCTATTAATGGTAGGTGCAATTTTTCAATTGCATATGACTTGGATAATAAAATGTTTGGTTTTAAAAGTAATTGAAATGTTCAATAAAATACTATTGTAATCAAACGTGTCACTTTTGACGAATGCCTCTTGAATTAACCTGTACCTAAAAATATTATTCACAACTTATTTTTATGACAATTATATTAAAAACAATCGGTGAAAATTTTTCATATAACACTTAGACATTTTAAATATTCTAACATTTTACTCCTACGATAATATTGATTATACACAATATTGATTATCAAAGAACATAAAATTAAAAAAAATGATTATCAATATTTCTACAAAGTTCAATCATAAAGTGAGTGAAAATTTTTTGTATGTCCGATAAAATAAAAGTGACTATATAGAATGAAAAATATCACAATGATTATTTCTCTTTTCCAAAAAACAGATGGTCATCTGTCGTAGTGAGTGCTACGTTTTTATCATACATTTTTCAAAACAATCGAAGGACAATTCATCTGTCATGCAATGTATGACATTTGACAAGAATTTACTAGTTGCTAAAATGTTAATTGGCATTATTTACATAGTTTCATAATTATGATTTTAAATTTAAATATAATTGCAGGTGGCGGAATTTAACATGTGGCTTCCGCTAGATAATACGAACAGCCCTCTTGCAGCACAGGGTGAAGTTCGTCCTCGGAATTTTCCCATCTACGTCCTCAATGATAGTCACAAAACTTTGCAAGCTAGAGCTAAAGTGGTGCAGGTTTGTGTCTGGTCACTCTTGTATTCAAAAGAGAACTGAAGATTTAGGTGTAATTTATTAACTGTTGACTTCTAACTTGAAGAATCGTAATAGCTTACTTCTTACATTTAAAAATACTTACAAGTATTTTTAAAATGTTTCAGGATTGGAGTTCCACAGGTGGGGTTCTTATGATTGGATATGAATTATATAGACTTCTAAGTATGAAGAAGGATAAAAAACCGCGCCGTAAGAAAAAAGAAGCACCTTCTGCAAAAAATGACAAGGTTAAGGCTGAACCAGGAAAAGATTTGAATGAAGATACTCAGGTATGTTTAAATTCTCAGTTTAATATCATTAAAGTTACCAACTTAATGAAGATTATTTTTTCAATAATATGGAAAGACTTGTTTTTTATCTATTTTTTATTTACATATAAGTCATAGGAAAATTATTGAACCTATCAGCATGAAATTTAGATTAGCAATTTTATTACACATGTCTTTGTAGGAATTTATTTATTATTTCATAAATTCCAAAAATTTAGTTAATGAACGAACGCAAAATCTGCTGTTCTTTGATTGGCTACGAAATGGGTAGTACCAATTGGTTAACAAAGCAAACTGTGGTTTATTCAGCAGATAATTATTTTGTATTTTATGTTTTAAAAAACTCGAGAGTATTTTCAAATAATTTGGAAGTATTTCTAGTATGTTAATAGTTTTAAAATTTTAGTTTATATATAGAAACATGTCTGAGAGATTTGTATATGGCATTTTTCTGTATTGTTTTATTTTCTTGCAAAAAATATGATTAATATATAAGGCAAAGTCAGGTAACAATAATATTTAAGACTATTAAATTTGACAGGGATCTTCTGATAACATGCTGCTAAAGTCAGCCGATAAAGATATGAAAACGGAAGATACAGAATGTAAAATAAAAGCTGAGTTAGAAGAAGGTGATATTAAAAAAGAAGAGAAAAAGGAGGATGAGCCATCTGATGAAGATAAAAAGTTGCTCGATGGTAAGTTTGCTTTAAAGCTCCATCTCATATTTAGTATTATTTAATTAAACGTAAATGTTAATGCTAAATGGCGCAGAAGACCGAGTTCTTGCACACTGTGCAGATGGTCGACATTCAAGTAAAGTCATGGATAAAAGATCTTGATACTTTGTGGTAATAACTTTTTTATTGATTACTTTTACTTACTAGAAATAACTTTGCGTCACAAGTAATGTGGCTTATTATTAGTGTTGTACCAAATATTTGTATGGATATCTGTGGATGATCTGCCAAAAATAAATAACTGGATCTGTACCTGCTTTTGAATTACAGATATCACAAAATTTAAGGCTCCATCACCATTTTAGTCGTAGTCGATTTTAAGTATTCTCGTATCGCACTTCGCTAAAAACGTTGCACACACTGAAGTGAATCATTCACAATACAAACTTTAGTGTACTGTGTATATTCTGTGACAAAATAATCTTTAATTTGAATAATGTGTAACGGTATAAATAAATAATTTTATTTATTTGAATGATTGTGATGTAGCAAATTACAGCTGATAGGTTAACCGTTTTAGTGCCATGGTTTTTTACTCATATATACTTAAAAATGTCAAAGAAATCTTTTGTTTTCGATATTATTTACTTTTGTCTGAAAAAAAAACTGTATCTCTTCCAAAAATTATCCAATTTTAATAATTTTTTGGTGTTTTCTTAATAAAAACTTGTACAAAGATAATAAAATACAAAGAAAATTATGGAAATATATATTGTGAATGAACATTATAACAAAAACAAGGTCACATTGTATTTTCGCAGTCCGGTACATCCTCCGTATCAGCAAAATAATTGTTATCGTCACTATTATCACATCACTCAAAATTTGCATTACGCCAAATTGTGAGCGCACCACAATGTCACTCCCACTATCATTTTCTTCACAACTTGAAAAACGATCATTTTCACTTGAATTATTTTCGTATTCCGACATTATAGGTTAAAACTTTCCTTTTCCTGGATTCTTTTTATATTGTAATTACTAATAATATTATAATTTGAACTTTATGTAACACGTAGAAAGATAAAAAATTAGCGATGCGTGTGAGTGACCTCCCCTAATGCACGCTAAACAACAACTGATTTCGCGAGCGCCATCGCGCTCGTGGCAAGTTTAGTTAGTACGCGCACGAGCACGATGACGCTCGTCGGCACTCAAACGGTTAAATTATAAAACAGTAAGGTTTATTAACATTTTTCTTTTACTTAGATACTTATACTGGCAATCTATTGGAAGACATTTAGCATCTGTATAGGACAGATGCACCGTATGTATCCTATGATGCATCCTTATATAATAGATACAGTAGATCTATTATATATGGATGCATCCTCATACAGTAGATCTTGTGGATCCTTTCTTTTTAGCCTGATGAAGGTGGCAAGTGAGTTTGTTGGGGTGATTTAAAAATCCTGGTTCTAAATTTGGTAGTTCAGACTTTAATTTTTTCTTTTATTGTGACTATTCTTAGTTCATGATGAAGTTTGTTATTAGTAATGTACCAAGGGGCATCAGCAATAATGCATAATGTCATAGACAGAAATTTTTGGAGAAATTCTATGTTGGAATTAGCGGATGTACTCCAGAGTTGTATTCCATAGCTCCACATTGGCTTCAGTGTAGCTTTTGTAAATTAGTAGTTTATTTTCCATTGATAGCTGAGATTTTCTATTTATTAACCATGTAATTTTCAGTATTGTTAACCTAGTGTCAAGACATTTTGCAAATGTATGCTTCCTCCATGTATGCGCACATGTAGTGTCTGTTATTGTTTATATTATTCCATTTGAAAATAAATACAATATTAATAAGTTGGGTAGGACTGGAAGCCATTCCATCTCTCATTTCTTCAGCAGATTGTACACCGATCAAACTCCACTTTACACCATCAAACTGCAAGCTACCACATCCCAACTTAAAAGTACAATTTATCTTCCATTCTCTACTAATACAGGAAATTTTAATATTCCAAATTTTGATAATGTTTAAAACCATTGTAAAAATTGTAACATCCAGACATCCAGTTATATGACAATTAAAAATAAATGTATTGACTTATGGCCATATCCAGACCCGTTTCCAGCATTACATCTACAGACTTTCTATTTTCCCTATTTGAAGAACCACTTAATGTGTTTCTGAACAAATGATCCAAAAATTATACACCTGTAAGATTTTATCTTGACTTAACCTATCTTTAGTGCTATAAAATAACTATTGTATCTAAAGTCAGCAGGTATCATTTAAATTAAAGTTAATTGCAAACAATTGTTAGGTGTGATAATAAAATAAACTGGAAATAATATCCATGACCATAACCCAACCTGCATTACTGAGTTACTGTGGATAGCTATTCATATATATATACATATCTATCGGATATAATATCAATATTAAATATATCAATATTAAATGTTACGTACATCCACTTATAACAAATTAGTTCTAAATAAACATTGTAGTGGCCGATTAATCGGCTGTAATTCGAGCATTTTCTTGTCTTAACAATTTAGTAAAGGCTATTTTATGAAATATTTTTTGTGAAAATTGCGTGTTTTTAAGATTGTATTATAGGTATTGAACTTAAAGTTAGTAATTTTTGCAACTGACGACAGCAAGTAGAATATATGAGTAATTAACTAGTATTTTTTAATATTGATTATTGGATACTTAAATTTAACATTTTGGTTTAAAAGTGACGCCTGAATTATAGCTTTTCATTGGACTGATTCAGTTTTGGGACATTTTGTATTCTAAAAGAGTAATTGAAAATGTTACTCTGACAAAAAATAAATGAAGAAACTTGTAGAACATTGATATTACAATCACTTATGTGGCATTAAGATTTTGGTATAGCCATTGCATGAAAGAAAATATTCCAACACGTCGCATTAACTGTATTGTATATATTGAGCTGTAAAGAGTAATTAAAAAATATGTTTTAACAACTTAATTATAATAATTGAGTAGGCTTTAGTAATTTACTATAAATTGAGGTGGAATGTCGATAAGGTATGAAAATGACTTCATTATATTATAATTTGTTTTGTAATATGTTACTTTATTTGTAATGGATTTCATAATATTTCAATTTTGAGGCAAAATTGAAATAAAACCAAATGAATAAAATATTTTATGAATAAATCATTTGTTTGAAAGTTGTTTCAAACAAACAATACGTGAAGACAATTTTTTGCTTTCTTTGGCAGATGATTTTAGGTAATATTTTTTTCTTTAGGGTAATTGCTATTTTTACTTGAATTTGTTGAAAATTTAGGTTAATTGAAAACCAGTTGAGAAAAAACCGTCCTTTCTCATTCGCACATATAAAACAATGAGCATTACTAAAAATCATATAATTCAGTATCGCCATCCTTGTCTAAACATTAGGTTTAAACTTCTGTAACTCAGTGAAGTTTTAAAATTTGTCACAAATTTTTTCACACATCACCTTGAAATTATGATTTGTGAAATAAAAATATTCAAATACAGGCAGTCCTGGACTTACGTCGTTTCAAGTTACGCCGAACAATGTTTTGACACTATTTCTCAAGCATACGTCAATTGTTACAAGCAAATGACGTATGCTTGAGAAATAGTGTCAAGACAAATAGTGTCGTTAGCAATTCACTTGTCGCAAGGTCAATGTCCGTGGGGTGCGGTGTCGGCGAGCGGGGAATACCCCGCACATGCCGCTGATTTTGTTTAGTTAGTTCAGGGACAACGGACAATCAAGATGTAATACATTAGTTTTTTGCATCTTTGACAGTTTTTGTTTTTACATACATATTTAAGTGAATTTTAATCTAACTATGGCACCTAAACAAGACAGTAAGAGTAAAGTGAAGAAGAGAGTAAGAAAGACAATTACAATGGAGGTTAAATCTAAGATTTTAAAACTCAAAGATCGCAGTTGTTCGACTTCATCTATTGGACGAGAACTTAATTTATCACGCACGACCGTACAAACAATATTGAAAGATAAAGAAAAACTCCTAATAGCTCTACCTTCCGTCTCTTTAAACAGCACTATTATACCAAAAAGGAATGCTTTAATTTGTGATATAGATAAACTCTTGTACACTTGGATTCAAAATTAAACTCAGCTACGGGTTCCTCTAAGTTTGGCTATTATTCAAAATAAGGCACTGACTATCATCAACACACTGCAAAATAAACGTGGCGAGAATAATAGAGCAGAAACAAAATCTTTTTCTGTCAGTCGCGGATGGTTCATACGCTTTAAAACGAGATATTCGTTACATAACATTCGATTGCAAGGATAAGCTGCTAGTGCCGATCATGTGGCTGTTCAGAGTTTTCCTGGAATATTACAGGAAATTATCAAAAGTGGAGACTTGTGGGACAAATTTTTAACGTGGACGAAACTGGTTTATATTGGAAAAAAATGCCTTCTCCTACTTTTATATCGCAGGAAGAAAAGACTATGCCTGGGTTTAAACCGACTAAAGATCGTTTGACATTATTATTGGGTTCGAATGTTGAAGGTGATCTTAAATTGAAACCCCTTTTGGTTTATAGGTCTGAAAATCCTCGAGCTCTTAAAAATTACGTCAAAAGTACTCTTCCAGTTATATGGAAGGCTAATCCAAAGGCATGGGTTACAACAATACTTTTTGAAGAATGGTTTACTAAGCATTTTATACCTGAAGTGACACAGTACTGTTTAAACAATAATTTGACTTATAAAGCTTTACTTATTTTGGACAATGCTCCCGGTCATCCTGTGCGTATTGCCGATATAGATCCTCAAATCAAAGTTTTGTTCCTGCCTCCAAACACCACTTCGTTGTTACAGCCGATGGATCAAGGAGTTATAGCGTCTTTTAAGGCCTATTATCTCAGGAGAACTTTTTCACAGGCTGTAAAAGCTAATGAAAGAGATGGCATGGAGATGAGAGATTTTTGGAAAAGTTATAATATCTTGCAATTCGTAAAAAAATATTGCTGCTTCATGAGATGAGGTGACACCCAATAATTTAAAAGGAGTTTAGAAAAAGTTATGCCCACATTTTTTTAAGCCATCTGAAAGTTCTTCATTTATAGATCAAACAAATATCGATGAGATCACAACTGACATTGTTCATTTGGCTAACCGTTTGCCTGACATTACAGTTACTGCTGATGATATTGATGATCTGTTATGCTCACATTCGCAAGAACTGACTGATGAAGATCTTATTGAATTGGAGGGACAAGTACAAGAGGAAGCAATAGAGTCACAAGAAATAGCTTCTTCTATTAGTAACTCTGAAAAAGAACTTACACTAAAAAAACTTTCCGTAGACTTTGCAAATTTGGAGAATGCCATGAAAATTTTTGAAGAAAATGATCCTAATTTTGAGAGAAGTTTTAATGTTAATAACAAAATTTGTGCAGCCTATCAGTGTTACCAAGACATGTATGATAGCAAGAAGAAAAAAGCGAAGCAATCTAGAATTGATAGTTTCTTTAAGCCAAAAGTTTAATTTATTATTTCTCATTACATATTTTGATTATTAAAGTTTCATCATTATTATTAAAATTAATAACACACAAATACCAAAAATAACTAGCAATTTCATAAGTACATATATTTATTTTAAGAACTTACTTTTGATAATAAAGTATGTATATCTTTTGTTATAAATGCAGTTTTTTTTTTAAATTTTGAGTCCGTGGGGATCTTAACCCTTGAGTTTTACATGTAAACATATGAAAAAATGTCTCGACTTACGTCGTTTCGACTTACGTCGCGTATTTCGAAAACCTAACATGCCGTAAGTACGAGGACTGCCTGTGGCCTGTTGCAATTGCTGTCGAATGATGAGATGGGGGTTTCATAGCAATCATTAATAGCTATTGATAGAACTGAACACATTGCTTGTATTTTATTTTAAAATTTATATTTGTTTTCAGAAATGTACGAAGCATTAGTAAAGCCCGGCCCTGATCTTGTAATATGTGATGAAGGTCACCGCATTAAGAACTCACACTCAAATATATCATATGCGCTAAAACAAATGAGAACTAAACGCAGAATTGTTCTCACAGGTATACAATTACACTAGATATATCTATTAAATGTTTAGATTAGCCAATATTTAAATACTAATGCAGCACTAGAGATTAAATTAATTTTTTTTATCTTTATTGAAATTTTTATTTTACAAATGTTTTCATAGGCTACCCGCTACAGAACAATCTATTGGAATACTGGTGCATGGTGGACTTTGTACGGCCAAACTATCTTGGCACAAAGACAGAATTCAGCAACATGTTTGAGCGCCCTATCCAAAACGGTCAGTGTATTGATTCCACACCAGAGGACATACGACTGATGCGCTACCGGGCTCACGTTCTGCATTCTTTACTTGTCGGCTTTGTACAGAGGTTAGTCTGTTCTATCTTTTATATGCATGTATTTATACTTTTAATAGGGTAATTTTTGCTCTTGATAAAGCTGCCCATGTATAAAAGGTAATGTTTGTTTGTGTTCCTGGTGTTCATTATTTTTTTTCTTCATAAATATAGCTTTATTTATGACAAACAATATTTATTCCCATTTGAGCCAGAAACAAATTCAAATGACCTTTTACTATTTATTGATCTGCTCTGGCCTTAATAACCGTGGATCATTGAATGCGTAACAAAGCAAATGGAATAAGAGCCAAATGTTGCCAAAACTAATGTGGTGTTTGAAATGTATTTTCAGTGTTATGTCCCACTCTGCAGAAGTAAAGATTTTACGCCAAATCGATCTAAGATTGAACAATTTAAATAATAAATGCTCATTAGGAGTTATTTATATGATGATTGGTATATATTGTCGAAAATTTTTCAAGAATTGCATATATCTAAATGTGGTGCTGTACATTCACTTGAATTATTTACAGCTCCACCCCTTGATATCTAAATTTTTTAGTGAAAATTTTTATGCATCTTATCTTTCCTCAAGAAAGATAGTAAGATTAGATCAGCAGTTCTTACATTTATTATTGTACATATATAGAGTTAAAGAGACAAGGCGATGTCTGCATTAACACTAGGTTTTAATTGATTTAATCGATTTATTAGTCTTGTGAAATCATCAGCTCAAACGCTGATTAAAAATAAGAATATGTTATTAACTTTTATCTAACACTTACATTAATCATTGCATATTCTTGGCAGACGCTCACATGCAGTGCTGCAGTCCACATTGCCGCAAAAAGAGGAGTATGTACTTCTGGTGCGCATGACTCCATTGCAGCGCCAACTTTATGATACTTTCATGAATGAGGTCGTTCGCTCAAAGGCAGTGCCCAATCCTCTAAAAGCATTTGCAATTTGCTGCAAGGTATGACATTTCACTCACGCGCATTTATTATCATTTTTGACGATTCTTCAAAGAGGAATCTGAATCTATCAAACACGGGAGGAGAGATGAAATTGTATGATAAATGGATTAGCATTTGCTCTAAGAGTATTAGTAAATTTATTATCATAAAATAATGAATAAAAATGTTAGATACCAGAATAAAAGATGACAAAATTGTTTAGAAGTAAAATATGAAAATCATATAAGAATAAAATGAGAATGTTATATAAAACTAGCTGTGCTCAACGGTTTTAAAAAAAATTGTTTTTTTTCTTATATGTTGCTATTGGTTATAAACTATTACCATACCAAATTTAATCAAAATTCATCTGGTGGATTTTGCATGATTGATGCGCAAAATAACATACAGACAAAAATTCTAAAAAACGGTTTTCCGGCTTCTATTATCATTCTATAATTAAATAAATCACTCTTTTAAAATATTTTTTATGTACAGAATTTACTCTGTTACAATTTTATTATATGTATAGATAATTTGGTAAAGTTATTTGTAAATAAGCGTCATTATATGTCTTCCGTTACGCAGTGCTATTTGAGGCCAATAAAAAAAATTTTGCATGGGTCTGTGTAATTTGAATTACATATTTAAACATCTTCCAAAGAAAATGAAATAAAACAATTTTTTTATATTAGCTCACTAGCCGATTTGAATTTCAGATCTGGAACCACCCGGACGTGTTATATTTCTTCCTTAAGAAGCGTAGTGAGAGTAATGCCACTATGGATTTGGATCTGGACCTTGAGGAACCAGGCCTTGTAAATGCTGCAGGCAAAAAAAATTCTCGTTCCAAGGGCGGTGCTAAGAAGAGCAAACCACCTGCAAAGGGGAAAGATAAGAAGGTAGATGAAATAAGTTACAATGCTTATCATTAAGCCATAACCAAACATTATTCAAAAGTAAGCAGTTGCGATAATATAATTTTGTTTGTTTTTGGGTAAAAAATGTTTTGATAAAATATACACTTTGCATTGAATTTGATAAAAAAATATTAATATAAACTATGTAATATGTTTCATTTCAGGCTGCAGCATCTAAACCAGCAGCTACAATACCTCCGAACACTACCAGTTCTAATGCTAACTTCCCACCTGGTGCTGGACCTTATCCCTCTAACCAGTATCCTCCTTATGGCTCCTCAGGCTTTCCTAACTATCCACACAATCAGAACTCTTATCAGCAATCAGGCTACCATCAATATCCTACCCAATCACATAACAGTTATTATCCAGGAGGAGACAACTATAATCAAAATTACAACACTGGCTATTATCAACAGCCTTATGGTAATAACTACAATCAGTATCCACCAAATCACCAACCAGGTACTCCGAATTATCAACAAGATCAATATTGGGGCAATAACTCTGGCTATTATGGTAATTCTAACTATTATAATAATCAATCATATCCCTCTCCTGGAAATCATGCAGCTGAAAATTATCAAAGAAATCAGGATTACAACAATAGCCAATCTCAACCATCTTACTCCAGTGGAGATAGTCAAACTTTCCCGCCCAATCAAACAGGATCTAATACTTATCCTCTTAATACAGCAATTCCGACTTCTTATCCCCCTCACCCGGGTACATCGTCCACATATCCACCAAACTCGGGTGGTCCTACCCAATATCCATCCAACCGAAACAATCCCCCATCTTCTTCATTTGGACCTAATTCCACAGCCCCATCTTCATACCCTACCAACCAAAATACTTCTGCTTATCCTGAGAATCAGACTTCACAGGGATCATACCCTCCTAATCAAAATGTGCAACCTTATTCGAGCAATACGACTTCACAGGCTTATCCTGGCAGCGGGAATTCATCTTATGGAAACAGTTATTCTAGTGAACAGACTGCGTATCGTCCAATCAATAGACCACAAGATCCCCAGAATTCTTTTTCCAATAATAATTATAACCAATATGGTGAAAATAATGCTACATCTACATATTCCACATTTGATCGACCAGTGTATCCCAATTACAACGCTAATAGAACTGAATCTAACCAAATACCAAGTTCTAGCCAAGTACCAACTGCCCCACCTGTAGAGTCACCTGTAGTGAATGAAAGTTACTCAACCCAAGCACCGCAGGCACCATCGAATACTCCTTATAATTATGACACCTCTACTACTTCTGCCACTTTTCCTGATGTTCCTCAAAACAACCAAACACAGCAAGCTTTTACTGATCAATTTCCCAGTTTTGATCAGAATAATTTAGAAACAAAACCTCCACTTGGAAGCGCTGATGATCAGTTGACTACCTGGCCTTTGGCTGCAGCAATAAAATCCACTGTTGAATCACCCAAAATTGATGAAGAGTCAAAAACAGAAGCTAAGTCTGAATCTGATGATGGAGAAGTTAAAATAGAAGATCTAGATACTAAGAAAATTATTCATAATGAGATTAAAACTGAAAACAAGGCTGAATATTTAAAGGAAGAAATAAAACAAGATATGTCGCAGGTCATTGAAGGTAGTAACAATATGGCAAGCAATAATGCTAAACCCGGTAGGCTTTCAGAGACTAATGAAGAGGAAGATAAGAAAACTGAGGATAATGAAAGTTCCTCAGAAGCAAAAAAAGAAATTAACAAAAAGAAAGTTGTAAAAGAAAGGAAAAAATTTGAATCAAAATTAAAATCAAAACAAAAATCTCCTAAACAGAAAGCTGGTAAAAATGGAAAAGATAGAAAGTCTTCTAAAGACAAGAAAGAAGAATCCGATACTGATAAGGAAAGTGAAAAAGAAGAGAAGAGAGATAAAGAAGAAGAGGCTGCATTAGCAAAGAAGCATGAAGAAATGACATATGACTGGGCAACAGAGTTGTTAAAGGATTATATTCCCGGTATTATAGAGAATTCAGCAAAAATGGAGATATTGTTCTGTATTCTTAATGAGAGTATCAAAATGGGAGATAGACTGCTGCTCTTCAGTCAAAGTTTGTTTACTTTGAACTTAATTGAAGATTTTTTGCAGAAGAACTATGTTCCAGGCACTGATGCGCTATGGGCACGAAATAAAAACTATTTCCGTAAGTTTTATATTTAACAAATTATAGAAAGTAATGATTTTCCGAAAATTTCTTGCTTAGGCTAAAAAGGAGTTTTAGTTTGCTAGTAATAACACAAGATTGGTTGCTAACATTTCTTTTTAATCAGAAATTGTATCATGTTCTAAGCAAGTCTTGGTCCAGGAAAAAATTATTCAGTTTTGTTGTAACTTCAGAGGATGAAAGCTATTCATGATGTTTCGAAAAATAATTGCAATGTTAAACTTATATGTCTGTTATTTTGAAATATAATTTCTATTTTAAACATATAGGTCTAGATGGTTCAACAAGCGCACTAGAGAGAGAGAAACTTATCAATGAATTCAATACAAACTCTAATGTATTTTTGTTTCTCGTGTCGACTCGAGCTGGCTCTCTCGGTATCAATTTGGTGGGAGCTAATCGGGTCATTGTGTTTGATGCTAGCTGGAACCCATGTCATGATACGCAGGCTGTCTGTAGGGTTTACAGGTGGGTGTATAATGTCACACTAATCCTGTAATATAATTGTAGTTTTTTAAAATTGCTAATTCCTCTGTTGTTTGTTTACAAATCTGTATGTTAATATTTTGTGGAATACTTTGATTCTGTTTTTTTTGCGACATAATATAAATTTTCTATACCTAAGGATATGTGATAGTATAAAACAATATTTACAGGTTGAATTAGCTATGTATTATTAGCTTATACATTTTGTACTAATCAGTGTACTTGTAAATATGGTGTTTTCATTTAATTAATTTTATAGTAATTATAATAAATTACTCCTGGTTATAGATATGGTCAAAAGAAGCCATGCTTTGTTTATCGTCTTGTGATGGATTGCTGCTTGGAGAAGAAGATCTACGATAGGCAAATTAATAAACAGGGAATGGCTGATCGTGTCGTCGATGAATGCAATCCTGACGCTGTGTTGTCTATGAAAGAGATTACTAATTTGTGCTGGGACAACGATGAAAAGGTCAGCTTGTGTTTGGGATTTTCATATTATGGCTTATATCATAATCTGTTGTTTTATATAAAATCGTAACCGGTTTTTTGTAATTTTTAGAATTCAGTTCTGCTTTAATATATAACTTTGTGAGATGTGTTTTATGATAATTACAAGTTTATAAAATTGTTATTAAAAATTCCATACTATATAATTTGCCATGAAATTAGTATTTGACAATTTGATTAAAAGTATCGAAGTTGATACTTATGTGTTTTGGTTAACTGGTAGACGGAGATTTACCTAGACACCTTAAAAAACTAAGAGCCATGTCGTTGCAGTAAATTAGTGCAAATTCAATTATTATTTTAATCACAATGTTTAACTATAAGTACTTCGCTAGCTTTTGGAGAGGTCAAACAGTTTTTTTTCCGCTCTGCATTCTAATTTTTAAAGTTCACTTTTTAAAATACAATAATTTTTCTTCGATTCTTCATACATACATGAAATGAAAGTTGCGTAAATGATAAATTTGTTTTTGCAGGCTATACAATAAACATGATGCATGCTCCATTTTACTTATTTAATTTTAATATTTAATAGCCATTGTAATAAATGCCTTTATTGCAATGAGTCAAACCCAATATGTAAGCATAAAAACCTTTATAGACTTCGTGCGTGCGCTGGGTAACTGACTCTTTTGAATATGTTAGAAGCTTTACAATAATCGTTAATTTGGAATATTACATAGAGAAAATAGAAAATTTTGTTACTTCTATGCAAAATTTTGGTGGTTATAACTAGTCGATATTGTTTTACTGGGATGTTGTGATATTACGCACTTTATCAAAACACACCTTTTTAAATGGGCAATTTCAGAAATCATAGAAACAATAGTTTGAGAACTTAAAATCTAAGTAACTTAATCATTTTAGTGCTTGCTTGGAAGTGTATTGACAGTATACTGATTCATGTATAGATGGCATTATTTTTAAAAAGACAATTTAAGAATTTGTCCCATTCCTAGTTAAATTTATTTATGGGATACCATGGTGACAGAAACCCCCATGGGTTTCATGTCCCCATGGTGCACATGGATTTCATGTCATCTTTTGATAAAATTAATTGTTCTTTATTAATTTTACTTTTGGACAACGAATTTCAAATAAAATAAAGAATTTTTTAAAAATTTGTGCCAAATGGCTTCACGATGGAATGTTTAATTATTAGTTATATTTTATTGTTGTACCAACAATAAAATATAACTAATAATAATAATACTAAGAATACAAATTATTACAAAATGCAATATTTTGTAAACATACTGTATTGTGCTATGAAATAAAATTATAGTTTTATGTAAGTGAATACGGAAAGCCTAAACAAGTTTGATTTGTACTTGATTGTTTTTTCTTTTAGTATTAAGCGTTATTAATATATAGCATGTTACAGTAGTTATTATATTGTATTTCCTCTTCAACATACGCCCCCCATAATATACATGAAATTGAATCATCATTTTACAGGAACAAGACCAGAAAGATCTATCAGCGTTTAAAGATAAATATGGGGATTCTCTGATGCAGAAGATAATAATGGAACATAGCAAAACATTAAGCAAGGAACCATTCCAGCATGAGTCCTTACTGGTAGACAGGAAGGAAAAGAAATTGTCGAGTGCAGAGAAACGCTTGGCTCAGCGCGGGTAAATATTTTAACATATACACGGTGTCTGGGAATAGATGTCGGACAAAGAAAGACGTGATTCCTTTACCGTTTATAGTGGTCATCAGTTCATGTACTGACTATTATTTTGTATCAAGATCTATGTCCAGACATAACTTTAGGAGAAAAGGATTACATGTGAATTGAACAAAAAGTCTATGTATGTTTTTGATTTCAATTTTTATTATGCACTTTTTTCAGTAAAGTAGATATATCATGCCTTTAATGTGAAAAAATTGTTCTACATTCAAAATTCTTCATGAAATAATGACTAAGTTCCTATTATAAGAAAGTTTTATTTATAAATAATTATGTATTAAAACAGTTTATTTCAATCTTTTTAATAGAAAGATATAAGAAGTTAAGGACATTAGTAGTTTTCAAAAATATAATAAAGGAATGTATAAAAAGAATCAGTTTATATCTCCTAAATAAATTGTGCAACGATTAGGATAAAAAAGTTAAATGTTTGTATTGGCTGACTAAATTATCTTTTTGTTAATAAATTATTTATTCTAATAAAAAAAATTACATAGAATTTCTATGTATTGTCAACAAAATAATCAACATAGCCAATTAATAACATATATCATAAATTAAAGACAATTTGGTACTTTAATACATATTTTTAGTAAGATACTAAGGAATAATTATAATATTAAGACAAAATCACATTCAATTGACATTAATACAAATTTAGATTTTAAGAAATAATCAAGGAACATGTATTCCTTTATTTAGAAAATTTATGTTTTCTTTATAATATAAACACCCTTCTCGCTAGTCAATACCTTACTTGCTAGTTTTTGAACTTTTCACCTGCAATGAAAACCAATTAAAACTGAATAGTACTGGTAAGAATGCTCAGCTGAGTATAATAATTATCAATATATATTGTAGAAGTAAGTGTACAATGTGTGTGCCACTAACACTCAGAAACGAGTCCACGATCAAGGGAGTTATATGGTGTGGTAGCCCTCTATCCCCATCCATGAAGAAGATTCCCGTTTTTACCTGAAGGACGTGCTTAAGAACTCGAAGTTTCGCTCTCTAGAAATTTCTAGAACAGTCCACAAGATTAGAAAATATTAGAGAGCAATCCACAACATTCCAGACCATCCCTGAATATTCTGGAATATTTGGGAATAGCCTGGGACCTTCGGAAACGTTCTGCAACATCCCAGATCATTGTGGAACATTCCAGATCGCTTTCGAATGTTGTAGATTGTTTTGAAACATTGTGGACCATTCGAAGCTTTTTTTGCATGGGTGGGCCTACCCACTGGTAGGGGTAAATAAAGCAAGATCCGTTGTGGGTTCGAACGTCAGTTTTTTATCAGTGAAGTGCAGTGAGTGAATAAAATCAAACAGTGAATTATGAGTAATGAAAGTGCTACAGTAACTGAATATAAATTGAAAATAAAATGTGAAAGTGTTTAAAGTGTAGTTAGTGTATTTCTTAATAAAAGTTGATTTGATTTATATTTTATACGATGCCCAAACATAAAAGAGGTGGAGATTTTGCCAGGCAAAAACAAAAAGAACAGCGAAAAACGAAGTAGTCGAAGAGCGCGAAGCACATTTACGTTCCCAACGAACGAGAATGAGCACTGTGAGAAGCGGAAAAACCGAAGAACAATGAAATGAATGAATTGAAGAATCAAGAATTGCGACAAAGTCACCCAAGAAAATATCACCCTACGGGAAGTGTGGATGAGGACAAGTAAACAGTACAACCTAACAAATGAAGCATTCCACTATGACCTGACGAAAGAATATAACAAATGAAAAATGGATAACATCTGCCAATCTTGTAATGCGAAAAAATTAATTATGGAAACACCAGGAATCATGAATGGAAAAATTCAATTACCGGCTCTGGAAGCACCTCCGCAAGAATTTCTACATTACATGACCGGGGAAACTCCAGAATTAACTTTGATCAACACTAACAGAGATGAAATCAGTTATTTTTTTCCATCCAAGGACAAATCTATCTCAAAATGGGATCATCCCTACCACTACCCAACGAAGTCTATAAATTCTGCAAGCATATTTCATTGGAAATGTAGAAATAGAAATTGATCAACGATGCGCAAACATCAGTGGATTGAGATGAAAAATAATCAAAGATGTACAGAGGATCTTACACAAATACAAACAACTTATTTACATATTGAAAACAGCACTAGACCGAATGATTTCCAATGACTGTAAAGTTATAAGTCGACCCGACAAGAGACCACCTGGAGAACACAAATGTCGATTTAATGCACCTCAGATAGACGAAGTCGCCATCGTAATTGTGGACAATTAAAACACAAGCCGTGACATAATTGTACAACGAAGAAGTGAAGGACTACAATGCATTGCAGAGACACACCGTTCATATGATGTCCTCTAATATCCATTAATATTTCCGCACGGAGAGGATGGATTTTAATGTGAAACAAATCAAACCTTAAACAGACGTGGAAACAAAAAAAGTCACTTCCAAGGAGTTCTTTGCTTACCGCTTAATGATCAGAGATAATGAAATCTCCTTCCTTCAGCTTATTCTCTAAAATATCTTTTTGAAGAGAATTAATCAACTAAACTAATTATATTAAAAATTATTAATCGTTTTGTTTGGATACTAAAAATAATTGATCGACCCACATACAATAGTGTACTTGTCAATTATATAACAGCAGCATATTAAATAGTCTTTTAAAGCAGTTTCTAATCGACGTATCTTACTTTCATTACTACTATAGTATTGATGGCCAGCATCTCGGATTAAAATTGAAAATTTACATCTCCAAACATTTTGTTGCAATTGTTTTGTAACAATCATCAAACAATTGGGCTCAAGAGTGATTAGAATTCAGATTTCACTTATCATTGGCACGAAACAGGCTATAGTGTGACTACTATTTCTAATTGACTTCCAGAAATAAATATACCAAAAAATATTCTTTGAAGTATTTGCAATTAAGTAAAATGTTTTTATATATCAAGAATTGCAAAAGATTGAAAGTGTTTGCATTGCAAAAATTAAGTATACACATGTAATTATTTTTATTGACCAATTAATTGATTATGTCTGTTCACGGCATTATTTAGCTAAGTTAATAGGTACTACAATAATAATTGCAGGTATGAGCTAGAGAAGAAAGCGGCAGCTACACCGAAACCTGTGGCAGGATACAGAGGTGCACGGCCTGTGGCGTCTGTGCGACCTATGCAGCACGGTGCTCGATGGATACCGGCTGACGTATGGCGTCGCCAGGGCATGACAGCACAGGAGATGACTCTGCCCCTTGGTAAGTTTATAAATAATTTTTAGGTGGCCAGTATAGCATTATATCAGATATTATTCGAAATAAGCATAACGTGAGTATCTCCCATATGTTTTTAAGATTTTATATGCTATGAAAATTCTTGGTGGGTTATGATTTGAAATAGATTAACCCGTTAATGATTTGCTCTAAATTCTGAACAACTGTATACATTAAATGGGCTATAATTGTATTTACCTCCATATTCTTTATCCATATATACAATATATGCAATTTATTATATGATTTTAGCATTGTTTCTTATTCAGGCGAGGATAAATTGCATGAAGATTACAGCAGTATAGTCCATAAATACACTATAAAAATATATATAGTTATGGTATGTGTATATATGATGTACATAGTTCTGTAGCTAGCTAATAAATTTTATACAATTGGTTATTGATTGCGCAAATAATGGTGAGAAAATAAAAAAATATTAGTTTTACAATAATATTATGATCCTAATGAAACATTATTTTTTCACATATGGTTAATATGTGATAAATAATGTTTCCAACATTTTTAATTATGCAACAAATGAGTGTACGAAGATCGTTCAGAAAGTTCTTGGCGTGACACAGATGACCAAATGACTAATATTTGTTAAGTTGTTTTAAATGTTTAACTCCAATGGACGTAAAAGAAGGAGTTAAATTCCATTTTAAAAGATTCTTCCTCACATTTTTCAATAGCAAAAAATGGGCTTCTGAATTTGAACATGGTCCTACGTCTGTTTAAGGTGATTAACGCTTGCGATATTGAAAAACTGTTACAATCTAGGAAACTAAAATTAAAATCTACAATTAAATGATTGAAGGTTGGTCGTGTATAACCTCAATTTACCTAAGTGAAATGGCTCACTAAGTCTGAATTAGAGAAAAAAATTGATTCCCCTTAGTGCCTCGCTGATACAAATGACTAAATAGAAGAGATACAAAAATAGCTCCTGCTTTATGCTCTATATATTTATAGAGTTGGAAATTTATTGTTACCGATTTATTTTCCTTCATACTTTGCAATATTTAGGAGTTTTAACCATATACACACATTTATTTCATCCATCACCTTATTTACAGTTATTATAGATATTGTTTTTTACTATTTCATATTTTGGTTAAGAAACATTATTTGGCTAACTATTGAAATCAGTAAGATTTCAAGTGTATCATTTAGCTGAGTGAATTAGTACAATGTGATTTTTTTTATTCACTCACTAACCTGTTACCAAGACCTACTAAATTTATGCAACCTCGTTAATATTATAAACATCCCAATAGACTGTGTCCACTACCTTTTACATAAGTTTACAGGTTAGCAAAGTTTTCACTTGATGGATGTCGTATTAATAGTCAACCAAAAACATATTGAATGAACACTACTCAAGAGTGTGTAGACTTATTTCAATGTGATTTCGTTGAATTTTTTCAATGTTTTATAGCGATAGATGACGATATATATATAACGATAGATGATAATGAAGCACCAAACGCAACTTTAAATGGAAGCAGCTGAAAATGCACCAAAGAAAGGAAAGTTGGTTCCATGAACAGAAATAGTTATGGCTCTGGTTTTCTGGGTTTCTCATAATATAATATTCAAGATTGAACTATTGAAAGATGCTCTAGTCAGGCTAAATGTCCACATCTGACCAAAAAGAAAGCGTGCTCAATAATGCACACCCGATCAACGGTTGGGGTTATTACTGCAAAACGTCATGTCTAGGTTTCAAAGTTCTTCCACACGCACCAGATTCTCACACTTGGAAAAACACCTCGCTGGATGAAGATTCACTTTGAACCATATACTGAGGGTTTTAAAAACTTGCAAATTGTGGGTCAAAATATTTTGACTTACAAGTTGATAATGTTAAAAATAAAAAATTCTCAAAATCCCTCTATTCTCTTTGTCAGACTGAGGGTCTTTCGACGATCCTCATACATTCATATAAATAAATTTCTATTTTATACTTTAGTGATGATAGAATATTTGACATTTGTTTGTTGTAAATCTAGATGTCGTCATTCCCACCAATTCAGCGGAGAAGACAAACATTGTACTTAAAGCGGGACAACGGGTTATGGTGCTTAAGTCTCCTAAGGGCATTTATATGCAATTGGAGTCAGGCAAGATTATTGCTATCAAGACGTCCTTCAAGGTCGGCCAGAAAAGCAATGAGAGCAAAGATAATTCCAATGCTGTGGGAAAAAAAAGTAAGTAGGATGATGTTCTTATTTGACACGATCTTTGTATTTTATTGACAAGTTTGCTTATTGAAAAAATATCAATATCCTTGCATAATTTAGATTTGCCTCATGTTCTTGGGACATATCAGTAAGTTTGTCAATATTTGTATTCCTACTAATAATTTTTTTAGAGATTCCACTCATCTAATTTACTTTTCAGTTTTATATTTAACATGAATTTTCGTTATTTTTTACAATAAAAAGAAAATTTTTCGATATAGAAGTATTTTGACACTCATTTGTATCACAACCAATGCTGGCGCTCTTCGAAATAGTTTTGTGTGAACTTCCCTATTAGCCTGTGAGAATACATTGATATAAGGTTGAAAACGAATTCAAATTTTTAGTTTTTATTAGCAATTAAAATTTCTAGACCATAAATGTGGAAAAATCAAATAATCAATTTAGAGGAAATGAAACATTTTTCATTACTTTGAATATTTATGAAACTTTTTTAGTTTTGTGTAGTTTTCAGACAATTGGATGATTAAATATATATTTTACAGTAATGGGCCCTCGACCACAAGTTAATTTGCCTGGTTCGCTGAAGAACAATTCTGCTATAACAGTAATACCTAAAGGGAACAGACCTAACGTGCAAAAGGTTATGAATCGACCAGGGCTTATCAGCCAAAACAAAAACTTAAGTGTGCGTCCAGTAATCAGCGGCCAGAAGATTCAGGACTTTCGGGGACGTACTGTACAGAGTCAGAACAGACCCTTGCCTATTATCCGAAATAAAGCTGGAATATCCCAGCAGATAAGAACGATGAGACCTATCAATATTCAGAGTAAGAATATGGGGATTAAAATTCAAAACACAGACAAGGAGCTATCCAAAATGGAAGAAATGGATAAAGAGGGTGACGGGGACTCAGACCAAGAACCGGCCAGCAGCACAAACTCTAATCAGTCGTCCGTTGCAGGAGCGAGTAAAACTGATGCTGATGAATTGGAAAGTGGTCACCCAGAAGTGCAAGATCAAGCTATGGATAGCGGTGATGAAAGCGAAAACGATAACATCAAAAGACCGATGTCCTCACCTGAGGTAGCAGAGGAAGACTCCAGCCGGGAAAAAACTTATGTCGATTTATCTGAAGATGCAAGCGGAAAACGGGCAGAATTTAAACAACAAGAAACAAAGCAGGCTGAATCAAAACAACCTGAACCGAAGCAAACTTTGCTTCGTCCCGGTAAGAAAGTGATTAATCCACTTTCTATTCTCAAAAATGAATCGCTAAAAGAGAGGTCCCTATCGTTAAAGAATGATTTTACTGAAACCGAATACAAGAATGTAACAATTCGGCGAACAACAGTACCAGCACGCGAAGAATATGGTCCACCACAGGATGGCCCAGCTGGTTCAGTTGATCTTCGCGCCGATGAGAAATTTCCTTCCGAGGCGGCACTTGATATTAAGACACCACCTTCTTCCGCTGCCTCTGACACTTCTGGCGCCCCTCTTACTGCTGATGTTGCAGAACTCGAAGAAGATTTTGGTGAGAGGAAGATACACAAGCCTAATCCTGCAGAGCGGCCCACAAAGACCAGTTCTTTGAAGAACTACCGCCACCAGAAGATAGGACCCAAAGGATTTAGTCTCAGAATGTCGCCTGCAAGCACTTCAAGTGCACCAACATCCCCACCAACGACAATCAACTCCGACATTGCTCCCACTTTTGAGTCCAGCCTCAGCCGGCTTGAGAGGACGGCCATTTCAATTAGCCGCGTTCCCAAACCTGGAATGGCAGACTTTAGGCAAAGTTTGAACAACATTACAAAATCTTACTCGCCGGGGGCAAGTGACGATGGAGATGACTCCTCCTCTTATAAGCCCGGTCCCAAATCTAGAAAGAAGAAGCCGTCAAAAAGGGGCGTAGAAAACTTTTCTGAGGACTCGTCTAGCCAGAGCAGCCTGGTGACCTCTGAACAGCCAGACAAATCAATGGACGGGATAATGCCACCTGTTGGCTATAATCAATCTTCTGGAATTTCTGTCAATCCAGGCCCATCTAATCGCCCAGCATATCCCACAGGCAATATGGACAACCAATTATCTCAGCAACCACCCTACAGTCAGCATTATCCAGGTAAAAGTCAGAGATAGAATTTTTTTCTGTAGTTTACCGTCCATAACATTTTTATATATATTTCCAACGCAATTATTAAAGTGTTGAAATTCAGGTAAAATAAACGAAACTAGTCTGTTAATTAATTATATCAGCTGAGCTACATACATGTTATACAAGTTTCTTTATAGAGATAAGTTAACCATAACGTGGAAAATTAGATTCAAAATATGTGCATACGACATGATTCACCTCAGTGTGTTTTCACCGTTGAAAAGACTCAAAGTAAATATACTTTGTCAAAAAACAATAAAGATCGTTTGTTTTATTAAGTTCTAGTTTCTGCCCTTGGCTCAGCCCGTGTGAATGTCGATTCTGCACATCCCTTCAATGCAGCATAATGGTATATAACCTGAATTAATTCCTTATGTCTAAGTAATAATTATCTATCTTTACCTTCATCCAATTTTCTCATCGCAATAGAGCAGACAGCAAGAACAGAATGCGCATGTAGAGAAATTTTATAGAAGTTGGTCAACTTTCCCATTATTACTGAAACCACATAATTTACATCGTATAAAGTTGAAGAAATGGTGTTGTTCATCTACATTCCTAATCTATTAACCAAGATTGCATATTTCTGTTCAAATTGTAATTTTAATTTTGTGCATTGCAGTGCAGAGTTTACGTCCTTTATTTGTGCAGAGTTCTAAAAAACTATGTAAATAGAATAATATTTGATTTTTTCAATTGTACTTTTTGAAACGGAATTCCTGCTAAGCAAATTTCATAAGCAATTATTTTAATATTACAAATAAATTCTCTCCCTGATAAATAATAAATGTAATATTTAAAAATCTGTAAACTGAATATAAAGTTCTAATTTCAAATTACCTTCTACGAAAAAAATTCACAATCGTATTTAAAAATAATTAATAATCAAGAAAATAACTATAATGTTTATTTACCTACTTTATTGTTATTGAATTTTTTATCAATATTCATTTCTGATTTTACCCTTCAGCTGGAAGAAGTACCGTCCTACATAATTAATTCAACACTTGAACTTTTATGGTAATGCTAATGGAACCACACTTTCATTTTCTACATTAATTCTTTTTCAGTATGTTGAGTTTTTTGTCATTCAGTATAATTTCAATGCAAGCCGCAAGACCCCTCGGAAATTTTTTTTCAAGGGGTAATCATTATGTAATTATTTGTTTATTGCACTTCACTTAATTTTTTTACAAAATCAACTCTTTGTAGCTATACAAAATGATGGCAATATTATGTGTATATATTCATGCAAACTTTATATGTATATACGGTGCATAGCGGTTTGTGCACCATAGTGGAACTGGATAACCAAAAAATGTCATTTTCACCAGAAACATAGAGCAATAAAAACTGTTTGTATATATTTCTGCCTATGCACAAATATACCATAGGAATACTTCGTTTTCTTGTATATATTACCAATAGTTAAAACAGTCGAACTAATTCTTGCCGTTTTGATCTTCCTTGTTGGTACTAGGTTACACGGGTCCTGGTAATAATTACGCTTCGTACAGTCCCGCCGCACCGTTCTACCCACAGCAATACACGAGCGGCACACCTGGTTACACCGCACCTTACCCCGGTTACGTGCCCGCCCAACCATCCTACAATAATGCATACCCGCAGAACACTCCCTTTCCACCCAACCAGCAGTGGTAAATGATGCTGAAAGTGTTGTCCATTTACCTGCTAGTGGCAGTTCGGCATTATGGCACAATTGTGAATGACTGTTTAATTGTGAGTTGTTAAATGCGATGTGAGTGCAGCATACTTAGTAAAGTGAGCAAAAAGATTGAGTGACTTGTTAATCTACAGTTTTTTTGTATGATATTTAACATTATTATTTTATTAGCCTGTAAATAGAACCGTTTATTTTCAATTCATAGAGATAGTATTAGTTATATTGACAGATATTTTAAGTCGAAGCGGATAATTTGTTTAGTATGATAATTTAAGTGTATCTATATTAACCAGAAAGTAAAAGAGGGATAAATTTGGGTCACCGAATCTGAAATCATTTATGCGTTGTGGAAAAATAAACTTCGTGTTCTTTGCATGCATAGTTGTCGCGTAGAAAATGATACCTTAGTATTCTTGATATATTTATTTAAACTCATTAATGATTATTTTCGATGAAATGTTAATTTTACAATATTTATATTTCTGATTCTTTTTAAGACATTTGTAATTAGATAAGGTTGATGGAAATGTTACGTACCTATTCAACTTTCAAATGTTGATTACAAACATTCTTACTTCAATTCGTATGAATTGAATCTCATTTTGTATTTATCAGATTACTTTAAGCCGGCTTGGTATTTCCATATCCTAAATATTATGTTGTATGGCTTTGAACTGTGTATTGGCAATTTGCAACATTATTTATTATAAAAAGTTCCATTTCATTTTCAATATTATAGATAATTAGCAATCTTATTAAAAGAAATGTGAATGGAAATTTGTATTTTTTATATTTACCAATTAATTATATCTCATTACTATATCAATAGAAAGGTTTTTCGGACTTGGAAAGCGGTCCCTTCTATCATATTGTTATTGATAGTATAATGGTTAAAGTTATGTCGTGCTTAACTTGAAAATAATATCCATTATTATTCTAGAATCATTTCAATTTGAACTACATATATTCATTTAAAAATGGGTGAATTTACAACAGAGCATAAAGTGACAATGTATTTCTTAAAATGAAAAGATATAAAGTGAATTGTTAGTATTTAGGTAGAAGACGTAATACTTCTATGTAAAACACAGACTTTATTATTCAAGCTGAGTACAATAAAATGGTAACACGCATATAAAATGTTTTTTACTCTGTTTGTTTTAATTTATAATTGAATTATATTGACATTGCTAATAATAACATTGAGCAATTTGGCCAATTAGCGTAAGAATAAGCGTAATAAAGAAATTGAGGCATAAATAGTTTTTACCTTGTTTTCATTTCCTGTCTGTCATACAGGAACATTTCATAACAATTTAATTACATTTGCCTATATTCCAAACATTACATAAAATTATAGTAATATTGTCTGAAGTTCATTTGAACGATCAAATTGACACTTAAGTATTAGTACAAAATTGTATTTTTGTAGTGTCATTTACTTTTTTTTTTAATTGTTGTAATTGAACTTTAAATTTAAAATATTAGCCAGGATCCTATGATGCATTTGGGAAGTGATTTATGGAACTCTTCAATGGACGAAAGTATCGAACCATAGTTAAAAGAAAGTAATTTTGGTCACAGTTATAAAGGGAATATTACAGTATGAAATATTGGAGCCAGGGTCGACGATGCAGTGCAAAATTATACTAAAGGAACTTCCTGAAGGTGAGTAGTAAAGCTATCGAGTTTGGCCTCGTTTTACTTGATATAACGAGCTAACAGTAATATGAGAAGTTCTCGTAGTAGGCTTACGCATATTTATATAGAGGCTTAAAATAAAAAATAAAAGATAAAAAAATTACACCGAATTCAAAAAATTTTTTTACTTAAAATTGCTTATGTATTTTTTAACTAATAAACCGAATTAAAGCTTTTTAGAACCGGTGCCATGCCAAACAAATAATCTAATAGAATATCATGCATAACTTCAGTAATTCCACACCGATTTTGATGATTTATTGAAATGATATTATCTGCATCTTTCATACGATTCCCAATGATGTCATCCTCAAATTGAAC
This sequence comes from Druceiella hillmani, assembly GCA_039881145.1. Classification (NCBI taxonomy): domain Eukaryota; kingdom Metazoa; phylum Arthropoda; class Insecta; order Lepidoptera; family Hepialidae; genus Druceiella; species Druceiella hillmani. Next base: position 11,040,291 of record JAYKKI010000038.1, on the reverse strand, counting down.
TAAAACAGCATCTGGCAGTAAAACTGGCAGTTTCTTCTGTCAGTCACACTTTGAATTTTCACAATTTCATTTAGTTGGCGTATACACTGCCGTTCATGCATTCACGGGAACCGATGTGTGCTCTTCTCCATTCATTTAACAGATGTTCACTCTGCCATTCACACATTTGGGAGAGCCATTTTGACCACTTTAAATCAGTTTAATTTAAGAGAAATTGACACTGATGCTACATTACGGAATCTATGTAAACATTCTTCAATACTATCAGTTGATATACTTTTAACCTGACATTTACACATAATACAATTTAAATGTACTTTTAGAGTCCCATTGGTCAAACATTCTTGGATTACTTTAAATGTATGTAGTCTTTTAGGTACCTATTCACTAGACAATCTGATAAATTATAAGCCCATTTTTGGAGAGCCATAACTCAAGATCTTTTTGATATTCAGATTCATATGTGTGTATATATATATATATATATACATAATATATACATATATATATATATATATATATATATATATATATATATCGCAAGTCTATCGATATATCATTTTTACAAACATTTCTTTCTCATGCAAACATGTGCTTTGTTAGTTTACATATTATTTATTTAATAGATATTTAGATAAATATATGTATTTATAAATGACTAAAAGCCAGAAAAGTAAAAAAAAATTAAATAATTTTTATAACAAAATCTAACCTAATATCTAACAAATCTGAAAAATCATTTCAATATATTAAACAATAAATGGAATATCATGATGCCATCTAAACATAAATTTTCTAGACAATTTTTACAAGAAATGTATTAATAATATATTTAAATTGTACTAAATTCTTATAAGTAGATTTTAATACCATGTATTCAGAACAATTAATAAAATGTAATTTTATTCAATTTTATGTCAATTAATAAAATCGACGTAAACATCTAAATAAATGATCATATAAATTTATATAAACAATAGTCAATTAAAAAATAAGCGCGACGTAAGAACCAGAACACGGGTAAATGCGACTAAGGGAAGTCTGTTGTAAATTATATTTACGACAATTGTGTATGCGGGTTCGTTGTGGTTTTATAAATAAGTTAAGAACAATGTTGCTAATTAGTAAAAATTTATCTAGGTAAATAAATAAATCAACAGAATTTTGACAGTTTACTTTTACACACATAACCTACAAAACAGCTGACAGCAGTAGTAAGCGCCACAGATCATATACTAAATAGATGGTCAACTTCAAGCAATTGTGCGAGCGAGATAGCACTTTCGCGTTTCCAAGTACAATGCCTCTATATCCCCGTTGCCCAATCTAATGAAGTTGCAGCGAGTGCCAATTTGCTGAGCACTCGCTGCAACTCGTATTTTTGACAGGTGTACTTTTCTTACATTTTAGGTTACAATTGAAACAACAACTCTGAAATTAAAAAACTTTATTAGAAAAAAATTCGCCAGTTCGAGCGACATAACTAAAAAGAACTAACAATAAACTAAGTGGCCACATACAAACACATTGAATGAACGTTTCTATTTTACAAAATATCTGAAGCTAGTTAAGTACATCTTGGTATGTAAAAGATAATATCTGAATTATCTTTTACATATCAAGATGTACTTAACTAGCTTCTATCATTAAAATAATATACTAACACTTTCAATTTTAATATGAATTTTCATTAAATAAATTGTTAACTCTCCTTTTACTGTTTACTGTGTTATAACTCTTAAGAGTTTTTAACATCGATTAATTTATTTAATTCGAGGTTTACATTATTCGTATAACTCATAACCTTTATAGTGAAAGAATATCAATATTCTATATCTTACAGCTTTATTCTATATCTTAGTAAAATAAAATTATTATAACCTTCCTACTATTTTGAATTTAACAATTAATCTATGAAATGAATAAAATATACTCACTATGGAAATTATACTTTATGAAGAGAAAAAATGCGGTTATCGTGGCGATTACACTTCAGTTTTGTGCTACTAAATGTAAAAAAATGCTAAATCAGGGGGATAATTTCAATTTTTTTAAACTATTTCAAAGAAATTGAAACTATGTGCTGAATAAAAAGAAATAAAAAGGATATGGTTCTGGCACAATCGTTGATTTAAAGGATTTTTGTACTCATTGTAGGCTAATTTCTATATCCTACTTAACCTAATTTATACATTCAGTTTAATATCCCCAATGTAAATAGTCGACAACACTTAATAAAGAATCAAATACAAAAAGTAGAATATAAGAATGTCATAATTATTCCTGTGATATTTACACAATTACAAAAATTTCTAAAAAACAAATCTAACCTAATACATATGAATAAATTATTTTGTTGAAAATTATTTTCTAAATAATCTTTTATTCATTGGCACATTGACTACATCTTCAGCTGAACAAATCACTTGGATGCAGTAAAAACTTATTTTTATCTTTTAAATCAATATGCTCGTAGTTGTTGTATATTAGGTATATGTTAGCATCATTACTAAATCTCATTTTCACAATCTTTTGTTTTAATCAGAAGGCTACGCGCAACCACATGCAGTATTTGGTATAAATTAACAAATTTGGCAAATTTTGAAAGCGAATGCAATATATCCATCAATGGTACAGCGAACAACTTTTGTAGGAACTTGTAATTCGGAGCTATTCTTAAATATTGACAAACAACTTTGCATCCATACTAAATCTGTGCCATTTCTTCTTCAAGTTCTGATTCAATAATTACCTTTTAACAAATATTCTCTAAATTACTTAAATCTTCCAATGACTTATAAAAAAAAAATTTAATCTCTTCGTTCAATTTACGTACCACTTTCTGTTTTGGTTGTTTTTACCACCTCCAACTGCAAATAAAAGAACAAATTATTTAACCAACAATGTACATATGTAATATTGTAAATTTATAAATGGATTCTTTTTGGTTTGTAATAATTGCTTCATCATAATTACATAATGTATAGAAAGTTTTTTTCTTTAGAAATCAATGGGCTATTTATAAAATCTTAAGCTAACCATCTAATGTAACTTACTTAGATTACTATACAATTAATTGATTCGCAAAGAGAAAGCTTTCAACTTAAAAAATTCATAAGTAAACTTACTAAATGATAATTTTATTAATATTTAGCCTTTATTAAGTGTCGGACCGTATGACGGTGATGTTTTTTTGAGAGTGTAGGCGGCTAGGTCTGCTATTCTCCACATGCCGTAACTTCTTAAATCCGCTTGTCTAAAAAGAAAATTAAATTATTAGTAACTTCTTTGTTGTTGATTATAAAAACGCGAATGTAACTTTGATGATGAGTTTGAACAATATTATCAATAAAATATATAATTGATTCGATGCTATTTTCAAATTAATAATTTTCCGTGAAATGTTTACTTACCGTGAAATGTTTACGGCTACAACCCAATGTACAAGAAAGCTCTTTAAAATAATTTCCTCTTATTACGAACAAATCTAACAAATACAACAAAATTTGAATTAAAAGTGAAAATATTACAGATATTATAACCAAATGTAAAACTGAACTATAAAATAATGTTAAGTTACAAATTTGCAGTTTGACAAACCAATTCAAATAAAGTTAACGATTTTAAATTTCGTATCATAGTCTTTTTTTTTTCTTTGATTATATAGCGTTCGTTATCGCTGCTCTATGTTCCATAGACAAAATTTTATGTATTTTTTGTGTGCGAAAGAGATAGGGCTTTCGCGTTCCAATCGAAATATTTGTATGAAGTAAACCCACCCTGGTACGCGCCACTGTTTGTTTTCACACATGCTTACATTTCTTGTTTTATTCTGTCATTTTCGGTTGTTAGCTAAGTTCATATTTTCCGTCCTTGCGATAGTTCGTTAAATTCTGACAATAAATACGTTACGACCTTGAAAATTTTACTCTCATCCTCAAAGAAGTTTCATTTCAAATACAGTAGGGCCTGGCTAATTCGGATAGGCTAAAACGATACCCTTTGCGGATTATCGAGGCTGCCAGATTATAGTAAGCAATATTTTAATAGGAATAAAACACATGTTTAACTTTAGTTTCATTTATTAAAATATAAAATTAAAGACAAACAAGACAAAAATATGTACATCTAAAAAATTACAAACGTAAGAAATTAGCGCACTTCACATGAATTAAAAAAAAACGCTAAATTCTTCTTGAAAAAGTCTGTAATATTTTTCTGCTGATAATTTTCGCACTTCATTTCAAAAGCACGGTCTCTACGTCGATCTCTATGGTCTCTAGTCGACGGAAAAACATAACTTCGTGACTATCAAACGTTATCTTCAGCCCATTTCAAACCAGTGTTTAAAGCTCCCACTGCCCCTGAATTTCCAACTTTTTTGGAGGCGACAACTTCAACACTTATCGTCATCTTGCTCATCGTTCTCACAGATTGCCGCTCGCTCATTCTCCTCATCAGTTAACACTTCATATCTTTGTAGCTCTATGTCGGTACCACATAGAGCTACAAAGATATTAGAGAAGAAGTTATCGATTTTAATGAATCCACGAGGTTTTCACTACATGATGCATGAACATAAAACCAAAACAACTTAACCTCAACTCATACCTTATTATTTTATGAATAAAGTTGTAAAAATAGTGACTGTAAAATTCATCATTATTGCTTTTGATTTAGAAATAGATTGTGTGCGAGTCATATTAATTTGTTCGTTTTGTAATCAACAGTATTAGCTTAGAGCTTTGACATTTTAATGTTCTTCTAGTGTTTTGGGACAGGATCACAATTATAATGATTTTATAGTAAAAACACAGTTTATCCAATGGGTACTTAAACTGGAAATAGATACTTACATCAATATGACCTTCACAAAAATATGTTTTTGAATTACGGGCTCTTTACAACTATTACTCACTTTCCATATTTCTCTATTGTTTGCAACATATATAAATAATTTGTTTGGTGTTTTAATAGTTGTGACACGCCGAGTTGTTATTAAGACATGCTGAAGCGCATTATTATATATTGTGCACTTAACGTCGACGCAGATTGCACTACATAATATCAAGAACACTATTTGACGTGAACCCTGCAATAGCAGAGTTTATAAATCATGAAATAACACCTCTTCATGTGTTTTTTTTTGGATACATATTATTCTCTTGGATATCGAGACGTGGTATCTGAGTCGAGACTCGAACAAGTCATATTAAGTGAATGGCTGGCTGGCTGTAACACAGTCGCTACTCGTGTTATACTGTAGGTATTATATGTCGGTATATAAATTGACCACGCCGCTTCTTAGCAGTGGTACCTGTATGGCACTAATGAAGTATTAGACTCTAAGTTTTCTTCATAGTCAGCCAATATACGTCCCATCGTTGGGCACGGAACTTTCCTCAAAGTGGGGAGGTACGGGCTGTAACTCCACCACGCTAGCCCATTGCGGGTTGGTAGACTTTGTGTCTTCAAAGATTCCTAGTCTTTTTAGACACACAGGTTTACTCACGATATTTTTTTTCACCGTTAGAGCGTCTGTAAAATGTACGTAAAACAAATCTCATTGGTACATGGTCAGGCCGGGAATCCATATCGGGCCTCCGGAATGAGAGACGAGTATGTTAGCCACTAGACCGTGGACGTTCTAAGGGATACATAATATCTAACTGAATACGTATGTGCCTACAGTTTTATATGAAATCGTGACTTAATCAGGTAAGCGACAGAGCCACTTGTTCAAGCAAACACATATCAATAAAGCATAGCATTATCGGAATGGAGGCCTGGGAGCAAAACTGCTCGCTCGTTCCCTAATGTCAAATAGTGTGAAAAATATGTAAACATTTTCCAGCCGGTTTTTATTAATAGGCAAGAAACCATCATAGCATCATAAATATGACAACGAAGAAGTATCAGACATTGCAGGATCTGGCCATCAACCAAACGTCGTCCTTGCTTCAGCAGCTCCTGTAATGGTTTTGGGCCCACAAGGCGAAGAATATGCCAATAGGCCAGAGATTCCGGTTGAAGTAAGCCAACCTCTGGCAGTACCTGAGTACTCACGTGCACCTGCAAATCTGCTAGGTGTCTATTTTATGGATGTAGAAATGGGTCTCGTCTCCGCATCTTAGATGCTTAAGAGTATGTTTTTAATACATTTCCGTTATTACGTCCCAGATGCTGCAAAAGTGCCAAGAGCATTTAAACTGAAACGACTGGGATGAACTGTTTGTTGCCACAAATGTTCGTCGCGACTTTAACAGAGCACAGTTTCTAGATATTATGAGGATAATGAAAAAAAAACAGCATTAATAGCTCCTGAAATAGATTTTGAAAACATAGAGGTCATGCATCCAAGTAATTTGCACTTTAGAATAGACTTTACTCTTTCTCAATTCAATCAAATCCCAATGGAAACATCTTCCTTGCTTGAGCTTGCAAAAAACCCAAGCAAACCCTAGGAATTTATTTGATGAAACTCCGTACTGTAGAACTTAATGACCGCCTCAGTGCTAGTTTTAACATCCGTCGTCGCACTTTGGAGAGACAAATGAAGATTGCCAGGGATTGCTAATCCCAGGATTTCTGTATCATGATATCGTTTCACGTAGTCTGCTGTTACCTGAAGCTATATTTGGCAATACTGATTTATGAGCATCAAAGAAAAGGACCATAACCATATGTGATGGCAGATATGTATATATTAAAAAAATCTCTAATTTTTTCCCAAAGACTTACATATAGCCATCATCAATTCAGCAACTTATTAAAAACCTTTCATGATTGTTTCGTGTGATGGACATATGCTAGAAGGATTAGGGCCATATGCCGCTACAACAACAGATGTCAATATAATGAGTATGTTGGCAAATAATGTAGAAAGCCTATTTAATTGGATTTACAGAGAAGGTGATGTCTTTGTGTTAGATAGAGGTTTCCGTGACGCAGTCCTAGATCTAGAGTCATGCAGCTATCAAGTAGTAGAAACCGAGGACAAGACTAGTTGCCTACAATAGAGGCAAACAAATCTCGACTCGTTGCTCTATGACTCGGTGGGTCGTAGAGGTTGTTTATGGGCGCATCAAATCCAATTACAGGTTATGCCGCCAAGACTATTTTAACAGAGCGATGACTCATGTGTTTCACAATTTTAAAACAGCGGCTGCCCTCACAAATAGATTTCACCGCGTTATTGAAGATAGTATATATGCAAGAGATTTACTGAAATAATAGGTGAAAGACTAGAGCTACCGAACGTATTAGCCAGTTACGTGATTGATAATCACGTTAATAGACTACGAGCTGCATTTCGAGATTCAGTTGTTGGACCAGGAAATATGATAACATTCCCTAGGTTGAATGAAAAAGACCTCATATTATTGGCAGTGTGAGCATATTCGCCATGGACTGTATCATATACAAATATGTGAACAACCAAATCCCGAAAGGATGACTGAGCATGGAGTTAATACGGATAATGCTCTTTTCTTAAGAGGTAGGATACAATATCGGTTCATACGCTCTCGACTGTACATACTACACCTATGTAATATGCGCCACAAGTGTTTCCTGCAGAGAAGCAATAGGTCATTATTATTGTTCATGCGCTACGGGAAAATTGACACTAGGATGTTATGCCCATCCATATCCATAATATGGTATCTTGGATTGGCACGATACCAGTAAACTATTTGGTTCTAGATACTATTATTCAAGAAACTATGCGTATTTAGATATTATTATTATTGACTGACGGTCGTTGTAATTAAGAACTTGTAATGTTTAGGTACTTATTTGTTCTAATAAAACTTCAAAACTGATTTCCTTTTTTTTCATTTATCACCCTATTTTTAAGACATCGTGGCATGTAATAGTACAATAACATCAAGATTTTATAGAGAATATTGATATAGTTTATATCAAAGTAATATATATATATATATATATATATATATATATATATATATATATATCAAATGACACATTGTACTAATGTGTCATTTGTGACACAAGTACATTTACCGATCGCTCATATGGTAAAGGAAAACATCGTAAGGACACTCCACATACCACAGAACAAATTTTGTGCAATGTGCCCAATATGGCGATAGGTTTGACCTATCACATCGTGGGACTAAAATACCATCGGCAAAAATTGGGTGCATTCTGTGCCTACCCCTATGGGGATAAAAGGCGTAAGAGGTAAATTATTTATTTTTTATTATTTTTATTTACATATAATATCAATATTCTCTGTAGAAACAATTTAAAAAAAATTAAATGAAATATCTAGGAAACCAACTTTATATAAGTTTTTTTCACACGTTTCTTCTGATAAATTTATAACGAAATAAAAATAAAAACAAATAATAATGCACTTCCAGTGCTGCTAATTCCAGAATCTGCCGCTGGATTTAAAAATTACAACAAACTCCATACATTTTGCCCATTGCCCTTTGTTAGTTAAAATATGGTTGGCACAAATATGTACTGAATCAGTCGATAACTATACAGGAAACTCATTGTATTTCACCCAAGATATTATTAACCATCTACAATAATCACTATATTAACCTAATAAGCTGCCATGCTAAATAATGTTATAAATATCAACATTATATGCATATTTTATTAATATGAATTGTAAAATTTCAAAAAAAAATATTCGATATTCTGACTCGTACCAAAGTCTATATCTGTACGTGGTATTGATTACATATAATTTCCTTTATAATTAGTCCAAGTGAAATATCTGCAATGAATTAGTTTCTATTTCACATAGACGATATTCTACTGTTATTCTTTTAGTTTTATGTAGTGAAGCTTTTGCTCTATTTGCATTTTATATTTTCGATGACTTCTTTTGATGTCATATATATATATATATATATATATATATATATATATATATATACATATATATATATATACATATATATATATATATATATATATATATATATATATATATATATATATATATATATATATATATAACAATAGAAAAACTTACATGACAATGTTTGGCATTATTTTTATGAATTTTGGCATTATATTATACAACGTAAATTATCATTAAAATAATTTAAAAATTATTTGTACAGCATAAATGGGCACTAATAATAAAATCATATTTTTTAAACTCAAACACCAACTAAATCCATATTATATTATTAAAGAGAATACAAAAAATTTTTAGAATACCTGAACTATCATTTTGCTTTGTTTAGAAACACACTCTTCGAATGGCGTGAAGTATACTAACTAGTAAATAGATACATAATATGCAGATCATGGGCGCTGCATTTTCTTTTTTCTCCAGCCTCCTTGACCATGGACGTCCCTTTGCACGAGTAATATTGTAAAATATGAAATACGTCGAAATTGATATGGTATCCATGTTGTGTTTGATGAAATTAAATATTATTCGAATATTTGACAAAAGGAAAATAAATAATAAAATGTAATGGATAATAAAATTAAATAAAAGTCTCTAAAAATAAAATATTTGCATTTCAATAATTTAACAGTAGATATTTATACTTTAGAAAATTATTCTTAATTTTTCAAATAAGTAAATAATACGAGGGGAGGTCCAAAAGTCCGCGGCACAGAAATAATAAAATAACGAAACTATTTTTGTTTTTCAATATAATCTCCCTTAAGTTCAATACATTTATTAGATCTTGAAATTAATTATTCTAAACCATGAAAAAATATTTTTGAAGTTATACTTCTTTAGGCGCGTTATGAAAAAATGATGAGAGTGAAATTTTAAGATTCGTCATACAAAAGTTACAGTATGAAGTTGCAGTTATTGAGACTATATATTAATACCAATATTTTGTACGAAACTTACTTTGGGGGCGTAGCTCAGATGGTAGAGCGCTCGCTTAGCATGTGAGAGGTACCGAGATCGATACCCGGCGCCTCCGAGACAAGTTCTTTATTTCTAGATTCTGCATTTTATTTGTCTTTCGAATAATTTAAAAATGTTTGATGTCATTAATTGTGATTCTTTATTTATATTACTAATAAATCTAATATCCAAGTTTCACAGATAAATACTTTTACAGAGAGGCAGATGATATTTAAAAACAATATTACCATTTGATGCAGATTTACTTGATGATGATTTTAATTTATGCGGATAATAGATAAAAACAATATTACCATAAGGCATTTAGCTTTATGGTAATATTGTTTTTATCTTTATTTTGTATTCACTTTTCATACAGAATTAAAATATCAATTAGTTGATAATTTCCTTACATCAGCGCCATCTTTTGATATATATGATTATTAATTTCACGTAACAAAAATACTTCAAGTACATAATATTGACGCAGTGAGCCGCTTTTTCATTTGAATTTATTGGATAAAAAAATATAAGTGCGATTTATATATGTGCTGATAAATTATATTCAGTAGTGATTTAAATTCAATATTTTGATTATTATATTTACTATTCGTAAATATTAGTGAAAAAATTGTGTTTATAGACTTTTTCAAGTGCTCCAATATAATTGAGGTTATCTATCCGTATGTATTATTTAATGATGCCAAAGAAGTATAACTTCTCACGCGCGTACATAAGTACACGCACCCATTTTTGTATTTGCCCTGAAAATCGTTGCCGTGGTGTGTTGGGTTGATCACAAGACATACGGCCTTTGACGATGCGGCGACCCGGGTTCGATTCCCGGTCGTTCGGCGAACGGGACTGTACTGGTGTTGTGGTTGGCTGTAAGAGATTGCTCTCGTAGCAATAAGTCCGCCATATGTATCATTTATATATATTAAAGTAGATAAATAAATAAATAAAAATGAACTGAAATTGCCTCCTTCACCTCACTGTCGTCTTTAAAGTTTCTTCCTCGGAGCTCATTTTTCAGCTTTGGAAACAAGTAAAAATTGCAGAGAGCTAAGTCGGCATTATAGGGAGGGTAAATCAGTGGTTCGAAGCCAAGTTTGTGAACATTCATTCATCGCAACTTTGCTTTTCTGAACCGGCGCGTTATTTTGCAAAAGCAATACATCCTTACCCAGTTTTTGCGTCTCTTTTCCTAGATAGCTTCCTTAAGTTTATCCAATATGATAGTTTAGTACTCTCCAGTGATAGTGGTGAGTACTACTACTGTCTTTATTGTCGATCAATAAAACCTCTTCAAAATTCAAAAGACAGTTACCATCAATTTTTCAGCCGATTCCAAGACCGCAAAATTCAAAAGACGGTTACCGTCAATTTTCCAGTCGATTCTGAGACCTTCAATTTCTTAAGGGGTGGAGGGCCCTTTGTGTGCCATTGGATCAACTCTTGCTGGGACTCAGGCTCAAAGTGATGAACCCAAGTTTCATCTCCAGTCACAATTCTCTCTAAAGTTGGCCTATGTTCGTCGCGCACAGCTTCAAAAACTCCTTAGACACCTTGACTTGTTGCTTTTGCGGCGGTGTAAGCATTCTCGGGATCTATCTTCCACTAACTTTAGTCATGCCAAGATGGTCGTGTGAAATTCACAAAATTATTGTATTTGACACAACAGCTAATGCAGAAAGTCGTTTCTTCTTCAGGCGGGCATCTACCAATACAAATTTTTCGACTTATTCGACAATATCCGACGTGGTGGCCTCAATTGATCGTCCTGGGCGGGGGTCGTCTTTAAACGAGTCTCGGCCTTGTTTATATAGTCCATACAACTTGTAAACCATGGTTTTACCAGAGCAACGATATTTGTAAACAACTCCTATTTCACTCATGTGGTTTGTGGAGTTTTTCTATGCTTGATGAGGAATATAATCACAGCGCGTAGTCCAAATTGCTCCATGTTCCCAGATTTACTTCTTTAAGGGACGATTATTCATTAACAAATGACGTTTGGGACTTGACATTTGACCTATATATCTCTAATAAGTTCCTAATTAGCGGGATACCAATGTATGTACACATGCCCTTCCCTTTCATCTCGCGGACTTTTGGACCTCCTCTCGTAAAAGGACACGATGACTAAAACTTTATCGCGCTAAACGGTTACTAAAGTCTCCAAATAATCTCTAGAAATTAGAGCTTTGGCAAGTATTTTTCTTAGATACGACTTCCGATTTTACTTAGTTATAGTTTGCTTTCGATTTACAATTTTCGATTTGTAGAAATTATGCATATTTCACGTTGTCTTTGATAAAGTTATATGATTATATGAATGTTTTAAAAAGAAAAATAATATTAACAGTATCTATGCTTTGGGAAACTATTCATTTCAAATAGTTAAATAATAAAGGAATATATAGATTATGAAAAAACTTATGGCTCTAAATGATCACCAAGAGTTCAAACCTTACAAAAGAGTATTTTTTGAACGTGTCTATCTTAGACACTTCTGACTTTACTAAGTACAGTTATTGGTCGCTTTCGAATTATCATATAAGACATCTTTGGAAAAACGTTGGACTAACCCTACGAAATTTCACCTTTTAGATCTTATAATGGTTTTATATAAAGCTTATTCTAAAAAAGGATTATTTTTTTGAAATAAATTATTAGCCTCAAGTTCTCATGGTTTTTCCCGATCAATATCATTTCGTATTGGAATTTATTTAAAGCATTTAAAGTACATGTCTTATTGCTACATGAGCAATATCTTCCAGTCAACCATAACAATTGGTGTTGAAATTTAGTCGGTGTACTAAGAGATTTTACAACGAAAATTCTTTATAATTGAATATGAAGCCTTAATTGGAATATTATCTGTATTAAAACTTTCCAAATTGTTACAATTGATATTTTAAAAATATCGTTGTAATTACAAAACCTATTGCATCAGCTTAAACATTTTTAAATTTTTTTTGTAATGGTCGTGGGACATAGCTCAGATTTAATATGTTTCATATCCCTTTGCTTTTTGTTTCTGGTCAAAAATTGGGGGGGTAGGTTGTTGCAGTTTTTACGGCAAAGAAACGTAACAAGTTATCAGTGCAGTATAAATTATACAGAAACTATTTATTTGCTTAACTATTTATTTCAGACGACAACCTGGCAACAGTGGATATCGTCGTTTGTGTGGAAACGTGTTTTGAATGTCATTATTGTTGAACGTTGGTGTCGTATAACGATATCAACGTTCAACAATGTTTCATACGTTTTCTTCATCTTGGTTTCTGATCAAAGAAACAAATTATTGTTGAATGGTTTATAAATAAATATATAGATGTGTAATGTATATAAGACTTGTTGACTTTGTTTTGCGACGCATTTTTATTGATTTTGTTATGTATAGTTAATATTGGTAAAATACATTATGTAATAGAAATTTAATTTTATCAACGAAAAAAATATTTTATATTGAAAATATTTTTAATTATTTTTTTATAGATTTAATTTTATGAATTTTTATTATTTTATTTTTCACAGACATGCTATCATAGTTTTCTCGTTTAACCTGCTATTGCTATCGAATAATAACTACACTAATCTATAGGTAAGTCGTAGATATTTATTGGTAAGCTCTATATCGTAATGCTGCTCTTTACCCCGATACACTTATATCGGTTCTTATAGATATTTATTATCTACCTATAGCGACATGGCACACTTTACGGTGCGATGGTTAGTTTCGAGAAATAAGTAATTTTTCGTGAGTATAACTAGTTATCCGTTATTGCAATGATAACTAGGTACTTGTCTTTTAATGCGACCATCTTTAATCGAAATCGAGGCTGGCCACAGGAGTCCACACCTATACAAGTGGTTGCTGAAATTTCTGGGTTTTTAATAAATCGTCTGGCAGTATTACCGTCATTTGTTGAATCAAAACCTGGCTTAGGCTTGTCGACATTAAGTTCAAGGCTTTCTTTAAATGAGGCTTGGATTTATTTCTTTGTAGTATTTATCACTTTTTTGTTGGCACTTGCCATGATTTTATGGGGAGACGATGGATGATTTATAGGAAGAGAAACTACATCTATAATATTCTACATTTACTAAATCTGTAATATTCTACATTTAAAATCTTCTCCAAATACTCTGAAGGCTTTACGCCACGTAAATACACGGCCTTTACTTGGACGTACTATCGGCAGTAGACATAACGTTACTTATACTACTATCGGCCATTGTGAAGTGGAAATCATGAGTAATGCTTAATTCTAACTTAGCAGTGCGCACTGTTGAGTTAGAATTAAGCATTACTCTTGACATTAGACGGAGTTAAGTTTACAATCAATTGTTCTAGTCTAACAGATTCTTCTTCAACTACACTTGAAATTTCTTTAACAAACGCGAATTTAATTGGCCTACAATATCTGGTGGATCCGGGACGTGAATTATTCAAGATGATCGTTCCATCGAAAGTATGCTTCAACTGAAGGGTAACTAAAGCTATGGAGAGTAAATATTCATCCAAGTTAGATGAGTCTACAAATTCTTGTTTATACATACTCTGTCACGAACTACCGTCAAATCCATATTTATAAATCATAGTAAAACATCTTCCTGATATTCAACAATTCTAGAAACTGGGTGATCCAATAAGCCTTGGATTTGTATTTTAGTATAGGTTTCTGTCACCTCAATGAAATCATCTGATGGTTAACACAATTCTTTGGCTTTTCTAAGATTGTAAATAGGTACTCGGGAAGGTATCCTGGTGTAGGTTATTGACGATAGTTTGGAGCAAATTATATTTACTCTGCGAAAGACCTAAATCTAAATATAATGACAAAGCTTCTTTATTATTCAGTACCTTCTTGGGATCTTCTCGATCGCTGCTGGACTTAGAAGATGACGTTAACCCTTTTATAATATTGGTTGCTGCAAAATGCCCTTCAGCTCGCAGACACATAGTATGTGCCAGAGCAACTCAGAGGTGAAGTAGTTATCCACCACAACCTTCACTTTCTTTCGTTTCATAGAAGGGCCGCACAAGTCAAAGGTCTTTGATTTTCTGCCCTGCCTGAGGGTCTAGGAACGGGTTCTTTTCCATCAATAGATAGCAATGTAGTTGGCAGCTAAAATGTTTCAGTCAGCCACACTTTATTATATTTTAAGAAATCGTTCATGTTCTGTCCTGATGTGGTGCATTTTTTTATGCCACCATACTAAACAATTAAATTTGTTTATTGACCACGGTTCAGTCCTCATCAAAACAAATTGTCTAAATCATAAACAGTTCCGAGAGCTTTTCGGACACCGCCTATTATGTGTGCTTTGTGGCTGTCTCACCACGTGTAAAAACAGTGGACATTATCTAAACCCCGAGGTGCATCTGAAAAAAAATCCGTGTCTGTTGCAAACCATAAAGTACTACTTAAGCGACACAAATAGAAACTGAAAACTTGCTTTTATCACATAAAAAAATATGATTAAGTTTGCAACTACCAATTTTTTTCCTAGGAATATCACAAAAACCATTCGAAAGAATTGAACGTTTGTTCAAAGTCTAACCACGTAATAGATATAAACTATTGTGTTTTAAATAGTAAAAAACCTAATTTTAAAACTACATATTTTCGTTAAAAACTTCCATAGAAGTCACTAATACACACTCAAGTACAGAGAGAATATAGTATTTTTCAATCGCAATAAGTATAAGGGCCGGAACACATAACCGCGTTGCGACGTCGCAGTGATAAAATCGGCAGTTTGCGTTGCGGCGTCGCGAAAAAGAGCGTTATATTGTCGTATGGTGGAGTAACCAGTCTTCGTGATTATTGAGTGTGGATAGACGTCTCTCTGCCATGGATCGTAATAAACTTATTGCTTATTTGTTATTAAGAAGACATTACACTGTTTCAAAAATACGACAAAAAGATACTGCATACATCCATTTAATAAGGCTATGAATCCTGATGGCGAGTACTTTTCTCGAAAAAACGAAGCATTAAAGACAGACGAAAAAAAAATTTTCACCTACTTTAGAATGAGTATATTATCATTTGAAAAGCTATTAAGCGGGTTATCAAAATATATACAGAAAAAAAATATTAAAGGAAGGAAACCTGTTACTGCTTTGGAAATGCTGGGCTTGACTGTGAGGTAAATAAAACAAATACGTTTTTTATTTATATTTTTTATTGATATTTATGACACTTGGAATCAAATTAAGTTTTTTTCATTATACTTAATTACTTTAAGAATACTTTAAATGGTCTTTCAAAAATACAATTATTAATTCAAGAAAAATCAAACTCTTCGTCTTGTGTACCATAGGAAGTACCAGACATGGTGTCCAATGAAAGTGGTAAATTTATTGGACGCGTTTGGGACTCGGAATGTATTTGTGAGGATGAGTCAGTCCTCGGTTCAGTAATCGAACATCTAGGAGTAGAAGTGTGGTAGCCGCTCTGAAAAGTATTATCGTATCTCTGAGTTGAATATCCTTGATTATAGCCTTGATGTTGATATTCTTCAGTATAGCCGTGAGGTGTATATTGGTGAAATGAAGACCGAAGAATGTCCGTTAGTATTTGAAGCATCCGACTTTGAAATATCAATGGTTGATGACCATTCAAAGATTGTAGAGAAGGTAAAATCGCCTTGAAAAAATGCACATGTCTATTTTCCGGAGTTTTTATTATTTTCAATATATTTTCTTCAAAGTCATGCTTCTCATCTGCCTTTCGTTTTCGTGATTGACTTTGATAACGAGGCAATGCTGTTATTTGATTTTGGTACTCACTATCTTCTACATTTATACTGGAATCAGTTGCATTTTGTGAAACCTTTTTCAAAAACTGTAATTGTTTATTCAAGTGATATTCTTTAATTTTTGCAGCTCCAGCTCCAGACCGATTGACATGTTTTAGTTTTTTTTTATATTTAGCAAAAGTATCTTTTATGGCCTTCCACTTCTGAACTAGTTCATTACCTGAAACAAAAAGCGTCACAAATGAAAAATAGTAATAAAGATAAAAATACCTTAAGAAATATAAAAGGAGCTTTCAAAATTATGTACACAAACTGCTACAGGTGAAAGTGTGTTGAAACTGAATAACTTTTCCAAAAAATACATATACTGCTTGTTCTTGATTTAGGTAAGTAAATTCTGATTAACTTTGCCACAAGAACAAGCAAAATGTAAATTATTTTTTTAGTACATGTGTTTTTGGAAAAGTAATTCAGCTTTAGCAACACTATCACCTGTAGCAGTTTGCGTACATAATGTTATAGCACCTTGTATTATTATACCTACATTTATATTATTTTATTACATGCCTACTAATTATTATTTCATTTCAGATTTTTAGCAGCCGGCAGTGACTTCAAAATTATGCATACGAATTACTACCGAGGAGCAAGTACAATAGCAAAAATTGTGAGGACAGTTTGTCGTGTCATATGGAAACATCTATTAGGTCAAAATATACCTCCTATAACAAAACAGCTTCTAGAAGATGTCGCTATTGAGTTTGACAAGAAAGCGAATTTTCCTAACTGCATAGGAGCTCTCGATGGTAAACATGTCCGTATTTGGTGTCCTGCGCACAGTGGATCACTATTTTACAATTATAAGAGCCATAATTCAATAGTTTTATTAGCTCTTGTTGATTCTAGATATAGATTCATTTTTGTCGATATAAGAGCATATGGAAAGGAAAGTGACTCCACCGTTTTCCACAACTCTAAACTTTATGATTTAATTATGAGACATAAATTACCTATTCCTGCTCCAAAGCCTTTTCCAGGTTGTCAAAATGCAACTCCATTTGTTTTTATGGGAGATGAAGCATTCTCAATTTCGAATAACGTCATGCACCTTTACTCAGGGAAGCATTTGTCGGTACAACAAAGAATTTTCAATTATCGGTTGAGTCGAGCCCGAAGATACGTGGACTGCGCTTTCGGCATCCTAGCCAATAAATGACGCATATTACATCGAGCTATGAATGTGCAATATGAATTTGCGACAGACATTATTAAGGCATATTGTGTACTACATAACTTTGTTTTGAATCGAGATGGAGTACAAGCGTCTGATGACATTATCTTCGATGAATCTGATTTTCAAATGTTGCAATCGCCGACAACTAATGAATGTAGTATAAGCCCACAATTAATAGGAAATAATTTTTGTAATTACTTTTCTAGTGATGTTGGTGCCCTTAGTTGGCAATTAAAAAAAATATGAACCTTCTTATTTACTATTAATACTTTAATAGATTTGATTTAGACTATTTGACATGTTGTAAACTTCGAATAAACAATTTAGGATTTTATTTATAGTATTTGTTTACCTTTTAGGATTAGAGCGCCATATACCTATAGACTTTATAGTACGTTCAGTAACTATGCCTTAAATTTTGGCTCATAAAAAAAATAAAGCCTTTTTTAATAAACAAAGTACTAGTCTGTGTTCTGTGTTTGTTAAGCGAATGATTAAATTCTCTGTGTACAATAAATTATTTATATTTATAACTCGGATTTTTAAAGAAAGGGACTGAAAATGGCGCTGTTATTTGTTTCTCGCTCACACAAGCATAAGTGTGAGCGTGAGGCAAATAGCAGCTGTGTGTGTAACCGTGCCGTGTCCAGGCCGTGGCGTGACAGTGCGCTGTCGGTGCTAAAGTCTATATAATACTCTATGGTCCGTGCGCTGTCAGTGGAAAACAAAATAACGTTTCATACTTAGATAAATTATTGGTCTCGCTCCAGTCGACTATGGACTAGATACCGTCGGCATACTTGTCAATGCGGCAATAAATACTACGCTGAAATCGGCGTATTCGAGTATATCCAAGTAAGTCACATTGACAGCTGTGTATGAGCCATGACAATTTTTCATAAACACACTTCAATAGTTGCCGCATTCACGGAGCTGTTGTTTTTAGATAGCACGGTATCTAGTCGAGCGCAGCGAGACCAATAATTTATCTAAGGTTTCATACATTTTACCACTAATCAATGCCATCCCTTGAACTAATAAGTAGTCAAAGAGTGTAATTTTTAAGATGTCAGAAAGTTTCCCATTGTTTTTTCTGTTTTTCTATTGTTCAAAAGTTGAAAATTAAAAGTTGTTGTACAAGTTACTAAATAATAACTCATTTCAAAAGAGAAGATAAAGATACATGCTACTACTTACCCAGTTTTGATTTTTCGGTAGCGTCTTTTTCGTTGTAATTATCGTTTACAAATGCTGTTCCATGCCTCTTGTTTTATAAGTTTCGTCACTAGAATCCCACAAACAAGGGCAATCCTGAACCAAAGATATAAACAAATCGACATAAACATCAGACATTTTAATTTGCTTACGGGTTGACGCGTATTGTTTGCAAGAGTGCTAGAAACAAACTGAATCATAGTCACTAAGTATGACGTCATAACAATGGAATTTGCGCCGCGTTGCGACGCCGCGCCGCTAGAATCGGCAGTGACGCCGCTGCCGATTTTAGCGTTGCGTCGTCGCAACGCGATTATGTCTTCCGGCCCTAAAATGCTAATGATTGCATGTTTGAGATTTTAATTACGAGTATCATCTACTTTGAGGTACTCTCTTTTGAACCTTTTGATAACTTATGAAGAAATAACTATTTATTAATTGCCACTAATTAGTCCTAATTATAATTGCAGATATCTCTAATCAATTCGTTTGCTCTATGTTTTTTTTATATTCTGAGCAACCACTTGTATGAATGTGAACTACTGTGCAGGCGCCCGAGAAGAAATTGGCCGAACGAATATGCTGTTCACAGAATCTTACTGGCCAATCGCGGCGAGTATGCGAATGTGCTAGCAAGATTGGGGTATAGATTTTGGCATTGCAGCTCCGTCTGTATCTATCATATTGGTGTCTAAAATTTAACTTCTACACTCGTTAATCAACGTATCAAACAATTTATTACGCAAAATGGTGACGTGAGCGCATCGCGCCCGGGGAAGGATTTTCCGCTATTTTAGGTTTGTTTTCACTCATCTGAAAATTTTCTTGCAATATAACATTTGACGCGGTGAAGCTATGACGCTCATTCAAGTCTCAATCGATAACTCACGTCAATATGTATACAGGTGCTTATAGTGAAGTTGCATGTTTAAATTGAAAGTAAGAAAAAGTCATACTATTGGCCTGTAGGGGAGCGTGGGGTAGTGAGAGCGGGTGGATAATGGGAATGATGGCGATAGGATAGAATCTATGCGCGTTCGGGTGACCTTAAGCATTCGGCCTTTTCCGTCATCGATCGAGAAAGTTCGCCTAACGCGCACGAGTTTTTAGTGCCATGAGTCACGAGGGACGGTTGTATGTGTTTTTCGCCCCGCGCTTATAAAAACAGTATATTCTTATTGTATTATTTTTATACTTATTACATACTTAAATTCGTCTTCTTACAAGTGGCATGATTGGAAGTCGAATAAGATATTTGTGCAATTACTTTTCAAAATTGTGGTCAGCGGGTAATGGGAGCCTACATGGCTCTCATTACCCGACATAGCTCTCATTACTCCGCTATAGTCACAATGTATTTTTAGGACATTTTAAATTTATATTTGTTTGTTTATGGTTTTAGATGCCGCGTAAAAAAGATCATACAACAAGAAAAGTTTCTTGGACGGTAGATTCGTTAGAAAATGCAATTACTACTCTCAGAAGAGGAGGCATTTCGGCATACAAAGTATCTCGGGAAACTGGCATACCTTACAGCACTTTAAACTAAGGGATACAATTTATCGAAAGCTAATGATGATAGCTACAAAAACTCTCTTAAGATGGGAAGACACACTGTATTCACTTCTAAGCAAGAAAAGATACTGGCTGACATTCTTCCGACTATGTCAAATAAATTTTATGTACTGACAAGAGAACAATTTCGTAAAGTACGTTACGGCATAGCAAAACACTAGGTATTGCAGAAAAGTTTAACCATGTCAATAAAATGGCTGGAAAAGATTGGATGTCTGGAATTTTACAGCGTCATCATGCGTTGAGTATCAAAAAACCCGAAGCCACAGGTATCAATATAATATTTGGATTTAATAAGACTGAGGTAATACTTTTTTTTTATTATTTGGAGAGATTGATGATACAATACAAGTTTGAACTACAAATGATGTACAACGTAGATGAGACTGGTGTGACGGCCGTCTAAAAGACTGAGAAAATTATAGCTCCCAAAGGGCAGAAACGCGTTGGATCTGTTACGTCATGGAAAAGAAGCAAGACCGTCACAGTAATATGTGCTATTAGTGCTTCAGGGTCTTTCATTCTACCTCTTTTGATTTTTCCTCAACAAAGTCACTCACCACAGCTGGAAGAATCGGTACCACAGATGTGGTACCGATGCGGAAATTGCGGAAACTGGGCCCATAAAAAATGTTCTGGCAGCGATAGTCCAGCTTCTTATATTTGTGCTTTTTGTTTGGATCATTAACGGGTCTAGTTTTGTTTTCATTTAACAATTTGATCTTTATTTATTTATTTTGTTTGAATGTTCGATTTTTTTGTTTATATATTAGTAGTTCTTTGTATTAACAACTAAGATTTGCTTTGTAAATATGTTTGGCTTCATTTTTGGGAAGAAGTAAAAATTATGGCTCCCATTATCTTATATATTTTTGTAACATTTTTGATCTATTACAATTCACAAATTTATAGTATGTGTCGACACTTTTACATAAATAAAGCATACGTTAGTTTAAAGGACTACTATCTATATTCTCTACATTATCAAAATGTTATAACAGCACTGATAAAATACTTTCGTGTTTTTCTTTAATATATCATTTTATTGAATCCCATAACTCAAAGAAATACGTTTTATTAAAGGAGCACTTCAGTGAATTACCTGAAAAGAAAAACATAAAATTTAATTAACATTGTAAAAATCTCATAACGACATCTCTCAGCTCTCTACGAGTTAGAGAGAGCCATAGCACCCACAGGCTGTACTTTACTTTAGATCACACTTATATCAATATGTAAAAACATATTACAACAAGTGTGCATCACTGCTAAAAATTGTAGGACCAAGAGAAATAAAAATTTTGCATTTTTATCTCAAATTATATTTAAACTTCACAGCACTAAAATATTACAAATACTACAGAACATATAGAATTAAAATACATTAAACATTGCAATACACACATTGACCTTGAATTTCCATGTCACAAACGCACAAATAAACAAATTTCGGGAAATATTATTGCGAAAGTGAGTCACTGGTAAGCGAAGTAAAGGGTTGTAGTAAATAATGCGCAACGCCGCACTTCAAAGGTCAAAATGCAAGTGAAAAACAGTTATTAGCGACGGCATTTATATGTTTTCGGGTAGTTTGTTTATTGTACTAGTTAGTGAAGCAGACAATTTTGCAGACTTAATTGTTTCCGAACAGAACAGCAACGATCATCGGTACAAAAATCACATGTGAACCCATTGGCATCGTCAGGATCAACTCCAGCGCACACGTCGTGTCCCCATCTCAAACAAAAACAGCATCTGATGGATCAGACCTCTATTGTTTTTCGAATATTTCTCATTGCAGAACAAGCAATCTGTGTCGTCTTCATCCGAAGAAGATTCAGACATTTCTAATTTCTTTTTTTTGGACTTTGGTGCTTGCTCTGTTTGTTTTCTTTTGTTTATCACATTTACTTTTCTCATGTTTTTTTTCAAGGTATTTTTTCTTTTTTTAAATCAATAGAAATTATATTTTCTTTTCCTTGTGTTTTTTTCATTTTTTAAAACTTTTCGTAGTCGTGCATGCCTGAAATTCTTTTTAATTTGTTTTCTGCTTTTCTTTCTTTTTCTTCTTCCAAGACCTTTTTGTATGACGTGTTTGTAAGTATTACTGTTGTGTCTCGTACTTTATTAGTTTTTATGTGTCTTCCCTCTATTTTTATCAAGGGATGAATTTAACGTGAATGATGTCGAGGCAACAGATGACGCAGAGCGGTGATTTTTGTCCTAATATGTCAATAAGTAGGAGCGCGCGATGGAAGGCGATGGGAATGGGATTCTCTTGTTTTTAGTGTGACGTCTAAATTTCTTGTATGAG
This sequence comes from Druceiella hillmani, assembly GCA_039881145.1. Taxonomy (NCBI): domain Eukaryota; kingdom Metazoa; phylum Arthropoda; class Insecta; order Lepidoptera; family Hepialidae; genus Druceiella; species Druceiella hillmani. Next base: position 11,017,311 of record JAYKKI010000038.1, on the reverse strand, counting down.
AAAAATATCTGGCCAGTATCAGAAGAATGGGATCTTCTGCAGATGGTTTAGAATGAGCTAAGAAATTATTAAACCACTGTGAGAAGACCTCAATTTTTATTCAACCTGACAGGTTGCAAGGGGAAAATTTATACCGCCATTGCTCATTTTTTTCGCTTACAGATGAAAATTGAATTGATAGATGGGGCTCCACCAGGCTCAGTATGTACTGAGCCTGGTGGAGCCCCATCTATCAATTCAATTTTCATCTGTAAGCGAAAAAAATGAGCAATGGCGGTATAAATTTTCCCCACGTGATCCGCAAATAATAGCTCTATTTGATTCGCCTATTTAAACAGACGTTATCCTTGCCACTTGCTTTCGACCTTTCTGGCAAATATCTTGATGTCTTTGGTCGGGACTGTGTTCAACCTAGTCTTATTGACGTTAAAAATATGATGAGGGGGAAATGACTGCTCTTCTTGTGTTTTTTTAAATACGGTAAAACTTGTCAAAAATTGGCTTATTAAAAGCACGAGCTCGAGCGCAGATGTTGATTCCGGTGCACGCAGAGTGATAGCAGGATGCCTTTGTCGAAACCCCCTTATCCACTTCTTACAAACGCATATTTTATATTATTTCTTTCAACTACATTGTAAACAAATTGTAGGACACTTTCAGTCATTAGCCCGTATGTAGTTTCCTTATTCTCTGCAATGTGTTATACACGTTCCAGTTCCTGCTCTTCGTTAAATATTTACTTCATACTGCCCATTGCTTTAACACCCCCAATAGTATAAACATTTTTCTTTTTCACTCGTCTTTCAAGTGCCTTAGGTGGAACTAAAAATTGCTTACTGGCGGTTTTATATGGTATGCCATCTTCCACGGCATTTAATACATTGATCATGGAGCTTTCGTTCCAGTTCTGGAGCGTAGTTTTTCTAATATATTTTTGAACCATTGTTCCTAGATAAAAAACACTCGTTTATAAACATAAAACATAATCCCTAACACGAACTTAGCAACAACATAAACAGCAGATTAAAAGCTATTTCAGCTATTTGCATTATTGGGTTGATAGACCTTACAACACACTCGAAAAGAATTAGTTACATTATACCTATATTTGAAATAATTACAGTATAAAACGCCAATTTATTTGAAAGTAACTAAACTCAACACTAGGGTATAAAATGATGGATGGTGGGATTTTTTGGTACTACCTATAAAGGGATCATTTTACTCTAAATGCAAAATAATCTAAAAAATCACAAAATGAGCTAGTTGTTTCAACTACAATAATAAAATATGGCTGATTACTTTGCTAAACGACACCAGAAACTGATACAAACTCACCCATTACATAATATCTACTATGACTAACGCTACATAATGTCGAATCTGGGCTTGACTTAGATTGAAGGCAGTGATTTTTATTTTTATGCTATAAAATTACTCAAAATACTAAAAAAATCTATGACATTTTGTAAAACACTGTGGGGCTGCGGGAAAACGTGTTCCACCTAAACATCCTAGATGGCACTGTTAAGTCGGTAAAACAGATGGGGATCGTTTTACTTCTAGCGATATACCTTCTTCTACTTCCTCTATTCTTTATAATATTTTTCCTCACTTTTGCTACTTCTTAAGAGAGTTGTCTTATTGGCAACAAGCAATATTTTATTATTTATGGGCCTTGTATCAATATTTTATCTTAAACAGAGACAATGTTTGTTTTATTGCCATAAGTTAAATGTTCCTGTTATTATTTTCCAAATATTTGTTGTGCTTATGGGAAATTACGATTCGTCGCTTTTCTCTGTCGGTTAAACTCTTGAGCAACATGAACGAAATTATCCTTAGATAGTTTTTCTCAAAAATTTCTCGCTTTAACCCTCTTGGAGTAATCATTACGTTGCATAATTTATCTTATGGGTTTTTTGTTTAGACACTATAGGTATCTTCAATGTATTGTATAATCATTCTTCATTACTTTTAACGTATTTATGTTTTTTAGCTTGCTGTTCACTTTTTTCGTGTTTCATTAGAAAAACTTGAAAATGAAGACTTTAACAATTGAATGTTTTATTCTGTCCTATAGTTTAAATATAACAGTGAATTATAATATCCATATTTCACTTGAAACCATTAAAGTTTTTTTCTTTTCTCGGTCTATAAAAAATTGTCTATTATTTGCAAAAAAAAAATAATGCATTTAAAGAGTAGTCCAGCAAAGTTGATGTCATCAAACCACAGCGATATCATATTGATAAAATATTTAGTGCGCTGGTAGTCATTTTTAAAAATATTTTGGAGTGAGGTTGTGAGGCAAACCATAAAGCATATTCACTAGCCTTAAAAATTTAAACTTTTAAACATATATGTGTACGTTATTTTTTAATTTAGTTAGAAATGTTAAATAAATATTTAAGTAAAATGATGCAATATCCTATTATTAAAGTTAAAATATAGTGATGAGTGGGTAAGACAGTATTACGAAAAAGAGATGGACTCCTGTTATCATACGTTTCCAATGCACTTATCAGTAGGGAGTTACCAATGTTCGGTGTTTCGGTACCAATCTTCGCGGCCGCCACCAGTCGCCCGAGTCGCAGGACGAAATGCCCGATGTATTTTGTGGTCGTGTGCAAAAAATTGATTTCCAGCAGTTCCTTTAATTTTTTTTTATCTCGGTGTTATACGTGATATTGCAATAGATTGAACACAATTTAGAAATGAGTATAAAATAGTTCATATGAGAGACATTTATGAACAATTAGGTGATTACCTATTTTCTGTCATTGATTATAACTGTTTTTGTTATTTATTTACATTTTAAATCCCCTTGAACATAAGTTTCACCTCATAATACCCTCTTCTGGTTTTTGGCGTTTTTTTTAAATTTACTCATTATAATAATAATTTTAAGTCATTTTTTTGTTTCTGAAAATGTTTCAGAGTGGTTAAAATATTTATAGAAAGTAGACCGAGAGCTATGGCCAGAAAAAAGCAATGTTATATACTTACAATGTTTGCTGTGTTAGAAAAAAATGGTATATATTTAGTAGGAATTCTAATATTGTGAGTACAGTTCGTATGCCATTTCGTCTAAGGACTCTAGTTTAATCTTTAGCGAAGAAATTATGATAAAAGTATTAGATATTCATTATTTTACATATAAAAGATATTTTTTTTTTCTAAATAGTTTCAGTGGCTCTCTATGCATCGTTTCATTCAATGGAACTATCGAGAGAAACAGTCACCCCATTCGTTCTTGGAGGTCTCTCGCACAGTCTTCGAAGATAGCCACCGCTTATTCAGCATTTGGGAAACCTATTCCGCATCTTTTATCTTTGCAGGGTGGGGCTGTATGGCGGATGACCCATAATATCTACCCCGACGTAGTCAAATATTTAGTCGGTCATGTAACTGAGTGTGCAGAGATGTTGTCGTAATGAAGAAGGATTCTATTATGAGAGCGTTGTTAGCAAATTTTTTTTTAAAATACAATTTATATATTGATTCAGTAACGGTATAACTCTCAATATAAAAGTCTTGGATTATTGTTTTGAGCGGCGCATGCTTCTTTTATATCTTAGATTATATGAAAAATTATAATAAAACATATAGTACTTTAATAGTTATAGGTAGACAATTATTTGCAACTTTAATTATTGTATTTTTATTTTGTTTGGTGTAAATTATTTGTAAGGGACCCATAGAACTTAATTAATTATATTTGTTAATATTTTTCATTTTTGAAATGAGTCGTTAAGTGCACACATATTACTTACATCACTTTTACAAAGGTAACTCCTATGAGCGTGCCATATGTACGTATAATTTTAGACAGAAGAACCTGTTTATCGCCAAGCAACTTGTATTTTTAAAGAACAAAATAATACACATATACTTGTATAATGATTTGTATTTTTTGCATGTTTTCACAGTTATAGTATTACAATTTGTCGTTCATCCTGCTATTGATATCGAATAATAATTACATCAATCTATACGTTGAATATATTTGGCGTTAATTTTGTAGAAATTCATTATTCACAATTAAATTACACTACATGATGTGTATTATTTCTACTTTCTTTAAGTTCTTTACCACGACCTAGATTTCGCTGTATTACAACATCTTCAGGTTAACTATTAGCAAAGATCAATCAATTAACAATATTTGCTAATAGCCCAGTCCACCTGAAGATGTTGTAATACAACGAAACCTAGGTCGTGGTAAAGAACTTAGAAATAATACTACAACACCTAGTTTCATTTAATTGTGAATCCATACGTTATTTGGTAATACAATCGTAGATATTTATTCGTAAACACTTGCAGTAACGCTGCCCTCTGCCGTGATACACGTGTATCAGTATAGGTATGTACATCACAGCGACACGGTATACGTTACTTACTGCACGATAAATAGTTTCGAAAATAAATAATTTTTCGTGAGCGGGATGACTAGTTATCCGTTATTGCAACGATAACTATTTACGTTTCACCATGACCATCTCTAGTCAAAAACCGAAGTTGGCCGAGCGACTGATACGAAATTGACCGAGCATAGACATGCTGTCCACACAATCGTACTCGGTCTGTCTCGGCGAGTGTTCGATTAAACATAATACAATGAGACGACGCGAGTGTTCAATTAAATACGATGCGAGTGTTCAATTAAATGGCAGACATGTGTGGCCACACTTGCCACTTGCAATTAAAACTGCGGTGGTGAAATTACATTCAATCTATGCCTAGCGTAACAACACCTGTCATTAAAGGCTGATTTACATATGGTTTAGTCAAGTAGTGAGTTAATTTGCGGATCTGATGATTTAAGTACTTATCATAGTTTAGACTGTAATCATCAAATTTTTTTTTAAAACTAACTAATGTATAAAAATGTACGCAATACAATTACATTGCACAGAAAAAATACATTGCATTCATATACAATTACATCACAATGAATCTGGGCTTCACACCGATATCCAAAGATGTTAGAAGGCTACTACCGGCGAGGCCAGCCTTTTGCCGATATCACTGAGAAATAGTATTACAGAACATATCATATCTATTACAGAATATATTCGTAGGACATATTCATTATAAATCTATCTATTACATCGTATATTAACATTAACAATGTTTGTTCAGCCATGCTGTGGGACTTATTAAATGACATTGTTCCAAGTAGAAATATTTTGATATCGTTTAATTTAAAAGTAGTGTTTTCTTTCGCCACATATCATTTCTTTTGTGCCCAGATAATTTTGATTGTGTTTACTTTACAGTGATATGACAGTAATCTTAGTATTTTGCAGTGATATGTATTCTCAAACAGCTGCCCTCAGAACAACATTCGCCATTTCAATTACACTCATAAAAATATTACACATCGTTATGTTAAATAACGAACTTAACATTACAAAACACGTAATAACATAATTAACTTAATATAATACAAAATAGTATTATAAAACGCTAGAAATTTAGAGAGCAATATCGAAAAATGATAAGTCAGTGCGCCCCACGGTTTGTAATCACCATTGCGTTGATAAATGTAGCAAGCGAGCATTGTATATACGTGGTATAGGGGAGGGCGGGGCTAAAAGTGTCGATTTTTAGAAAATGACAAATTAGTAACAGAAAATATTGTGCTAAGCTTTGCAACGCCTATGCAATAGATGCAAAATTTAATGTAGATTATGAAGTAATACCTTGTTTTTTCATTATTCATTTAAATTTTTGTACATACTAATTTATTTGCCAAATTTCGGAAAGGACCAACTTGCCCCTTTTTGGGGTTAGTTGTTCCCTGATTGGAGTAAGTTGTACCTTAAGCTGTCATGTTCAGTTTCCTTCGCATTTTTTATAAATAAAAACAATTATTAATTATATTTATCATGTATTAATAACAAAATTATCTTCTCATGAGTAATGCTAAGTAACAACACGTATATTTGAACAAAAAACTGAAAATAACAAAAAGTTTTCTCTTTTAGGAAAGCTATTACTTGAAACAGAACTAATTAACTTAAAATAAACAAATGTTTAACATTATCAATGCTAATCTAGCGATATCAAATCATTTCAGACTTTAATAATCACATATTCCTTGCATTAATTATCCATAATCAGCCTTTAGGTTCACATAAACTTCTATAAATTGCTATATGTAAAATTATTCGATCCAGGATCCATCAGACTTGCAGTTAGGGCAAACGTAAAATGTTATAATATCGGGATTCAGTAGGCATTTTGTATGAGCCCAATTGTTGCATTCCGAGCATTATATCCAGTCTTCGCCAGGACGTGAGTTAGAATAACTGTCACAACAAATTATACAAAAGTATTCCAAGTTCGCCTCTTCTTCGCTATCATTATTATTAAATTCCTGCAAGACCTTTGGTTTGTAAGACTTTTCATTGTTTTTTCCCTTCCACTTCCCTTTTCCCTTTCCTTTGCCTTTAACATTAGCCTTTTCCTTATTTGCTCTTATAACCGTTTTAGCTTTCTTCTTCGATTGTTCTTCTTCTAAGGCTTGCTTTCCTGGAGTATCAGTTAAGAATGCACATTTTCTGATACGCCTTTTAGTATTTCCTGATCGTGCAGGTGCTTTGGGATATGGTCGGATAATTTCGGGAGAGAAGGCTAAAGTTTTGCGTGCAACTGACTGTTTTTCTTTGTCATTCTCAGAATCGCATTCAGATGAAGGTTTTTCTTGTGTTGTTCTAATGTTCTGAATACCAGAAGGTCCAGGTTCATCATTGAATTCTGCAACACAAGATGATTGCAAACCACGAACATTGATTGGATGCTGTGCCTCAGATTCCTTACTGCAGTCATCGGGAGATGTTGCTGTATTTTGAACTCCAGAAGTTCCTGGCTCGTCAGTAATATCTGTTACAGCAGAGGGCTGCACATTTGTTGATTGTTCCGCTGTAATTCCTTGATGATCAAGATGTTCAGGACATGGCCGATCCGTGACGTATGATGGGGCAAAGTCTTCATCAGTAAAAACATTGGCATCATATGGATAAATTCCCGTCTTTTCGAAAGCTTTAATAATATTTATAGGTACTAAAGCTAAAGAAAATGCATATTTTACAATGCTTGGAATTTCGTAGATGCTCATAGTTTTGCCAGGATTATTGCGCATCCAGTTGTCTTGAGCTTTCGAACAATAATTTTTGAATGGACCTTTCACCCCTACGTCCAATGGTTGCAGGCGGTGCGTACAATGTGGAGGGAAAGAGAGCATAATAATAGAATTCGCCTTTGCTTTTTCAACAATATTGATATCAATGTGGGACTGATGATTGTCCAGAAGTAACAAGACTGGATCTGATGGTGATGGTTTTGTATATTTAATAAAATGATCCATAAATAATGAAAACTCTGTTGCCGTTATCCATCCAGAACTATTACCTGCACCAATTGATTCTGGAAGGGCATCTCTAGTTCGACTGTCACTAAAGTTCCTCTTTCTGCAGATACTGTAAAAAGCAAGGGGGCCCCCTTGCTTAATACCTTTTTGTACAACAATTTTCTTTGGTTTCAATACGATCGTTACACCAGTTTCACATTCCATTCTAAATTATAGATTCTCGATGGTGGGAAATGGTATTTATCCAAAACGTTGGCTAATTTAGTAAAAAACTCAGCAACATTGTGTTTATTGAAGGATGCCGCTCTTCCAGCACTTGTAGATTCAGGAGTTCTAATTGAAAGGTTTTTATTCCTTTTTATAAAACCACTCAGCCAATCGGATCCAGCCATTTTGTTGTTGTGCCATGAAGGTGAAATGATGGGCAAATCATATTTCGCGGCGCATTCGTAAGCAAGTTTTCGCACGTCATCTGGTAACAGACCGAAGAAGATAGAGGAACTCTTCAATAAGTATTCAACTTAAGATTGTTCTTGTTCTTCATTAAAGACGGATCGTACTTTTATATATCCAGATGTAGGTTCTTGTCCTGCTTTTTTAAAATTGTTTATCAAAAAGTAATTTTCCTATAAATTGAAAAATAATTACATTTTATACATTTTTTGGCTTAAAAAATTACTCTAGATTTTATCTCTCAATTAAGTAATAAAACTAATTAACTTTTGCAATATTTTTAATAAAATTTGCATGGTAATCACTTGACTCCATAAGTCGTCGGATAAGTCGCTAAATTATTTTTGTCGTTAAAACTTTTTTTTGTCGCTAGTACTTAAGCCAAAGTCGTCATTTCTAACGACAAAGTCGCTAAATTGGCAACACTGGCTATGTTCGCGGGAACCGCGCCACACTTCATGCATGTTGCTATCTCTTTTTGTCTTAGTGCTAAAGCCATCGGAACTACTTACCCAAAATACCTCCCCTACATAAGTTACCATATGTGGGCATACAGTAAACAAGAAAAATTTAATGGATCTCCTGAATCTATATGCCTTTGGACAAGAAGTGTGTCCCTTGTGAACACATATATAAAGAATGTCGTAAATAATTAAACTAGTTGTGCCCTCGGATTAATTCAGATTTGTACGTACATTTATATATGGTCACTTCAATACAATTGTTAGGTTTTGTGTTTGTGCAACAGGCGGATATATCGATAACCATACGAACCCGCATTGGTTGTCCTCAAAACAAAAACTAATAATTTAGTTTTACCAGACATGCATATCCGAATGGAGAATAAAAGTTTATTGCCCTGCAATATTCATAAGCACAAATCGGTATTTTTATCTGATATACTGTTTTAAAATAATATTATTAACTAAATCTCAAGGTGTATTAATTATAAAAATGGGTATTACATTTCTTTTCTTTCTAATATCTATTTAAATGTTTTTTAAATTATTCAAGTAATATAAAAAATAATATAGGTATGTCGATTGAAATAAATATTTAATTATTTGTCGAAGATTTTGAGATGATGAAACATTACATTTTTCACAGCCATTGATATACATATATTACATTTTAAACTACTTGTACGAAATTAGATATATATTTTATTTTCAGAACAATATTTCAATTATTATAATATTTTGCGGTTAGAACACTATGCCGCTCATAATGCGTTTTCTTTTTGGAAGACTATTAAAATGCGTCATAATGAGTCACTGCGATTGCTTTACAATATATATAAATACAATCACGGCTTCGTTTCCGGGTATTAGCGTAGGGTAATTCAGTATGATATGGCCTGTTCAATGAAACGACCAACCGCAATATTTTAATGTCTGCTTTAGATGTCGTGTGCTAAGATTGGTGAGCGATTGCTACTCGAACGTGTACGTATACATTTTTTATTGAAAAAAAAAATTATGTTGTAGTGTTAATATTTTTAAAACTTATTATGTTTTTTCGTTGAAAATAATGACCTGTCGATAACATAACCTCAAATCGAATAACAAATTCATAAGTGGCGCTAAATTTATATTCGAAATTATACTTTCCATATTATGCTTACGTATCTGATAATTTAAAAAATTACAGAGTTATTGAAGAGGTTTCAATGTTGCTTGGGAATCTTACATTAGAACGGGTTCAAGAAGAACTATCGCCAATAATGCCTTCAACATCAAGATCTAATAAATTACCGTTCATACGTTGATAAGGACATGAAAAACATTTGAATAGCTATCTGTCCGCCTGTAGCACAAACACAAAACCTAACAATTGTATTGAAATGGCCCTATATAAATGCAGATGTGACGAGTTAAGTCTTTATTAACGTATGTACGGTTATTTACTTGTTAAATAATAAGTTGAAAATGGTGTAAATAATATAGAATACCCTTCTATTTCTTCGACGAGTCAAGTGCACGTTCACCCCACTCATTTCCTGCATTATGCTAACTCAACACACTTACTTAAAGCGACTTAATTTTGTTTATTATTTTCTTTCCTTAATTATATGATGCTCACTTCGATCTCTCTTACGCTGGGGCCTCATACATCGCGATGATATTCGTGTGAGAAAACTTCGTCTTCTGCCTACGGTGAATGTGCATGGCCACATGCATTATTGTGATGTTCTATCACGATAACCAAATGAAAAAACAAGATGGAGGAAGGAATCGCTCTATATTTTATGGCGGCAAATAATAATTTGTTATATATTTTGTCTTATCTGCAAAAGAAGATAAAAATAAGGAAAAGGCGATGATGGATGATAACTATCCATAATTCACGATTTTCAAGTACGCCATAATAGAGTCTCGTTTCTTTTTTGAATCTTCTATTATGCAAACCCAACCTAGATTATTTTTTATTTTCACTTAAGCATCATAGATAAGATCTTTTTGCTTGTGACCCGGTTCTTTCGGATACCATAATATCGACTTCGCCTTGTAATTGCTAATATACTCTAAAATGATCTCGTTACTTCAATCCATATTGAAATTATACGTCATATAACCTAATTTAGGCTGACACGTCCACTACACCTATGTCAGTACGCGAACTGAAGTGTGGCCGCGCAAGCGAAGTTCATCGCGTAAAAATCCTTTGAAGTTTTGTGAGATTTTATTTGCGAGAGTTTATCGACGTCGGAGAGTATCGTCTTCGGCTTCGTACGAACGCTATATACATCGCGATACCGCGAATATCGGGTTATCACGATGAGTGCGGGCTGGGCATCAAGGAACGATTCGACCAAAAAATAGTGTGCAACACATACTGTACTAAAATTCCCTAATCACCAACGATATTCAACGCTTTAATAATGATTTAAGTGTGTGGTGAGTGTAGTTTTGTTAAGATTAAATAAAATATATTTACATGAAATTGTTTCCGTTATCTGTGTGAAATTATATTTCTAGGATTTCATAGTAAAATAAAGCAATCTTTAATTTCGTTACGTCTATTCGTTACAGCCTTCTAGGTGTTTCTACACGTATAACTCTATGTACACTAAGTTGCCAGAAGACGCTTCATGGGAGAATCTCAATTAATTTACAAAATAATAATAAAACATTTTATAACTATGGTAATTATATCGGATAAGCCAATTTTATGTCGAGCCGTAAAAACGAACAAAATTTTCCTTTTTATGCAATTGATGTGATAAACGCTGAAAGCGATAAAATAATACAGAAATACAATGCAAATATTTCTTACTTAACACTTCATTAGTGAGGAGTGGAAAACTGTGGATGCGATAGTCTGGAGGCATGAGGGTTCGTCACCTAGAACATTTTATGTACTTTTTATACATTGACATGAGGATACAACTAATTAAAAGATAATTCGACTAACGATTAATTTCGAATAACGATTAATTTAAACATTTAACGCAGTACGCGCACTGCCCAAGTTCTGCACACATTTTGTACAGAACTTGGGCAGTGCGCGTACTAAACCATCATCACTTGTAGCCCCTGTTTCCACCGGCAGAGCGGTGTTTAACTTTTGTTAGTGAACAGTGCAGTATACTTGTTAACACAGTGTTGTGCTTTCAGTTGTTAATATGGACGGGCGGGAAGAAGTATTGCTTTGTGGTGCACTCTGTATTTTATTATGTAGTCTTAAAAAGAAATAAAGAGCAAAACCGAGATGTTTGGCGAGGCCCTTTATATAACGACGTAATGAGGAGACCAATATATTTATAGAAGAAATAAGAATAGATCCCTTGAGTGGATTTAAACATTTCACACGAATATCTTGCAAAGATTTTGAATTGCTGATCAATGCAATATTTTGGTTGCCAAATAAGACACAAACTACAGAAAGTGTGTCCCTGTTTCAATAAGGCTTGCGATAACATTAAGATATCTTGGTGGTGGTGATTCTTTTGTCAGTTTAGTGTATTTATTTAAAGTTTCAAAAGAACTTATTATTCGGATTGTACCTGTGTTCGGCATTGATAAGCGTGTTAAAAGAACATATTAAGGCAAGAAAAAACACATTACACCTTTTATATTTATATTAAAAATTAATTGATAATTTTTAAACTTTCTAATGTTTTAATTACTTTACAAGTCTTGCCAATTTCTAATTTCAGAATTTCGCCGTTATAGTCTAAGTATTGAGACGCCCGGAAAATTCGAAAAATCTCCATGATTCCGAGAACTTGACGAACTCTCTGAATGCGGTGACGGCATTGGAGTTGTAGAATATTTTCCAACGCCGATAATTGCGTCATACAATAAAATGTCTATATCCCTTTGCACTAAAATCTCGGTCTGCTCGTCTTTAATTTTATATAATTTCGTTGCGACGGCTGCACCAAAGAAGTCGTCGTCATCTTTTTTCCTTCATTCCATCTGTTTGTTCACGTTATCTATAATGGACAAAGCATGGGCAATTCTCGGGTCTTTATCGATAGCACGACGCTTTAGCAAATTCTTGAGAGACTTAAATTTTTCATCTGGCCTTTCTTGAGCGGATTCTTTAGCCCCATGTTCTGTATGTTCGCGGGTGTCTCGTGACAGCTGAAACAAAGACAAAATTTTCTTTTTTAGATACCTAACACTTTAGAAGAATGGATGATGATGGAGAGTCAGTTCATCTTTGGAATTTCCCTCATTGCATGGGTGCTACGGACGGGAAACATGTTGTTATTCAAGCTCCAAGCAATACAGGAAGTTTCTCAATTATAAAGGCGTTTTCAGCATTGTAGTTTTAGCACTGGCCGATGCATATTATATGTTTAGATACGTGGATATTGGATGTAAAGGAAGGATGTCGGATGGCGATGTCTTTAACAATACTGGTTTCTATGCTAATCTTCAGCAGGGAAAATTAAATTTGCCTCAACCTTATGCGCTACCCGGAAGGAACAAAGCAATTCCACACGCCATAGTTGGAGATGATGTTTTTGCATTAGATGTAAATTTGATAAAACCATACCCTGGTCAACATACCAAAGGATCAAAAGAAAGGATATTTATTTACTGTTTGAGCAGAGCGAGGCGTATAGTAGAAAATGTTTTCGGGATTTTATCTGCAGTGTTTCACGTACTTAGAAAACCTATTCTGTTAGCCCCGGAAAAGGCACAATTGATAACACTGACGTATTGTTACTTGCATAATTGTTTGATGAAACAAAAGTCGTCTTCGCAACTTTATACTTCCAAACCAAGTTACCCATAGCACTATATATGGAAGTTGGCGGCGTGATGCACCCACTGCAAATTTACTTCCTTTAAGATATGTCGGAAGAAGGCCAGCTGGCAATGCGAAAGACATCAGAGAAAAGTTTGCAGAATATTTCCAAACTGGGATTGCCATGGCAAGAAGCAATATCGTAAAAATCATTAGTACATACGTGTAATAAAAAGGAGTTTTCTACTTAAAATCGATTGCCTTCTGATATTGATAGTAGTCGAGATAAAGTGTTAGAGCTTATGCTATCGATCAAAAGGACGTATTCGACTTCGAGTAGGGAGAGAATTTCATAATAAAAAAATTAAAAACTTACCTGCTCATTTATTTCATAGTGTGAGTTAATACTGGCATTAGGATCGTCCCATCCATGAAGAAAATTTAAATATGCATAACCAAACCACTTTGACTTATAGATATCTGTAATCCCAGAACCTGACGATTTTGAATCAGCAATTTTCTTCTTTTCTCGACGGTATTGAGCCAAAATAATTTTCCATTTTCTCATTATCTCCGTTGGATCATAGTTAAATTTTTGAGTCAATCCTTGAGTTGCGTCGTGTTTTCTGTCCCTATTCTTGTAGTCAATATGACTAGAGTCCCATAGTACAGGACACGTTTTAATCGCTTGAATAAATTCGATAATTTTATCATTTGATTAACCCATATTTCACTTTATTGTGCGCGAACAAATAAATGTTTTCTCCAGTGGCGGAAGCAAGACTGAGTTCGCGAACAACAAATACGTGAAAATCGAAACAGGTCCACCGCTTTCACATGTGCGCGCACACAAGAACGCAGCTTTGCGCGCACTTTGCTAGAATGTTCGAGCACAATTTGTTACCGTTTGTTTGTGCGGGTCGACCGAAACAAACATTTGTACCTCACGCTGTGCAGCACTGTGTTGCACATTTCAACACACTGGTGTAATCGTACCTTAAGGGCACGATTCGAAGGTTACAAGAACACATAGGTACTATTCCTTTATGATTCCAAGTTGCTGAGTTCAACGAGTTTCATCGTCAATCTTACATTTTTGGTTACAAACTTGGCACAATACTTATACCTGAAGCTAAAGTAGCCCCTATGTTTGGATACAACTTACTACCTACGGAATTTAATTCACCCGATTTGGAACTAAATTCGCTACTCAACTAAAGTATGTATAAATTAAGCTTAAGTCTAATATAGTCCGGTCAAAACAGACAAAAAAATAATGGTGTCTCAGGAATGGCGATTCACAGGAAAAAAAGTATAAGAGCAATTTTCGTAAATGATTGCATGATCTACAATTTTGATCTGATCTATTTTTACAATAACACTTACCGTTTACGACAAAAATATAAAAAACTGACATTTTTTACCTTTGACCCTGAATAATTTTTCTAGTAGATATAGGATCGATAGAGACTTTTGACATTTCATATTTATAAACTATTATTAGTGTACTTAAGACCTTCACCAATATTCAGCTCTATGCGAATTATTGCCAATTGAAATGTCTATTTTTACCGGACTATAATAGTACTATTATGATGCCCGCTCTACATCAATGGGACACTTGGAACGGCCTTGGGTTCTTTACTTTTATCTATAGCCTCGAGTTTTTACTAATGTGTGAACCATAGATTAAGCAAGTAAACAAAACACTAGTCACTGGTTACTGGCAAAAATGACAGTTGTAGTTGACACACTTGATAGTGTTGTTGGGTATATAGTTGTGGCGTTTTCTTTTTTTTCATATTTTAATTTTCATGTTTTATAAATTAATATTCGAATATATATGTAAAATTAAAGCTCGGAGAAAAACTCATAGTAATTTGTATACTACTCGTTAAACAAAAGTTATTTTTCCATACAATTTAAAGTGGGTTAATTATTTAACTTTCTCAAACTTTCCCCTTTGCTAAATTTGAGTTTGCACTTGGTTTCACGTTTCATTGGGATATTCTCCAATATAAGTTGCTTATTAAATTATCTTCGGAAACATGAGTTTAAGTCGTTTAAATCGTGTCGCAATCAAATGTTGTACCGCAGTGAAAGTTGATGTTCAACCTTACGTGTTGTCAACGGTTCATCACAATGTGTACAAATTAGGTTACTTCAAACCTTTTACAACTGAAAATTCACATCATGGTAGATTTATACAACACAATGCAAAACCCGACTGGAACAGAGCCGTAAGTGAGGCTGAAAAAATAGTTGGTTACCCGACGTCCTTTTTAAGTTTACGTTGGTTATTGAGTGATGAAATAGCTAACGTAGCTCTACATTTGAGGAAATTAGTTGGCAGTAATCATCCTCTATTAAAAACAGCTAAGTGAGTATTATTAATTAAACAAGTCTGGTGTAACGAAAATGCGAATCTTTTTTTTTTTGGTTTAAATGAAAGAAAAAAGTAAAAATGAAGTATCAGCAAATTTAGGGTTCGGTCGGGATTATTTTATTAAGAAGTAATTTGAAAAATTTCCTACACAAAAGTGCGGTTTTCTGGACTATAATAGTACTATTATGTGAAATAGTCAGGTCCGAGGTCTAATTTTTTAAATATGTCGTTTTTCATGTAGACTTTTTCATATAAAACAAATAAAAAACCAGAAATTCGCCAAAACAAGACTTGCACCTTAATAAATATTACTTACAAATCTAATGATACACTCTTATACATTTAATAAGATTTCCAACTTATTTAATTTTTCTCTCCTGATAATTGAATAGCTCTGATATAAAAGTATAGTAGCCCTAATATAAAAGTATAGTTTCTCTCCTGATATTGAATATAAAAACATTTTAGATTATAGTATTGTGTCCAAATATGTAGGACATTTAAATGAATGGAAAGTGTTAGGGCCTGATCAGGTACATTATGAATACATCACAATAGTAATTATTAAGTAGTAATTAGATTATATGTTAGATAGTTTTCTGTGAGATGAAATATTAATTTAAATGTGATTTTTTGTTATATAAAATGTTATAGTTTCTTTCAACATGCAAAGAAGTTTATCAAATTGCTGTGCAGATTATTACTTAAAATATGTATATTTGTGATTGCCCTTCATATAATTTCTGTCAAAAATATATGTAAGCTTTATGATATTTAATTTATGTTTGTCATTTTAAATGCTTTCTATCACCGAAATTTGAGCATTTGTCTTTTGAACCGTATATTGCATTAACCTAGAGGGTATTTGGTCTTACATCTAGAAAGACTAAACTTTTAGGAAACTCAATAGTTTAATGTAAGATCAATTGCATCAGTAAGTATTACGGGGAATAAGTAGAAAGAATGTGTTATATAAAATTGTTAGCTTTATTACATATATTTTAGAAACTTTATTATAAATACTAATTAGATTAATACATCGTCATTATAGAACCAATTCTCCACTAAAATTTCTTTATAATTATTTTTGGGCATCATCTGTTAATGTCTTAAGAATAACAGTTTAATCTTTAGTATGTATGTGATTTTATTTGAATTTATGGTTTCAATTTAAATGTTCTCAGTGATTTTTTTAAAATTTATCTTGTACGTAGCTTTCCTAACTACTGTAATTGGGTAAAATTATAAATAAATAAATGTAATATGCGTATATGTTTATATACATAGGTCATAATGACTATTTAATCTAAGAAAATTAGGTTACGTGTTGTAAACTTGATTTGTGATGATGAGTGAAGTGAATTAGGTAGGCCAGGGTAGAAGACTATGGTATCATTTAAATTTTACAGTTAGTGTGAAAGAATAGATCACAGCACAATAAATAATAGTAATTTTCTAAATATATACATAATTTATAATAGAGTGTCCTGAAAAAACACATTCGTCATGATGTACTGGCTTGATTATACAACCTTTGACTGCAGTGCATCCTGGCCACTCGTCAAGGTGGACTGCTGTTCTGGTTGCCTGTAATAGATTGCTCTCGTAGCAATAAGTCTGCTATTTGTGTAAATTATTTATACAAAATTACACAAATTAATAAAATGTTGTTATTTCTTGCATTGTAGTAGTTAGTAAACAATAAATAGTTAAATTGAGGCAATATCCATATTCAGGAATCTCATTTACAATGGAAAAAACAATATGCAAGCGTGGGGTCTCATTGTATTACTGGTGTCGAAAGCTGCTGGACATAGTCCTGAGATCCCAGCTATGGAGCAGGATAAATCTGCAGGGGTACTACATAGGTATACTTTTTAAACAATTACAAACATTTATTATCTATTGCTTAATTATAAACTGAAATAATTTGAGTTATGATTTTTTGATAGTACCATAATATTGTTTAGCAAATGAGCAGATGGTCTTTTGAAGAAAATGAGTCAAATAAAATTAATGACATCTAGAACAAAAGAAATAATACACGTTACAATAATATGGTAGAGCATCTGGATGAATATACCTATTTGACCTAGGCAATTTCATTTAAATATTGAATGATAAAACAAAAAAAGAAATTAAGTGCAGTATCAGAATGTCATAGTTTATTGAAAGAAATAATGGAAAATCAAGAATATCTCATATGCACTTTGACAACCCTGCCAAGTGTAGGGTGTCTAAAAATAAAACCTACTGCCTTCACCTATCAAGTTACTATAAAATAACAGTTACACCAAGTCGCATGAAACATTAGTGGATAACGGCTGCATTGTTACATCGTGGTGTTACCGACATCTTCTTTAGGCATCATTCTTTAAAAAGATACCTAGATCCAACAATTGCTATGAAAATTTGCAATTATTGTAAAGAATCCATCAATTGTCACATGCAACAATTTGATTTAGAACTTTTTAATTTTTGTAATTTATTAGTGATAAATTTTTCTTGCTTATATTCATTTAGTTCAAAAAGTGCCCATTTTTCTAGCTTTGTTGACTTGTTACCAATGATTTGATAGTTTCACACTACGTCAATCCTAGTCCATGACATGAGATAATTTAATAAGATATGAGATAATTTGATAATTTTATAAAAAAATAATTATTTCATTAGTAATACAGCCTAAACTTAAATATAAAATTATATATCACTGCTATGATGAATGTCATTATTTTTTTCATCATATTCCACATTGTTAGCAACATTTTTTAAGTATTATTGTGGTGTAATGTGTAACTAACCTCTTTGTCGAATGCTGGATGCATATATGCCTTAATAAATAATAAAATACTATGACCCTGAAATATTTTAGTTGCAATAAACTCATAAAAGGCCTGAAACTGTTCTGAAGGAGTAGAAAGATTTTTGACTATTAAACAACTAATAGGAACAAGGTTTTTAAAAACAAATTTGCCATATGTGTTTAGAGATATTAGAGAATCACAATACAAGAACTTTTGGTATACAACTTGCTTTTCTTTTGATCACACTATGATATTAGCTTTTGATAAAAAAGCTGACGATACGTTAGTAAATTTGATTAAACTAAACAAAATATTTTTTCACCGTTAGTTTTGTTTCATAATATAATGTTATAATAGAACACCATAATATAATTATAATTTTTATCCTATTGTTTCATCTAATAACTCACTTGGAAGAGCTATTGACTAATAAGTAATTTCATTTTCAGTCAACGAACTCTAGCCGAGGTAACAGAAATGATTCGTACCAGTCATCTCGTGCATAAGAGTTTGGTAAACCTTCAACCGATGCAAGGATCAACAGACAGCAGCATCGGAGACATGCCATTTGGAAATAAGATTGCCTTGTTAAGTGGTGACTATTTCCTGGCTACTTCATGTAACGAGTTAGCAAATTTAAGGTACAGATAGAAATATGTGTTAAGCTGATATTTTGTAAATATGACATAGAAAGTCGCAATGATTATTTCACTAATATTGGAACTTTTATATTGGGCCAATGTAATATTGAAGGATTATCTAATTTAACAAATTCTAATTTATTTTAATTTAAAATGATACTCTCATATTTTCTACATTATTTGTTTACTTTCATAAGGTTAGACAGAAATGTTACAATATACGTTGAACAGTTATTTTTCAAACTAATATGTTTATTTTTCAGAAATCAAGAACTAGTTGAATTAATATCATCAGCTATTCGAGATCTTGCCGAAGCAGAGTTTTTTGGTGAAAGAGATTTCCAAAACAATCCACTTCCTTCCATGCCTGTAGAAAACAATGAAGATACTCACTCTATTGGTAAGACAGTATTGCAATTTCTTTTCTTTAAAAATATACTTAAATACTAATACCATTTAAAAGACTGTAAAAGAGTAAAAAGGTCTCACCCGTATTATTAAATTTCCGAATCTTGACCTAACTTTTGTAAGTTATATTGAGATTTGGAAATTTGAAAAAAAAAATGAAATGAATGTCTTTATTTAAATATTTGTTTTGTATCTTAATTATATTCATAATAGATGATATACACGAACAGTTTCGTCATTATGTATGCTGTACACAACATCTACGTTTAATCAACCAAAGTTGAGTACTCACTCCAAGGTTTACATTTCGTGTTGAATGTTAAGTATGAGAAATATATCCAGCATAGTCTACTTTATGGTTTATTAAGTTTGGTATTAATTTTGGTATATTAAGTTTGGTAGGTCAACAATAATAAGACATTCATTTTCCTTTTGGTTCTTTATTTTAAGTTGAGATTTTATTTTGGGAGAAGTTATTTTTCCCTCTGAGAATTAAGTGAATAAAATGTACTGATATTTTGTTCACTAAAATTAACCTGCCTCTTAAAGAAAAATTAATTACATAATTGAAGGTTTGTGGCAAATTCTTCTTAATTTTTTTTTTTAATAGAAAATTTAATAATGATTTTCATTTCAAAAAGAATGGCCCTTTGTGATGGATCCGTTGGGTGTGGAAGGCGCTTGTGGACATGCAGCTCGTGAGTGGACGGCGCGTCATGTCTTAGGTGCAGGGGCACTGCTCGGTAAAAGTTGCAGCGGAGCTCTCAAGTTAGCCGGCCACTCACGCAACTTGCAGACTCAAGTATGTTGGTCTTCATATGAATTTTGATTATTTAATAAAAGTTAAGAAATTTAAACCCGTCTACGGAAAGAATTAACTGAAAAGCACGAAACAAGAAAATATTCATCATAACCTCAATTTTTCTCTAAATTTAGGGAAATCTGCATTGTAAAAACTGCTTAATGCAGGGCTTCCTAAACTTATTCGCCTTTGGGACTTTGCTATTTTTTTGCGACGCCCCTCAATCCAACCCCCAATAATACTTACCAATTTTAGTACTAGCCTAGTAACAGGTTATAATAAAAACACTATTTGAACATTTATAATTTTTATTAGAAATTAAGAACGAAATCAAAACATAGGCACAAAAATAAAAAGGTATATTTATTTATGTAACTGGCTGGTTAATGTGAGGGATGTGCTTGCTTTTCTGAACACAGCTTATGAAACCGGGGCTCCAGTTTGGTAATTGCCACTCTCATTTCTTTTTCTAAGTTTATGTTTGACCTGTACTTATTTTTAATTACTGCAACTGCAGAAAAGCCCGTTTCGCACTAGTACGAAGTCGCAAATGGTAATAAAACCTTTGATGCAACAGTGCTGATGGCATGATATTCATGAGAAACTGAGCTCCAAAATTCAAACAGTTTGTCCTTGTCGTATTGAAGCTTTAGGCTGGAATCACAGGACAATTCTATCAGTTGTTCTTCTTCCTCTGTTGAAAGTGTCGATGGTGTGGATAACTGGAAAGGATTTCTGACCCAGTCATATTGCTCCAGATCTTCGGGAAAATATTTCTCAAAGTGTTCGCTCAATGATAACATGTGTTGTGTAAACATATGTTTTAAACAGGGATCGAGGATTTCTATAGATTTTTCTTGTAGAATACCTTGTAAAGCATGGAAACAGTCAATATCTTGATCTTCTAATTTTCTCTTCCATAAGAGCAACTTCTTCTGAAACCCAGTAATTTTATCTGCCAATTGCAGGATATGAGTATTGTTTCCCTGCAAAGACTTATTAAGATCATTTAATTTGTTAAATATGTCACAGAGGTATGCTAATTTTATTATAAACTCTGAATTAATAAAGTTTTGCGTATCATGTGATTCTATATGTAGATACGTGTAAAATTCATTTCTTAATTCGTATACACGTGCAAGTACGTTGCCTTTGGACAGCCAACGAGAGTTGCAATAATGAATTAAAGAAGTGTGCTCGGCCCCCATTTCTTCACAAAGTTTATGGAAAAGTCTTGATTTTATGGGTCGTGTTTTAATGTAGTTCACCAATTTAATAATGCTATCCATCACAACACTTAATTCAGGTGTAATGTTCTTTGCTGCTAAGGCCTCTCTATGTATGACACAATATGTCCATTTTTCACTTGGAGCCTTGGTTTTGATGAGAGCTTGTAGTCCTCCATACTGTCCAGACATCGCTCGGGCACCATCCGTACACACGCCTACACAGTTATCCCAGTTAATATTATTTTCAGTCATATATGAGTTTAAAATCTCGAATAAATCAGTAGCTTTACAACTTTCACATATTTTTCTGCAAAATAACAAATCCTCACATATATTTGTTTCTTGTATGTACCGTACGTAACATATCAATTGAGCATCATCATTACTATCAGTCACCTCGTCCAGTTGAATGGCAAATAAACCTGAAAGTTTCTCCACAATTTGCTCATTAATATCTTCTGCCATGTTGTGAATACGGCGACTAACCGTATTGTTTGAAAGAAGTACATTTTTTATTTCTTTAGCTGCCGATTCTCCAATCATCACCGTTACCATATCAACCGCTGCAGGTAAGATCAGTTCCTCAGCGATCGTATGTGGTTTTTTACATTTGGCAACATCGTAAGCTACCATGTAAGAGGCGAGCAATGCTTTGGTTGGAATTGATGCTCTTGAAACCAAAGCCGTGGTCTGATGTTTTAGCTCTCGCAATTTTCTTACAAAAAAGTCTCTTGGCTTACCTTGTAAATGACTGTGAGTTGATTCCAAATGCCGTTTTAGTTTATTAGGAAGCATATTTTCAGCCGCCAACACTTTGTAACAAACAACACATTGTGGAAGTTCTACGTTCCCTTTAGTAAAGCATGTAAATCCGAAATCCAAATATTGGTCGTCATATTTCCTATATTTTACTTAAATTAACATTACTGCTCTCGTCTGATTCTTCACTTTGTTTTCTATTCTTTTGAATATAAGTATCCATTGTTGATAGCAAAAAACTCCACGTGCGTAATAAAACAAAACAAAAGCTTGACTAAATGACATAACACGCGCGACAGTAGGGAACATGGCTGAGGGGAGCCGGCCGGCAGCTGCGAGCGGCCCGCCCACCCCTGCAGCTGAATGAAACAGAATGCGCCCGGTCGCATCGACACGCGACGCCCCTAGGACAACGCCACGACGCCCCAGGGCGTCGCGACGCACTGTTTGGGAAGCCCTGGCTTAATGAATTTCATTTCAAAAAGATAATATATTTAATTTAATTTTGTATGGGTACAGACTAAGATATAGCCATGGTTGCATGCCGCCATAGTCAGTGGAGTTATACAGCCATTACATTGTAAATTTTTGATGTTTTGCCCAATAATTCAGTCATTTTATTTTAACGTTATAATCATTAACATTTCTAGGGCAGGGAAATATGTGAATGATTTCAGAGCATTGAATTTCATGTAATGTGATATAATACCTTAGGACACTCTAGATCACAACGAATCTAAGAACACCTGATTTGTTGAAATCACTTCAGTAATTTAGTCTGTACAGGAGAACAAACTTACGTACATTCATAGTCTGTGAAATTCATAACCCTTCCTCTGCCATAGTCGGGTAAAAATTCAATATTAGTTTTATAAATTGCCATAGTCTTTGGTCATGTCTAGACCAAAGGGAGGATATGATTTTCAAATGTATCTTTGTATTTATGTAACACATATACAAGTTTCACTTTATATATTTCCTCATAGATTACCAACGGCTAAATGGACTTTAACGTACGGAGTTCATTAGATTTTCCTTGTTTCAACGTGAGCAACATACCATATTTGACGTAATGTAAAAATGAATATGGCTTCTTCTTGTGACCATTTTGTCTACAAATTTTTCTTTCAAAATCTTTCAAGATGTCTTAATTAAACAATTTCAAATATATACATTTATATGACTAAATGCAATCAATTTAATGTTTTCTCTGCTTTATATTTAGTGTATAGTATGAAGGCAAAGGAAGGGTCATAATAACATAAGCTATAAAGTGACTTTTTCTTCTTCAATGGCTTGACAGCCCAGGATGGGACCCTGCCTTTCGCAGAATCAATTCCCAAATTTTCCTGTTCTTAGTCAGAGACATCCAGTTCGTTACGTTTAGGATTTTAAAGTCTTTTTTCAGGCAGTCGAGCCACCTAAGTTTAGGTCTTCCTCGTTTTCGGGAGCCCAATGGTCTGGCTGAGAAGATCTTTTCTATTGCCCGACTGTCGTCCATTCTGCTCAAGAATAAAGTGAATAATAAACACTAATTAATTAAAAGTGAATACTGATTAAGTAAACTAAACCTGTTATAAGTAAAAAAACATTTATTGCGGGGTGATGGTTCATCGATACTAATAATACATTTAGAATTTAATGTCTCAGTGATGTCTATATTTATGGAGTAAATACTGGCAATTCACTTGCTTTCTAAATGCATACAGACCAATAGTGGTTAGACTCAGTCGGGGGTCAATATAACTGATTGAAGAAGAAAAATATCTGATGAACTTACTCCATTATTTGAACATCCACGAGAAGTCATCCTGAATCATTTAAACTAAAAATCTTATGATCAAAATAAAACTGGCTTCATATGTATTTATACCATCATTGCAAAATGAAAAACAACTTTTCTAGCAGCCTAAATTTTTAGTTAAATTGTATTTTTAAACATGATATTGTATTCATAATGATGACGCCTATCAAATTGATTTTCATTATAAAGTCATCTAATTAACTAATTATCAGCCACTAAAACAAACATGACTAGAAAGCCCAAATATTGTACATAACTCTGTGTCTTTTCGCATAGTATTTAGTGGCACTAACCTTTATTTATATATTAAAGAACCCCATGTCCAACTTGGAAAATCAGGTTAATTGAACCAAAGCGTTCCAAATAAGCAAACACCGACAACATTACTACATTTATAGGATTATACAAGCATTAATGAATAAAAGGGAAAAAAGCAATTCAAATTATATATCGAACTAACTAATTATAATAAATCATAAGCTATTAAGCAACTCCATAATTGCATTTGTAAAGCAGAACATAGACCAAAAAAAAAGATATCAAGAGGGGTGCAGAATGGCACTGTGGGATATCTATATGCGCTCTAAAAAAAGCAAAATAATTTACGGCTTCGTCGTCTCACTTAACAGTCATGGTATAAAACGTTACCAAACCCCAAACGGAGAGGTTATCAACATGGTAATACATAATAAAGATTTACAATAATTTAAGATTTACAATTTCATTGAGTACATATTTTAAATATATACCTATCTGATAATTTTCACTGCGTTGCAAGCTACACCAGGGACAACATTTTAAAACACAAATGAACAATGGAATCAACAATTTAATGAAAAAAAAATGTACTCAATTAAGTTGTAGAAACTTTTTCTTCAAGGCATTTAAAAAAAAATTTTTAAATTAAACTGCTAATTAATTATATGTGCATTAATAAATATGATAACATAGAAAAGAAGTATATTCCCTTCAATGACTAAACATTAACTGTTAGTATGTTTAGATTTGTTATAACCTCTAATGTGCCTTTTGATCTAGCTCCTCAAGCTATTTCTTCCCATCAGTAAATAATATAACTACGTGGCAAACACACTATTTATATATACAGTTTTTAGTGCAATCCTATTTCCATAGATGGGTGAGATCTCTTTCCAGCTGTCTGCCATCGCTTGTAGGTGATAGAAACAGTGAGAAATCACTATCAGCTCAGAGAAATTAATATTAAGTTGCAATGTAGACTGTTTGTCTAGAAAGACAAACAGTCTACATTGCAACTTAGTTTACGATTTTTCTCAAATAGTTGATCTTACTAATAGTAATAAATAAGTTTTATTCATTGTATCCTTTGTATTAGGGTTATTTGTTTGGATGTCACCTGGCATTGGCGTGGCAAGCCTGTCTCGATTTGGAAGTTTTCAGTGGTCTACAACCAAGTAGCTTTTCCTTGGTGAGTGCGCCTCTCGCCTTCACTCTTCAAGATCAACCCCAACTTTACAAGTATATAGAGGCTGGCAAGAAGAGTGTCAACGATGTAGATTATGATATGGTAAGCGAACTTGAAATTGACTTCAATATGAAACTTTCATTATTGAAATAACTGTTGTTTATGGGAAAATATGCTTTTCAATATTAATATATGTATATATCTTGAAATGTTTTCAGTTATATTTGGAGGTACTTGCTGGGACTGGTATTGAGAAGACAAAACGTCTACAGCAAGAACACATTGAGGCTGCTATGAATGTTTTAAATAAATTTCCTAACTGTGATGCTCGCACCGCTCTTGCTAACATCATTGTAGCTATGCAAGAGATATAATATTGTTGTGGGGCTATTGACATTTTTTTATGTATTGATCTGAACGTAATATTCATATGGTTGTTATTTGGATTATTTATCCACGTTTTATGAATTACTTCAAACATGCTGTATTCTGTTATGCAGAGAGGCGTTTGATATTCTGTGTTAAACTTTCAAATGGTTTACTCTCAATTATTACTTGATTACTAACTTTAAATTTTCTGTGTTCAGCTAAAATGAAATAATTTTCTTTGATGAAAATTATTCTTCCAAATATTTTTCTAACACTCAAATTTCTGTAGTATTTTTGCAATTTGAATGACATGTTACATGTTACTCAAGAAAGGAAGCAGCTTGTTAGGATATAGGTTTACTATGGAGTCCTTTGGTATTTTGCTTATACATTCCATATTTTATTTAAATTAATGTTCTGTCATAATGTACAATCAAAGAGAATTTTGTAATATTTATATAGTTGTTTTAAAAATATGTTTATTGTTTTTTTTATCATATTACATAATGTATTTTTGAATTATACAAAGTATTTCTGAATACCGAAGAATGTATTATGTAATTAAATATTACTAAGATTTTGTTTTTATATCATTATATTCTTACTAAGGTTTGGTGTTATATCAAAATTATGAGAATATTGTGTTAAACAGTATTATTATTATTTTGTAGATTTAAATGTGTAATTTAAACACACTAAGTACACTAACTTCAATTTAAAAGACATGCATTTACGATTGTGATATGTTTATAAAAAATGTCAATATTCAGAAAACCTTATATAATCTGCTGTATATCTGATACAATATAAATTTGATTTATTAGCTCGACATGAAACTAGTTTACAAATAAAATTGTACTATTATGCAGTACACAGGTTTTCCAATTTTTAAGGCTCCAGCAGTAAACATATAAGATTTTAAAAAATAATTTGCGAATTTAGGTGGTGGTTAAATAAAATTTTAGTTAAAATTATATGTCTTGAAGTATACAAATTATTTTTCTATTGTTGTATTTTTAAATCTTTATATTTTTCTATGTAATAAATTTTTTTTAGAAAAGTCATGCAGATTGTTTATATTGCCTTTACCAATCGCGTCTCTAAACCAAGTGAGTAGAAATTATAGCATATCACCTTCCACAAACATTAGGCGTTGTTATTATGACTTACAGTTAGTGTTGCCAGATGTCCTGATTTTCATGGGGCATTCAAATTTTTAGGGGTCTCATGAGTACATGCCATATTATTGATTTTTCAGTACTACTAACAATACAGAGTTTGGCTGATATTGAAATCAAAGATAAATCTCGAGTCACCTGTAAGAAAGCTGGTCATGCGAGTTTGATTGGAAACTGTGTTTTTTCTTGTCCCAATTTTTTGTCTTTTGTATTAAATTTTTTAGTCATCAGTCTCAATTTTCGGCAAACTGCACTTACAACACCATTTACAACCTGTATATTGTAAAAAAAAATAAGTAGTTTTTGATTTCAAACCTTAAGGGAAGGTGTAATATGCTACTATGCTCTGTTTTAAATCTCGAATTCCAAGTTTTTTATTAAATCCCAAAAAAATTAAAATATGCAAACAAGAAAAAGCTTCATACAAAACCTTTTGAATCAATCAGAAAATAAATTGGCAGGCTAGGGGGGGTGTGCGAAAAAATGTTGATTTTCCATAGCTACGCAGACAGAATTTGCAACTACTATACCATAAATGGATGCACCTACAAAACTTGACACGGTTTATATCCTCACATTGCTATATTTACAATGTGAAGATATGAACCGTGTCAAAAACTAAGAAAGAAAAATAAGATATTGTTAGGAAAAATAGAAAAAAGAAGAAAGAACACTGGTTGACAACTATATTTTATTTTAATTTTATTCCATTGGTTTAACACTTTTTTGAATTTCTTTTTAAAGTTTCCTTTTAACAAAATTAGAATTAGAAGTATTTTTTATTGTAATAATTTTTTCACCTGACCTATTGCTACGGTTTAAAAATATCCAGAGAAATAATAATTATATTATCTAACTACTTTTGCCCGTAGCTTCATTCACATTTTTTATTTTTGAAACAGAGTCTTTCTTCAGTAATATCATTTTCATCTCAAAATTACCTGCCATTAAGATAAGAATCAATAATTTTTTTTAGTTATTGTCTATCTGTCTGCTTATTAAAGTATCATACAAAAATTCCTAGACCAACTTGATTGGAATAACCTCAGGGCCAAAACTAAAAAATATTCCCCATTTCTTAAATTTCTAAAGTTAAAATTATGAAAAAATAGAGTTACAAAAATGTTCTGCAAAGTTTATCACAAAAAAACAGCAGCGATTCTAGGTGTTAACCTGTCAGAAAGTGATATGACCATTTTTTCACAACAATTTTAAGTAGTTATTTGTTTTATTTTTGAGGTACCATAGGAAGTTGAACACCCAGATATCTTCCTAACTGAACCCTCTTCCGTAAAGTAATGTACTTATAACTTAGTGTCTCTATGGCCCTTTGCGCTAATGGATCCTGTTGTGTATCGTTTTACTCATCACCTGCCAAACAACCTACATATCTCTTATTGAGATTTTATGTTTACTATTTATTTTTTGTTTGTTCTTGATTTTTTTTATTTATTTTTATTAACAAATTTAATATTTAGAGATGTAATTATGAAAATTTTACTTTGCGAGTCAATCAACCATACCTCTTGAGTGATCATCAATGATTTCCAAAGGAGCTGCAGGATCTTCAAATTTCTTTACGTCTAGACGAATTTTGTAATGCGGATTCTGCACTAGATCATGATAATGAAAACCAATGTCAAGTAGATAACCTTCAATTTATTTTATGAAAATGGTAATATTGATGCATAATGAGGCAAAAAAGCCAAATTAGAGGTTGCAATATTATATAACAGAACCAAAGGTAATGTGGATACAGTAGATCAAAACAAAGAGAACTATTCTGTGATCAGAATTACATGTAGGTCATTATTTTGCTCAATTTTGAATATAACTAGAATGGTGGCACAAGTACTTAGTAAACTAAATATGCAAATTTTTACTGGTGGATGCATTTTCCTAAAAGAAGTTGTTTTCGGATTAGTAGAAGCTCATATTTCACAGCAGATCTGCATGCAGAACATGTTGTAAGATTTGAAGTATATAATGAAAAAATTTGTATCCATTTGTGATGTTCAAGCAAGCCTGGACCTAGCGGGCTCTCTGCCACTTGCTTCAGAAGGAAAAAATAGATGCTCTAAAAAGTATGTACTTGAAGTGGACAATTAATCTGTACTGAGCGTCTGATATTCATATGCTTTACATGTTTTGATAGAACCAATAATACCGACTTCATGCAAGAATGAACCATTTTAGTAACGATAATATTTTTCTAGCTTACTTTTTTTTTGTACCATTGAAGGCCACATTTATAATATTTTTGTACAGTTTTTTTTAATAAAACGTAAATTACTGTACTACTGTAAAAAATTACAGTAAAAAAGTGTAAGCATTTTGTGTCCCTGTGCTGGCTCAGTAATTATTTTAATTTCTTTGAAATATCGGGCACCCAGAAAAAAGAAAGGTGCGTGTACTTATGTACGCACGTAAGAAGTTATACTTCTTTGGCATCATTAAATAATACATACGGATATATAACCTCAATTATATTGGAGCACTAGAAAAAGTCTATAAACACAATTTTTTCACTAATATTTACGAATAGTAAAAGTATTAATAAAAATATTGAATTTAAATCACTACTGAATATAATTTATCAGCACATATATAAATCGCACTTATATGAAACTAAAACACGTGTGTGAATGTAGACACTAGAAACATGTGGATAAATGCTATGAATATGAAAACAGTGAACAGAGGCGACGATGGTGCCAATAGCTTTTGTTTCGAGACTGCAACCGCTGCAACTTCATACTGTAACTTTTGTGTGACGAATCTTAAAATTTCACTCTCATCATTTTTTCATAACGCGCCTAAAGAAGTATAACTTCAAAAATTTTGTTGTTTTTGAAAGGGTAAATTAAGTTAGTACGCAGGCTGTTTGTATTGTAGTTTATACTAAACACATTCTATACAATGACATGAGTTAGCAATGATGTTTTTCCCCATCTTTCATAATTCATAATAGTTCATTTTCTACAAGCTGATAGTGTATTATTTCAAATAAAATGTACTAAGGTGTTGTCAAAAATAGTTAAATGATACAGCTATACAACTAAGCACATTGCATAAAACTAATATCAGCTATCAAGTTTGCTAATAATAAGAATTTTTAAATAAATATCTAGAATTTTTGAGGAACTTCAAGAACATTCGATGGTCGAATAGATAAAGAGATTGGCGTATTCTTCAACAAAATTTTTATTATTTTATATATTATTTTATACTGACTATCGACGAGCCAACATCGAGAAAATATAGTGACGTTAAAACTTATATGCAAGTTTCTCTTTTATGAATTTTGATCTGGTCAATCTACATCAGAAGCCACACAGTATATGTTAGAGAAAAGTTCCGATGTAGTCTCTGAAACTCAGAACCAGACGATCCCCGATTTTCAATGTGAGCTTTGGCTACTTATCCTGAATGCTCCATCGGTACAATAGAATTAGGCAAAATCTAGAAATATAACATTTAGATACCTTATGAGAGGAATAAGAATTAACTTCATTGTCATGAATACATATGTACTTTTATCTTTTCAATGTGCATTAGCCTGATTAGCCATGTTATGATAGAGGATGAGATGTGAGTTGTTTATGTAAATCATAACCGTATGCACGAGTTTCTGTTTAAAAACAAATTGTACAAACTGATACCAAAAAATGAACTGTTTCACAAAAAGATAATGTTGTGTGTTTCAAGAGATATTTATGGAATCATATATTGAAAAATACATCCGAATAGATGCGTGGAAAAACTTTAATGAGAACCATTTCCGAGTGTTCATCACACATTTTTCAATTTAACACTTTCAAGTTTTTATTTCGATGCTACACATTCTTTGCTAAATATAGGGTTGTAGATAATGATGGTGCATTAGTTAAAACAAACTGAGATATAGTTAAAAATAGTTTTCTTTCTAATTCATTCGACAACCCAATAAAATTATTTCATATTGAACCATTGGGTTAACATTTTGTATATCTATTGAAACTGTTTTGTTTCATAATAAGTAAAACAAACAATTTTTCCGCAATTATTGTATGTATTAATAAATAATGGTAGTTATATTTACATGACACATTCGAATATTTTTTTTTGTTTGGCAGAAAACCTTAATAAAAAATATTAAAATTCGACTTGCACAATCAAGAGAACATCATTCTCGCATTTCCTTTAATTTTTAAACAAATTAATATAAATGATAACTAAGAAAGGTAAACATCTAAATATCTCCCTTAAATACAAAACACTAACATTAATTCAAAGTATACTTTTCTATCAATTTCATTTTGGAAACGCCGCTTTTTGATGTTTAATTCAAAAATGTTTTGAGTTTACTATCAGCTTACTTCTTATTCTGTTTAACATACTTACTGTTGCAACCGTTACAATCATTATTAAATAAAATTGAATAAAGTAGTGATATGTGATGACACCTATAGTATACTTTTACTTCTGGCAATTAATTTTGTTTAAAAAACTGTACTTTCGCCTTCTTCCTTTTCCCACCTTACTGAATTTTCTGGTTATATGTAAATATAAACTAGCAAGCTATATAGAAGCATGCCCCATAGAAACCAAAGCAACAGTAAGTATGTTAGACTATGTAATTATTAATAAAAGGTATGAATACTGGTCTTGGTATTTTTGGTATGTGTTGCTATTATTATCGTAAACAATACTGATCTAGTAATTGATTTCTCGTTTATCTTTATAACTATATTTAATATTTTAATTTAATCATGAAGGTCACAATTGGGTGTGATTTCTTTTTATTGCAAGACCATAATTTTCGCTGTATCAACCACAAATAATCTAATGACAATAAGTGATAATGATATCGATATTCAATTGCCTATTGATCCAATTCGCTATTAAATTCTGTTGCATTTTGAGGAAAGTACTAGATTGTCGTAGTTGTTGTTTTACAATCTTCGTCTGGATATAGGACTCACTAAGGTCTATTAAGCTCCAACGCAATATCAGTTGGATATTATCACAGACAATTTTAAGTTATCTTGGTGAAATATTATAATTACAAAATGACTTTATTGTTCAAATGTAGAATTAGTATTAAGTATACAATTTACATTACATTTTATGTTGTTAGCTGCCAAGATCAAACTTTAAAAATGAAATGAATATGATAGGAAATTTCTTGATATTTGATTCAGAATTAATCTAAATTTGATTTCAATATCTGAATTAATTGAAAAAAAAATTCTTGATTAATATAAATCCAAATCATATTCTTATTATGACTGACATGTAATAGGTCATAAGTTTATGCGCACAATTCCCTTATTCAGACCTGTGATACATAAATAAAAAACAATGAACTTATTTTTAGCCTATTCCTCATCTGTCGTCAGTATTTCCATTTTAAAAACGAACATTGAACAATAATTATAGAATCTTATTTAGACCTTGCAACAAATTATAAAAGGCTGGAATTAATACAGTTAATCCTCTTCGTGAGTCTTAATATTCAAATATATGATTATGCTTTTATGATAATAACATTTAATATTACGTTCCGATTCAGATTGATTTTAATATATTAATGCACTAGTATTGCGTTTGTAACATTTGTTTGAATGATATGCTTAGCGACATGAACTTTTGGAAACTTCATTACGATTTCATTAAAAGTAATTCATTTAAAAATATACATAAATAGCCTTAATGAATAATATAAAATAAAAATTGATTGGCAAGATACAAAAAAGTTTGTGTTTCCATATTTGTATATTTTAATAAATAATAATGGTTCTTGATAGCGGAATATGCCATGAATTATCCTTAAGTTATTAAAGTTCACAGAAAAAAAGAATTAATCACTTTAAATGGAATGTGTGAATTCTTTCTCCATTGTTCCATGTAAAAGATTCGTTCATCTTGAACAGAGACAAATGGTTTGGAGGACACTATACAGGGTTAAAGGTACAAATTGAACCAACTAATCAGTTAATTTTTATTGTCAATTTTTAAAATTATTTTCTAGTATTATTTCGAAGTAGTTTAGTCTACTCATAGCAAATTTACATTGGATTAATTCACAAATCATCTTGAACTTTAATAACACCTGGTTTCTCACACTCTACGTTATAGAGTACTCAGTTTAAATCTAATCTAATGCATCCCTAAATAGATTTTTCCTTCTTTTACTCCACTCAATAAATACACTGACGTAAAAAATATAAACTATATGCATCAATAGTTCAAATCTTTCAAACAAACATTCCTTATATATACATGTGTGTATATATATATATATATATATATATATATATATATATATATATATATATATTTAATATTATTACTACTATAACTTAACTGTATGCTCATTTCATCTCAATAAAATTTCTTACTTTTATTACACTTTATAAAAGAGTTTCTTTTCCACATTAGAAAAGTGCACCAGTGCCCTCACCTTCAACAACATTGAATGAATGGACAGACAATATTATTTTATTGTATTAACCTGTAACTAAAATAATCTCGTAACCTACAAGTTTTGAGAAATTATTTATTTCTGTACAGTATAATGTACAGAATATTCTTTCACGTTAAAATTTGGTTCATCATTAACGACATGATAAGCTCCAGAAGCACTTAGATAATATCCTATATGAACAAGATTGTGATTTGGCAAATACAATTCTTTGGTATGAGAATACTCAGTAACCAATTTATGGACTCGACTTGTCTTCGAAAATTATTTTAATTATTAATCACGCTTGAACAGCAAATTTCATTAAATGTGAACAATGGACATCCCTACACCAGTATTATGTGCATTGAAATATTTAAAACCTTCATTTTCACAACAATAATGTTTAATTAAAGTTATCGAATAGAATGGAATTATTATATATTCACCGAAATATTGCCCAGATAATTTTATAAAAAAAGAGGAGGCACTGGCATATATACATACATAAATTAAATATTTTTATTTAAATTGAGTTACGTAAGGGCATGAAATATCAAGTAAATTTTATAAAAACGAACTATTGCTGCAGTTACAAGTTATAGACACCGTCAATAAATTACTAATATATTAATTATCATTATTTTTAATAAAAAACTTTTTATGAAAAAATTATACAAACAAATAATTTAAAAGTTCATGGTTTAAAATAAATTAAAGTCTAATCTAAAAAATACACACAAATCTTATCACATAATCTAATAATATAATTGAAAAGCACTCGTCAATAATGTTTTGTTATAGTATAAGAATATTAATAGAGAATAAAAAAATACCCTACCATCTCAGCACAATATCATAATAATTATATTAATAGAAACTATAATTAAAAATAATTTAGCTCATTAAAATAGTTCAGGTTGCCTCTGAACATTACGTTTCAATTGATAGCCACCGATACCATATTTTGTTCATTCTACATTCATAAAACTACGCATTGTTCTTGCCTGTCAAATATGAATTTGCATTTACAAGTATGTCTTGGAAATGTGATGCTTGTACTTTTGCTCAGGATATCATTTTGTTAGTATTTTCTTTAGGACTCTGACAAGTGGCTAGAACACCATGGCTTGCCTAATATTTTCCAAATTATATAATAGTCATATCGCAATAAACCAATTAGTATTAGAAACCTGCCAAAGAATAAAATGCCTCCTTATTGGTTTATTCGACAAACATAATTTCCTTCCTTAAATTTACAAAGGCACCGTGACTTGGAAAATAATTCAGAAAATCTTAACCATCATGATATTCTAACACCATTTGTTCTCCTTTAATAGTTATGAGATCATTTTCTATATTAGTAATAACATGCATTTTAAATACACTCATATAGATATGCAGTAAAACTTTATATCCTGCCTCAAAATGCACAATCTGACACACAATCACAAAACTATATACCATTAAAACAGACATTAAAATAGCTTAACGAAGTAAATTAATAAATATACAAAAATTAAAACTAGTTTATAACTTATTCAATACAACTATGATTTAAATATGGTCAAACATGTAAAAAGACTAGCAGAAATGTAAAATGCTAAATTTAAAATAAAACACTTAAATTCAAATCTTTGATTAAAACTCACTCAAAGTTGTAAAAACTTAAAAAACCTTAATTATCAAAAATTGAAGACTGTTACTAACTTAGTAAAATATTTCTCTTGGAAAACGGTAATTTTAATTGTATTTTATTTTTGACTTTCCTTCATTACAATTCGGTATTAGATTATTATTTTTGAGCAGGTGGACTATTACCCGAAGCCAATTTCTGTCAAGTGCCAGACTCTTGATAAGGCCCAGTCACCATGCACGGATGCATGGGAAATAGCGTTGTCCATGACATAGTAGTTAATGTGGACGCCCTCATCATTATTTGTTTACTGTTTTTACCACCCGAAGTTGCATCTACCAAAGCAGCTAAGGATGAACCATAACTGCTAGCTACATCACTATTGGGTTCCATCCACTTTTCAAGTTTATCAAATGCAGTACCTTGGCGAGCTTCCGTTGCTGTAGGAGTATTTACCGGTGATGGATTTCCTGTAGGATTAGCAGCAATAGGGCTACTTGTGGTGGGAGGAGTAATACCTAGCTTTTTTAACCGCATCTTTTCTTCCCATTCTTCAAGTCCATGCTTAGGTCTGTTTAAATTTCGATGTTGATAAAAAACTAGCGATATTCTTGTTGGATTGATTCTATTGGGATTTTTTAATGCGGTAGTCGCGTGCATCTCATGTTTTGCACATTCAAATAGAACACTGCCATGACCTAAAGCTATTGCTACTCCACCCATTTGGCTATCCTTGAAGCATTCTAAGTTGTCACTAAAGTCTGTCACCTCTCCAATTGGCTCTGATTTTGGCGGTTCAGGTGGGTAAGGAATTGGAAATGGTGGAGGGTACAGACACCAGTTTGGCGATGTCGGGCACCAATTTGAATTTGGATTTTGATGATAAAAGTTGGGTGTAAAGTTTGGATAGTTTTGATATCCATACGAGTTGTAACAGTGAGGGTTTCTTAAAAATTCTTCTCGTTTGTATTTTTCTGCATTATAATAAGCTAAATTGTAATCGTTATAAGTGTTCTCATACGGATTAAAGTGACTGTAAGGGTTTGCACTAAATGGATATGCATTTGTCATTTGGGGATAGTTGCCATATGCATGTGACTGGCCACTGTAAGCATTTTGATTTAGACTATGGTAATTATTGGTTGTATATTCTGTCAGATTAGATTTTGTTGGACACAGTGCAGACATGTTTTGGTTCAAGTCATCATGATTTATTGTATAGTTTGAATGATTTTGTGCTAATACTTGTGGGTTATTTGGTGGAACGGAACTTCGATTGTCATATGGGCTTCTATTGTCATAACCCTGACTAAGATGTGGCCTGTCTGAAGGAGGAAAAGGTTTTAGAAAAGTTGAAGATTCAATATTATCGAGACTATTAGAAATAGCATGTTGGGAACGAGAAGGTGGCCTCGCTTTTGGCACCCTGAAGAGAGTGTTCTCACTATTAGGGGCAGATGTCAGTACATTGCCTGCATATTTTGGTCTGGTAGATAGCTGAGTATTCTGTTCCCATGTCTTCATATTAGGACTTGCAAAACTTGAACTGTATTGACTTGCATTATTATCCCAATTTTTTATGAGATTTTGGTCCCAATTTGCAGGTGGAATGTGGAGTTTTTCTACAGATTTCCAGTCATTTTTTCTGTTATCTAGGGCTAAATGTTCTCCAGATAAATTTGTGTTTTTATTATCAATGTTGACAATTGCGTTCGGTGATTTTAATTCGGGTGTTCTTTCCGCAGTAGGCGAATTCGGTGTGCTATTCTTGTGAGTACTTTCTGACAAGTGGGGTGAATTGGGCATATCAAATTCTGAAGGTTTATTTTTTAAATTGTTAGTATTTTCAGT
Source organism: Druceiella hillmani (assembly GCA_039881145.1). NCBI lineage: Eukaryota > Metazoa > Arthropoda > Insecta > Lepidoptera > Hepialidae > Druceiella > Druceiella hillmani. The sequence continues at coordinate 10,980,519 of JAYKKI010000038.1, read as the reverse complement.
CCCTTTATTTATATTTGGTACAATAGGACTTTGGACATTCTTATTAGAAAGTTTAGAAGGATCAGGGAATGAATTAGTGTGATTGTTTTGAATGTCCTGTGGAATTTCAGTAGATGATATCTTGTTACTGTTTGAGTCAGGACTGTAATTGTTAACAGGTAAATTCAAATTTGCCGTGGTAGAATCGGGATCTTCTTTCACAACATTTTCCTTAAAGTTAAATAAGTCAGAACTATTGAAATCAGGCCATTGGTTTTGAGTATTCATTAATGGTGTATTTGGCATTGCATTTGGAAAGGGTACATTGTTCTGCTGCTTCTTCTGAGTGTCTACCATAAAAGCATTCTGATGCATTTGCGTGGGATTTTGGCAGGGATTATTTTCTATTAGGGAATGATGTGGATGACCAGGTAAAGTGGGTGTATTATACATGGAATTTTGATGGTGTAGGCTAAAATTTTGATCATATGGATTGTAAGGTGAATCTAAAACTGTACTTGATATCTGATTACTTTGCAGTTGGGCATCTGTAAAGTTATCTATCATTGAAGCCATGTCCAGTAATGATGGATTTGCTAAATTGGGGTTGAGTAGACTACCAGCCGTTGAATGATTAAGCATGTTTGGATTGGCAAATGCAGAACCATAAGTATTATTACCAAAATTATGGTTTCCTGTTTGATTCAATAATGGAGTCTGAGATCTCGGTGACATGCTGTTAATGGAGCGAGGGCTAGCACTATTATTTGCATTAGTCCGAGAGTGTTGTAAGTCAGATGTCGCTTGAGGAGTCCGAGGGCTGCTGGCAGCAGTCAGGATGGCTTGTCCTTTCTTGGTTTGTTGGGCATTTCCTGCATTGGGGGGAGTAATGCTGGAGTTTGTTACACCACCTGTTGTTTCATTAGCTTCATCTTCTTTTCTTTTCTTTCCATGCCGACGACACGGTTGAAGAGGAACAGACCGGACCCTCACTTCACATGGGTACCTTAGTAAGAAGATATACATTATATTCAAATTTAGTAATATTTCTTATATATATATTTATTATTAATACTCGTTAATAATAATAATAGTATACAAGAAAATGAAAAATCTGACATATGTATTTATTTGAAAATCTGATATATGTATTTATTTGAAAAAATCTGACATATGTATTAGAAAATCACGACTGTTTTAATCTTAATTATTATAGGATTCACAATTAAATGAAACTACGTGATGTAGGATTATTTCTACTTTCTCTAAGTTCCTTACCATGACCTAGGTTTTGTTGTATTACAACATCTTCAGGTGGGCTATTAGCAAATAACTTAAAGAAAGTAGAAATAATACTACATCACGTAGTTTCATTTAATTGTGAACAATGAATTTCTACAAAATTAACGCCAAATATATTCAATATCATAGGATTGTTGTGTAAAAAAAGATGATCTTGATGAGATAAGCTCTTTCAAAAATTGTGAAAAGCGCTGCAGTTCAGGGGTTACAACGGTGCTTGGAATATTTATTCTAAACATGCATGATTAAAAAGATTTTTACATTCAATTCTCAATAGACTCACTTGTCGAGTACTTCAACAGCACCAGATTTAACTTTCTCATCTTGTCCTTCTTTAGAACCAAATTCATCAGTGGTGTCCAGGACATATAGAGGTAGCACATGCAATTGTTCATCCGGAGCTTTAGACAGAGACCTGTGCTTGGCTAGGGTAACCACGGCGGTGCAACCATTGTTCATGTTGTGTAAGTCTCTATGTGAATGTGCACAAAAGTCAATACATGCAGTGACTCCTGAAAAAGTCAATAGCATAAATGTTATATAAGAATATTGTATTTGTAAATTTTAATAATATTGATTTTGTCTTAGATAATATATAAACTCGCTCTATCATCAATTTGTTAATAACAACTTTTTTATTGGTGAGCTATATTTCATTATACTATTGAACTCCATGTAGGCCATTCTTCTCAATAAAACTTTTTGTCTACACAGTAAGCAATGCATTTAAGAAAATATTTATGTATATTATATATGTATATATATATATATATATATATATATATATATATATATATATATATGTATATATATATATATGTATATATATATATATATATATATATATATATATTTGGCTATCCAACAATAAATTTTCATTGAACTTTTAAGAACTTCACAAAACTAAGAGTTAAAAATGTATCCTGTTCCCTTTTATCATAAACGTCATTTACAATTATCTATTCTTCGTCAAGACAGAAATACTAATATTTAGTTAATCTCTTCTTTCTTATAATGTCAAATTAAATGGATTTTGTTAAAAAGTATGTATACCTGAAAATGGTCGTCCCGGTTTGAAACCAAGCCTACATTCTGAGGCATCCCGTTCGAACTGACATTGATTTTCAAAGGCTTTTGGAGCTAGATTCATATATAGGGGACTCAGTAATGTTGCCAAAACATGCATTCTCTCTTCAATCTCATTTTCCTCTGTCTTCACTGACAATCTGAATTTGCGAACTGTTTTTGAACGGGCATATTTGCAACCATTGTAATACATAGACCAGGAGCACCCGAAGCTGAATGAGGCTCCACATGTTTCTGGATCTAACCCTAAAACCAAGTTAACACTTCATTAACAAATAGATAAAACCTTTATCATTATTATATGACAGTATTATATACAATTTATTATAAAACAGTTATTTATATGAGTTATGTTGAAAATTGTATCCATAATTTATTGCAATTTTCCATTTACCTATCACCTTACCTTGACAAGCGCAAGTCCTATTTTCATTGGTTGCACAGCGTCTTGTTGTCGGTAGTCCATATCTATTCAATTTATGTGCTAGAAGAGTGTAATCTAAGTCAGCTTCGGATTGTGGAATTCCTTCCCACGCCACCAGACACACCACTATCCAGGAAGTAGCACAGCGGTGCCCCGTCCGACACTTGACAACTACCAAAACTTTCTCTGCGTAATTTGCCCTTCTGATCACCTGTAATTTCGTACAAGTGAGCTCCGATTAATATTTTAGGTGAAGGAAATATTCAAAAGCAATTGCCTCTATTTAATTTTGGATTTTGGTTAGTTCATTTATTAAATATTAGCATGTAACAGTATAGCATGTATGAAGAATAAAGATCGGAAGACTGCATACACTCACCCACTTAGCCATCGGACAGCCTTGGGTTGTTTTGCCTTCTTTGCCAGTGTAACATATCTTTTCTATCCTCAATTCTTTGCCATTTAAACCTGTCCTGGATTCTAAATCTTTTCTTAAATCAGCTAAACTAGCAGCAGCCCCTACAGAGAAGAAATACTATTCCATTACTATAAGGTATATTTAAATTTCATTGTTTAAATACTGCTTAAAGATTTAAGTTAACAGTCAGTTTACAACATAGTGAGGGAAAAACATTTCTTGAAAATATCAGACAAATTCAGGAAAAATGGGCAATTTTAAATTCATACTCACCTAAATGTGTGTAGTAGCTTCCAGGTTCAGGTGGATTTTTATCAGCACTAAAACAGTCACAGTCAGGGACTTCTGTTCTAGAATTATTTTTCAGTCTCTCTATATTATCGAGAAATTCTTTGGTGGAATTCAAATTTACACTTTCCTCTTTAACCACCTCCTTACCATCTTTAATATCTACATTATTTGCGGAAGTGGTCTTCACTTGACTACTTACTTTATTATTATCAGTCTTTTCGGAGGAGTCGGGATCCTCGTCTAAAATTTCATCCTTGGTTTGCATTCCCATGCATGCGCCATCCCTTAAGTGTTCAGGTGGTGGTCTTTTGGTAGATCCCTGCCGGCAACATGAGTAGCCTACTTCATCCTTCAGTGTCACAGGGCCACCATCGCCGGCGTACAGGTAAGGCTTTATTTCTGTTTTGATTCGGCTGTAATTTACATTCTTGTATATTTTGTGACCAGGTGGTGAATGTTCAGACTTGATTTGTTCAATATAGAAAGGATGTTTTGGTGAAAGATTCCTCTCAATGGGCACTTTCACTTGCTTGCCAATGTCTGTGTCCAATATGGATTTGGTATCCTTGTTTGGAACCCTTTCATGCTTCTGAAAATTTGCAAATGAAAGTTCATTTTGCGCTTTGTGTTCCTGGTTATAATTATAATAATCATAGTTCTCTTGTGGAGCTCGTCTATCATAGAATATATTGTTGTCAGCACCTGGCAATTGGTAACCCCTAGGAAACGCTTTTGATACAAAACTTTCTTGTTTTATAGTTGATATAGGTGGTAATGTTGTTTTTTGTTCAGTTTGTGTTTGATAATACTTCTCTTGATGGCTTAATGTTGAGCAATCGGGTAGTTTGACGTGACTGCCGAATGTTGAAGGCACAAAGGCATTTGAATGAATTCTTCCTTGATTTGCTTTTAAATTAACAACATCATTCGGATACTGCTCTATTACTTCCGTCTTTGGGATCAATGGAACTGCATGGGATCGGTACTTGGTGTCGTAGGCGTCTTTAGCAAAGCCAGCACTCTGTGACCCAGCCGTCACATCCCTTAAGATGTTCACGTTTTGTCTATTCAATTCTGATACAGGGCCAATTAGCATCCTCGACTGAAAATCTTTGCTATCGAGCTGACCATACTGTGAATTTTCGGAATCGTACATTTCCCCAAACTTGAAATGATCATATGCCACATTTGCATAATTCTGATAGTTTTTAGATACGGTTTCATGCGATGGGCGCCGCACGTCTCTGTTGAAGGCGGCACCCGTTCCTCCCTCCCACACTAGATGGCCACCACCTCCGAACTCGCCCGTCGCTGCACTGCAGCTCGGAGCGGGCTGGGCGTAACTACCGGCGGGCCGGCGAGCGCCGACTGCGCGGTAGTCCTCTCGGAGATGGTGGCTATACGATAAAAAATGACCGGTCGAGTTGTTGTGAGTGTCAGCCAGCGAAACGGAGGTACTACTTTCGCTGCTTTTGCGGCGCAAATCGTCCGTCAGGTTTGGCGGTGCGTCGATCGGTGGTGGTTTATCGGGGGGCGCCGCCTCCTGAGCGTGGCTCTGCTTGTTCAGGATCATGGTCTTGAGGCGTGAGTTAAGATTGTGTCGGTCTTGTTGTAAGAATGGCTGGTGTGTGTCGACAGAGGGCTCGGCGCGTGGCCAAGCATGCGCTATTTCACCGCCTGACCATTCGGCTCGTGGCGCATCGCTCTGCCGGTGTCCGCCGGCGAATCCGCCCGGGTACCCGCTACAATCGAGTGAAGCTTGCGGACCGTTGCTCCTCGACAGGTACCCAGGCTCGCCGTTTCCCGAGTGTTGTTGCTGTTGCTGCTGCTGTTGTTGCTGCTGCTGCTGCTGCTGCTGTTGTTGTTGTTGTTGTTGTTGCTGCTGCTGCTGCTGTTGCTGTTGTTGTTGCTGCTGCTGTTGCTGTTGTTGCTGTTGTTGCTGATGTTGCACTTCTGCTGCACTTGCTTGTTGTTGCTGTTGCGCCTCAGCGCCGGTCACGGAGTTAGTAATTGTGCCGGTGTAGGCGGACTGGTCACATGAAGCTGTTGGATACCCAATGTCGGCTTGGCTGTATGCTAGTTGAACGCGCGTGTTATACGAGGATGTGCTGGTGACGCTCGGCTGATAGGCGCCGACAGAGCTGGGTCGCGAGGCAGCGTCAGGCGTAGCGGCAGGTGGCGGTGCATATGTCTGTGCGTATTCGACACCGCCGGCGGTCGGATAGCGCGGTGAAGGTGCGGGCGACGCAGCAGACGCGTACGCGTTGGAACGCTGTGTACTGGGCGCGCTCTGCGTTGACTGCGTCTGGTAAAACGTCGGTTCGAATGCGTTTGATACGATGTTCTGCACAGTGTATGTTGGGTTCGCTTGGTAAATATGCGTCGCATTTGAATAGCCTGCGCTATGACCGCTCTGGTAATCGAGTGAGGTTTGCGCAGTCTGTGGCGGCAGTTGCTGAATAAATTGATTTTGCCATCCTGCAATGAAAAATGGATGCATTAAAAATATATTATACAGCAACGGGGAATGTTAGAAAATAGTTTTACGTATATTGTACTAATATTAGAAGATTGACTTCAAAGATACGAGTCTGAAATACGAAGAGTGCTAAGGACGACTAATCGAATTGAATGACGACAATCTCTTTCGGCGGGCTCCCGCGAATCCTGCAAGACACGAACTAGTATGGGCACTCATCAGTTCTCGAGTAACCATAGAAGATTGGTCTTATGCGCTTGGATTTTATATAAAATATACATGAGTAGGTCTTGCAGTAAGAAAAAGAGTAACTAGTTCAGCATATAGTGAAGACTTTTGGACAGAATATTTATTACGCTGCTAGTGGGATGAGCGAGACATCATATAAAACAGACTTCTAAATGAAGGAAAAACTATCATAGCCGACGATTAACTTTGCAAATTAGCTGCTTCTCTTTGAAAAAAAAGAAGAAAAATGTCTGAGTTGCACTTGCTAGAGGACAACGCTCGGTCGCATGTCGCTCCACGCATCTATAAAGAACATAAAGAATACGATTCATAAAGAGTAAATTTGTTATAAATTAGACTTACCTTGCGATGGGTCAGTTTGCCAGGCTGGGAATCTGTTTGGATCTCCCGCATAGAACGGCATAGGAGCCTGGAACAGCAAAGATTGCTCTTAATCAATATTATTTACTGATGTTTATGTATAAATGGTAGCATTTTATGTTGGACAGTACAAATACGAGACATTTAATTGATACACAGACGAGGTAAGTCAATATAATAACCGTAATATGAACGATTTTTCATATAAATGTAATGTCTTTTTTACGATTAATTATTTTGATATGCTTTTCCTATTGTATGTCCTGCGTCTAGAATGGAATTATATAATGGAAGAAAAAAAGGGAAAAAAGGAATAGACAGCAATTCCGTACTGTGGAGGTGGGTTAAAGAAAAAAACAAATATCTTATGATGCTCAATATAAAAGACCAAAAAGATGATATATAGTACAGTATCTTTCGAAAATATTCTTTACAGTGTTTCATAAAAATAAGACACAGAAGTAATCTGAAATTCATTGTTGGGTCGCAGTCACCGGCGCCGTTCGGAATCGGCGCGAAGTATCGAGGGCTGTGCAACTCATTACAAGCACAGATTTATAAAATCAAGTCATTTTAAATCTGTGATTACAACAGTGCTGAAATTGAATTTCACAATTTTTTAAGATTCAAGACGGTAGCCTTAAGATTAACTTTGGTATGCGGAATTCGAATTTCAGAATGTCTTTTTTTTAGATTCAAAAGGGCGGTTCCTTTCCGTTTTGCAATAAATGTGGCGATCGATATAAGGCTTTACAATGTTTTTGAAACTTCGAATTTTACAATATTTTTGAGATCCAATAGCCGTAATAAATCGTTACTAAATTCTTTTTCGGCTACTATGGGGCGCCGAATTCGAGTATGAAAGTGTTTTTAAGATAGTGGTAAAAAAAATTCATTAAAATTTCTATAATGTCTAGAAGAGGACGCAAGAAATTACGTACTCGATAAATATAATTATATTTTCTAAAAAAAGCTACGGGCGAAACTATAAATAAAAGAGAATGTAAGTAGCGATTTCGTTGACGTTGACCTGTTTTTTATGTAATATTATTGTATTGTTATTATACTGCATTTATATACAGATCGAAACTATACTGAATTTTTGTTTTATTTTAAATTAATGTACGTATTGTATTGTGGAACAATGATTTTAAAATTACATGTGAGAATAATCTTTTACAACTTTGTTTTTATGCCAACGATGAGTCACTTTCGCTCGAGATAAATAGCAAGGAATGGGTTTTTTTCTGGAGGATGAACAATTTACTTTACGATTTAGATGAAGAGAAATATCAAATGAAACATTAATCGATTTTTTTTCATCATATAAGAGTTTCAGCTGCCGAGTCAAATATTTTAGATAATGTTCATTTGTGAATGATTACTGTATATTTTCATGTGAAACCCAATCGGTTTCACATAGTACCGAATCAGTTTCACATACGGGTACTAAGTTATTTATTTATTACTTTCAAGAATAATATAAATTTTCCAATATTAATTTTTTTTTCATTATATATGTATATTTAATCATGCTAAATGGTAGTACTTAAAAATTATGAAAATAAAATTAAAATATAAATATTAAAGTAACTTTTCGACGTCATAATGTAAAATCGTGGAAACAATTAAAAAAGAAACATATTAACCCGTTATTAATATTTTACATTATATTGCGGGATTATGTTAACAATATTTGAGCACATTGTATATATCCAACCATAACATATTTGAAGAAATATGAAACTGAATACCGACCCTTCTACAATATGTAAAACCAATGCTACCAATTTTAAATGAAAATAACAGAGGTGCTAGGTAGAACAGAAATGAAAAAAAATAATTTGGTTTAAGAAAATTTACTTTAGTTAATAAAATTTTCGAAGTGACCTCCATTGCTTCAAAAACATGCTCGCGCCCTAAACGTGACGCGACGCTTCGTGTAGTCCTCGAAGGTCGTTGGAATTTGTATGAATTTCTTCAGCGTCTTCATTGATTCGCTTATATTAACCGTTCGCGGTTCGGGTTTCAATTTCGACAGCAAACCTTTTCTTTCAAGTAACATCTATAAATAAAATCCAGAGGCATTAGTTCTGACAATCGAGGTGACCAAGCTACCGGACTACCACGTTCAAACAAATATTAATTTGTATAAGGTAAAATAATAATAATCATGAGTTAATAGAAATTTGTTTAACTTTCTCGCGATTTCACATAAAGATATTACATTTTTGAGTCTAAATACTGCCACTTAACATAATTCAAGAGTTTAAAAACAAAAAAACGATTGTTAAGAAAATACTGAAATAGTTAAAAAATGAAGCCTCTACTACCTACCATTTTCCTAATTTTTATCGTCACATTTTTTTATGAAAGCGGCCGATCACTTGTCCCCGCTTCACATCGTATATTCAATCGGTATTTCCACCAAACTGTATAAATGTAACATTAAAAAACTTAGGGAGAACTAGCATCGGTATTTCGAAAGTCTACCTTTTGTAAATTTGAGAGATGTTAACGAAAGCATAAATTACCCATTACCGGTAATTACACATTACCTGTCTACGTTCTTGGCAAAGACAGTATCATTTTTGAGAGTCAAATATGGAAAGTAAATTAGTCGAAATTGGTAGAGTTGTGTTTTCCTCGACTAACAGATATCCGGATCCGGCTTATATGAGAAACAAGGCTGTAGAAGAAGAGAAAGAATGAACGATATGTGCTTTAAATACCAAAAAAAGTAACTAAGCTGAAAAAGTCTTAATACAAGATAAAGTGATGGAATGCTGAGAGTTCGCTGATTATTATTCGATTTATCATTCATTGGTTCAATTATCCTCATTGCTTGTACAATTTTAATGAAGGAAAAACATACGGACTACCTGAAACGGTCTATAAGTCTTTAAATATGTTGAACATCGTTCTTCATAAAAATTGCTAAAATCTTTATATATATATATTATATATATATATATATATATATATATATATATACACACATATATACACACACATATATATATATACATATATATATTATATATATACACACACACACATAAAAGGGTGGACAAATAATTAGCTACTTATGATTGGAAATATGCTGAATAAATTCATTCATATCATGTGTGAGGAGTGTCGTAATGGTTATACTGTAATTGGGTTAACTGACTATTTTAGTAAATGCTAGAAATGACAAATTATTCATGCAATCGGATGTCTACTAATGAATATTGTTTTATGTCTAAAGACACGATTCTTTGTTTACATTTATCTATAGCTATACCAATGAATAATCCTAACTGACTGTTATTTACTTAGAGATGGATACTGAAAGAGATACGAAGATAGATATGGATTTGAAAGTAGATGTAATTTTTAGGGAAAGGCGGGATATGATGGTATGTGATTATTGTAATACTTAAATTGTAAAAATAATGTGTTTTATTTAAGCATTGAGCATTAGTAAAACATATTATTTTTACAATTTAAGTATTACAATAATCACATATGTAGCCTTTGGCAATCAGCTTTGACGTTTATGGTTTAATAGGTTTTAATTAGTGCAGGAACAGACTAAGTTGAGCAGCCAGGTTGAGGGTTATAATAAACACTCATCCGTCCTCCTGGTTCCATAAGCAATGTAGCAGGTTGCTTTTCAACATTTGCAATAGCCGATTTATCATTGGTTTGAGGCAGCCTCTCAGTATCTGGATCATTATGGACAGCAGATATAGAGACAAGAGATATTCTCAACCCGCGGTGTTGCTGATTGGTCGTTGCAAAGCGATGGTCGTTCAGGATTTGGAGCTGCAGGTTCAGGAATATCAGTGGTTAGCGATGGAACAAAGTCACTCTCCGTAAAGATAGATGGATCGTACGGCCAAATGCCACATATTTTATGAAGGCGTTACCCAAACAGTTCAGCTGCCTGGTGAAAAGTAACAACCAGCCCAGGATTGGATCGCAATCGAGAAGAAACTGTTTGATCATAATACATGCTTAGAGGTCTCATAAAAACCACTTCAGTCACCTGAAGTCGATGTGTCGTATGTGGTAGAAAGTATAAAATCATGACACCTTTTCTCTAATTTCCTTAATAAGCTCAATATTTTGAGTACGAGTGCTATGACCGTCTAATAATAACAAGACGGGTCTATCTTTGGAGACCGTACCGAATTCAATAAACTTTTTAGACCACTAATAAAAAAGTTCCGCCGTCAATCGTTCGTCATCCAACCAGAATCGCTGCAAAATCCCCAAGGCACCTGCTGGAGCATTTGCCATTAGTTTTGGCTTCATTCTCTTTCTAGGGAAGATCACCATCGGGGGCATGTAGTGGTCAGTCCCATTAAAGCATATTTGTACGGTTATCGTTGCATCCCTTTCTGCGGAAACAATAGCACCAACTTGTTCTTTTCCCAGTTTTAGCAATAACTTTGGATATTGATTTTGGCACAACAGATACCCACGTTTCATCGCAGTAATAATTCGGTAAGAAGTCAAGCCATGTTCATAATAAATGTTGCCCAAAAAATTTTAAAAACTAGTCCACTACCTTGTCCGATAACTTGTTAAAGACAGCAGCTCTTGCAGCGGAAGTATTTTCTGGTTTCCTGATTGACAATTCACTATGACGTTTCGAAAAACCTGTAAGCCAGCTTTGCCAGCTTCACTCTTTTCATCATTAAACGGATTCGGTTTATTATTTTTTAGAGCTAATTGATAAACCAAAGATTTAAGATCCTTTGCTGTGAGGCGATACAATATGTTCTCCATGTCCAATAAATATTCAACCACTTCACCTTTTTCTTCACTCGTAAAAACTGTTGCTAGTGAGTTAAGAGCATCAGGATTTTCACGTACTTTATTTACTTTGCGTTCTAATGTAGCTTGTGGAACATCAAAGGTGCTTTGCCAAGTTCCCAAGTTGCAAGAAGCACAAAAAGTGTGCTTTGTCAAGTTAGAGTGGATGCATCTCAATTCAGGCAGGGTGTTTACCTACATGGTCTCAGATATTATTAAATTCCATATATTTTAAAATAAAAAAAAATTGATTAAAATAAAAATTTTGACGCTTTGTTACATTATAATACAACAAAAAACTGCCCAATGCAATATTGATTGAGATCTACATATATATGAAGCATCTACTTGTAAAATTAAATACCACACAGGTCTGAATCTGTAGAAATGGTCAGACTGTGACGGGCGGACGGACTTGACAAAATTATAAGGATTACTTGTTTCACAATGTAGCCCTAAAAACTAACTACACAATCAATACAAGGACAACTCTTATGTGATTCATTATACTTCGTTTATTTCTTTCAACGCGCATCGAAAATGTTTTGGAACGATAATGTTTATAAAACAACGATTATATGACAACGTGTAATCAGAACAACATATTTACACAATGCTTACAGTTTATTAATGGGCCTACATATTTATTATCGGGGCGTAAACGAAGACCCAGAGATAATACGATTTTAATGACCCACAAATAAACATTACGAAAGAAATGAAATGATATATATATTGTAAGTTCCTTTTGGACACTTATATTAATTATAATTGTTACGTTGGCAACAGTGTCTGAAATTCAGTGAGAGTATTCGGACTTTATGAAAAAATATAAATTATATATTCTGCTACCTTTTATAATTTCCGCCATGATGGGCACTTAATTCAACACTTTATTCAATTGTTAAGTTGTAAGTTAATTAAATGTCCAAAACAATCGCAGGTCAAAACGGGCAGTTTTTTTTTCTTAAACGAAAACTGGAAATCAGGGTCTTCGTTTTAGATTATGGCAGTTTCAAAGTTATCAGCAGATTATTTCATAATACTATTCAACATACTCTGGGTGTAGTAAAGAAAAAATACCTAGAAAAAACTTACTAAGCACGTATAGAATCATACTACGAGGGTTACGTACATATTTAGGTATTTATATTTATATTTAGTACTTTTATTGAATTATTTACAAATATTAATTTTCACAACGAAAATATTTTGCTTACTATATCTTTAACAGACTTAAAAACAGCGTGTATATTTAAAAAACCTATGATTTTTTAAAATCTGATGTAAAAACAACGTGTATAACGTTGTTTTTAAGTCAGATTTTATCAACACTCTTTTTTCATGATTTTTGGTACAATTGTTCTGGTATGGGAGTGAATACTACGTTTTCGTATAATTTTTTGAAACATAGTTTTAAATATGGATTTTAAAATTATAAAAAATAAACATTTTTGTACTCATAACAAATGATATTCCACATTATAATGAAATTGAAAGAAAAAATTAAGTATTTTATATATTGCCTCTAAGATTTTACATGAATATTTTAAAAAAGTGACAAATTTCAAGTTTCTTTGTCTAATAGTTTCAGAGAAAATCGACATTGACAGACGGACAGACAGACAGGCACGTGAGTGATCTTATGAGGGTTCTGTTTTCAGTTTGAAGTTATGAACCTTAAAAATGAAGTAAATATATAACAAGAAGCATCTGAAAGCTGTGCTTATGTTTACAGCTCTTTAAATCTAGTCCATTTAAAAAAAAACGAGTGTGCTTTAGACCACACGACTGAAGTAAAACTTCAAATTCACAAAATATGAACTTTAAAATTAATTTACAATTTTATTCACTTTAAACGTAGAATATTTAATCTATTGAACAAAATAATAATTTATAAAATTGCTCAAGAACGAATTGAAATTACAAAATAATAAAAAAATCACCGTTCGCCTAACGATAGCAAACCCGCATATATATATATATATATATATATATATATATATATATATATATATATACATATTTCATGCACTGCTCTCTCTTGCTCCTACAGTGTGATATAGACAATAGGCTTGCACTCTGTCTTAGATATACGAAACATAACTGGCTATGAGAGAAAGAGAGAAAGAAAATGTGTGCTCGCACCTCTTTCTCTTGTCCCTACAGTAATATACGAAACGTACACTCTCTCTTTCTGTCTTCACTAACTTATATCTCCCTCTCAACTTCCGTTCGCATCGCCCGATCACACTTTTCGTAACACTCTCGTCACACATTCACCAGCTTACTCCCCAAGTCAAGCGTGCGTAAAGAAGTTTTACTTCAAAAACCTTTGATTAATGATTGTTTTAGAGTAGATAATGTCTAAAAGTTCTGAAGGTATTTTTGTATTCGTACGTTATTTCTGAGTTTAATAATAACTGTTATTATCTTACAAAATATGAACAAATTGTTGATTTTTTATGATTTTAATTATCATTAGTTAAACATATTTTTTTTATTTTAACTAATAACAATCAAAATGTTATTATTGTTCAAAAGACATGTAAACCGTTTTATTGATTATAACATTTTGCACGAAAGTACCTTATGATAAAATATTTATTTCCCAGGGAGGTTGAATTTGATATAGATGAAAACTTGTTTACAAATTGTTTCTTTGGTCTTTCGAATGAACATTGAGCGAGTAGAAGATTCAATAAGCGCAGTTTCACAGTCTACATTACATAGAACAATAAATTACACCTCTGGATAAATATTATGAGTTGGGTGCTGACTAGGGACCACAACTTCGCTACATATCTTCAGTTCCTTTATTTGCGGGATTTCATCATAATATTTTAGAAAATATCATGATCACTACTAGGAACAAATTGAAACATAAGTCACAAAATAATGTGTAGTCAGGTGGAAAAGAAATGAACAAGTATTTTATTAAAATGTATTCTTAGGAAACAACATACTCAATGTATCGTTAGCCAGATAGCTTCTTATGATGCTGGCAAAATAACCAGCCGCCTGAAAACACACGTTCAGCTTCAACACTGGTAGGCGGAATCGGAATTAACTTTTACCTGTCACCTCTTGTTCCATCAGAATCGAGCAAAGTCTTTTGAATTAGCGTTTTATTTTTCTAATTAATTATTTTCTAATTTATAATTAATTATTATCAGTTTTTCCTTTTGTGACGCAAATGTTTCCATTACGTAGGGTAAATACTAATTCTTGTCGTAATCAAACGGACATAGAGGTAGTTTTTCAGCCTGTGCAAATGTAGACAGAGGCACCCCATGTACCTCCCACTCGAGTAATGAAGTTAGTTAGAACCATTTCGATATTGTCTTCTAGCTCTACTTGCAATATAATTTCTTGATTATTTTTTTAATCTCGTTTTTGAACATCAATTTAGATGGCAAGTTAAGGTGTCATCTTGATTCTCTGATTAGAGTTTCACGTATTTATAAGCACATTGAATGTATATCAAACCCACTATAAAATTAATAAGCCGCCCGTGTGTTGTTCTTTCTCTTAAAGATATAATAAACTCCAATGACAACGCTGAATTAAATATATTCAAATTTTTTAACATCAATTTAAAATTTGTTTGAACTGTCAGTAATATTGCATCTCGGCGGTATAATACTTCCATAGCAAAATCAGTTAATTGCAAAGTTTGTTCCAAATCTTGATAAATCGAAAATACTTGTTTTGTGAAACAAAATTCATTACTGGGTTCGAGATCGGGATCAATAAGTACTTTTGAAATGTAGAACTTAGCTCTATCGAACGTTTCGATCATAAAGCAATGACTGATCCACCTCGTTTCACAGTCTGAATTAGATTTAAATTTTTTTCGAGTTCTATTCTCCTGTAAAATCTGGAGAAAATTATTTTTTGACAGTGATTTTTTGAATAGACTAACAACTTTAAGAACGTTCTTTATTAAGTAGAGAAATTGAGACAATTTTACTTCTCCACGAGGAACTTCGGCTAAAATAAAGGCATTATCTTCGAAATTTTAAATAAGATCTTCGCCTGATTCCTTTACGTGGGTGCAGTCTTAATTTTCCATAGTCATGTTTTCATTGTTCCCATCAGATTTAGGAATCGTTTGTTTTGTTATAATTAACATCTAAATCCCTAGTTGTAACCCATGTATGTAATACAATTGATGAAATTATTTGTATTATTTGTATTATATTTACATTGTATTTTGTCCTAATTTTTTTTTTCGTAAATACCTTCAATGTACATATGTACCAATTCTACTATTTTATTATAGTTATAGGAAATAAGATACGTAACAATCAAGTTTACACAGACGAATACTAAACTTATCAGAGTAATAAATATTGATAACGAATTGAAATTTTAAAAAAAATTAGGCTTTTGACAAATTAGTACTTTGACAAAATTTATATGCGAAATATGACCAAACACGACGTCTGCCATGGTGCTTTATGGGTTGGGTTAAGTTTGGTTATGTTGGGTTTTGTTGGATTGTTTTGGATTACGTTGGGTTGGATTCATTGGGGTTCCATCGGGTTGGGTTTAATCTATGAGCGCTTCGATCGATTTTATCATTACACCGGCAGCATCTGTAGTAATGACAACAATGGCTGTATTTAAATGCAAATCGTTTTCTTCAAGTTTTCTTTTCTCCAGTAACCTTCAAGAGTTCTCTCCGATCCGATGACATATAATACTCCAAGAATCTGATCTTTTAACACCATCCTGCGCACCTTGTTGGTAAATCATTCTTGTCATTTTTTTGAAAGTGGTCTGCAATTTTGTTTTTTTTTTGTTTTCTATAACGGGCATCATCATCAGTTGATGATATTTATGTCACAATGAGATTGTAGGAAATATATTTGACGTAACATTATTCTTTAAATCTATTTGAGAATGCTTACTTTTCAAAGCTTCGTGAAGTATCTGGCAGTTTTTATTATAGCGGAGAATAATATCCATTTTGCAGGTTAGTAGTTTCCCATTTTCAATAGTATCCATAAATAATGAAATGTATTAAAAAAGTTTACATAACCTTTCGCAATTAACAATGACTTATATTGTATAACATAACACATATAACTGCCAAAAAGAACTGATAAAAAGAAAACATATGTTTATTGTTGGGACAAGAGCGAACGGGCGAAGTTAGATCGACAGGGAAATCTTCAAATATGTCATAATCGTTTATGTTTTAAGATCGACAGCGTAGGATAGCGCGCGAAATCCAAAATACAAAAGTAGCTCGCGTAACAAGTGGTAGTAACGTATAATCATATTTCATTCACCACCCTGCTAATCCTGCACATATTATCACGATTTGTCGGGCCTGAACAGTGCGTGATCGTGGTATACCGGAACTATAGTTCATAGTGTTTGCCATATATAAGAAAGATATTATAGTCTGCCATGGTCAAACGCGCAAGACTTTTTTTTTAAAGATGTAATTACTACTTACGACACTTTTAATCATTTCAACATTAATTAAACGTTAACAATTGTAATATTAAGTCACATTTGTTAGTAATATTAACTATGTATTTACACGAATTGTTATCGTAAACTAGCACGTTTCCACTTTCGTGAAACCTCGCGAAAGGCACACGTACACCGATCAATTTGAAAGTGCTCTGAATGGTAATATTTACACGAGCAAGTCAAAATAAAGGATTCGATCGAGCTTTGTTTGTGAAATAAGTATCATTGTTTTGAATTACAACGACTGACAAATTGTAATGTAAACTCTCGTTCGTACCGGTACAAATATAATACAACGCTATTCATATTTATTAAATAGGTGGTTATGATGAATCTTTTCAACTCGACATATTTGAACATATGAAATAAAATCACTTGTGGTAATTTTAGGATTTCATAATGAAACTGTGAATCCTGGCAACGTCATTGCATTTTCATAATTTTTATAGTTTTGGATTTAAGCGTAAGAATTTTTTTTATGTGTAAGTGGGATTCAAGCATTTTTTTTTGCACACTATTGAGTATATTAATCATTGTTAATATATCAAATGTTAATTATGCTTCCATTCACCATTTATCATTCTCAACCTCCTTTGTGGAATATTAAGCTCGAAGTTGATGAGCGATATATTCCCTTGGAGAAAATTGTGGCCACCAGCGTTTTGTTAGAAATTTCAAATGATATTATTTAGGTTAACTTGCTTCAAAGTTTTCAAATGATGTATTCGGCCAACTGTTTTTAGTTGCTATTAGTAGTTGCGCTTAATGTTCGTGAGGAGTCATATTCTTTTCTAAATTTTACGATTGAATTATGACCACATAAGTTACGCCCAAAAGGTATGAGAGGTTTTGATGTTTTGATATTTAATTTATCAAGATATTTAACTTCCATAACTCTTCTATTCCAACGGAAACTAACTATGATTAAAGGAATGTCGATTAGATAAAAAAAAATTAGTTTTAAAAATCTAAAAGAAGCATGCTTTTCTTATTGCAGCGATTCAAATGAGTCCAAACTCGATACCACCTTTGGCCTCGTTTGATTTGTCGTAGTTGAGAAGCTCTCATTACCACCTCCCTCCTACATCAGATACTCCCGGTTACAATATATAATAAAAAGACTCATTAACGCTCGTAAGGACTCATTAACCACACAAGTTGAGGACTCTCAGTCGGATTTACTGACAGTTAAAAACATATTTTCTATGAATACTTTAGGAATTGGACCGTGCAATAGGATACAGTCGGTAAAGTAGACTCTTCTTCCGACTCGACTGACAGTTAATGAGACCTAGAAATACGTTTTTAACTGTCAGTAAGTCCGACTGATAGTCTTGACCGCGCGTGATGCTTATGGGCGTAAGGCAAATAAAACGAGCTGAAATTCGGTAAGTTCACTGTTACCCAATAAGAGGTTCTTATGACGGGGCCTCTCCTTCATCATCGTATTAGCTCTACGATATTCGCCCACATTATTATAGTATTGCTATCAGTATTGCATTAGTATGCAGATTTTCAAATCAATACAATAATTAGAAGTGAGTGAAAGTCGACTTGATAAATTCGTTTACACCATTTATGAAGCCACAAAGCGTATCAAAAATTAGTCGGGATTCTGTAATAAAATTTATTTTCCTAAAGAAAATTCGACGCATAGCGAACAGTGAAGTGTAACAGTGCATTTTACATTCGGTTTTGAATAGAATACGAAGTGATTATTTATTTGTATTTCCATTATCTACATTTGTTTACATTCCGGAGGGGACGAAATATTTATATATGAATATCTAATATATACTTTGATAAGTCTGGTATAAGAATATATAAGCGTGTGTGAATGCTAGTGCATGTGCGTGCGCGCGTGTGTGTGTATGAAAAATATGTTTTCAATATCCTCATAATACTTTTACAAATGTATGAGCCGACAACAGTTGATAATTTTAAAATGAAAATTTTGTGACTATTTTTTGTTTACCATAATTATATCATTATTACTTATCAATTAGAAATTTTACAAGAATAATTTTCTATGTCGTTGATGTAATTTCTAGTTCTGACATTTCTGAAATTGACAAAATGAAACCCGGCAGAATGGAATTGATTTTCTTCCACCGAAAATCAAAAGTTGACTGATTGCTTAACTGAAGTGACTCGTGCAAACTGCGAATTATTATCCACATTTTACTTCGATCTAGGTATGGATTTCCTAACAAGGCTGACTTTGGGCTTTGTCCCAATGTGTTCCTTTGGAAACTGATTCTCCTCTTCTCCATTCATTACACAAAGCATGGGGAACAAAAGCAGCTTTAATAGCGTTGATAATTCTAGGTAATAACTGTACATGGGAAGCGATGACATTATATTCAATAGACATGTTATACCTGTAGATAATCAACAAAAAATACAATCTTAAGTAGGTCTAGGACCAAGCACGAACGGTAGAGAGAATTGATAAAAGAGGAAGATTCCAAGAAAGCACCTATATAAAAGAAATAGTCGTAATGAAGATGATATTACTTTCCGAGTATCACATAAAGAACACTAATGAGATGTCTAAATAATATAACGTGACTGGTGGGACGCAACAAATCGTTATGATTGCGCTCAACTAAGTACAGGTTTTACATAACATCCTCTGGAATATAACGTGTATATACGTATTAGTACCATATTATGTTTAATCGATTGCCTACGACGTCGTGCTGTTTCCAGAAATGTTAAAGCACTCATAATAATTCGGCCACGTCTTTTTCTTTATTCATAATATATATATATATATATATATATATATATATATATATATATATATACATATATACATATATACATATATACATATATATATATATATATATATATATATATATATATATATATATATGTATATATAACAACATTTTTAAACTTTGTAAATTGTATACGTGATCTAAACTTATCACATTACATGATATTTAACACATTTTTTACCAGCCATGTGTCACTGTATTTTCATCAGTCTGAAAATAAGTTGATTTAAGTAAATGATCTTTTTTCTATTTTATATACTAATTCTTTAAATTTCTTCTACTATTTCTTCAAGCGTTTAGGAATATCGCCATCGAAAACGCTCTACTCTTATATTCAGCAAATGTCCGCCATAATTCAGCCTCACGTGTAAAATCTTTCTACTAAAGAAACAAATTGACATTAAAAGATGTGCTACAAACACGATTTAACACATAACTAATTTTATTTATCCGTATTGTTATTATAATACGAATAAATAAAATATTATAATATTTATAGAGAGCAGTACTGTGACACATGTTCACATCATCTCCACCGATATGTACAAGCAGTCTTGAGAGGTTGCCGCACTACACATAGGTTGCTTATATACAAGGTGCTATTTTTTACGCTTTTGCGGGATACAGAAGAGAGGGTTTGCACTACGGTAACACCCTGAACTGGGCGTAAATGAAATGGAATGTGTCACATACCCAAGCATGCCTTAGACTTACTAAGACGTACTTGTGGTATGTGTAGTTGAACATTGGACAGACACAGCCTTATTACAATAATTTACAGCGCTTTCTGGTTCGGGTACGATTTGAATGTTAATAATAATACTTCCGCTTGCTAAAGCACCAGGGTATAGTCAGTACCATTTTCCATTTTCAATCTATAGTTACATTCTTACGATAAATAATCGAACACTCAAAGAAAACTAGCTTTCATCGCAGAAGAATAAAGATTTAAATTTGTATCCAAATACTCTGCCAATTATCTGCTTTTATTTTCGATCCGATTTCGTCAAACCATTATTTATACATATATATTATTTTCATACAGAGACACCGTGCCGTCGGTACCTTCCATATGTTTACCGCACATAGGTGCATAACATTAAAGCCACAACTCCAAAACGTCGTCTCGTAGCTGGCGGTCGTTGCATCGCTAATCGCGGCAGCGACGGCGGCTCCGCGCGCGCAGCATCCATTGCGCACGGCGCGGCGAGATCGATGCGGCGCGGATCGCCTGCCGCCTGCACCGGTCTGCATCTCGCGCTGCACCCGCCCGCGCCGAGCTCGCGCTCCGAGTCGATGCATCGAGTGTCTGAGGCCACTCACGAAATATTGCCTTAATGCGTATGGAGCGGAAGCTAGAAACTTTTGGCGCGTAAAGAGTTAATCGAGAATACAGTATGCTCCGTTTATAATTTAGATACCTGCTCGAGGAAGGGCGATACATACAAACACAATTTTGAAACGAAGACATGAAACCAAACATGTTTTTAAAGTCGGTGATGAAGAACGACGAAATAAAATTGATCAAGCATCACCTTCAAATGCTGAAAGCACTTTCATGTTTTTAGGGTTCCGAAGTAAAACGAGTAATTCTTATAATTTCATTATGTCCGTCCGTTCATCTGTCACAGTCCTACAACTTTTAGTTCGAAATGAAATTTGGTATGTATATGCTTCATATTGATATCGCAACTAATAATAAAAACCGTAAATGTAAAATGACCGTAGATGTAAATTAAAAATAATGTTTCCATAATTTACATTTAATTAGGTTCCTATCATACAATTTTGACAATTGTATAATATTTCTTTAATGATAGAAATGATTTCGTATTATTACACTAAATTCAAAATGTAACATAATACCAATAACGAAGGTGAACAAATTTTATTAATCAAAAAAGGAACCGGTCGGCATAAACATTTATGGATGAAGACGATCGATTCAAGGAGTTTTGAGTTTTCCAAGAGATTTATTACGAGAACTTAGAATATGAAGAAAAAAAATCTTATAGAAGAGACTAACACGTTACAGTATATAGTATTAAAAAGGAGACCGCATATGGACATCGTGTTACAGAATTAAAAAAAAAACTTTTTTAGAAGATAAAATAACAAATAATTCAGTGATTGACGATTGTTAAATGTGTTTTGTTATTGTAAAACAAAAAGAACTATCTTCATAAACGCACATATATTATATTTTTGTATATCAGGAATTTTTAATATGAAAAAAAATTAACGAAGTAGGACATAAGAACTTTTAGAAATGATTACAAAAAAGTAATCAATACCTATTGTTTTTTTCTTAACAAGAGCAGAAGTGATCGTTCTGCTCTTGTCAACTAATTTTTCACTTTTCTCGTGTTTTTCGTGCCTTTTTTGACGAATCTACGAGACCTGCGAATTTCATGGATTAGTAGGTTACATCTACGTATGGAGGATATAACGAGATACAATCTGTATTTTGTTTCATGTTGCTGGTTTAGAAAGTTCCGAAAATTAATCAAGTCTTCAGTATTTAGCGATAGCCTCTTCGAAATAATATCCGCGATCCTGGTTTGAATTTCCCACGACTTTTTGTGATATTCATAATAAAAATGGAAATTATTTATAAATAATTTTTTTTATTTAATCCTACGGCCAAAAAAATTTAGCGCCGCTTTCTTTTTTTACGTCCATGTGTAAAAGATCGTCGTATGTGGTAGAATTCGCCAAGCTTTGTGCCTGCGTATCATTTTGTTCCACAACTTTAAGTCTTTATAACATTTTCGTGAGTTTTATTTTAGCTACTTTTGTTTATTAATAACCATCTAAAAATACCTATTTAATTTTTATAGTTTTAATTATTACTAATTAACAAAAGAAAGCACCATAGTTTAATTCAGTTTAAATAATTTTGTCCATATTCCAATCCCCTATCGAAAAGTTCGACCTCTATTTTCCATCCCTATTTGTTAAAAGGTATACTTTTTTTAATTGTCAAAGATTAAGATAGCCTTTCTTAATGAAGACTTAAGATAATTTAATTTTTAAATAAATATTTTTTACAATTTTAAAAATTAAATAAGCATTACATTCTGAAGCCATGATTCCTTCTAATTGCCAAGTAACTTATTTTTTCGAACCAAGAAAAAAAACGGGCATATTTTATATGATATATTAAATAATATTATTTGTAATAATTAAGACTATAAAAACAAAACGTATGTATTCAAGGAAATGGATATAAAATGTTTAGAGTTATAAAACGAGATGATGCGACCTTGACCGATGAACGTACCTTACGTTTGGCAAATTACGTAGAAAAATGTAATAAAGGTTTACCTATTGCATAGTAATGATTTTCTGATTGAAAAATGTTTAGATATTTATCTAATATAATTATCGATATATGGGGCACGTGGTCACGTGATATTTTTAAGGAAGGCTAATTTTTATCACTCGTGACTGCCGTTTCGATCTGTCGCTTTACGTGACATAAAAATAATATACACTTATGATTTAAATAGTATACCGGTATATATTCTAATGAAAATTGCGCCAAAATTTAAAGTAATGCCTTGCACGAAAGTGTTGTGATTAAATAAAGAATGCCGATTAAAATGAGCAAAACGGATTTATTTTATTGTAATATGCGAAGACGGCAAAACAGATCTGTCAATGTGACAGCTACTGCTTTAACAGGAAGAGACAATAACTAGTAGATAACAGTGTTACCCGCATTGTGACGAAATTACATTGCCATATTTTTAACACAAAAAAATTTACCATCTGAATAAAATTTTGACATTTTTATGAATCAATTATACCGTATAAATGTAAGTAGTATCTTTCAATTTAAAACTTGGTGTTTTTTAAGTGTTTATTTAACAATTTTTTTGTAAAATGTTAACACAACCAGAGTTAATAAATGTACATAAATGAAAATGAAAATAATTATTAGAACAATTTCAAGACGAATGGAAAAATCGGAGTTACATTTTCTTAATCTTTTTAGGGCGAGGCGGACATTCGAGAGTGGAGGTAACTCAAAATGAATAGTCACAATTTTTCATTTTCAATCCGTTTTTACTCTTCACGATAAAAATTATGTTATTGTTAAGTTTGCAATAAATGTAGATAGACAATTTTAACAGATAAGCAAAAGTTATAATTCTGTAATCACATTGATAAGGAAAAGATTTGAACTTCTACGTTTTTTGACAGTCGTACAAACAATAAATTGCTATCCAAATACATTATGGTAGATCGTCGCCTTCGCCCGCAAAGGTGCTAATGGCAAATGACACTAGATTATCGCGAGCGCGAGAATGCTTGCGTATGGCATATCCTGTTAGCAAACGCCGCTAAATATTGATCCTGGCTAAGCGAGCTAACGAAGGAACCAGGAAACAAATGTTAAAACACAGGGTGAACAAAAGTAAGTTTACGATGTTGAATTCTGTCACTGAAATATTCTACTATATTTCAGTGACAGACAGACAGACAGACTTTAAGACACATTCTACTATATTTTGATTCTAATATTATGATATATGATGGAATTGTTAATTTTTTAATTAGTTAATATTATTATGAAAATTTCGCGTCACGTTAAAATTGGCATTTGTATTTAAACATATCCAATAACCATATTTGGACGAAATATATTAAAGAGCATTTCGTTTAAATTTGAAGACATGCTATCAAAATAAATAACTATCATTTACAATTTGCCATCTTAAATGGAAATTAAATGAAGCAACGAAAGTGGTAGAAAAATACAATGATACGAATTTTGATCAAAATTTAAGATTTAGCGGTGGGAAAAATTTTAAATAAATTTCCGTTATTTTATGTACAGACTTCAAAACAGTGATTTACATTTTTGTGTAAAGTTAATAAAATATGCGTAGCTATCGTGTTTTTTGGTACTTTTTCAAACATATTTCTAATTACCATCAAGTTATTTTCATAGTTATCGCCGATACCGATATCAGAATGGAAAGGTTTACATTGCTAGTGCGTCAACCTTTCCCTAAATCAGCGGGAACACGACGAGCGCTCACAACGTTTAGAGTACAGCCATTCTATGACAGCGTCGATATCGCAGTTAGTAGTTTCACTGCTGCACAATGCGGAGCTTTTGTGGTGAAAGTAGAGAATAAGCGTGTTAGTCCGCGCACCAGACTTATCTCCGCGTACGCAGTTATATGCCAGTCCGGTTTCAGACCGAATTTTCAATGAAGCGGGCAGGCGGCGGGCGACGCGCGGAAAAATTGAAAAGAAAACATGTGTAGTACACGGGCTCGTTAATAAAATCCAGCGCGGAAATTGCAAAAGTTGTGCCGCTCAGCCGCGCGTCTTATTAAAACAAATAAATTAAGCAATAACGCGCAGTGCGGCGCCGGAGTCGTGCCAATTATGATTACGTACGGGCGGTGGCGCGGGCGGCGGGGCGGGCGGCGCCCGGGATGAACAAATTTTAATGAACTTTTTGCATAATTTATCCGGGGGTTGAATTGAAATTTATATGGTAATTATTTCGACCATCTTTCCTGAGCGAAGGTTGCGGAGCGTCGACGTTCGCTTGCTGTGTTGATTGTTCGTTTGCGTAGCGTTTTCATTTTTTTCTAATTTTAGCGTGCGCAATCTCTTCTTTAGAAAGTTAATTTCTCAGTTACTAATATCAATGTTTGCGTTGTTCTATTAATATAACGTTTTGTAAACTCAAGATTTAAATATAATTGCAATTATAGTACTTTTAAATAAATAAAACGATTAATTATAGCGTAGATTGTTAGAGACCGAGATAATAAAAAACGAAAAAGATAGTAATCTTAATCTTAGCCTGTGGAATTTCTAGACAAATATGTACACGAGCGTCAAACAATTAGAAATCTCGGATACTTTTTGTATCATTTACTACATAGCGAGACAGCTGTATATAAATATAGTGAATGCTATATACATTGAATGATTGTTGATGAAGCTGTTAAAAATAGCTACCACTTTAAACTAATGGTGAGCTGTTATCAATAATTTATTTATTTAACATTACTGCAAACTTAGAAAGCCAAGTATACAGTGGCTGATTTATTGCCACAAGATCTATAAGGGATTACCTTATAGCTAACCACAATGAATTTAATGAGAACATTAAGTGCTGTGGCAGACCGTAAGTGATTTAAAAATAAAATTAATTACAAACAAAAGCAAAACAACACTTCAGGGATGGGGAGGGGATAACAATGTATTGTAATAGAAGGGGTTAGGATCTGCCGATTATGATAAATAATGTAATTTCAGCGAGGGCGCATTTGTATATTGGTGGTCCGTTCATTCCACAATCGAGTAGAATATACGGTGAAGAATCCTCCATAAAATTCAGTTCTATACTGAGGGATTAGGAGGGTATAATTGTTTTTCGATCGTAGTTCGAAATCGTGGGAGAACAGGTATCTGAATCTAGATCTAAAGTATGAAGATGTAGCGGGATTATTAAGGATATTATATACAAACATGGAAGAAGGAGGTTGTGTCGGTCACGAATCTTTAACCATTTAACTCGTGAACGATACTCAGATATATGGTAAATTCTTTTAAGGCCGAAAATGTATCGAATACGCAGGTTTTGAAGTCGTTGTAATTTATTGATTAAATGTTCATTAAAATTAGAATAACACAAGTCTCTATAATCAAGCTTAGTCAGAAGTAAAGTTTGACAATATGTACTTTAGTTCAAAATGGAAGAAAATTTTGAAGTCGTTTGAAAAAGTGTATTTTGAAAAAAAGTTTACGAGTAACTTTATTTACTTGAGAATGCCATGTGAGCTGTTAGTCAATTAGTAAGCCAAGATCTTTTACAGTTGAAGTAAGAGATGTAATTTAACCATAAATCAATAGCTTTGGTAAATCAAATATAGATATTTTCGATAGAAGCGCCTGACTACCGATAACAATAGCCTGCGATTTAATTGGGTTAATCAGAAGACCCTGCCATCTAGCCCACTGACTGACCAAATGTAGATCTGCATTCAATGTATCAACGCATAAAGAAGGTTTATCGACATGGCAGTGAACGTATATTTGATGATCATCGGCATATAAATGACAGTTGTTTAACTACGGGATCAATAAAAATAGAAAAAAAAGTGGAGAAAGAGCACCATCTTGAAATACTCCAAAATGAGACTGGTCCACTTTAAATTATTTTCGGGAATTTTGATTATCTGTTTACGGCCACAAAGATAGGAGTTGAACTATTCAACACATAGTTGTGACAAATTTAATGATTTAAGCCGATGTATCATAAAGTAAATTTCCACAGAACTGAATGCATTACTGAAGTCTGATCATATAAGAACAGATAGTTGGGTATTATTCATAGTCAGGCATAGCATCAGTATTTTTTAGCAATGCAGTTGAAGTACTATGCCATGACTTGAAGCCAGATCGCAGGGATCAAGCAAATTTTGAGTATTTAAAAAATTAACGAGTTGAGAAAATACAATCCGCTCAAAGACTCTCGATAGTACTGGTAATACTTTTAGGCTATTTTGGGGCAGATCTTTTGGGTAAAAGAATAATCTGCGCCTTCTTCCATTTACAAGGGAATGTACAGATTAATCTGGAAGCATTAAATATAGCAGTGATGGTGCGTATTATAATGTCAATGATGGAAGTAAGAGCGTCTATACTTAGACCGTCACTGCTAGCGGATTTCGATTTAATTTCGATTTTTACTAATTAGATGCTTCGATAATCGATTACACAATTAGTAATTGAAAAACCTTTATAATCCAATAATGATTAGTAAAAGTAATCAAAAATTCTGACAGTTTAATACAAATCAATTAAGTTGCATTAATTTAATTAAACAACTTAAATTCGACAATTTAATGTTCGGTCTGCGTAAATCGCCATCTAGGTGCTTGTGCAAAATAATTATGTACTTGTTTTTACTTCACACACTTACTTACTCGTCCAATGTTTAGTTCATTTAGTCGGTAAAATGTATTCTATGAAAAGTTCGCTGTTATTCACTTGTATGTGTCTACACCTTGCTAATTAGTTGATTGTTAATGATAATAATAAAGGTAGCTTCGAGACATTTTAATAATCCCTACCGGCTAGTTTAAACCATTAACTGGCGTGGTTAATAGTTGTAAGATATTCATAAAAATGACGTTTATTTATAGGCATCACTTGAAAGCGGATTCATCTTAAAATAACAAAAAAAAATACAAATGTCGCAACTACGTCAGACGGCCATATTTTGAGTAATAGATTAAATGAATAAGGTTATTTGTATTACTTTTCCCACGTGACTTTAAATAGCCTTTGTGATAAAAATGTCAGGCTCATCGGAATAGTTTTTACGTAATATTGATAACCCATGTGAAGATGATGGCCCACTTACGTGAGGAGTTCTTCGGTAAAGCGTTCATTCGACTTACCATGGGTTGCGCTGTGGGGTGATCCTGTTTCATGGCGGCGGGCGCGGGGCTGGCGGCGGGCGCAGGACTGGGTGAGGCGGGTGGCGCCCCCGGACTCAGGCCGGCCGCGAGCGACGCTGCGGGCGCTCCGCTGAGGCCCGTCTTGCGACCGCGGTAACTCTATGGATAAAAGATAAATGTTCCTGAAATTATGATTCAAAATATGAAGTGAGAATGGGAGTCATTTTGCTCATCATAATCGGTGATAGTTACACACATTTTTAACTAGAATGAATTATAATCTTTAAATATTTACAAGAGTTTACACATTTTGTTTATATCGGAGTAAGTAGTTATTGCAATACAGTTTTGAGCGAACTGCTTTTTACTAGTAAATAAATTACCCGCGCCGAATAAATTTCCGACTGCGGATGGTCTGAATTCGAGTTTTATTTTTTTTTTAATATTACCTGCTTGAATACTTCGTTACAGCCGAAACTCATTGAAAATACATTTTATAATATCTGTGAAATAATTATCACAATGATCAGGTAGAACACAGGACATCTTAACATTTTAATAGTAGTCATTTATTGCTTGAAGACAAATTTGATCAGTTTCGTTCAGGCAGTAAATTTTTGATGGTCCAAAAAAAAAATTGGTTTTTATTAAAGAAAGTAAGTTTGTCTTTAAAATATAATTCTTTTCATCGTGATTCTTTATAGAATGAGTCTTAAACAAAATGTAAGTATTATTTAATATGCCGTAACGTCGGTATTATTGAATACGCAGGTAATTGAACAACAAATTCTCTTATTCGATTGTCAAAAACATTAGCGACTGTTAAAAATATTTTCAAAAACATCTATACAATTGTCAAAAACGCTTATGGTATGTCCGCATGTTTGGCGTGAAATAGCAACGTAATATATCGAAGCCGGGGCACCTTTGTCCGTCAAATTATCACTGACTTCCTAGCGTCCCGATTAAATTACTTAATACTTTAAGTAGTTATTAATGACATTTTTAAAAAAAAATTGTGTTCCGTTTGCGATAATGATAATAAAAAAAACATTAAAGAAGAAAAATATTGCGGCCCTGAGATTAATGAAAATCGATTAAAAATTTGTGTAATAAAATAAATTCCAGGAATGCCAGGGAAATGTAAGGTTTTATTAAATTACATTGATGCTCATATTTTGTTTAATATTCAATTCACGGCCTTTTTACTTTAAAAGGATACAGAGAATAAAGGAAGTACGCTGTAGTCATCCAAAGATTCACTTTTATGTTCAGAACGGATTTTAAAGAGTTTTTCGAGAAAATGGAATTGGAAATGTTACTGAAAAAGGAAGGTATCTTGATAAATTTTACTATCAGCCCATCAGATATTTCGCCAATCAGTTGTCGTCTCACAGTTCGGCTCCGTTATGACAAGACACCATCATTGGCTTGCAACGACAGGCACAGTTATTATATTTAAACCGGCCGGTTGGTGACGGAAGAAGATCGTATTTAGTATGTCACGAACGCGACAAAAATGGTAATTTATTTACCAAATTATATGAAAATACTATGGAAGCGACAAACTATTTTCTCTTTAAAACATGCTTGCTTTGACTGTCTCGTTAACAACATCTGTCACTTTGAAAAATCTACTAGATCAAAAATCATAGGCGTAGCAGTGATTTTTCCGGGGGGAGCGGGGAGGGGGGCTTAAACGTTGAACTCTAGATTTATCTTGGCATTTATACGTGAACGCTTGATATTTTAGGGTGAACCAAGAGGATTTCAGGATGGGCCAAGCCCACCTGCCCACCCTTGCTACGCCTATATAAAAATGATACCTTCGGTTAATAAAATGTAATCTAATTAAAACGTAATTCGGTACTAAATTTTTCTAATAAATTGTGAAATTCTGAATTCGTTACTGAATCATGTTACCCTTAAGTCGCTATATTTAGCAAATAGATTAGTTTGTTAAGTACGTGTGGTTACAAATTAAGTGCTTACGAAGCAAAAAAGAAACTATCGCTAACTTGCACATTAATTTATTTTAGTTATTCGTACTAAATATTGTTATTTAACACTAACTGTACCCGCAACTTCGTTCGCGTGTTTAAGAAATATTAAGTTAACTGTAAGACGCACGTAATATCATGTATTATAATAATTATGAAATTAAACTTTTTTAAGTAAGTACTCTTTGGATCGAAAGGTCAAATTGCCATATTTTTTCTAGTTGACTGATTGCGATAAAACATAGCATATATGTTACCCCAGAAAGAATCCATCAGTAAAAACTTCATTGAAATCCTTTTAACCGTTTTGCGTAATCGGCGAAGACATAAACATGCTCACAAGACACGGACAAACTTTTTAAAAACATCACTTTTTTATATTCTATTCCTTTTATTTCCTGAGTATTTTTTTTCCTAAATATCTTTAATATGCCGATACTAAATATACATCTTTATTACATCTGTAGACAATAAAGTGCGTAACAATCAAATTTATACAGCCGAATACGAAACTATCAATGTAATTAAAGTTTAAATATTTATTAATTTTTATGTACTTTAATGTGGACAGTTGATACATACAGCGGACTTATTACTACAAGAGCAATCTCTTACAGCCAATCAGAACACTAGTCCAGTGCCGCCCGACGAGCGGTCGGGAATCGAACCCGGATCCCCGCGGTGCGCCGCGCTTTTAAAAGCCGTATACCTTGTAATCGATCCAATACACCACGGTGACAACGATATTGATAACAGATTCATATTTTAATCAAATTGAGGGAACCAAGTAAGTTTATAATAAATACATATGATTTAGAAAAATGTTATGTGCAGAAGACCAACAACAACAATCTCTGCCCCTCAAGCATCTGCACACATTTATTTGGTTATTCAAGCAACTATCCCTCACGCACCACTCCAGATTTCACCCTGGCCACATTAATTTCGCCAATGTATGTCCGGGTGGAAAATTTATTAGCGCGATTTAAATTACACGTAATGCCATCTATTGATGATGTACTTCATTAGATGGCGCAACGTGTAAATGATTTTTTGAAAATATTGAAAAAAGCACGTATCTTCTGATTGACTTCCGAAAATAAAAACTAAATGTTTGTTTATATCGAAATGTTAAAAAAAAACTTAATTGGTTTAACAGCTTCCACGTGATGCGCGTTCAAAGACACAGACAAAATAGACCAAAAATTCCAAAAATAAGATTTTTGTGTTCTATTATTTTCATTATGGCACCTAAATTTTTTTTTCCTAAATAACTTCAACGTATAGATATGTCAATTCTACTGTTTTGTTATAAATATAGAAAAACATTTTCAAGTTAAATTCATTCATACGCGCTACGCATGTACGAATACTGCAAAGTGCGAAGTAGATCGGGCCGGTTGTCCATTAAAACGAAATAAGGTCAGTCGATTCGCAAGCAGTAAACGCGCGTTGTTACGCTCGCATGCGTTCAATTGCAACGTTTTGTTCGCGGGCCGAGCTCTCGGTCCGCTAATGGAGGACGCGGATTGGCGTGCATTGCCACATTGTGTCGAACGCCCGTTTCTTTTTGACTCGTTCACTGTGAGGGTGCAGAAATGCGTGAAGTACAGCGTTAAACGACTAAAGGTAAACAGGACGATTGCGACCTTGTATTATATCTGCCAGTATTTCAGTCTATGATATAATATTTCTATTTTTATGGGACAGAAAAAAGCAAAACAATAAGCCAGATTTACTAAATTCGGAATGGCTTATTGCATTTTGAATTTATGGAAATAAGTTTCATTGAAAACTCCCTCGCTAAGAGCTACGCTTTTGACTAATGAGAATAAGCTATAGGGTTATTAAGGTGTCTAACGGAATACTTATTTGATTACATTAAAAAAAAAATGTGCGTGTCAGCTCCGACGTGCGACTGGCGTTTACTCCTTAATTACGATTGTCTTGGAATGTATAAAGTAGGTAACAGTATATAAATATAGATATTCTGACAATATGATTATTTTCAAGTAAAACGCAAACGAACAAGATCAAATTTATACAAAAAAATTAAAAACATTTAGTAACGTCAGATTAAGAAGTTAAAATTAAAAGACTATTAATTTTGTAGGATAGAAGACACCAAATGTTCACACATAATGAATTTAATGATTACATCTTTATATAAGCGAACGATAGTAAACTATGTGTGTCACACTCCGTCATTACGTTTACGCCATAAGAAAATGCCAAATAAACATATTGATATCTTACTCTAAAGATGCGCAGAAACGTTGCGCGGAGAGGCCACTTAACGGTTACACTTCTTTTAACGCTCTGAACTTCGTACGATCAGAACCTAACGGTTACACTTTTTTAACCCTCTAAACTTCTAATACTTTTACTCTTCATAAAAGTTCATACCGGGCGCTATATATGAAAATCGATTCTTAAGGAGTAAACTCCAAAAAAACATTGCCAATTTGTTTTTTCTATTCTTGAATGACTGGTAACTTGGATGTTAATCTTGTTGATTGTCATTTTAACATTTATTAGATTTCGTTAAATTTACGAAATATACAGAATTAACAGTCTTTAAGTGTCACAAAACGGTTCAGACGTAATAATGTATTCACAAATACATGTAAAAATAGCGGTGCAGATAGTGCGTATCTTGGAATATAATCATAAAATAATGGTGATTTAACGCGTTGGTTGCTAGGCGGTTGAATTAAAATTAAACTATCGATTTTTCATCTCACGAAGGGGCTCCCCTTCAAGATGTTCGCGCGTATCGTTCGTGTGTAATTGTGGTGTTTTATCGATCACGTTAAATATGACAAGAGTATTTGTAAAAAATAAAAAAAATTAATGATATTGTCTATTTGGCAAATACGGAAATAACAACATATAAAAGAAACAACAATAGTGAGATTTATAATACCAAATAAATGAACTTTTGTCCAAGTTTCATAAAACAACAAAACGAATATTATCAAATTGATTTATAAATCGTATCAAAATGTTACCTAACGGAATTCGTAGTTGAAGTAAGATTTTGTTTAACATTATTGTCCATATCGAGTTGGAGTAGGCATAATGACGATAAAACACATCATAGTTTTGTCCCGACTCGACACCTTATCATGTCATGATGGTTGGTTGTTATGAATCACGACACGGAGAGAGCTCGCTGTCACTGCCTTACTATTACAATTTTCCACATTTCCACATTAAGTAGATACGTGGATGCCATTGCCTAATATTGTGTCTATTTCAAACACCTCAATTAGCTATACGTATTAATATCATGAATATCTCTAAATTACGATAAAAAGTATGTGTATCGTAAAATGATTTATTAATTTTCCATGACACTTCATTTAATTATTTTCTGACTGTACTTTAACGTCAGTTTAACGGTAGTCACGAATTTAATGTTAGTTTACGTGCTTTATGTTACTGTTCATGGGAGGGATCGCTTTTACACGATCACGAATTTAATGTTAGTTTTCGTACTTTATGTTACTGTTCATGAGAGGGATCGCTTTTACACGATCACGAATTTAATGTTAGTTTACGTCCTTTATGTTACTGTTCATGGGAGGGATCGCTTTTACACGATTACGAATTTAAGGTTAATTTTCGTCCTTTATGTTACTGTTCATGGGAGGGATCGCTTTCTCGAGTTGAAAGATCTACACGAAGGCGTACGATGATAAAGATCTAGTACTTACAAAAAATTATGATTTTCGCCAAAGCCTATTGTAAAATTTTCCTTATATACAAACGTTACGTAAAATTCAATCAGTCTGAATGATAAGAATTATGAACATACCGTGAACCGTGAAAATCAACTTCGGTGTCCTGGCGATAACCCGAAAGAACTAATAGGTTTTCAATCAAAGCCATCTTACACTATAGCGAACTGCTAGACTATAGCGACCAGTTATTGTAAAAACTAATGAGAATATTACGTTCTGAGAAGACTTTTAATCGAAATTATAGATTCGTTTTGGTTTATTCCTATTTCTTATTGTCATAAAAAAGATTTTATATCGATCATAAAATATTACTGAAAATTAAACCTTAACGTAATCAAGTTAGTAATCAAAAATCGTCGATTGATGATCCTCTCGTTTAAATCTTTTTTCTTATTTAAAAATAAAACCGCTCAAGTGCGTGTCGGGACGTGCATGTTCTGTAGTTGTCTATTTCTCCTGAAGTTGTTGATGTAAGGCAACAAAAAACAGCGATGTAACCAATATATTAATCCACATTTTTTTCAGATTTTTCAAACACGTCGTAAAAAAATAACAGCTCCATTTATCAGTTTCATTTAACATTTAGCTTTTCATTAAACATTAAGCTTCGGAGTGAATTGTGACGTGTGTGGGACACGTCACAATATTTAATATTTCGTGAAACGAGATTTAATAAATAAAAAGTGATAAATAAAACCTGCACTTCATTTTAAATAACCTGTTAACCTGTCTAGCGGTACTCATTCCGATAGGACACGTGGAAAGTAAGTATTGTCGAACCCTAAGGAAAAAGAAGGTAAAATTTCCACAATATAAAAACCTCTACATTTTCAACTGATAACATACAAAGGCTGGACTGAAAATTTACCCTTGCGATACAATTTTAAAGTGATGACACTGCGTCAGCTCACTGGAACCTTGAATATTTCAGTGTGGGTGAACGATTAGGTACTTAGGCTTATTCGAGTTCACAACGAGGTAAAGATCGGGCTACGCTACTCCAAACGCGCTGGATGAGGGTCGGGCGAGTGTAAAGCGAGTGAGGTGAGCCGTGTGTCATTCGATTAGCGCTCGTCCACATAAACGATGTGCGTTAACATGTATTTTAAAACATTTTATCCGACCGACTTAAACATGCGCGTAAGTGAAAAAAGTCTGCAAAATGTGAAACGCTAAAATTAGAAACAATTAAGTATGTCATAAACTAACGTAGAGGACTTCTACTATAGGATAAAGTGAGAGTAAGTTAAAAAACTGTCAAGGAGAACTCGCATTACGAGGGTTCCGTACACATTTAGGCATTAATAAACTTTGAGGTATGCATATAACCTCTATATTTCTATTAAAATATTTATAAATATTAATTTTTCATGTCTACTATATTTTTTATAGGAATAAAACGCATTTTTATTATAAAAAATATTAGATCTAGGATAATCGCTATAATGCTTCTGTAATCTTCTAGTCATATTTTACCTACCCTGTTTTTTTATGATTTTTGGCTTAATAGTTTAGAAAACGCTCCATTTTCGCATATTTTTTAGAATATCTTTTTAAATACGCGATTTAAAATTAAGAAAAAAATATTGTATTCCTTATAACAAGGCCTTTCAAATGATACGCCAAGTAATACATAAAATAAAATAAAAATTGTGTATTTTATTTACACTGTTTTTAAATCTTGGAGTATTTTAAGAAAAATTATCGAGTGCTAAATATATACGTTATTAATATGTAACAATTCGGCAAATTCCAAACTTCTACATCGTATCGTTTCCGAAAAAATCAGCTGTGACAGACGGAGTGATCTTATAAATGTTTCGTTTTTCCTTTTAAGGTATATGACCGTAACAATAAAACTTTTTATACAAAGCTTATGATAAATTAAATTTTGAAACTTACGAAGTTTAATTTAACTTTAAATTTTGAAGTCGGTACACTTCGCAAACAAACAAAAATCATTTTTATTTAATTCGTTTAGTGGCGTCGGTTGACCCCGTTCGTAAATGAACAAGGAAAATCTTAGAGATAACATAACTTACAAGATAACACGGTTTACGAAATTTAGGCGCCCGCGCCTATATCTTGATAAGGCTCATTTACTGTCGGTTAATACGATTACTTCATCATAAATTTAATTGAAAGAAAAATATCAGTAGACTCTAGTCATAATTTCGACAATAGAGCCTTGACAGAAAAAATGTCTTAAATACGAATAGAACTCGCACTAGGACAGTTCCGGACTCACTTAGGAACATGTATAAGTTTAAACATTTAGGGATACATATTACTTGTACTATTTAAATTTACAAGTAGTATAAATATTTAGATTCCCCATCTACGTATATCGCACAGTACATTTTTATCACAGCCGTTAAAATACCGTGGCCTTTTTAGAAACTATGAAATTTAGTCATTCCTAGATATAGTTTTCCGGTAAATTTCTAGTAATATGGTTTTATCATAATTTTAACTTTAGCGGCGTTGAACACCAGGACGAAGGGCTGGCACGTTTTTATGGATATTTTCAGCAATAGCGCTATAGAACTATCTCTCACAAAACTAAAAAAGTAGTTTTTGGCAACTAAAGAAACTAGTTTTGGGATCCTTATAACTAGCTCTTCAAATTACACGACTCATAAAATTAAAAAAAATTACTTTTACTTTATTCCCCCCCCCCTCTAATACTACCATATAACTATTTTAGACTTTACACTTGTTTTGATATATATATATATATATATATATATATATATATATATATATATATATATGCGATTATTATTACTGATAGATATATATCACTGATATATTTGAGTTAATGTGCTTTATCACTATGCCAGATTTCAAGTTTCTACGGTTTGTGAGCCCATACGCGAGTGATTTATAAGGGTCCCATTTTTTTTGAGGAGGGGACCCTAATAAGCTAGTTGACTAAATTTGGGAAAGTGGTTAAAACTTTACCTTAAAGTTTTAAAAGTGATTATTATTGAGTGAGAGACTAGTGTTCTGATTGGCAGTAGAATAACTTAACCCAAAATATATTTTGGGTTAAGTTATTCTAATTGACCCAAAATATATTTATCCAAAGATCAAACATTTACATTATGTATTTTGCGATTTAAAAACCAATTTAAATTTACCTCGAAAACGCTCAAGACTGTCATGGCGTTTTGAATGACATCACTACTCATGAATCACATCGAAACAATCGTGTATGTGTATGACAGTTGCGTCTTTTGTTTAATTAAACATGATTTCGTCTTGTTACAAGTACTGTGCAGTGCCCCAGTGTAAAAGCACAACTATTAAAACGACAAATAAATTATTTATATTTGTTCTAAATAATAAACAAATACGGAAAAAGTTGTTAAAACTTGCAATAAGCTCGTTTATTCACAGACACATACATTTTTATATATTTAATACATTTCTGTGAAGATCATTTTGATATAAGTATTTATTTGCAGTTTAAGTACCTATTCTATAAACCGTGTTTTCACTACAAAATCATTGTGATAGGGGTCCTGTATTGAACAATGACTTGCGATTGTATTTTCTATAGAAAAACGTTAAAATGTCGAAGCTCTGAGCTAATACAATGGAAAAAAATAATTAGACTCCCACACAATATATTTCTAAATATAAAGCAGTACTAGAATTGTGCAGTCGCCATTTTCACAAGTTTATATAGATAAAATAATAGTGTATGAGTTGAGGTTAATTCGTTTAAACTTCGCAAATCTAACGTCAAAAATAGTATAAATTACCTTACCATACATGTGTAAAAACAAACACTAATTACGAAACTGAAATTATATTAATTCAGCTTATAATACATATTTTACACTTGTGTAATATACAATGTTATATACAACATTAAAGTTTTCACATTCCGAGATTCTGATGAACAGAAGTCATTGTTTGACGCGAAAAATCTACCAAGCGTCAATTTTGGGCAAATTACTACCGTTTGCTTTGCTAAAATTTAATTTCATTGCGAATTGTGCTTGACTTTT
The DNA here is from genome assembly GCA_039881145.1 of Druceiella hillmani. Classification (NCBI taxonomy): domain Eukaryota; kingdom Metazoa; phylum Arthropoda; class Insecta; order Lepidoptera; family Hepialidae; genus Druceiella; species Druceiella hillmani. The sequence continues at coordinate 10,942,643 of JAYKKI010000038.1, read as the reverse complement.
AATATGTAATTGAGGACAACTGTATCGACTTTATAAACATTTTTAAAAACGAAAAATTATTCAAATAACCTACTTTGTACACGAAAATGTCAATGGTTTTTCGTGAGGTGTGATGTAACGTTTTCTGCTTGGTGTTTACTGTTACGTGACTAAATTCGTTATTTTGCCCAATTTATTTTCTAAAAATAAAAATAATCTTTACTTTGAATAATAAATAATTTTGTGTTTTTCGTATCATGATTAATCATTAGAAATTTCTAATAACAATTAACAACTAACAACTCATCCGATTTATTCTTAATGGAAACTAGCCTATTATTTACTTAAAAGAAATTCTATGACTAATTAAACACACCAATAATGCAAATAGCATTATTTTTTTGAGTTGCTAATGCTATGAAATACGATGCCTCTGACTACATTTTTATTCTAAATTTTTAAATCATTATTATTTTTATTTTTATTTAAATTTACAAGAATTTGGTGGTGCATAACTTTCCATTGACAGGTCATTTGAAGACTTATATACAGCACAAATGGAAAAGTCAGTTTAAAGCATTTCTAAATTTTATTGACAACTAAACAAACTAATTATGCTAATATGAAAGTGTTCATGTTTGTTTGTTGCAAGTCTCAGTTTCGATCCTAAACCAATATTTAGGTGTAGTTAATTACGCGTAACAGCTAGAGGAGTATTAATTTTTGAAAATAATAATTTCACCATTTTAGCGTTAAAATACTCTCTATAAAGAGGTGTTTATTTCATTTATTTTAATGGTAAAATAGTAACTTGGGAGTAGTAATGGACTAGTAATAAAACATATGAGCATCCTCTTAATGTATACGTTCTAAATCGTCACAGATGCCGAAGGATAAAATATCGATTATAAATACCGGAAATAGGTAGATATTAAATATGGTGACGTAATTTTCTTCGTAACCTTCAAACGAGTAATTCGATTATGATACATAAGTCATTTTGCTACCGACAACATTGTGATGTCATTGAGCGTTCAAAGGTTAGGTAAAGGAAAGAAATATGTACATCCGAAAACATATGTATCATAAAATATACTAAGAAAGTAAGTGAACCTTTGGTACTGATTTCAATTAATCACGAGATAATTTTAGGCAATAGAAATGACTTAACATACAAATAATGATTAACGTCGTATTTATCCTCAGCAATCAATTTTCGCTTTAATTCTGGCGATCTGACCTCGCCTCATTCGATGTCAGGTTTACGAGTTTCTTTATTGTTCGCTCGCGGTTTCGCCCGTGTAAATTTTCTATTAAAGCGACGGGATTTATCTAATTTAATATCTATCTATTGAATGTTGCATATTTTTTTCATTGAGTAAAGAACACCGAGTCTAATTCTGCAGTAAATATGTAACTTGTGGCGTTGTCGTTATCGTTGTAAACATGTAAAAAGTGCCCCATATATTTATTTGAATAACGAACTGTGTCTGTAATCTTTTGTGAAAATCTGTTAAAGTAATAAAGATCAGAATGTTCTTTTCATAATATTAGTATTCCACACAATGTCTCACTGAGCCATGCCAATTAGCAGTGATTTGTTTCTCGGTTGTAGAGTTATTAGGGAACAAACGAACACACAAACCAATTTTCATATTTATATTGGTAGGATTTATGAGCCAGCAGCTGTAATAAAAATATTTTAATTATTAGCACAAAATTATGAAGGCGAGAAACACTAATTACTTGAAAACAATCAAAATAATTTTAAGAGTTTAACACTCGATAGATTTTATTTATTTCTTGCCGAAACTTTTACAGCAAAACATAGCTTCTTCGTAGCGAGGATTGCAGGTGTTTATGACGAAATAATTCAGACAGATTGTCAGTGAGAGACGTTAACATTTCTGATTATAGAATAAACACCTTCAAAAATATTTTTTTACAAATTTCGCTTACCACTTCCGTTAGCAACTGCTGTAAAAAAAGTTTAAAAACATTTCCGCTTTTCGAACGGAACTGAAGCTAAATGGAATATTTTTTGTTCTTATTTCCTTCAGTCTTTACCAAACTTCATAAGAGCTTTTTGCTCCATAAATCTCGAAGTCAGATTAAACATAAAAACGATCGTCGTATGTATGTGACTTACTCTAAATAATATAAAATAATTACCACATTTGGTATATGCAAGCCGCACTATTAAAGTCGTCCTTGTATTTAGTAATTTAGTCTCATTAATTTACAAAATCATCTGTAACAGCACGTCATCTCTTCCTAAGATGATGAAGCTCATTTGCATCAATCGCCAAGTTGTCTTAAAATTAGTTCAAATATTATTAAAGCTTTTTTTAGTAAGTTCTGAATAATTTTAACAAATGTTTCATTCGTGTACTAATTAGTTTTTAGTACAATGTACTATTAATGTTATATTTCATATTAGATTCCAATAGAAAAAATTATTTCTAGGTAATCACCTGGTGTACGCTAAATCATCTGGTATTCTGTTCTTTGGTGGTAATTTTCTCCATATCTATAAGGAAAATCTTTATAATTTTTAAAAATACCGTGCCTCTTAAACAGGTTGTTTTTCCACCTCTCTACTTTGTTTATGAATGTACGTTACATGAACTAAACAAACATCGTGCCAATAAAGAGAAATCGAGGTGCAATTATATAAATAATTATATTTTTACTGTTTCAACTTAAACGATGGCGTTTGATATCATCTACAACGTAGTATAGATAAATTGAACAGATTTCCAATGTTATGCCGTTTCCTGTGACGGCGGACCAATTTTCAATTTTTTTTTGTATTTAGTAGTGAGAATGTACTGAATAGATTTTTGTGGAGTTACGATCGCCCCTTTTATCATCACAGATGTCGAAGGATTATTACCGTATCCTTGGTAATCTTAAGAGCCATTAGACTTTTTTATAAACGATGGCTTTTAACACAATCTATAATTTCTTCTAGAAAAGTTAAGGTTTTTCAACTTAGAAACTGTTTCTAAGCAGAGGGTTTAAATTTTATTTATACCCTTGTAGCTCCACCAAGACCTACAATAGGATGCTAAGCTTCTCGCTTTACAAACTATTGCATGCTAGTTTCTGAAAACGGGATGTTAAATATATTATGCAAGATTTGTTTTAAATAAGTTTCTTTCCTGCTTGACTACTGCCATGATTACTAATTCCAGCCATTGAAAATGTATAACTCCAATACGTGCAATAACATAACAGTCGTAATCATCCGTGCAAATCTCTACATCACGGGTACACAGAAAACAAATTTAAAATTCATATATCAAATTTGAACATTTAATGATATGTTACTAAGTATAATAAGCACATGCAAAAATACTTAATTTTATGTCAGATTGTGTCCCAGTGTCAAGCAGATCTACATTTGTAAATTATACACGTGTTAGTAATAAAATATGATTAAGGAGAAAATTATGATGCATACAATTTTCATTCTCGAGAAATATATTACAAAGTCACGAACACGAGGGTTAACCCGTCATACTGTGCATCACACACCGAACGCCGCACGGCATCATCAAAGCGATACGACAGAAGGCGGTGAACCCCTTATTGGGCATCGAGTATTGAGAGATACGGTTATTTTTCCTTACTTAGGTTCTTTAATTTTTTTACAGTAACCATGTTTATGATAAAAAAAACATAAAAATGTAATTAAGAGTTACAAAAAATAAAACGTATTTTTTATTTGAAAGTAAATAAATTATTTCGCCGTAATATCTAAAAATATTACAGATTATTTTTATCCCACACTTTCGAGAGGAATTCGAAAAATATTCTTGCTATACTTAACCAAAATATAATCAACCAACATCCCGTATGACCAGTGTCACAGAAATTATTTAACATAGAAAAAACTTTTACGCCCGATAAGATTGCTACCCTTTTTCTACCCCCTTCCGTTTTTGCAGAACGTTAAAGGCGCCGTTTTTGTTTTCAAGATTCTTATTTAGAATTCGCATCAAATAGCTTTGAAGTAAGCAGCCTCGTTTACGAAGGGCTCTGTTCGCAAAGCGAGTGAACGGCGAGAGCCGACGAACTCACAGCGCAGAGCTGGTGCCTTACGGCAGCCAGTTCGTCGTTGCGCGTCGTGTTCTTTGCACGAATGCGAGCGGTGTCGTTATGCACAGCGAGTGTGCATATAAGCGCGGATCGATGGCTGCGTGTCGCCCCGAGACGGCGCCGACGGCGCGGCCGCGCTCCCGCGGTATTGTACCGTCGGTCGAGGAACGATGTATGGAATTCTTACATGTCGATATCGCTCGTGTGGTTATAGTTACAAACTTATAGTGAGAAATCAAAACAGGCAGCGACATCCTAGTATTTATTTTCATGACTTTATAATACAAATAACAATAAAAATATTTCCCTCTAAATTAGTAATACGGTAGTTGACTCATTCTAAATTTTGATGTATTTCGTACAATATTGTGAAATATAAGTTAATTAAAAACCAGTCTTGAAAAAATCCAAAAATTGATTGAAAAATAAGTCAGTTGTAGGCTTCTAAATTTGAAGATACGGATAGAGTTGGGTATATCCCTGTCTCTTTTTCTCTCGTAGAGTATAATGTGCAATATTAAAAATGACCTCAATACACAGTATTGCCGTCCTTCTCAAAAGGTTAAATTTAAACTATTATAACTCAGTCAATTTTTAAGATTATTAAAAAAAAATTCACTCCTCATCAGCTTGAAATTATGATTAATGAAATAAAAATTAGTCAAATATACAATTAAAAGCAGTGATTCTGTTGCTCTTGTATATAGCGTATGTAGCGTTTCAAAAAAATCTGTTCGACGTTGCATCGGTATTCCATTTGGGTACTTTTTCAGTATCAAATAAAAATTTTGCCAAAAATAATACAATTTTTCAGAATAAAAGCTAGCGTATATCATTTTCCAGTCTATCAACTATTTCTGTACAAAAAGTCACGCTGATTTGTTATTTTGTTACTACGTGAGAGAAGGACAAACAAACATACTTTCGCATTTACCATAAGTATTATATTGGATACCGTAATCTACTTTGAAGAATGTAAAAAGCGTTTGGAATTATAGTTTCCCAATGGAAGTGGTTAGCTACACATTACGTTGTGTCCCGCGGAGCCTTCGCGAGATGACGACTTGTCATATCGGGACTGTCACCACAGGTACCTTTGTCTCACTGTTATCCTCTGTCTCATTAATTTACAAAACCATCTGTAACAGTACGTCATCTCTTCCTAAGATGATGAAGCTCATTTGCATCAATCGCCAAGTTGTCTTAAAATTAGTTCAAATATTATTAAAGCTTTTTTTAGTAAGTTCTGAATAATTTTAACAAATGTTTCATTCGTGTACTAATTAGTTTTTAGTACAATGTACTATTAATGTTATATTTCATATTAGATTCCAATAGAAAAAATTATTTTCTAGGTAATCATTACTTTTCTTTATTCCGTGTACGCTAAATCATCTGGTATTCTGTTCTTTGCTGACAATTTTCTCCATATCTATAAGGAAAATCTTTATAATTTTTAAAAATACCGTGCCTCTTACACAGATTGTTTTCCACCTCTCTACTTTGTTTATGAATGTACTTTGCATGAACTAAACAAACATCGTGCCAATAAAGAGAAATCGAGGTGCAATTATATAAATAATTATATTTTTACTGTTTCAACTTAAACGATGGCGTTTGATATCATCTACAACGTAGTATAGATAAATTGAACAGATTTCCAATGTTATGCCGTTTCCTGTGACAGCGGACCAATTTTCCAGAAATAAATTTTGATTAAAAATATCAAACCCATCAAATAATGCTCGATAACTTTGTCGACTATAATTCTGGAAGGAGCACTGTAATAAAACAATCGATGTTTTTAAAATTTTACTTATTTTTTTTAATTCGGAAAATGTTGAGAACCATTTTCAGAGATTATATTTTTTTACAAAACTAAATGGAGCGGTGTAAAATATATTTTCTTCCACATGCTTTAACGTGGTCTGCGTACGTAGATGGCGCGTGTGTTGTTTGTATCACTCAGTAGTTTATTTTAGTTACACGAAGGTTAGTTTCGGGCTCGGTCATTCGTTAACAATTTCATTAATAATGCCCGCGATCAAAGCTTGCGAGTCTGTAGTCCGTCCTAGTTGCCGGGGAATTTCTATTAGGACAACTGTCTTGTAACATAAATTTTACATTTCGAAAGACACACTAAAACATAGTCATTATTTTCTACGCTTAACGTAACTCTTAAATTATATACTTTAGGTATTTAATCGACTATTAAATAATTAATTTAAATAATGTTAACATTAAATATTTATTTATTTATATATTCTTGCCAAATAATCGAACTGAGCACTTTATTTACATAAAATTCGTAACTGAAAAGGAAAAGAAACGTATTCGCACGTCAGTATCCTCAAAGTTTTTGAAAAATTCACGATATTGGTACGCCCGCGAAAGATGTAATGGGTAATATATTGGCATGGTGGAAAATAATATTATTAATATTTGTAAATAGTTTAATAGAGACGCCACGTACCCTTAAATATTCATACATTTAATGTTACTTAAGTTTAGTGTAAAAGATGTACTGGGTAATATGTTTGCGTGGTAGAAAATAATATTATTAATATTTGTAAATAGTTTAATAGAGACGCCGCGTACTCTTAAATGTTCATACATTTAATGTAACTTCAGTTTAGTGTAAAAGATGTAATGGGTAAAAAGTTTGCGTGGTGGAAAATAATATTATTAATATTTGTAAATAGTTTAATAGAGACGCCGCGTACTCTTAAATGTTCATACATTTAATGTAACTTAAGTTTAGTGCAAAAGATGTACTGGGTAATATGTTTGCGTGGTGGAAAATAATTTTATTAATATTCGTAAATAGTTTAATAGAGACGTCACGTACTCTTAAATGTTCATACATTTAATGTAACTTAAGTTTAGTGTAAAATATGTACTGGGTAATACGTTTGCATGGTGGAAAATAATATTATTAATATTTGTAAATAGTTTAATAGAGACGCCACGTACCCTTAAATGTTCACACATTTAATGTAACTTAAGTTTAGTGTAAAAGATGTTCTGGGTAATATGTTGGCATGGTGGAGAATAATATTATTAATATTTGTAAATAGTTTAATAGAGACGCCACGTATCCTTAAATGTTCATACATTTAATGTAACTTAAGTTTAGTGTAAAATATGTACTGGGTAATACGTTTGCATGGTGGAAAATAATATTATTAATATTTGTAAATAGTTTAATAGAGACGCCACGTACCCTTAAATGTTCATACATTTAATGTAACTTAAGTTTAGTGTAAAAGATGTTCTGGGTAATATGTTGGCATGGTGGAGAATAATATTATTAATATTTGTAAATAGTTTAATAGAGACGCCACGTATCCTTAAATGTTCAAACTTTCAATGTACCTTAAATGTGTGTAAAATATTTTAAACTACGAGTGAAACTTCTACTCGCACTATAATTTTTTTTATTTTATTACATGATATGAGGATACATCTTTGTATCTAGACGTGTGCTCGTTTTCTTTTAATTAATGGTTTCCTCAATGATGTGTTTTGTGTTTAATTAATATAAATTATTGTCGAAAGTTACTTTATATGATGCTTATATAAAATTAGTATTTTATGTATTTTTTTAAAATAATTTTTCGCAAGTTGGTAACAGCATATTTTAACACAATTAAAGTCGTGCAAATATTTTCATGATGTGTTTCGATGTACTTCAAATGAAGACTGAAACTGATCATTTGAATCGATGTAATGAAAGCAGAACTGGGAAATGAGTGGGGGATGTTGAGAGTGAATTATACGTTTCTCTCTGAAACGTGTTTATGTGCATGATCATTTGTTTTTGTACTTGTATCTTCACACAAACTGAATTAAATAAATATCCGTGTTTGATAGATTTAAGATACACTATAGTGAAAAGATTTAAGCGATGTTCAGTATACATTACACTGAATGTAAATTTAATGAAATGTGTACCTAATTAACTAGGAAGTCAATCCTCTCAAAAAAGGGTTGTTGTGGCTTAGCTTTCTCAACCACAGAGACATTAAATATTCCAAAATAGGAGTTTAACAAAATTCTAAATTCGAATATCTTTGCCGCTCTTTTAGCTTCCAATGGATGACGCTCATTGGCCACGGATAAAACTATCATCCAATTTGCTTTATTAGAAATTATATTATATTGATAACTGAACATGAAAAATATCATACAAGCTACAGAGCGGCAGTGTCGAGAATGTTATTATCGTGACAAAAACACATTGATTGCGAAGCTTTATAAGTGCACCTAAAAGTTTGCCGACCGCGCAGCCTCATAAAAGTACATTTACATTGTCTGATTTCTGTACTTCAAAAGGAAAAAAAAACGGAATCCTTACAAGATCACTCCCGTATCCACCCGTGCGTCACGGCCATTTTCCTTGGAACTCATTACAAGTATAAACTATTGGCCTGCATATATTTCAAAAGTTAGCCCTCAAAAAATACATAGAAATTTTAGTAACATAAAAATGAATTTCGTATATCGTGTGGGATAGAAATAAGATATTTTCAATGATATTGTTGGAAATGATCACGATTATGAGAAAACAGCGCTACTAACAATTTAGATAAACTTAACCAGAGAAGTGTAGCGATAATTCTAAACCTTATAGCTTGTGATAAATTGACCAAATTTTTACACTTGTTGAGGATATACTGGGCAATATATCTTCAAAAGGTGTAAAAGTTTGTAAATAGTTTAATACGGTGTAAAATTTGTAAATAATTTAATACGGTGTAAAAATTTGTAAATAGTTTAATACGGTGTAAAAATTTCTAAATAGTTTAATAGGGTGTAAAATTTGTAAATAGTTTAATACGGTGTAAAAATTTGTGAATAGTTTAATACGGTGTAAAAATTTGTAAATAGTTTAATACGGTGTAAAAATTTGTAAATAGTTTAATACGGTGTAAAAATTTGTAATTGTTTAATAGGGTGTAAAATTTGTAAATAGTTTAATACGGTGTAAAAAATTGTAAATAGTTTAATACGGTGTAAAAATTTGTAAATAGTTTAATACGGTGTAAACATTTGTAAATAGTTTAACGCGGTGAATAATTTGTAAATAGTTTAATAGAAATACTAATTACCCTTTAATGTTTATATGGACCTATGTGTGTATGGAATCTTCGTAATGCGAGTCCTATTCGTACTTTACAAGTGTAATTTTTATAAGTTCTTATAAGTAATTATTAAAAAAAGTCAAGGTAAATAAAGTTTGAATTTGATTCGTATTAATTCACGCTTGAGAAAGTGAACAACAAGGTTTAAAGGAAAAATTATAAAATGCGTTATTGGCAAAATGTAATTGAACGGAGAGCGAAGAAAAGGTTCAATCAAGGAAACTTATATTGTATAACGGTTATCATATTACAGAACTAAACGGGCTAGACAGTCATATGGAATGAACTAATACCTGACTCAGTTCAGACTGATTCGGTACAAAAGATAAAGAAATAACAAGTGGGATAATGGGGGAGAATCCTGAGAAATTTCAGTAAATTTATGAAAAATACGAACCGTTATGAACGATGAGATAGAGAATCATTTGACTTTCATGAGGATGTGGGAACATTAAATGAAACGAACAGCAAGTTCGTTTGTTTGTGACATACATTTACAAGAATTCTTTAGATTTTACCTGTGGTATTGGCAACGTCAAACAAACGTCTTGGGTCAAATTCACGTCACTAATGATATATTCGAAAAAAAACATTGCACCAATGCAAATACATATGCAGTTACTTTATCATTTGATGAACGGAATCGCCTATAACACGCCATATATTTTAATCCAGCAAAGCCGATTAGTGGATGTATAATACTTCCGTTGAACTATTTACCTTAATTCTTGCACCATCTGATGTACATAATCATGTTATGTGAGTTGCATTCTATCTTTCATCGAATTCAGTAATCTAAAAAAACCGATATCAGACGCTAGTCGAAAGGCGAATTTCATAGTTTAGGGCATTTTTCTTTTTTACAAAAAGTTTGAGTCAAGTTTTACTAATTTCTTTCTATACCATATATATATATATATATATATATATATATATATAGACATACACACACACACACACATATGTGTGTGTATATATATATATATATATATATATATATATATATATATATATATATATATATATATATTGTAGTTATGTTGCAAACAGTTGTGGTCAACTAATTAGGGATATCTATATATTAATATGTGAGTTAAAACAGAAGTCGAGAAATCTGCAATATGTATATTTTTGCGAAAAGCTTAACTATTACCTCTACAGTTCCAGAATATTTGAGTTGCTTTACTTGAAAAGGCTATTATTTCGTAATCGAATTCATTACTATTGACCACAACTTTTTAATTATGATTACAACGTCAATCACTTCAAATTTATCGAGACAAAACGATTGAAGTTAATCTGCAATAGACATTTTTACACACAGAGATCGTTACTATTTTCTCTAGAAGCGCCTGCCAAGATGTGTCCTTCAAAAGCCGCCCGCAGCCACGCAATACATAGCGAATAATGAGGGAACATCAGCGGAATCGGCTGAGCGGGGGGGGGGGTGCGGTATCGGCGGCAATTAATCAGCAGGCCAGTACGCCACACAACCCCCCCTCCCTCCCTTCCTTCACCACGGCGCACCGCAAACTTATTCCATTACGAATACTCGCGATAATTGTTGCTAAAACGCGCGCTCCGCGAACCCGCCGAGGTCGCCGCGATAGAGCGTTGACCTATTTCATTGAGGCAGCACGCTGATGTTATGAAAGGTGAGCCGAGAAGAGGGGAGGCGGGGCGGAGGGTTGGTTCGTTTGGAACGAACTGCGTTTACCATCGACGCCGTGCTTAAGTGTAGGAGGAAATACTTAGGGATAAATAAGCAGATGAATAAGCTCGAATTCATAAGGTGACGATGGATAAGTTTATTTGTGGAGATTAGCGCTAACATTTGTGGTGTTTTTAAAAGTCAGTCCCTTCGTTTTTAAATTTCAATAAACCTTTAATTTTAGATTCCTCCAGGAATGTTACGAATAGCTACAGCCAACATCATTAATATAAAATGAACAACGTTTGCCATTAAAGGACAATACATGAGACAGGATAGTTTATTTCACATAACGGAAACATTTATACATAACGAAAACATAATTGTATAGAATGTCAATATAACACGTTCCAAAGTGTACAGACATATTTCACATTAAAACTCACCATGAAGCACTCGCTGTGGTGTATTTTAGGTAAATTAACAACCTTAAAAGTAATACGAAAAAGTTAGGGTCCGTCCCTTAAAAAGAAAAATCCTTCTAAGACCACTAAAGTGTTGTCTGTCAGTCTGTCGAAGCCGTTTTTCTCAGAAGCTAAGCCAAGTAGAAACTTCAAATTTAGTAATAAAATAGTTTAACCTGCATACATTCCAATAGTTAATACTCAGAAATGTTTATTTGGAAATTTTAGGGGTCTAATTAAGTACCCGAAATTGTTTTAAATTTCACATGTAGGGGAAAGGGCTAAAAATCGTTTGACAGGGCTAATAATAAGATATTTTTTCAAGATATAAAACTATATTTTTTCATAATTTTAGATACAATATATTTTGAGATATCCTAAAAAGTAGGCCAAAAAAATGTACCATGTGATGTAGTAGTGTCGAAAACAAGGGGGTAGTGCCGAAATTATTTGTACACTACTTAACCCTAAATTATGAAAAAATAGGCTATTTAGAGGTAAGGTAAATTTTAACGATTATCCTTTATTTTATAATTTTTGAAATATGCCCCATGTTTTTAGGCTTGTGAAAGATAAAGAAGGCAATATATTTACGTGGTGGAAAATCAATATTTGTTAATAGTTACTAAAGATGTTATGTACCTTTAAATGTTTATATATACCAAGTGCATGCTGAACTCTCGCTGAGCGCGTTCTACCAGTACTTCACTGGTTTTTTTTATTTTTCATCCAACACACATTGTTTTCTCGATTTGTAACATGTAGGCCTTCGAATTCGTATAACCAATGTTGATTGGTATGAGATGAGAGAGCCGGCGAATCAAAGACGTTTCACCGCGTCATACTGTCGGTATATTTGGTAGGACTGGGTAATGAAAAGTGTGACCTGAGGATACCGGTATGACCATCGTAGCGCGCCACATGTGCACCGCTTTATTATGTGCCCATACAGCGACGCTCCCTTACCTGATGTCACTTGTGTTTGCAAACTATTTTAATATATAAAATGGCGGCCTATGCTGTCAGGATTTGAAATAAGACGAATGTTCAAAAATAATGGCGATATATTATTTCATCAATCAAAAATGCATATTAAAGATTTTTGAATTTCTAAACTGTCACACAGTAATCTCGGCATAAGAAAGACGTGAAGTAGTAATCAGACCAGACGTCACAACTCGCTTTAGTGTTCCATGCGGCCAGGAATATTTTTAATTAAAAAAAAATTGGAATTTAATAATATTTACATTTTAACACTTTCAGATTTATGAAGGATAAATATAAACGGGAATCTAATGAAATTCTATCTGATTTTATGGTAAGAGTTCGGTTTAGCAAAAATACGAATTTCAGTGTTTTTTTTTAGAAAATTCGTACATAATGTGTAAAAGAAAATGTGTACATAAAAACGACACAATTAAGAAAGGGCAAGATTGCGATTACCTTATAATAAAAAATTGATTTGAAAAAATTGTACTTACAATAAATATCGCTATTTTTTGTGTTGCTAAGTTTTTTTTCTGTAAAAACTTAAAAACCAAATAATTATGATGATTAACGTCAATAAAAATATATAATTCTGCCAACCTCAAAATTGATTATTAGCTCTAATTTCGCATATATATATATATATATATATATATATATATATGTATATATATATATGTGTGTGTGTGTGTGTGTGTGTGTGTTTTGTACATATATATATATTTTTTTTTTTTGTATCAATTATAAATTTAAATTTTTACTACATTCACAATTATTTTTACTCCATTCAGTTTTTACGCTTTTTGAGTTTTTTTTAAAATATAATTTCGTGTTTTTATTTATAACTATTTTTATTTATTTCCACTTTAGGTCTTTTCCGTGTGTTTTCTTTTTAAATATAAATTTGTGTCGTTCGTCTAACCCTTTTAAGGTTTTTGGCTTAATAAACAGGTAAATATTCATTGCTGTTGAAATAACAGCAAAAAACTCAAAAAAAATCATGAACTAAACATTTATTAAAAATATTTTTTATGTATACCATATGTTCATATATAACATATAGTATATAATATTTTTTAGAACGTGTGGATAATGAATAGTAATGATTAAAGCGTCAGGTCGGATGCATGTTTGTGTTAAACTTTCATATTCTTCAGTTATTCTAATCTTATTCCGAAGTTACGTAAAAAGTCCAAAATGGCAGGCAGGAGTGCGTTTCATAGACAAACACAAAAATATGAGGTCATGTAAATGAATGTGAATGCAAACTATATCTGTCACATCAGATCGCGTCTTTAGTGCATCGTTTAAATTTATTTTGTTTTTTACTTGTGTTCGTTATTGTTGAATTTTTCCGTTTTTTTCCTTTTTTCGTTTATAAAACTGGTTAATAGATGATAATATATATTTTTACATCAACATTAAAATTTTTTTAAACTCCAACAGTAAATGCGAATATTACTCGAATAAAAGTTCTTAATTTTATTTGATTTAAAATTGTCTTCAAAAATATTGCTCTCGCTTCCACCCCACGTAATTGATTTAATAATAATTCTCCACGATAGTTTCGATGGCACAAATTGAATGAAATGTAGCCATTTTATTTAAAATCGAATTACAAAAACAGACGTAATGTTAGATGATGGGCCGAAATGTGTTTTTTTAAATTATACCAAAGTTAAAATTAGGTTGAGACCTGAATAGAGTGTGACAGATGAACCAAAAAGAAACTTAAAATAACGAGCTTGTCATAGGTCGAGTATATTAGTAGCGTTTTCATCTATTATCTATGTATACAAGGTATAACTTTGTACTAAAATATTTATTAGTAACAGTGTTATACCATTATAGCAATATTAGAATAATATATAACAATTCATAGACAACATCAAATCTATTTGTCGCTTTCTGTTTCTACGCGTCGCTTTCTGTTGCATTAAATAATGTTATGTTGGGTCCTGGTTTGCATTATCCTATATAATTCTATCAAATAATAAAATAATATTTAATAGAATTACATACGATAAGTAATGAAATTTACAAAAAAGTTTCAAAATAATCTAATTAATAATTCTAATAATTCTAATGTTTGTTATAAGCATTTTGTGTCACAAGAGTGAGCCAAACAATTCGGTTTACTATATGATAAAACCGTCGAAAATACCGTTTATAACCACATATGATAATTTATTATATAACCATGCGTTATATAATAACTATTATATGTTTTAACATGCATTTTACTTCAACCGCGTGTTAAACGCACTGGCGGTCTCTTTTTTGCTCGGCAAAGTCGGTCCGGGCAGCTAATATACAATACTCCGAATTGAATGTTGATTCGGGCCGATATTGTTATCGGCTGTCGCGTAGCCAAATGGCGCTTCAGTAGGGCGAGCAAATAAAGCTTCGAGTGAATAGATTTTTATCGGCGGCGCGGGCGCGCAGATAAGCGGCGCCCAACTGCGGCGTCTTATCAGCGCTCCGCGCAATCGAACGAGCGAGACGTTTATAAACTTTAGCGTTACATTATATCTTACTCGTTATATAAATTATATATTAAATCAATAAAAATTACTTATTACATAAAATAAATCTTTTACTTCGATTTGTCTCATTGCTGCGCGCAGAATGTTTGTTTGTTGGAATTTTTTTAACATTAAGAGACCTTTAATAGTTCTCTGAATTTAAATTTTTGATCGCAATAACATTAGCACACAGTGGATCGAAACTGATGTTTGAGAGACATATATTTTTTAGAAAAAACCGCATTCATTTTAATAGTAATCGATAGAGCTAATTAGTCTAATAAAAAGTTATCTAGTCATATGTTTTTTCGCAAAACCGACGCGAAAAAATGTAAAATTTTTGAAAATGTTTGGAATAAAGTACAACAAACACAGTTTTTCCTAGGTTTCCAACATATAAAACACATGCCCATAGGTGTCCCCTTATCTGATACATAGCACAGAATATTGCAACCTTTTGTGGCAAATCTTATTGAGAATTTACATTATATTATGTACTTTGGGATAAAATACCAAGTATTTTGTAATTGCAATGGTAACATTTAGGAGGTACAATATTTTATTATTAATTCACAATCACAAAAATAAATGCCATTTTTTATGTCTCTCAAACAGCATTTTCCACCCATTGTATGGCAGAGAGAAATTGTGAAATTATTTTTCAATTGATATTTGGTAGTCTATAAAATAAAAGATAATGTTTAATTAGAATAAGTGATCGCGTTCATCACATATACTTTTCTCCCTTAGCAGGCCGATTAAATGCAGCAAGACTGGAAAATTAAAAAAGCTTTTTAGCATTTTCGGAATGAAAATATTTTGATGTCAGTTTTTCGATTTTTGTTTATCAGTAAACTGACTTTCTTTTCAAAAGGCAGCAGTAGTCAAATGGAACTGACCTTTGATTGGGCGCTTACTTTACTGTGAACTGTTTCGACTGTGAACTGTTGCGACGCATTACTGTTTCTGCACTCCCAGTGCACAGCGTATATTATCTTGTTCGCATAGTATACGTGGGCAGGTTAAACATCTCATTTGATAACACGGATTTTTTTGAAGTAAATACCTACAGATATGGATAGGTATATTAAAAAAAAAACTAATGGTCGCCCAGTGGTCGAAATTCGGCCGTAATTCATTAAATTTTTAAGTTTCAACCTTTTAGAGGTTCTTTTGTCAAATTATACCTCTATCATCATTGTATATAACTTTTTTAATTCAGTTTTATTCTATTACGTCAGCTGATGGCGTACACAAATATGTCATTAGCGTGTAGTTTTACCTTAACTTCCTGCAATACCTATGATCTTTAAAATTGTATGTTAGTAACGGTTAAAAAATAAACATTTATTAGTATTTATTTCTTGGTACAATTCATTGTCAGTTTTATTTTTTTCATGTTATTATTGAATCAAATAAATACTAATAAAAATGATACTTGACATTCATAGAAGTATAAATTACATTGTTTAATCTCTGCACGTATTAATATATAGACATATTATGTATAAATTTTAGCTCTCTGCGCTCCTTTTCCATATAAATGTTAACTATGCCAAATCTCACACTCCTTCGTGCGCATAATATGCTTAAAAAGTGGTACAAAGTTTTATCTTCACGTATTAATATATAGACATAATATGTATAAATTTTAGCTCTCTGCGCTCTTTTTCCATATAAACGTCAATGATGCCAAACTCCTCCGTATTAGCATAATGTACTCAAAAAGTGGTACAAAGTTTTATCTTCACGTATTAATATACAGATTGACAAGTTTCACTCTAATTTTAAGAAACGTACATTTTTGTCTTAAAAAATAAAAGTATATTACATAGTCAGGCCCAAACAAAAAATTAAAATTAATTAATTTTTAAGGATAACATAAGGAATGTTTACACTGTACTTATTACACTGTACTTATCATAGTCCACTGTACTTATAATAGATTGTCCACTGTACTTATATTAGAAATGTCCACTGTACTTATAATAGATTCTATCAAAATTATTGTTTCTATTATTATTTAATATTCCGTAATTAAATATAATTTCAGTAGGGGGAAATAATTTTTCAAGAATAATAATTTAACCAATAATTTGTGCAACTAATCGAAGGCTCGTAGTAAAGACGACGATGCTACATGAAAGTGCCGACCCGTATTTATGCAAGTAATATTCCAACAATTTGCCATGTGGTAAAATTAAGTAACTATGACCACACAATAATTATTGTGTTCTTAAATATAATTAATCTGGTAAAGGTGAGTAGTATTAGGGGGTATTTATGCAAGTAATATTCCAACAATTCACCATGTGGTAAAATTAAGTAACTATGACCACACAATAATTAATATGTTCTTAAATATAATTAATCTGATAAAGGTGAGTAGTATTAGGGGGTATTTATGCAAGTAATATTCCAACAATTCACCATGTGGTAAAATTAAGTAACTATGACCACACAATAATTAATGTGTTCTTAAATATAATTAATCTGATAAAGGTGAGTAGTATTAGGGGTACACACTAATAATTGAAACATTTAAGTCTATTTAGTATTTCTAATAAATTATTGATAAATATTAACATTATTTTCATCATGCATATTGCCTTGTATATCTTCTGCAGGCCCAAAAATATGGTGTTTTTTTCAAACCATGAGATTTAGAATCATCGCTGTAATTGTTTGGTAAACTTCTTTTTGTGGTGTTACTTTTTCATAATTTTGACTATGTTTCAGCAAACAGATATCTCACATAAAATGCGAAAAAAATAGTTTCGGAATTAACCGTTTCGAAATTAAACCTTAGGAGTCCGCTCTTTAAATTGCTTCCCCAACACTATATATGAAATTTAAAAGAAAAATTCGAGTATGTTCTTTACCCCATTTAAAATTAAATATTTTTAGTTCTACAGAGATTTGTCACTATACAAAATTTCAAGTTTCTCCGTCGAACGATTTCCGAGAAAGAGCACTGTGACACACAGCCATACAAAAATGGGCTCGTGATTTTATAAGGCTTCAGTTTTTTTTCCCTCTAGATATTCAGAACCCCCAGAAACAGGGAAATTTCAATTAGCACAGATTATTTTTATAGCTCCGTATTATTAGGCCTAATCTGATCTTGTAGAAATCTCGTCCCGCCTCCACAATTTCGTTTCGTTACTGCCACTAAAAATATCCGCATGCAACACCCAATGTGGATGTAAATCTTGAAAATAAAACGATACCCCGCAATTGCTACCTGCAATTGTAAAAAAACTTGATCCATACATGAATTAGCTTCGATGATTTTCATAGCATCGTCATTACGCACGTCCGCTTATTATTTCATCAATAAAATTCAGAAGCACATATTTAACAAATACACACAAGAAGTAGAAACGGGCAAGGGATTCGAGAAAGACGAAACTTTAGTTGAACAATGGCGCGCTTCGACGTGTTGTTAACCTCCGTACGTTTGCGCATCTCAATACGATCGTTATATTTTTACAGTCGAAAGCGCATCGTCAAAAGACTGCAACTAAATTGAATGCAAGTGGCTTCGATGCATAGAATTTGTGTGAAGGCAGGTATGATTTAAATCTAAAGGTAAATATTATACATAATTGTCGATCCGGAATAATCCACGTTACTCAATATTACTTAATATAAGAATTGAAGGAAATATGATAAGATTTGTTTTTTTTTAAATACATTTGGTTGTATTCGGTTTTGTGCCAAGTATTTGCAACATTTTTCTCAAATAATATGTTATTGTGTAACTATTGATATAATAATAGTTACAAAAATATTAAACCTCTATCCAACAACGATTTACGCAACTAGAAAAGTCCGACATTTAGTGGTGTAAACAATACCTACTCGTACATACGTACATTGTGATCATAAATTGGTGTAGGGAGCTAATTTCTGTGAGTTTTCGGTTACAAAATAACAGAACAATAATCAATAAAATTTTCTTGTAAGTTATCCCGGTGTCCAGATACAGTATTCCGACGTTAATAAAAGGCTTAAACGTCATGCAGTGCATTGCACACTGGGCACTGCGTACTTGGATGTGAGTATTTAGCGACTCGAGTATCATTTCACAGAAAGAAATGTCGAAAATACTGGTAATTTAGTGTCTTTTTTAAGATTTTTTCTCCAAAAAGATCTGTTTTTCGTAATGAAATCTTTTCTCCAAGGAGTTTCTGTTTACAGTAATGAAACTTTTAAATGTAATTATGGTCCAGAAAATTGGAAAAAAAATTACTAAATAATAAATTATTTCTCCGTATTAAAGGGTCGAACAAAAAATGTTATAGACCATTTTCATCTTATATTTTCATGAGAAATTGGAAAAAAATTCCTATACCAATTAACTAAGACCTACATAAGGGGTTGGTTAATAAATAATGATTAGCATTGAACCATTGCAGCCTTCAACGTTTTGACAGTTTTGCGTTTACAAAACTATTCATCAACAATATAATCACCAAATATCTACTCACACGTCGCCATCTACTGGATAATGAGAAGATGCCGCCCTTCCAGAACCCAGCGGGATGGTCTATGAGTGCAAATGGGAAGGCACTACTTACTGAACATGTTCTCGAGGGCGGGGAATACAGGTGACTATGAAAGAACGACAGATCTGGAGAGTATGCCGGGTGGAGCGTAACCACTCACAATTAAATATTTTAATTACTATGTTATTGAATTTTTGTTTTCTTTAATTTTTTTACTCATGAAACGTTTTGATTAATTTTTTGGATGTATAGAAGAAATCAAATCACACGAGTGTTACGGTTCCCGCGCATCCGCGAATGGTACCATTGTATTAGTAAGATGTAATGAGACAGCTGACCCACTCTCTTTCAATGTTTGCTGTCGACTAAAGCAAGCTGCGGTTGAAATCGTACGACAATGAAGGTCGTGATGTTCATGAAATTGATTTTTACTCAATTCTGGGGATTTTTTAAAAAATTTTTATAAGATTTTGAAAGATAGAAAAACACATCTCTCTTACAATGACTTTTCTCAAGTATCAATTCAAACAATTTCTATTGTCAATTCTCCTTGATTATCTATTTTTATTGAGGACCATTCATAATTAATGAAAATGCGCGGCTTTTGTTTTTTATCCATATAAAAATGAATAAAAACTTGTTTTTCTATAAACTTGTGTGCACAATAATTAAATCGTTTAAAAATAATACAAATAATTGGATCAGCGAATATAATTTACAAACTAAAATTACCCTCTTGTTTGCAATTTAATTTAATGGCTACCTAAAATATGTGTGGGCACCTTATGCAATCAAACAACTTCGAGGAAAGATAAGGTAATTGTCTTTTAATTAAATTGTTCTTCTTGGAAATCGGTGTTACTCATTATTTAATTTGCGGAGATAAATTCCAATCGACAAAAGTATAATTTGATTCCCTAGAAGTGCATTGTAATAACACAAATCTGCGACTAAAACATTTCAATTTAAATAATTTTTCACGATATTGCATTGTAGTTTAACTACACACATCAGTTGAATTAGGACGATCGGACGTATGACTGTTCAATATCTGATTTAGACAATAAACTTACTTTTAATGCCTTTATTAAATTATATTAGTAGAAAGTATTATTTCATAAAGTAAACATAAATATTATGAATATATTGTTTTGTTTACACAGCGATGTTTGTAGCATAGTTTATTTATTTGTTAAACATTCATATTTACATACGATCGTTTCTTGAGTTATTGTTTTATTTATTACAAACATAGAAATTAAATTTCTAAACAACATACATCCGACAGACTAGCCCATTATCACCAAACCTTCTCGTGCGTGATTAGCGAGCGAGGAGGCGACAGCGCGGGGACTCGTGGCATTTCGGACGTTTTCTGTAAGCGAGTCGCGCGACGACCGTCACGTCATACGTTAGAGAAAATTACAGCTTCAAACGGCCGCGACTGCCCTTGAGTTTATTATTAAACCGCGTCTCAGCGGGCCCGCGGCGGCGAGTCGCTCTGCGCGCAGGTGCAGGCTTAGGCGCGGGCCGGATGCTTAGCGTGAAGTTTGGGAATACTTGCTTTGGAGAAAAATTCAGAAAGATACAGCGAAACGAAATAAAGGCTCGATGGATGATTTAAATGGTTTATTGGAAAGACCATTAATATTTACAGAAGAATTCTAACTGTATAAAAGTATTTAAATAGAAAGTCATTTAAATAAAAAAAATCTAGCTTTTAGACAAAAGCATCTGCATAAAACATCCAAATTCCCCCACCCCAACCAAAAGTTGGAATCGGGCTCCGATGCCTCGATAGAGATACCGCTTTAAAATGAAAATATTTACTGTTTGAAAGCAATCCTGTCGCAAGACTGGACTTAATAATCAATTTGTTATTTCATTATTTTTAATAGCTGTTTATCTCTGACCTCGTCGCGTAAAGTTTCAGACGGCACATTAAAAATATATTTCCGTAAGTACTATACTAGTCAGGCACCTTCTTTAACTTTCTATTGGGTTTCTTTTTATACTACACCGGTAGTGATTCTTTCGAGTGCTAAAATGAGTTGAATGCTAGACAACATCGACGTCGCGTCCAGAGGTCAGAAGTAATCATTCTCGCTTGTTGTTGTGGAATACCATTATACCACAACAACTACCGTGGTGAAACGTAGAGTATGATAACTCTAGTCTACAATTAGATTTTTACTTTTCCTAAATGAGATCCACGTTTGCTTTAAATTAAAATTATTCAAATCGTCACGTGTTTCAGTAAGTTAACACAATTCTATTCTACGAAAACCTGAATGTAAGGTACTAAAGACGGGCCTAGGTTAACAGAAAACAATAAACAATTCAAACAACCTATACGCAGAGTATTATCCATGAATGCAACACTCTATTAAATGCTACAATCTTAAATATGTGGCAATTTAATTTTAATTACGCTATTGTCTGATTCATTGTCCATTATGTGGTTTCTCATTCCATACAAGTAATGATTGTTTTCCAGTTAAGTCACAATACGATGGAGTTAATGTGAGGTTAACACCTTTCTGGTAACAGACTGACACTGATATCATATACATAAGAGTGCATAATGTCTAGATATAACGAGAAGTCGATATAGATTATGTACCTTATCGTCAATGGAGAGACTAAACTGTTCTTTATGTCGTGTCGCGTAAAAAATGAGTTTTCATAGAATGATAATCCATTTTTCAACCGGTTGCTGTAAAGCACATAGGTATGTGTAATGTGATCTGCTGTCATAGCCCTCTGTACTTCGCTTGGCGATAACGTGATTTTCTGAGTGATAACTTGATGCAAGACGTGATAGTACTCGTATTAACCTACGCAATATGTATAATTTGTATAACAATATCGTAAACACCTTTTTCAGAAGTTTTGGTTTTCATATTTTAATTTTCAAACAGGAAATATACACGTCAAAAATTTGGGCTAAATTCTGTTTATTCAGCTGACATTACGCCATTTGATTAGCTCTTGTTCAGATTTAGAACACTCACGACGACCTTGACATTTTTTTAAATCTAGTCCTTCAGATTTTTGGACTGAAAGGATTTTTGGTTGCGTTCAACACTAATATGTACATAAGTCATAGACAGCACTTGAATACTGTAACATGCTGATGAACCAAAAAAGTAAAATAATCCGAGCAAAATACGTTACGATACATTATTAGGATAAATATATTGAATTTTAATAACCTTAATTAAATTTGAATAATTATTTAGAAAATTACAAGTATATAATATTTGTTTAAATTTTATAAGCTAGACAAAGTTTAAATTTTGAAAATATAATGCAAAAATAAGAGGCATAAATTGATGATTTTGTTAGATTTTAAATTAATAACGGAAACCATTTCGTATTTTACAAAATAATAATTTTTTTAATTGCATAAACGACAATTTTGAAATATCGTTTTGGCAACGGGACGCGGATACCGAGCGCAGGTCGGCGGTCCGGCTTTGGCGGTGCGGGTGCGTGTCGAGCGCGGGCGCGGCGCGCACATATTAGCCGTGTGACGTCACGCGGTGCAAAGCAAACCGACACAAGGTCGAAGGGCTCGCGCCTACGTGCCGAGGCCGGCGCGGCCCGCGCTCTGTCACCTACAAGTGGCGCGCTTCACTTCCGCGCTTTGCTCGATCGATGCCCGATTCCTCTGGCGTCGAAACGGCTGTTGACTCGACAGTAGTCCGTTTGTGAACCTTACATTGCACCGTGCTCGTAACCGTTGGATATTAACAAACATTGGTCTAAAGGCAATGAAAACAATATGATAGGTAGTTAAATCTTTACACAGGGAAATATTAACACGCTTTTTTTAACATTTAACATATTAAAAAATCCATAGTGTCCATACTATCAAACTGGCATATTTAAAAATTTGCCTTGGGCTACGCTCCAAAAGCTAAATCATTCACGGTCCCAGCAGCGAAATTTTGCAATCAACTAGATCCTGACACGAGGAAAATAGCCTCGATAAATGTTTTCAAGGATCGAGTGAAACCTTGAAGTCCACCCTTGAAGCCTAATTCTCTGTGTTCTTGGCCTTTCCTTTTTTCATCCTAACTCATATCAATATTTTGAAACATAATTTTTATTTTGTCTTTTTTAAGTGTTCCTTTAATATTTTACATTGTAACATTTGTTACAATCTACAAACCAGTTTTTCAAAACTTAGCGTTATGGTTGGCTGGAACAGGTTACTCCTGTAGCATTAAGTCCACAATATATTAAAGATTTTGAACAACATCAGGATAAGAAAAAATATGTGGAGTTAGAGCAAACTGATAAAAAACACGATAAAAAGTATCGAAGACAACTATTTAACATTCGATTAAATTTTAAGTATTTGTTAATATGACAGTTTTTAGAAAAGTGTAATATGGTTAATTCATATCAAATGATTGCCTTAGTGTGTCTCGTAAATGAACTAGTGATCCTCGAATTAAATAGGGATTTGTTAATTATGTTGACCAAGCCTCAAAAATACAAATTTCCAAAGATTCGCGTGATGCGTGTAAAGACATGGCCTTGTTACTAATTTATTACGTGGACAAATTACTGAAGCTTAGTTATACATAAAAAGATATTGTATCAAAAATTACAAACATTCATGCAATGTTTGAAAGAATAATTCTGGTTTGGCGTAAGGTCTTAATAATTTAATAATATTTATCCAATAATTTAATTAATGTTAGCTAGGGCACAATACTAAAACATTGACTTTAATATTGGAGGTGTTGATTACTTAATTAAGTCTTACCTAAGCTATTAGCATTAAAATGGACTAATCTCCAAGGTCCGAAAAGAGGTTGTCTGTTTTTTAGAACTTAAAGTTATAATTCGGTGATCAGTTGACGCGTGGTATCGATTAATTCCAAGGTCGCCAATTGTATTATTATACTAATAGGAAGGCTAGGCAGACAAGTAACGGCATGTTCGCACAGAATTGTGTGGGCAGTAAACGAACAATGCGATAAGTCCACAAAAACTGAAATAGCCAATAACGAGTAGGCGGCGGAATTACAAATCCAAATATCTGCCATGTCAACTGCTCACATTCTCCAGATGTATGTGTTTAGAAATGTTGCATCTAAACAACATCCCACTTTTCGCTTTTCCCGATTACCGTCTTTTGATAAACTTTAGGGTAAAATCTTCTTTGAAAACCTCTGTGATAACTTCATTATTTAACCTGTGGTGTGATTGTTTAACCTACGTTGTACGGATGTCATTATTAAAAAATGGGATTACAAAGTGCCAGCCGATACCATGGAAACAACGTTGCAGATATTTTTTTAATTTTTAAGATCATTCTGTAAATTATCAACAAGAAGAAAAAATAACAATAAAAAGCTAACGAAGTATGCAATAATGTTTTAGAAACAATTATAAAAGATAAGCAACACTGATTTCTTTTTTTTAATTTGTGACCACTGCTTTAATTAATTAAAAATAAACTGTTACATTGACATTCGTTCTGTTGTCAAAATGAATGTTTTCCCTGTTTTCGAGTTGTATGGTTTTATTCGAAGACCCTGTCGGATGGTACATTATATTACAGTACATCATATTCCTGGATTGGTACATTACATCTATATATGGAAGATCCCATGAAACACAATCTGCATTTTGTTTTCATCTTACTGGTTCAAAGATTTCCCAATAATGGCATTTACGAACTATTATGAGAAAATAACCAGACTTTTCTTAAAAAATACAAGATTTCTGATTGATGATTTAAATAAAATTTTAAGAACAATTTTCTTTATTTTCTCTATTCAAGAATAACATTTTTATTCTCGTAACACCTGGGCCCAACACTATATAGACTTTTGCTATTATTATATATATATATATATATATACACACACCATTTGGGCATGATTTATAAACTGGACTAGTTTGACTTACCTGGAACTATCCCTCTGCACAATTTGGATTTTTGAAAATATTTTTTTATGTTAATGTCTCATCGTAAGGTAACGTTAATGTAACTACAATTTGACATTGTTTGATCCTCCAAACCATCAATTTTTAGGATCACTTTCTTTTCAACGTTTTTGTTAACCCCATTCTCGCGCGAAATAAGTGTTTCAACTTTTTTTTCAATATCGCAGTCACTTTCCTTCTTTGAAGACGGCTTGAGTAATTCGAGGTGTTCTGCATCTCCGCTGTGGTGATTACAAGAGGACGACATTGGTGCAGCGCTGTACGGCGGCGACCCCCGCGGCGCGCTCCCGGGGGACAAACAGATGTGCGTCGCGACACTTGTTGCGCGACCTTCTCGTATCGACGTGGCGTCTACGCGTCAGGCGAATATATTTGTTTCTGTCTTTTCTACTACTTATATTTGTTTCTGTATGTTTCAAATATGAGAAATAATAAATTAAGTGTTTTAAAGTTATTGTTTCAGAAATATAAATATTTTACTAATTAAAATTATTTATTGGAGCCAGGTGTTACAAGCATAATGGTGCGATTCTTAAATAGAAAAAAAATAAGAAAATAACCCACTTCAAAGTTTTATTTAAATCGTCAATCAGACAAATGAGAAATCGTTTATTTCTTAGAAAAACATCAGATGAGGTTTCATGATACACAGCTTGAAATGTTATTTCTACGGAGCTCTTGGAACCAGCAAGACGGAACAAGATTCGATGCAACATATATCGATGCAACATACAAGAAATTCGCAGTTCTAACTGGGTCGACGAAAAAGATTCGTTTTGATAACACAGAATGAATGTCAATGTCAGTTTATTTTTAATTAATTTAGACACTGGCTACACATGAAAAAAACCATCGTTAAAAAACTATATATTTTTTGTAATCGTTTCTGAAAAGTCATACAACAACAAAAAACGAGTGTGAGTGTGGTCTAAAACCACACGACTGAAGTAAAACTTCAAATTCACAAAATATGAACTTTAAAATGAAATTACAATTTTATTCACTTTAAACGTAGAATATTTAATGTATTGAACAAAATAATAATTAATAAAATTGTTCAAGAACGAAATGAAATTACAAAATAATAAAAAAATTACCATTCGCGTAACGCTAGCAAACTCGCATATATATATATATATATATATATATATATATATATATATATATATATATATATATATATATATTTCATGCACTGGCTATGAGAGGAAGAGATAAAAAAATGTGCGCGCGCACTGCTCTCTTTTGCTCCTACAGTGTGATACAGACAATAGGCTAGCACTGTGTCTTAGATATATGAAACATAACTGGCTATGAGAGAAAGAGAGAAAGAAAATGTGTGCTCGCACCTCTCTCTCTCTTGTCCCTACAGTAATATACGAAACGTAATTCTCTCCCTTTCTGTCTTCACTAACTTATATCTCCCTCTCAACTTCTGTTCGCCTCGCCCGATCACACTTTTCGTAACGCTCTTGTCACGCATTCACCAGCTTACTCTCCAAATCAAGCGTGCGTAAAGAAGTTTTACTTCAAAAATCTAATCAAGTATTCGTTAGATTTTTATTATTATTTTTATTTCTTATTAACAATTCTTGATGAATTTCATCAACGATTTCAGATATACAGACAACTACGGAACCTTATTTAGGCGCATTTCGACACGTATTTTGGCAGTTTAAAAAAAAGGTATTTCAAATTTAAAATTGCTACTACAGAAACAATCTTATACATATGTATCTTATAATATGCAAATATCGACTCAAACGTTTCTGAAAATTGAAAAAAGCTAGTCAAAGTATGGGAAAAAGTTTTTCTTTTATTAGGAGTATAGTACCGATCTACTAGTTTTTGGTTCTAATTCGATTCTAATCAGAACTGCAATTGCTTAATGCCAAGTTATCACCAGCCTGAAATACAGAGGTGATCAGCGAGCCTGAAATACAGAGGTGTAACAAGTTTGCCTCGTTTTCTGAGCAAAATGTCAATAATATGTTTGCGTTAAAAAACGCGTGATCGCGTTCAACGTGTCCTTCCGCTCCGCACAACAGCAAACTAACAAAGTGCTTCGCCAAAATCTACAATACCAAATTGGAAACGAAACGCGGTGAGACGGCGCTGCGGCGGTGGTCTCTAGTCGAGCCGAAGGTCGGCCAATCAATATCGCGCGACGAGATGCGCCGAGCGCGACCTTCGCGAGAGCGCGTGCGGCGAGCGGGCCCACGCGCCGCGCGGCCGACCTGTCCGCAATTAATACTTATTAATACTCAGCTGGCGACACCACCGCCGGCTTATTGAGACGAAACCTCGTACAGATTAATCGCACGCGGTTACCTCGGCAACCGGTGACGTCACCGTCTCGTGATATCTCGTGCGATGCGGAATCTTGCAATTGCTATTACATCACAAATGAATAATACTAGCAAAAGAAATCACGATTTATTTTTTACTGGCTCTCAAATGTTAAATACGAATCGATCGTGTTGGATACTCACTTAAAAATATTTATTTAAATTGAATATCGTACTGACAATGTTTCAAACAAATATAATATCCACATAGCATTTCAATGTTATCTAATTCAAGATTTATTAATTCGAATCTTGAACACGCGGTCAAAGCAATAACCTAGATCGCGTGCACGTCAAAAATATTTAATACCCCCCAGTTGTGATGGCCGTTTCGAAATCGGTGTAAACATTAAGATACCCTTTAAAACATAACAACACGCGCTGAAAATGTTTACCTTTCAGATTTGAATGATACCCCTATTGCGGTTCAGCTACTATTAAACAACGACTTTGGTACTCAAACATCATTTTAAGCGCGGCCAAGTTTCATTAAATATTGCATTCATTAGTGAAATTATTTAAAATCGAATTTAATCCCGATTTTCATTGCTAACATCTATTAAAATCGAAACTGAATCAAATTGCATTTTTTTGTTACTTTTTACTTATATACGAGAAGAAATGAGATGTAAAAGCATGCTCCATTTTCGTATTGCCTTTAATTTATGACATATCTCCTAAAATATTACACTTATTCTTACATTTTTTATTCAACGACATTAAACAACTACATTTACGCAACAGGTCTTAATTTAAAAATAGAATTAATAAGGACGATTGTGATCCGAAAGTACGTCGAGTGCTACGTTTTATTTAGGTATATCATTTACTAATCCATCAATACAATTTTAAAATTCTTTTAATCCTTAACGTATTATTTACAATTTAATCCCTCACTATAAATCTTTTGATCGAATGGCAACATCTATTCATGGTTGAACGCAGGAGTTGCTAGTAAAAGACGTCACGGATTCACTGGAACGAGCGAGCACTTGAGAAATTATAAATACTGTTGCTGATGAAAAAAACTGCAAAAATTTGTTCAGACGTAAACCTAAGAAAAGAAAAAAAAGTAAGAAAAGCGGCTGTAATTCTAATAAGGACAAGCTATCGAAGTTTTCTCAGTCTTTCCACCTCCTCCTTGCGGTCAGACAGCGACTGCAGTCGACGCGATGCGCCGCACACGCAACGTAAATAAACGGTGCGAGGCGGCGACTACGCGCGAGACGGGCTGGGCGGGCGGAGGTCGCTGACCCGCCCGGGGGAGCCGCCCAGCCGCCCGCCTCGTCTCTGCAGACGCACTGAGGCTGCGTAGCTACTCTCATCTATCTACTGCGACGCATAAAAGGGACTATATTGCGCTGGGTTTTGGGATACATAGTCACGTTAAAGCTGCGGAAAGGAACTTTGATGAGATTCCACTTGTAGATTTTTCGTTCAAATTTCATTACTGTGGAATTAACAACATGTGAAATGTTTTCGATAGAAGTAAAGCAGGCTAAAATCAATGCGAACTAGTTGACTTTTCATAGTTAGGACTCTGCGCTTGCCTGAAACTCTTTATAAAATACTGATGGATACGTTATTTACTACGCTGTAGAGGCGCTAAATGCGGTCCCTAATTCACTATTTCGTATATGTAAGTAATCTGCACGAGTACCTCTATCAGTCTAGATGGACTTCTGGTCAATTCGTAAAGATGCATTTGCACACCAATGGTTACGGATAAGTTTTGTGGAAAAGGAGTTAGGAAGAACACAGTCGGAAGCTTTTGATATTGTACATCCATTCACTTGTCTGCATTCGATTTAGGAACTATTGACAACTTCTTGTAGGGATACTTGGTCGAGAGATATTTTCAGGGTCCTGTTATGCAGAGTTTCAAGAAGCAACCTTAGCGAGTACGCTTTGGGATTAAATAAGGAGCATAACTTTAATATATATTTATAAATTTGTAATTCTAAAAGTTTTTAATTTTCAAACAAGGGAATATTGTTAATGACCCTCCATGACTTCGCACGGTTACATTTCAGGTTAGACAAAAACAGAGTCTAAAATATTTCTTCACATACCACATTAAGGTATCTGTCGTGTGACCAATCCAATCCAAAAGATCCAAAAATTATTATAATTTTTTTGAAAATATTTTTTTTTGTTGTGTGGTGAAAAACCTACTTTTCCTGTAATGTTAATTGTACAATTTTTGAGAGCGATATTTACCAAAACTGAACGGTAAATACTTTTTTCAAAATTTTAATATAAAATCATTTCACATGGACTTAGTTTTATAAACAAATCACTCGATGCGATTTTAAAAAAAAATTAAGTATGGTGAAATTACTACTTTTCCAGTAATGTTAACTGTGCAATTTTTGAGAGCGATGTTTATCAAAACTAAACGGTAAATAATTTTTAAATTTTAAAATAAGTTAGAAATGTTTGGTTTGAATTATATCAAAATTCAGCAAATTTCGCCGACAACGCGTTTTACACGACAACTACCTTAAGGTATCCGTATGAAGATTTCTAATTTATCTTCAACTACTTAATCTAAATTATAAAATAGGCCGGTTAGACCTATTTTAATCCATCGAATGACTATGATAGTTATTTTAATAATAAATATTAAATAATTAATAAATTAATATAAACATCGCCAGTTCTCCTCCATGCACTATTTCAATTCAAAAACTGTTATCATGGCTTGTTAAGAACTACTATTCCTTTACATTTAGTATTATTATATTTGTAATAGTTTCTCAGAAAAGCGCCCAGACCAGCCAAACCAGACTTTTTCCCCCACTATGTTGACATTTTCAACTATATCTCAAAAGTTATAAAACATGTACGCGTACTATATAGCCTTCGGCAATTTGGAAACTATAAGTTATCAATTGTTGCAAGTTGTAAGTCAATAGGATTAGTATTTTTTGCGCGAATGACTAAAAAACAAACAAACAAATAAAACTATTTTCTTTATTACATTATTGCTCCATAAGTCTAATGGTAGCGTTAAGTAAGCAATATTTGTTTCACTTAAAGCGCTTGTATTATTTGAGCTATATTCCATTTGGGTGTTTTGTTTTATTATTCGTTGTCGTAACTAACTTCGATCTAAAATTATTTAAAAAAAATGATTAAGACTGCGTGATCTTAGAAGATTGTCATTTTTTAACCAAATCAATTTTTAAAAAAGTTCACGCAGAGCTTTCACAACGCAAGTCGACGCCCCCTCGATATATGTATGTGTATGTATATGTTTACAGAGCTGTATATTTACGAACGTATTAGGATGGGTAAATAAATCTATAGCCGTGAGTTGAGAACTGTTCTAGAAAGTTTGTCGAAAGTTCTAGATTAATTTATTACGAGGTATAAATAGACCGTAGTGCACCCAACAAAAGTTAACACCATCCTTCGAGTGGATTTTATCAAAGAAACTGGATTTAAATCGATATAAATAAGGACGCTTTTACTTCATGAGTCCGCTAGGGTGCCCCGATTACTGACTAATAAGCGCGACTTTACTTCATGAGTCCGCTAGGGTGCCCCGATTACTGACTAATAAGCGCGACTTTGATTGAATGAAAAAATAAGTAACTGTCGAAGAGACAGGGTTACATACTTTAATCACACACGTAAACGTCAATGGCTTATTACAGTACAGAAACAGGAGTTTCAGTACGCAAATCCGCCACGAACACCGACTTATAAGATACCAACAGAACTGATATAGAAAGCTAACGTTGAGCTGCGGGTGGAATATCAAAGGAGTTATTTATTGCGAGTCGCTTTCGGAAGGATCTACGGTGAATGCAGGGGTTTTCTGTCAGCGTTTAAGTAATCATTAGTACAGAGTTCATTTTCTCCATGATAACGGCCATAATAGCGTGTTGCCGGCCTCTCTCCTACACGTGCATAACACAATGAAAGTTTCTTGTTTTGGCAGAGCTGTAAGTTTTTTATGTTGCAATTATGGCTATTGGAAATCAGTTTGCGAATAACATAAATTTATATTAAATTAATGCTGTTTTTTATGAATTAAATCATCATTTTTTAAATTAAGCAAATTAGTACAATTTAGTTCTTGGCGACTTTATGCACATAATGTTAATTTCTGAAGACGTTGTAATTGCTACATCGTTACCATTTTATATTTATATAATTATGATATCTTAAGGTAGTTATTAAGGCCATTGGCAAATCGCCGGTAATACATTTTTTTAATGGTGAAATTTTTGGACCACTATAAACGGGTCACTCTGCATATCCGTTTACAATTCCATAATTTAGGCTGGGTGATATAATTGCTTAGAGAACTTCTTCAGAGCTCCAAGCAAACATTTACAGGATAAAAAAGTCGATAGTGCGGAAGATTTTCAAAAAGACCTTATTAAATTGTTTGAATCAAATCACTAGGTTTTTATACTGAACGTATATTGTCACTGCCGACAAGATGGCGTCAAATTACAGATAAAGATGGCGCATGTATCGCCCGATTTCTTTGCGCGATTGAAATTTTAAAACATGTCTTCAGCGGAATAAATCAGGCGGAACAAACACTTAGATAGTAACCCAGTAATTTAATCAGTCCAATGGGACCTTTATTTGTTTAAAATAATCTTAATTTCTCTGGTATTTTGTAACAGCAGGAATAACGTTTTCGCAATATGGTCATATATACACAATCAAAATGTACTCACTTTTTGTAACCGCAATTGAGGCTACGTTAATATTGCGATACTATATATAGCCTTCATCCACTTGCACAACGCAGAGCTAAAAATGATATCAAAATAAATGTAATGACGTAGGTAAACGATAACGTCATTCTAATGCACGTGCGTTCTTTAAAGTCGCACTGGCCGTTCGTTTAACAATGTGAAAAGCTTTCAAAACAAGTATATGTATTTAAAAACAAATATATATTTAAAAAACCAATTATATACAGTTGTAAATCATATATATGTATATAGTAATATCCTTAACTAACCTAATGGAAAGCGACTATGGATATTCTAGTTTGTTAAATTTGGTTTTTAACGAAAAACAAATTTTTTTGTATCTAATTGTATAGCATACTTGGCAATAAAAGTAAATAAATAATGACATGCTATAATTTGTTAATTTGTTTATGAAAACATATGTACTTTTTACTTAGATAGACGTTTAAGTTACATTACACAAATGTGGTGCAATATGAATATTCTTAACTTATAGGGTATAACCGTTATGTATTTTTGTTCCAAATACTAAAACAGCTAATTTAGTTCAATGAATTCATTTATCAATAAAATACAATTCCATCACCAAGATTGAAGAAAATAATAAGTTGTATTTAATACAAAAGCCTCCAATGTTAAATGGAATATTTAGTAAAATGATTATCCTGCGATAGCGAAATGTAAAAAATAATAGAATAGCAAATTGTTTTAACAAAATAATCGAAAACGACGAAAGAAACCAAAGGCAAAGACAAAGGCTCAAAAAAGTGTATTTGGAAAAGCAAGGTACTTAGAGACTTGAAAATTGAGAAAATAACTTGATAAAACTTGGTGAATATGTTCCTTGCTTTTTGGCTAAAATTATTGTAAGGTGAAATCACATTTAACTCATATTTGCTGGAACGCGGCAGACATTTTAATCGTCCAAAATAAGGTAACGTGTAAAGAAGATTACGTCTAATGCGCTGAATGCTTTTTTCACAGTAAAAAGAAATAGAAAAACGATTTATATTTCACGGATATCTCCCATTTTTCAGATTTACATTCAAGAATCCGTAACTCACAATGAGGTTCGCCTTTTTCATCACAATCGACAAGACGCAGGTGCGTCCACTAGCATACACGTTCGAGGGTGAGTTTCCCCAAAAAATTATTTACGTTTGGCTCGGGAGAGAAACGAGAAATATAATAGTTTAGAAACAAATTTTAAAACCACTCTAATTGCCAATCACACAAAACTCAGAGGTACAGACCATTTTGGAAAAATATTCGATATTTTAACACGTACGAAATGCATACAATTTATTATACGTATCATTTATATACATTTATTTTGTAATGTGTTCAAGTGAAATAACTGCAGTATATCAGTTTTATTTTGATATAGACGGATATTCTTATCTATCTTTATATATTCTATTCTATAACTATCTTTTTAGCTTGATACTTAAGCGAGACAAAAGAAGTACATAAACGAGACAGAACATCGGTGATATATAACGAATATAATTATTTCAAATTTTATTTTCAAATAAGTGTTATAAAATAAAAATATTTTAAGACTGTGGAGTAGGTTTAAAAAACCTTGTGATGAAAAAAAATAATGCATATAACAAACGATTAATCGGAACTTCTAAATAGGAAAAAAGTGTTATTTTTTTTGTTCATTAAATTGAAAAAGTTATTATTAATTTAGTTTCCAGACAAAAAATAAGAAAATTATAACATACAATATATAACTTAAACACAATATTTAACGAGATACTAAAAATATTGACTAAACTCCCTTCAAATGAATGCTAAATAACTCGCCAGTGACGTCATATACCAGTTTTGTTTTGTATGGGTTGTTTTCGCGCGAATCGTAATTCATTACGGTAGCTGTCGTGTGACTGTAAGATCCAAAAAGTTTTTAAGTAGTTATAGCTTTGTAATGAAAATATACTAGTACCTAGGTACGATATATTTATTTTAACCGTTTTTAATGTCATTACTTATTATATTTTAGTGATAAAAAACATGTATATAGTTAAATAGACCGAAACGAATCTCGTTTTATAAATCTAACAAGCGTTCGATTTTTGGTTTGCTAAACTCAAAAATCGTGGTTTCTGTTTAAATCTATTGGACATATCTAGAGATACAAATGTTTTCATCCTGATTTATCTCGTGCAATTAATATTAAACAAGACTGTTGTCTAATTATGGCTGCAATATAACTCGATATGGAATGAATATAATTTCAGTAGGTAACGTGCAAAAGCATATATATGAATTATGTTCATCTGTTTATTGCCCGCATATTTACCAAAATGTTAATAAACAACTGTTACCTACCATTGGCGTGTAAGTTTTCAAGCTTTTAGTCAATTTTTTAAATTTATTTATGTTTATATAAAATATAGCCAAATTTAAAAAAAATTATTGAAAATAATAGGCCCGATTGTTGGAATTTCATTGAATTGCGATTGATTTATATAGTATATTAGGAAATTTTAATATTTTCAAACAACATATTTAAAAACGGAAAAATAACTGATGTCTCGGCCTCAGTTGTTTTAAGACTATGTGAAAGAAGAGCTAAACCTTTGCAATTATTTGAAGGTAAAAACCAAAGTTAACGAATGTTTAAGTCATCTTTCTTATGGATAAAGACGTATAGAGAAAAGGCACAGTTCAACCGAGAGCTATTCGGTCGACTCGGAAAATCTTCAGGGCATCGAAATTGCCTCCATAAATAAAATGCGTAATGGACGCACGTTTACAGCTCTGCCTCACACGTGCGTGTGTAAGCAAGGTGGATAGGAAGCGGTCGGTCGTCTGCCGCGCGTCTGCCAGCCGCATTCCTAAGGTTATCCCGTCCGGCGAGTGACAAGGGATTTGGGACCCCGGCCGGAAGGTCACCACACACGGCGCCGAGGAAAACTATGCGCGGCACTACGCCGTAGGGTAGGTCGGGGCCTGGAGGGGGGGGGTCTCCTCATTGTTCGCACGTGCCCCGTGTCGACCCTCGCCTTTGGGGGACAAATTTGCATATCGGAGTTAAGTGTTATTGTTTCACGGCGACCTTTTTGGCTCGGGGTGGGATTTGCTTACGCGCGGTAGCGAAACAGGTTTCAGAAGCGGGATACTTAAAATATTTTAAATATTTCATAACAAAGATGACCACGGTACTCGATAACGTGCAGTTATCGAAAAAGTACATTTTATAATACATTTTTACACCAAATGTACAATATATTTATATAGTTAGATATTGCAGTATTACTATAGGTCGGGTTAAGTGTTGTTTGTAATTACTGCAACATTACTTGACCTTACTTTTAAAAATTACGTGCATTTTATAGATGATGGACGCTTTGTAATTCTTGATTTTTTTCTCTGAATTGTTGGCAATTTCATTATTTATTAGATGAATGTAATTTTTTTACATTATTCATTAGCTTGAACAGATTTAATTGAATATGGCTGATGATAGTAATTGTAGTAGTTTATTTATCGACTAAACTTAACCGAATCTATTCTGTTTTGTCTGCGAGGTAAAAATGTATGTTATTAATAGGTTTATATTTAATTTATTAGTCGGTACATGCAGTGGTTTTTGTAAACTATTGCATAACATAACTATATAAAGCGATATTTGTGTAAACTCTTCGCTTTAACTATATTACATACACCAATTTATCAGTTTCCGCGTTCTGAAATAACGTAATTAGTGCTAATTTATTTATCTTTTGCTTAGTGAACACTATTTAATAAATTTAATGTTTTTTTTGTAGAATAATTTACCCGATAAGCGCACATAATGTGTCCTCGCCAATATTTTTACGCAACATCACGTCTGAGAGGGCCTTGTAATGATAATAACATTATTATGTTTACTATATAGCACGTCGTTACGTCGTAGCTGTGTCGTAGCGGTGTCGAACGCGGACCGTTTCGTCGTTATTGATAAGGAAAATGACTGTTTTCAAGTCAGATAGAACGAGATAATGGCGACTTCGTGTGTATTGCTCACACTGTATGTGCGAGTAAGTACCAACTGATAATGGAAGTCTTCGCGTGCGGCAGGGTTGGCGCTGTTTGCGATGAAGCGTTTTGGTCTATAAAAACGATGGCAAATTTTAAGGGTTATAACATATAAAGTTCTTCTTAGTACTTTAGCAGATTCGTCAATGTTAATAACATAGTTTAGAATCGAGCATAGAAAAAAGATTTAGATTTGAAACTCTCATTCTTAGCAGGGTTAGTTTTTAGACTGATAAAATATAGATCACAACAGTTGACATTTTATCATAACTTTGGAAACAAGTTGATAAAAAAATAGATTTGAAATATTTCCCTCTGTCTCCTACGCTAGAGTCGAATCTAGAGAGTTCTGTTGTAGCCTATTTCAATATAAACAAGGAAATAGAATATTCAGAAGAATGAAAAGC
The DNA here is from genome assembly GCA_039881145.1 of Druceiella hillmani. Taxonomy (NCBI): domain Eukaryota; kingdom Metazoa; phylum Arthropoda; class Insecta; order Lepidoptera; family Hepialidae; genus Druceiella; species Druceiella hillmani. The sequence goes on along the minus strand of JAYKKI010000038.1, from coordinate 10,905,800 downwards.
TAAATTGCTGAATCACTGTAGTTCTTGCTTTCTTGTGAGAATTTATAATCTTATTTAGAAAATAACGGGCAATAAAGTGATATGGTCGCTGTCGTTTTTAATTGTGCTAGTTTTTAACAAAATCCTCCCGCACGTCTTAATTCCTTCGTTAGGTAGAAACATAAAAATAAGAATTGAGTGTTAGTGTTCGTGTTATATTTTTAGCCGTTTTTGAGAACACGTTGTTTTTCTTAGAAACTTTTGCTAATAACTTCGCTAAAGTGAATTTTGGGACTTGACAAAATTATTTTAACACAAATTTTTTTAAAAACCGAGTTAAAAGCTGTTATGACAAGTTATTTAATACTTGTAAAAAATTTGTTAATAAAAAATCGTCCAGATGGTGACGTTTCGTTTCTTTTTTGTTTTTTTTTTTCACCTATTTTAGCCAGAATACTAAACTTTGTAACTTTAATGGGTCCATTAAAATCCATTGAGTAGTTTATATATAATTAAATTCCAGGGAAATTATGTATTTGAATATAAAAAACAGGGAAAAAACAGTTATTTGTTTAACGTATATGTTAACTACGATTAGCACATAAAGTTTGCTTTTTATGAAAAATACACAGAGCAGCACAGGCTCAAATGACTTTATTTCATGTTACCTTTGTATGTTTTGACAACCCTGCCTAAAAGTGATGCCACCTATGTAAAGATAATAGATGCGGCTGAATGTAGAGAACACCGCATTGTTACCAAGACTGAAATAATAAAAAATAGGTTTGTATTTACATAATCATAAATTTATGCTTGTAATATATACATAGATAGCTGGCGGTCATCTTTATATTATGTGTCAATACAGCCGAAAGTGTGTCATAACTTATATGTAAGCGATGGTCAAAACTTTATAATATGCCTGTTGCGAGTCGAAAAGAGTAAACTTGGTGTTCATATAAGTGTTATTCACACAAGCAGTAAGGATTTGCATAAAACACGCACAACATTTAATTTGAGCAATAAAGGAGAATTAATTTTCAAATCAAAGAAAAATCATTTGGCGCGAACTCCAAGAAAATTCAATTACATTTATATTTTTTTTTTCAGTTTTCATTGTTTTTAAATGTACATAATACTAATACTTTCGTAAATTTTAAGAAACCGACAAGTTTCACCTTCTAACGTTTTTAAATCGAATGGAATCACTAGGAAAAGTGCTTTGGAGAGGAATTTCAAACTTATGAAAAACAAATTTTATAGATTTCATTATAATCTTAAGAAGTAGTGTGATAATTTTGATATCGCAAGAATTTTAGCGTTGAAAATTGGGATTAAATGGTTGTCCCATTTTTTTTTCTTTTATGTACATGACTTTCTCAATACATTTAACACGTGCAGGACCTAAGGAAAATCAAATTAAATAACTAGTATAAATTGATTTGCGTAGAAATCAGTTTTACAATTTTTTATTTACAAAAAAAATAAAATGTGATGGGTTAAAGGGAAACGGCTTTACATCTTTTTCACCATGAAGCTGTAGAAGTCTATTTTTTACGCATCGAAAGTCTTACAGAATTTTGAAGGTGTGTTGTGTTAAAACTAATATTTACTTCGTTGTATTATTAACTAGAACCAATTTTATATCTGGAAAATAAAACAAATTTGTCTATAAATTCAATTTAAATCAACTACAGATGATAAGCTTTTGCAGATAACCTAAATAACGATTTCAGATAACGCACATAACTTTTTATCTTCATTTTAAAGTGTCCTATCGGCGTTAACGATCCGCTGGATTCAGGCATGAGCTAAGGGAATGGACAAAGTATTCACACATGCACATATACATACATACAGTAAGAATAATCCGGATGGATTTCGTTCAATCCGTTACGTAATATTAAATAATTAATATGGTGACTAAATTTAGTTTCAGATTGTCTTCAATTTGCTTTTAAAGTTTGAACAGAAACGACGAATCAGTAAAGTCGACGAGAGGATTTTGAAGAGAAAATGATAGACAAATAAATAACGTATTATTATAGAAATTGGAATTTCACGGCAAATTTATTTCAAACACCTACCATCAGTGCATTGCAATATTGTTAGATATAATCATTGGATTTGCAATACTTGTATAATCGATGAGTAGCTAGTCTACTCCAACCTACGGACAAATATATATAGTTTATAATTGACGCAAGTACATTATTGTTACACCCGTTTTCGCGGTCTTTACATTACGAGATAAAATAAATATCTCAGATTACACCATGTTTATTGAAACGATCATTTGGGTTTGTTCAAGATCCGTGTTCGCGAATTTGGAAATCGTTTGCGATATCGTATTTACTTCTATTTACCGTGAAATATTTATCGTGAAATAAAATATCAAATTATGCAGAAATCGTAGCGGGACCTTAAATTTGGAAAAAGGTCTTATAACAATATATTATATATTTTAACATTTATTACAATTTATAATATATGTTTAAACTTTTTATCCTCAATCCGGTAGTTGACTCATTCTAAATTTTGATATTTTTCGTACAATATTGTGAAATACAAGTTAATTAAAAAAAAACCAGTCTTGAAAAAAATTCAAAAATTTATTGAAAAATAAGCCAGTTGTAGGCTTCTAAATTTAAAGACACGGATAGAGTTAGGTATATCCCTGTCTCTTTTCCTCTCGTAGAATGTAATGTGCAATATTAAAAATGACCTCACAACACAGTATTACCGTCCTTCTCTAAAGGCAAAGTCTCGCAAATTATGATTAATGAAATAAAAAAAAATTAGTCAAATACCCAATTGTTTAGTAGAGTTTAAGATGCGTGCGGATATTTTTAATGACACGTCTGATTATTTGAATAGATTTAGAAAAAATTAAAAAATAAAAGTGGACAAAACCTACTTGGCGACCTGGTAATTAGACTAGCAAATTATAGCGCTATTTCGGAGTATTTTAAAAATAATTGGTTAATATCTTAAAGTAAAAAAAATTGTAATTATTTAAAGAGAATTTATTTTATATTTTCAGCTAGACGTATTTTTTTTATACTCACTAGATAATGTACCATGTTCTACAAACATATTTGTGCTATTTTGATCCAAAATTTATAATTTTTGGAGGGACTGTATTTTGTACAGTAATTTGATGTTAATTATAGCATAAATTAATATTCGTATTTCTTCACGAACAAAATTTCTTAAACCAAGGTTTCTTGAATTTGCATTTGATAGTGATATGCGCCGAATTGAATACAAGCAAGCACTGGTCTAAAATAGTAATAAGTTTTGAAACACAAGCAATTGGGAGAAGATGTTTCAACGTTAGGTTTCGCACGTCATTATAAGAAAGGTCTCTCCCTCGTCGAGTTCAATTCGCCGAGGAGAGAGAAATCGCACATCGATATAAAGCTGCATATTGATATAAAGAATTAAATAAAACTATTGCGGAATAAAGAAAAGAAAATAAAACTAAAATAACGTAAAAACTGTAAAATTCTTTTGTAATCAATTTAACAGTTGACATAAAATGTATATTTTACAATTTGTCAATTACTTTCTTTTTCAATTATCGATTATATCCACATAAAACGATTGACACTTTTTCTTTCAAATATAAGTGCATTTATTAACCAAAATAGTTTCATTTTAGCCTTATTTTTTATATATAATAACTTAAAATTATCACGATCATAAAGCAAAATATTTTACAAGTCAAACACATAACCTATTTACAGGCTAGATTGTTTATTCATAGGAAATATTATATTTGGAGTATGAAAATGTTAAAGTTATTAAATGATATGGACTAATATTTATCGATATTGTCACAGCCCTGCCGATCACGACCTGCGATTGGTGCATGGGCTCACCAAATATAATGCATCTTAGGTGAAACGTACAGAAAGGCGAACTAATCAGGAGCGAACGATTTGGACCATGGGTTTCATATACATTTGGGACCTTCGGTTTTATATTACAGTAATGGTAAGTCTACAGACCTGTTACCATAGAGATAATGATCGTAATGTTTTATTTTTATTTTTTTCTAATTGCTATTTAATTTAAACATTATTGGACTTCCACAAGATACTCAAGAGAAATGTTAAGAGTTTGTGACAATTTTTGTTTCAACGACCTCTTAATTTTTAGCGGCCGACGAAATATAAATTTAGAAAAGCGAAATGTATCGAAAAATCGTGTCCCAAGTTCATGCATTACATGATTCATAAATTGGTCTTTAAAGTCGAAATTATGATTAGAGATGATAATTTCACATATTGGCATTGTCTTACAAGAGTAATGGCGTCCGTTTTAAGAGCTCACGTGCGTTGATGACTAAAGATTACGACGTCCCTTTTTTTGTAGAGCAAAGAGTCGAGTCACTACAAGTCGAAATTATGATTAGAGATGATAATTTCACATATTGGCATTGTCTTATAAGAGTAATGGCGTCCGTTTTAAGAGCTCACGTGCATTGATGACTAAAGATTACGACGTCCCTTTTTTGTAGAGCAAAGAGTCGAGTCACTACAAGTCGAAATTATAATTAGAGATGATAATTTCACTTATTGGCATTGTCTTACAAGAGTAATGGCGTCCGTTTTAAGAGCTCGCGTGCGTTGATGACTAAAGATTGCGACGTCCCTTTTTGTAGAGCAGAGTCGTGTCACTACAAGTCGAAACTATGATTAGAGATGATATTTTTTTCACACATCCGTATTGTCTGACAAGAGTAATGGCGTCCGTTTTAATAGCTCACGTACGTTGATGACTAAAAATTACGACGTCGCTTTTTTGTAGAGCAGAGTCGAGTCACTACAAGTCGAAATTATAATTAGAAATGATAATTTTTTCATATATCAGTATTGTCTTACAAGAGTAATGGCGTCTGTTTTAAGAGCTCACGTAAGTTGATGACTAAACGCTACGCCGTCGCTTAAGGTCGTTTGCAAAGAGGGCGCTACCGCGATACGACGCGGGCGTGTGAAACATAAACGCGACGCGGAACACTCGCGGCCCACAATGGCGGGCGTCGACTCGCGCACAATATTTATGTAAGAAAGTAGGTTGTGTAAAGACGCCGTGACGACGGCGGGCGTTTGGCTTATATGCGTAACTGTGTCAGAATGCATTTCTTAATTGCGTTGTGAAATCGGTGACGTTTAGCTTGATAAGTAATCGTTTTACGGGCAACAAGTGAGATCTGTAGATGATCAGTGTTTTTTGGAAAAAGATTATCATCTCGAAACAAAATACAGGATTTAATACCATGGCGTTCACTCTTATTTACATCCCCTTGTTGAACGCATAGCGTGACTTATCCTCTTCTAAAAAAACAATGCAATGGTAGAATTACTTTGGACAAATTAAAATAAACATTAAGGAGACACAATGTTATCATTTAACACGAGCGTTGATGTTACATCATCCAGCCCAAAAATGGACGTTGTCCTGTCTAATGAGTAGGATAAAATGTAAGATTACTTATAACCCGCATGCGTTTCTATACAAAGGAAATGCCCACTAGAGGTATCTATCGGATACTCTAAATTGTACATTTGTCAAAAATAATATTTTTATTTATTACAACTTATGTCAAATCGTGTAGAATAAACTTTTTGTCAAAATCGAATAATGGAGAAAGATTGTGGGCAATTTCTTGTTTTCGATGATTTCATTTTATGGCAAATACCTTTAATGAGGTTGAAGCTAGTTTCCCTCGAAGTTACTATCGGTTATTTATGGAGTAGTATCCTTTTTATGTAAAAATCGTGTTTTATTTATTATAACTTACTTCACGTTCTAATAAACTCCATTGGCACATTTAATAATAGGAAAAAGAAGTTACCAAATGTGTAAATAAATTCACACGGTAAATAAGTAACGCAGCAAAAATTTGATCCAAATAACTTTAATTTTATAAGTTGTTCAAAATGGCATCTTCAAATCTTTTATTTATTCTTTTTCACTATTGGACATTGGATTCAACAAATTAACAAGAATTCTTTGACACTTATTGAATGACAATTACAACTCACTTTCTAAGCAATGTACAAAATGGAATACGGCAAAAGACTTAGATAAATATAGAGCTGTAAGGCCCTTTAATGTGCGAATTCATGTTGTCGTTTCATAATAGTAATGAGATTAGTGTTAGACATATTCAATGAAAATAAAGCGCGTTTCGTTGGAAACTCGAAGCGATAATTTTATCGGACAAGTGATTTGATAAAAAAATTCCCTCTGTATATTTTTTCGATTGATATTTATCAAAAAAATAAACTTCAATACCACGAGTATGTATTAAGATAATTATTCAAGGTCACGGTCATATTACTATTGTCGTAACGTTAAAAAACGGCCTTCGTAATAGATAATTTATTAGTTCTCTAAATACGTAAACGCGGTACAAATAAGTTTATTTAGACACAGTGTAGTTAGAAAATAAATACGACATCACAAACGATTTTCAAATTCATGAACGCGCATCTTGAACAAACTCAAATGATCGTTTCGATAATCATTGTGCATAATATTTGTTTTATCTCGTAATATAGAGACCGCGAAATGGGTGTAACGGTCTAAATGAACATTATATCAATCATGTCACTGTATAGACTGATTGAAGGTACAATTGTAGAATGGTTATTATTTCGTACAAACCTCACTTAGGATTCAATCGACGCTGAATGTAAGAATTTATTGAACTATAACCAAGTAGGACATGTGAATCCATGACGTCATATTATATAAAAGTGCAATTAGCTCTCTGAAAGTAGTACTGAAAATATGAAATAATTTTTACATATTCAATACGACTATCTCTTTTATATAGGTGCTTTCTTTCACTCTCCAACTCTTTCTTTATAGGCCGCGCGTGACTCTACTTGGGGTCGTATATTTGTTTGGTGCATTTGGGTATAATGTGTTTATTGAATATAACCTCATCGATATGACCAAGAAAAAGGCATACAATTCGTTTTCTGTCGTGAGGATATTATGACAAAAATTTGGTGGTAGCGGGCAGATTTACGTATTTAATTTTGTAGTTGTTAATTGTACTAAAATTTTGAAAAGAACAATAATTTTGTTTGCTTTTTATGATTTGTTTTTTTATGGAAAAAACATTTTATTCGCTTGACATGAAACGTAGGTTACAGGTTATATTTTTAGAACTTGCAGGTTATAAGCAATAACAAATTAGGTGAAAGGAGTAAACCGAATGTACATTTGAGTTGATCTCTTAAAATATCATAATACATAGAAATAATGTTAAAAGATATTGTAGTCAATTTTACAAAAGAAATTAATGACGTATATCGCTAATTAACCCATAGAAAGAATTATACACGAAAATGAAACCTACAAAAAACTTCAAGGGTGTATATGGGTAAAGTAAGTGGGTTTATGTCACACGCTCTGTGTTCAACTAAATATTCAAATAAATAAATAAACTATTCTGAAAACTGTTAAGAAATTAATAGTAATAATTATTTTACAAGAAAGCCATTAAACCAATTACATTTATGCAATAATGGTCCCTTCTTTTAGTCAGCCAAAGCCAGGACAGACAAAGTCAGAGAACAAAGTATTTTTCGTTCGGGATGCCATTTTGAATATGTGGGTTGTTAAGTTACGATAGTGATGTTTATCAGTATCGTAACTATGTAAGTGGTATTGATAACGTATACCGACTAAATTTAATTCAACGAAAATGCGAAGGAGCCGATTCGGTGACATATTTATATTTGATATTTCGCAGAGGCGTATTTCTTTCGGCGCGTCAGTTCACGCTGTTTGTGGCGAGCATCGGCGAGGCGAAATAAGGTCAGAATATTGATACGATTGCGGGGCGTAGTACGCGCGCGGTGACGCAACGCGCGCACGTGACGCCAGCCGCCGCCATTCATACGCGCGCCGCCGCCCGTTTCACTTTTGCCAACGCACACGGCCGTTTCACTTTTTGCAACATGTCCGTGGAGTCGTCGCCGAATGTAAACAAATGCAAAGCCGCATGACGCTCGCACCCCCGGGACCACTTCCGAACGGGAGGCAGCGCGTAGCTCGTAGACCGCGGCGGGCTCTACGCAAACGGATGCGGAAATGTCTAATTTTCTCGGTAAAGGGCGGATCTCAGTAATAGAATAAGCTGAACGAGGGAATGACACGAAATAGAATAACCTCGTATATAATGAAGTGCCTGCATTTTCATAATATTGAAAGTGTTTTTGTATTTCATTGTCATTGATAGATATCAAGTTGATTGTCGATTGACATCATGTATTGACCGATGTAGGATTAAAAGAAATTATGGAATTAGGCTATAATTTTTTGCGTCTCAAATATTTTTATTTAAAACTTTCTATTACTTTGAAAACAAAAGTTGACTACGTATAATAATAATAGTTAAGAATGAATTTTGCAACTAACGAAACCGCAAGATTTTTTGACATAAAACTTCACAAGCAAAGTTTTCGTTTTTTTTACATTATATCTGTATCTATTAATTGACCTTTTAAATTCAATTATATCTAATAAAGAAAAAACTATACCCGAGTGAATAAGGTAACTACACACTAGCATATTGTTTATTATTCGAGAGTGTTCTTCGCGACTCAGACCATTGTTCTTCGCGACTCAGGTGTAGGATCTCACAAAGTTGTCGGCGTTGGTTAGATTGTTTTGTCATTTCAAAGTTTTGGATAGCAGAGTACTACAGACCTGAATAATTGTGAATATTTTTAATTTGATTGCCTTTAAGGTAAAAATTACCTTGCAGTTTTATTATTGTAATAATAATCATCATTTAATCTATTTAAGAATTATAATAACATTGTCTATTGAGACAAAATTGATTGTTGTTTACTCTATATTATTTATTATGCTTTTGTTGTTATTTTTGTGAGAATTTAGTAAATTAAAAAGATATTTTGGATTTTTAGAAATAATATTTAACTATTGAATTCTTTAAATTATCTATTATAGGATTTCTTGTAATATATTTATGCGGGAGAGTTTTTCCATTAGGTTATCTCTTTCTCTATTTATGGTCTATCAAGATTTATTTTTGAAAAAAAAAATAAATATCAATATTGTAACATTCATTAGATGGTAACTTAATTTAGTTAATTCATGAAAAACATCGCGGAATAGATTCTCCCGATGTAGACCTGCGAAATGTAAAAATATAATAATTTATGCTCCGGGAAAACTGTCAAAACTTTCATCATATTTTCCGCAGAAAGGTCGGCAGAGTTGGACTGCGTCGATTCATTGTTGTGCGGTGATAAATTAAGGCTCGCGATAAATCTACTTTTGTTATTATATCGTTATTTATATATTTCATGCACAGCCGAGGAACGAAATGAATGACCACCCGCCAGATCGGGTGAACAATACCAAGTTAATGTTATTAAAATACGTTTATTATTATCCACGTTACGGAGCAGGGACTCGCGGATCTCGCGAGCTTTATTCACTACCTTACAATCGGTCGTCGCGTATAGCTTCCAAAAAAGAGACGCACCTCCTACGCGTGTCATTAAATTCAGGTATTAAAACATATTTCATTAAAGTACGTTTTAATGAAATATGTTTTAATATTTATGAAAGTTTTATTAATTCTCAGTAGAAATGTAGAAAAATATGGCTATTTCACCTTTTGCAACATATGAGACGAGTCGTTACCAAAGTAAACGAATACGAAGCCTCGCGAGGCTTTCCCGAACAAATACATAACATTGAACGCAACAGAGAAAGGTCAATCAAAAAAGGACTTCAGGAAACTTCACATTGATTATTTATTTATATTATTTTTACACTTAATTAGTTTTCTCTTGCTTATGTGGATTGAGTTACCAAGGGAATCTATATATATATATATATATATATATATATATATATATATATATATATATATATATATATTTATATATATATTTATATATATATATATATATATATATATATATATATACATATATATAGTTTTTTTCATTATCAATAACTCAACCTCTTCAGAACCTATGCGTCGATAAACCGATCTAAGTTGTTCGAAATCGAATTGGGAAAGCTTATACACTTAGTATTCTGCATTCGAGTGTTTGGTTTCTGACCAATAGATCGCGACACCCAAATATTTAATCCAGTTTAGATCCTATGCACAAAACATGGACTTTTATTAGAAAAAGAAAGGTGTCCAATTCATAAAAAATGATTGCATATAAAGAACGCTTGCATCGTTACTTATCTTACGACTTCCAATGAAACTACTAAGTGGTTTATTAAATAAGTGTTATCAAGTTACACACCCTTATCTCGGTATCTATGTAGGTTCCTTTAGAGCCAAGTTGAGTGTTGACTTAGGGCGTTGACCAGTCGCCATGCCCCGGCTTTCATAGAACTGATAAAGCGCCAACATTAGCAGTTTTATGACGTGACCATTTTGGAATTTTATTTTTGTAATGAAGTTAATTGCTAGTTAAAATAAGGTCGGACATAAAATTGAATAATTTTTTTCGGTCATATTTTAAACATAGCTTCCATATTTGCTTTCAACATTTATTTACAATAATTTACAAACATTTTATCTCTTTAGATAGGCATTAGTCTAAAATAAATCGTACAATTAAAAAGTTTTATGTTCAGGCGAAGAGCAATGATTATTAGCACGCAGAAATTTCGATATAAAATTTTAATTATTAGAAAACGTATGTTTTTAGTTAGGGTTATCATAAAGAAAGATTAGAAAATGTCACATAGCAATTATTTTTTATTAATGATTAAATAACAATTGCTTTAATAGTATTTTTTATATGTGATACTATTTTTTATAATATCTCAACTTTTTATATCGATTAAATAGTAGGCATTGTTCATAATTTTTCGGACAAAAAAATCTATTGAAAAAAGACAGATTTCAATGAACTTTCCGCAATGTAGGAGAATAGAGACCTAAAGAACACAATTTAAACCAATCATTGAGTCAATACATTTTTCCAAAAGTTTTATTACTTTGATCATCCGAAATTCTATTAAATGAATCAAATTTTAAAAGATGTGTATCGACAAGTATGAGCTAGACGGCTTTTACGTGTACGTGGATTTATCAATGAGAAGAAGCCGAGTGCTATGCGGATGGCGCAGCGCGTGCAGCGGGGCGCATATTCGCAAGTGCCGTCCGCACGTGCAGTCGCCGAGCCGTCTTGATTAATTCCATTACTCGATTACTTAACGCGGGCTCCGACCTCGCAATGAACCCGCCCACCGACACAGTCGTACGCAACATAATCGACTGAGCACACGAATCGATTGAACGGTACTGACCTACGGTACTTACCTCTGCTTGGGGCGAGCGCAAACTTCGATCAACTATTGCATTACGCGCGGCGCTTTCGTAGCAATCGAAGCAATCCCACACGAGCAAACGCGCACACGCAGACCTGCTCGGACGCAACTCACACTTTATAGTAACACTGCTCCTCAGTCAAGCTTCTGATTCGACTCTATTCATTAACGATACGTTCAACTTTTAATAACAATTGCTAGTTAATATAATACAATAACCTTAAACGTCAACTATGCGAACAATAAGAAATTTATATTGCACTGGTTTACGATTCGGCGCGCGGGTAGATCGGCCGCGAAGTCGCGGGCGCGCCAGATGCACTCGGAGACTAGAGCGAAAATGCAACCGCTTTCCCGCCGCGCGACACGCGCACGCAACTACACACGCACGCAAACACTCCGGTCGGTCACTCAGTCGCGCGCCTGCCCGTCACGCACTCGCCTGCAGCAGACGAGGAACGCACCGAAGGCGGGAAAAAGTTACTCGTCGAGAAAAAAGGCGCTCGAGCGAATTATCGGAGGAGGCGCGGCGCGCGGGTCACACGTGACGCGAATGCGGGCCGACGACAGAAAATTGCAACGAATGCGGCGCGGAGACGCGACGGAGTCGTACGTTTCCCTCGCGGCCACTAGGCGCGCTGGCCGAGCGTCTCTGCCCGTCCCCCGCCCGCCTCGCGTCCCGCGCACACACACTCGCGCGCCAGACGTGTGCTCAGGCACAACGCCCGCCGAGCGCCGTCCGCCTCTACTCACCTCTACTCCATTCAGGGTAACCTTTGAGTTGCTAAACACACTACCGATTTGTACATATACTGCTCATAGGTATTAAAGATGTTATTTCATTATTATGATTAAACCCAACACTAATATTGAAAAGTATTAAGATCATTCTGAAAAAATTGTTTTTAGGACGCATCTTATATCAAGTGTCAGTTTTTCAATTTCAGTATTTATGGTCATGTCCCAAATTTCTCTTTTTCTTTTTTAATATCTAATTTCATTATACTTCTCTGCAATTTTAACACAATAGTTGATTTGATACACTTACATCAGGTAGCTCGTTTCATTATTATTTTTAAAATCCGCGTGTACAAACAGACAGTGACATCCAAGAATTCATAACCTATAACCACACCGAATAAACGCACACAAGACTGTGGAAAAAGATATGTAGATTCTATGTTTGTCTCTTTTCAATACTTAAGGTTGGAATTTTGCTGATATATAGCTATTTCTTTCTGAAGTAGTGTGGTGGCGTGACGGACATAGCCGAGCGGAGCCGAGGAAGGCCGAGCGATAAGTTGTTGTTTTATTGTATTATCAGTACGTCGACGTTTCGTGTGGCCTCGGATGGAAACGGAGCGGCGCGGCGCTCGGTGCCAAGCACTGCTCACCGATATAACCGCTCGCGTATGCCGATCATAATTACTCTACCTGTTATTTATTACTTTACAATCTATACTCAGTGTTACTCCCTCAGTATACGTACTTCCATTCACGGTAAACAAAATTGAACTTAATTTCACCAGGTGTTAAGTTTTCTACAATGTAGAGTTCCGCAAAATTTTACAGCCTTATTGACTCGCCACTACTCGAACAATGCTCTATGAATCACGTTGACGTTGTATTTTGATGCACATAAATAATATATCAAGTTCATCAACACGTAATGAACGCATACAAGAGGTAAACATGGTTGCCGACATCGGCCGAAGTTGCGGGAGTCTAATATAGACGGAGCCGAGTTTTGCCGAGCATTATTTCATTATTATACTCGTTCTATACGCAGATAGGTAGTCGGTGTCGGTGTAACAGTGTGCCTATACATCAGCGCACAATATGTATGTGTGCACGTGCTTAGTTTAATATTATTTACGCGGAGTAAGAAAGACAGAGAGAGAAAGAGCATCATTAGTTCCGAACTGCAAGCGAGGAAGCAGGCTAGATTTAGGACGGCTATTTTTCTCTTTTTTACTTTGAGTTTTCATTTGGTTTCCTTTTGTAAAGTAGTTGCATGTATTGTGCATTTAGATTACACATAAAAATATATGTATCTCTACCTTATTTAACATTAGTAACGATGTGTTCTTTGCCTATACATGTACAGTTATTTATAAGCAAGTAGGATGCGAATCATTTTTAATCTAATATTCAAGACAATATTATTTTAACAGTGTTCATTGAAAGTTTGATCTGAAGTCGCTATTTCCTTTCATTTGGATCGACTCTGAAACCTAATTTTGTTTGTTTCTTATTTATCGTTATTGGCATTATTGTCTTCATTGAGCCTCATAATCAATATAGATCTAAATATGTCGAAATAATCCCGATCCAAAATGTTCAGTTTAATTTTTCTGAAAAGAAATAAATATTTACAAAAACTCTGAAAAAATACTTATTCACAAGTTTCGCAAAATGTTTTTTTAGTTTGAAAATCTTTCCTTGCTCTTTAAGATTGTGTATTTCAAAAAGTAAATGACGTTGTGCCGTTATATAGTTTGACACAAGAGTATATTTTTTAAATTATTTAACACAAACAAATGAAATCGAGCCAGGTCTTGCTGACTTGTGAACATTGTTGAAGAAATTCAAAAAATAAAAGCTCCATTTAAACCAACCTCTTTGCGGAATATATTGAATCGAAAACTTTAAAAATATTGTTGAAGTGTGGTTAACTAAAATATAATTTTTTGAAATATGTATACTTCGTTCTTATTGTCTATATATATTTTATAATTATTCAATATATTTACTAATCTATTATTTAAGATGATATATGTTTATAGACAATACGACAAGAGGAATAAGATGAGGAAGTTATAGAGCAAGTAGTCAGATATGCGTTTGATCGAATTTTTTAGTTACTGATATTTTCATTACATCGATATACAGTTTTAACAAAACCATGTATTAAATAGCATATTTAATTAACAGACATTAAATAAATTATGTCAAGAAAGGAGCACAAAAAGTCAGCCTATCTCAATAATATGGCTATGCAATATTTGCGCAAAAGTGATTCCACTTATGTTTGAAAATATTTTATAGGTTTTACGTTATTATTGAGATTAATATAATATTGACGTTACAAATTAAATATACCCATTGTCCTTTAAAATCGGTATAAAAAAACTAAATACTAGTGAAGCCCATTTGTACCCCACGCAATAATTAATATAAGTTAGTAAAATTGATATTTTAATAGTTATTTGACGGACCGATAGGTATCTATGATATCAATACATAATCAGGGTAATAAATGTGTAATGAAATACAATAAAATATAATTCCTTATATTAAAAAAAATGTCTTCTACTTCCTTTTATAATATGGAGAAGAATGAAACGTGAAAATTGACTCTACTTTTACAGATTTGATCTTTTTTACAATTAAATTTTGCGTTTATGCAAAAACTATGAGCAGATCACCTCTTATTGACTTATTATGCGTAAGTAGAATAAATTAACTTGCTCAAAATTTTCTTGAACTTGTAATAAAAAGAGCGAGACTTGACAACTGACTCTACTTTTACGGACTTTGATCTTTTTCACAAATCAATTTCGCGTTAATACAAAAACTATGACCAGATCACCTCTTATTGACTAATTATGCGAAAGTAGAATAAATTAAGTTGCTAAAATTTTACATGAACTTGTAATAAAAAGAGCGAGACGTGATAGCTGACTCTACTTTTAGGGACATTGATCTTTTTCACAATGAAATTTCGCGTTTATGCAACAATTATGAGCAGATCACTTCTTATTGACTTATTACACGTAAATAGAATAAATTAACTAAAAAAAAATAAAATTTTACTAAACTTGTAATAAAACGTTATTTTAATTCAAATTGTACGAGTAAGTTTGTTCGTTATGTATCTGTGTTTTCACGATATTTTCTTTAAGGACGGTGTAGAGGCAATGGTAATGAAGACAAACAATTACATATACGTACAATAATACGTCATATCGGGATAGTATTTTATATTATGAAATATACAGTGAATATTAAAGAAAATCATTTTTATTAGGGGCGGCAGTGAACTCATTTTTATGCTATATTCACGCAACAGATGTTGATTGCGCAATATGCGAAGTTTGCGGCAACGGCGACAGCGATATCGCGGCAACATTGACGCGTGAGAAGTTTTGTAATATCGCAGTTGCGAGAACCGCTAGTTGACGGTAGTTGCCGCGACAATACCCCTGCCTCTATAACGGCGCAATCCACCGCGCGCGGGGCCCTATGATCAGGAACCAAAACGAAAATACATCGACTCAGTGGTTAATTAACAGTGGTTATCGTCAACGCTGAATTTAACGACTTTGTAGACCGATCTTCAAAATCGACCGCAATTCTTGCCACCATGATGACATCTGGGGTAAATTTTAATAATTTACATTCAAATAGTTTCAATAATTATGATTTAAAGTATACCCAGTTTAATTAATACGATAATTGTACAGTTCTGTATTGCAATACATAGTTACATTTTTAGAGTAAAATTATAGCCAGACTAAGGTTGTGTTCCGAAATATTTCCCTTAACAATTTATTGAAGGAGTTCCTATGAGGTAGTTTTCTTTCATTTCATTATTTTGTCTACGTAATTAATTTCAATAAAATAGTGAGTGCCTATTTCACGTCGTTATCCGGCGTGCTCAAATAAAGCGTAAATAAGTGTAAATGTTAAATTGTGATTCTTTTCAGCTAATGATTGCTATTAAAGTCGTAGGCGAAAACGGGACATTTAACTTGACTCAACTTTGACTCAACATTTTTATATTTTTAATGTTTATGTAACTTTCACATCAACCAAGACACATAGAGGCATATGAAGACGTATTAAGATCATAAAAAGTGTACGTTCTTCAGGCGGCAAAATTAACGCGTCGCATTCTCCAGGATGTTATAGAATTTGAAGCGCTATGTCGAAAATAAATCAGACGCTATTCCAAGTGATTCATCTTTAGGGAAGGTTAGATATGAAGAATAAATTTATCTATAGTTTACAGCAAGTTTATCAGCGCGGTATGACCTTAAAAAGGGTCGACTTCCAGTTATACGCGAATTGAAGCAAAATAATATATGAAATTATCGGACACTATATATAAAGTTCATCACGCAGCGTCTATCAATCCCAATACAGTCTCGAATTTTGAAGTTCTTTAGCCATGTCATGAGGAGAAACAATAACTCCATAGAGCGTTTGGTAATCCAGGGAAGGGCGGAAGGAAACAGACCGCGTGGCGATCATCCATGCGATGGGCTGATTAAATAAAATCAGCAGTTGGAAACCGTCTACATAAATACACTAGGATATCGGCCAATAGGTTAAGATGGCGAGAAATTGTGAGAAGGATCACATCAGCCACCTATGAAGATGTATCCTCATCATGATCACGACCGTTCTGTCAAGAGCGACACGACTGAGAACAAGATATATAAAGTTAGTGTTGAAACAATTCTAGATTATATTTATCCATATCGTGGCAACTAAAGTCTTCAATAAGTGTGTGGTGTCAGTGATAATATAAGAAAGTGAAACGAGATACCTTACTATTTATTTTGCCAAAAGATTCCAAGTTACTAAGTAAATGCTGTGTTCGGCGTTTCTCTACGAGATATGATGACCTCCGTAGAAGAACTAAGGTCACCGACGTAACTCGTAGAGTCAGCAGACTGAAGTGATAATGGTCAGGTTATATAACGTGCAAAACTGATGATAGGTGTGAGAAACATTTTCTCGAATGGCGACCAATTGCCGGAAGACATAGAGTAGGAAAACCATCTTTGCTGCGATCTATGGGGAAGGCCTATACTCAGCAGTGGATGTCTTTCAGCTGATGAGGATGATGATATTGTTTCTTGGAACTGATATAAAGTGGTGATAGTTATAGAAAAATCTTGACAAAAATAAAAAAAATCACAAAAATCAATGTAGAAAGTGACTAGAAAATGTGCTGGTCTATTTCTTATCAGCTAATAAAATTGTTTCTAATATTTCACGCGTTTTATATATGAAAAAAAATATTTTAGTATGTTGTATTTATATCTAAATAGATGTAAGAAATACGTTTGTGTAAGAGATAGACCTTGAAATAGTAAGCTATTGTAAATACAGATAGCATTAGAAACAACATATCACGTAAAAACGGAGACAAATCTCGTGGCCCTTTGATCATTAAAAGTAATGAAATCTAAATAACATTGTTAATAGTTCTGACACTTTCATTCACAATATCTCTGTATTCTTAGTTAAAAAACTACGTCTTTAATTAAAAAAAACACTGCAAATTGGCAGTTACGTAGGCGTACAATATAAAATTAATACTCCAGATCTCCATTTTATTATTTATATTACTATTTTCTATCTCCAGACATTTCATGCGTTACATAAAACTTATGGTGTGTTTCATTGTCGCACTAAAATAACAATTCAATGCTTAATAAAACTAATTGAAAAAACTTAGTATGTCCCTATCTATAATGTTTGCATGTCACCGAACCGTAATAAACCATTCAAACAAAAATATCCACTCGTCGACTACGAAAATACTTCAATATGAATTTCTCGTCGAGCATAAAAATTGTGATTTTCATTGACTACAACTTGGTAAATTATGCACCTTAACCTTGTGATGAAAGTAAAGCTTCTTAACTTGAAGCGTCTTTTTCATTACGCAGTTGTTTTAAGTAATGAAACTGGAGCCTAACGATCACATGGTGTATTCACCTACCTGGTTCTGGAGTAATTGGAAGAAAACCCTGCGTTTGACAGTAAAATCGTCTTCAATGATGAGGCTTACATTTAGATGAGTGGCGTCTTAATAAACAAAAATGCCGCATTTGGTGTAATGACAGTCGAATGGAGTTTCAAGTACAGTGGTGGGTGTTAGCTTCGCATAGAAAGTGCAGACCTCGGCAATATATGATTCCAACAAGATGCAATTATTTGCAATTTCGAACGCAAAAGGAAGTATTTCAAAGATCTTTTAAACTCGCGTGGTGGTGATTCCAAATGGCTGTCAGGATTTTGTGACGAACCTGAAACTGTTATCGAAAATGAAATGTCGCGGGATCAATAAAATCTGTTGCCGAAAGTTCCCGAATTGAATCCCGATTGCCCGAAGTTCTTTAAAAAATTAACTTATTAAGTTTAAGGTATATTTGATTATGTCAATACATTTAACACGTTTGATGGCGTCAAAATAAAAATAAAATTAAATTAAAATTATACCATTGACACACCTTGTTTTATTAAAATTCAAAAACATACCACTTCATGTACTCTTGGAAGGCCCAATTAAAGCTAACCACTAATCAAGAAGTGTAAAAATTACTGCCGCATTTGATTGTAAGTCAAACGTATTACCTAATTTATAATAAAAATTACAGAACATATACTTACAATCAATTTTGTAGAGAAACTAAGAAGTAGTAAATATGTATGAAAAAGTGTAGAGAATTGAGTGACGCTAGGTAGAGAAATGTACCAAAGCAGTCCCACGTGACCCCGTCGCTGTTGCTTATAAAGCTATTAAGGGAAATAGAGTGATGATATATGTTACATAATATATATATTCTACCTGTTGAGTGTCCTCTAACTTTCGTAAGTTACGTAATTCCGTTTAGCTATTACGTAAGTATGCGTCGGTTACCCAAAATTCTATTCCACTTACACTCATAATTTTAACTCGGCAACGTTGTTCAATTATTTCCAAGGATGAAAATATATTATTTTAATGTAATAACATTGCGAACCGCTCTCGAATGGCAAAAGAAGACAAACATTGTCAGCTCTGCCATCTAGCGGCCGTCGTCGATAGCGGCGCACGAAAAGAGCGACCGAGCGGGACGGCATGTTGCGAAGCGACTTATAGTGCGAGCGAAACGGAGCTCCAGCGAAGGAAATCGAATGTAAATGTTGATTTTTAATTATGTAGAGCGAGCAATTTATGCGGCACGACCGACGGGCGCTTTAAGTTTTCGTTTTAAAATGCATTTAAAAGCAAAAGATGGTTATCAGTTTGGTTTCGATAGATAATGACGACGGAATTGGCGATCCTATATTGTTATATTCGCTTCTAGAATCATAGACATTTATGTGACTATGATAGCAAAAAAATACCGCTAATGAAATTCACTCCGCTTCTTTTATTCAGGCATACATTTTCTGGTAAGAGGGCCGAAGTAAATTGGTATTTAACTTTTGCACTAACATATTGAATTTTTATTAACATTTTTTTCATTTAAGAGATACAATTAATTTGAATAGTAAATATTAAAAAAACATCTTGATTGAAAGAGAAAAAAAGTTGGTTATAATTATGAAAACGTATTTATTCATAAATCGAAATACATTTCAAAGTTTAACTAAAAGATAAATTAGCAGAATTGAATAGAATAACACATGTATGCTAAATAAATATAAATTGGAGTGGGGTTGAGGCGTTTTGAATATTTCCATAAGGATGTGTCCAATTATAATTGTTAAATGCTTTTGCTGAGTCCACATGTACATGCAAGTATATTGAAAGCGTTATATAATTTTCAAATTAAATGTAACACTGAAATTATATACCTATCGCTGTACCGCCGTCTTATTACGGGCCTGAATCGTAACTCTAATAGACCTTTAGATACTATTAAGTGTATTAGAGGTTGTTGAATTTCTAGAATAACAAATAACTAGAGATTCGAGTTCATTCTTAGCGTTCCGTAGAGAAACAGAGAATCTTATTAATTCGTCACTTATTACCCGACATTTAATTTTGCAAGCTGATGATTGAAAAGGCGATCTCAATAAATTTACAGCAACATTCAACAAACAATCACAAAAGTAAAGTTTTTTAAGATGAAACTAATAATTCATTTATGATTTTTCATATTTATTTATGTACTTTAATGTATACTGTTGATACGTATGGCGGATTTATTGCTACGAGAGCTACCTTTTACAGCCAACCAGACATTTTTATCACCGTTTGAGAAATGTTAAGTAATTTTTCAACGATCTTTTTGAACTTAAAAAATCTGAAATAATTGCTTCGGTTAACTTGCATAAATGATTTCAAGATACACATACAACTATAGAACCCTACATTATGTCGGTTCTGACACGCATTTGGCTGATTTTTTCCAGCTACCCATTGATGTTAGCCGAGAGAATTTGAAGTCGAGTGTTTGTTTTTCATGGCCTTACCGTTATATTATCATTGTTTAGTGTGTATTTGTCACGACATTAAGGCGGCCTGTTACGTACATTATAATTTGTTTATCATGGCCTTACATCACGGTCATTTTGTATTTCCTACTTATATAGTTAGTTGAGACACATATATACAAACACATATACGTATATATGTTATTCCATTTCATTAAAGGAGACTTCTTCAGAAGGGAAAAAGCTTTGGTTTTGCTCGATATGTTTCTCCTTTCTAACCATTAAATACTTTATAAGTATAAATGAGTACAAATTATGTTACTATATATGTTAACATAATTTACTAACTCCTTAAAGAATTTTTTTTATATGTATATGTAGATAATATAGGGATCTTAGATACATTTGTTTCACATCGGGTTGGCTAAAGCATAGATATTCGTGTTTATGCTCTAGTTTGCGACTTCGATGGTAAGTTTTATACGTTGTTTAATATTAATTGCAAATACTTTTAAAATATTAATAAAGTGTGAAGAGTAAGAGTACAAATTATGCTATTATATCATTAACATTAAATTATGTTACTATATCATATTTCTTATATTAAAAATTTCTTTTTTTTAAATAGAGGTAAGACAGAGATATAGTAGTTTCACATAGTGTCGCCTAAAGCATGTCGATTCGTGTTTACGCTGAAGTTGTGCGACCTCGATTGTGAGTTTCGTATATTTCTTAATATTATTAATTGCACCTATGTTATGATTCAGATTGGTCTTCATCTTGAATTCCATTGAAACAACTACAAATAAAACGATCCGCATGACTCATAGTAAGGTCCATTGTGTCTAACGACGAAAAATAACTTCAAAGACCTCTCGACTAGCATAAGTATGCTTCTAACCCTATACTTTTATTTATGTTCTTACGTGCTGACATCGCCTAATCCCTAAACAAATTTTAAGGTACATCATTTACATCAGATGCAATTCATACTCCACTGTTAGCTAATTTTGCTAATTTTAAGATTTAGATATTTTTAAATGAACAGTATTAAGGTAAAAATTCGAAAGCGTACCCTGATTTTTGGTAAATTTTAGAAAAATATACCTATATTTACTTAAATTTTATTTTTCGATTCGTGAGCATCGAATATTTAAAATGAGTAAATATAACATTTAATTAAATAATTATATAAGTCGTGTAATGATAACGTCCTAGCCTTGATTAAAAGTTTGCAACACTACGATGTCAGAAGTAAACTGTCAGATTGCCAAGTTAAAATTCGTAGTCCGGATGCGACGCGGGCGACGCCGGCCAGTACACCGCCGACGTCGGGGAGCGAGCGACGCCGACACGACCGCATCTTCACCCTCCTATTTAAGCTGTCAGGAAGTCAAGTTTAGAATACTAAATCAGTAGGCCGTGGAAGCAACAAGTTGGAAAATATTTGTATGGGGCTCGTGGTATTCCTTCAATTCAACCCCTACACTCGCCATGTATTGGCCGCATAGATAATGTTTAACTATTTAAACATAAAATAAATGTTTGCAATAAATACGTATATAATAAATAGAGCGCTGCTGCATACACGCCTAAAAAGAGAGTTCGGTACGAATGAATTTCACCAAAAACTCAAATGTGAAAAGGGATAGAATTTAGTGACGAATGATGTTGAAAGATAACATTTAAAAAAAATGTTATTGCTCACTATTTAATTTTTAACTTTGGAACTTTATAGATAAGTAAAATTAAAAGTCTTGTAAGTCAAATATACTTTAGTTATAGAGAGGTCAAAAGTAGCTCGAAATGATTTGTGTGAATATAGACAGTCAGTGTCCACCCTTATTTCACAAAATGTACCCTGTGGCAATTCTCTATAGTAAATTTGATTTAATCATTTAAATTACCATTAACAAAGTAAAAAGATGAAAAAAAAATTGTGCGCGTCAGCTCCGACGTGCGAGTGGAATTTACTCCTTAAGTGCGATCATTTTAGAATGTATAAAATAGATAACACTATATGTATATATATATATATATATATATATATATATATATATATATATATATATATATATATACATAAAAAAAGAAATTATATTCGTGCAAACAAAATAATTCTGTATCCTATTTTCATTATAACATTTGACTGTACTCACCCTTTAATTAATAATATCACTACCATATTTCTCGGCAATAGAGTCCCAAGCGTTTTTTTTTCATCTTCACGTTTGCTCTGTCGGTGCGTTTATTTTCAATTACATCTTTGTAAGGAATCAATATCTGCAACAATAGCCTTTTCTTTGTTTCCGTGTAGTTTCTTTTTCTTGTATTAATTTTACTCCTTTGTTGTTAAACCCAATACTTTCAGCCAAAAAGAAACGACACCCACAACTTTAGTATATGATCTGTGCTTACAACTGTCAATAAATAATTCAATACGTCAGGATGTGCCTGAAATTAGCAAACGATTGATACGCAGTAAGTATTGCGCAGGTGAAAGTATTGAATCAAAACATAAATCTCCGGTCGGCTAATCTTGGATTTTCCAAACTCGATTAGTTAATATTAATTTAATATGCGTCTATTGAATCGTCGGAGATATAATACGACAATTCATATTAATCTAGACTTACGTAATCACGATTTAATCTGGTTTTATGTTTTGTCTATTAATACGAGCCTATGTGTGTCAAATTCCGTCATTGAAATTATAACATAAGAAAATGCCAATTAAACATATTGATATCTCACTCTAAAGATGGGCAGAACATGTTGCACGGGCATGTTGCACGGAGAAGTCACCTAACGTTTACACTTTTTTTAACGCTCTGAACTTCTGATTTTACGCTTCATAAAGTTTCACTATATATGAAAATCGATTATTAAGGAGCAAACTCCAAAAACAAAGAGATAATGATAAAGTATGTAACTGAGGTCTTTATAATGAATCCCGTGAACTCTCCTATTAAAATATTATTTCCAAATTTAGGTCCCCATTTAAAGCTTTATTTCAAAGTGGGATATGTGAAAATGATAATAAGGTCTAACATATATAGATAAATCCTTATTACGTTAAGGACCTAATGTAGTTCTAATAAGGCCATAAAAGTGTAGCATTGATATCGAGTATCGATATAACGTACAGTTTGAAAGCTTGGCGAACCGTTATATTAGTTTATAAACGGAGAATTAACGAACGAAAGCTGTGATCTCTATGTTAGCTCCACCTCTAAAAAAATATTTGGTATACTAAAAAGACTATCTATCACCTCCATATTAAACAATATTGACATAGAACACACAATTTACGAAACAATCAGTCTCTATTCCAAAATAAATAGGGCGAAAATCCAAAGTAAAGTATTAAACTTCACTAAGCAGTACAAATTCCTCGCTTACACGTTCTAAAACGCCCAACGTTGTATTAACAGCGAGATAAAATTCACACGCATAATAAAATTTATCACCCGAGCCGGTCGAGTGCTTTTTAAAAATCTTCCAACTTATTGAAAGTTTAAGTAAAAGTAAACTCATATTTCAACAATAGGATCTGTTACTTTTATTTATAGCGCGCCATTAAGCCGAAGTCTCGACCTAAAATTGCGAATCTAATAAATTAATGGTTCAACTGAAAAAGAAAAAAACTCGCGCCTCTGAACATTTTCAACAGCACGAAATTCCTAATTTAAATTTATTTTACTCTAACTTCTCTCTCTTGCAAAGCTAACTTACTTAACTACCTACAGCGTAGCATAAAATATAGAATCAAAATACGTTCCTCGACAAAAGTTTCGCCTTTAGTGCGGCGCCGCGGTGGAGGGCCGCGGGCGGGCGAGCCGACGTCGGAACCAGGTGAAATTTGTAGCGCTCTCTCGGTTGTAATTGCAAATTTCGCCGAGCGCTCCGTACGTAATGTAATGTATTCAGCGGTCGCCGCGCACGCGCGGCGCCACCGATCAATACGCGCCGCGCGCCATTATTATTGTTTTTTTCTTCCAGTCCACACAATAGGTTCCGGTTCAAAACGTCAAAATGTGAGGTTATGTATTTACCGCTTTTTCTGACGGTCATTTGTCAAAAACTGATACGTATTGAGTTCGTAGGTTTTGTAAATGGCGGGAAGGAGGGTGGGAGTTGAAACGGGACCACTGAGTAATATCGTAGCAGGTAGGTAATGTATTTTTGTCAGACGATTTAAATCGTCATTATTTGATACTGGACGTTGGAGATATGCCGACTTACATTTAATTAAATTCTATTATAGTAATGAGGTCATAATTTAGACGTTTCAATAGGTACATTTTATAAAATTATTCATATATTTATGCACGTATTGTTTATATAGGAGACATTAAAAAGTTTATTATAAACACATATTTTAACAAAAAAATTTGGAACTTTCCTTATTACATTTTCATTTGGTGCCCGTGGAAGATCGTTATGCAATATCAAAGATCGTTGTTTGCAGCGCATCAATGAATGTAAAACTGCTTAATATTTTCTTAATGTAGGCACATAAATTGTGATTTCCAGTAAAGAGGCACTTGGCAAAACATGAAGAGAATATTAAGACGAAGACTTCCGGTCAAGTTAGTAGCAAAATAACAGTTCCTAATGACGTTTTAATTGAGTCGGCGTTTTTACCGTTTCATTGACGTGAATGTTATACAATTTAAGGCGCACTAACGGGTCATCTCGTTTGGCATCGAATACATGGATTTGTGAAGCCAAATGGACAATACCTTGTTGTCACTCATAATATTAAATCGAAATATATTTTCACAATACAGATTTTCTTAAAGAAACCGTATAAGCCGCAACGATCAATGACGTTTTATTAAATACAAATGTCTTTAATGTTCTAAAAGTGATTCTCAAAAAACTTTCATTTGCCTTGTCTTTATTATAACTATCTCTTTTATATATATGCTTACTGTAACTCTCTATCTCTTGCTTTACAGTTCGCGTATGAGCGCTACATGGAACAATATTTTTAAGAAATTGATTACACTTTTATAAGAAAATAACCTGTTTATTTTTAATATGAAGTCATTGGCGAAGAAGTAATATTTCAGATTTAATATTAATTCTTTTTATTTGTTAACAAAGTTAGGATTTATTTTTCAATAATTTGAATGAATAATAAGTAGTGTTCGTTTTCGGAGATACGAGCGTTCATCAGTTACACCCCTGCGTCATTGTATAGCATTCAAATTATATTACGTTATGAATTCAAATCGAACTTTAGATTGTAATTCCTGTGAATGTGCCTTTTATGAGTAACGTTTTTCCTTCGAATTTAAGAACAAGTAATCGCAATTACAGTTAAATATGTTCAGTTTTAATAACTCATAATTAATTTCGACTTTGATCATAAGAAAATTCCAATTTAATCTTAGCACCTATGCAAATAGTGAACGTGGTTTAATACTGAAACTACCCACTGAAAATGTAAGCTCCTCACGAAGCGCTATGCATTCAACCCCTCTCTCCCACCACCCCGTCTACAACATTCCTCCCCGTCGCTATATTCGCTGCCCGCTTCCCTCACCTCCCCTCCGACCCCTCGTATTGCCAAAGCGTATTTAATTTCCGCCCGACGTGGTCATTAATTTGAAACAAGATATCTGAAATGATAAACTAGCAACGAAACTGTTGGGTATTTTTTGTAAACGAATGCACGAAAAGTGGGATGTGCAAAGTTATATTCTTATTGTGTAATTATAAAATGAATGTTGAACGTTTTAGCTGTAAATTTTATTCGGTAACTCAGCTAGAGTTCAGCTCAAAATCGATATCTGCTTTTGAAAGTAGAAACCTGGAGGAAGACGAGGTTAAGTTAATCGATTGCCACGTGCTAATGCAGAAGCCAACTTCATTACTCTATCTGAATTTTTCTGTGTACCGCGAAAAAAAATATCGCACATTATACGTTGATGTGAACATAAATACTTTCTTTTTTTTATTTTTAATGTAGGTAAATACTTTATTTCGAGAAACACGATGACATATATTTCCCCGAACAAATTTATATATTTTCTGTCAAAATTATACGCGGTTATCGCGGCACATTTCTGAACATAATTTGAATCGTTGTAAAAGTTCAACGATCAACTTTATTATAAAGTTCCGAATAGGCATTACACACACACTTTATATATATATATATATATATATATATATATATATATATATATATATGATGAATAAATGTATCTCTCGTGACGATAAGACAGTAAACGTAAACTATGTAATTTTGTTTCAATATTATA
The DNA here is from genome assembly GCA_039881145.1 of Druceiella hillmani. Taxonomy (NCBI): domain Eukaryota; kingdom Metazoa; phylum Arthropoda; class Insecta; order Lepidoptera; family Hepialidae; genus Druceiella; species Druceiella hillmani. The sequence goes on along the minus strand of JAYKKI010000038.1, from coordinate 10,879,020 downwards.
TTTTAGTTACCGATAATATAAAAATAATTTAAAATATTTAAAAAGTGAAAGTACAGGATCTTCCGCTTCGGTGGTATTGCGCAACATTTTACTTTCGTTCCCTTCTCTTGCAAGCTACACATTTGTTTGCTTACTCCATTAACGAGTGGGTTAACTTATAGACCCGATAATTTGTGCATTCTCGATATCAAACTGGTCGTGATCTGGCCATGTTTATACGCATCTTCCCACCGAGAGAATTGCGAAAAGTACACATAACTTTCATATTTATATTAACTTTCGCCAGTCAACCACTGCTCTTTCATTCCTTGTATGATCGTTATTCTCATAAAATTTCGAATCACGATTTCGTTCACCGCAATTATGTTTCTCGTGTACTCATTTTTTACTCTAATTTTGTACGTTTTGAATAAATACGCGAATTACTTAACGCTATTAGGAAAACATAAAATTATGCGTGTGATACGCATCAATCAACGTTTTGACGAAATGCCTCTCCCTATCCTATTTCCACGGCGGTCAATTTCATGCGTTGCACTTAGCCGGGTGCAGCGTTGGAGAGGGACGACAGTATAGCGGCATAAGATGCCGTAGAAGCTGATCGAACTAAGGGTGTGGCGGAAGGCCGGAAGGGTGTCTAGTAATTTTCATTTTCTGCGTATTTCTTGTTTTTATACTTTGTACATCACCGTTCCGTGTTTGTTACTAGTCTTGTTAAATTAGCTTATATACGTTTATCGATTACGTAAAGTGCATATTAACATTACTTACTAGTGATGTTTGTAAATTATCATTCTGTTATTGCTTTTCAAATATTTGTATTAGTGTTACTAGCGAGTGGAGCATGGTACGGTTCGATAAAGTGAAAACTGGTGCCAGCTTCATCCGGACTACATATTTGTAATTGTACATATAATGATTACAAAATAGTGCAACGCCTTAATTGTATAGTTTCCTCATTTGCAATATCGCGCTTAGGATATTCGACATATTTTTTGTATCTACGAAAGTGAACATAGTCATTGCCTTTAATCATATTTCGATAGCATACGGTAATTGGCGAGAGGTATCTAGAAAGATAGTTAATTTTTTTTCTAGCTACGCTTTGTGGGAATAACACGGGTAAAAGATTTTAATGAATATTAATATAGTTTTCTAAACAGGTAGGGTAATATTAAAGCAGCATTCGATAATTTTTAGTTTTTTTAGTATAATTTTATATGTATATGTATACACACATATATGTGTATATATATATATATATATATATACACACACACACGTATATACACAAGGAAACTCATAGATGGATCGTGCGCCTTGGTTCGAGTTTGTAGTCTCTCCAGTTTCTGGACATACGAAAGAAAAGTTCTATGGAAAATAAATTAATAATTGAATGTAACTCTGACCACACATTAATGCTGCAGCTCAAGAAATAAATGTATCCGGTCACTTTAAAAGCATTTTTATTTGCAATGTATATATTAACCCGTGAAGAGAGAACTTTGTACCCCTTTTTATGCATATTGCGCGCACGGAGAAGTGTAAGATTTGGCATAGTTAAAGTTAATATGGAGGAGGAATGCACAATTTATATATAATATGTCTTACAAATACATTAAAATTACATTAAAAGTTTCATTGTTTATGTTCACTTTGTCAATGTCAAACGCATAATTGTCTGTGGTCAAACAGTCGAACAGAGTAGGGATGGTCGCCAAAGAGTTTTAAAACGTCAGATTGACCAACATTAAATATTAAATTTTATAGGTATTGCAGGGAATTAAGATAAACAACACACGCTAATAACATATCTGTACACGCTTTCAGCAGACGTAATATAATAAAATTAAAAAATATATATATGTACCTACAGTGATTATAGAGGTATAATTTTTGACAAAAGAATATGCAATATCTCGTAATATCTCTAATAAGGTTCAAACTTAAATCTCTAATAACGTTCAAACTTAAAAATTTAATGAATTTCGATCACGGGGCGACCACTAGTTCCAATCAATGGAATAATTTCACAATAAGCTCTTTTGCAGTAAAACAGCAATACACTTTCTTCTAAAGTGAAGAATGGTTATACCATTTAAAAAGTCATTTTTATTGTGTAACTGGTCAAAATTGAATGAAGTAACTATGAAAGACCTAAAAAGAAGGAAATCTTTGATTCTCTTTGATAGCATAGTTCCTCTTTAAAATTTAGTAAGAAACAGAACCACAAAATATCCACATTTGTAGCTTTAGTACCCGAAATACAAAGGTAAAGATTTTCACGAATGTCAGAAACTGCCATTATCTCTAAAAGTATTACTTTATTAAAGTAAAATTTAGGTCTTCTGGTCGGTCACGACCTAGTCTATCATCTCTCGTTGAGTTGACGTTGATTTTTGTAACTCGTATTTATACGGGACGTGAAAAGCATTAAATTCCTATGTATTTTCTAAGAAATTCCTAAATTAAAGGAACTTGTAAGGTTTTTTTTTTATTTTGGTAAATCACACTCATGTTGTGAAGGTACCTTCACAAACCAACTCCACTGGATGTTCCCTTCAGATTTTTTAAGCTTTTAAATGTATACGTACATACCTACTTACATGCACATATTCCAACGTGATTCATGATTATTCACTAACATTTTGTTTCAAAACAACGGCCTGGCCTCCAACGCAAAGGCCAAAATTACAAACGGTTCTTTATAACGCCGTAACGAAATTATTTTACTAGTATACGGGTGTCCCGTAAATCATGGGTCAACCGAAAATGGGAGATAGGCCAAGCTACGTCTACGTTAATGATAAAATTTGGCCTTAACAAAAAGCTCTTATTTATCGAGATTTTTTCAAATTTGTGAAAATTACTACACTGGGTCCATCTTTTGAGAGCCACAACTACGAATTAATCTGATTATTAATTTTTTTGTAGTTAATTCTAGTTGCTCTTTTAAAATAATTGAAACATTTTACGACGACTAATATGGTTCTCCCTCAAAAAAAGTTCAAAAATGTATTTTTAGGATTTTGTAATTGTCATCAACCAATTTTGACTGGATGTGCTGAAAAAAATGTACTACTCAGGATTAGCAAACAGTCTCGAAAATTGGCACATGTAATGCTAAAATTATCTTTAAAAAATCTTATCGATTTCAATTATAAAAAAAGAGATATTCACACTTAACCACAGAAGGCACCCATTAAGAGCTTTTGTTTGAATTTTCATGTAAATGTGTTTGTATTTATTTTTGTTGTGGAAACTATTAAATACTTCTGAAAAATAGTAAAAGTAATTTAAGGTTAAAAAAATTTAACAAATACTTCAAACAATAAAGCTTTTATTTTTCTCTATAACAAATGTTGAAATTGCCTACAATTGGCTCTAATGCACATGCGACATCAAAGCAATAAAACTCATTTAATACTAAAAATAATTTTAAATAATAATTTTAATTAAAATATTTTTATTTTAATAAACAAAAATATTCAAAGACTTAGCAAAAGTTGTTGCCCTTCTTCTCATATTTTTTTTAAACGGCGCCACGCCATGAGCAAATGTGAGCAAACGATACATACGTGTCATTCGTTTAAGTGTATTTAAAAAAATATTTTGAATTTTTTTAATTTTTCGACAAAAAGACAAGATCATTCAAAACTCTTAAATTTATAAATTGTTTAGGTCCAATATTCGTCATAAAAAGTCTGGTGACAAGGATAAACGATCCACCAAGCTGACGACAGCAGAACCTCAGTATGGCGAGGAGGTTAGAAAAGTAAGAGACTGACGAGGTGGAACCATCCGGTGGCCACTATGTTCACCAGATCTCAACCCAGCTCATTATTTACTGTGGGGTTATTTTAAAAGAATGGCGTACGAGAAAGAAATCGCTTGAAAGAAATATAAGAAAATAATGGTGTATGAGAAAGAAATCGTATGAAAGGAAGATCGAGAAGTAAATGTATGAAAGCGAAAAGGAATTACGCTAGAAATTAAATGCTGCAGCAAATACGATAGACAATAGAAATAGTAACCTGCTTTAAGAAATTTTGGAGAAAACATCATTAGAAGATGTAATTTTTGTTTATAAACTGTATGAATTGTAAAAGTTCTCGCAACAGCAAGCGACATTTTCGTAGTCTATTGGTTTAACTTTGACCCAAGAGTCATAAAACAATTTCATGACAGAATTTCCCAAACAATTTGTTAATTTAAGAAAAGTGTTTTAGATGATCTTGTCGTCTTTTTTCAAAAAGTTACAAAATTAAAAATGTTTTTTTAACTACACATAAACGAATAACACTTACTCGTACATTTGCTCCTGAAGAAGACCTGTTTAAAAAAAATATAATAAAACAACTTTTGTTAAGTCTTTGAATATTTTTAACCATAATTAAAATTCTTTCTAACCTTAAATTGCTTTTATTGCTTTAATGTCGCACGTGCATTACAGCCAATTGCAGGCAGTTTTACATTGGTTATAACGAAAAATAAAAACTTTATTTTCGGAAGAAACTGTGAAAATTGTTTTAATATTAAATTATTTTTGTTATTTCTAAAAAAACTCTTTGTATTTAATAGTTGCCATGAAAAAATTTAAGAAAAATACATTTACATGAAAATTGAAACATGGTGTAATTACTTCATAATGGATGCCTTCTGTGGTTAAGTGTGAATATCCTTTTTTATAGTTGAAGACAGTAACATTTCTCTTACTATAATTTTTTTAATCATATGTGCCAATTTATAAAATGGTTTGCCTGTTTTGAGTATCTAGTACATTTTTTTCAGTACACCCAGTCAAAGTTGAATGACGAAAATTATGAAATCCTAAAGATGAACAGTTTTCAATTTTTTTTGAGAGAACCGTATTAGTGGTCGTAAAATGTTTCAATTATTTCAAAAGGGTACGCAACTAAACTTAACTATAAACAAATTAACAATCAGACTTAATTGTAGTTGTGGTTTCCAAAAGATCGACCCAGACTATTAATTTTCACAAATTTGAAATGTCTATATATCGAAAACTAACAAATATTTGTCAAGGTCAAATTTTTACTGACAAAATTTGACCCAGTCATAGCTTGGCCTCTTTCTCCTTGCGTTTGGTCCATGACTTACGAGATACCTGTATATACAACAGGAAACCGTCCTTGATCATATTTGCATCGGTGACGTATATATGCTATAAGTGAAATTATATGTTAATAAGAAAAAACTTCTTACGACCTCATGTAATGTTGTATTAAAGATACCACTAGATAAGTTCACTTACCAAAGTAATTTTTGTATCACAAATTTTTCACAAATTTTAGTCACGGTGGTTTAACGTTTGTACGATAAAAATTTATTTTGATAAATTCGAAACATAATATGAACCTGCGTTTTCGAGATGCGATTCGATCAAACCCAAGATATGATTACTGAAGATCTAAGATATCTAGAATTTAAAATTCTTATGAGCATTAATGGGCTGCATGTAATGCATTAGGTTTTATCCCTCATAGTGACGTTACACTTCAAATAATTATATAAATCTATATAATAAGGCAGTTACCATCTTGAGAGGAACGTTCTAGCAATAAATAATGAACATTTCTATTTCAGTTAGGTTTGTGTCTGATTCGACGTCTTATATCTCGTTACTTAGTTAGATGCCTATAATTTAATTGCAATATGGCAAATTGTGTAGTCAAATTTTTATTTTATAAAGTATCACCAAATTATACCATATTTTTTCTTTGAGTTTAGTTGTTGAGTTTTTGAAATATTTTCGATGATGATATACGTATCACGTCATATTTTCTATTTTAATTTTATCATCGTTTCATAGGAATGTAGCAAATTTTAAAAATTCAAAATATTATGAGAATTGTAAATGTTATCTAATTTCGGATTCATTTTATTTCACACCATTTTGTTCTATATTTCTAACTATCATATTGTCATAAGGTTTCATGAAAATATTCATATTGGTGCAAAGATTGTTTTATTAACTCTATAAATAGCTTACATTCGAGCTATTTAGCTCTTTCTTGACTGCTTCGATTCGATTCTCTGTGTTGGTCTCGATATAAAAGCGGATTATTCGACAATATTAAATACATCAATTGAGCGAACATTTCACTAAAAAACAGCGAACAGTTCAGGCTTAACCACGCGTCCGCTTGCCATCGAAACGTTAGCGTCGTGTCGGCGGCAGGCGGGCGCGCGGGCTCGGCACGCGCTCGCTTTCACAAAAGGCTGACGGTCGACCTACAAATGGTCGCGACACTGAAATAAAATGTGAATGTCACTACGGAGAACGAAAGCAAAACAAGCTGGCAAACATGGCGTGGCGTGGCGTGGCGTGTGAAGCCGCAGTCCCCGTCGCCCCGTGGGATGAATTGGGCGCTGGTTTTATATACATATATATATATATATATATATATATATATATATATATATTTATATATTTATATATATATATATATATATATATATATGTATATATATATATATATATATATATATATATATTTATACATATATATATTTGTATTTTCTTTGTTAATTTCAAGCTTAAAAATTAAAATTAAATGATAACCAATTACCGCAACTTAAAAATAACATAAAAATAAAACATTATTACATATATAAAAGCCTTATGGAAAACATATTTAGTTCATTCCAATCATCAAATAACATCTGAGTTTCAGAACGAATAAAAGATATTTTATTAGATAAAAAGGTAACTTTAGTATGCCTTAAGTCGCGTAATTTACGAATATTTCTTTAATTTGCGCCGTTTGTTAGATCGCGTGCTATTTAATGGATAAATTAAGTTTTCCGTACGTCAATGACGGATTGAGTGAAGGAGAAAAAAGGAAATTCAGGCTTTACAACAAGGGATCTCATTATCGGTACATGAAAACGGTTTAGAATGAACGCAGTATTACGAAGTATCGCTGTCAGGTTTCATCTAATCATCATCGATTTAAACATAATAGTGTTCCGTACTTAAATATATCTAACACGAATTGTGCAGTAGTTTTATAACATTTCTAAAACTATCGACAATTGTCTCCATATTTACTTATTAATAATAAACACCGCTTAAGAATTAGTCAAAAAATATAAAAATAAATTAATTTGTTTGGGCAAATTTTAAGTTAATTATTTAGTAACAAAACAGTTATTTCCATACAATAAATTATTTGTGACGTGAAAACTATGGTCTTTGGCTGTGGAAGACGGTATACGTGCCGTGATTCTGTGAATTTCTTATAGGTACTCCTAAATTCCAGTATGAATATTTACGCCTAACCCAATAAGAATTTATGAGATAAAGTAAATCGATGGTGAAGATAAAACGTTCGTAAGTAAAAGTCACTTATGCTCGCTCGACTCGATATTTGACATTTTACACGTCGATCAAATTAATTCGGTCTACATAAAACGTCAAAGATCCATTATCACATTGTCCCTTTCGACTTAACGAGTCGAAATACGGTCAAAGCGGTTCACTAAATAATCCCGCCCGCCCAAAGTGTTAAATGTCGATGGGGACCTGTTGACATTGCCCCGGCGGAGTTCGCGGTCGCGACCGCTCGCCCGCCCGCGGCGCTCAATGAAATAGAGGCGGTAAATGGGCGGCGCCGATTCTCGGCGGATTGCACGTTTTCACTGTAGCGCTGCACATTTTGTATGGGGGATGGACAAATAGGACAAATTGCCCCGCACGTATAGGTCGACGATTCAATCGTTTAATTCATTCATACTGTATCGTCTGGCGTCACGTCTACAACTGTCGATGTCATAGAGGTGCGTGATGTGGTCCGGCAATATTTATAGTTCTGTTCTCATCTACGTCTTTACTGCCGAGTGTTTAGTCTTTGCAAAATTAAAGATGAACACTCTCATTTATTCGTTTCGACGGTTGCTTCTTCTAAAGTAAATTTAGGTCGGCACTAGCGCGGTTAACGTTTGACGGAATTGTGGACTTTTGATTCTATAACCTCGATATATTAGCGGTTTACAAACTGTGTAATTACTATGCATCCATATAAGACAAAATGCTAAGACGCGCTGGAATTTCTCGGTTCCTAAACACATACTCGTTTGAAAAAAAATTTAGCAAATAATTCTCCTATTTCCCCGTTATATTCTGGTCATTGTAAATAATGATATTTCGCATTATACGAAAATTTCAACTATTTATACATATTTAAATTATCCTATCCAACTCAGCCACACTATACCCGTATCGCATCAAACACAATTTGTTCATAAACTATTTTTATTAACTGAGCCATGAATCACATATTCAAAACAAAAAGGTTAATATTACTGTTTTCCAATTCCGTTTTTTATCTTCTTCTTGTATTTTTTAACCTATTATTTAATTGTTTATTTATTTACCTTTCGTAGAGAAAATAATTTCTATTTCCTTCAAACCAAAAATATTTTTCAGCTTTTATAGAGTCTTAGATAGACAAAGCGTCTTTGGAAGTCACCGGTATGTAGATGCGACATTCTTTTACATGTTCGTGATGGCTGATATTTTCTTCGTGCTCGAGCTTATCTTTAAGTAATGACTCACAAACTGGGCGCCGGTAGTGTGGCGGATAGGTTAAGTTGACGTATGTTTTTAATATTGGGTAACATTATTTTAAATACACAATTATTCCATATTTTTTTAAGGTAAGACTACGTAACAGAAAAGTCCTTGGAGTGATATGTTGGGAGGAATCTTTGTATTACCTTTATCAAACAGCGGTTTCGAACGTAAGATCATCAATACCTTAAAATTATCAAAGAGACCTATCTCAAAAAAATGTGTAACAGAAAAAAAACATAAGAAACAATGAAAAAAAACACACCACACAAATAATACTTTACATGATCACCACAAGATCACGCCTGAGATCGGTACACATGTCAAGCTTATAAAGAGTTAACTTCTGAAATATAAGCGTTAATACAGTAATAGTGTAATATTAGTTAAAAATGTTAGAATTTGTTAGACAAAAGCGATTTCGACAAGCCGTACCCGAACTCAGGCGTGACGCAAACAAAATAAAACTCTGGTAATTAAAGAAATAAACAAAATGAAAGAAAAAAATCCGCTGACATACCCCCCCTGCTCCCCTTCCTCGGCCCCTCCCGCGCCTCGTCTCCCCCTTTACGGTCTGCAGGGTGCCGTCGGGCCCGAACACAAGCTACAACAACACAGAGACAGAACGACTAACTTAAAACAAATGAAGCAAAATTAATGACAAACAAACAAATAATTAAATGAAAGCATAAAGAGGGCACAAATTAAAAGGTTATTTAGTAAAGTTACAGTAGGTGGAGCGAAGAAAACATAATGAGAAGAAGGAATAGAGTAGTTCACAGAAAGCATATTGGCAGTCGGGAGTTAGTTTTCGTGCAAGGCTGTCGTGTTAGATTTTAGCTTGTAAATAATAATCGATGTTACCCAGCGGGCGATTTACAAATAATCCATAATTTATCTCAACAAGGTAAACGGTTCGTATTTAAATATAACAGAACACGTGATGTAACGTATTAATGATATAATTGAGATGGTATAATTGAAAAGACTTAAAAAAATGTGTTCGCTGAGAAACAATGCCGCCTAATTGACAAACACTTAATTTAATTGAAGGAAAAAAATGTATGCCTTTGTATTGGATATATTAATACGTTTTTACCTCCAACGTTCTTACAACAAATACTTTAAAATTCACATGCCATCTTTGGCTATAAATTGTCGCCACCTGGCAGGCAGTGATAAAAATTTGATGACATAGAATTGTAAAAATTAAAAAGATTTTTTCAAAAGGTACTGTAAGTAATTGCTTTGAATAAGTGATATCGGATGGCGAAATGTTGCTGTAATAAGGTGGATGACCAGCAGAATCCAGTCCAACTCCCGTAGTTTTTGTGGTATAAACTTATCAGGTAGAAAGTAAAATCGAGCCTGTTGACTAGTTAGTCTATTAGTTAATCGATTAAATCGAATCTGCGGCGGATACCGAGATTTACTGACAGTAAATTTCTGTTCTTATTGTAGATAATTCTGGAAGCAACTCTAAATGTCTGTTCTACCTCTGGAAGTATCGTCATTAATATTCCACCAGCAGCTCAGCTTTACTTTTTGGTATTCAGTGACTGAGACCCTTATTTGGCTCTGAGACTTCTATTTGAGTCCTCTTTGGCTTAATGAGACTCCTATTTGACTGTTATTTGGCTCTGAAACTCTTGTCTTTCACTTTTCTTTATTCAGTAACACATTTATAATTATCTATTACTGAGTGTTTCAACCAATCGGTGTTACGTATCAATATTAATAATCATGACGCAGATGGGATTCTTAAGTAAAAGAGCGCGGACTCTTCGAAATCGACTTAAATACATTTTATCTGGCGTAATGTATTTGAAGGCTTGGCGCTGTCATTGACCGACCTCACTTCAGCTTATTTATATCGTATAATAAAATATTCGGGAACTTCTGACACCTTTCTAGAAAAGACCCGGACTGATGATATTAAGTACTTGACTTACTTAGGTGACATTGTTTTTAAAAAGGCGATATACTTACATAAACCGATTCATTTCGGCCTAGAAAACAAACTAACTTAGATTTAAACTAATAAGGTGATTCTTAACTTAAATAGAACCTAAGTATTGTAATAATTTATTTGACATTAATATTTTTATCTGAATTTCTATCTCAAATGATCTTCTACTTATTTTTATTACAATATTTACTTAACCCAATTTTTTTAATGTTGTTAATAATTTCGTTTATGGACTGAGTAATTTATTATTTCTCTCTAGGTCACAAAAAGAAATTGTGTCTAAAATTCGAATATCAATATGGATTTGGGATTTAGGCGTAAATTTATTATTTTGCACTATTAAGTACAACGATAAAAAAATAAAACTGGGATTACATTAGTTGCCAAGATGTTTTACTAATGTGCTCGTAGACAAACAAACATAATAATTTAACACATAATGTTTAATAATTGTAAAGCATTAGATTACACTGAGGTTTTGCGTTTATATAATAAACAAGAGACAATTTTGATTAAATAATGACTCAGTAACTTTAGTCTTCAATTTAAATATACACAGTATAATTATTTTTATATTGAGTGCCACAATAATATTATTTCAAAAACACTTTCTAAGATTTAATTGTATATAACGTGGATAATAAACTTTGTTTGATTTCATAACCTCAGTATAAACTATTGTAAACGGTAAGTAAGAAAAAAGAAACACATAAAGAAATATCAAAGGATATTAATAAAGAAACATGTTTTAAAATAAATTGAAGGGTTTAATAGCGTTGTCATGCTGTAGGTCGTTCTTACGTGAAACGGGAATGCAACGTTGCCATGCGACCCGTGCCATTGACGTTGCGACAAGTTCTTCGACATGATGACACACAGGATCGTTTACATGACTCAGTCAGTGCTCGGCTCGCCTCAATGTGCTTTGTTCAATTCAAAATGTGACGCACAAAAGACTTATTCATCTAGTCGCCTGATCAAAATTAATATAAAATGTTTACCGTAAAATGTCTTCGACCGCAAGTATTATTGCGGTTTAATGTAAGCTATAAAACGACGTCTATTTTTTAGTTAAAAATTTCACTGCACTTTAACTTAAGAGGCAGCTCAATTAGATAAAATAAAAATGTAAGCAGGAATAAAATTTTGAAATGTGGAAATGTATACATTCGAATATATATTTTTTTATATTAATGAATTGTTGTTATTTAATTTAATTATAATTTGTCAACATTTTAGTAAGGGCAATAATCACTGAAAGAAATTAAATAAAGTTAACATAAAATTATAATTTGAATTTTTAAACGATCTGTGACAGCGCCATCTCTCCATGAAGAGTGGCAACATGACAAAATTTGAAGGGTTCATGTCTAGGTTTAGACAAAGCAAAAATACTTCAATGCATGTTTCACCATGCTACCAATAGGTGGCGATACACATTTACTAGTGTATCAACTAGTATTATCGGTGTTGGGCTATGGCACTGTTAAAGAAGCTTTAAAGCGCGATGATAATTTACAATTTATAAATATACATGATGTAAATCTTCTTAAATCTTATTAAAATTCAAATTATTACAAAAAGTCATTCCATTTTTTTTAAAAGGAATTAAAACTGTTTTTTTTGAAGGTGTTCAGAAACTTTTTTTATTTTTAATATTATCTTCAATTAACGAAACATAAGTTAAACATAAATATAACGGACGTGGCTTTGTGGTAGCCTAGTACGGCTTACGATTATACATTGCAGCTGTCGTGCAATTAAAATAATTAAATTACTTTACCGTACATTTATTCAATATGAAACATAATGCAGGCGTATCAACACTTAGGTTGCAATATTCAAATTATTATTTTTTTTTAATTGGTGTATAGTTAGACATATGATTGCGGTTTCATAATACAGGTCTCAGTCACTAAAACCATTTTTTTTAAACTTAATGTTAATAACTTTAAATTGGAAATTCTTTTTAATTGAGGTATTTTTTCCAATTACTATATAAGTGGTTTATTTCATTTGTTCATATTATAGTTCAAATGTGGTTTTCAATTTTTCAATTCTGTTATTTGGAACGTAGTTCTGGAAAGGTGTGGAAATTTTTCGATGTACGTTTCCAACTATTTTTAAATACAAAGTAAAAAGTGGTTTCGTTCAATTCACGTTGTGCGTGGTGGCGAAACGTACGAGGTATATTTAGGTGATAACAAACAGTGCGTTAGATGGCGCTTAAATCTCGGAACATATAACGATGGTGATTTTTATAATGATTTGGTTATATTCACTACGTGTTATTTTAATAAAAATTGTGTTTATTATGACTAGAAATATTAATATTTTTCGTTTTAGCTACAAATATTTTTTTTGGATTATTCTTCTATTGTTAATAACGGATAGTTCCGAAGAATGATAAGTGTTATAATAGAATGATAATAGTTTGGCTAAGTTAGAAGAATGATAAGTGTTATAACAGAATGATAATAGTTTAGCTAAGTTAAAAGAATGATAAGTGTTATAACAGAATGATAATAGTTTAGCTAAGTTAGAAGAATGATAAGTGTTATAACAGAATGATAATAGTTTAGCTAAGTTAGAAGAATGATAAGTGTTATAACAGAATGATAATAGTTTAGCTAAGTTAAAAGAATGATAAGTGTTATAACAGAATGATAATAGTTTAGCTAAGTTAGAAGAATGATAAGTGTTATAACAGAATGATAATAGTTTAGCTAAGCTAAATCTTTGACATGGATTTGTTATACTAGTATCATAAAGTGCGATGTTCTTACAATTAGAGGAAAATCTGCGTATACAATTTGACTTTCAAATAGAACAAATACTTTCGGGCTTCAGGAGAACGAAGTTCTAGCATGAGCCAGAAAATAATATGGTACCGGCTGAAAACTGTCGGTATGCTAGTTGTATCGGGAGACTCATTTTTCTAACGAGGCAGGCCGGCAAGCTGCGCAAAGTTCGTGAGCGCCGCGCCAGGAGCGGGGCGGCGGGGTAATGAACCGGAGGCCAGGTGTGCGGCGCGCAGTACCGTGCACGCGGGTGCATCCGGTAAAACGGCTGCTCGCATTTCTGGTTATGAGGTATGGTACCTTGATCGAGAATAATATACGCGATTTGATGTTGCTACTTCGTATTTACTTGAAAGAGAAGACTAATCAAGTTGTAGCTGTCTTTATGTTTATTTCTGAAATTTGAAATTGACTATTAACAGCAAGCTGAATGTAAGAAACTTGAGAATATTGAGAATAACGATCTAAATCTAATAAATATTTGAGTCTTAAGGACTCGTTTAATACGGAAGTAGCGAGAAATTTAATGCGAAGAACAATATTCCCGAAAGAACATAGCAAGCTACTTCTGGTATTTAGTTTCATAATCGTTGATAGCATATTGATTTATGTATGTTAGCAGTATTATATGAGCATCAAAGATTATTATTGTAATTCAAAACCACCTCAAAGTGAGTTACAATGTTCTGGCTTGGAGGTGCCGAAAATGTCATCTTCCGTTCAAAATAACTACACATGGAAGGAAATAGTTTCGACAATATTTTACCAAAGAGAAATGTTCATTTCTATAGATTTAAAGTAGACCAAAACGTACTCTTTACAGTTATAACTTGATATTTTGAACGTTTTCGATTCTGCTGCGAAGATCACGAATTAAGTAAACGATATCTATATAAACGTTGGTTTAGAACGTAAAATTACTATTTTTATTATTCATTCGTAAGCTTTTTAAATGTTTCACTGACAATGTGTGACAGACGGTCTATATAATAAGAATATTACAAGACCTACGTCCCTGGATATGTGGCACAATGGCCGGGCAGACCTCTCATGATCATCGCTACTTAGGTATCTCTCATGATCATTGCTCAGTATTGAAGTTTGTGAATCGCGACCCTTTGAGGTTGTCCCTATATCTCAAAAATTTTGGATTTCTTGGTCGCACATTTTTTAATGTGCTTTTATCGGTCTTATTTTATAATTTAACAGAACAAACATAACTTTTATGTATCCAACTAGATATCAGAATTTAATTTCATACCGCATGTTATGAAACAAAAAAATAGACAATTATTCTCAATCCGAATACCCTGTCATTTTTATTTAAGTTATAGCTGTCTTTTTAGTAGTCTTTAATGAATATGTAAGTTTATAGCCAGCGGAGCGAAAATTATGAACCGGTGACAGACAGTCAAACAAATGTTATAATAAGAGATTCAGTTTATCTTTCGAGGTGTCTAGAGATTCAGAAATAACTCTGTATTATATTTAACGAGTAGAAAAGTAGTTTCCACTGTCAATGAGAACACCATTTGAATTTGCGAATAACTGCAGCACAAATTAGTTATTTTTCAAGATAATTTTATTTTTCCTAATTTTGTGCTTCTATCCTCTCTATCGTACTGGACCAGTAGCGAGCTTAAACACGAGTAAACAGAGTGCAGTAAAGCCGTGTGTGTCGCTTTCTCGAAGCGAGTAAGTTGGGGCAGGTCGCGGTCGACGCCGCGACAGATGGCTTGCGACCGGGCACGGCCGGCGCCTTCAATTACGCCACTTCTTTATCCGGTCTTCATCGATAATAAGCTACCCACATTTAAATATGGAAGTAAGTGTCACATGACGTACGACATCACTGGAATTCATTCATATTAAAACAAATTACAAGCTCATAGCTTATAAAACAATTTCTAGTTTCTCTGTTAGGAAACTTATTTGTAATTTTTCTTGACTTAAAATACCGGCAAAAGATGCCCCAGTTTCCAGTTTAAGTTTCGAGTTTACCAGCTCTAATGATGCTGGAAGTATTGTTTAGTCCAGATTGCACGACGCCGATCCAAAAGCAGCATCTTTTATATTTCGCCTCGTTATTTTCTTCCATGTTGAAAAATACAGATTCATCCCATTAAGCTTTTTTCATAAAAAAAGTTTACCAAGACGGTGTAAGGATCGACATTATTTTTGGAAGAACCACAGACAGGAATGTGCGGCATGATGCAATTAGAAATTAGCCGCCTCTGTTAACTATAAATATTAAAATTATTGAAAAAATGTCATGTCAATTTTTATGAATTATTAGCAATATTTAATGTTAAAAAATTTAACTTTTTTCAGTTTTATTTTTCTTATAGTAGTGAGATTTGAGTTATAAATGTATCGAAATGATTTTGTCGTAAAAAATGGATTTTTTTTAAATTTTCGTACTTTGAAGGTGATACCTTGGAAATGGTTGAAATCTGTACTATTTATTTTATTTATCATATTTACAAGAGACATTTTAATATTAAAATAATTTCTCTCATTAGCCCCGTGAAAATATATCGAAAAAAATGCAACTTTATTGTAAATTTGTGTGTGTGTATATATATATATATACACACACATATATATATATATATATATATACACACACACACACACACACACACACATACATATATATATATATATATATATATACATACTAATTTTTTTCAACACTTTTTCTTATAATTTCTTTTTCTTGTTGTCTAACTGCCATTGTCCTACTCATGTTTATAGGATACAACCATTCAAATTATTATTTGCCTATGCGTTATTAACCTATGACTTTCAATAACTGTAGCAAGGCAATTAAATACATACATTCAGTAACACTATAACACATAATGATGACACTGTTCAAGAAGTTCATTCTCACTCATCACAAAGATCACATTCTGGTGCATTTATTAACATTCTGATCACATTCTGGTTCAAAAATGGAGAATTTGTTCTAGATATCGGTAAAGCAAAAACTACGCGAGCACGGATAGTATAAGGTACTATATATAAGGTTGTAAAAAGCGAGAGGCTTTTGCAATAAATTAGGCTATACATTTTTTTCTTTTAATTATCGGAAAATAAAATCCATCAAAAGAAACTTCTCTTCCGAGCTACAAGGTAAGGTAACCCAGCATTCCAAAGGGAAAGTCGGTAGGAAATAGAAAAGGGAAGTAACCATACCATCTCATCTATAAATATAAAAGGAATGTTTTTAGACACGTTCAATCATCGGCATGACGTGCTGCCCAATCATTCTAACATTCAGCGATCTCGATACGTCTCATTGTAACCCTCGCTGGGAAAATGTGATCGCACCACCGGCAACCGCCGGAAAACATAATTTATTTCAAACGCTAACAGACATAAAGAAAATATTTCATTGTACACCTGCAGCTAAAAATAAATAACTGAATATTTCTAATGTCGGTTTTATTCCATCGACACTATGTTTTCATTAACGCATTCGCCTTCCCCCACCCTTCCACCACCTCGTACAGCGCACCGAACAAGTTTCTTTAATTCATTTTGATTGATACGTTTAGTCAATTTCTTTTTTCATACCTTTCGCAAAGCACTTAGAGTTAACTTCTCTGTTTGTGTTCTTATAAAACATTGAATAATCAAAACGTTTGTCATTTATCTTGAAACTATGCCATCAAGTCTATAAATAAAACTCAAACAGATTCTGATGCTATATTAAATAAATGATTCGGTATGCACCATAATTTTGTATATTGCATGTAGTACAATTTTGCATTTATGTAACGTTTAAATTGTGCAGTAAGTCACTCAAGTCACATAAGTCACACATGTGAAATGTTCAAATTGTGCTGTAAGTCACTCAATACTTTTTCTGTTTATCTGTATACATATTTACAGCATCTAACGTCGAGGTAGCGTAAACAGGACTCCAGGTAATTTATGCTGTTTAAAGAAATGTTTTCATTTGTGCTAACTTTTTATTATAGTTCGCAAAGTGATTCACCCAAGTCTTTCTAGATAGTCAAGGTTTTCCCCCACTCACTACTTTCCTATTAAACCTTATTTTCCCGCTATTTCGGCGACTTATTATCTCGTGGTTTGTGCTCACTTCGTTCAGTCAAACCTTGGTTAAGGTATGCGAGAGCCTTAGAGGGGATCAGAAGCCACAGCTCCATTTTTTTGGGTCGTGGCTTATACAGAGCAATCCCGTTTAAACACATATAAACTTAGTAACCCTTTTTACTCATTCTTTCAGAATCGCTTAAAAACCCATGTTCCAGAAAAAATGCTCCAATATTTTTACATAGATGACATATATTTTGATATTTTTATCGTTTCCCTATCCAAACCATCCCGATATGACTTTCCCACGAGACCGCATTCTTGTTGAATACTTGAATTTTGAATTCCATCATGTATATTTTTTTGGACATATTTAACCTTCTTTTTTGTCTCAAGACTCATTTCCATACGTAATTCTTTGTATTAATACATTATTTTATATTATTACTTTGGTTTTCTTTGGTAGAACCAAACATATTTACATCTTCATAAGATCAATTAGATAAGTTTGTATTTTTAAGAGGTTTACAATCTAAGAAATTTAAATTAGAAAATAACGCAAAACAATGAATTTACATGTAATTAGCTGAATTAATGACAATCTTCAGGATATAAATAAATATGACACAGAAGAAGCAAAAGAAATAATGTTTGATGTTGTAGCAAAATAATATTTTAGTTCAAATTACAAGGCCCGAGTCTAATAATTTAAAAATAGAACAATATTTGAAACAAAAACAAATATTAAAATATGTATAATTGTATCATTGTTACCGCAATCATTTATTAATCAGTAGAAGATGGAAATGAAATAAGTATATTTAAGTTATTTGTATTTTGAATCATTATGTCGAAATTCAAAACATATTTCTGAGAAATGTACTGGGAAGTAGAATATAACTACACTTATTTATAAAACGCATACAGATAACTAAGGAATCTTATAAAACAAGTTATACAAAAGCGAACTTATTAAGAGCGGACTTTTATTAACAATCACAATGTAATAAGTGTAATTCTGTATGTAAATATCTGTCACATTGCAGCCATTCCATCACGATAGTTCATATATATATATATATATATATATATATATATATATATATATATATATATATATATATATATATATATATAATAGTTTATATATGTTGCCTCGTTATTGATTCTAAAAGATTCGATAGTCGTCTGATTAACAAAAAAAAAGTAATAATAAAAGCATTCAACGCACTCAGTAACGAGGAAAAAATTGAACAAATTGATCGAAAATAATTTTCACCTGTGGCAAGACAAAATCCAATTGGGGAATCGACGCCCGAAATTCCATTTTACGTTTGGAGCCGCGCGAGGACGCGGGCGGCGTGGCGTCGCTTCGCGCCAACAAATTGAACATGAAAATATCAAAATATCGCTCAGCCACGCGCCGCCCGCCCTCGAAATACAAGCGAGGAAATTGAAAGTGAGTTTACAGGAAACGCTGCGTTTTACTTTCACGAGATATTGGGATGTGACGGTTCGGTTGGAAAGTAGCATAAATATTAATATCTGTCTCAAGTTTGATGGCGCTGTAAACGTTTTGTTATAACTGCGGCGCTGGGCGGTTTAAAACCGCCAAATATATTCGATGTTATCCGTAATATATATCAGTTAACTATTATTTACCGCAGCAAAGCAATTCAAGTAGCAATTCAAGACGGTCGACCTTAGTTTTTTTAGCTTCATGGCGTTTAACCTACATCTAATTAGAACGGTTCTTCTTAGAATATTTAAGTTACGATTACACGTATTCTATTTGCTTTTCAGAATAAAATCATTTAAGTTTGAAATCACTTTCACATTTAAAAAGGGATGAACGGTTTGAATTTCTTTATGTGTAAATTTTTTATGGTATACGTATAACCCATCCAAAAATGTACCTTCACCCGAGTGAAGTGGTAAGGGATTTCGTCTGGTCTCCCGTGTGTCTTCCAATTATAGACTACAAAGAAGATTACAGAATGAAAACGAAAGTTAAAAGACTAAATGCTTTTATATAACAATATGCGCTGACGGTATGGATACATAGATGGATAATTCTGAATCCAATTATATGGTTATCAGTATTTTTTACTCCAAATAATATGAAAATTAATCAAACAAATCATCAAACTGATCACTTGTTAATAAGAAACTTGGTTCAGAAATTTAACGATACGCAGTTTATATATTTTTGAACAAGCGTTATCCCATTTAATGATCTCGTCAAACTTCAAGTCTGTACACATATAAAACATTTTTAATTGTCGTATGTTATTAATAGCAAAAACTAGCAAAAAGTAGCAAAATATTACAGACGGTTCGGTATAATTTATAAGAAGAAAAAGATTTCAAGTAAATCATAAAACAACATTTTAAAGCATAAAGGTGAAACTGTGATAAATTATTTCGCCACAGAGAAACTTAATTATATTATAATGAATATATATCTTCTAACTTTTTAATCCTCATTGGTTTATATAATATTGGGTATATATAGCATTCTTTTATCATATTGTAGTATAAAAATATTACATTTAAAGACTATAAATTAAATTATTACATTTATCGATAACAATGACACTTTTCATAAATATGCATTCATCGGTCACACATTAAATTACTTCTTGATGCAATCGTAATCAGGTGGCTGGCAATTAATAATTTTATTTTTATACGTAATTAATAAAATCAACTTTATTTATATAAGGGGTGGCCCATGTTGGTTTGTGGGCACTAGATGAGACGTATATTATACTCTAAAAATTATTATTTATTTAATTACGCGGAGAAAGGTGAAAATATGTTTTTTTTATTTCTACCCGTATAATGACGGAATTGCCTATAAATTCCATCAAATATGAAAAAAATGTCTACTTTTAAAAGCGAAACACATAAAATCTATTCATGGCATACGATCGTATATTCTTTAAATTCACCTTGGCACGGTAAAGTTATATGTGACGGTAAATCGTATCCGCAACATTTAATTAAACAGGAAACTATATTTTATTATATATTCCAGATCGAACAACGAATTTGTGAACTCAACTCGGTTCGTCTCCGGCGCCGTCGCGTCGCGATGTCATCGGCGGCCCCGTCCGCATCGCGAAGCGCGGTGCCCTCTCTGAATCACCACCGCACACAGGCAAACGGAATTCTCGGTATCGTGACTACTGCGAATGACCGTGGAAAGTTGGCATTATCCTCATTAACCAAATTATGCGTCCGTCAAGTGGAATAACTGTCGCGATCGTCCGTGCGTTTGTTCTATTAAGCCAAAATTGAACAGTTTCGCCCTCATAATGTGGACAATTACAGTTAAAAAATGATTTGAATGATGAGAAGTAAAAGCTGGACCCTGCTGTGACAATATCAACAGAGAGTAACCAATGAACCATGTTCCGAAAAAAATTGTGAGCGATTAGTAAAAGGATCAGCGAATATATGTATGTTTATATATATATATATATATATATATATATATATATATATATGTATATGTATATATATATATATATATATATATTTATATATATATATATATATATATATATATATATATATATAAAGTAAGGAAATCTCGGGACTATAATCTGTAATAGTTCGATAAAATATGGCAATATTGCATGTTTACGTATCTTAGCGATCGATAGTGAATTTGACTTATCTAACTATCCTTTTCATTTACATAGTAATTTCAAGCCCAACGTTGCTCGAATATCTATTAATACGATATTTTTTCATTTGTCGTTTAGATAAATTATTATTCGCTTCTTATTAAGAAAATAATATTAATTTTAATTGCTTATTTCAAATATAATCTTTATGGATTATTTATTATGTTAACTCCGACACATTTCTTCTGGCTAGATATTTTTCAAAGTTTGGTTTGACATAACAGTTGATTGGTTTAATGCCATTTTATTCTGTTAAATGATTTGTTATTTGTGATATCGAGTGAATGAAATTACGAATACTATGTCGTTTTTTATTACTGGTGAATTAGTATGCCAAATGTCATTATGATATTCCTAATACACCGAACGTTATCGGACAACTAAGGCTTGGTACGATCAATTCAATACAGGAGGATAACCCCTCATTTCAGTGATATCAGGTGATACTTCTCCAAAAATATCGATAAATATGGAACAAAATGTGCTAACTCATTTCATAAGGAAACAAAATTCGAATACTAGACGCACAACGTAGATAATTTAAGTCAAAATTATTGTCATCGGTTGCGAAACTGCAGTGAGTACGGGAAAGGCACTTAACACGGAAACGGAACATAAAATTTAGTTATGTATAAATACTAAATATATTCTAAAACAAAATTATATGTATTTTAAATACTATATACGCGTGTTTAAAAAAATTGGTTTTTTGAATCGGAGGACATTTCATTTTGACACTTGACAGTTTGCAATGTTTGCAATAGGTGAACACGTTGCCAAAGTGATATTTAGTGTAAAGGTGTTAATTTAAACAATTATGATTTTATACAAAATTTAAACTTTAATTATTTTATAAACTAGGCGGCTAGTTGAAAAAATAACATATTGTCGGATTACACATGATTAATAGGATAAGTGTTTGAAGTGACAAAGTTTCTTTCATATACATAGTGTTTATACACACACACACATATATATATATACATATATATATATATATATATATATATATATATATATATATATATAACTATTTAAATTACATACTTTTGACGTACGGGACAAACAGGAATTGCATTGTGAAGATCTCGGCGTACAATACAAATCTCGGGGATCGCGTAAATAGCAAAATATTTTTGTATCGGCTCCTGGTACTCGTAGTTATCTTATTTTGTCTATAAACAAGTCTCCTGTCTACCATGACACTGAGCGAAATCGAAGTGGCCCACTAAATGACTGATAATATGTTTGCTATTCAAATTGCTATAGAAATTCTTATATAATGTATAAGCAGCTATTTCATTTTAGAAAAAAATCTGTTAATTACGAGAATAACTCGCACTGCCAGGGCTCCGCACACACTTAGCCATAACATTGAGTATTTCTATTAAACTAATCGCAAAATTAATATTATTTTTAATCCTGTAAATATTTTGTCTGGCATATATTTCACAAGAGTATTAGAATATGTCAAAAATTATAAAAATAAACTGAACCATCGTTATAAACTATACGTGATTTTCAAGTAACATTGTTTTTTATAATTTTAACTTTAGCAGTTTGTGGAGGGGGAGGTGTGTGACATATTTGCGTACATTTTTTGGCATTGTCTCTAGAACTCACTTAAATTCAGAAAAAAAATTGTATAGCTATCCTTTTTTTATTTATTTATTCATTGAAAGTTCCAGATTTATCCTAACCGTTGAGCATGTGGAAGAACACAATAAGAAATGGATATAAAATGTATAGGCAATAACAAGTAAGACGGAAAAACAGAGTAATTGAAATATCAGTCTAACAATCACTCGTGGTGGTTCACGAGCAAGTCCATAAAACCATTCTTGAAGTGGTTAATGAAACAAAAAAATATTTAGAGTGAATACATCTCGTAATATCGCTTTAAACGATGTGAGTGCACGTAAGACAGGTGAACGCTGCAAGATATTCGTGCGCACTCTAGGCAGGTGAAACAAATTATGACTTCGTTCTCTTATGTACGAGCCAATAAGATAAAGCGTTACTAAATAGCGTGTAACGGTTTCTGAGAAAAACAGATTCGACAAACAGGCACCTTATAAGGCTTCTAGTTTTTTTTCTTTTGAGGCACCCTAAAAATGAACTTTACGAAAGGACATTCAATTTCTTTCTTTTTATATGGCGATTGTATCCAATGATAATGCTGGGTTAGGTCGCCACTCAAATGTTTCTCATTATTGAGATAAACATAAATCGTTTTGAGTTGTTTATCACTTTCGTTTCATGTTTACATAATTAGATGCACGGGTAAAGAATTTAGAGGTTGAATGTGTCATTGATTTGCACCGAAAAGAAAATTTCTTTTATAACAAGCTACGAGTATCTTATACTTATTTACAGTGTATAGGTACAGCTAATTAATTAATGCTTCTGTCTAAACGTCTTCCAGCTATAAATGTAAGAGTAATTTAAGCACACGTTTTAGTAGCTCGTAAGAAACTTTTGCATACAAAACTCGTAAACGCGGATAGGACACAGTGCACGAAGCGTTCCTGCGCGAGGCATTGCGCAGCACGCATGTACACACGTGAGGACTATCGCCGTCTCACTGGACGCGATGTGCGCGTCCCTCTCGCGCGACGGATGAGATCTAAATTAGGTATATTGAATAGTGGCGACCGTCCGTCTGCGCGGCGCGCTCTAACAATGCACTTCCTATAGCTGTCTCCCGACGCGACGTCGTGTCGCGCGCGCCTCTGCGCGGGAACGCGCTCCGGATCCACTCTGACAGCCATCGTGATTGCTCGAACCGGCAGCTCGTCGGATGATCTGAATTTCCCAGCTACTTCCACGCTGTTTCGTTCCACTTCGCGAACGACATGCGTTTGGTGCTCCTTTGGAATTATAATTATCAATCGTAAAGCTGTTAAGGTTAAATTAATCGCACGATGTCGAGGTTGATTACGTTATTTTCTAAAAAAAAAATTTAGCAGATAATTAGAGAAAGAGCAATTCTTTATATATAATTGAATATGTGAAAAATATAGAATTAAATCAATACTAAATTTGATTTTAGTGTTTTGTACTTCAAAAGGAAAAACGGAACCCATGTAAGATCAGTCACGTGTCTGTCTGTAACAGTCGCTTGTCGGAAAGGCTTGAAGCAGAAACTTAAAATTTGGCATAGTAGTAAAACATATTAAAAAACGTATATCCCATTAGCAACTCAAAAATATTTATATGAAAATATTAAGGGAAGGGAAATACTCGAAATTTTTTAAATTTCCTGTGTAGTGCGGGGTATCGTTTCAAAGGGATTAGCCCTTTGAAGGGTAAAAAATATCATAGGTTTAGTTTTACAACATAAGTTTAACATAAGTTTAGATAGTATATCTTCAAAAATATATTAAAAAATATCCAAAACTGATGCTCCTCACTCCTTATTTTCAAAACTATTCTACCTAACATTAGGAAAAAATAGACTTTTTAGAAGTCTACGCAAAGGTCGTAGTGCGTTGATTTTATGTCACAATTTTTTAAATATAAATTTTTATGACTATGAATATATTTACATTGCGTAAAAATTAAAATTATATTTGTAAATAGTTTAACAGAAATACTATGTACCCTTAAATCGTTATGAGAGCCTAAATATGTGCGGAACCCTCGTAGCATGAGAATATTATAATATTTTTTTCGTAGCGTGAGAAGTATTTGACAGATTTTTTATTTCTCCATTTTTAAAAAGCTATATATAGTTCCGTAGTTCCATGAGGAAACTATAATTTTGCTGTCACTGTTCGTTTGTTATACGATTAGTTCAAAGTTGTGAAGCAACGTGCGGTTTAATCTATTATGTCTACGGAGTCTAAAAAATCAAATCAAATGCATTTTACTATTAATTTTCAGATATTTAAAAATTATAAAATGTTTCCTTTTCATGCCATATTTCAATGTTACTACTTGTTTTATAATAAGTGATCTATAAATTGCATAATGTATGCAGTTCCATTGTTAAAATGGTTGACAGTTAATTTTTTAAATTTGTTTAATAAATGCAATGTTTTAGTATCCCTTACGTTGCGTTTTTCAATTATAAATATGGACTATAGTTAAGTAAACATATAAATGGTACGTCAGCATATGCCTTATTTTAAGTGAGTCTGTTCCGGCTGTGTGAGGTGAAAAAGTGTTTATGATAGTATTTTTATGTAATAGTTATTAACGGTATTCTTAATGATACTGTAATTAATTATTTACATTTTGATTTTATCGATTACGTTAATTATATATATATATATATATATATATATATATATATATATATATATATATATATATATAATAATGAGCCGTATGTATCTTGGAACTTTTTGCAGATTTTATTGTCACATATAATTCATCATTATGATGGTTTAGTTTGTTTAAGTAAGAACATATCCAAAATCGGAATTTGCAACAAAAACGGGTCATAACAGGATGATCTGAACCTTTACCGGTGCTTTAATCTAGCTATTATGGTCTAAATGGTGTGTTCAAAAATACATCCTGCACAATTCTACTCTCTTCGCATAAATCGTTATTGCTCTTTATCCTTTTAAAAAGTTTTATTATTATAGCCTATGCCTATTTGGATACCACACACGACGATGAAATTTTCGTGTCAGTTATATTAACCATTTTCTAAAAAAAAAACAGACCAATAAACAAATCTTTCCTCTTTATAAAATTAGTACCTACAATTATTACAGAACTCTCTTCGTGTTATGATAAGACAGTGGCCTAAATCAGGCAATTTACTCAAATTCTTATTTCATTAGTCAGTCTCGATACGATCTCTGTCTCTCTCTTATACTAATACAATACTGAATTAGTGTTCAGTCTATAGTACCAAGTTAACTAAAAATTTTGGAACTGTATTTTGCAAGCAGGAATTTGACAGATTGCGAACGACCGTGGAAATTGGAACCAAATATAAAATTGTTTACTATAATATCGCATTGCAACCATGTTCATTATAACTAATTATATGTCAAACATAATTTTATTAACGTTTCAATTCCTTGGACGTCTTCAAATCACTTCGATCACAGAGTTTAGACGCCCGATACTATCGTAGGAGCCCCGAAGAGCTTTTAAATCCTCTGACCAGTTCTATAGATTTTTCTCGATACATCGTGCGTGAACATGATTATTATATAAAAAAATATATATTTACACACGATAATATATCTAGAGAAAAATTATAGAGCTTTAGTGGTGGAGTGTAGATAGATTATTAGGCGTAGAGAAAGAAGACCGCCCGATGTCGCTTTGTTCGTCGTCATTGAGTCGATCTTATCAATTTTCTAAAACTCAGAAACGCATATTATATAATTGTTCAGTAGATGAATATTCTGCATACATCATTCAAAATTTAATTACCTATTCAATAAATTATCCTGAAGTCGTACCAAAAACTTTCTGACTAACTAATTTATTGCTAAATATTATAATGAGATAACTATTCTTCAAAGAGTTAAACTGATTGGTATATTATGGACCAACATTTCTGTTTTCAGTATTATATTTAAATTAATAGCAGGTAGTATATTTGATCTTTGTTACATCTCGAGTGATGGTGGGCTTGTTATGACGCGATAGTAACTACCGAATAAATGTGAAAAGGACGTAAATTTTAATAATGTCGTAACATATCCTTCATTGTCGTAAAACCAAAGATTACATTTCGGTTTTTCTAAGAAGAATTATTCCTTAAGCAAATGCATTAAATTTATCAATTTAATTTATAAATTACAAAAAAACACTGTTTTTTTATGACAGTCACATTTTTTTGGGCCGGCCAAAACGATTTAATATGTAGTGATTACGGAGAAGAAATTATATTTCCTAAACTGTTTTAAAGTATTGAATTAAGTACTTATGTTACTTGATTATTCATGGAATATATAAATATATTGCAAAAGAAATTACTTTGAAAATTTATACAAATCTCCCATAATGGAATAAATAAAAAGAGTACATTTAATAAGCTATATGTCCTAACAAAAGTAACATTCCAGAGGGAAAAACGTCCCTGGCTACTCATATAATCGAGACTTATAATCAATGCAACGAAAACTTGATAGTCAAAGGGCTTTAATACGACTATACAGGGCTATATTTATTAAATAACAGACGTGAGCGATATAGAAAATAACGGAGTATGAGTCAACACGAGTTCAAGAACGTGCTCGTAGATGTTGAAATACGCTGCAATATCTACGTACGAACGTTATTATACATACATACGTATATAGTATACGATGTATAATAACGTAGGTACCGCGAGAGAGCACGTATTTCACGCGTTGTTACTCCGAATAAATCGTGACTCAGAGGCGAGCTTTAAGCTCTTCATTCAACAAAAATAATATTCCAAACCAAAACATGTATAGCACGTAAACACAGCGTTTTACGGTTCGATTCTAGCATTCTTTAGGCCATATATAATACGAGAGCTTTATAATTAGACGTTCAAATGTCAAAAAGCTATCGTGATTAAGGTCATTTATTATACGCCCGATGTGACATCGGATTGGAGAAGAGTGTATTATGATTTATAAGAGCGTGTCGTTTTATTTAGACGCGTTCGATTTTCCAAAAGTATTTATGTATTTGTTTATCCTATAGCGTAAATAATTAATTTATAAATACGTAGACTAATAACAATGGATGAAATTTGCCCCTATCGTGCGCTCATCACGGCAGTACCGAGAATGACGAGATTTTGAAGACACTGTATAGATGTGCTAGGACTGTGTTATAATGCCGACTCTTAGCGGCTGTAAAAATATAACCTAATGAAGTTTAGATTTAAATTTGTTATTTCTATATTATATAAAGTAGCTTTGAAAAAAAATGGTGGTAATTCCTATATTATCCTTATTTTATTTTTGCACCTAACTGATATATATGATGGATTTACTGCTACGAGAGCAATCCCTTACAGCTAACCAGAACACCAGTCCAGCCCCGCTCGAGGAGCGGCCGGGAATCGAACCCGGGATATCGCGGTGCGCCGCTCTATTAATGGCCGTATGCCTTGTGATCAACCCAACACAACGCGGTAACGAATATTATCAAGATTATCATTTATAATATTATGATGAGTTTATCCATTTACTATGTGAATATACATATATACTTATGTTTATGTACTTGTCCCTAGCGTGGTGATATTTTTAATTGTCAACAAAAAGTGTATTGCTAAGTTCATCTCTACGACACAGGCTACATATATCTAAAATTACACAGATCGGTCGAAGACGAAAAAGCGAAGTAAATAAATATACAAACAAACTCGCTTTCGCATTTATAATTTTAATCAGGATCAGAAACTGTTACAGATGAAAAATTATTTTCCAATCTGAGTAAAAATTGGATCTGCATCTTTTCGTTTTATATGACTAAGATATAGCGAATGCAACAACTAAGGCATTAATAGCCCACATGCTTCTATTTGCAAAATATCATTACATAAATTCTTTTAATTATTATGTCGCTAATTCATTCAGTATTTGCAAATTTTAAGGTTTAATCATACTTAAAACCAGAAAACAGATGCAATAAACGTATGCTTTAGAACAAATAAACAAATTTGTTGTATCACCATCGGTTACAAACTTTGTTAACTGAAAGCGTCTTAATACGGCAAATACAAATTTTTTCGACAAATTTTTTTAGTCATACAAGAATTGAATTTGTTGTCAACGTATATAATTTTATTTATACATGTTTTTTCATAACTTCTCGAATAATTTTATTCCGATCAAGATTATGGAGCTGTACTCCCAAAGATCAGCGTTTTCATAAATCAGAAATAAGAGTCGATATTTAACATTTGCATGTAATCATTGAAACCAATGTTTAGTACCATGCGAGTTATTGTACGGCACGAGGATCAGTCGTAAATAAATGCGACGCATGTGCCCCATCATCACCAACTGTGTACGTTAGACAAAGAAGCGAAGAATGCCTGTCGGCACGGAGCCAAACTAAGTGTTTTGAATAACCAAAGGATATTGAACGTGACGATGACCTCAATTTGTATTGATCACGCAGTTAAATGAGGACAATAATTACGTAGTTTATTCACGCATTAAGTTTTTGATTCTAAAGCAGGCGGGATGTTGTTGCAATCTGCCAATAATCACCGCAGATTAGTTTTTGATCCTGGCACTTTATGGTGCTACTATCTCGAACTTAACCTTCGCTCAACGGGCTCGCAAAAAGCAATAACCTTCCGTCAATATATGCGTAGAAGGATGCGTAAAGCGGGACAGAAAGCGTTTTATGAATGAAAACGGGCACGCAGCGAGCTGCTTACGGTCGGCGCGTACGGCGACGGGGCTTACCCGCCCAGGACCGCTATTCCCAAAACGCTTTATTTACCCTCGCCTCGCTAGGCGGCGACCCCCGCGTTGGGACAGGTTAGGGCGCGGATGGTCTCGGCTACATGATAATATATCTGGAGGGCGGCGCCCACCGCGCGTGATTGCGCCGCGCCCTACGACAAGAGCCGCGCGCCAATCTGTCGCGATAAAAAGGGTTTCGGGTTCGCTTAACCTTTTTATTTTACAACCTGCAACCGCCGATGTAAACAAACGGCCGAGATGCCGGGCGCGCCGCGACCCGGGGATTACTCGTATCGTTTCGGGGACGTAGCACGTGGCCGGAACGGCTTAGGCGGGTAAAAGAAGGCGGCCTTCCGTGCAATGTTTATAAAGTGGTAACGATTTTGAGCGATAATCTTTATTGTGCTCCACCACTGTGACGGACGAGGATGTGTTCGCGTCGCTGGTGAGGCACAAGCGACTATAATAAAACTGTTTTCCCGTTGAGCGTATTTTCGTCGTATGACAGTGCTCAGATAGTGAGAGCGATGTTATTTAACGATGTGTGCGGTTGCTATGTGCGACTGTTATTGAGTGATTTTACATATAGCACGAAAGCGTTGTGACTCACTTTCAAAATTATCTTCAAATAAAGTGACTTCATATATAGATAAGAATGTCAACACAATTATTTTTTTAAACATGGATAGCTTACATCTCTTTAAGCGACCTCCACATTACCCTAATTCATATTTAATATAATGAAATGGATAATAGTTGCAATCGGCAACACTGACAGCCAGCTAGTCAGCAATGACGGAAAAATGTGAATTTAAAAAATAGATCATTCACAGACGTAATTGCTTCGAGCCAGTTTTGTAAGTTTCAATAATCATGTCGAGTTTGTAGTTACATTTGCTAGAATGCTTGCTTTCCCTAATCGTGTCTAACAACGTTATCCTAGATAAGCCTACGATTTTTTTTTCAAACTTTCCATTCTTATTTATATCATTTATATTACTAAAACTAAGTTCATTTATATAAAAAACGGGATTCATTATTCTCGAAATTCCTGTAATTTTCTCGTGCTATCGCTTCTCATACATTTTGTCATTCTACATGTATTCCTTCTATTGTCACGTTCGAGATCATTTTTTTAGATTGACATCTTTCAATAATACGAGTGTAGTGTGGGAAATTAATTACTAATCCCATGGAATAATTATTTACTTCTTTGATTGTCTTTCTTAGTAAATTAATAAAATGTTTTTGTGTTACGCCATATGTACAGTAATTTCTTTTGCACTCAGTATTAATTGCGGCAATACTTAAAAGGTTTAGAATCGAATCATAATTAACATATTAATCGAAAAAAAAATAGAAATGGAAACAAATTCTTTAATTCATTTAGCTCATTTGTAATACGTATACAATTACTCGAGTGATAATATTATTTGATTGTTTAATAAATTTTATTGCTACAGAAAGATAGAAATTTGTGAAAATTAACGTCGCTTTTCTCCAAAATAAATTTATGGTCTTCTCCTTTTTTTACCTCAATTTTAATGATAAAAACAATTTATAAAAATATATTTCTTCAGTAAGCATAAGTATTTTTTTAATTTCAAGGAGCGTGTTATATCTATTTATAATGTTTTTGTTTCCTTTTTGGAAGTCTCAAATTAAAGAAAGTAAATATTTTTTTATATTTCGCAGCACACGCTGCTCGTAAACAAATTATTTTTCTGCATATTTAATTAAATGTATTTTGTGAAACAATTTTAAAACTTTGTTGAACGCATGTATTTTAAAACTATGCAAATAAAAAATATATGACAATATTTTAATGTAAATTCGAAAAAGAATATTGCAGGATAACTGTTTGACAATTTTCAGATTGTTTTCGCTTAAAAACTGTTATAGACAGCGAATTGCATTTCATTTCACTGAATTATTTTACAGTAAATCAAGCATTACTTACTACAAAAAAGTTATGCGACATTTAAAATCCATTCGTTGGCGATAAATATTTATTTATGTCTTATTCGATATGGGCTTATTATTATATAGATAATTAACGCTCTGTTTAAATACAAGCAAAATATTCTTATAGTGGAAATGGAAGTACATAAGTATAGTTTTGTGTTCAAAAATAGACGAAAAGGGAAAAGTATCTTGTAATATTAATCCAGAAAAAATAACTTTATTATTATTTAACGAGTTGCGGATGCAGAATTATGACATATGAAATTAACGCACTAAGAGCGGATAGATGTGTAAAAGCCTGTTTACATAGTACAAATGTTATAATAGCACAGCTGCGGTCCCTTATATGAGTACACCTCGTGGTAGCGTCGGTGCTGTTCTTCGTAGGTACCGCACAATCATTATATGTTTTCAACATTTTCATTTATAAAAGCTCATACTATAATGATCGCTTGTGAAAGCTGAAGGAGTATATTTGTTCATCTACTGTGGTCATATAGAAATATCGAAAAGTAATATTGGATTTGTGTCGATAAACATCATCGTGGAGTTTCAGTGGTTTGCAGCGCGTCCCTGAAAATCCGTATTTGTTCTCAATGTGTCTGTTCATGGACGTGTTTCATGAAGGTATTCTATTATTTAATAAAATTAGCTTATGGGATAAAATAAATTTAAACAAAATGCAAATCTGTTCTTGTATTTAGATTAAGAATTATGTGTATATTACGCAGCGGACGGGTTTGCATTTTTGTTTTTCAGTGTACACTGAACTCTATATAATAATCTATGAAATTTTGTACTATTTACGATCTTGTGTCGGATATATTATTGACATTGTTGTGTACATTTTCTACGAAAAAAAATGTTCACACAAGAAATGGAGAGTACCCATTAATTTTAGTAGTTATTTTTGTTAGTCCTTGACGCCACACATGTGGCTCCCATGATGAATGACCGTGAAATAATAAAATGAATGGAAATTTGACAAGAGCGACAGTAAATACCTGAAAATACAGGTGCGACTACATCGTGAGTTAGCTTCCATATATGCTTATTATGAACTTGCCCACTCATTTCTTAAAGAATGAATTATGTGTTTTAAGTAACAAGCATAGCTATTACTGGGTTAGATAATTAATTTTTAGCCACGAGTTTGGTATTTCTATCGAAGCTGCAAGAAGCTTGCTGAAGGATTCAGAATATTTTATTACAAAGTATGAATAAGCCAAATGGCGTACGGTTAATGATATTAACACCGAGACTTCAAGTGCATTACATAAAAGATAACGAATTTATATTGATACCAAATACCGATTTTTCTACTTTAAAAGATAATGTTTTCAACAATTATTGATATTAAAACTGAACTTCATATTGCAATTAGAAACTGGTGATCTAAGTGGGTTACATTAGAAACACGCATAAACGCCAATACCTTAGTGCAGGACCATAAGGACATAAAAAAGTTTCAGCATGCAAACCTGAACTGGATATTAGAAAGCTATTGCGGAGTTGCTATTAATGTGAAAGACTTTATAAATCGGGAGTTATGATAAATGCGGAGGTTTATCGTTAGCAGTTAGCAAGCTAAAAACTTAAGTAGGCAACATGCTTACAACTAACAAAAAGCTAACAACTTAAGTAGGCAACAGGCTCGAGATTATTTTGTAAGGTGTAATGTTATTAACTCAAAAATTACCTTATTAACTCGACACTGCACCATCTGATTTTCATTTGGTGAGAACTCTAAATAGTCATTTATATTTTATTTCTGTTCTTTAATGTATCTAATTGATACATAAGGCAGATTTATTGCTACAAGAGCAATCTCTTACAGCCAACCAGAACACCAGTCCAGCTTAGCTCGACGAGCGGCCGGGAATCGAACCCGGGTGCACCTCGCAGTCAAAGCACAGTATGCCTTGTGGTCAACCCAACACACGACGGTGACGACAATTATAGAATGAAAACAACGTTATAGAATAAGAAAACATTTATAGAATAAAAAAATAGCCAGTTTGGAAGACCTTTTCAAATTTTCAAATCAAACTTACCAGATTTTTTGCCGTAGGTGTTGTCTACCAGACGGCGGCGAGTTTTTGATAAATATGGTGCGGTGGCTATATAGTTTGATATCTTTATGACATTTAAATAATAAAATATTTTACTTTAAGTCGGGGTTAAAAAATGTATTAACCAACTTAATATATTGAAATTATAAAATAGATCTTTGATTTAAATAATTGCATAAAAAATTATAATTAATATTATAAGCAATTAAAGAAAATTATTGCAGAGTTACTTCTCATAAATGCTCCGTGCAAGTTACGGAGTTTAAGTGTTTTTCAGCGCTATGTACAATGCTAAAGTTCCACTAACTCTAATTAGGTAAGTAATATCGAATTAATTAAATTGTAATAATAAATTAACAGCGAGCAGCCGTCAGGCTCAATATTATCGTCGACAGTCGCATACATGTACGTATGTATATATGGCGTGCGCCGCGAATAGAGGGGGCTGCGGGTCCTCCCCGAACCGTGACGCCATTGCGTGACCTTCCGCCGACATCTAGAGTATTCTTTGTACAGTGGACATCACAGATACGTAGATCGTCGTCAGAGCAAACACCAATCGTCTGTAGATGTACGTTATCAGTCAATTATAATCACATATTTAGAAAATGTTATAGAATTGTTACACATTAAAATATTAGTCATGCAAAAGGACGACCTAGATCTGTGGTTAAAACGTTTGATACATGAATGAGGAAGCGGCGAATTTGTGGTGATGTGCGAAGCTAGATTGTGAGAATTAAGCAAAAATAATAGTTTTTTTTGTTTACAAGTTCAATTTCTTGAGATAAAAATGTTTTATTCTGATCGGTAATAAAATATACAATGTTGTGTACACTGAGAAATTAGTTATATTAACTAAATTCTCACAAACTTTGTTTATTCTACGCATAATACTGTTTTTGGTATTTTAAGTTATGGTTGAATTGGAATCTCTAGGTTATTTACTTTTATCCAATTATACGAAACAAATATTTCTTTGCATTTTTAAAATTATTACATTTAAAGTTCTTCTTTGTAATTTCTTCTTGTTATCTGCGTATTAACATAACAATGAAATCAAATAATTTAATAATTGTGAAAAGGAAACACAATTTCAGTTCACAAAATAGAATACAATATCGAGATTAAGTAAGCGTTAATGATCAACACGTATAAAAGTTGACGTGAATATATAAACATATATATATATATATATATATATATATATATATATATATATATATATAAATATATAAATATATATATGTTTATATATATATATATATATATATATATATATATATATATAAACATATATATATATATATATATATATATATATATATATATAAAATATAGACAAATCTTTAAGTATAATACTTATGATAAACGCGGAATTCGCTATGATATTCAATAGTAACTAATACGTCATCTAGAGAATACAACCACTATATTATATAAATAAAAAAATAACACTTGCTTAATAATTAAAAATTTAATTAAAAGTATAATTGATAGCATATCTAGATGTCATCCTTAATTACTATATTGAGCTAGGCCTACATTTTCAGTATTTTTTTATAAAGTCTTCTTCGTCCTTGCCTTTTCTTGTTACACAAAATCGTTATCGGAAAGGCCGTGTCCCTTCATGTCCCTTTTAAAATTCATCAGATTGTTGGGAACATCCTTTTTATTTTTTTTGCAGACCATGGAAAAGCTTTTGTTTACAACAGGATCAACAGGTTTTCGTATTACGTCACAGTACCGTGTTAATCTGGATTCCGCTATGTAATTCACAAATGTTCACTGCGCACTTTATTTTTGTCAGTGATTCCACCCGACCAACGTAACGCCCGCATTCTAGTGTATATTTTTATTCATGGTTCTTACTAGTTACCCAGACTTTACTGCTACTTTTAGATCTTGTCCTTAGTTTTACTGGCATTTTACGTCATATAATACTCTAGTTAACATATACCATTTGTTTCACGCTGAGGTTGTTCTGCGGATTATGTCCACACCAATTACATCGTCATTTGAGACCATTGAACTTACGTATTTGACACAATTTTTTGCTTTTGGCAGAACTATGCGGTCTACGGTGATATCTCCGCAGTCGAGTTGATTTGGATTGAAGTTGCAGAACGTGTATTCGGTCTTTGTTCTGCTAATACGCAAACCATTTAATTGAAATGACTTTCTCCACTGTACCAAATTTTCTTGAGTTTCTGTTATGTCATCGGTGATCAGGAATATAGCATTGGTATATACAAGGTTCCCGGACATAGTTTCTGAATTTCCGTATTTAAGTAATTCATGACGGCACTGCATAATAAGGGGGACAGATCACCATCTTGAAGTACGCCCACTTTGACGTTGAAGCTTTCGGATAGTTCGGTTTCAAATTTGGCATAG
Source organism: Druceiella hillmani (assembly GCA_039881145.1). Lineage (NCBI taxonomy): Eukaryota > Metazoa > Arthropoda > Insecta > Lepidoptera > Hepialidae > Druceiella > Druceiella hillmani. The sequence goes on along the minus strand of JAYKKI010000038.1, from coordinate 10,843,088 downwards.
AAATACATTTTATTAACCCACATATTTTGTACTAGCTATTTTTTTTAAATATCATGGGAGAATTAAAGAGGGGTAAATAAAATACTCAATATTTTTTTTTTAATTTTGTATTTCATGTGGGGTATCTTTTGAAAGGGTTTATTATGAGGAATCCAAAGATATTTCTTTCCTATTTAAATTTCGAATCCTATGTAAATAAAATATCAATATGATTTTAAAAGAACTATCGAGCGATGCCCAACTCAATGATATATGGAAAAATGTTTTGCGTTTGTTAGAAATCATGTTAATGAGATCTTTATTTAAATTCTCAAATTTTCCATGTATATACATGGATAATTTCATTAACTTAGAGTAACAAGTAGAAGGGAGATACAAACCGCACAGACGGACGGATATGGTGAAACTCTGTTCCGTTTTAGCCGTCTGGCTATTAGACCTTAAAACTATGTAACTGATTTAGGGGAAGTTTTACTGTTATATTTCGGAGCATCTCAGGAAGAACATCATTTATTGAAGTTGTTTTTAGAATGTCCATATGATCAGCTGTTGACCAGCACCTTTGTGCTTGCAGTATTAAAACATTACTAAATCAATTAAGATGCAGTTTTCTCTGTTGTCATTAATACGACATTTATGTCTTTGAAAGAAACTAGGGTATCACGATATGTTGTTGAAAAATTGAGAATAAAAAAATCTATTTCAACGTACTAAAAAAGCTGGCCACTGACGGACGCGCCACTTGAATAGTATCAAGTCTGCGCCAAATGGATGCGCCGATAATATCAACTATACTCACAATTGGTCCACGGCGCCATGATTGTTGTCATTTAATTCACTTGTGTGTTTTATTAAGTTGATGCGCTCTTGCAGTAACTCCTCTGCCACAAAGAACAAAGACTACAGAACAATTAAAAAAATGCAAGCATCGCCCTATCTCGTTCACACAATGCTTTACGCTGACCACCTATTTAGTAAATGAACCCGTTCCGTACATCGATGGCGCCATTTGGCGTAGAATGGTAAAATTTTGAATGGTTTGGAAATGAATCGTTCGATATTGTAGGTGATTTTGACTTTTCAGCTTGCGATCGCGCTATTTTTAATGTTGGATTATTCGGCAATGGCCGCTTTTAATTGTTTGAAAATCGATCGCGTCACACCACTTCATCAAACTAGTACGTAATTTTGGCATTCACTACGGGATTCCGGTTGGCGGTTTTGTCATTTGCAGGATTGGACTGTTCGTCAATGGTCATCTTAATGATCGCGGATGATTAACTACTAATCACGCTGTTATTTACAACTGGTTAAACCAAGTAGTTGACGCTAGAAAAATCGCGGGCAAGAAAATAATGAGAAATAGCTTATTTAACTGATATTCTATACAAAATAGACTTTAATTATCATATTGCTAGACTTTTTTAAATTAAACAAGTTTTTTTCTTATAATCACGGGATTTTATGGGATTCTGTGCCTCTTCAAAAATTCATCTAAAACTACAACGGAACCTTCATTTCCAAACTTCGTTGCACGTCTATCTATGTGAACCAACTTTAAAACTATTTTATTAATAGAATTAAGATTAATTTGCAGAATTAAAAAATTATATTTAATGAAATCTAATTAACAATTACAATATTTTGGATGACAAATAAGTTCTTTAAAGAAGTCCAAAATAAGCGGTTCAAACAACGTATCACAAGATGGAAATATAAACATAATAAGGGTTCCAATACAATAAGGCTTCCATTGACTAGGTTCTGATTAAAATGTTGCTATCAGTTTCGGTTTTTCGTGATTGAAGCTACATTTTTATCTTTTCACAGTCTTTCGGTTTCATTCAAAAGGATAGTACGATTTTAGATGGGTCCCTAAAAATTGAACAAAAAGATTGAGATCGTGAGGACAAGAATGCGCATTCGCAGTTTACTGCACTAGCTTGCTGAAAAGTTCGTGTTTTGTGTTCGGCGAATGACACGAGGAATGTAAGTAATCACTTATCAATTTAGTTAAATATATTCGTTTAGTGTAAAATTCGCATAAATTTCCCTGTTGCAGAAATTTCGACTTTTGAATTTCGTGTAACTTTTTATTTGATTACCTACCGTGCTCCCCAAATCTCCAGATAAAAATTGATAAAATAGTTTCAAAATTGGGAAGATTCAAAGTCTGAAAGAAGTAAAATATTCATTCTACAATTTGATTTATCTTTTACTACAACTTTTTCAGCACATTGTTTTTCATTGGAAAAAACCTTACAAATTATATTTTAACGGGTTTGTCCCTCTATGTATGCACTAGTCCTCGCAAAATATTTGTTCCTCTTGTACTGCTTCTCATTAGTAATTTCTATTTACAGATTAATTTCCATTTACAGATTGATGTATGAATTTTTGAAGTGAAAACTTTTTTAGGCGCACTATGCGCACATTTTCTGAGCAGTAAACGAAACTAAGCCAGCACGCTCGGGTCGGTGACGTTGAATTGGGTAAACTCGACTTCCTTCGGCAACGGCCAAGCGCGTTCACTATTCAGGTAAATTCGACTCCCTCCGACATAGATCAAGCACTGTCTAACATGGAGTGCATCGTTTCAAGAATTACGTTTTATTTTTTATTAATGTTTTATTTGAGTAAAATTTAATAGAATACGCGTATGTGATTGTACATAATCAGTGTAATATTTAAAGTGTATATAGTTATTAATATTTTATTTGAGAGTAGTTTAATACAATACGCGTACGTATTTTTTATTTTAGTCTTCATTTCTATCTTGTGGTCATAAGCACACACCAGTTTTTTATTATTTCTATTTACGTGGACTCGTTAGATAGGACGATATGATGGGTCATACGTCTGTAATAATTACACTTTGAATCTTAATTATTCAGAATTCAACAAGTGAAGCTACTGCTGACTACGTTGATGACATAAATGAAAAACGTCTTAAATAAACATAAATTTCACCTGTTTGACAAATAAATAATATTTTGAAATGGGATGGGTGATATAATGAGTTAAAGAGTAGGTACTTGTACCTATTCTTCAACTAAGAATATTTAAAAATATATGCACTTCTACATGAATGAACACTTGCCATAAAAGAAACGACAACATTTTTAATGTATATAGTAGAACCATTTAAAAATGTGTCCTAGAACAACTTACATACATCGTTGAGAAGTAAAATACGTCTTTAAAACTATGAAAACTATATTTATATTTAATATATACCTATTTAAAAAAATCTAAACAGATATTTTAAACGGTTCAAATGATTTAAGATTCGGCAGGAGGGCGTCTCGGCGCAGGTAGGCGGGGCACAGTCCCCCCGCAGCGACCCGTCAGCCGGAAAAGTCGAAACAACCCCTCTGCGTCTGGAAATATTTTCCCTCGACCGACCATCTTGTAATAATGTAATCCTACATGAGGGTAAAACTTAGCCCGCTTAAAAGTCTTTGACACTTGCATTAGCGCTGGTTGTTGCTTGATGTATTTGATAAATATCAACGAAGGTGTAGACTTGTATATTATATTAATTATTTTTTATTAAAATCTTAATTGTTAGTAAACTAATTAGTAAAAATATCTAAGTAATACAAAAAGCTAATATTATTTCATAAGCAATGTTACATTCTACCCTTATTTCCTGGTGAAATAAATGATGTTTCATAAAGAAGAAATTTAAAGTTCTTTGCATTTTAAAGAAAGACGCTTTAAAATTGCGCAAGAATATAGTCTGTTTCAGGATAAAAAAAATTATGCAACAGTCGACACAAACTCATGGTTTGGTAAATAAAAAGAAGTATCCCAATTTAAATGAAGGGATCAAGACGATTTAGCGCGACTAGGCTGAGGGTCGGTAGGGACATTATATCGGGGCGTTGAGGGAAGGGCTATTTATTGTAAGGGTGTGCGATGAATATTTGGGTTAAACCCGGGGTCGGGGGAGCGTCTGGGATGTGTCTGGCGTCGGGGAAACCCGCGCGACCTCCGTCAGGCGCCCGACGCTGCGCCGCACTTGTTGACGCCACAAGGCGACCTTGTCCCCGAAGATACGATGCGCTTGTGGCGTTTAAAAGTGGATAAAAATTTGCACCTTACCCGCTCAGACGGAAGTTGATTTGCATCTTGCATTAGAGAGAGTCGTTTCTTGATATTTTTTGGTATCAACGGAGACTAGATGGATTTTAAGATTTTTAGCAGCGTACGTTGCGATTTGAGGTCGATGTCTTTAAGATTTTACGTAGAGTTATGAGCAGTCTACTTTATTTCATTTTAAGGTTATTGTATGAAAGGAAACTGTTAAGTGTGAGTGGAAAGAGAATTCGGTGTCAATTGAGGTACATATAAAAGTTTAAACTTTTTATAAGTAGGTAATATTTCCATTAAACTATTTTCAAAGCAGGATATTATTTTTGTGAATGTATTGTTTAGTATATTTTCCACAGGTGTAAGACAAATAATTTGGTTGCCCGCATCTCTAATTTATTTTATAACTTGATGGAAATAACTTTGCATTGAAGTACCTACTAAATGTCAACGTGATTATTAATATACGCGGTTAAAGAGTTTGAAGAAGATGAGGAAAGAAAGTGGGGTCGGAAGTAATAAAGTGCAAACGCTTTGGAGATCTATATTTGGCGAGGGAGAAAAACGCTTTGGAGATCTATATTTCGCGAAGGAGACGTTGTATCAAAAAATATTATTAAACATTTTTGATAGTATTTTAAAAGATCTTTTCAATGACATATTATAGATAGCTGCCGAAGTTCGCTGTATGGAATACTTGAAAAAAATAAAAAAATATTTTTTTAGTTATTTCTGTAAATTGAATTAATTTAACTACATCTTTCTTTTTCAATTTTATTTCAATAGGTTTTAATTTGAGAAAGCTTTTATGTTAACAGAAGGACGGATAGACGTGGACGGATAAGCGTGGCAAAATTATAAGGTTTCCGGCTACAAAACCAAAAGCAACCTTAAAAACCGTAGATATTTTCATCGGTGCTTCATTTATTAGCAAGAAATCGATACTTAATCGATTTCTTGCTAATAAATGCTGTTACTCCGTTAATAAAGCAGGTCGAATATCTTGTTACCGTACTGCTGTACCGTATGTCTTACTTCACATATTTTTGCTAAAAATGCAATAACTTCACATATATGACTACAATAATGGACTATGGTAATGGAAGAAGCTGTCTCTTTCAGAGATAGTTAAAACGAGTGTTAAAACTTTGTATATTAAATCATAAAAGGGAAGGGAGGCTCCCTTACGATCTTCAAAGTAAATTGATTTTGGTACCAATTTTTCATAGAGCAAACGGTAAAAACATGAATTGCAAATATTTTACTGATCTTGGTAAGATCTGTTCTTTCAATTAATATAAATTTATTAAAATAATGAAAATTATATATGGTTGTAGTTTGTTTAATTCTAGCGGTTTAAACAAATGAAATTTAGCATACAGAAAAATATTTAAAAAGACAATTGAAATACCTACCGACTATTTGACTTATTTTCTATTAAAGATCGGATTCAACGTGTGGTTGTTATACATATAATCGTTTCAAATCCACGTTTACGGCGTCGCAGAAATCTGGAAGGCTACGGTTCGTGTTGGTACCAGAGAGAGGAGACCGTTATTATCAGCGTTGGTTAGTAATATGGTTGGTTGCAAGAGATTGCTCTCGTAGCAATAAGTCCGCCATATGTATCAATTAGATACATTAAAGTAGATAAATTAATAAATAAATTTAAAATTTAAGTATTTAGGTGACACAAACCATTGTATATGTATGTTTTTCAGAACTTTCCAAAAGCGACAGTTATGTATCATACATCAGCGACAGTTGTGGCACCGGTATACATGAAAAAAATATGAATTAAAAGTATGAAATCAAATGGGCGTAGTATCACAAGGTGAAACGTCTTCTAGATTATCGTCACTTTAATAAAACGTATAAGCATAAAAAGCGGGGACGCCGTCGAGGTAGGTAATAAGGCGAGGCAAGTGAAGTTCCGACTGGTTTGTTTGCCGTGAAGCTTTCGGGGAGTTAAGGGAAAGTGAAAACATTCAGGCGAGCCGTTTCAATGGAATTTTGGATTTTTTTAATATTTAATATCCTTCGCGAAGGCGACTTTATTGGAAAACGCTCAATTTATGGCGCGCGCGGCGGATATTTATGTTCGCCTTCGAAGCCTCCGCGCCCCGGTCAGGATCGACGGTCGTGGATTTTACTTGAAACGCCTTTTTAGGTTCTATTTTTCGGGATAACCTTATACTTTCTTTTCTATTTATATCTGACGGCGGGCGCGAAGGCGCTTACATGTAAACTTTATTGCTTAGGTTCATATATTTTTCAAAACATGACTTTTCAATTTCACCTGGTGAACATTGCAAGTTACTACGTATAATTGAAAATAATTTTTACTGGCTGCTAGTTGTCGTGAAACAAAATATGTATTATGCTACGTAACTAAGTTATTTTTTTAATAACTTATCTTGTTAAGACCACTGTGTAGTGATCTTTTCATTTAGAATTTGAAAGTTTTTAGTGTATAAACATTTTCATAATATAAGGCATCATATAGTGATTGAGAAATTCTACTTAAACCGAAATTTATCCATTGAACATGTTTCTGGAAATATTGCCACATACAATATTGAAGAGATAAAATCCAAAACGATTATTTGGGTTTTCAAAATTTTCCTTCAAGACTTTCAACAGAGTATTCACTAACATAGCAAGCAAATATTAAGGTACGTGTTATAATGCTACGGCTGAATAGCAATTGTTTTAGAACTGTTTTTACTATTTAAACAGGACGTTAAGTTTCATTTTGGAACTGTACAAAAATTGACTACAAATCATTACAATATAACATTAGGGAGCTTAGCAGTCGTAATTCGTGTTTTTATATTTCTCGTGACCAATAATTAAAGCCAAGATACGTCACAGGTAAAAAAAATATTTTACGTAACATTGGCATAGAATAGCAATCCTGTTTAAAGTCAAATAACCAAATGGCGACTAGTATGTGACGTTAAAAGTTTACGATTGTTTTGTTGATACTTTAGGTATTAGTGCAAGATTAAATTCTTGACGTTTTACACAGACGGAGCGGTCAGCCAGTGTGCCGCGTGCGTGTCGCACTCGCGGGCGCATCGCATGGCGAACTAGCATCGTTTAGCGGCGTAGATAGTCCGTTTTCACTTTCACTTAATATCGATTCGCCGATGAGCACCCACACCGTGGCAGCGCGCCGAGACGAAAGCGTCGCACACGAAAGGCGAGCGCGCCTGTGTGCGGAGTGTCGGCGCGTCGGTGTGGACGGCGCGCGGCGTGCATTATACGAGGACATGCAGTTAGATATAGCGCGGCGGGGCGGCGTGCGATTGGTCGAGAGCGACTCGTCGCCGAGGGTAACAGCCGGGCTGAATGGGGCGGCGCGAGTCACGTGGGACGCGAGCGCTCAAGGTCAAAGCCAGGGTGTATCGGATCTGTGTAATTTTGTGGCAAATTGAATTTTTATAACGTTAGGCATCTTGAGAGGTTTTTCGGTCGGGCGGCGCCCGCTTCAATCGAGCCGCCGGCGACCGGAGCAGGTAAACGCTTTGGCGGATTTCATATTGTCACTTAATGGCGATAGAATGTGTCGCGCGCTATCGAGGTGTGATTTTTTTTCTCAAAATGGCCACTAATGAGACAATTTGTAAAGACGGCAGACGAGATAATCTCGTATACGTCTTATATAATAAAATAATTATTTTAAAGGTTCCATTAAGGCTATATACGCATCCATCTGTTCTATATCGATACTGAATCGGATTAGGTTCCACTTCACGCGATCCACTTGAGGTACGCGACTGTCGCTACTACTGGCACAGTTATAATTTTTAATAACATATAACTGTTTTTACTTTACGCTATTAAAAGAAATTCAATTACTTGCCGTTTTTATTATTATTTACAATTTTTTAAGTTTCTAATTGCGCGAAAGTTTTATCAGTTTATATATAGGTGTAAAACTGTTAGATTAAATTAATTTGAATTGATTAAAAATATATGCCAAATAAAAAGGGGAAAAAATATATCTCATAATCGAAAAACATCTTGATGTGAAAACAAAATAAAATAGATTTTCTTGTTTTATAATTTTTACCACCCCATAAAGATACGAATTTAACCAGTGCATTTGCCACTTGCGTTGTTTGATTTTTGTTCCCTTCAGACGCTTTTAACACAATATAATAATATAAATGAGATTAATATACTTTCGTATAAAATTTTTATGATAAAAATAAACCATTATTATGTGTAGCGTGAAAGTAATTACTTTCAAAAGAAAACGTTGGACATGTATAATTAAAATTCTCAGATGTTCATATAAATTAAACCTTATGTGTCTGAGAGACCCACGTGATTTCAGCTACCGTTTCCGACAGGCAACATTAAATTTAGTTATCAATTTTCTTATTGAAGTGAATTCCCCACACTTACTAATATAATTACTTCGACCGCAGAACCTTTAATTTCATCCAACATATTCTTTGTATTTTTTTGCTGCCATTCTTAGAATGTTGTTTTTGTACTTTGTTTATTGTGGCATTGATATGGGAATTTTCCAGGATATTCGGAATTTTATCTATCATGAAAATAAATGCTGCTTTCTTAAGCTCCATTCTATTGATACTCTAGGTAAGATATTGAAAAAAAACCTAAATTTTCCAAAATATACACATTAGAATTAGACTTTGTCTAGTACTGCGATTACGGAGAAAATAAATTAGCATTTTTTTAAATTCTATGTATGAAATAAAATATATTTGATTTTTTAATATCTCATTTACGAAAGTTATCAAGATAGATTTCAATGTGAAAATATCCTTTTGGAAACACTTATTTCTAAAAAAACGTGGCAAAAGTAATGTTAATCTTTTTATTTTAATATATTCTAGAGATATTTGTCTTATCGGCGCAACTGGAATAACGCGCACACCACATACGCCGGATATAAGCGGATGACCAGCGTCGACGCGTCGCTCGTTGAAGTAAAAAACCGAAAAACATTAATTTCCTCTTCCCATGACACAGATTTAGCATACAACGAGAGAGCGATTTATTCGGGTAGCGAGAAGTGGCGCCGCAATCATTCGCCTGGCGGGGGTGCACTGGGGTGAAGGGGCGCGAGCGAGCGAGAGGGCGCGAGGGCACGCAAGCGGGACGCTGCGAGCAGGAAGTGGAGCGGGCCACGGAGTGTCACGAGTTTCACTCTCGCGCGGGGCCGCGACATTCTACCTTCAAAATGGAGAGTGGTAATGGCGTCATTAATGACGTCATTCTGCTTGCAATTTTCGCGTCGTCCGTCATTCATTATCACAGGCAATGGACGAGGTACTGTGCTCGGTAATGACTCTTGATATGTGGCTTTTTCTGCGTGTCACGCTTTACTCTGTTGGATATACTAATAACAAATTGAGCAGCGTTGTTCTCATTCCCGTCGCAAAAGATCTTAATTACAAAATATCATTAGGTTTTCATTGTGGAAGTTTCTATATTTTTGTACAAATATGCAATAGTTTTTCAAATATAAACACAGTCAATATGTTTTCAATTCTTTTTAGGCATTATAACGTATTTAAATTTTTTTTTAAACTAGTAGAACTCGCACCACGGGGATACCGTAAACATTTAGATATATATAACAGTACAAACATTTAAGAACACCAGCGGGGCCAACGGCCATATAATCAGTTACACGTAGATTGCCCACGAACAGCTGTCCTATATATACCATATATTTATGAATATTTAAACATATTAGTTTATGGTATTCAAGCGAAGTTCGCAATTTAATTTATGATCAACAGCCCGAACGCACAAATTGAACGCTACCAATGTGTGTATTAGATGAAATGTACAAACATTTTTGTAAATTAGAAGGACATCGCGTTGCAAAAGATTTCTTCGATTCGATTAAGAAATTAAAATCGATTACGTCATTTTAAGCGCCGATTTACAGGAAGGAAATAAGTTGTAACTCACCAGCTTACTTTTAGCGATATTCAGGTAAAATAATACGTGTTTTGTTACATTCAGAGTGGGCCGTATAAAGATCTGCCAATCTGCCATATACTAGCGGAAGTAAACAAATTTAAGGAAATAACTTTTTGTAAAAATATCTAGTTTTACATTTTATAAATACATGCATTTTTAAAAATTTGTCAGTGAATTGAATTCATTGAATTAATTTTTGTGATGCCCGTTCCCTGTTTGTATTCATTTTATTAGTTTATTGTTTTGTAATTTCGTCGTGACCGTTCAAAACGGTGTAATATATATTATCATGTAGGTGTGATTTTTGAATTTATCATTTATTAAAAAAAATAATATAATTGTGGATGGTAGATTAAAGGTAATTTTAAGATTACATGTCCTTAATAAATGTACCGTACCCATTTTCACATACGATAAATATTTGCAGTCAACGAGGAGTTACATCTTAAACTAAATGATAGGCCGGCCTTGACGATAATTTCGCTCATGATTTTAATAAAAAAAAAAAGTATATATATATATATATATATATATATATATATATATATATATATATATATATATATATATATATATATATATTTAAAAAGTGATTTTACTAAGATGAAAGGGTCATAAAACATTAAATTTATAATTTCTCCTTACGCAATCATTCTTGCTTACTTAAATTTTTTAAACACTTTCTTTTCTATGTAAATTCGTGTTTGTTTTTGCATATTCAGTGTTTAGAGTCTCTGAGAATGACAATTATGTTGAAGGCATTTTAACAAGCAAAAGAAATATTTTTCCAATAAATCTTTTGTTATCATATGATCGCAAGCGAAAATTATTTTTGTTAAATATAACGTGTTTAATGTTTGTTATTTCATTTGATGACTAATAAACAGTGAAAATTCACCGGTGTTAAATTGCACTTGTTCCGATCTAAGTAATTTGACAAATTCTGATTAAAAGCTTTATAGCTGGATATATAGAAAATAATTCATATGTTACGAATTATTTTCTATATAACGCAAATGTTTTTGTTTGGTCCTCAATTTTAATACCGTTTGCATTATTAATTGTCCTTATATAGTTTTTGTCTTTGGCCCTTGAAAATGTTGAATCAGTAAGTAAATGAAGCAAGAGGAATAAAATTAGTGAAAACTTTTATAAGAAGTATCTCAGTAGGCCACTGGAAAATACATAGTATTTTATTAAATTTACAAATATTAATATCATTTTTCACCACATAAATATATTGCCTACTATTATTTCATGGTGAATTCTCATAAACTCATGTGGTGAATTTCTCACAAACTATACGATCTGAGTTCAGAGCGATGGTTTCTAGGTAAATTTTAAGGTCTGGTGTTTTTCCCCTGATATCCTTATTACTCGCCCTTTCAATTTGTATCGCATAACACCGGAAGCAAAACAACATTATTTTCTACATCAAACTTTAATTCTTCGAAAAATCTCTTCTAGGTTCTTATTAAGAAGTATGTGGGTCAATAAGCTGTGTAAGTATAACAAATTTCAAGTCTCTACTTCGAATTGTTTTTGAGAAAAATGACTGTGATAGAGAGACAGGACACGTGGGTGGTCTTATGAGAGTTTTATTTTTCCCTTTTGATATATGGAACATTAATATTTATAGTGGAGTTATGAGTAATGGAGTTAAATTTACAATCGATTAGGAATAATTTTTAGTCAGTATATTTAAATACATCGCGAATTGCTTGTTGTTAGAGTATTCGATGGCAACTAATTTTATCAAACATCGAATATATTTGGCGTTAATTTTGTGGAAATTCATTATTCACAATTAAATGAAACTAAGTGATGTAGTATTGTTTCTACTTTCTTTAATTTCTTTACTACGATCTAGGTTTCGTTGTATTATGCAAAGAGCTTTCCTAATAGCCCACCTGAAGATATTGTAATACAAAACCTAGGTCGTGGTAAAGAAATTAAAGAAAGTAGAAATAATATTACATCAAGTAGTTTCATTTAATTTTATCCAACATCTTATTATGTGATCACTTGAATCCTCGACACACTCACTTTAAGGATCCCCTCTAATTCTGATTTTTTGAAAGATATATTGTGGGTCTTCTCTTAATAATGTTTCAACGAAGTAAATAAATTGTTATGTACCCTAATGAAATAACCAAAAACTCCATTATTCCGATGAGCTATCGAAAGTTGTCGACTGCGTGAGTATGAAGGCCGCTTTTCTGTTTGACTTTAAAATAATTTCGTGCTTAACACAATTTAATTCTGTGGTCCGCTTCTTTCTTTTTTTCTTCTTCAATCGAACCGGAACTTGAATTTTCAAGTCTGAAGCTGAATTTTTCGTCTATGATGATATAACTTAAAAATCCGAACACCATATTGAAGTAGTAATTCCTCTACGTTTGAAGTATATACAGATGGACTAATTATAAGTGAGTACATACGGTTATTTATACGTACGGGCTAAAAATACCACTGCGTTCTATGTGCCGGGGTGCAGTGTCGCGACCCGCCCCGCCACAGCGCGGCTGACTCCGCCCCCTGCGTTTCAACCCCGCGTCTTTTACTATTGCGCATTGTAAAGGTTATTCTAGAATATGGCCAGTAAGTATGTATTGTCGCAGAATTATACATATCTATTATATTATTACGAAAAACATTAGTGATCGGCTTGAGCTATACGTTTACAAATGTACGTGTGTACGTATAGACACAAACACATAAATATGGATGTATACGTGTGTGTATGCATACTTTAGCTAAACAAAAAGATCAGACTCAAATACGTTAAGACCTAAAGAAACGTTTTTTTTTGTTGGAAAAACGATGTTTTTCTTTCTACTAGTTACTCAGTTGCCTATATAATGGTGCTGTAATTATTGGAAAGAAAATCGTGATCCTTACAGTAGTGACAATATATTTTACTCGTAACTATTATAGACGTACGTTACGTTACGTAATTAATCCGTTAATTAGGTATTTAAGATATATAAAATGTCTTTATAACAATATTTTATGTGGTCTTCTGTACATTTATTGCCTTCTTAGCAGTGTAATGTGTCAAATTTTAATGATGATTGACGCTTACGCACTAAATAAATTAAAGGCAAGAGATAAATTCTCTGGGAGCCATTTTCTATAGAAGTTATAATAATTATTTTAAAGAGAGATTTTATTAAAATTATTTTGGGCATCTGCGGTCCTCAGTCAAGTCATGTGACTTTCAATTAAATAAAATTATTAATTTACCCATTTATTTTAATATTTTACACATTTTTTCGTACCAGATTTTAATTATTAAAAATAGCGGTGCACGATTTTTAAAGAGAACTATTTTTTGGGAGTAAAAAAACATTTTACGATAACCTGACTGACTTGATTTTATTGTAGTTTATAATAGGCTGCTAGAGATGTGCTTTTAAATTTGTATTGTCTTGCTGCAACAAATTCTATAGCTTAAAATAATGCTAATTCGAAAGTGACACTGAATACAATCTACAAAGGTAAGCCTATTGGTAGAAGACTTCTTCTGATTGTCAACGACTCGAAATTATACTGAAAAAGTTCGAAAACTTCAATATTTTATTCAATTAAACGTTGATTTATTGGTTACAAAAAGTCTTAAATGTCATTTTGTTTCACTTTTACTGTGCACGTCGTAACGTAACGCGACATAGTTCATCCGGTGTGTCGCAGGTTTTTGTCGCACATCCGGTGCGGCGTGACCAATCGACTGTCGGGTCCGTTCGGCTAGCGCACTACGCGGTCAGGAAATACTGAGGCGGAAGCTCTTTCACGCCGTTCATTGGGTCGATTTTATACGTAATGTGTTTGCCGACGGATTTGTTAGAAAAACTTAGAGTTAATTGGCGTGTTATATATTTTATAAGTTGAGCTTTATGGATTGGAATGCTAGTTTCGGTTCAATAAATGTTGCAGCTAAATAGATTAAGCTGAAACGGATGATATTAGAGTTAAAACAAAGGCGCAACAAAAAGTGATATTATCAAAACATAAAGGAAACTAACAAAAGAAGTACTGTTGGGGTCAGGTATTACAAGAATAAAAATAATACAGTTAAACAGGAAAATTAAAATAATAAGCTCTTTAAAAGTATTCTTTAAACCGTCAATCAGACAAATGAGAAATTTTGTTGTTTTTATAAAAAGTCATTTTATTTTTGATATTAGACGGTAAATGCTATTTCTACAGAACTCTTTGAATCAGCAAAATGAAACAAAGTATAGATTACATCTCACAGTATCCTCCATACGCGAATGTAACATACTAAGCCACGAAACTTGCAAACGCGATAGGGTCGTCGAAAAAACAACGTAAAACTCAAAAACAGCGAAGAATACATTCATTTTGACAATAGAATGGACTTCAATCTTAGTTAACAGTTTATTTGTAATTAATTTAGGCAATGGTTATTATATATTAGAAAAAGCAATCGATTTTGGTTATTTTTTTAATAGTTTCTAAAAAGTTATTTAGAGATATTACTTTCTTAAATTTTTTTTGTTCTTTTTATTTTTTATTAATATTTTTTTGTTTTCTGATATGGTTACAAATTTCATTTCATTTTTTTGCTTTTTCTTGATCGCCAATTGGTGAATTAGTTGTTTTTTTATTCTAAAAAATACCAGTATTCTTCTTCATTTCTTACAGTGTTTTGATTCTTGCAATCTTTATTTTGATTCTTTAAATCTTCTTTATTTCTTACAGAGAGATTCTTAAATTTTAAATTTTTACTGTTAATCATTTTCATTATTAATGTTTTATGTCCTTTTATGTCGATATGAAATCGTAAAGAAAGTGAGATAGGAAATCAATCATAGTAATGGTTAAAAGTAAATAGAGTAGTCGATAAAAGTAGACTTTTATATACAAAAAACATAATCACTACAGATAAATGACATACGATAGCATTTTTTAAATCTTGTTTAACCAGCGTCATCTTGCATACACCCATGTCCATCATACATCAGATCGCGGAGTCGATACGTAAAACGAATTTAAGACGGCGCCGGCGAATCGGTGGCGGATTAGCGGCGGCATTAATCATGGCGCAGCACAATGCCGCGTGATGATGAGTCAGCGGGTGGGATGAGTCACGGGGAAGTCGCGGCGGGTCGATACGCCGCTGCGCGCTGTCAGCGGGGCGCCATCTCGCGCGGGGCGCTACACCTACACCGGAGATCTACCGAACTGCAGTAAAAGCTTTTGAATAAAATGCGAGCTTTTGGCTTTACTTTCGATCTAATATTTTTTATTTAAATGTAAATCTAAACTACAGCCGCACAGTGGCTCCTATTTTATGCTATGTTGCAATGTATTAGAGTCGTTGTATATGAAAAACTGAGATATGCAAAGTAGATACATAATGGGAATTGGAAACCGTTTTAAAATTGTTGATAACTATAGAAGAATTGAATATGTGAGACGAGATATAAAACCGATAGAAAGATGATACCTGTCATATCTATTTAGCCTTCGTTCGACAAAGCGGTTAAAAATCTAGTTTTTTTTTGTTTTTTATTGAACCGATTTTCCAATCAAAATATTGACTTTTCCATCCTTTTCATCTATTTTCTTTTCATCATTATTTTGTTAATATTCCGTGAAAAACGAGGACTACAAACTTCCAAAAACAGTTGGATTCTCGTAGCAATTTGCAACTATACGCGATACGTTTTGTTTTTATGCAAATATTACATGTATTAACATAGTGTTAATAAGTACGTAGATAACTAAGTAGTTTCAAAAATTTATTTAGTAATAATTTTGGCATTGCGGTTTACAGAAAGATGGACATATGTCTTTAGACCTGTCCCAGTCAGACAAATAATACTAATACTTTTTAAATGAAACTTAAAACTACACAAGTATATCAAGTTTCATAGTAGAAATTAAAAAAAAAACTTTGATTTAGTTCGATTTATCGAGTTAAAGTCAAAAAGAATATAAAAATATTCGAGAGTCGCATGAGACAACGCGCACGCACGACGCGCAATGCCCAGTAAGAAGAGGGTGCAGGGTAGCTGCCTCTCGTTCGCACGGCGTAAGAGTCGTGTAGGAGCGATGGAGGTACCCTCACCAGCGCGTTGCACAACGTTCGTATAAACTTTGTCTTCTTTACCTTCTTTATTTGATTATGGATATTAGCGACTTGTGTTTACGTTTGGTCAGGAATAACTAAATATCGGATATAACCTGCGACAGAATACAAAATATTTCAAATTCCGTATTGAATTATATATTGATCAGTTCGCAATTTTGAATAATCTTTACGCGGGAAACTTGGTGCTAGATCACGCATTTCTTGTTTTTCGAATTTACTTCCTTTAGGTCTAATAAATATAATAAATAATGATGATAGTGTAGATATATTAGTATCTATATATCTAGTATATATCAGTAAATATAAACGAGTTATTAAATTAAAACCAGTTATGAAAAATAAAATATGTAACGCCATCTAGCGGATAATTATAAAACTACATATCTATGATGGCCGCTTATAAAAGAAATAGATGTCGCTGACGAATTAAGCAGTAATAGAATTGAGTAAGAATCTCGACGATTTCTTCTGCAAATGGTGGCCGAGCTTCTAGGGTATAAAATGCCAAAATTTCATTAACGCTTACAGATACGGTCTCGTTACCATTTTATTGTATGAACAGATTTAGTAGACCGTTACTAGTGTCGTTATTCCCTTTTGAAATAAAAGTTACTATACCAAAAAAAACTATACAAATACCGAGAGAATTAGCGGTACCTTGCGACTTCGTCGGCACGGAGTTGGATTGTATATTAATAACCAATTAATGTTAATAGATTCAGTAGTTTTTGAGTTAAATGCATTCGTGCAGACAGAAAGAAAGAAAAACATTTTTTAACGCTAGATTCGCTCTAATCGAATATGGGAGAAAGTATTTAAAAGCTGAAAATTCAAAAATCACAGATAGTCACTTTAAATTTGTTTACTTTCATGATTTATTTAACGAATAAAGAAACGTCCAGTAAGACACAGGAGTAGAGCTCACGGTCCTTTCTGTATTTCATTATGTAAAACACATTAACCGTATTTAAAAATTGTAGAGCTAAAAATAGTCTGTTTTATTATCGATAATGCGCCGTTTATACCTGTGGTCCTCAGGTGTAGAGGTTCCGAGGCGTATCCTCGTTGCGCAAACACGTTGAATGGAAATCAAACAATAGCGCTGCAAGTGTCGTCTTACAGGACGGCGCTGAACTGTGCGGTGTCTTGTCGAGACGCGTTTTTGTGAGGTTTCGGGTGTCGACCGCGGAAGCAGATGTCCCGACACGAAGACCAGGTATGGATCACTGATAGTGTTTCGACAATACACAGATATGAGAAGAGCAACACAAGTTTACTGAATATGAAATTTGCGTTCTGTAAATATTTGTACATTGAAAAAATCTTTCTTTCGGTATAACGGCAGTTTGGTACCAACGATAATTTCACTGTTTTCTTTGTGTGAATGGAAGGATATACATAAAAAAAACAAATATTTAATAAAAAAAATAATTCCGATCGTGATAATTTTAATAAAAAAATCGATATGAAAAATCCTACGAAAAAATAGTGTCAGTTGGCTGTCAAACAACAAACTTATAATCCTTCTTTACATCATCCTTTTTGTTTATTTGAATTTTTGGATTTGTCTGTTTTTAACATGTATTTAATGTTTAATCTTATTAAGAATGTCAATTAAGTCGAAAAAATTATAATGAAATGTATTCATGAAAAAAAAAACATACTCTGTATGAGCATAGTGGCCATTTGAAATTAAATTTTGTAAAAAATAAAGTTTTAATATATATTATTTTATTTAATAACAAATAAATAGTGGAATTTTTGTTGGTACTAAACTCGATTTGTTCTATTATTTCGTACTTCTTTTCATCCCTGAGACTAATTCTTAATAATTCATTTAAATAAAAAAGAAATATGTATATATATATATATATATATATATATATATATATATATATATATATATATATATTATTACTTATATATTTATTCATAAATTGAGAATAAAGAAGATCACTTTCAAATATTATGGAAAGTTTGATATGATTGATGAATATAAAAAAAAATAAATGTCTATCGACAGAAACCAATTTCATTACAATTATGATAAATTTCTTAAATACTTAATTTTATATAAGATCTATATTTAGTAAAATATTGTTAAACCCTTATTAGTATGCGAAAGTGCATCGAGGAATATAAATCAGCTAAGGAAACAAGTAAGATTAGTTAAAAACATATAGTACTTTTCGATCGTTTTGACAAGAGCAGGGATCATATTAATATTACTGAACGGAACTAACAGAAGTGGAAATCTAACAACAGACTAAGGATTGCTAAAACAAGTGAAGGAAAAGTTTTTCGAGTATAAAATGTGTCTTAACACAATATCATAGCAATTGTACAAAGAGGAAAGTTTTCTTTATTTTCAAGGTTTAGCGCGTAAACAGCTTATCCTATTGATATAAAACTTCTATCATCGTATAGCTTATTGATTCCAAATTGCCTACAATAATATATTTTTAGAACATATGGATGGTATAATAACGATTTAAGTGAATGGAATCAAACTAAGTTGGGCGTATTCCCGGGTTAAAACGTTAAATAATTGTGGGTATATTCAAATAATGCATGAAAGTACTGTGTTTGTGACAAGGAAATCTATGAAAAACTTGTGTGCTTTTATTTATATGGGCTAATTATTACAAACTAAGGGTCACCTCGTGGTCTAAATCCCACCGTAATTCATTAAATGAAACTAGAAAAGTTTGTACGTTATTTGTTTACGTGAAACTCATTCATACAATCAGACATTTTAAATTTCTTTGGCGATATTCTCTGTGGGACTGTTTGACCATAGATTAAATATTTATATATATATATATATATATATATATATATATATATGTGTGTTTTGTTAACATATATTATATTTTATATGCATAATTTTCGACGATTGAATACGATAATATGATAGTCTAAACATCGTTAGAAACTGTTATCTTACATTTTACATATGTATAAGTTATAACATATTTATAAATTACATATTTACAATCCGAATCATCATTTTACATATCCCAAGTTCCACTTCACTAATCGGGTCATATACAGATATAAAATTCCGAGATTTTTCTGATCCTGATAAGTGTCGACACGCTCTCAGCGCGTCGAAATAATATTAACGGTATTGCAGCAAAGTATGGAACAGTTATCCTTTGGATTTAATCTTCAGGACATTATTGTCTTTTCATCTCATCACTATTATCGAGTCTTCAGTAGATGTTACTTTGTACCTAAAATTTTATATTTTAATCAATATTGAGACTTGAATTTTTAAAAGTAAGCTGTGGCCTACTTTATTTTTTCATAACAATTAGTCAAAATTGTACATATTGTAAATTACAAGTAGGTACTATTATCTGCCTTTTTGTCTTATAATATACAGTTTGTTTATATGACGTGAAGCAATTATTTTCTAAAGTTAAACATTATTTATCGAATGTTCTTAAAAAATATATTAATTTCACTTTTTTCGGAATGATTAATGGACAAGGATATCGCACTACGTTTTCCTGTTGAAGCAAAGACAGCTTTCACTTTCACAAAAAAAAATGTTATTCGAAAGAGTCATAGAGCGAGATAGAATGGCATCGGGGCGCGGGGTGGCGGAAAATGCAACGTCGTGTCAGCCTATCTATCCCCGTCAACCGCAACCCGCTTCCCGTTTACTCTATCTAGTGCGACCAGATTATCATCTTTTTAGAAAGCAGAGAAAATGCAAATGATAATGCGGAAAATGTTAAAAGTTACAAAAATATCGAAAATTTATAGTATGTATTTATTTTATTTTATATTTATACTCAATAATAGAAGTAAGACTGAAGATCAAGGAACTCCCGAAGATTGAATCTAGAAGATAATAGTCAGACAATTTGCTATAAAGTTTTTAATATTACTGAAGAGAACCTTGTTACAATTAGAACTATTATCGGCCTTATGGGTTTGCACACCGCTCGACTAGATGGTCGACTCTAATGGGAACTTTGAGATGTAAAATGACAATTAGACTTATAAATATCTTGTAACTTAGAAATAAGTAAAATGTAAGGTGATGATTCTTAATGGTATCTTATTAATTTAATGTTATCGGCGGGGGAAAATTGTAAATTTCTCGTTTACTGGTTTGGAAAATTGACAATTCTAACTTTCAATTTGTATTATAGCGACACTTCTGATGACAAGGAAACACTAAATCACTACGAGTACATACACAAGTAAATTACATTGCTGTTATGCATTAATTTATAATATTAAATTAGTCGTCCTTTTTTCTTTGGATACCTCATTTTTACCCGTATATTTTAGCATTTAGTCCTATTATAACAGATTGTACATATTGGATAATTGTGGTAATAAACTAGATTACAAAATTTGTCATTTTTTTCTTTGTTAATATCAGATAGAGTGACTGCATCCCGCAAAGCAGCCTAAATTTTGTAGTCAGTCTAACTCTCCTGGTAAGGGCGGCGTGCGGAAACGCAAGACGGGGCGGGCGGGCGGCAAAGTCGGGCGCAGACTGTACACGCACTATCGAGCGCGGCGTGCAGCGGCTGCAGCGCGTCACGCGCCGCGCCCGCCCAGCTATTGATCCCGCCGACTCGCACAACATTTTCTTTACTGGAGCGCGCGGGAGGCCATTTCGGCGATTGCCGTTCGAGGGGAGTGGGGGAGGGTACGTGAGTACCCAGTGGGAGGAGGGAGCGTCTTGCTGCACTGCCTGGTTTGCTAGACTGGGGCGTGGTATACAACGTGGGAGCGTTTTTAAGGCTAAGCAGGTACAAAGTCCCTAAAAGGTGCTCGCGTAATTCGATGCTACCACTGCGTTGTAGCTTTTCGAAAAAAAACAGTGTCGCGCAAGTATTGTTTTCAAATTGAAGTATAATTATTAATTTTGAATATTAAAAAAATATATATATGGCTTTGGAATAAAGAAACAATAACGGTTTTTGTGAAAACGAAGTACAGTATTTTGTTTTTATAATTTTAGTAGCATAATTGATTTTCTGACTTATTTAGAAAATTAATTACAATACTAAAACTTTTAGAAGTTATTTAGAAAATATGTTTTGCAAATGAAATTTCAGAACATTCGAATATATTGCAATTGCTAAGCGAGATATGAATGATATTAAGAATTTTCCCAATATGCGACTCTACATACTATAATCCGTTTTGAAAATAAGTTTGATACGATTTTGTAATGGACGATTCAAGATTATTTCAAACAGTAAAGTGAACAGAAAATTATTACATACTATGCTTGAACTTGAAATATTATAAATAAAAAAATGTTATACCTATCAACAATAACTTTTTCACCATTATAAATCCGGAAAACATACCTGCGAACAAAGAAAAATTTTAATGTTAGATTAGAACTGTCGTCATAAACATAATCAACCAAAAGCTTTAAAACAAAGTAGTAATTTTTATTACAAAGAATAATTAAATTTTTTGAAATTTGATCATTAAATGTCTCAAATGTTACACCTTGATTCATTACAATTTTGTTGACACATTTTTATAGAAACTCAAAAATCCTTAACAGGCCGTTGTTGTGAATTTTTAATTAATAACGGATTTTCCATTTTCAAACAGATATTGAAAATTTTAGAAATGAATATAATTTAAACAGGTTTAAAAGCATTGGATAGATGCGAAAAAGTTTCATCTATACATATAATAAAACTGTAACAGAGTGAATTATGTACATTGAAAATAGTTTAAAACCAGTGCTCGATTTAGCGTAAAGAATCCTAAGAGAAGCCAGAAAAACTTTTATCATTTTTGTCTGTCTCTTAGTATGCTAATTCAAATTAATCGGATATCACACAAAATCTACTTGACGGATTTTGATGAAATTTGTTATGGTAACAGTGTATACCCAGGAGCTATATATAAGATAAAAAAACAAGGAGAATTATTTGTCTAATTACAAGTCGTATTAGGCACACGACGTCGTAGCCACAGCTAGTTAAGAATAAAAGAATGACTTAAGTCACATACAGGAGTTACATACTATATTAATGATGGTATCTGTAAGATTTTATTTAAAACTATTTTTGAAAGGAAACGAAAAAACTTTCAATGTCACTTACGTCTCCTTCTGCCAATTTTGTATTACAAAGATATCTACCTATCTACTGCTTTTTATATTAATTAGAACAACTCCAAAATCTGTGCGCGCTCAATTTATTTTCGCGCTTAGGAATACAAAAATTTAATTTTTTTAATATGTTATAACTCTGCAACCAAGCAACAAATCACTACCAAATTTGGCACGCATATAGCTCGTGTGGCATAAAATATACAAGTAGGTTACTCGCAGCTTTAATAACGTGGATTACTATAACTACCAAAATGTATGTGGATGTTAATAAATCATCAATTCATGAAACTTATAAATGTATAGGATAATTAAAAAGCAGAATCCTTATCATAATCATAAGAAGGTTATAAACATACGTACGATTCAAACAACAAAGAAAATTAGATTTTTCAAACAATTTTAGTTTTGCTTACAATTTTTCAGGTTCGTTTCCTCACAAATGCAAAGGGCGATCATTGACTGGTCAATATGCGCGTTCTGTGCATGCAATTTTGTGTTCGTAACTCTGATTGGTCGTTATAAGCAAATACTAATCTTAATCCTTACTAATATTATAAATGCTAAAGTGTGTTTGTTTGTCCTTTTTTCACGTCGCATCGCAGCCAAGGATCGTCGTAATTTTTTGCACGC
Organism: Druceiella hillmani; assembly: GCA_039881145.1. NCBI lineage: Eukaryota > Metazoa > Arthropoda > Insecta > Lepidoptera > Hepialidae > Druceiella > Druceiella hillmani. The sequence continues at coordinate 10,820,157 of JAYKKI010000038.1, read as the reverse complement.
ATATAATTGGCGGGAAATAATATAGGCTACTTTTTAACCCAGGTATTATCATTCTAACTAATATTATAAATGTGAAAGTATGTTTGTCCTTCTTTCACGTCGCAATAAAACAACGGGTCAGTTCGATTTTTTGTACAAAAATAGTTGGCGAGCTGGAAAATATATATTTTTTTATTCAAGAAAATTTCATTTCTTTAGGAATATTCTTATTTGAAACTGAAAAAATGCATAAACAGAATAACGAAGCAACGGATTTTTTTGAAGCGTTTCAAATTTGAAGCTTTACATACGTAATATAAAGGAGCAACAGAGTCACTGCCTTTAATTATTCATTTGAAAGGGAATATCTTTGTTTTTATTTTTATTTTTATTACAAAACCACGAAAATAAAGACTATGTATTTAATTTCCTCCAAACATTTCAGATGGCGCTGTATGTTTCAAAAAACAAAACCGCGGGTATAAGCTAATTGTTTATAGCTGATACAGCATGGCATTATATATTTTTAAATTTTTTTACTGTTTTAAAATGAGAGCTTTTTAAATAAATGTGTCTTACACTTTTCTTTTTAATAATCATTTACGATTTGCTACCATCATAAACGAACTCGAAACATTGGAATAATAATGAATGAAATTGAAGAGGATGATCGCCATTTTTTAAAAAAATTTTCAATTGTAAGTACCATTGTCATTTTCCTAAGATTATTACAATAATCCAACTATTGCATTTATCCTATGACATATACACATGGTTCATGATGCGAATCACCGCATAGCCAAGTTTTAATTTGAAAAATAACTTATTTTTTGCAGCATAAAACTCGGTGTTTTTTTAATCGTTAATAAAAATTTAGTACTGAAACATGTCAATACATCTCATGGATATAGTGTAAATTTAGTCTATTGTTCACGTGTTTCGAAAGTCAGGTCTGCATGTCAATTCAGTCACCTTAATGAAATGTTAGGCGGCAATATAATAAAGCTAGTGTTACCATATGTCTGCAAATTATTATTTAACTTTATAGATACACACACTGAGTCATATCTCCGAATCAATATCCAATATTTATTAACATACGGTCAAAGAGTAATATAGTCTTCTGACACTTCAGCGTAAAACAGAATTATGTGAAGTCTTTCACTTTCCCTGCTGCAAGATTTTGGTTGCAACCTGATTCAAGTATAATTCTAGTGTAGTGCATACACAAAGAATTTCTGCCTGAAATTAGGGTAAAAACACTTTTTCATAACTTGACAATTGATGTCTCTTTTATATCTCGTTCCTCTCTATTATCTTATCCACTTTCTGCACCTAATGTATTGTATAACGTGTTTTGTTGTATTACAATGTTTGATTTATTGTTTCATACACTTCAATGCAACGCCTTCTTAAGAATCTTTCTCAAGAGTGGCTTGTTCTTGGCTGTGGTCTGCCAGACTTTTATCTCAAGAATGTGTAAGTTTTGTGCAAGGGAGTCGGCCGACTTCAGTCTAGACAGAAAACATCAGTATGGAGAATGTCGGGGTAGCTAAAAATATTTTTTTTGGTTTTTCCACTTTCATTCATTACAATTAAATATCCAGCCCATTCTATTTCAAGTATGCATTTAATTATAAACCGTTTTTTATATTGCACATACAGTTCAAGATATAATCTTTCTCTATCATGTTCCATTTATCTGGATATCACCAAAATAGCTTCTGAGAATTTTTCTTTCGAAGTGTACTTCCTCATTTTTTGACGTTAATTTTCTCATTTCAAAGAAATATATCTTATTAAGATTTTCTAAAGGAGGAGTTTTGTTTTTTGTTCTAAAAAAATTGATTTCATAAAAACATCTTAATTTATTGATTATATTAGATGTATAACATTAAGTCAATTAATTACAATTTACCATGATACTTTTTCTTTACATTAAAGGTTGCTTTTATAGCGCTGGATGGAGGTCTATGTATTTAATTCTATAAATTTACAGTGTATATAAATAAAAGCAATAAAAACCATGAGAGCCAGAAAAACAATTTGATTTCTACACACACCCACCTTGATTAAGTTTCAACAATTTATTGATATACCTTTTACAATTCCGATAGAGGGAAGTCAATCTGAGAAGGAATCGATTCTTAAAATTGAAAACGTCTAATTTGAAAATGACAGTTTCGACATCTATCTTCTTTATTCATCCAGTATTTAGAGCAAACGGTAAGGACGGTAAAACTTTCAGAAGTTTTTGTTTCACTTAAATACATACATAAGTCGTTAGGTAGAAATATAATAACATCTTCATTAATGGAAATCTATATAAAAACTAATTCGCTTTCAACTCTTTCAGAGTGACGCCACGCGACCACAAAAATGTTCGATGTCGCCTATGAGTTTAAATTTCGGGCGCAACAGTTGGTCCTGACGATCGAGGAACATTTAAAACAACAACGAAAAAAGCAGCCCCGCGACCCGCCATGTGTTCCTTCCTGAAACGAAGTTCCAGTCGCGCGCACGCACACAGTGGCGCTCGCCTGCGGACAGCTGTGCTCGCGCACTCATGCCGAGCTAGCTCGTTTACCTTCTTGTCTGATATCGTTTAATGAAGAGATAGTGCCGTCATGAATTTATCACATAAGACAACCTATAATCATAAATTATACAACGAATGCGGTGGTACAAAAACATATGGTGCATTTGTGGTAATTTAGCTAGCTGTCGTTTAGTGGATAATCGTTTTGATTGTGTCACATCGATGTGATGAAGCCGTCAAATAATGTGATGGAAAGTCATTGTTTAATAATAAATTGCAAGCTGTAAATTGCGAACTGTTTTATATTAAACTTGACATCGAAAATTAAAATTCAACGTAATGTATGGCAGTACCTTTGTGGTTAAACATTTTTTATAATATCTATTTTATACATAATATCCCACCTAAAGATGTTGTAATACAACGAAACCTAGGTCGTGGTAAAGAAATTAAAGATAGTAGAAATAATACTACATCACCTAGTTTCATTTAATTGCACATATATTTAAAAAAATACAAAGAAAGAATTAACAATAAGGAGACAATTAGCAATGTGGTATTCAAGAATGGCGCCAAAATTAACTAATGTGAGAAGAAAAAGTATTAATGTTTTAAAATTTTGAAGTTATGACACAAATATTGTAATGTTCCTCATTAGATGACCAGACAGGAGACTCAGAGTAACTATCGATTCAAGTGATTTGGTTCTATATTAGGTATTTGTAGAGGTTATATTTTTTACAGTAGCTGCAAACTACTAGCTTGGGTATTCGATATATATATATATATATATATATATATATATATATATATATATATATATATATATATATATATATATATATATATACATACGTACACGCACACACGCACGCACGCACGCACGCACACACACACACACACACATACTTACATACATACATACATACATATATATATATACATACATATAGTTAGCTTTCAAAAATTCAAATTTTAATCGAAAGAACGAGTACAAGGATTCCAAAACTATTTATCTTAAATTTTTATGTAAGATGATTCTAGAGGTAAAATATAAAGAATTAAACTTATTTACTTGCGTTTAATAAAATGTATCCTTGATAGGCGATCGGCTAATTAGTTGATTGTCTAGAAAGAAGAAAAACTCAATACGAAGTAAGTTACGAACTACCTAAATGAAGTGACATTTTCTCTCAGATCTTTATTTTATAATTTATCATTCATGCTCAAGGCTACACTTGAGTCAGTTAATCTGAAATAATTAGCTAGCTGTTTTCACCACCGAGAGGATGAAATTATTAGATGATTGCGAATGTCAACGTATTTAAGTTCAAAGACCTAACTAGGTAATATGTACGTCTACATCATTGCAACTTCATTTGCAGAACATTTGAGCGTTCCTTAAAAACAAAATATATTTTATCGTCATTATCAATCGAATGGGTACTTTTAATTATTAAGAGTTTTTTTTCTTTGCACGGGCGAGCTAATCCCCTCGTGTACTTGAAAAGATTGCGCCTTTATAAAGCTCGTAGTTTGTAGCTTAAAGAGTAATGTATAGCTGGCTTCGGATACCCACAACTGAATGAAACGATAAATTCACATCTAGACAGTCGAGAAGTAAGAAATAAACTTTGTTATAAACGATGATAGCGTTAATTACTGGAATCAAACATCACGAACGACGGCCGAGAAGACGATGGAGAACGCCAGTGGCGACGGAGTGGAGCGATTAGTGCCAGGGGACTTCCAGTACCATCCATTTATATAGTACCAGTACCATCCATCATATTTCTTATAGATTCGATTTTTGAAGAAAAAGCAACAATTTTTGTATCTTTGACACTGCCTTATTGTATTATCCGAAAGCACAATCTGCAAGGCTGTAAATTAAGTCGGCGACTTCCGGCAATCATTTTGAACGGCTAGGCTATTGTTAGTCTTTATTAAATAATTTTTACAATAGAGGGGATATAACTAGCTCTGAAGACATTGAAAATGTACTTTGATTAAATTCTTTACAATTAACGTTTCAATTAAAATTTGACTTTAAATATTGTGGTGATTTCAGGTATAAATTGCATATACATACTCATTTATTTACACATTGGGAATCACGCTCAAGATTCTGATAACAGTAATGAAATTTGCTTTTAATTTTATTGCATCCTAAATGAGAGTTGCAGATGCTCAAATGGAGACTGAGAAGACTGCAGCAGAATAATTGGACAAACTAGTTAGTTGTTTTTGCAACATTAATTTATAATTTAAATTTAGCGTGCTTAGCCTACTAATTTAGGTAAAATACGAGCTGGTAAACATGTTCATAACTTATCTTCTTTAGATACAAATTTGAGTTGGAAATATGAACGTCCCACGCGTTATATTCCATTTAAGGATTACCTTAAATGTTATTTCTATTTAAGGATTTACCTTAAATATTAACTTAGGATTTTTATTTTTAATTTTTAAGATCCATAGAAATTAATATAAATTAATAACATAAGTCACGCATCTGTTCATATGTAATAGTTATGTACCCCTTCAATTTACTCCTTTACTTTTCACCCTTTCAATAAATGAATACCGTGCATGTGAATCTGGAGCAAGAACAGTGAGATGCTTCTCGTAAAAAATTTAACTCGTCTGGTTGGTATCTTTTGGTTTGCTCTACTTTGCTCTGCTCTCAATCCGAAACTTTTGTGAATCATGTTTTCTTTTCTTTAATAAAAAGAATATTTCTTATATACTATATATCCAAAAATTATAAAACCTAGCGTAAAGCTGAAGTTATATACAGATTTTGGAATCATAGACTATTAAATTATGCATAATTTATTATCGAAATTGATATTGCAATAAGCATTTTTATAACCGGAGATATCCAGCCACTTTATATTGTACGAACTTTTTTATGATAAGTGATGTTAATTTAATGGTTTCTGACAAATGATTCCAAATATTCACATTAATTTATTAAAGGTTTTATTATAAAAAATACATGGCGTATTGTGTTCTTACTGGAAATTTTATAACCTTACCATAAATTTAAAACGGTTCCGCGTTATATATTTTTTCTGTTAACAGACATGTTCTAATTCCTTTTCTGTATATTTATTGACTCTAATGATAACTATTACATTTAAAATAGTAAAACGTTTCCGCATTGCGAGAAAAAAATATATAGTGCAGAGCGATAGAAATCAAAATAAGTAATTGTTAAAAAATAATAAGTTTATTTTTATACAAATGGTTGGTAACATCGCAAACTATGAATTTCATTTCATTGATATTTTGAAGCGTAGGTGCCTACTGGTGTGTTTATTGCTGAATACATGTTTAAGTGCATTTGTATGTTCTTGCCACAGGTAATTGGTGTCCAACTAAGTGCAATGAGTTGCAGAATGCATATCGTTGAGCAGAGCGCGAGTCGCTAGTTCCGCAATATAGGGGTGGTTATTGGTCGATCGTTCTTGCTCTAATGTCGTGCACTGGTTCGGAACGTATCGATCGGTGGTCCGAGTGAAGGGTGGTCGCCCGTAATGCTGGTTAGTGTAAAGCATTACGATATATGTATTTCTCATTTTTCGACATATTGCATTCTATGTTTGTGTAAATTTAGTTACGTGTTTAACGTCATTAAGCAACATTTTTGTGGCTATTGAAAAGTTTCTATTCAAACCAATATATCTTGCATATTTTTATATATAAAGTTATACTTAATCATTAAATTTCTTTCTATTTACATAGAGAATGCTACTTAATAATTAAAGCATTTTCTTATCTTAATACTTCTTGGATATATTTCGAACCAGATTTTTGGTTTAAAAGAGGGAATAATACTTATAGAGACTTAGTCCGAGCTATTGAACTTATAATCACGAAATTCAGGAAAGAGGTGTATTTCTTTAAACCCGTAGATAACAACTAATCGAGTGAAAAGACATAAAATGTCTTTTCATAAATTTTAGAATTATAATTTTATAAAAAATAATCCGTTCCAAATAATATGAGCTGTTCTGTTCTCTGTTACAAAACGAAAGCCGCTTGAGATAAACAGTAGTCCGTTATAGTTACATCAAAATAACATTTAAAAGAATTGTACAAGATAATGAAATCAACAAAATGTTCCAGAGTATATAACACTAATTGTCATATTGTTCGTGATAAGCGTTTTTACGTTACACGATTGTGTCATACAGTTCTGTAATCGACTAAAGTCTATAATCATTTAGCATACTGTTAATGAATTGACCGTAAATAATTAATATATACAAAGTGATTATATAGAGATAAATCTCTTCCGGTAGCATAAAATTTCTTTATCAATTTTACCTCTAAATGTGGAAAAAAGGAGCGAGTAGAATTAAAGATATTTTTTATTCACTCGGTGAGGAAAATAAAATATATTTTAAATATACTTAGACGGATTATCAGGAAATAAAATCGTGAAGTTAACGTTAATTTATTTTACCGCTGATTGTAACGCAGAATTTACGTAGTCGTTGTGGGTATTCATTTTAAATGGTAATTCAATGTGGCAAGCGAGTTTTTGTACCTTTTTTCCTTGTGGCTTTTTCAAACGTCACTTTTATATGTCTTTATCAATTAAACGCCATGCAACAAAAAGAATGTCCTTATTTTGTCCAACTTGCTTTAATTTCATCCTCACTCAGTTCGCTTTTGATTAAGTTCGGTAAGGTACGGAGTGTATACACGCTGTAACACGCCGTGCGCCACACACAGGTTTATGTTTGATCTCAACTGGATACACGGGTCACCTACAATGCGAGATTATATTGGGTGGGCCAATAAGTTTTTAACTCCACTTATTCTTATAAAAAAACCCTTTAAATGATACAAAGAAATTAAACTAAATTATACTATATAAAGAAATTAAATATAATAATATTTATCTACGAATTACCGACATGTGGTAGAGAGTTAGACTATATCTTTAACGTAAATATATAGTGACAAAATAAAAAAAATTACAAGATCTTTTTAAAGGTTTGCATATAGTCGATTTTTTTTTAATTTTGTAAATAATTGATCAGAGCTCTAGATGTGCGATACCTGATGGCCTAATGTCAGGTTAACGAGGTAGATAAACTAGTAAATCCCAACCCAATTCCTGTAATTTTGACGATTGTAATATACGTCATCATGGAGAAAATAAACCCTGTTCCGCTTACTATTTACCTTTTTAGCTGATCGATCTAACTTCCGACACTAAATTGCTGTATTCACCGTAGATCCTTCCCGAAGTCTGGATTCAACTTCAAATTAATAATACTCTTAATATTCCACCAGCAGTTCAGCATTACTGTTGTGGTATTCGGCACAAGTATCGTTACTGAAACTCTTATTTGTCTTTCATTGTCTGTTTTAATTACGAATTACTAACTATCATAGCCAATCAACCAATTACCTTTCAATATCAGTTATTGTGACATGTGAATTACAATATTAATGAGGCGACAGTGTGTGTTGCCATCCAAAGAAACGGAGTCTGTCAGTTTCTGTGGTTCTCTTTTCTGATTTATGATCACGGACCCATAATAACTAGAAAAGTAGAGGAATAAATCGTAAATTATGTTACAGATAACTGAGAAGAGTGTTCCATCACGTTCCATGACAGCAACGGCGTGAACTATCCAAATTCTTAAGAGCTACGTCGATACGTGAAACAGCTAGCTAATCTCAACATCAAGAGAAGAACTACGAATAAGGTTTAGAAAGAAGTGTTGAAGATCAAAATAGGGGCATAGTAATGATTAGTGAATTTTGAGTATTTATTTCAGAAATTTACGCGAACTAAATCAATGGCCAGTGCAATCGACCAGCACGAGATAAATAGACATTTTAAGATAAAAAAATACGTAATAACTACGTTGGTTGACCGAATTGACTTCATAAATATATTGAAGACTAGCTGCACATAAGTTCCGCAAAAGTGCCTTTTGCAAGGCCGTAATAATCGTTTTATATTAATTTTATTATATAATATTTATTATTCATTTTATTGCTAGGCATGTCAACAACTTCACAAAGTACTCTTAAAGCAGCGCCACGTAATCCATGTCACACGTCTTGCTGTATGAATATATAATTTATTTTATAAGTAGTTTATGCAATCTATTTATGTAAGAATCATATTTTTCGGGAAAAACGGGTCAGGGCATAATATTTAATTTATAAAGTACTAACAAAATAAAAAGTTTAAAGAAATTTTCTGTAGAGGTTTTTGAGAAAATCTATATTTTATTTACTATTTTTTTTTGTAGTGCCTACGACAGACAAAAACAAAAAAAAAATAATTGTCTTTTTGTGTTATTTACACTTAATTATAATCTTGCATTCAATTTCAGCATTTTAATCCACAGAATGATTTTAATTTCGATAATCCTCCGATGCATTGGCCAAACTATTAAAACAAAATCTGATGATTGATGTGTGTCATCATTAATTTATTCCTATCATTTTCATATTCATATATTAAAACGTGAAAATCGTTTATATCAAATAGTGAAAACAAACAGCTTTATATTGTTTAATGTTTAGTAGTTGGATTTGTTTAGAATAAACCACATTGACAAGTTTTTAATAGCTATTTATAGCATTGAATGCTAGATCGTGATTCTAACGTACTGAAATTATGCAACTTCGGAGTATTATAAACTATATTCTGATATCTTCTTTCTTGGTTTTTAATTATCTTTCATTTAAATTTTGGCCACATAATTTATTTCCATATTTGGGTACTGGCAAGCTGTTATTAAAAGATACGAAAGTACGAAATAATACGGGCCTTAACTTGATCACTAAATCGTATAAAAGAAGAAGTATCAGTAGTAGGATTTGGTGCATCGTTAAGATGCACCAATTCCTATGCCTAAATAATTTCTGTAACTGAAATTAGATACACTGATAAAAATATTTGATAAATATGGCTGGAATGGAAGGAAAATATTGTTTGTCCTATCCTACCCCTTTAAAAAAACGACATGAAATTTCGAATGTTAGTAAGTAATTATAAACAATCAAAATGTTATATTGTTCCTTTGTTTGAAATTTCGGCATGTATAAGAATCGGTCACGTTTCGCATCAGGTGCCTTCCTAAGCGTAACATCTTGCAACTGTAAGAGGCATGACGGAACTTTTCCTCCGCGTTCTCCGTCACATGATTGAGGGCCCGTTCGCGGTCAGCACCCGCGTCGAGGGTTGAAGGAAACGATGAGTCCCCGGGGTCGTCGACCGCGGCAGCTGCCGGCGCTAGGCCGGGTGCATCGCGCGCCCATTGTGCCACTCCTCGTCCATCACGCGTGGTGATGGCGGCACCGCACGCAGCCCTGACCTGCCCGGGTTCTATTGTTAATCTTTTTATTTATGTGACGCACCGTGGGGTATTACGATTCTTGCAGTGTAACTGAAGATGCGTTTGATTAATTTTTTGTTCTCTTTTATGTGGATTCTGAAACGGATCATGAAACGGACTAAAAAAATAGACGTAGTACGTGAATTATTGTCGTTAACTTTACTATTTTATTTTAATCACATAAATAAAGCTTCATATACAAATGTTTCAGGAATTCTAGATTTTCGATTTTAAATCGTTCTCTGTATTTCAAGTTTCAAATATTTTGATAAAGGTTCAATTTAAGTTTCAATATGATAAATCTGAAATAGCTACAAAAATATTAACTACAAGAATATTAACATTAATACAATCAAACCCAATTATTTGCCCGCGTAAATAATTAACCGCAAAGCATTTCACTCTTGTTTAAAACTATATCAAAAGAACTTGGCGTCTCTATTCTTTTCTGAAATAAATTGTCATCGCTCATCTTACGCTCATGCTGTGCTCTCTTTGTGGTTCGAGAGAGAAATTAATCTGAAAAAAAGAAGATTACTCAGATACTAAAAATCAGCAATCTTCGCTGCTTGATATGTGATTATAATCAAAGTGTAACTTTTTTTAGTACGTAGCGCGGAGGTGGATGATTATTCAAACTTAAGTTAGAAAGGTGTCTCCGTTAATTGCAATAAAAGAACTGTTCGATTGATTGCTTTTAAGACATACTGTTTCACATATACCGAAGCGCTTTTACTTTGTATTGAATTATTGTATTGAATTTCGGGGCCAAACAGCCCGAAATAAATACTGTAGTTGAGTAAAGAGAGTGGATTACATTATAGCAATGTATTATTTGATACATTAGCAAATTTTGTGTTCACGTCACTTACATTCTTATGGCATTTCTATATTTAAATGAAATAAATAATTCAGATCTTAAATTGTTTATAAACGTATTAGAACTTGTTAGGCCCTTTTTTACGATTGTTAATTAATTTTACTTAAATTACAGGTAACACATATATTTCTGTATAAAGTTTTATTAATTGACTTTTTGCATGATGCATAATTTAGTCTCGGCCACTTTGACGCATAACTTAACAAATCGTTCCAATGTACGATTTTTAATTCAATGTTAGCACATTATAAGGTATCATCTAGAACACAATTCAATTAAAATTGTCGGACCCACAAACGAGTGATAAATCCTTCGGTCATTTTAGAATTCATTGTGGGAAATCCAAAATAAAATTTAATGAAGTAAGATCATTTTGTTCACAATAACACCTGACTAGTCTAAGGGTGTATATAACAAAGGTGCAACCCTCTCTCATGACATGTGCAAAACACAATAGAAATATGTTGTCAACGCTCTGTCGCGCTACGTTCAATAAAATATGGATGAAATTGTTACTGTATAAAATGTACGTTTACACTAAGCTAGTACGATATTTTGTGCTATGAAATCATTGCCATTATCGACCAGATGCTAGATTTGGTAAAAATAAAAATTACAAAATAGTTACATTAATGTTTTCTTATTTAGCTCTGATTAAAATTTCGAACCAAGTTTTAGGTAGTGATTACCTGATACTGAGATACAACAAATTGACAGCAGCTCTGCTGTCATAACTTATTAAGGATTTATTTTATAGTAGAATATGTAAATACAGTGTAAATCGATAAATAGGAAAAGAATCGGAATCTATTAATTTAAATAAATAAATTGTTTATTTTGGTGAAAATAATGACAAAAGACTCAGAAGGGAAGAAAGAGAAGGACTAAGCTTACATAACTGGTTTCAATTTTGAGTCATTGACTTTTTTATTTGTATAGTGACTCTTGCGATGAATTATAAATTAATATTGTTTCGTGTTAACATAATCATGTAGCTGGGACAAGGGGAGCAAGATTGTTGAGTGGCGTAGATACTGACGTTGGTAAATCTCACAATCACAACTGCTTCTTTTGCTCGTAATTTATAGCTTACTCTTCTTTACGACTTGTGCTATCAAGCTTTTTTAATAAATGTCGTCTTTTCTCATTTTCCAAGTTATATTTTTTATTTATTTTTATTTATAATAAATATAGTAATAAAACAATTGTACAGCCTTGCATAGATGAGACGCCTTTTCTATGGCAATTGGCGTGCGCCTCGCAAATAAGCAGAACCCCTCTTTAATCCTGTCGTGTGTTAACGCTCTTTCGTTTATTAGTATTAATGGAATTGTGTGTGGCATTCGTAATATTCAGCGGACACAACTGTCGCAGCCTCGTCGGCAGATGCGTGTCGAATCAAACTTAATTTCTATTTCGGCGGCGTTCCCTAGCGACCCCGTCTGCTGCAAGGCGTGTATTTACGTTTAGGTCATACGTTGCATGACTGACGTCTGTGACCCGACTTTGTTTGTGTAAAATTTGGATTATATCGCTTGGAGTTCTTTGTACGAACCGTACGGCGGTTGTAAATAAAGTTTACATGATTCCTACGTATTTCACGAACTTTAAGACGTATATATTATTATATATGAGTAGCCTCCCACTAAATTTCGTGAAACACAAACCATTTTCAAGTTTTAGCAAAAAAGATTGTAAACTTTTCAAAATAAAAAGATTGATACCACTTGCAAATGAAATAAAATAACCGTATTCTTTTATTATATTTCACATCCACACAGATTATATTTGTCATGTTTACGTAGGTGTTTTGTTTACAATAGTTACGTACGCTTACGGAAAATACGCACGTTCACTTTAGTACGGCTTGTTATAGGTTAAAAATAGAACAGCTTGTGGAATGTTTGTCGTATATTAGCGCCTATGAAAATTTATAATGAGATCGAATTTCCCGGTGTAGTATTTGAGAATTTCTTAAATATTCATTAATTCGCATTTATATACCATTTTTATAAACTATTTATAGTGACAATAAAAAGTTGTATCTTTAATATAGTTTGATAGAGGCTGGCTTTAAATAAAAAAATTAAGACAGACGCATACACGTATATACATACATACATAGACACACACAGACACACACACAGACACACACACACATACACATATATATATATATATATATATATAAATATATATATATATATGTAATATATATACACACACTGTAATATATACTGTAATATATATACGTCAACTACATTCCTATGAAGTATTGTTTGTAAAAAAAGCCATAAAAAATAAGCATATATCATGTGAATTATGATCGTTAATATGCGTTTAAGTATTTTCGTTAAAAATATCTAACATCTCGCTCTTTGTTACTTTGAACTTTTCACTAAATTTAAATAGAAAATATAATTGAAATATTAGCAGCTTGTCCCAATCGATCTAAATATTAAACAACATTCGATATTCACTTACTAGATGAAAAATCTCGGTTATATTTATATAAGGTAGTGATGGTAGGACGTGAAATGAAGTGCGTTTTAATGAGAGTAACAAAGAATAAACGAACTGCACTTCATGCAGGGGAGTGAAACGTGGCTTTCGCATAAAAAAAATGAAGCTTAATGCAGTTAGTTGCATTGAGATCTGTGGGAAGTTAGGAGTGACTGCATATACGATAAGTTTAACTGCATAAAGTTCATATCGTTCCGGGTGCATTGAGAGTGTTTTTTTAATTAGAGCGTCTTCGTGGTACTGAAGAGCCAATGCGTACAACAATGCTAGAGTCGATAGCGAAGGGACGTTCGGAGAGCGCGGCAGCCTCCTCCTAGGTCGTTTATTCGATGATTCGTTTTAATTTAACAAAGTTGTTTTAAATTTTAAGCAAATAACTATCCATCTTTCTAAATTACACAATATAACTAGAAATATAATAGCAATGACTCGTCATCGCCTGGATACTTTTCAATTTGCCTCACCACGTATTGTCAATTCTGTTTTCATTAATTTAACTAATTATAATTGTAATTATAATATAAAATAAATGAATGACTAAATTACGTTAAATTGCAAGGGATTCATTAATTCAATAAAATTTTTTTTCTTAATATAGAAAACTATTGTGATATCTGTTTTTATGCAAATATATATATTTAATGTAAAATTTGGTTAGGTATTTCTTTTTGTAAACGTAATATGTTACTCGTTAAGATGGGTCTGTTTTCATTTGATTGTTTGATAATATATTGTTTTCGTTTAATAATTGAGGTAATCAAGTAAAAGTAGTAAATGAAGAAACAGTTTCCCGATTTCTAATTGCTCTATAATCAGAGGAAGGTTGACAGTATAAATAAAATAATGGCAGGCGTGGCCAGATGTACGAGTGGATCTCCACTGTGTCTTTTAATCTATTAGTTAAAACCAAAAGAAAGCCATCGGTGCTATATCGATTACTGCATAATTTCATAGCTCGTAGTTATGGAGTGACAATGTGTACCGACAGGTTCACCCCGTTATCGATGTCCACCAATGCGGGGATGCAATGCAGCGCACTGCGTGGAGTGTTATTGAAACTAGGTCCCGTAGAGAGCGAGGGGCTTTGCCGCGGAAGCGCGTGCGGTGCAATGCAAACAATGACGTCATAACTGGAACACTACGCAGCGTACGCTGAGCCGCTGCGGGAGTTAGGGTGACTCTCGTGGAAAGGCGCGTCAGCTATTGAAATATTCCAATTTAAATGATCTTTCTTTTGTCCTTTTATTATCGGTTACGTTAATATCTTCTCTTATATGTACTTGTTACATAATTCAGTCAACGTCGTTGTAAGGTTATTATTAAATCGTTTGAAACGGAATATTATGATTAGTCTAACATTCTCATTCTAACGTAAAACGTAATCTTACCATAAGTCAGTATCACAACGAGTTATAACAGTGCGTTAACTATAATATAAAATCCTATAATATAAAATCCTCATCCTTTTAGGACCACTGTTGGTTTTCTCTCAATAATACCAATACTATCGACGTTTTTAATACAACAAATAAAAGTGTTTACAATTTGAACGCTCCTTCTAGAGTTTAACTTACTTTCAATCGATAAAATATCGATAAATCACACATCGCCGTGTGTCTTACTATTGACCATCCTGGAGTTGTGACGACAGATGTAATTATAACTCGCACATACATAACTTACAATATAGCTCTGAAAATTATACCAATTTTTAATTTTTAGAAATATTTGTTATGATTGAAGTATGTCTTTAAAAAATGGCATACGTCTCTGTTCACTGGTCTGAATGTACGAGAATACATTACACGTCGCAATTTGGTGATTCATTTTTTTGTCAATTGGTTGACTATCGGAAGCAAGCCTTTACAAAATGATTTAGCAAATAGTTTAAGTTTTATAAACCATTTTCCACCAAAATTCCATTTTTCCTACTTTGCGACTATTTTCGCCCTCTGTTTTATACAAATCTTTTTGCCCCTCATTTCTGCTTTATGTTATTTTTACTAAGTTACTTTTATTACACGTCTAACTTAATCTTACTTGTAACTTAGTTTTCAGGACTTAGTCTAGTTGTAGGAAAAAGTAGTTTATTAATACTTCCCTGATTTTTCGTTACAATTAGCTCATGTAAACTTATCGCATCACATATATGTATACAAAAAACGAAAAAAATAATTTTAATAAAGAATGCGGTGTGTGAACTTTTGGTTTTACTAAACAGTTACCAACATTTAAATACATTCGTTTGAAATAATAATAAAGATAGCAAATTTGTAATTTTCCGACAGACATTTTCACATTTACTAATGGCGATATCCTTCGTGTCTACTCATACTATATGTGTAGGACCTGATTGTATGTATTAATATCTATACATTATAAAGTACGTTTTATATAGAGATACATATATATATATAGCGACACTCGGTTTACTATCATGTTTACTTCATAATTACGTCCTACAAAAATAACCGAGATATTTTTCTCGTGACTCACGTTTCATTGCATTTACAAATGTCAAGTAATCTAACATAACTAACATTGCACCCTACATGACTGCGAGCGCATGAGCGTGCATGCCGTCCTGCATAAAGCCTCTCGACACAGGTAGGGAAACTCTCGCGCTACCCATCCCCTACACCCACGCGTTCCCGCCCAACAAGACAGCCCGCCCGCCTTACGCGCTCTGCCCAGCCGCATCTACGCGCTTAGCGGTGCGTTGCTGCGGAATCGCCTGTGTTAGCGTAATCTGAATAGCGAGCGAGATATTGAAAATCTTAGTTGCGCATGGAATATTGATACGAATATGTATGGTACATTTTTTGTTGCGGCGAGTCGTCTCCTTAAAGTTATTATCATAGATTTATCACAATTAAGCGAAAATGTTAGTTCGGTTTGAAGAAATTTTTGTAAGTTACTATTTTGTAAGTAAGTACTAACATTTCTTTAATTTCTTTTATTGACGAAGTTACTATTATATACTTTTATATACAAAGTTACCTATTTTGAATTATCTTTACAATTACCAAAAGAATAAAAAGAAATACCTCCGTTATCGATTTGTTAATTTAATAAATTATAATGTACATACTTTCTTTTTAATATATGTTTAATTTTAACAAGATTACGGATGCAGAATTTGTGTTAGCTCTACACAATCATGTTGGTACTTTAAAACTCTTTTTTAAATATATTTAGATTTTAATACGAAGCAGACTAAATGTTTGAACAAACACTTCAAGGTCAGTTTATAAATGGGTGGCAATTGAAAATTTCGAATTATTTCCGTAAATTTTCGTCAAAAACAAGAGAATATAAAGTGCCTCTTATATAATTTAAGTTATATAAAAAGTTGCTACATAGCGTGCGTGATAAAAAGATCAATATATGGAAATGAATGTTTGGATTGATATGTATTAATTGATAAATTTTAAACCATTCAAAAGGTTAACGTAGTGAAACATTTGTAATGAGATCAACTTAAGATTCAAAAAGCCAGAATTAATAAATTTAATATCTTATTCCACTATATTTGACTCATTCTTTTGTTTAGACAAGAGATCACTAACATTTTGCTAAAATAAATGTTTATTTCTTTTAAAATCACATGTAATGTGGCTGAGCTCGTAATTTTCGAATGCACCTAAAACTCCTAACAATAATTACAAAAACAAACAGAAAAAACTTCTTAAAAAGCCTAATTGTTTGCTTCTTAGAAATTTAGAAGATATTCACATAAGCGAAGCTGCGATAACTTCATTAATGTTATAAGAAAAATTGTAGCTAATTTCGTTTCGTAAAAACATAAAAATGCTTCTTATTCTATTCGTTTTCCGGAAACCCCAAACCAAGAAAAATATTTTACGATCAAAGCCGAATTATAAAAACGGTCTATTAAAATATAAAAAGCACCACAATATTTCCCTAAAACCGATATCAAATCTAGATTCGCAGATCAAATTTATAACAACGCAACGTAGTACTCGGCTAACCATAAACTTTTATTAACTACATACATTTTAGTCCTATTATTGCGTATAGAATCGTATATTACATGTATGACAAGTATATAAATAAACACATACATACATTGCACGGAGCGCGAGTACATAAACACAAACTCACAAATATAAGCGGGACAGGGGGTGAATGATAGAGCATGTGCCATAATAAACACCACTACGACGGAGGTGACGGCGCGGCAAAGGGCGGGCGCGCGTACGTGTGTACGTGTAGGGCGCGCACACACGCAGGCCGCCGTGGGGCGACGTTGCGCGATCTACGCGGTCCGCGATTCGCGCGCGACCCAGAGCGCGCCGTCACGTGACTGCTAAACTTTCGTGGCGGGGCTTTCGGCCGCCAGCTTTCGTCGTTCATTCATGATTGAGCGACGGCGCGCGTTGGTGCGGCGGGCGCCGTTTCGCTGCTTCGTGTTGTTGTACTTTCTAGTACAAATGCAGAAGCACGTTGTCAATTAATGAGCTCGCATGAGATATGGTTTTTTGATTAGCCTAATGATCATCAAGGAACATTTGTAAATTTATTATTTTTAAAAGCGTTGAATTTTTTTTAAAATCATGTTATATCCAGAGGCTAAATCAATTTGTCACTTCTTATGGAGACGTGTGTATTAAAATATTTCCATAAATGTATCCTCATTTTAAATTATTTGTACAAAAAATATTGCTATTTTACGCGGCCATACTTAAAAAAAAAACGAATTGAAATAAATTTATCGTAATTTATCTAAAAAAGCGAAAAAGTAATAATTACTCATTTTGAAATTCAAGTTGTAACATGAGTGAAGCTTTTTAAACAAACCTATATAAGGCGTATAACAAGGCGAGTTTAGCATTTTTACCCTCTTACCATTACGCACGCACAATAACGAAGCTAGGCAGATCGACAACTATCCCTACAGGAGCGCACCGATCGATAGCGACTCCAACACACAGGCACGTGCGTGCATAGCGGAGCACGCACACACGCACCGCTGCAAACGCACGCACGCACTAATGACGAAGCCCTCCACGTTATACGGCTCGATTCATCCAAAAGGATGATAATTTCTCCAAGTGAATATCAGAAGGTGGTGACGGAGTTCGCGCGTAGCGCGCCGCAGGTGAACGCAATGACGCAAATTTCAATCGTGACAATTCCGCATATTCCTTCAGAGGTGATTTTCGTATTTGAAAAAAATGTGGCATTCAAACAAAAAAAAAGTGATTGAATTGGTGTAGGGAAGGAGGTGGACGTCGTCCATATTGTCTGTAATCTAGATTTGTTAAAGATAATTTTATAATTATATATAATTACATACCATAATTAATTTTGTGATATGACGCTTGTAAATTATTTAAAATTAATTTATTTCAAATGTCTTATTCCGTTCTAAAATTAAACAAAGAAGAGATTTTGTAAAAAAAATTGTTTATAATATTTCTTTGCTTCTTTTTAAATTGGTGATTGCTGCCCGTAGCTTTTTTCTTTTTTTTCTCATTTAGGTAATCCCAAAATTATAACGTGAAATAAGTTATTTTTTAAATTCTACTACACATTTGCTGACCACCCTATATGACGAAAAACGTTAAAGCTTTATAAAATTTTGTCTTCGAAATGCCTAGTCTTAAATATTTGCTACGTTTCTCATTCTTCTTTATCGAGCTAGTTTAATTTTTTTCTTTCAATATTTCATTTTTCAATTTTTATACTTTTCTCGTTGGTAAAATTACTTTGTTTCGTAAACTTAAGTACAATTTCTAACACAATAAATATTTTTTATTAGATGAGTCGTATTTAAGTGAAAAGAGAAGCGCTGTGTAGTATATTATAGTGTAGAATTATGTCTATAATAAAATCAGAAGAGAATACGCCACTCATCTTTGAAAGAAAGATTCTTCGATTAATTTTTGGAGCGGTTAACGAAAATAATATCTGGAGAACCTTATATAACAATGAAATTTATACTAAACATGGTCAAGCAAACATTTTGAGAGTAATCAAGTCCTACAGAATCAGATGGTTGGGACACGTTTTTCGACGGACAGATCTAGACTCAGTTAAAAAACTGACGTTCGCGAAGATTGAAGGTACAAGGAGAAGAGGAAGGCCACCTAAAAGGTGGTTGGACAGTCTAGAGAAGGGCTTAAAAATTTTGGGAGTCAACAGGTGAAGGAACCTTGCATCATATCATGTATATTGCCTGAACGGAGCAGATTGGGAAAGCCTTGGCCTGCACCAGGCTGTAGTCCTGACAAAGAAGAAGAAGAATTTTGTCTACATAAATAAATTTAAAAAATGCAAAAAAATTCAAGGATAAACGAAATAAGGTTTTTTTTATATTTTATGTGTTACTATCATTTGTACTTACGCGTAACTGCCAGTTAAACAACAGAAGTTTTGCTTTTAGTATATACATATTTTTGAGACTTATAGCTTTAAAAATTAACCTGCCCAGCAAATGTAGTTTAACATTCAGTACTCATTATCTGACTTAAATCGACTGAACGTTACATCGTAATTAAAAAAAGTGAGGGAAATAGATTGTTCGACTATGTGGAACACTAATTTGTGCTACTTACTTTTCGTATGTTTGTGGTCGAAGCATTTAAAATGAATGCGGACAAACGTCATCTTCCTTCTCCCTCCTCCGTAATTATTAACACGGATAATAAATTTGCCAATTAATTTCACCAAATAATTTTATTTGTTATATAATATTTTTAATTAAATACCTTTACTAATATATTAATAATATACTTAAACTAATAATCGCAACAAAGACGAATAATGAAGTGCAACACGCTGTACACCGCTTATATACACACAGTACATGTGCACTGTAAACGAACGGAGGGGAAGGAAGTGGGATTATACGATGCATTTACGCACAAAATGCATGCGTCAAAGCTCCGTCCAAAGGTTGCCGCTGGAAAAAGCACCCCCATGCGTGTGGACTCACATGCACTTCTATCTATAAGCGCTTCTATCGATGTACGATATGGCGTTCTCGCCTAGCGGCTGTCTATTGTGCGCGCTTCTATTGCCCGTCAAGTATCAGATGTGTGCTTATTACGAGCTTAATGATGCATACGTAGAAGCGGGTTTGCGCTGGGAATTTAGGGCGACAATGCAATGAGCAGGTCGATAGATAAATGTACAGGATTGTAAATGAAAACTATTCGTATTAAAAAGCTCTACGCGGCGGAAGCATAAATTTATAATGATTTATGTTTAAATATTTTGAATCAGTACATTGCCGCTTGTGAATCGGATATACGCTACTTGAAAATATTGAAGGAATACTAAACATTTTGAAAATGTTGAGTTTGTTCAGAAAGCTGTAACTCCGTTGAAAATGATCTAAAAGTATTGAATGTATTATCAATTTTATTGCATAATCGTTTTAAGTGTCGTAAAGTAGATACTTTAAGCTTTTCAAAACCCATTATAATAAAAAATAGCGGTAGAACGATTTTTTTTTCAAATTAAAGAGAGATAGTTCTATCTACAAAGTTCGTAAATATTTTAAAGAAAAAATAATTCCAGGTTGTGTAGAAATTTAAAATTTCTAAAAAAATTTGGAAACTAGAAAGCTTCAGCTAAAGAATCTGTTTATTTCTTGCCACCACTTTAACGGAGTTATAGCATTTTGAAAAATAACCAAAATTTTTAGTGTTTTCGTTATTTTTTTTAAAATAGTGTATTTACTAATCAAAGTTTTACACTTTCTAAGTATAAACATGTTCCTATACATTCGCATCCAGGAACCGAGATGTTCAAACCCATTTGTTTATTATATTATTAGAAACACTATTCTTTTCATTTAGCGTCAGCAGTGAACACATGTCTTACATGTACACTCATAAAAACTTAACACGTAACTCAAAATGTACTCAAAATACTAATAAAGTCTTTGGCAATTAACGCTGTAGATTGCCCCACGGATACTTATATTCTTATGTGAAAATATTTTAGATAACTAAAAGTAAATTACAAAATATTTGCAAATTAACTTTTGTATTTGTAGAAAGTATTTTTAGAAAATAATGCATATATCTAATCGACATTACCTAATCTTTTTGTAGTTTTTATTTATAAATCAAAATGAGTTATTTTAACCGCAATAGCCGCAGCAACCTTTACCCTTAGTGAGTGGTGCAAGTGTATAGGTAGCTAGACAGCAGACTCCTGGCTCGGGGCGAATGAGTGGAGTGCGGTGGCGTGTACCATTGATCTAGTGCCCTAGCGAGCCAGCGAGCGAGGCGCGGCAGCGAGGGCAACTCGCGGAGGGCGGCGGCGGGGCGGGGCGTCACTTGTGTGCATGAGGCGTAGAGATGAGTTTAAAGCTTGGCTGCTGAGTTAATGAGGATAAAGTTATGAGTTGTAAAGTGGTGGGCTCTACGTTTCGGAAAATAATAAATTCCGTTGTAAGTTAGAAGCTTCATTGGCAAAAAAATGTAGCTAATTAATGGTAGTGCGTCGTAGTTTGAAACATTATATTAACTAGTGTGTATATATTATATGTTAGTGGACCGATTCGGGAGATTAGAGTTCACGAGATCTGCAAGTCTAGAAATCCTTGAAAACTTTATTTATCTGGGTTCCAGCATTTCCAACAAAGGTAGATGCGAACAGAAAGTGAGTCATCGAATAGGCATGGCGAAAAGTGCAATGACCCGCTTAGGTAAAGTACGTAAAGGTAGGAACATATCCAGACTTATCAAATTGCGTTCAATAAGAACTCTGATTTTGTCCATCTTTCTTTATGGCACTGAATCGTGGACGCTAAAAATGGATGACCGTAAAAGAATCAACGCAATTCGAAATGCCCTGTTGGAGGAAGATGTTCAATATCTCATAGATTAAACATAGAATCAACGTCTTAATTCTGAAAGAGCTTGGAATCAAGTTGGTCTACCATCTGTATCAGGAGAGTTCCCGAATACTTCGCAATCATTGTGCGAAAACCTGCCGACAGTATTAAGAAGCTGATTGTCACCGACATGGTTAAAGGACGGAAATCGTGTACACGATGCACTAGACGATGGATGGACAACCCTGAGAATAGAAACCTACGACAGATTATTATTACAGAGAAGGTGTTATCAAAAGAGAGCTACGATTCTCAGCAGTGATCGACAGACTCGAGAAGAAGAATATATATACATACACATAATAAAATTGTAACACAGTGAATTCTGTAATTGAAAATATTTAAAAAAAAGTGACTGATTTAGCATATAGAATGATAATGGAAGTCGGAAAAACTTTTTTTTAGAATTTTTGTCTGTCTGCTTGTATATTAATTTGAGCGGGTATCATGCAAAATTTACTACACGAATTTTGATGAAATTTGGTATGGTAATAATATATACGCAGGAGCAACATATAAGAGAAAAATAAACAAAAAATGTTTTTTCCTAATTATATGCGAACGAAGTCATAAGCACAGCTAGTATTATATAAAAAGGATGAAATAAAAAAAAACGAAGTGTAATTGGGACGTGTAAATATTATGAAATATCTTTAGTTCCCAATCTTCATATCATAGACAAGATTGAGCAATGAGGGTATAAATTTTTTTTTTGCTTGATTTAAAAGTTCCTAAAAATATTTGGTTCAAAATCTCAAAAGACCCAAAGCGGAAAATGGCTCGATTAAAATGTTTCAAATTTTGATTTGTGGAAGTATATATGAAAGACGTATATAAACTAGATTCAGAAAAAACAACCTTAAACTTTTTTATAAAAATATTTGTCTATAAGGTTCGCGTGTTCGGTGCTCACAATATATTATATGTCCTTTATTTAGTTTTGTTACTTAAAGCTAAAATCGAATATTAAGTAAAATTAAAATTAAAAGGATTAAAATTCCTGCCGGCCTTACAGCACGAAGTTAAAAAAACATTGCATCACAAAATCATCGCAGATATGATAAAATAATTGTGAAAATAAATATTTTGTAGTTTTTTCTCATTTTATATCGATCGCTTATTTTGTTATTTGGACGAGGCGAAAATTATAAACGAACAAAATTAATTTTCAAATGTGACCAGTGGAATACGATAATTCGACCGACTCGTCGGTCGTATCTCGCATTTGAATACGGTTACGAAAACACGCGATGACGCTTGTTTTTCTCAACGCCGCTATTTTCCATTACCCTGCGCATTTTGCTTTGCAATGCCAATTTCCATGAATCGACAAAATGTTCTATTTATTTATTTTTCTTCAAGCGATGACCGTGAATTGTGAGTACCGAGTTCGAGGAGTGTTGAAATTGTTAATTGTGAAAATAAATTACGAGTTGAGTGTCGTCACGTTTAAAACTTTTAATATCGTAAATGTGGGACACATCTTTGTATTCAAAACTTGTAGTTTGCACTTTAATAGACATATATTTTATCAATACATGTTAGATTGTATTACAGGGGAAGGCATTTGTGGTAATAAACTGAATCATTAATTGTAGTACCTACCTATATGAAAAACGGGCATTTGTCGATATGAATTTCTTATTGACTATAACTGAGTTATAATAAAGTAATATAATATTAACGATTAACGGGGCATTTTTCTATATTTTCACTTACTATTACTATTTAAATACTTACTTACGTTTTGTTACTCTAAAGGAAAAGAAAATATTAAAAAAAAACAAATTAAAGAAATTTATTTCTTTAAGAAGGAGAGAATGAGGTAGAAGAATTAAGAATACTAAAAAATGGTGAATACAAAAACTATGTTATATTATTTAAATAATTTGTGGATTGTGATTTGTTATAAAATAACGCTTCATCAGATACGACATACACACACACACACACGCACACACACACAAACACATATATATATATATACATATATATATATACATAAAGCGTTGAATTTGAAGTTATTATAAAATTATGTAACTAAATTGCAGGGCAACGTTTTCGCTGTTTACATTATTTCGGAAAATCAGTATTATTACATAAAGTTTGGGAACAGCCTATATGGTCGACAGTGTCGAAGCGCCGCACACGGAACTAGGAACTTGACCTGATAAAGATACGTGCTGAATTATGCATCGGCAAATGTCGTGATTCAATCATTCAGGAGTCACTGGACTTGAGGTTTCGTTTTATTCTATCGTCAGATTTCAATGTTAACGTGAATTACCGTAGAGCCTGTTTAAAACAAGCGATGCGAGATTGAGATGAAGTTTCAGACAAATTTATAATTTCGTTAGTAATACAGAATGATTTGTTGGGCGCAATGGTCAAGGACAATATTTATCTGAATAGAAAATTTTATTGGTATATTATTTGACTGATGCATCCATAAAACGAGAATCAATTCAACAGGTTTTGTTAGACTTAAGGATAATTTCTTTCCCGAAGAGTAAAGGCGTTTCTGGCAATTAAATTAGCAAATTTCTTTAAACCACTGAAGATCTACACCAAATAAATATTAGTGCGAGTTAAAAGACTTCGTCCGAATGTTGAAGTTAATAAATCTATGGAAGTAAATTTACACAATTGTTTATCCTCTTCACTGGGAGTGAAGACAGTTTTGTCCATTTCCAATTTCGGGTAAGCAATGAAACTTCAGCACCAAATAGCTATATGTGTATATGTGTGCTGACGTCATCTATTTTGTCTCTTATGATCTGATCTTCTAAGATCTTTTTCTTTTCTATGATCTTGGGAAGAATCGAAAGGTGATTCGATTTTTGAACGTATAGTGTTTTTATATATCCGCTCGGGCGATGAAGTGGACACAGTGAATCTAATTTCAAATTATAAAGTTAGAACATAAATGTGTCTACAGTGGACTCCATAGACGATGAATGTTATTTGATCCGAATCATACGAAAGCATCGATAAATATATGGTCGTGGAAAAACTCACAACCTTTTCCGTGGCGATTGTCAACCGAGCAGAAGTGGGAGGTAGCTCTTCCTTCAGATGGACCATATTGGGAAGAGAGAGTTAGTTAGTTATATGTAACGTAAGAATATCGAGTGTTAGCAACCGAGACATACAATATGTAAAACGATATAAATAAACATAGGTCGACTAATTCGACCCTTTAGAATCTTTTTATTATTTATTTTGAAATTAAGATTAACAATTTAAATTATATTCTTAACAATAAGCAATTAATTTTAAATTGATAACTGAAAAACCCGCCACTTAGTTTATTACTGTTAGCTCCTGTGAATTCCAAATAGAATATTTTCATTTGCCCAAGCTCGAATTGTTTTCCTACTTTTGTGTGAGAGCATACACCGCGTATTGCTTCGCCAGCCTTTCGCCTTCAACGAAATTCATGCCATAAAATTGCTCTAAGTTCTCTCCTTAAAATTTCCATATCTAGTTTGTTTTTTACTCGCCGAAACGCGATTGAACTAACTGAATAGGAGTGAGTCGAAAACCACACTTGTTAAATATCCTGCCAAAGATGTTCAAAAAGATTCTGTAACATTTTAGAAGCCGCTGGGAATAAGTGGCGAATTTATTAGTCGCCAATAAAATATTAAGAAAGAAATGGTAAGGAATAAAGTTAAGAGTGTTCATAGAAAACGTTTGCATAAGAAATAAACCAATAAAGAGTGTGTAGAGCGGCCAAGCGGACTATCCTTTTTTATCCTTTTATTTCGACCCTTTATTCTGACGAGTTGAAAATTGTTGAGTTCTTAAAGATACGAATAGCGCAGAGTTCGATATTTACATGAATCTAATATTCAATATAACATTACAAAAACTCGGTAACCGATGGTTTTGAAATGTACCGAGTATAATATTTAATCAGACATTGAAAAACGTAAATAAATCGTCTGTTAAAAATGAGTAGAAATCGTACTGACACGTAGGTACATATTATTTATAATATTTCTGTTAAATTATTTACAAATATTAATATTATTTTTCATGTTGTAAAAATGTATATAATGTGTGTTCAAATGTATTGCCTAGTATATATTTTACCGGCATAAATGTATTGAGAATTTCTCAAAAACTATGAGATCAAGAATCATCGCTGTATTTCTTATAAATTTTAAGTGCGCTTTTAGAAATTTGTTATCTTCATAATTTTAAGTATAATTGTTCCGGAGATCGGTAGAGTTATTTATTTTGCATGCTTCTTAATGCATCTCTGAAGGTATTTTACCTACTTAAAGTTACGAATAAAAATATTCTGAGACCATTTTATATACAATAAATGAAGTTAAAAAACGAATACTTAACTCGCATTTTGAGTATTTTGATATATATTCGAGTTAATATGCTTTATGACTATATCGATTTCTAGTTTTACCTCAAATGTTTTCTAAGAAAAATGGCTTTGACAATATATTGTCAAAGCCATTTTGACGGACGACATGGGAAAGATCTTTTAAGACTTTCGTTTTTTCTCTTTTGAGGTACAGAACCTTCAAAAGCAATAAACGATTCCATAAGTAATTATTAATATAATCTAATATATATATCATAGATGTGATGTTACAAAAAAAGATAGGATTACATAACATTTACGAAGGAATTGAAGTAAACTTGCAGCGTATCATGTAGACCTTTCTGTTATCTCAATTTCAGAGCGAGAACACGATGCGAGAGAGGGAGCTAAATGGAGTCGACAGGATAAACAATGTTTATATGAACATAAGCAATGTCATAATTAGGTTCGACAATTATCGAAACCGAACGAAACTTTCAGGAATTTCTGACTCGAAACTTTGAATCCTAGGAGCCTACGCCGTCGCTCAGCATTCGGTACGTTGCAGTAATTAAAAGAGGCGGCAGCTGTCCCGCGCGGCGGCGGATTAACGGCGCCGATAGCCATCGCGGCCGCTCCTTTTAATTAGAAACCTTCGCCGGCCGTGGCCGAGGGCGCGCGATAACGCACTTTTTGTATATTTCACCAGCGCCCTGCGACCGGCACTCGGTTAAACGTTCGCTCGCAACGCCCTTTGTGGGTGTTTGTGTTATTATCGGAACTATTATACGGATGAAGCGACCCATTTACGGTTACGTAACACTGTCTTGAAACGGTTTCATCGAGTAAGATGAGATTGTGAATTAACGGAAATATGTCATTGCGCCACTTTTTATAAGATTATAATGACAGTAAGTTATGCCCATTAATTGCGATCAATAGTATGCAGGAATAGATATTTAATTTAAGAGACAAATTTGGACTGATTTCATTGGTCAGATGCTTTAAAACACTTTCATTAGCTGGATCTGTAACTTGCTCACATTGTAAAAAATCGTACAATAACTTTTCATCTACTTTAATTGTTCTATCGATTTAAAACTTTGCAAACGTATGCAACTCTGATGGCAATGCGATAAGTATGGTAATATCGAATTTGGCTCGTTTGTTTTGTTTCAATGCGGCTTTCGGCTACAGACGTGTTTTTTTTAGGTTTCTCTTTAACTCATAAAATTTTATTTAGTATCTTTCTTTTCCATAAATGTACCCGATTTTGTTTGTAGATTAATAAATTAAAAGTTTTCTAACATTTGTAAATTCATTAAATGTGTAAGCGTTAAAAATTATTAATAAGGTATAATTGGAGATGGTGTATTTGAAATGTAAGCGAAACATAAAGCTGAAAAAACGATGATTAAACCGTAATGACATCTTACAATTAACGTTTCGTATAATTAATCAGATAAAATGTTACATTCACTCTGTAATATTGTGTAATGTAACTCTTCTGTTTTCCACATTACTGGAATTAAATTTAACTTATTTCCTGATGTAATTTTATTTGTTCATTTGACTCTTTGCATAATCTTTCAATCTGAATATCTTTTACAGTATCTTTCACAAATATTCATAATTATAATTTATCTACTTTATGTTCTATATCCAATAGGCATAAGCGTAGCATTGCACCCCGGATACAGATTTTACCACTAAGTCTTTCACTATCATACGTTTCCTTTGATTTCTACACTTTGTATATCTTCATATCTATATATACATATGTTCCATGAACTATTTCGGTATATTTACTCTTTCTTTATTCCATCACCGTCGGTTTTGGAGAGGTATTTATTTACAGTAATACCTAAATGTTCTACGAGTTAAGGTATCAAAACTGATTAGATAGTTTGTTCTCACACTTTTTAATTGACAAGTTAAATGCTATAAACAACGCAATACTTGCTGTATTACACCAACGTCAAAACGGTATCTGTAAAGTGTTAAACACCATGGCAAAAAATCTTTAGACAACGAATGCTTTATTCCACGCTGTAAACTACGATCTAATATTTGAAAGAAAAAAAACCCGTTTGTATTATTTCAATAATAGTACTTATCTATAAGACATACCTTTATTATACGATGAATTAATATAAAATCCTTTGTGAGCGTATGTACATATGTACGTTGAGCCCTCGGCGCGTATGTGGTAATAATATTCTTATGCGAGTGTTTGTAATAAGACTTTCGCACCTCCTTTCAAAGAGTGTTACATTTTTCCAAAGTGAAAAAAAATCAAATTTATTTTCTAGCGATCTTCACAAAATTTAAAATGAAATAAATGTATTATAAAACGCATGAAAAATTATACCGCGGAAAGTTAGTTTAGATACGGTAATATTAATTTCATAAATTTAATATGTCACATATTAAATTTCTGAATTAAAATAAAAAAAACAAGTTCAGGGCCAAAATCTTCATTTATATATCAATATAATACAAATAAAAAATGAAAGCAATTTTACAAAAATTTAATATTTTTGTAACTTTTAAAGTATATAATTTTCTCCCGAACACTGATTATTGATTATCAATTTGTTTTATTTTAGGTCACTTTCCAGCATTGCACACATTATAATAATTACTTCTCAATAGATAAAAATCTTCAAAACCATGAAAAATCAATTTAGTGAAATCAACGTGGAGACAAAGCAAACGGTATTTTTAAAACAACTTATCACATTGTGAAACAATTGGCTGACTCAAAGTAAACATATGACCTTAAGAGTAAGTGGAGTTTTATACAAATCGAAAACGATTGAAGTTCACCTTCAGTTACTATTTTTGCTCGATATTTGGCGTTAATTTTGTAGAAATTCATTATTCACAATTAAATGAAACTACGTGATATAGTATTATTTCTACTTTCCTTGATTTCTTTACCACGACCTAGGTTTCGTTGTATTACAACATCTTCAGGTGGGATATTAGCAAAGATCTTTGCTAATATCCCACCTGGGTTTTTATAGATTATATTTTATAGATTAGTAGAAATAATACTACATCACGTAGTTTCATTTAATTGTGAAAATATAAATTGGTAAAATATGATGTATACAATTTATATTTAGTTGAAACATAAGTAAAGTTTTATGACAGTAATATTTCAGAAGAGCGAATTAACGTCGGTTAACGCATACAACATTCCGATTATATTAAACATACACACTTGGAACTCGTTCCCGTAAGTATGTGAGTACATAAGATTATTTAAATTATTCATGTAAATTAATGCTTTAACAAAAATATCAACTTTACTTCTATGAGTTATTGTTAGGCCGGGCAAATTGAAAAAAAAAAACGTAATACTCGTACGCCAGTGGAGACAGCTGCGTGGATAATAGAACGATTGGTGTAAAATAACAGTCTTCGCAGTTTGTACGAGTCGTGTAACCGCTGAAAAAAGTTTTTATGGCGAACTTTTGTTATGGTAAACATTTTTTTTGTATTTATTTGCTTGCACTTACAATAACGTTACGTATTTAAGTTTGTATGCACATTACGCGGTTTAGCCCGACGTCGACACTGTCAAGTTCCGAACTAACATTCATATCGGAGCCACGGAATCGCTAATTCTGCAGCCCGTCGCGCTCTAATTATTAACACCCTACCGTCAATCAGAATATCTTTCTGCGATGCGAATTTTTGACGTAGTAAAAGAGGATGGCGCGATTCGAAAACGAGCAACGGCAAGTATGGTGAATATGCGGCGAGCGGCGCGGCGCACGCACACACGCCCACCGGCGACATTCGATGCGCACACGATGAAGGGAAACGATCGGGCGTTACGTGTACGTACGTCCGATGTGCAGCTGCGCACACCGTGACGTCACTGGCGCGTGACGTCACGAATGCACTCGCCGTCGGCGTCCGTTTATTTTAAACTTTCGCTTGTTGCGCTCGGATTTGGGTCAAGAATAACGTTTCACGGAGATGAGAGCTTCCAGGACACGGACGACTCTCGGTTGATCTAGATCTTACCATATACGAGGCGACGTGAAGCTTTCACCTTATTTCATTCGATTAATTTATGATAATGTTAACTGCTTTTTTCCACTATCGGAAAACTAGGAAAAAAATAATATTAATTTTACTCACAATATACATACCTTGTTTTTACGTTTTATTTATGCGAGACAATCGAGGGATTGTTATTATCGATACATATCTTATTATATACTCAAAAATTGCAGAAAAATATCTACCATTGCTGCATTTTTTATAGAACTGTACTTTGATATTGGACTAAATGTCGAACGGTCAAGCCAGCCATTTACCACGTATCAATGAATATTTTGATTACCACTATACAATAACTTTCGTTTAAGAAAAGTTTAGACAATAGAAATATTCAGATATGTAAGTTAGAAAGGCAATCAGAGGGGCTTTTGTTACCTTTTCAGTGACTTTCACGTGAAATACACACATAGCAATCCATGAAAGGACAAATTTCATATATCGGATTAGTCGGAATAATATAATACCAAACCAGCAATATCCGAAATGGGATTTAATGTTTTATGTATCATATGAACCTGCGCGAATAATATCCTGTTTCTTAATTAGAATTCCGTAGTGAAACAGACGATCCTCATAATACTGTCGTATTCCAGTGTCTGTATAACAGACTCAAAGCTTCTACAATTTTGGACCTACATGGAAAAAATTTTGCAAGTAGGTGCTTCATATAGAGACCTCAATTAAATTATAGCAAAATGTAAATCAAAAAACATTATTAGTGCACATCCTCACATATATGAAGTGGAAACGATGTTTTTCGCGCATGCGATTGGGTAGGTCTTTCAAAACGAAATTGCGTACGTATCCGTTTGCAAAAATCTAAGCTTCGAAATAACACGAAATGTTTTATTTTTGTTTACTTTTTATTTGTGTTTTCTTCACGGTTTTATTTTTTTTTTATTACCATTGATGACTTCAAGAAAATATTATAAGAACATCTTGTCATTTAACATTCCTTATTTGCCCGCATTTGTTTAGTAATATTGTCTTCTATTTGGAAACTTACAACTAGTCCAACGTATTTAGTTAATGATATAATTTGAGCAGGATACTTACTGAGATTTTAGTCTGAAAAACTATTAATTGTTTAGTTAATCATATAAAAACGTATTATTATGAGGATAAAAAACTAAAATAGTTTTTGAATGCGCTTATTTCCCTATAAATGGTGACACCACATCGTTTTATAGACTGGTCTTGTTATAGTTATTTATTCATTAACTTTTATGTATATACATATGGCGGACTTATTGCTACATGAGCAGTCTCTTCCAGTCAACCATAACAATTTGTATTGAAATTTAGTTGGTAAACTGTAAAAGATTTTACAATGAAAATTCTTTAAAGCACATTAGACGAAAAAAATACAAAATTAAAGGAAAAACAATTGACATGATTTGGGACGGGAAAGACAGGAAAGGACAAAGACACAAAGGAAAAAGTTTCAGGAGAGGCAGGACTTTTTTCCTCGATCTTTGAAAATATTTAGAGACGTGATTTTCCTGATGTCAGGATCCAGGTGATTCCAAATTTTTGCTGCTTGGACAGTGAAGGATTTTTTGTAAGTGGTTACGTTAGACGGTAATGAAATTATTTTGAATGGAACATAGACCGATAGAAATTCGATTCGTATCAGATATAATGCAGGTCGGTTTTTCTTTGTTTGCTACATATGAATCAGTAGTTGTATCGGTATAGCAGCAATTTTCACGCGGCGAAGTCGAATCATACCGTTTGTAAATAAATAAATAAAAGCTCGATACACGTGCATAACGGCGGCGGGCGGACGGACGCCTGCGCGGCGGAGCGCGTCGTCTGCCTCACATCCTCCCGCGCGCAACCTTCGCGGCCGCAGTCGACAGTGTGCTTTGCATTTACTGTGAACTTAATTGGGCCTTATGAACTCCGTTAGTCGCTCGGAGAGCTTTTGGCCCATTTATAAACGGACACAGGAATGAAGTGTTATCAATTGTTATTAACATTCTTATTTCTGTTTCGTTGGTTTTAGAATGAGCTGATAATACGGCACGCGTTGGGAAGTGCCTGTTATAATCAGGTTCAGAGTTGTGAGTCGTAAAAGCTGTTATGGTTGTTTTGTCATTGTAATAGTAGGATGTATTTTTATTTTTCCATAACAATGCTTGCATCGATGTTACAATAGGTGATGTCCTTAACTTGCTGTGCTTAATTTATGTTTCGAAAATATCAGTAAATATGGTAAAGTCCTAAGATTACAAATCATCAAGTTCGTTAAATCAATTTGCAAAAATATATTCTATAAATATTGCGGCCTGAATCGACGCACTTTCACCGGTCTGACCCTGCCAATAAGTTCAGTAAACTGTGCTGGTCGTACGGTTAAAATAACAAATCAATCCTCGCCGTTATGTCAGCTGATCGGCGTAAAAAAATTCCGAACGGTACAAACATCTGCCCGATATGAATCGCCGACCCACAATGGACGGCGCGTGCCCGAGCCCACTGAAAAAACGACTCAACTAAAAAAAAGATATGCCGGGCGGGGAAGGAAGTTATTCCGGACAGTAAAATCGCTCCGTTAAGTAAAACCGGACCGCCATGTGAATATTATGTTTAAGTCGAATGAACTTTTTTCTTTTATAAGTATTGAATGAATATTAGTTATAGTTAGTTTCTATGTTATTATATATATATATATATATATATATATATATATATATATATATATATATATATATATTATTTTATTTTTTTTTCATATTACTCTGTTCCTATATATGTATATACTTTTTTAATTCACCCATTTTTACACGTTCTTATAACTTTATTACGTTTTACGTTAGGTATTTTCAAAAAGCTTTTCCAATCTTGATCTTCCACGTCTTCTTTTCCCACCCACTTTTAAGATATACAGTTTTTACTCTCCATAGATATCTTTGATTTATCTTCACCTTGGTATAATATTCGACATCATATCCATTTACTATCTTCTCGTATACCTTTTGTCAACTGATGCCTCATAATGATCTCGTATCTACTGAATTTGTTTTCGCAGTTGTCTCTATAAAATAGAAAGTTTAAATTCAATACTTGCCTAAACATAAAGCCACATGTCTTTAAAGTAAAAGCACAGCGAAATACGCTCGATGGTACTCGATCAAATTTTGAAGCATAATTAGTTTTTATTATAACTTCCTAGACATTATGCAACGTGTCACTTGATATTGCCAGTTCATATGATGCTTGTTGCAGTAATATCATAACTCATTGTTGTAAATATAATAATGTGTTTTCATAACGAAAATTGAGCATTTGAAAGAATTTCTCTAGCATAACTTAGAGGCCGGACGAATGAATAATGGCAAGAGTAGGCTTTGAGTATAAAAAAGTTACATAAGAGTGTTAAGTTCTTAAAGCTTTACATTAAATTGAGCCTATAGAAAATTACATCATATAATTTTAACAGTATTCAGTTTCTTAGACATCTTTAACGTTTAAAATAAGAGATATCTTTTAAGAGACCTAGCAACAAATCAGTGAAGTTGCGACTAACAATAATTAATGAAATTAATTTTGAAATTATATTTCACAGAACCACAAAGCTCGGACCGTTCTTATGCTTTTAATATGTCCAGAGAAAATGAAGTTCAAATGCAGGACAGATGTAAAAATTATGAGAGAGAAGTATAAGACTTCTTTAGTATAGTTTTAATATCAATGGAATTGACAAATTCTCGGGCTAAGATTGACATGAGATTAGCAGCAATGAGGCAAGGGGGCACAATTAGCATGATTGGACGTGCTATGTTTTCTCAATTTGCAAAACTAAGATATTGGATCTATCATAGTTACTGCAGATATGCTTCGGTAATTATAGTAACTTAAAAAGATTGCTATAAAATTGCCGTGTACAAACCAATATTGCATTAGCGTTTATTCATAAAAATGTTACAATTTAATACTTCAATATTATGAAGTGAATTTCAAATATAATGTTTATGAAGTGAATTTCAATTAAAACATTGACAGATATAATGTTAACGCTTACGCAGAGCATTCAAACTATATGGCCCGATAAGTAACATTTTATACTAGAATTTAATCCCTAAGTTGTTTAATATATCTTTAAGGAAATTGACCGGGCCATTTACCATTTTAATTTTTTAAGAGCAGTTTGCGAAATATTGCCCTTCAAAATCATTGATTAGAATGTAAAATTAAAACTATTTTGATTAACTTACACAGACAATTTGACGATACATCACGAAACCTACCTACGTTTATATGAGTTTCGATTTACACTTGGTTTTTCTTTTCGTTACAATAATGATCAATTGTTTCTAATTATAACAATTATCACTTTTCTGTTAATTTGTTTCCTTGATTTTTTGTCAGGAAATTAAATTAAAAAAAAAAAAAAAAAAAACAAATGTGGAATGTGTAAACTATCACTGTCTAAGGCTCGTGCAAACATACGTGTGTGTGTATGAAAATATGCTTGACGAGTGAAGTGGAGGAGGTACGTCAGAGTAGATAACTATGGTGTCCCAGGACCATTTGCTTATTTCTTCTTAAGTGTGTGAGAAAAATTGTTAATTAATGTCAATTTTTAATTTCATGAAAACTGACCACCTATCCATAAGGTAGGTGAACGTAGTATTAGGTAAATATCACATAATAAAAAAACCACTCAAAGACACATCGAAACTCTATCCGTAATTGCCTATATATAATAACATTGTTGACACAAATTAACTGAAATCATTTTACATCACAGCTATAATCAAATACCATCTGGAGTATCTAGATTTTCTTTAGATTTTTAAACTCATAGTTAGAAATTTGGTTAATTATTTGCACTTCATTCATCAATCCACATAATCATCAATATTTCGCATACTGGATTGAAAAATGGTAAATGGAATTTCTATTTCATTTTAAAAGGCGATTTTTTAATACTGCAAAAATTATTATTTACTCCTAAATTAGGTACAACGGATGACTTACAATTTCACTAAAAATTTCAAAATTCTCACACGAACGAACGTAAAATAATACCGTGTGTTAAATACAGCATGACGGCTATGCAAACAAATTCGTAACTAGAGAACAAAAAAGGTTATCTTAAACGCGCGTATATCATATTTTTAATATGTCAAAAATTGTTAATAGGAAATAAAAAAAACAATAACAATCTAATGTAGTATATAAAAACTTCTTAGAAACGTTAACGAATAATGAATACCGATTTTATTTTTCAATTTGTTACCATTGACTAAATTTATTAAAAAAAACTCTTAACTGACACTGACATTCATTCTGTTGTAGTCAAAATGAATGTCTTTTGCTTTTTTCGAAATTCAGGTGGCTCTCCTGACAACCCTATCATTCTTACAAGTTTTACGGCTTAGTATGTTAAATTTGTGTACCGACGGTACAATGGGGCGTAATCTGCATTTTGTTCTGTCTTGCTGGTTCAGTACTTTGTTTCATCTCGAGTTCCGTAGAAATAGCATTTACAAATGATTATGATGCCTTACTTTTCATAAAAGAATAAAATATTTCTCATTTGCTAATTGACGAATTAACTAAAATTTTTAAGGACTTCATTTTTTTTCATTTTCTGTATTCAAGAATGTAATTTTTATTTTTATAGCGGCTCGTCCCAACACTACATGGACTTTTGCCGGTCTATTTTATTAACGTTCGATTAAATCTTTAAAGAGCTTCTAACCAACAAATTAAAACATTTTCACTTTTAAAACTTTAGTTAGGATTAATCTGAAACGAGCAGTCTAACTCGTCCACAACATTTTGATTTAACGTCGCGGGTAAGCCAACCGTAAGTAGTTTGAAATCGCTGACGAGCGCACCGTCGAGCACAAAGCGGGCGCGTTCCCAGCGCGGCGCGCAGGTAGCCGCGCGCCGCGCTGCAGCTGTCCGCGCTCGCCGCCACTTATTTATTGCGACAGAGTTCGTGTCGGAATTGTGTCGCGACGTTTCGCTTTTAATGTCTCCGCGACATATCTGTGCGATTGGCAACGCGGGAACCCTAACGTATTAGGGTGAGTTCGAGCGAGTGGACTTTCTTTGTACAACGGATAAGTACAAGCGAAATCTTAATGTATTGTTAGCTTAAATATGTTTCTGTTTGTTGGACATTTTATTCTTGAATTCGCAGATAATATTTTATTTATTTATGTAGCTATACGTGTATCATCGTCGGAGGTATCATCAAATGTGAGGAAAATTAATTTTTCAGTAAAAGCAAAAAAATGGCGTTACCTACTCTCGACGAGCTGAGTTCTTTATCAATTCAAAAGTAGGACAAATAAAATAATATTTACACTATTTTCTAGGGAATGTACAAAGTTAAAATATCATTATATTTTATATCATCAGTTAGTGTAGGGCAAAGCGTTTTTTTTATTTTTAGGGCTACACACTCGAAGGATCCGTACGGAACCCTATTGTTGTGGCAATGTTTTCTGTCTGTCTGTTCGCCTGCTCGTACGACGGGCTTGACGAATTTCTAAATATAGTAAGATATAATCTTGTAATTTACATAGATTAAGTAGCTGTTGGGAACAAAACTAGAAATATCATTTAGAAATGACTTTAAATTATATTTCTAAGAATCCTCTGAACATATAAATGGATGAAAAATATTGTATGCGAGTTACGGTTGGAAAAACAAACCTGCTTTTAAAATTGTTTTTCACTAACAAGCAAAAATTTTAAACAAAATAAAGGTTTATAGACTCACTCAAAACTGACATTTGTACAGTCAGTTGTTTTTAGACTTCAATACTTTTTTTATGTACTGCATTTTAAACAACAAATACTAAAAACTGGTAAATCTAAAAGTTAGTATTCTTGAGAAATTCGCGATATTTTACGCCTATGAAATACATACGGGACAGTATATTTACACAGTAAAAAGTAAAATTAATATTTGCAAATAGTTGCATTAAATAATTAATATTTGTAAACACTGTGCACCTTAAATGTTTGTAAATGCCAAAATGTATAAAGAATCCTCATGGATTAAGTTTTACTCGTGCTTGATTGGTTATTTAATTCATAAAATCGTCCTCATTCTCGTGGTCATATTTAACTATATTAGTATACTTTACGTATATATCTACATGATAGGTGTTCTTTCTCATTTGAACCGAAACACAGTCACACGAACGGAGCTTTTAAGTGAGAAATCGTTAAACTGAAACATCGATTAGTTGTTTATAACGAACATCTGTACAACGATTTACGTTACGCGCCGCGTACACGCGCGCTCGTGCGTGCGCCGCACGGTGTCCGTGTGCGCGAGCGTGTGTTCGGCGTGCGAGTTATCGTCGGTATCAACGGGCGCCGCACAGCTGCCGCTCATCCTCAATGTGATTTCGTAGCGGGCGGCGCATCGGCGGCGGCTCGGGGGCTATCTAGTCGAGAGACCCCGCCTTCCTCCAGACTCACCAGGTGAAGTTCGGTTTGGGGTAAGCCACTTTGTATCTCTGTACAATGTTGTCGATGTCTTGTAGAAAAATCTAATACGTTATTTCAACGACACGGAAAGCGTATAGTTTAATGAACTATGCATCGAAGAAATAAGGGTATTTGCGTAGTAACATTAGCATCCGTCTGCTCGCTGCTTATCTGTTATGTTAATAATCACTTTCTTCATTTATATAAGTCGCTTTAGACGATTTTATATTGTCAGTTTCTATTGATAGAACGATTTAAAAAGAATTGCTTATTGCAATTCTTAAAAGCAAACCACTATTGGTTATATCATATTCAATGTTTTTAAATTTGTAATTCAATAAACGAAATAATTATTAGCTACGTACAAATAATTGCCAATATATGTAATTGACATTGTTTCTAACCAGTAAGGAAAACGAAAAAAATAAATTGTGCATTATGAGACAGGGCCATTACTGTTTGCGTAAACAGTAATGGCCCTATCTCATAATGCACAATTTGGTTTTGGTTCGATTTGTGGCAGTACCAAAAACAGAATATATATATATATATATATATATATATATATATATACATACACACACACGGTGTCCGGGAATAAATGTCGGACTAAGAAAGAAAATAAATTGCGTTGAAATAAAACGTAAAACACGTACTTTTTCTAATTAACTGCAAAAAAAGATTACACTAACTCTTTTTAACACACCTAATACCGCTAACGCACGCACACAAGCTCACGCTAGCCACACGCAACTACTACATATGCTCTTTTATTCAATATACCGAACAGCCGACCGTGCGCAAGTATCGTGTGTATGAAAAAAATTAGAAATAATTATGAATAATACTTTGATTTTTTTGAAAAAAAAGCCATCTTTTAAATTTTATTTTAATGACTATCAACTATTTTTCAGTCAACGAATAACGGCTTTCTTTGTCCGACATTTATTCCCGGACACCATGTACATGTATGTGTGTATATATACATATATATATATATATATATATATATATATATATATACATACATATATATATATATATATATATATATATATATATTTTATTTTTTTTTTGTTTGTTATGTTTGTAGATATACATTTTTCATATCTAAAATATATACCATATCTTTTATAAACATAAAATTATGGTGCATATTTAAAAAAGTTGTGATATCTAGTACAATTGTTATAGTTTTTCTATTGCTTTTAGTCAAATTTTACCAACCCTTTTTTCATGATTTTTGATTCAGTAGTTTCGAAAATCCGGGGAGAGGTTGCATATTTCTTAGAATATCTTTTAAAATATGAAACTTAAAACTATGACATATTTATATAGTCCTTATAACAAGCCCTTTCAAATGACACCCCACATTATATATATAATTGAAAAAAAGACAAATTGAGTACGCTGTTCACTCCTTAATAATTTTTGTGAAAAATCTATGGTTTCATTTGGTGTATTACTATACCAATTTCAAGTTTCATATTTTCTAAGTCGGCTGTCATGCAGACACGTGAGTAATCTTATTAGGTTTCAGTTATACCTTTTGAGGTACGAAACTCTAAAAAGTATTTAGAGTATTAAAAGCTTGAATCGACTAGTTACTAGTTAAAAGCGCGTTCTATAGGTCGCAAATTTGCGAGTAATAAAAGCTAGTGCAGAAGTGAACAACGCAAGTGATTATTGGACGACGATAGTGCTCTGTATCCACGGGCGGCGATGGCACAAGTTATAGTGAACGATTCGGTATTTACTATTAGGAGACTTACTATTTTACTACAAATCTTGCTACGAAGTCGTAAAATAAATAAATTCATGTTATTTTGTAATTTGGATGCCTACAGAAGCTACCGAAAAAAGAATAATTATCTTCTCAAATAGGAGTTATAAAATACTTTACTTTAGATGCAGTATTCAAAATGAAATTATATTTTCGTCGTAGATTCATCTTTTGTATTTTTTTTATTTATATCAATTATACTAGCATAATTTTATTAAATTGTTAATAAATGTAAATAAAAAAATATAGAGAAAATTTTAATTATATTGGTATATATTTATTATATTGAGAATTTCGATAGTGCTTTTCTCAATTGTACTGAGTTGCTCTTATTCAACATGAGAGCGAATAACTGAATTCAACAGATGATACCTGAAAATCTTTATCCTCATTTGATAACAGTAGACAATCCTCAAAAACATCATATTGTTCCTAACGTGGGGCAATAGTGCTGTTTTTAAACATTTTTCGCATGTTACTAATCCTTAATTTATAATAAAATTGGTAGTCTTTCATAGATTACAACACCATTAAAGAGGCTCAAAAAAGTTTATCAAGATTGTTTAACCGTTTTATTCCTCCTTAAAATTATAGATTTTTCTCCATCAGTGGTCACTATATCAACACGTAAGAATAGCAAAAGGACGAATATGTGTGTGTGTATATATATATATATATATATATATATATATATATATATATATATATATACATACATATATATATATATATATATATATATATATATATATATATATATATATATATATTTATATATATATATATATACACACATGCAACTTTTTTTTACAGCTATTGAATCTTTATCAGAAAAGAGGTTTTATAAGCATTCGAATAATCGAAAACATTTGTCTGCGTATTAAAGAAGTAAGAGTACTGGCAGGTAAAACAAAACGTTCTAAATTTGAAAACGCTAAATTAATTTTAAAAATATTCGATTGGAATAGATTTGTTAGCGTTATGTAGATGTTTCGTTGTTTATTGAAAAATAATGGTTTAAATAAATATAATTATTGATATTGCTCTTAAATTGTTTGTGGTGACAAATTTTATAACGTACTATGGCGAACAAAATAGTAATCTCTGGTAAATTAGTGACTCTTCTTGAAGAAGATTTCAATGTTATGTTTCGCAACGATTTTGTGTAAGTCGTTCCACTGTTTAAAGTACCTGGGAGAGATTTCAAAAGATTGCCAGGATCGAGAGGAAAAGAGTATTTTGAGCCCAGGGACGACTGATATATTGTGGGTTAAGCTTTTTGAAATTGCAAGTCTACCTACACAAACATCAAAAACAAACTCGAAGAAGT
Source organism: Druceiella hillmani (assembly GCA_039881145.1). Taxonomy (NCBI): domain Eukaryota; kingdom Metazoa; phylum Arthropoda; class Insecta; order Lepidoptera; family Hepialidae; genus Druceiella; species Druceiella hillmani. Next base: position 10,778,998 of record JAYKKI010000038.1, on the reverse strand, counting down.
AAGAAATGTATGTGTGAGCTATCAGGAGGAGATTTCTAGAAGTTGATATACAGAGCGGAAGAAGGTTAAGCGTCCTAAATTACTCGAAGAGCACCATATTACAAAGTTGAGATTGCCCAAAATTGTGCAATATGGAGCAGGGTTTTGTTTTCTGATGATACCAGAATTTGTTTATTTAGACCTACGTCAGAAAGTGCTGAGAAGCTTTAATATTTAGAATAAAATACGCCTTACGGCGAATGGTCTGTTAAGTTTTGGACAGGCATAATAAGGACAGGTTTTCGTTGAAAATGGCTCTCTGGATGCACAATGATGCATCAGGGAAATCATAATTCCTTATTGCATAAACAGCACTAGGTTATAGAAGCTGCTGCTGTCTTCATGGACGATAACGCTCGTACACACTGACCGGGCGAAGTAGACTCCTATTTGACCGAGGGAAGGATTCGCCGTTTAGATTGGCCAGCACGAAGTTCCGACCTCAATCTTGTTGAGCATCTGTGGGACATTCTAAAACGGCATGTGAAAGCTGTACATTCAGCCCCTGAGAATATTCGTGATCTAAACACAGTTGGAGCGAATTTCCAAAGAAATTATTAAATATTTCATCCAGAGAATGCCACGAAGAATTGCAGCAGCCGTTTTGGTAAGAGGCCTTTTCTTTTGTTTGTAGCTTTTGTTAAATAGGGTATTGCCAGTTGAAGACTCCCCTTTTTTAAACGGGTAATTTCAAAACAACACAAAAAAACAAAAAGAAGAAAGTTTAATTTACAAGCTGCATTAAATGTCATTTCCTTAAATTTTTACTTAAACAAATCGAATAAATCGTAAGTGCCCTTTTTGCAAATATCCACAAACGCACACACACACGCACGCATACACACATACATACATATATTTTAATATATAGTCGAATAACACAGCAATTGGCAATCAAATTGGAATAGTGATATTTTTTTCGAAAAAAGCGAGGTAAAATATTTAAGCGTTTAATACGAAACAATAACGATTTTAATTAATTCTTTTATGATAAATATTTTATTTGCTTATTAATTTAAAAAAAAATCAAATATTGATCATTTTACGAAACACTCGTATACAATATTCGCTTTCTTGAGTGAGTGAGAGGAGAACCTCAAGCGGGTCGGCGCGAAGTCGGGACGCGGAAGCGAGTAGCAAGCATGTTATCACCTGGTGTTATTATATTTAATTGCAATCAATATCGATAAGAATCGGGCGCGTGCCGGGCGAACCGAGCGGCCGCGTGCCCCGAGATCGTTAAGTGGATTGTTAACGTAATGACATGAATAAAGCAACGATTTCCTAACTAAACGTTAATTTTAGGCAATAAGGTCGGCCAGTTAATTGTGGTCATGATGAATGTTCAGCGAACAGTTCGACTTTACCAAAATTGCGTACTTTTATGAAAACCACCTGCCTGAGTAACGTGTGTGGGTTGTCTTGTGTTTTTTTCGTATTTTTACGCCTCTTGCAGCGAAAATACCTAGCTGGTACCTGTGATTTCTTCGTTACTTCCACGACGGAGTGTTGAGCATCTCAGGTACAACTTTATTTGGTTCAATTATTGACGATAGGCTTTTTGCTCCTTTCGCGCCTTCTGGATCTCTTTAGCTTGTCCTATGTCTCCAAGTGAATTTGATATGTAACAATTTACTGGCACTTTAAATGAATTATGATAGATCATGGAAATTTAAGGTTCCTTACTGAGCACAAAAATACTGTAAGATACTGGTCTCGATAACATTTAATCCTTTGAAGCAATGGAAATTATTGAAGAAAAAAGTATTTCCTGCAATTTAACCAGGTATATCCAATACTTTACATATCTCCTTCACAATTTAATTTCCTGTTTAGAAAACTTTCCTGAAGTGTTATTAAAATATTTTAACAATGATAACACGTTCGCGAAACCTAATTGACTGTTAAATATGGCAATATAACGACAGTAAAAAGCTTCAACGAGTTAATAAGCAATTAGTTTAACAGAATATTTCAAAAGAAAACAAAAGAATGTCAGAAACTCTCACATAATTTTTTTAATTTTTTTGTAATTGCGGGAAGTGATATGTCGCGTAACCATAGTAATTACTTTTTTTGAAACTTCACACGTATCATTCTTTTAAATATATCCAACAAGTGTTTAAATTTAAATATAATTAATGTATAACTTTGTTTCGTGTCACAATTACAAAACATATTTTTTCAATACGTTTTTATATTTAGCAGTGTCACATAATAATCAATCAATTATTAATCACGGCAACAGCACGTGATTAAAAATTGATGTCCTATATATACAGAATGTACTATGTATAATTTATTATATAGATCTGCAACATCTAAACACTTGCCAATAATACCAACTTAGAATACAATCGTTTTTAATCGCAAATACATTAGTCCATAAGATTCGTAAAAATACAGTACTTATGTATGGTCTTTACGGTTTAAGCTCGCCTTCCTGTTCAAATCTGTGCAAAACATATTTCCATGCGGACAAAGCCAAGTGGCACTTTGAGTCGAAGATGAGAGAATAAAAAATAAAATATCTACCGAAAGTAAATCCCATTACGCATTAATCCCACATTTTTCCAGCACAGCATTTATCAGCCGTGACACTTCATTGTCATAAATTTGTATTCCCAATAAGAGCAGCGTTAAAGAACTTAGGCAATATAGAAAGATAATTTTAAAATGCCCTTTGATGTTTAGAAGGCAGTAAGCCACTTTGGGCCCGCTTTCGCTTAACTAATTTGGAAAAGTTTTGCGTTTAACTTATAATCGTAAATTAAACGTTCTTCAGCGAGACGTGCGGCGCCTTCTTAATCGCGAGCGGGCCGTTAACGGCGCGCGAAGGAGACGCGAGTGTCCTGCTAGGACCGTTTGAGCGAGCAAACGTACGTATGTATGCACTGTGGTACGTATATTAAGCTCGGCACTCACCGGGGCAGTGGAGCGTAGTATTCCCGTTGAATGTTGCGTTTCGGATAGCTCGTAATATTAAGAATAGAATCCTGCGATGTGTACGTGCGCGTGTATGAGCGAATGTCAAGGGATACGTGTTGCAAACCCGTCTGTTTAATTAATTTTCTTGTATTGTTATTATTTGAAATTGATTCATTTACTAACAGCTTGGCTTCATTCACTGTCATTTCTCAATGTAGAATGTATGATGAAATTCTTCGTGGATAGTTTTGACGTTTGTTTACAAGTATCCAAAATAAAAAAAATACAAATGACATTTAAGAATTTCAACACTCTCACTTGTCATTTTGATATATCATTTTTTTATTAGCAAAATTGATTTAGTGATTCCTGAAAATAGGTTTTAAACGTCCTGAATATACATTTCAGAGTTTCACACAATTTTGAAGAAGTGAAAATGTAATGAAGAATGTAATTCATTATGACAATCATTAGGACAATTATGTTAAAACCATAGTGTTCCTGCCGTCTTCCGTAATTTTTTCGCGTACTGCAAAACATCTGGGAACAAATTTGGACGTTAAACGAGATTTCGAAAAGAACATACCAGTGTTTATACATAAAATAAAATAGTAAATAGAAAAATTAATTATTTCTCGGAGAAACAATTTCTCGGAGAGAGAATAAGATATAAAATATAACGCCTTGATTTCTGACATTTTTTATATCTGTTGTTATGTCCATCTGCTCGTTGGACTGGATTTTATAAGATAACAAGATGCGATGTGATATTAAGGAAATAAGAAATATAAAAAATTATGGTTTATGAAACCATAATTTCTGATTTTTCTTAGTAATAATTATTTCCAAAAGAGTATAATTAAATATGAGAAAAAAAACCTAAATCCAAAAACCAAAAACACTGTAAAATATGATTGTTTAATATGTTTGAAGTATAAGTTACTATTTCCAATTCTATGCAAAATTTTTATTTCTAATTTTAGATTAATTTTTGTAATAAGATATGGAATACGAATATATAATAAATACTTACATTTGCATACATATGGACATAATAATACGTATAATCTACTAATATGGTTTAAAATGACTAGGGTACATTACTTCCAGATCTTACCGAACAGATGGCACTTCAAGTAGTTCAATCACGCTAGCGAAATCTCTTGAGTTAAATCTATCAAAACACGCGATCCGCGACTGTTTAATATAGAATTATTATGTTCGAAATAGTTTTTTATTATGTTCGGTATTTTGTTTATTCTTCATGGATATTCGATTTAAAAATTATTATTTTTTGTTAGTTTCATCGATTTGTCAAATAAAGACGCGTTACTTAAATGTAACGGTCAATTTTGCAAATAAAACTTTCGTTTTTTCTCTTTCACTTTCTTTTGTGTTTTTATTTTTTCTTTACTTTTTATTTATTTTCACTGGAATTTAGATCATCCAAAAAGCTCGACATCATTAAAGGAAAATGTAATGGTAGCAGTATATAACAAAATTATTCTAAAGAAATAAATCATTAAGTCAATCTGGATCTGCGGAATACAGATATGGTAACGTGCTAACAATTGCTTCGTAAATAAGGTATAAACAATTCTAAGTTAAGTGTCGAGTAATGCGTCTGATATTATTACCTGAACAGAGTTCTAAATATATCGAATGCTGTGTAACGATCTAAATACGCTCTAATATCAAGAACTGTAAATACTCGTAGTAAATAAAGACATCATAAAAAAATATTATTATTTCAAAAGAATTAACTTACGAGTTTGCGCAGCTGATTTGATGAATATATCCGAAATTATTGGTCGGATGGTTTTGAAAAATTATTACATGCATTTTTAGAATTTAGTTTAGAGTCAATCGTGAATGGTTTATATATCGTAGAATTATCACATTGTCCTTATTTTTGCTTTCACTTAGTTTAGATACAGTAAACTATTTTTCAGGTACTATAATTTAGTCGAATGTTAGGTTTATAAATAAAATATTTATTATAACCGACATATTCTATAAGTTTCTCTTTTTTCATTACTTAATTGTTAAACTATGAAATGAAGCAAAAAAAACATACACTGTAGTCCGGTGAAATGGCTGAAAAAAGGATGCGCTCTATATTTTTGGGTGGATAACTATGGTTAGGTATTTTTAATTATCTATATATATATATATATATATATATATACATATATATATATATATATATATATATAAAACAAAGTTGGGTTAGTTACATTATTTATAAATCAAGAACGGCTGGACCGATTTTCGTGATCTTTGATTTGTTGAATTTGTCTCCTCCCCGAATAAGAGAATAACTATTAAAACATTGGAAAACTTCAAGAAAAACAAAATTGTGAAAAAAGTTCATTTTCCCATACATTTTGTATAGAACGGATTGACGAAATATCGAAATTATTTTTTACGATATATTTTTTGATGATATATCGGGAACGGATTGACTGATTTCTATGAATATTTTGTTTTTCGTCTCGGCTTCTAGAAGTTTCGTCGCGCATTGGAAAAGTAAGAAAATCACAAATCATTTAAATGAGTATAAAACTTAATAAACGGTAAATGACAGAAATAAAGAAAAAAGTATGCCATAAATGACAGACACGGACAAACATTATAATTGGTTTCCAATCATTTTTATTCAGTTTTCCTCCATTATTACATTTGAAATCGATTAAATTAATTCTTTTCAAACGATTTTTTCTGAAAGTCATCAGCGAAAAGTAATTTTAAAGAATTGAATTAAGTTTGATGAAAGGCACATTGTGAAACGTTGTGGCACATTTGTGATGGTGCGCGCATCGATAATTGGTTCACTATGTTGTATTGAATTGTGTGATTAATTGAAGTGTTATTTACAATGCCGCGAGCCAGAAGATCTAATATTTCACAACGAAGCCGTAATGCAATTCGACTAAAGAATATTGCGAATCAATCCACGGCAGATGAAAAAAATCGCACGAGAAAAGCGCCTTTTTAGTATGGCCTGACTGCGTCCTTCACAAACACAAGAACAAAGAAAGGCAGTACGTCAAACGGCTCAGTTGGCAATGAGGAATCGTCGAGCTTATCGCACAGATCAACAACGTAATAATCTTCGATGCGCAAGAAATTCCTTCTTCAAGTGTTGATTTGAATCGAATAGTATTTCAATACGATTGCACAATTGACTACAGCTCACATCCTTTTGTTCGAATTGGCCTAATGGAGGTTGCGTGCGACATTATAAAGAATACTATATTGATTAATAAATGTAACGAAAAATAATAAATATTTTGGTATATTTATTAAGCTCAATTCATTTTGAGTATTCATTTTATCTTAATAAAAAACTGAATTTAGATAATTCAGCTAATAAGTTAACACAACATTTACTGATTATGAGGCGGAACAAAGTTTGCCGAGTCAGTTAATTATTATAACTTCATATTATAATCATGAAAAAATAGTAAAACAAATTATGGGCACTCTCCGCCCTTTAAAGCACTTTACAACCCATAAAAATGGAGATATTGTATAAATAAGAAGGCAAGATTTTTGTTTCGAAATGCTCTACAAAAAAGGACTGAAAGAAATTGAAAATAAAATCTTTGATCATTTCCGGTTCGCAAAATTTTAGTTATTAATCCTACGTGGGTTGGCATCACCTTTTTCCAAATGGGAACCAAACGATCTTTGAAAAAAATGCTGCTTACTCATAGTGCACAGCTGAACAACCATATTACTCGACTATTTAATTAATTTTAATTGGAGATCTTAAAACGAATCTTTGGATATTGGTGCTTGTTTTTACCGAGAACTCAGTATACAGGATTACTTGAAACTCACTTCAAATTTCCACTTAAAAAAACCATTATAAGAGGCCACAAATTTTAGTTGCAATTGTTGTGTCATTGAAAATTAATCGGAGGCGCCGATTATGATAATGAACAAGACGGCAAACAAAATATGCTCAACTATTTACATAAAACCGCAATAACGTCAGTTTCCATCCAAAGTTAATTGCCCGAGCGAGTCTTCCCCGGCGCAGCCCGGGCGTCCCGGCGCGGCGTCAATATAGAATGGACGCCGCGACACTCCATTCCGAGAAAGGAGAGCTCGTCTAATGAGTTTTTAAATACGTCTGCGACAAATTCTGTTTGCCGACGGCTTGTTTTCGCAATCATTTGTATTTGGAATCTCCTTTTTATTCATGAGAGTGGTTTAATGTCACCGCATCGGCATTGAGCTATCGAGCGTATTACACAGAACTGTATCACCCAAAATATACGATTAGTTTTGCTAGGGAAATATATTGACGAAGTTTCTTTTAACCTGATAGACTGAGATTAAATTAGACTTTGGTAATATAAATCGTTTTGTAAAACGGTTTTAAAACTTCCGATTTCAAAATAATAATAAAAAATTATTTTAGAAGAGAAAATGATTATGTCCATAGAAGTAGGACCGTCTCGCAAGCGCACTGTGGACTTTCTGGAAATGCCATCGATAATCATTTATATGGGTATTATGAGGGCAGCGGGTTAAGTTAGTGGGGAGACGAAAATATAATTATCTGTTTCGCTCTTGATCATTTTATTTGTACATGCATGAATAAGAGAAAAACTGATACAAATTTATTTGAATTTGGAACTATTTATACTTCATGCAGAGAGAGGATACCTAATAGGAGAGATTAAGTTAGCGGAGAATACCGAAAAGATAATCATCTGTTTCGTTCTGTTTGTACATGCACAAATAAGAGAAAAAGTGACACAAGTATTATTTGAATTCCGAATTATTTATACATCACATAGAGAAGTGATTATAAGTTTCATTTTCGCTGTCCACCATGAAAGTCACTTTGAGTTCTCCGTCAGAGGGGAGTTCGTACTTTTATAATTATTTCATTATTACTTTTATTAAATTTTAAGATGAGGTGTCTCGTTTCTTTAGGCAACAACTATTCGCGTACTCTGTTATTATACAGTATCCTAGAATAATATAATAATTAAATCCGTATTTTCCTAGCGAGATGTATAAGTCAAAAATAAAATAAACGAATATTTTAAAACTAAGTTCTATTTACGTAAAATATAAAAATAAAGAAAAAAATTGGCGAAGGTAGACTCTTTGGCATATTTGAAATGTATTTTAAATGGATTGCATCGCGTGAAAATAAGATAAATTCAAAATTAAATACTTTTTTTTAATTTTTACACCTATTTTATGTAATTCTAACTAATGATTATATGGGAATATTTTTTATGCCGATATATATGTATGTATATATGTGTGTGTGTGTGTGTATATATATATATATATATATATATATATATATATATATATATATATATATATATATATATCAGTATTTACATAATACGTCCGGATAAACAAAATTAAGGAAATACCTATTTTCTTATTACTCTATAAATTCTGAATTGTCGTTACTGAGTGCATTTTAAAACTCGTTTTAATAAAACAGGTATAAAACTTTAAAAACAACGTTTTCACAATCCAATTAACTTATGTTTGACAAACATACGTTGCAGACGCCACGTTTATAAATAACTGTTGCTTATATGCATTGATGGAGTATAATATAAGAAAAAAATCGGTTATTCTTGTCATGAGTGATCTAATAGTCAAATATCATTTGTATTAATTGACAGTTACGCGATAAGTAAAGTCATTTTGCAAGTTTAGGAATATACTTACAAATTACACCAAGAAACTCCGTATTTAACATTTTTCAAGATATTAATTAGAAAGTTGTGATTTACAAGTGTTCCTAAAACTTTTCGGATGATGATGTGGTGTGTACATATGCTTTTTTAAAGTTTTGGTTACACCATAATACTGTTCGCGCAAAATAATATATTTTCATTTATTTATTTCTGTTTTTAAGACCTCATTTTTTCAAACATTACTGCGTATTTACAGATGTACATTTCAAAAGGTAATTTTATTTTTAAAGCAAGCCTATTGATTTGAAAATCAGACTGAGTTCAATTCAAACGGAAAGAAGAAAACATTTAAAAAATTTAAAGCGATTGTTAAACTTTGTCTGCAAAATTTCTGAAATCTGTAATTTTTAAGATACCTAGAATTTATTGAATATCATGAAACGGTTACCGCTTTTTTGTTAAAAGTATACTGTTTGACTATCGTTTGTCTAAAATAGCAAAATTGCAAAAAACCGATATGTTTAGCATTGTTTGTAATTTAGGTTTATAACCCGCGTTAAACCGGCGTTAAGCTATAAAATCAATGTGTTGGCTTCCCATTTGTTAATTGGTACCATTCGACAAAGACATTGGAAAATTGAAGTGTTTTTATTGAAAGGTTTAACTTTTGGAGTAAGGTGAAAACTAATTAAAGGGAATAGAGTAAAGTGAAAACATCTTTCAGAATTTCAGGAAATTTCTAGAATTGAAAAGGAATTTGCTCGGCAAATCAGTCAAGAGTCAAGGTTAAGATTACGAAAATTAATTTAAATAAATTATTTTTGGTTTAGTAAACTTTTTAAAAAAATCCTATAAAAAGAAAACCGAAAATTGATTAAAATAAATTCTTATAAAATCAATAATTTTACATACATCTCCGACAAGTTCGCGCAGACGTCTAAGTGGGCTTGCGGTCACACCGACGCCCTGCCCGAAACGGACGGCGCCGCGGTGCATTCGCCGCACCCACCTGTTTCGGACGGGGTGCGTTATGTGTATACATATGCTTTTATAGAGCCGGTGAATTGTTGTGCTGCGGGAAATTTCTTCGTAACCACAAAGTAATAATAATATCTGTAAGAGGCGGAATTATTATTTCCATCGAATTGTTGAACGCTCTTTTTAATTTTTACCATTTTATTTATAAACAGTGGGACTTGTCCAATTAGACTTCGCTATTGAATCTTAAAACCATAGCAACAATTGAAATAATCTCCTTCGCATATTCGACCAAATGTAATTGCTTCAAACACGCGTGAAGCATGAATTTGTATACGCCGTGAACAGACGCGAATCGCACTAATTCTGACAATCGTTATCAGATCGTATTCGTAAATTTGCACGAAACACTCATTGGCGGTTGGCGGAGCGCCTATTAGCGCGGTCCGCGCACAATAATGCTCCCCGCGGTGACTCACCGCCGTCGACTAAGCAACGTACTGATTTACATAAAGTTTACATATTCTGCGCTCCGGAAGTACGTAGCGCACACGCACAGGCGCTCCGTATGTTTGAGTGAACGCCATTTTGTCAATGAGTAAGTTTTTTTGAAAATGACAGCCCCGACGGATGTAGTGAATTTATCGTGCGACGCCGTACGGTATATTTATTTATGAGAACAGAAATTTTGAAATTCAAATAAGATTTCGAGCGGCACGACTCGGAAGAGTAAAAAAGTCAACTCGACATGCCACATCGGCGGGATATAATGAAATTATCACAACCGCCCGTGTGTGCTGCGCACGGCGACATTTGCGCAACCAGGCACCGTGTCGCTTGGTGTAATTATATATATGTCGTTATCATTATATCACATATTCGCAAAAAACAATTAAAGTAATCAGTTATGATCTTATTAAGTGGCGACACTTTATCGATGGAAGATCTCTTATTAAAAGAAATATTAAGTTAATGTCACATTATATGTACAACTCTACAAAAGACACTGACATTGATATAGCCTGCTTTTCTTGTCTTTTGAAATAACAACCTGATCTCTTAATGAACTGTTAATCGATATCCGTTTTAATATATTTCCAGGAGTTGTGACGGTTAGATTAAACGACTGTATTGATACTGAGTACCGTATTTGGTGGTTCTACCTGGTTTGAAATAAGAAGCTAATGAGGCGCGTTGTAGAAAAAAATTGTGGTTTCAATTTAAGTTACAGTAGTTGTTTTGGTTACATTGCTCATTTTTTTTATTTTCTAGTTTTGAGACGGTAAAAAAATCGATTAATTCGAGTTTGTTCGATTATTCCCTTACTGTATTTCCGTTTTCTCTTATGAACATATTGTCTTCTATTGTATTGTGAATGTTTTATTGTAATGTGAATAGTTCGTTGTTACGTACATAGGTGTGTACACGTATAGGATAAAGCAGATAATTTATAACCTACCTTTTTCTCGGTGAGCTTCTCGCAGCGACGCTGCTTGCATATCTGGTGGGACTTGTCGTTGCGGCACGGTGCGCAATCGCCGCAGTTGTCCTTCCTCTGGCAACCGATGCACTCACCACACCGCTTGCGTTTCTTCTTCGTCTGTTAAATGCAAGATGCGTTAGAGCTTTTAAATGTAATGCAATGTATTTTGACGGAATGTCAATCATATTTTATTTTCAAGCTAAGATTTCAATGAAAAAACAACTATTATTTTAGTAATAGGTAACGTGAAGTGTACCATTTTGTATGTGTCATCTCGAAAATTATAATTATAAGAAAACTATTTCAATTGCATTGTTTATTATTTTTATCTAAAGAAAGATCTATATCGTTTGCCATCAAAAGGTATTAACATAGAAACTGAGCCGGCGAAATTAAAATGTAAATTCTCAAAACATTTCATAGATTTGAACGATATGAAATAAAAGGACGTCGTTAAAATATTCGACGCAATAATAGTGCGGCGCCGCGCTGTCGCTACAATTGGCATTTCTGCGAAGACTAAGATTTCACCGAATCGACAATTCGGAGTGATTAATTCATGACGCGTCTCGGCTTTGTACCGATTACGTTGCCCTTTGGCACGCGATCCGCATTGCATTTGATTTAATATTGGATAATAATCCATATACGGGTATGACGTTTATTGATAGGGTACGCGACTCCCACCGAAGAGGTCAACCGGAAATGTAGCAAAGTATGTTTATCAATTATTTATTTGTTTTAACGTAATGCGGAAATTACTATATAATTAAATTGTAATGCGGAAATTACAAGAGCAGGTCCATTGAATAAACAAGATAATTCAGAAAGGCATTAGTGTGGCGAGCGAGAAGAATATTTCGCATAAAGTTTGAAATGGAATCAAGAAGAGTACGATTTTATTTTAAGCGTTTGGCAAGTGGCGAAATTTATTTTCAGAAGAAGGAATACGTTTTCAGTATGTGATATAGAAGTATACAGTAAAAAGTAAAAGCCAACAAACGTTGTCGAAGAGTTTACCGATCGATAAACGTTTAACGATCAAGCAACAAAAGCGACCAAAATTAATTAAGTCATCTTTGTTTATAGGATCAAGTAATCACTTAATACGACCGTACGTGCAGCGGCGCTGCGCAAACAACGGTCATCGGGTACAGGAGCGATCGCTAAATAAAGTAATTGGCGTAAAGCGGGGACGCGACGACTAATTGTCGTCTGAAGCTCGCGGCGCGGCGGCGGCGAGTCGGACAAAGAGCGGCGCCGGCCTTTGAACCTAGCGACCGACCATTCGCGCGCGTCTTCACAACACCAGCTTCAGGCGCGATCGCCATACACTTCAATTAGTTTACAAGCAAATCTAACAAGTGCTTTTGGAAGGATACGTATCGGTAAAGTTGCTATAGAAGGGTACTAAATGCTTCTGAATTAGTGACTCGGAACTATGTGTTCACTTAAAGGGGTTTAATTTGGAGAAAGTTTCGAATTTCTGTGGAAGTTACGTTAAAATCGACAACCAGCAGTAGAATTTTAGTGGATCTAGTTATAAGTCGTGTGTTTTTAGGATTCTTGTTAGAATTTTTATTTACCTAGATTTAAATATTGTCTAAAAGTATCATATGTTATTTTCAAAGTTTTAGGCTATTATTTATTGTTTTATTTAATTAACGAGCTTAAAATCGAAGTCCAATATTAAACGTCAATAGAATTCAATTTATACTAACTAATATCAATGTGCTTCCCCTTTTGGAGTTGACAGTGCATCGTTGCACTTGACGTTAGACTGCGACAGGTGCAGGTAGCAGATGACCTTATAGCATCATTATGGAGCGATGAAGAATTTCATAATCATTATAGCGTTCTATTTATAGAGGCGGTATAGACCGCTGGCAGTAAATGTTCCCTTGGAAGTGGTTAGAAATTATGATGTTTGTAATGTTTTCAACACTTAGACCGTATTCAATATATTTATTTATTTGTAAGAATTATGTAATTTCTTATAATAGTTTGTCATCACTTTGACTAAGTATATTACTTAATTTGATATAGCTGAATGAGTAAATGTCATAGAGGGAGGTAAATATTATTGAAGAATAAAATACTTAATCATTTCATTGTCCAGTGAGAACGTTGGCAAGTATGAGGGAGATGAACTCGATGCAATGTGTCATAATGGTTGATATACCCAACGTAGAATAACAACAAAGTACTAAATAAAATTTATCACGGAAATGCGAAAGAAAACGAGAGCTCAGATAAGGTATTTCGCGCAACAAAGGATGGAAAGCAGAACGGAAAGTTTTCAGCAGTGGAGTAGGCGGCGTCTATAATAGGCGCGGCGAGATAAAAATGAAAGGATTTTTGTCGAACTGCCGTAACGGAGTCGCTGGAAACTTTTACGAATACATTTTCTTTCACACTTCGCGAAATACAAATCGCAATCGTCATTAACTTCATCGAGTTTCAGAAAATGCGAGATTGAGTCGATAGAGTCAGTGTCGGAATGTACCTGCTTCTCGCTGGAGATGTCATCCATGTCCATGGGGCCAGGGCCAGCAGCGTGTGGTCCGTGTAGCGGTGACTTGAAGCCGGCCGTGGAAGAGACGGCCGCCACCTGACCGCTGCTCTCCGCGCCTACTTCCATGCTCGAGCCGTCCGATTCTGCATTCGATTCGAGACTGTTGGCGCGGATTTTTCTCCGCTCCTTCTTGCGATAATCACTACGCGTCGGCGAGCCCGAGTGGAAACCGTTAGTCTTCTTGTCGTAACCGTTATCGAGGATGGTCGTCATCGGGTTTTGAAAGTTAGTATGGTGAAGGCCGTTCGGCGCATATTTGGCATCCTGCGCGAGCGGGATCGACGTGCCGAGCTTCATCTCGAAGGCAGTTGGCTCATTCTTGAGCACATGTACGACGGTCGGCGTGGATGCGCTCTGTACGACGCTACCGTTTTGATGCAACAGTGCGCCATTCTGGTGGAGCAGGCCGTTCTGCGTCTGAAAGGCGTTTATCGTGGCGACGTTCGGTTGGTAGAGCTGTACGTGTCGCTCATCGAGGTATGTCTGGTCGCGCGGTGGCAACGGCGCCGGCACGATTGGGTAACCGCGCGTGTTGACCGCCGTCAGCGTGTGGAAGGTGGCATTGACAGGCGAGAGCGTGGCGAAAGAGCCGCTCAGCGGGGTGACCTGCGTAAGCGTGGTGAGGTGAGGCGAAGAGACGGCGGCGGGCGGTGCGCTCAATTGGGTGAGCTGAGTGAGCTGGCCGCCGGCCGGACTGGCGGGGCCGGCGCTCACCGGTACGGCGGTGGCGCTCGCGAGGCCCGGCTCGGGAGCTACGCTCGTTTCGGGGAAGCTCTGGAATTGGCTCTGGAAGGACGGGAGCTTGTTAGGGACAGGCTGCAGCGCCGCGACCGGCTGGAAGTGGTCGAAGCCGGCGCGTAGGATGGTGGCGTCCTTGGCGGGTCCCTCCCAAGGCCGGTACTGCGGCGGCTCTAGACGGGTGGCATCGTAGTAGTCCCACGAGGAGATGTCGAGCAGACGCGCATCGGCCGCCAGCAGCCGGTGCTCGGCCGGCTCCATCTCTACCTGCCGCGCTCCGCTCATGCGCCGTCACATCGTCGCCGCTCAGACGCGTCGCCGTCCTTCATCTCGTCACCGCTGCCGCTCTCTCTTTACTCTATCATAAGCTTCGCGGATAAATACAACTTACTTATACTAAAACACTATACTTATTTACGTATTTATATTATTTTGTACTCTGTGAACCTGGATACGTTTTCTTAGTAGACATAACAATTTCACCCGACGGGTCGTCTCGAGTTCGACTCGTCACACGCGGCACTGACGAGTTCCAAACTGAAGAACTTCTAGCTATCACCACGTATGTATAAAACTTATTCTATGCCGGGGTAAGGTTATTGGCAACGAAAAACCTTGGTATTTTATAACTTCTTTGGTTTCAAGCGAATTGGATTAACGACTTTTAAACGTCTAATATACTTTTGTGTTACGCGCTCTCCCTCTCTCTCTCTCTTTCTTGAGGGGAAGCCGAAACTCACTATAACTTTTTCGAAGCTCACTATTACTTTTATTAACTGGTCTTGTCTTGACGTATTTTTCGTATATAAATTATCATAAGGTTACTATATGGAAGGCGGATTGCTCTTAAGAGTTATTTTTAAATATTAGAATCCTAATTTATAGCCGAGGTCTTAAATTAGTTTGTACTGTACGTAATAGTATGTATACTGCAGTCGCTAAACGTATCTTAACTTCTAAAAAGTGTTTTCAAAAATACTTTATTACTTTCAAATAACATAAAGAAAAAGTAAAGATATGACTGGAGGCTTTGGTTTGAGGTTTCACTTGTTTTGTATCAAATTGTTTATAGGAAGAAGTTTTGCTCTGGCGAGCTTTCGTTAGTCCTCAATGCTGCAGTGCGGGCACGGATGAGGCGGTCATCTCAGTCTTGTCGTATTCTGCGAACAAAAGAAAACAAGTTTAAAATTACATAATTTAATTTATTAGAGCTTAAAATTTTAGTTATTAAATTCCGTGCAATGGATGATAAATTAATCAATTTAATTGAATCTCATCCGTGGTTTTTTACGGCGAAAAAAATTCTTCAACAAGTTTATTTTTTTCTCGGAAACTAAATGACAAGTATATCATCTTAGTTTTTCTGTAGACATTAAACCATTATTTACATGAATAATTGAATACTTTGTGGCCCTCCGATTTCACGTACAAGAAGGACTTACGGTTTACATATATCTTTACTGATTTACAAAAAAAACTTTGTAAAAGCTAAAATTAAGATAAAAATGTTTTGAGAATATTCTGATAAAATTTCAGATTACACTCCCCACTCGACCTTGTAAAAAAAAGTAAATGTTTTTTATTCCCAGAAAAAGAAAAAAACATATTTTACAGATTTTTCATAGCGGGTCTAAGGATGGGTAAACAACATATATGGCTGTGCCAATTTTCAATTGGAAAACGTAGTTTCTGAACAAATAACCGTAACATATAGACAGACAGAGGTTTTGCAATGTTTGGACACTTCAATATGGTCAATTTGAAAAACCCCACGATTGATTAAAAAGTCAAAGTGATATCGTTTTATGTGAATTTACACACATTTATTATTTCAAAATTTGCACCTTTTTTAAAAGAGAAATTATATATTAGTATTTTTAAAATTGTAATACATGCATATTACGATAAATACTAAAAGTAACGTAACGTATGCGAGTTTTATTCATTTGAAATTATTTGCGGTCGTAAAACAATCTAATTGACAACAACAAACAAAACAATACAGTCGTTTTAAGGGAATTACATAAATCCTTTTTCACAATCTATAAATTTATCACGTTTAGTTTAAGACAAGCTAGATAAATTGCAAAATAGGTAATAAATTGCAAAATAAATATTATCCATTATGGCATAAATAAAACGGGAAGAAACTGAAGGGCAACATTAAACGTACACATAAATTAATAACAGACGACCTAAAACGCTATACGAAAATATCTATTATTTATTTCATTCTTATTATGCAATTTCTTTCTGTCGCTTATATACAGATATAAAATCCACCCTACCTCTTTGCACCCACATAAGACAATTTAAGAGCTTATAAGCTCACCTGTTATCTTAACAACCTCTTAAACATGTGAGAACTTCATAAGGAAGTACATCGTTAAGACACTTCATTACGTGTTCCACGTACGGTGGTAGGCAGTAACCGAATATCGGCTACAATTACCTAAAAAAAAAGCTTTATGACTTATTCTGGAGCCGGGCGCCATAATTTCCTGTTAAATTTTCGCTCTACATTTGAAGTGTACCAAAGCGTTTATTATGCGAAAAAGCGAAAAGGAACGACTGAGGGCGCGAGCTTGCTTTTTCTCTCTCTCTTTCCCGCGTGCCGCGAATCGATGGTAGGCCGGAGGAAGGCGCCTGCCAAGTTGTTCGCTTCCAGCGCAATTCAATGTCAAACGCGTTTACGTACTCATTATACGTTACCTGTATACGAATTGTTACCTATGTACATAGAAAATTGCTTTTCCTATGCATATAATATACACAAATTGTATTTAGACATGAATGGAAGGATGCTATATATAGTTCATTTCAACAGGATGTAAGTTAAAACATTTAGTTTAAAAAAAGTTACCGAGATCATCTTTTTTCTGTTCGTAGGTCGCTTGACATTTTTAACATTTTTCACTGAATTTATACATTACCTTTATTAGATACAAAAATAACAAGTAATTAACCAATAACAATGCGAAATTTCTATCGCTTATGAATAGATGCACAGTACAAACGAATAATTTTAGTCGCTCGGCTAAAGAAACCAACAAATAAACGGCTATTAGACGAAAAAGAGGGCTACTCGTCGATCGATCGAACAATAACCATGATTGTATACTTATTGTTTGTAGTATGTGTTTAATCGATTGAACAGACAACTGACCACGAAAGACTCGATAGCTAGTACGATAGATATACAGTTGACATTATGTGGACGATATCGTACTATGACCTGACGCTCTTTATTGTATATGAAGGTGTATATTAACATTATCAAGTAAATAACGAGTAATAAACGAATTTATTCATTCGGATATTAGAACTTCGGAAGTGTTTCTTAATCAGTTTATCTGTGAAAATACTAATTTAAAACTCTCGGAATTCAGATGTGAATATAAACGATTTTATCGTATAAGTTTAGCATCGAGTAAGTGATTAATTTATTTCACATGGATATTAATTTTAAAAACACAGGTGATCGTTACGAAAACTGAAAGAACGTAAGTGCACAATTACAAGTTAAAATAAACATGTAATTGTAAACCAGTTCAAGAAATCCGTATGTATGTGAATAACTTCAAGACCTCCATGACAACCCGAAATATCATATCATCATTGAAACTTTGCGTTCTCCATTTGCATATATATATATATATATATATATATATATATATATATATATATATATATATATATATGTGTGTGTGTGTACATATATCGTATAACTTATTTCTTATAAACACCTAATTACAAAAACGTACTCTGACTTTAGAATGACTAGTCTTTCGTCGATTGTAAACACTCTAAAGTCAGACATTACGGAGTTTTACCTGAAATTATTTAAAATTTTAAAAATTCTTATCAACTCTCGTTAACAAAATATTATCTATAAAGACCTGTGGAAGGATCTTTAAGACCTCAAAAAACTTCGTTCTATTTTAAATTCATTTAATTTCAAAAATACGTTATTTTCGTCTCTCTTTAACAAAATATTACCAATAAAGAATTGAAGCAAGAATCTTTAAGACCTGTAGCAAAGAACTAAAAATGATCTTTACGTCGTTCTGTCTTAAATTAATTTAAATTAAAAAAAAACTTGACTCTCTTTAACAAAATATTTTCTATAAAGGCCTGTGATAAGAATCTTTAAGATCTATAGCAAAAAACTTAAAATGATCTTTACTTCGTTCGATATTAAATTCAGCTTAATTAAGAAAGGAATTTTTGTCGACTCTCTGTAATAAAATATTGTCTGCAAAGACGTGTGGCAAGAATCTTTAAGATCTGTAGCAAAGAACTCAAAATGCATTTTACGTTGTTCTATCTTAAATTAATTTAAATTTCTCCACTCGCTTTAACAATATATTATCTATAAAGACCCTTGATGAAAAAAAATCTTGTCGACTCTAATTAAATAGAAAAAACATTGTTGACTCTCCTTAGCAAAATATTGTCGACAAAGACCTATAATTGAGGAAATGTTAACATTTATAACCAAATAAATAGTACTTTGAATTGGTCTCGTTTTAAATCTTTCTCTAGGAGCTTCAATTACTTGTGTAAATATTAAAAATTATTTAGGTTTCTTAGAGCGGAAGCTAAAGACGATGTATTATATATATATATATATATATATATATATATATATATATATATATATATATATATATAAATATATATATGATCCATTATTAAGAACCTAAGAATTTCACCTAATTAATAATGTAGCAATATAAGAGCGTGCACGTGAATACTGCGAGTGACTGTACAAACACCGGTGGAGCTTTCTCATTAAAATGCGGGCGAAATGACAGATTTTTATGGGCTGTCGCGCCGCGGCCGGGGATGATTTTAAATTTGAAACGACTGGGCCGTCGTAAGCTGATTCGCCTAAAATGGACTTTCCGTAATAATTTGTAGTTACCTATTTGATAACGAGGCGCTGGATTGACGCTACACACCTTGATATTTGTACAGCGTATATCTACATCCACTATATACATGTACGCTGTATCATATATAGACATACGCTATTTCTATATATAATATGTACGATATTCTGTTTTTCTGTTTTATGTTGACATTTTCGGCTAGTTAGCAAATGCAATATTAACATTTAAGACAAACTAGCGTCGAAGGCAATTTGATGAATATAACGCTGAACGTAAATTATCACCAAGTTAGAGGAGTGAAACTTGGTGTTTGCAAAACCTGTTCTGCAAACTCTGATTAATAAAAAAAAAAAACTTAAAACATACTCCCGAAAGGCGTACTTTATGTAAGGATACTTTTAAATATACCTAGGGAAATATCAAATTATGCGATAAATTCAAAACGAATTTTGAAGAACATTATGATGACTACGGATCTGAATATCGTATCAAAGTTTCATCGAAGTCGAGATTTTCTTCTGATGAAGTAATATCACTTATTCTGTGTATTCAAGGCACATATAAAAAAAAGATAAATGTAAAGTTTTTCTCCATCGCGTATCCACGTGATGCTGCTCCTCGAGAAGTCGGAAGACGAGGAGATTAATGCCCTCCCTTTGTTTGCTACTTCTGAAAAGAAAATATAACAATGGCCGGTGATAAAACTTGCGTCAAGAAATATTACTTTTTTTTGTTTTGATCCTAAGAGCGCACGCTTTCTTCAAGTGGCATCGCATTCGAGCAAACATTTCTTTATTTATTTTTTATAACATTAAAAAATGACTTTGAGTGTTAATTAGAATCGTAAAATTTGTGAAGAAAGTATAGTTTGTTGTTGAAAGCTATTCAGAATAACCTTGCATACGATCGATCCTCAACAATGAAAGATCGACTACGAGGAAGCTACGAAAATAATATATCCTTATTTTAGAACAAGTGATTAAATCTAAAAGTGAACACGATATTGCAAAGAATTTAGTTAACTATTTAAATATATTACATTAGTTATTGTCGAAGGTGTACGGAGCCTCACAGACTAGTATAAAAATGTATGAAGTCTCTAAGGCTAGAAAATGTAGGTTCAAAATTCCCTAGAAGAACAACTATTCGAAGGTCGATAATATAGGATTTCATTAAAAAAAATTAAAGAGTAAGGTGAAGTTACACCAAGAAGTCGATAGAAACAGAAGATTCTTTTTAGAGTTCCGCACCTTAAACAGAAAAAAACGGTATTCTTATAAGATCGCTCAGGTGTCTCTCTTTGTCTGCCAGTTTTTTCCTCAAAAACACTTTGACATATAAACTTTTTTATATCATTTCAAAAATATTTATTTTAAAATATTTATATATATATATATATATATATATATATATATATATATACATATACATATATATATATATATATATATATATATATATATGTATATATATATATATATATATATATACATATACATATATATATATATATATATATATATATATATGTATATATATATATATATATATATATATATATATATATATATATATTCATATAAAGGTATATGGATACCAAACCAAATGTTTATTAGAACTTTATGCAAGTTTGTCCTAGTTACGTCCATAAATAAATATTCCTTGCCCAATATATTGTAAACAGTTTAGCAGAAATATCATATACCCTTAAATGTTTACATACACCTAAATGCGTGCAGAACCCCCTTGAGCGAGTTTTACTGGTAACAGATTTATTTTTGTATTTTAATGTAGATTTTTGAACATGAGAACAACACGCAAATATATCATTTGTTGAAGACATTCCACACATCACGGCGGCGACAGTCAAAAATCAAATTTCTTTTAATATTTTAATAGAAATTTGATTTTTGACTATCGCCGCCGTGATGTGTGGAATGGCTCACAGGCATACGGTCTTTGACGGCGCTGAATACTGCGAGGTCCTCGGTTTGATTTCCGGCTGGAGGCTGGAGTGGTATTTGAAATAGCATAGCTAAAATGCCACAGATCAATAACGGGTAGCAGCTCTACTGGTGCGAAAAGGTACTGCGATCGACGATCCGAACGCCCAGCGATTTTGGGAATTACCTTCAAAGGTACGCGCATTGTGAAAGTTTTAAGTCCAACAGTGAACAAAGAGACGCTGTTGATTATAAAAGTTGATTTCTTGGTTATTATATACTGAACGTATCTTCGCTGGTACTAAAACGTGACCGTTCGACGTGACCGTACCATAAGATGTCTGATGATTTGATGTGGAGTGTGAGAAAATAAAATTTTGGAAAATAACGGCCTTTGTCAAGTGTGAGCCAAATTGAACCGTCAAGGATTCTGAATTTATTTTTCCAGGTTAAAGAAAAATTGAAGGTTTTCAAGAAAATCTGCCTAGATGTGCCTACAGTCACTTTACTTTCGAGCGTCGATAGGAAGGAAGCCAATAAAAAAACAAAATATAATCGCCAAAAAAATCCAAGTTGAGATTTTAATAGGTATCGATTCTAAAACACTAATGAAGTGCAAAAAATTAAAATATACAATTTTTTGCCCAGTCAGTCTAACACTGAAGCGCCAAAATAATTTCGATCAAATTTGTTATAAATATGGATTTTCTTCCAGCTCTAAAATTTCGGGTAACTGTCATGTTATTTTGCAATCTCCACGTATCCCCATATTATACTCTGAAATCTTTTCAAGTTTTCCTCATCTTTTTGTTTTTAAATAAGATTTGAATTACTTCACTTAAACACTACCCATTAGGTAAAGTATATTTGTGTGTGTGTGTGTATATATATATATATATATATATATATATATATATATATATATATATATATATATATATATATATATAGATATATATATATATATATATATATATATATATATATATATATATATATATACATATATATATATTAGTTCTATAAAAGTGCTCATATGATCTCTCGAGTCATGAAATCCTCAAATTGACCCAAATAACAGATAAATATGGTCAGACGCATTGAGTTTGGATTTTTCCCCGACTGCGGCACAACAAAGAAAGGGTAACTGATCTAACAGTTTATGTACGTATCGCAGCTTATAAACTGCTGGACTGATTTTAGCAAATGAGATATCAATCGGTTTGTATTAAATGTAAAAGTGTCATCAGCTAATTATTTAGAGACAAAAAAACATTTTGGGGGACTTGTAGTAAAAAAACAGAGTTCGCGTATTTCATCGATTTACGCGCACGTCATCGAAAAGAATTCATTCGACAGGTCTTAAAAATAATTATTAGGTTACTTCAACCATTTTTCCATAAACAAGAAAAATTAGTCAAGTTTGGCAAAAATAATAAAAATACAAAATTCCATGTGCACCCGGTTTCGAACTATGTGTGTGAAAACAAGCTACCAAAAAGGATAAAACGAAAATGAAGCTATAAAAAATTAAAACCGGACTACGTTCAAAAACACTGAAAAATAGAAAAACAAGTTGGGTAATCATATTTTCACTGAAAGATAATCGGCACTGAATTGTGAAGCCGTAAGCGCCATTCAGTTTTGAGATGTCAATATTTTTCCAGTAAAACATGTGTTAAAACTGAACGCCATTTACGGCTTCACCATTCAGTGGCGATTACCTTTCAATGAAATTATGGTTACCTAACCTGCTTTCCAATTTTTAATTTTTTTCGACGTAGTCGGGTTATAGTTCTTTAAAGCTTTGCTTTTTTACTTCCTAAAATTAAATATAAATATCAGATGAATATATTGAATTTAGAGCGCTACTACTTATCTTGTGACATAATTTTTAGAAATGAGTTTCTCGCTCCGGCACTACGCTAATCGATTTAGGTTCGTTCAGAATGTAATTCTCGCATCACATCACCGCCCTTATCGCGAGTTTACCTTAAAGCAATCCAATTTCCAAAATCAATTAGGGTCCGCGAATGCGTCCCGGACGCACAGCCGCCCGCGCACAAACATTGTTTACGTCGGCAGCTTGAGACATTCGTTTCCTTAATGTCTCCTCGCGCCATCAACATCGGCTCCTCCGCTATTTATAGACATGTAGGGGTGGGCGCGGGGAGCGCAGTGTCCCGGGGGTGGAGGGACGCGGGTGCGGGGGTGTTGTTTGTTTACGCTAGGCCGCCGCCGTGCTCTAAACTCGCCGCGTATTCCGCGGTTTGTTTTCAATATAACGTGGCAACGCAAGGCCCTCTCGACCTGCCGAATGTAGGTTACTTTGGCCCTGTTTTCGCAACTTGCGGGCGTAGTACGATACTCGTAACACTTATATACTGACATACGTTCGCCCGGTTCACGTTTTCACATAAATAATTATTTATACATACATACATATATACACACACACCATATATATATATATATATATATATATATATATATATATATATATATATATATGTGTGTGTGTGTGTGTGTGTGCGTGCGTGCGTGCATGCGTGCGCGCGCGTGTGTGTGTGTGTGTGTGGATGAATACGATTCAGGTTATATTTGACAGATTAGGTGAATTTATTATTTAGCCTAAATGCATAATAAGTTAAATACTTAACTGCCAAATACTTAACAGGAGAACACGTGTATCCACTATCTGTGAACCAATGTGTTAGCCTGTAATTAAACGAATTAATACACGAATTTCCGAGTAAAATTCTCGTTCCCACTAGGTGATGTCTTGTTTGGAAGACAAACTGCATTGAACAGAATGGTTCAATTTTGAACGTACTCGTATAACGTATCAGAAATAATAAATTATCTTGGCCTAATTATGAACGATTTAATAGATTTATGTATGTCTGACACCATTTGCTAGGTGTTAAGTATAATGGAAAGCCCCGACAAACATATTTAAATATGATTTACTGTGTGTCGTGAGTTCTTTAGATTACAGGTTTTTATAAAAAGAAAGTACTTTGCTTGTGTTATGGAGAATTAAGTATGCGAGTGTAAGAAAATGTTAAAATGTTTCAACGCAGTAGTAACGAATAGTTATTACTTGTTCTAACTATTCGGCGCAAGAAAACTTTATCGTATAAAAGCGGATAGAGGTATTGTAGGTTGAGAAATCAACATTATAGATCTGCATTACGCGGAAATTACGTGGATCTTTGTTAGCACATATCTTGACAATAAAATAATTTAAAGTAGTTAGAATTTAAAGAATTTAAAGTTTTTTTCTGAATTGTATGTTAAATATATACTTAGACTTTTCAAGAGCGAATTACCTTTATGAAAATGATTTAATGTTTTTTCAAAAGTTTTACTATTCTTTTCAACCTATCGTCACCCTTTTCAACCATTGTTTAAAATTGTATCTAATATAATAAAGAAGTAAGACTTGTGAGTTTGTTAGTTCGAGGTTATTTAAAAAATTACCCTAAACATTTCCACTGGTGGATAGGTGATTGATACTCCGTATATTAAATATGGACTATATTTTATCCGGTTTCTCAGTTTGTTGAAGAAGGGATTGACATGATAAAAATCGGAGAAAAACGCTTATATTTCACAGGAAGATTCTTGGACTATGCATCATAGTAAGTTTAAGTTAGCACGTCATATTTGGAGGAAACTTAAATAAAAAGATAAAACTTGAAATTATTATTCTGAATTTAGGGGTCGTTTAAAAGAGACGGTTAAGTGTATATTTGTTGTGTAATTTTATTTGCGAAGTGTCTCAAGAAAAAGCTAAGCTTTTGTGTAAAATATAAAAAAAAAATTCGGTATAAATTGGTCATTATTATCCCTGTCACCGTCTGCAAAGTTGATACACATATAAAAGGCGTACCTCCGACCGACGCCCCGCAGTCGTAGGCCGCGATTGCGACGGTCGAGAGCTCACTGATATTCGGTAGCATTTTCCAAGGCACACATTCCGCCTATCCCAATGATTCCGATAAATGTGCCATTCGCTTTCAAGTGCCCGCAGTTTCCGAGGAAAGTAAAATTTGCTCCTGCAACAAATGAATGCCAGGCACAAACTTTTAGAAAAGTTGGAATCGGTTTGAGATCCGAGTATTTTTCTCACGAGGAACTCATGTGGAATATGTCGGATTGTGGAGAGTAGGAACTCCAGAAAACTGGCATATTTCACTCCTATAAATAATAATAAAGTCGAAGGGAAGCCGTTAGTCGGTATGGCCAATTCCATAGAATTATAACATATTTATATTGTTAGGGAAAAAATAATAATGGAAATATTGTACTTGGGACAAGTATTATTTTCATATAAATAATTTCTCCGAAATAATATTGTGCCATATTTTAGTTGAAACTTTTATTATTTTAATGATTAGCGGTTATTATTTTAATAGGTACGAGATATCTATGTATTTAGTTTAGATAGCGTATTCACCTACGGTATATAAAAATGTTAGCATGAATTTTTCGTGATTTTTTATATTTTAAACCGACGCTAATTATACTAATTTTGTCTATCTACGAACTGAACCTAGATTTTTATCTATTTTTATTTGTGCCATATTTCATTGTGATTAACTAAGAAATTTGAATTCCAGAGCATCCACAAACTTCATTACGTCTCATATACATATGTACATACACACAAACACGCGCGCGCGCGCTCGCACACACATACGCACCCGCGCAAAGGCGCGCGCGCTCTCGTGTGTGTATGTAATGTTTTAGGCTACACAAAAGCAATCGGTATTAATTTTTTTTTGTAATAATTTCTGTCTTATTAAAAATGTTTAATATATTAAAAATATAATATACATGCCTTTAAAAAGATAGCCTTTTTTGTATTATACTTACAGATTATATTTTAGTTCTTTCTCTTTTTTAATTGTCAATAGCTGAATTTTTGCTTTGTTATGTCATTAAAAATATCACTTTTGTAAAAATGATATTCCATATTTCGCCGTTCGCCGTGGCTGTAAATATTTCTTGGGTGGTGCGTACGGACCTAAACAACGATTAGCTCGCTATTTAATATGGGTAAATGTAATCGGGCAATGGCAAGTATTTGATATCGCATTACAAAGTTGTAAAAATTTCGTTACTTTTTTAAATCCCTACTCAGGTCTGCAAAAGGTTAAACTTAACACACTTTCAAATTTATATAATAAAATAGATTGCCGCTAATCTCAGTTTGCTGTGATCAATGATTTTTCGATTTTGTCGATTGTGGAATAACACGCTTAAACGGTGCTAAACGGCTCAAAAACAGTGCGCCGACGAACAATAAATTCGCTAAGATTCTGCAGATTCACGTGCCGCCTCTTTAAATGTTTACTTATTTTCAAATATTAATTCATATTTTAAAATTTTTTGCGCACATATGTCGAGAAAATGTAAAAAGGATTGTTTTTAATAACTAAATAAAATGTTTAAAAATATCTATGATAGGTCTTACCACAACCTTTAGTTTAAAATTTCTTTTTTACCTTTTTCGAAGAAAAGAATAGTATAGAATAGGTAGTGTATCGCTAGCTATGAATAAATAAAACGTAAGTTGTGGTTTTAAGTTTGAATAAACGAGTAATGATAAGTTTTAATACCATCAAAAACTTATCGTAATGATAATAAAAACACAATAAAATTCTAAAGGAAATAACGTTAATAAATTTCATTTATTCATGTTGAAATAGTAAGCCGTTTTTCAGTAATTACGATACCAGCCTGTTCTGCGCATCAGAATCTATAAAATCTAATATAGAAAATAATCTTTAATTCCTTGTACTGGAAGTTCGATCTGAATCTAACTGAGTTGCCAAGTCTTAGCCTGAATATGTGACTTTAATAATAGCCACCATTCCATGCTGTTTATGAAATGATCATCAAAACAAATTGTAGAATGGATTAGTCATAACTCTATATTTTATGATCTTAATAATATCAATTTTGTGATTGATTTCGACGTAAATTAATGACTCCGAAATGTTCCAGTTTTGGGAGGTTTTGACCCTGCATTTTGTGCGCACAAAATTGACTGTGCAATGAGCAGATTGGCAAATCAAAGGCAGTATTGGCATTTTAAATTGTCTCCTGGTCTTTTATATCTCAGTGAATATTCACAGACAGCGTCATACACCTCGAATTTATTTAAGCTTGTGTGACTTCCCCAGTAGAAAAGCATGCCTTGCAAAATACTAAGGGTCATTGCTGTATTTCAAGGTTTTTTAAAATAGGTATTCCTTTTTAATGTCATGTTATCAAATTTAGAGATGATATGTAAATTAATATCAACGGCACTGTTCACACATATATCTGACATGATGGTCCAGTATTCCAGACGCTGTGGCCTTGCCCCTACAGCTTCTTTATATTTTGATGATGCAAATTTTTTACACTTAAAGTATTTCATTTTGGACTTCAGGTCATCGGTAGTTTTAGTTACATTCATACCATGCGCTACAAGCATCAAAATATGAGAAGAATATTCATAATTGAATGTCTTGATCGTTAGCTAATGCTTCTTGTTGAGCTAAGCTTTCGCGTATTTTATTGAGAAGCTTCGAGCTGTATATTGAAATTATTCAACGTTTATAATCGATGCGGTATCAATGTTCATCAGATAATCTCCTGTGTGACTCTAAGCTTTGGTATCTACTTTGTCTATTAAATAATTTTCTGTTCTAAAACTTCTGAGACAGAGACATAAATAATGGAATCATTTTGTACATTGCTCCATCTATGGGTTGACATGTTGAGTACTTTCTCTTTTAATTTATTGTGTAGTTTTCTGACTGAGCTAAATTGTAGGTTTCAGACAGAAATTTACTGGCAGACATTCGATTTGCTAGTTTATATCTCAAATTTCGAAAATTCTAGGTGCTCTACATGGTGGTAAGAGGTGTTTTATTAAATATCAAATGTAGATCAGATTCTTTTTTGCCGCTTGGTTTGGTTGCTGCTAAGATTTTTTTACTGCTATGAAATACCCAAAAACACGCAAAGCCCTTTTTAACAGGTTGAATAGAAGATATTCTAAAAAAATTCTCTACCTGCAAAACAAACAAATTTGAAATTTTATTTATAACCATTCAATTAAAAAAAATACTTGGCTCGTGAACTCATACCCAATTTTTGCCAAACGGCAATCAATCCCAAAACTTCTGATATACCATTCAATGCTACACCTATCCATCAATTTATCAAAAAATAAAATAAAAAAAAACGATTCGATAAATTCTTATAAACGACGTTAAACTAAATAAAATTATTTAAAGGGAATCATCCAACAAGCCAGTTTTTTTCAAATTCTCAATCGTTGCTTGTATATAATATTAAGATAATAGGTAGACGGCACATACATTTAGAAGTAGAAAGTAGAGATAAAATTGATTTTTCAGAAGTATCGCTGACAGAGCCTGTACTTTTGGCACTGGCATCGGAGACTTGATTGCTTTATATGATGTCTATGTCAGCGCCAGACTTTGGACCTTTTATCACCGTTTTAATTTTTTTTACCGTGCTTCCATTGTTTCCACCAATCCAACTAATTCAAAATTACATTTTCACTTTTTGTTTGTTTTTTTGTGGATAATAATGTTGTTGTTGTTGTCGTCGTGTTCACATGAGATAAAGAAGATTTCATATGGAAAATGGTTGCCAGAGCCTCGAAACGTTGGACTTCTTCAGTCCCGCTTGACGAGCGGCCGGGAATCGAAACGGCCGTATGTCTTGCGATCAACCCAACACACCACAGTGACGATACTAATATTGATGCACTAAAACAAATTGGCGCCATATTTTATTTTGCTTCCGTCTTGAAGTCGATATTTTTTCTAAACTTATACGAGTACTTCCAGATACTGCCTGCCGTTTATGAAGTTAAAATGTATAATTTATCAAGACCACCGGTTTTTACTTTCTGAGACTTAGGTTATTCCTTCAATTCAATGCTTGCAGTAGGTTTGATTTATGCAACAACAAACAGTATCGATTCTTAGAATATCGATACATTTTTCCACATATGGCTCGATACCTGCTGATGCTGAGAATTAGTTACATTTTTTTATTAAATAAATAAATAAACATAATTGCGACTAAAAACGATTTTATTGCACTGTCTACCCTTATTAGGAGCATCCCACGAAGAATACAGAATTATTATTTTTCAATACGCATATGACGCTGTAATTTCGTATTTTTTTATACTTCATTTGTTTTTGAAGTTTGCAATTATTGATTGTTTGGTAGAAACCTTATTCATGTATTGATTGTTCCAATAGTTAGCGATTTTAGCGTGAATATAAGAAAAGATTGAATGAAATATTTTGAATGGTCCAATTTGAAAAAAAAATCTTATCGAGTGAAATGATTTTAAATCTATTTTATATTTTTTTTAATTAAAAAAATAATTTTTGTGACATAAGTAAACGTTGGGACTAAAACTGATGACGGACACTATTGAATATTTAGCAAATATCGAAATGTTACCTAATTAAAAACCGAAAAATAAATGCTTTGTTTCTTTACTGTGTATAACGACTTTTTCAATCTATATTTTTTATGTAACAAATTTTCTTACTTTGTAGAATAAAGAAAATTAATGGCTATGAATATATGTATAAACAGCCAGTTACTATGAATTCAAATGCTGTACACGAGCCTCATCGAGTCCAATCCGCCCCGAGCACCCGCGCTTTTTCCAGCTGATAAACAGAATGGTCAACAAATATGAAGACCAATATGGTCTATATCGAAAGCATTTTATACTTATTTTTGTCCCGGAATTGCCAATGGTGGTAATTGCGAGCGGAAGCGGTGCGGGTGGCCCCGAACTAGGTCAGGGCAAAGAGGGCGCCCCGCCCCCTTCGTTGACGTCATGGTACAACATCATGGCTTTCTTCCTTATAGATTAGTAGTGCTAAAGATTACGGGTAATAATATTCGGAGGTGGTGACATTCTAATGGAAACGAAATAATTAATATTGCCGTTTGCATTCTTCATCGGACATTGCCGATTTAATGGCCACGTTGGTCATGGATTTTGATGAAAAATATCGCATAAAATAATTGCAATTATTTTACGTCACAAGTGATAGTAAAAAATCAAATAAATAAGAGCCAATAAGCCAGTTACTTTACTAAGTAAGGAAATATCACTGTCTGACTTACCATATTTCTTTTTCTTGCATGGACACGTCTCTTCAACAGTTACATTGGTTAAAAAGTACAATATTTCATTTATTTGCTTATAAAATAACAGTCTGTTATTATCTATACTATTACAATAAAGAGAGAGAAAGAACTAGTTTGTTTTTTTTATGTCAGAAGTAAACTCAACATCTACTACAACGACTTCAAAAACGCTTTCACTGTTAGAGAGCAACATTATTCCAGATGGAGGTAGGCCATTTTTTATTATTAAAAGTTTAGGGTTCCATACAATATACAAGTATTTATCAGTTAAATAGAACCAAAACTTCCAAATCGAGATCTTTCTTAACTTGTATTTGGCTTAAACCGTTACATATTTAACAAAATAAAAACGTAAGAACGAATTGTGTAGCCAACGAGATTACAAAAAAGTTCGCGATACAACATGTCTATATTTTATGGAAAGCCCATGATATTTATACTTATGATTAAGACATATAATAAACTTAACTCGAACCTTATATCTCTATTTCGTCATTATGCACATGGTATTTATCAAAATTAACTAAATACACGTACATGAGTAATTATCTTAACTGTATATCATTTGAATAATTATTTCAAAAGATATAAAAGTATTTTTTAATATGCAAAAATAAATTGTTACGTCGCCAGCGAGGCGGTGGTGTTAGCAGCTGGCATCGGCATGCGGGGCGTTGGGGTCAGGAGCGAGCTCAACTGTAGAATACCATGTCACGCCGGGCACAACCTCGCGGAACGGTCCGTGGTAGAGACGTGCGCCTGATATGCGCTATAGTTTAAATTATTTTCAATGCGTACATAAGTAAATATATTATATTCATTTTGAGTTCATAATAACTTTTCAGTTTTGTTTTGTGTCTGAAATTTCATTTTTTTTTGATAATTTTAGATTACTTTTTTGTTCATGGTAATATCAGTGGAAACTGACCATTGAATTAGAATTTGACTAATCTTAATTGATTTTGGATCATTTTAGCGAGGGTTCGGTTTCGCTTTGCGTTCGACTAATAAAGCTCATCTTACAAGTTAAAACTTTCTGAGTAATAATATGTTTGACGCAATATAACTATTACAATAATTAGTTTTAGAAAATATGAAAAGTTTTCCAATAAAAAATTAATAAAGGTCAATACACTGATAGGTGTAGTTTAAAAATATTAATGCACGTAATTGACGTTAAAAAATACTAATTTTATGAAAGTTAGTAATAGAGTAGGTATTGTTTTAAAATATAATTACGGCCCAACTGTCTGCATTACGCACACAGTTGAGCCAAAATAAAATATTAATATTTTCTCTATTTTTCTTTTCAATTTTCTTGAATTTATTAAAATAAACTTAAATTTCTATTACCCCACTTTATATATAATGCCTAAAAGAAAATCTCAACTGTGAAGAAAGAATTCCGCTGCTGGACAGTCAAAAATAAAACGTCTAAATGAAAGTCGAGAGAAGTCCGTTTGTCTCCAATTTTAGCGGGACGACCCTTTGAGGTTATCTGGATAATCAAGTTCTTAGCGCTCCGAGAGGCTTTCCAGCCAAATTATTAGAACATCACGGGCGTGTGTCCATAAAAGTTGTGAAGTTCAGAAAGACTTGCTATTCAAAATATTCGTAGGTACATTCCAAACGCATGCTCGCAAGAGGAATTTGGGAAACTCAGAAATTCTGCGTGAACAAAACCATGTGGGAATGCCGTACAACATTATTTCAAATCACAGTTCAACATTTCTTACTAATTTTTAACTTTGGATTCTCAAGATTCGTCTTCTGAATTCGCTCTCCTAACTTGATTTAAAAGACGTAAGTTTGTGGAAAACAAATATTCTCGACTGCTCTCTTTTTAGCATTCAAGGTTTTAAAAAGCTATAACCAATTATGATTTCCAAAATTTTAAACAAATTTAGTTTTAAAATTTAATTATATACATAAGAAAATACGTAATGCAAAAAATAACGGCAGCCAAATCCAACTTGGTGGTCGCTCGTAACGGGCAGGGGCCGCGGTGACACCTGGCTTGCGGCTTTCCGCTGCTGCGAGCACGTGCCGCGAAGTGGCGCACTCGCGTCGCGTAGAGGCTCAAGGGCGCGATGCAAAAGCTTATCGGTAGCTTTACGCTAATATTATTTGCAGATTGACGTCTGATTTGAATTTGGAATTCTAATGGAGTGACTATTAATTAAAAATATATTTATTTAGATTGCTTATGGAAAATTAGTCATAAAAGATTGTTACACCCATTACTTTGACTTTACTACGGTATCAAATGGGTCAATTATCTAAACCCGCGGTTCTCAAACTATAGTACGAGTACCATTATCCATACGCAGAGTTTCTATCGGTCTATTGGTGGCGCAAACATACAAAACATATATTTCATGAAATATAGAAATGTTATATATAGTAATGAATTAGCATTTTATAACACATTTCCCCCATCCTACTAACATATTTAATAGTTCAGTGGTACACTATTTATTTGATTTAACGCGGAAAAAATAAAGGCAATAAATAGCAAGTGCAGTCGGGAAGGTAATTTTCGATTTTTGATTAACTATATTGTTAATACGAAATAACAGGGGGAAAAAATTTGTAAAAAAAACACAAATTTAAAAACATAACACAGCGCTGCTTAGTCGATTTCTAATAGAAAGTTAATTAGATATTTTATCAAAACGTAAATAAAATTTTATTATATAAATAACATAGCGCCACCTTTTAGTAAAAACTCGTTCATTTAAACTAAGTAATTTATATAATATGTATTATTATTTAGTATACAATTTACATAGCGTACTTACCCTTTCCATAGGAAACAAATAAATACGTTTTAGTTAAATGGTTATAGAGGCTTTCATTAGAATCACACCAAAATATACAATAATACGTACAGATTTTCAAAAAATACTCATCAAAAAGGAAATAAACTTTTATGGAAATGCCTCATGTTTCATGGGTGCATAGGTGGGAATAGCGTTTAGAGTGTTTTCGTTTCTTATAATAAGAGATTGAAAAAAAATTAAATAAAAATAGTAGTATTTTAAAAGTTATTTTTGACTAACTTTCTTAACTTTTTTTGTTCTTTTTGACAAATGTACTAAACTGTGAGATGAACTTTCAGTGATTTTTTTAGCCGATGGAATGCCGCCATTTTGAAAGTATGAAGCCAATTTTCAATTTGAACTAATTCAACGTCTATCTAGGAAGATATGATCGATATAATGATATATGAAGATAAGACGAAATCACTTCGAAATACGAAAGTCGTATACAATTCCGTGAAATACACCTAAAAGTTAGAGAACCGATAATCTAAACGTGTCAACCAATATGTGATTTGTCAACGAAAATTGAAAATAAATTTATTGATTTGTGAGCCCACATTTTTCTCATATAAATGACTAATCGTTTTACCATTAGTTTATTTATCTAAAATGTGATAGTGCAATAGTTGATAATTGTTTGCAAAGAAATATCTATGTATTAAATATCTATGTATAAAAGACTTATTCATTTTTAAGGGTTCCGTCGTAAAACTTATTATATACCAGACCATTATAACTTCGTCATCTCCGACCGTCAGTATGTTTATCGATCCATTTTTTTTATTGTAAGTTTGGGAAATGTAAGTTTCAAAATGTTTTTATGTGGTGAATGTGTAAGATTACAAAACCGTAGTTAGATTACGAAACCAACAAGTCAGTTATTTTTTTCGATGAATACATTTTGAATTTTTTTTTCAAGCAGTGTCAAAATGTATCTAAATTATGATCAAGCGGAAACATTGTTTACATACATTTTGATTACGGCCGAAAATGGAATCCATAATTATTTGATGAGACTTAAAATTATCTTGGTTTATTAAGATTATTTTGTAACATTAATTAATCAAATGAAACTCCTAGCTAATAAACAGGATAAGTAAAAAGTTTCCATACTCAAAGAAAAATGTATTTACA
Organism: Druceiella hillmani; assembly: GCA_039881145.1. Lineage (NCBI taxonomy): Eukaryota > Metazoa > Arthropoda > Insecta > Lepidoptera > Hepialidae > Druceiella > Druceiella hillmani. Next base: position 10,744,557 of record JAYKKI010000038.1, on the reverse strand, counting down.
ATTGTCTTTTACTAACTTTTCTTCGTTTTTAAAATCTTCAAAAATGTTATATTGTACATTAAACAATTAATAACGATACGAAACAAACAAACATTTTCGAATATAACGCTGAGGAATCCATTCATTTAACGCCGTTCAGAATTCAGATAAATAAATGTAAAAACAAGTTATGACCTTAAACGTATTTAAATAAAACGCCTTTTTAATATTTGGTTAGAGACATTAGTTATTAATGTCACCTTTAACTAAATATGTCTTGATATGAAGTTAGCTATTAATGGACCTTAAAACAAATATAAACATAGTTACGCTGTAAAGCTTTTTAAGTAAAGCTCTAAACGTAACTCTTGCAACTTTCAGTATAATAATATGACGTTTGGTGTCTCCGATCTGCTCTCGCCATAAAATTATTGATCGTACTCATCTCACTTGCGTTCTATACAACACATCCTCCTTCCAATGGAGCTACAGATGTGGACGAGTGCATTAAAAAGGCCTTAATAAAAAAATAATAGAATATCCGGCCATCGTAAATTATAGAGTGAACAGGAAATACATTTATTATTAACAATGTTGAAGTAAAAATCATGGCGGATGTCACCTTTTCGTTATCTCTGTCTTATCTTGCTCAAATATGGTTGCTCCATCTCTATTCAACGCGAGATCGTGACATTGTGTCGATTGAGTCGCATGGGTTCCCTCTGCTCTCGTATTACGTGTGACATTCTTTGACAAGTCGCGTTCACATATATATATGGTTATCGAAAAAATAGTGATTCACTATTCGACGCAATAACCATACGACTTATATCGAATTTAAGATATACAGAATAACTTACAAAGAATTTAAGATAAATTTTTACGTCAAATAATTTCATGTTTTGTTATAGTCTAAACTTTATTCTGGCCGCTTGTTAGAGTTCAGCTCTTATATTCAACTACTTTTATCACGGACATATCCGGTGACGACTGCAACAATTCTAATTACTCTATAAAAAGGCGAAAGTGTGTTTGTTTGTCCTTCTTTCACGTCGCAACGGAGCAACGGATCGATGTGATTAGTTGGTGGGTCGGGATATGATATAGACTACTTTTATCCGGAGAAATCTCATCCTAACTAATTTTATAAATTGAAAAGTGTGTTTGTTTGTCGTTCTTTCATGCTGCAACGGACCAATAAGTCTGCGTGATTCGTGAGAAGATCTGATTATTAAAAGTGAACAAGAATATAGACTTAGTATTTAATTTCCTTTAATCATTCTAGATGGCATTGGATGTTTTAATTTCTCTCCATAAATTTTAACTATAACTACACGAGTGAAGTTTTAGGGTAAAAGCTGGTTTAAAATAAGTTATGATTTTGTTTCTGGTTAGTTTTACCTTTGTAAATGATTAGTTTTGCCTTACAAACTTCATTTACAACCACATTTAGCGAATGAATGCTCAACTTGCTTGCTTCTAACTCTTAATAAGAGATCGGACAATTCTTTCCGATTATTTCGATTTCTGATTATTAGATTCCGTTTTCGATTAATATTTTCGGCAACGAGTTTTAGTGAAAATGTCAGATGCAATTTATAAATAAATATATAATCTTAATATAACATTTTAACGAATACGTATAATAAATGACTAAATTTTATCTTGAGCGGAAAATTAATATTTTACGTGCAAAATGACTTCGCATATACTTAACAAATACCAATTCTTTTTATGTATATAAAAATTAGCTAAATCTTGGTACTGATAAAAAAGAGAAAATGTAATTTTGAATACAAATCTCTCAAAAAAAGGTCTCACAAAAAACTGACAGTTTTGAAAAAGATGAAAAAGAAACTAAAAAGGTTGGGATGGCGAAATAGTTCGGAAACTTTTACAACAAATATCCTCTAAAAACAAATGCCGGCGCAGGTACGGGACTGCGATTGGAAAGCTGGCGCGGGCGCGACGCGCGAGACGGCAGCCTTCGTTAACGCCCCCTCGCGCCGCGCAGTATTTGTACGGCGCGCGCTCATCCGCGCTCCTCGGGTGAAATGTGTTTTTTGTGCGTCGGAAGGAGTTTTTGTGGATATCCTCCGGCGCGGTTTGAATTACGCCGCCATGTGACAATTCCGATTTACTTTTAATGATCCGAGGTGGTGTCGCAGGTAGGTACACGCTGCGCTGCGTGGACTGCATCGCTTTATATCTTTGAGTAGAGTTGACGCTAAAATCTCAGCGGTATTCTTGAGATAACGTTTTCATTTTCATTCGTCATAATTGCTACTAGCAAATAATTAAGCACATTTGTCCCATTTGTAACCAAAGTAAAATGATCAGAAAATTATTATTATTTGCATTTCGTAAGTATTCAACCATTTTATATATGTTGTAGTGGATTTATCTATGAGCTGGTTTTAGAATTGGGCGAGCATTTGAGGAGTGAGAGTGACGAAGTTAAATTACAATTAGAAAGTGAGTTTTGTCGTCACGGAGGGCATGACCAGGATAAGATATATTACCGTATATACTTATAAAAATATAAGGTGGTGGGCCTGGGTTTTAAACGAGAACAAATACAGTTTAAAACCAATGCAATTTTCACTGTATATCGCTTTTTTAGGAGATAAAAATCGAAACAATTCCGGTGTTAATTACAAGGAAATAAAAAAAAAATATTATATGTAAACATAATACAAAACAAAAAGCAATCGCCACAAATACGCATTTATTATATTTTTATATATGAAGAATTGTCAAAAAATAAAAATAATAAGAATCTAACGAAGTATATAATAATTTTTTTAAAATACTACAAAAAGTAATCAATACCGATCACTTTATTTTAATATGTGGCCATTATCTAAATAAATTAAAAATAAATTATTAACTGACATTTACATTCGTTATACTTTGTAAAAATGAATATCTTTTTTGTTCTTTACGTGTTTTTCACGTGTTTTTTCGAAGATTGCGAGTTCATTGATTGAAATTTTAAATTTGTGTATTTAAGATACTAAGATACAACGGGACACAAATTGCATCTGCATTTATCTTGTTGATTTAAAGAATTGCGCAGAAATAGTATTTACGAAATTGACTTTTCGCAAAAAATCCAATATTTCTCAATTCTGTAATTGACGATTTAAATAAAATTTATTTTTGCATTTTCCTTACATAAGAGTGTCATTTGTATTCTGGTATCTCCTGGGCCCATCACCATACAGGCTTTTACTGGTCCGATATTTCTTAAGTTTTTCACTTTTAATTTATCATTAGACGTTACACACGTAACGTATAAATAGAAAAGATAATTATTAAAATTAAATACGGAAAAATAACTATTTAAAATTTATTAAGAAAGTAAGAGTAGGTATTTATTTGTTTTAAATGCAGTTTAGCGTCAATGAAATTTTGACAATTTCTGATGACGAAAAACGAGGAAAAACGAGGTATTCAAAGTAATTGCCGTTTGCGATTAATTATTATAAAAAAATAATTACGAGAAATGTCTTCTAATTTGTTTGTTCGTAACTTTTTTCACTAATTTTACAATAAATTTGTTACCCCTAAAATACAGAAATGTTAAATATATGATTTTTAGCATATATTATTTAATATAACGCTCAATAAATAATAAATGCATATTATGAACATAAATTACAACAAAATGTTAGCAAAAATGTGACTATTATTAATTTCCAGAAAACGTACCATAAGTTTAATACATATGTAAAATATTTTTTTTAAGTTAGTATGATTGTTTGTTTTTAACTGTTTAACTAAAATAGAAGCCGTAATTTATCATCTTTTCAATTCATTCTAAATGTTTATTGTTATCTTATTAAATCGCATTGATTCACGTTTATACTTTAACAATATTGAAAATATAAATTGAGGGTGGTTCGAATATACACTTTTTCCACGCCTTATTTCACACAATTATTTTGTTATAAAATAAAATAACAAAATGCTAGTAAAATCGTTGGCTGTGTAAACGTGTAAAATGAAACACGACATCGCAATTTTGTTTTTGAACGACATATTGGGTAGCTACTCGTATTTTAAATCGACTTCAAAAAAGGAAGTTACATGTTTGATGAGTGTATTGTTTTTGGATGTGTGTACAGCGTCCCCAAGATTTCCGGGCCGATTTGCGTGATTGTTTTTTGGTTTGAAAGTGTATAACAGCGAGGTTGTCCCATATAAATATGGTTATGATCTGATAATGAGGTCAGGAAATAAGCATTGGAACTCCTCAACAGATAGTAAGTAAATCAACAGTGATTCAAGATATTTATTACTGGTAGTTGTTACTTTGCAAAATCACTACACCATCGGCTATGTCAGGGTCTGATGATGAGTTCTGGAGATGAACAATGGAACTTCTTAACGGATGGTAGTAAATCAACCGTGATTCAAAATATTTGTTACTGGTAGCTGTTACTTCCCAAGATATGATATTGGATTTCGGATATAGAGAACTGAAATATTAAATGGTTGACAGCTAACCACTTGCAGCTACTACTATCGCTTCGCTTTTGTGTGTTACTGATAACCAATTTTTACACAAAGAGTAATTTATCTACATACTAGATTTTGCCGCGACTTTTAATTATTAATCAAAATAAAAAACAAAAAAATTATTAAAAACTAAGAAAGAAAATTCAATGTTAGGTACGACGTGATAATTAATACATACATTAATACATTTTAAAATAAAGTATTTTTTAACAAAAAATCGACTTCAATAAAAGTAGGTACTAAAAAATAAACAAATAATTATCTCAAAATAGGTTAGGTACCTTTTTAGTACCTACTTTTATTGAAGTCGATTTTTTGTTAAAAAATACTTTATTTTAAAATGTTTAGTGGTTAATAGTATTAATTATCACGCCATACCTAACATTGAATTATTTTCTTTTTTAATATAATAAATATATTGCTTTTACATAAAGACAAATATACTTTATACATTTCTAACGGGCTAGACCTGCCGCGCCCTCTCCGGTCCGAGCTGGATAGGATTATTTCAACTTTCATCGTATATTATATATATCGTATATTAAGGCCTATAGCTTGCTGTATGAAGTTTTTTTGTTCACGCAACAAAAAGATATATGGCCCTTTAAATCGCTTTTTTTCTCGTTCTTACAATAGACTTACTCACTGAGCATCAAAACCTATGGGGTGCGACCGGTCGATTTACAGCCTTGAAAGTCAGCATAATAGAAAGTCTTATAACACAAGTAAAGGGAAAAATAGAAAAATCAATGATTACTGGTTTTATGCGGAATTATAAATTTGTGTAATTAACCTCTTTTTAGGCCTGTAAAAGATATAGTAGGAATATAGTAGAAAAATTAATGTTTCTAAATATTTTAATTCAAAATACTATGGACCCTTAAATATTTATAAGTACCTAAATGTGTACGGGAAATAAATTCGTGTTTATTTTTACAATTTTTTTTATTTTTTGGGTTTACTTTTTTATTATTATAAATTCGTGTTTGTAGTCATAGTCCTATTACATACTTCAACATTTAGATTTCTTGGGAGTGTTTTTAATTATAAATTTGTTTGTTGTGTTATTATTGCGTTGAATGTCGAGTATATTTCTTATTAAGCGCAACATTTCATCAAACATAGTATGGTTACCAAAGAAAGTACGAAATATTTTTTTTAAATTACGCATATCCACGGACAAGGGTTTGTACTAAAGAGGAGTATCCCCCCACGTCATTCTTCATACCTCACCCTCCCCTCCGATATAAGGTAGCACGTTTCTAAATTTTTACCAACATGTCTAATTACGGCGTCTATTTTATTCTATGTCAACAAAAAATATAAACTTATTTCTATCCACCTAAAAATAGATTTGCTATTTTCAAGTTTTCGCTTTGTATCGTTTTTTTGTTTGTTTGTGAATTAATAATTCTAACATAATTAAGGAATAAACTCAAAAGATCATAAGCCTGCTAATAAATTTGAAAATTATGAGAAAATAAATATAAAATGAAATATGTAATGTTGCTGAAATGTTGAAAAGGATTATAATCTATAACAACTTTAAGACATATATTTTGAAGTTATAATATAATTCAATAAGTTAAATATTTTATTTTAATTAATTAACTAACGTAATGCCACAAGTTATCAACGTTATTAGATTGTAACACGATTTACGTTATTTATTAAAAGTCAAACTATAACTTAATACGTTTATGTAGTAATCAAATATGTAAAAAATATCGTGTCAATATTTTGCATTTTTTGGTTACTAGTAATATATACATAATGCTAACTTCTTATAATCAAAGACTCAATAAATTTATGTAGAAATCCATACACTAACAAAGTAAGTTGTTTCATCTACTACAACTTATCATCTAAATGAATGAATTATATCAAACTGTTTAATATCTATCCTTAATTAACACTATATCATTTTTATTAGTATTTCTTACTAAATAAATGTGTAAGCAGAAATGTTCATCAGTGGATTACAATTCATTACTGGTACTACAGGCATATATTAATTGTACTATGGATTTAAAGGTGATAAAATTGTAAATTTAAATATAAATTGTATCTTAGAAAATGTGTATTTTCAATATAAAACAATGGTTTATGTAATGCAAAAGTAATAAATTAATATAATACTGATATAACATAACTGCAGAATAACGCGAAAGCTGTGAAAAAAAAATAAACCGCCAAATTCGGTGCAAATTGCTAATGTCATATATTAATTTTTGAACGTTGGTACTTTTGTAGGAAATCACTGTATTTTAAATAATGAGCTCAAGAATTGTTAATTAATGTTTGTTTCTATTTACATTTTGTTATATTTTTATAATGAATACTTAATAATTCGTGTTTGTATTCATGTGACAAGTGCTTAGTGACAAAAGGAAAAGTGAATGAAGGTAAAGGAAAAGTAAAACCGTCTAACAAACTATTTCCCGTAAGCAAAACGAACCAAGTAAGAAAATTTTCAAATGACTTTTTTATAATAAAGTAAAATAATAAATATATATATATATATATATATATATATATATATATATATATATATATATATATATATATAATAAATAAATAAATAGTGTTATTTTCGTCGCTGTTAAACTGCATTTATACCAAAATGACACCCTAATATAAAAAAGAAATTAAAAAACACCCCCAAGCTTTTATTTAAATTAGTACTAAGAAAAAGCCGAAATCTTGTATTTTGTTATAAAGAGCGAGGTTACTTTCAGAACAATATGTTAATAAATTTGATTATCAATTTAAGATGCATGAAACACACCAAAGTCGTCAAAAAAACGGAAGTTTTTTAATTCGTAATGATAATGGCAACGTGCATAAAGAGCTACAAAATGAATAGTTCGATATCAATTGTAATTATTTTTCGTAATCGTTTCTATAGAGTTCTCATGTACTCTGTTAGGTTTGAACTATTATATATACTATATATAATATATATAATCAACAATTCTTGACAATGTAACATATGCGCATTTACGAAGATCGCCTTTTCCTTGTTTTGTATTTTGATTATAAATTGTTTTTATTTTTTATCGTATTCTTAAAAATGCCAACTTTTTAAATTGCATTTCATACCCATTATCGCCGGTTTCCATTAGGCCCGTTCTGTGTAGCTGAAAACACATTGAATAAAATCTTTTGGATCTGCATTTACATTACATAAAATACAAGTCAATATCACACGAGCTTTTTTTGTTTGTACCAACAACACATTCACGGCTGAAATCTTCAACCGATCTCAAATCAATTTGGCATATTTATAATGTGCATTATGCTAATTAGTATACGTCTAATGTGTATTAGGCAAATTAACATACTGGTGTAAGTACCATTTATCTCGAAACATATTAATTCTATGCGAGAAAAGCCATAGGCAACAGCTAGTGTTTAATAAGGAGCACGAAGGAATGTACCGAGACATATAGTTGTATACCGCAAGATGCATACCACACGTTTGCTCTTAATTGTAAATTGCACTGGGTGTGTTTAATAAAATCAGTAATTGTGGCAGATACGGTAAAGAAGTACAAAATTCTATCAGCATCATTTATTCCTGAAGCTTTCATCTTTAAACACGTATTTTATAAGGGTAATTGTTATTGGTAATCGTTAATTGACTTCGCGTTTCTCGAATTTAAATATTTTTATTTCATTTTATTCTTGACTTTCGAAACCTTTGCTTCTTTCATAAGTTTGTTGACTATGATGCCATTTACTTAGTCAAAGGTTCATCAATACGAAATTATATTATTCAATATCAGGATTCCAATTTTCGATTCTTCAATACCTACCCACAAGTCTAAAATCCTTAAATATGGGTGTTGATACTCAAATGTAAAAATGATCTCAAGGATACTCTACAAAAACTTTACGGTTGAAATATTATAGGACTTGCGCAATAGTGTGTATGATTCGCATCATAAATGAGTCACTTCTCTACTATATATATGTATATACAATTGTGTATACAAAGAGTAGAAACGTGGAACCTACAATCTTTTATCTAATAAAGAATTAATCATTTTTAGAATGAGATTGCATGACCCAAATTATGGTTGATGAATAAGTATGTTATTATATAGCATAGAGTTGAACCATTTCATTATAAAATTCCTAGTGAAACATGTACGTCGGTACAGAAAGATAATATGAATTTAATCCTTATTAGCGTACAACTGAAAGAAAACAAAACAATATTTTCATGAAGACTTTGTTATGTGTTGTGAGATTTCTTATTATAGCAATATGTAGAGTGAAAAGGCGAAAAATCGACTGTTTATATTTTCAAGTCAAATAAAATACGCTACGAGAAATGTTTTGTGTAATTCGCGGTAGTATATAATACATACAATAACAAGTCATACAAAGACAAATATTTTTTAACTATTTTAACCTCCAATGTAACTCTGTTGGTCACTGAAGGTTTTATTTTACAACTTTCAATCATAATTTCACCGTCGTATTTCCACGGTGAAATTAGGATTTGATTTTCACATCTTTGTTGCACAAGTATGGTGGTTGCACAACCCAGTGATATGTGCAGAGGGTGAAATACGTGATTCAACCACCAAGATATCATAGGAATTTAGAATATTAATTTACTAATTTGTATGGTGGCCGTTAATAGTCTATTCGGCTTATTAAACGGGTAATTATATATTTTATTTATTTATTTTTGTGCTTTAATGTATGCAATTGATATATATAGCGGATTTGCTGCTACGAGAGCAATTCCTTACAGCTAACCAGAACATTAGTCCCGCTTGACGAGCCACGTCGACGACCAGTAAGTGGGTATGTAAGAGAATACGTTGCCCCTATTAGCTGCTTATTTGACATAAGTACATAATTCAAGGTGAATATTGGAAAATATAATATAACCGATGAGAACTTCCTAGAGATGACTGCCTCAAATATTTGCCGTAACGGCGGAAAGCGGAAACGGGACAGGATGCGGATCTGGGAGCGCGCGAGTGGCGTGCACAATCAGAGAGCCGCGCGCCGCACGAACGGCCGCGACACACGAGCGAGCGCACCGCACACAAGTTCATACACAAATAAGGACGACCTTAATGAAAACAAATACAAACAAATTGGCCAATTTGAGTCAACACGTTAATGTAACGGCGCGGCCTCAGCGCCCGCCGCCGCCAGCGAACGTCCAACCGACGCGTTACTCGCTTCCTTCTTCACCCAGATTGAGTTGTAGTCGTTCGGGTCGTAGGGTAGTGTAACTATTCGTTGTCGGTGTGAGGCGGCCTCTTTTTGAGCAATTAATTGACAGCGAGCTATGAATAAATGTCGTGAAAGTAAGGGAGGCATTAGTTATAGAGCGTATGAAATATTCAGCGAAAAACTAGAGACACGACAGTATAAATACATACGTATATATATTACATACATTCGTACTAATAAATAAACGTTAGCATATAGAACTGGGATGAAAACTTGTATACCGTAGTAATGTTAAAATGCTGTATTTTAAGCACAACAAAACTTAACCGTTTGTGTTTTAGATATTTTTAGAAGCTGTTTGTTGTTTGTAGGGTAGTAGGGAAGAAAATAGAACGATTTAGTCAATGAGTGTGTGTGTGTGTATGTATATATATATATATATATATATATACATATATATATATATATATATATATATATTTATATATATAAATTGACGTATCTGTAGTTTTGAAATAGGGGTTTTAGCCTAGACTCATTAAGAAATAAAGTTTACGAGCTACCAAAAGTAATGAATTCTTTGCAAACTTTTTATCTATTTGTCTATATTGGTAAATTCAAAAACGTTTAACTATATAGCAAATTAAGTTATAATTGGCATATTTAATTTAATGTCGATTTTGTTTCATCGGACACTTTAAAAGGTTTTATAGAAAATTTGAAAAAGTCTTCGTCCTGCAGATGCCGGGCTGCGACAGAATGTACGGCAAAAGCAAGTAAACCCACGTATGATTAAAACTGATAATTTGTATTATAAGAATATAAAAACGGTTTAAAATTACAGTTGCGTTAATGAATTATATGCTAACGAAGTCCCCATGATAATTTTGGAATTAAATAATTCTCAATTGATAAACTAATCTACAGTTTCCCGGAGAGTTCGAATAGTACTTTCAAGAATTTTTTTTAATTTTCTCCTAATATACGTTATATACACACATACTTCGAGTATTATTTATTTTGAGAGTAAAGAAATGAAATGTTTTAAATAATATACTTTTAGAATTTTTTTTTATACCGAAGGGTACTAAATGGTCATTATACTGCACATCCATATTTTCAAGTTATATTTCGTTAGATGCGTTATGAAAAAATGATTTAAGTAAAATTTTACGACGCGTGTAAGCGCAAGCACCATGCAACAAAAATTTACAATATGAAATTGGTTACGATGCGGGCGCAGGATTCAATAAAAATCGACAGGATGAAGTTTCTCATTAAACATATATTTCCGTGCTTGTAGTGGCTGATACCATATTCATGATAGTTATTGAATTGCTTGTGAGTACAAAACACGTGTTTTATATTCATACAAATCTAAGTTATATCTGTGTTTTTAAATAAATTTTTTTAGTAATTGAAATTTGATAGTAGTCTATATAATAAAAAAAAATTATTTATTGTGAATATTCGTGATAGAAATACAGCTTATAAGCTTTTTAAAATATATTTTAAGTGTATTTCTCCAAGAGAGGTTAAGTTTCGGTATGTATTTATTTGCTTCATATATTACAAATTATTACTTTATCATTTAAAATTAATAAATTACAATAAATTTTCAGCATATTCATTTATTTTCGTCATTAATTAAACTGTATTTAGATTGTTTTAGTAATTTAACAATTTGATTGTATTTAGATTTTTTCAACCGTATTTATAATCACGGTCTAGTCCTTTTATTATTTCGATTAATATTTACGTTCAAAATAAACTTATTTTTGTATTATGCCAAAGAAATATAACTTCTAACGAGCGTACATAAGTACACGCACAATTTTTATGTACTTCTTATGGTTTAGAGTAGAATATGGATAACATTTTGATCACAACTCACCGGGAAATTTAAATTATAACGATAGCGTAGTTTTCATTATATATTAAGACTTAGCATGAAATACCTTACATTATTAAAGTTAAGTTAAATTATTAGCTAGATATAATATTAAAGTTGGGTTCCTACTAACGTTATATTGGTTCATATACGGCGTTTGAATATTTATGTAAAGCCTTGGAAAGTAGATATAACCCAAAAAAATTACTAAAGGTTTAAACTCGCTATTTCGGTGAAAGTTTATACACTTCTAGTTTAAACTGTCACCGAAACCACGCTTTTAATATTGGTATAGAAATCTGGGCGCACTATATAATCATTTTATGTGAATATAAAATTAAAATATTGCGCAAATTAAATCGTTTAGGAGTAAGAGTAGGTCAAAAGAGTTCCAAGAGTCGAAACGAGTACGTGCCTAAATGCTATGGCACGCTCCTGCCGAAAGTTCTTTAACAGGCGAACTCCAATAGTAAATTGGTTGCGCGTAACGAATGGTAGTTTGTCGACGGTCGATTTACGAACTTCCGTGTCGCGAATTTAGAGGCAGCGGAAAATCCGGTGCTTTCCCGGCGCGCGATATTGTTCGATTTTGAGCCGAACTAACGAGCGGGGCGTGGCCGGGTCGGCGCAACTTTTTAACGGGAAATGTTAGAAATATTATACGTTTAGCGCGCGGCAAAGTGACGCCTCGACTCTGCGCCGGTGACATTCTAAAAGTTCAGTTTTAAGATGTTGAGTTAACTGAACAGGTCATTAATGAAAACACAAGATCTATATTTGGAACTCGATACTGATGATGAGCGCCCGAGGCTCTACAAAATGACCCACCATTTTAAATTACGTACGCTACTATACAACATTACAATTTAGTGTTAAAGAAAACTAATAAGCACGAATCGCACCCGCGTGCGTACCTATGACGCACTAAAGATTCTTTATCTCTTTATTCTTTATGACTAAAGAAAACTTGTAATTATTTCGGTTCAGACGACATCCTGTCATACCTGTATTATTATGTTTTAGGGTTACATAAAAAAAAAGAACTATTCATAGGTCTATCCGTCTGCTAGTCTATTACACCCGTTTTCCTTAGAAACCGTTTCATGTAGAAAGTCGAAATTTGGCAAAGTGATAGAGAATATTAACTAACCCACGTATATTTGAATAGTTAGCACTTAGTAGTTTACATAAGTGGCACCTTTAGAAGTAAATGAAATCATCAACATTTCTTTCGTAATTTTAAATATCATTTGTGGTATCGATTGACCCTTAGTTATAAGAATTTCAAAACGGTGTTATTTTCAGAATTTCATAAATGATAATTTTAGCGCACGTTGTCCTGAGAATTACGAATTAAAAGTGATACACAGTTAATAACAAATTGATTCATTATAAATAGAAATCCGTGAGGGGAAGATCACTCAAAAGATGGAGTGACAACCAAGTACCATTTACTTGGCTGTCACTCCATCTTTTGAGTGATTGTGGTGATCTAGGAAAGCCGAGGACAGAAGTGAATGGATAGTTTTTGAAGGAAGCTTTTCCGGGCCGAGCGGTCCTTCTAGTGAAAAAATAATAATTTTAATCTGATAATTTTAATCTGGATTCTAACATTACATAACATTAAGCGTTTGTATACATACATTGTATCTACATATTTCACATAAGAAATAAAAACGCTCTTATTGTTATTATTATTAGTTTTGGGACTTTTTTATGAAAACGTTTACAAAAATATAATTCTTCTTAAGTCTTCTTCGAAACTGCTAAAATAAAAATTATGAAAAAAAATTACTAAAAGTTTACCTACTGTTAACCGGAAAATTATAGCTATATTTTAAAAAAAATAGAAATTATAGCTATTTTTTCTAAAGCTTACTTTATTTCAAAATTCACGATATTTTACACAAGTGAACGATATTTTAGGCAATGTGTTCACATGTTTTACAATTTTATAGATTTTTTTGCACGTTAAAATATAATAGGGGAACAATGGTATTGTGCATAAAATATGCAATAATGGAATGAAGAAATTAAAAATATTTTCTATCTGTCTAATGGAGATGGCTTTAGTCTTTACGTAGAAAAAGTAAACGATATTTCTATTATTCATGCTCAATATGCATCGATGTATAAACACGATGCGAATGTGCGAATAACAAGACGCGATAAGGCGGTCAGGCGGTGCAACAGTTTGAGCGCCTCCGGCGGAGCGGATCCGTGAGAAAGATGCGAGCGCGGATGCCCGCCACCGGAATTATAATCATTTAAATCTCATTGAAACGGAGCTCGCCATCGCCATCGTTCAAATAAACCTACAAATGTCGATAATAAATGCGCCTCTGCGACTCGGCCACGCACTGCGCCGCCCGGACGGTCCTCGTTGCTTGTGCGCTTGTATAAATCAAATGCAACTAAGTTCGCTCAAAAAATGTTTTATCGAATTGCCAGTGTCTCTAATGTACAACACATTTACATATTTTTAATGCTACCACAAGATACGTTTTCATCACTAAAATAAAATTGAGTTTTTAAAGTCTATAATCCGCAAATCGCCTTTCCAAAAACAGTGTCAAGGTTTGATATTGGATAATATTAGATTGGCAACTAATAAAGGCGCCAATTTTTTCAAGAAATTTCTGCAACGTTGTAGAAACTTCTTGAATATTTCTTGTAGAGTATATACTCTACAAGAAATATTATTCTTTATATAAAGAGTGCGGTGTTTGATATTTTGTTCACTTAGTTATTGAGTTTCGGTGATTATAGAAGAAGCAAATGTGTGGAAATTTCATGAAGAGAACTTAGAGTAATCTTCCTTTACGAATTCAGTTTAAAGCCAAAAATGAGCGAAGAAGTACGTAATATATGCACAGCGATGGGTGGAGGTAGATAGGAGACTACGACATGACCACACAATCGAACATCGGTTCCAGAGACTCTAGGAAAGAAATTTTGATCTCTCCGATAATCATGATCCAGGGTAAACTGTATCATTAAATTTAGAATAATTTAAAAAAGTGTTATTGAAACAGATTAAAAATTAAGTTCGCGTTATTTGGTACAAAATTACAACTACTCGCTTTGGGGAGGAAATATAAATATTCGGTTTGGATGCCACACTAACATAGACGAAGTGAGATGGCTGGTTTATTAGTTGCCAACCTAATATTGTAGTTTGATTATGATAGTAAAAATAACACACTAGTTACATTTGAGGACGGAGATGACTTTGTAAAAAAATTATCATAATTAATTTGGAAAAACGAATAAAATTCGCGTGAAATGTTCTATAAGAATCAAGTTAAATCTTCACATAAATTATCATAGACATGCATCAGATACCGCGGTACACTGCAGTGAACGGATGAACATCATTGGTTAAAATATACCCTTGTGGAATTATACAATTAATAGTCATAGAAGTCAACGATGATGTAGATTAGACGCTTACTTCAGAATTTAATGTCATACCTTTTTTTATATCGATCTTATTTAAGACATAATCAATACTGATGCTGTTGGGTAGTTTATAAATAAAAGGCTTTGAACTTCAAGCACAGAAATCCCAACTTTATACAATCATACCAGAATTAGTAGATACATGCTTACAATTCCTTGTTAGTAATATCCGAAATAAAACTTTCTGAAGAGGGTTCATTATCATGCTGTGCAGAAGGTTTTGGTAAAGTTACAGTATCGAGCTAAACCTGAATGGTGGTAGGAATTGAGGTTGAGTTGATTGAATAACCGATTTCAATGATTTTCCGATTTAAACAGAAATTGGAATATATAAATATGAACTGGAATTATACAAAACAGAAAATATTTTTCTGATCTGGACAAAGAACCAGTATTTTACTTTACTGACTTTCATATTTATCTGACTGCATTTTCCAGTGTAGTGTGGACCTTATGCCTTCATTAAAAAAACTACAGATACATCATCAGCAAATGGTTTAATGATAGTTAAATACAAAACAGATGCAATTTATTTTGCGACTTGAAAATACCTTCTTCACTGTATGATTAAGAAAGAGCTCGACAGCAATTGTAGATAACGAATATATGCAAATAACAGGCTAGTATTTCCGTTTGGTAGCTCTTGAAAGACATACTATTTTTAGACATAGCTATTTTTGTATCAGGTAAGTCAATATATAATTTATGCTCTTATCACAATTGAAAGATTTACTGGTGATGTTTTATATCTTGGTGATATTTCCGGGTACAGATCTATACTTTTTTTACCGCTCACACTAACTTCTTAAACCGCCGGGCGTTTTATGGTGTTCATGTTTTTATGGTGTTCTGTTATCTTAGTACTTTCAGATGTGATAGGTAATCCACCTTAAGACCTTTTGTCCGTTTTTAACTACGTATGATGCTCTACAGCTGACTTTTTTTCAAGAATACTGGAAGTTGTGGCAGTGTCAATGTCAGGTATTATGAGAAAATGTAATTGGGTAGGCGGAGAATTTAAATTGTGAAAGTTTCAAATTAACTTAAAAGTTAACAACTTTTAACTCGTGTGCGGAATATGCTTTTTTTAACAGCTTTAACTATGTACGGATAAAGTCGTAAGCCACTAAGTAGAAATTTGTATTTAGAAATATTCGATTGATAAATCCTGGTATATATTGTAAATGTAATCAACTTTTATCAGATTTTTTTATTACTTGTACCGATAAAAGATAATTATGGATTTTACCAATATTTATTTAAGTAATTTTGAAATATGCTCTCTTATAACAACGAAGAATGATATTTACAAAAATGTTCTCTATAAAAGTACTTTATTCATATATATATATATATATATATATATATATATATATATATATATACATATATATATATAAGAGGAATGGTGAAAGAAATTCTTTGAAATGTTTTCCATTGTAGTACGTATAAAACCTATTAGGTATATTACTAGACTATTAGGTTTACTAAAATATTGAAATAATTTGCAATTTAATTAGCAACAATTGACTGTAGAATTTCAAGTTTTTAATAAAGAACATCAGGCTGGCTTTAATTTCGTCCCTCCATATATGTGAAACTAGCCGCGACCACATGATGTCCTTTTTTGATTAAGTCCTTTCTTTTTTTTGTTTAATTTTTTTTGTACGATATAATTTAAATAAAAGTACGAAACAAATTTATTATTATAAACTAGGCGAGCTCGCGACTTCATATGCACAGACCACTGAAAACGTACCAAAAGTGTTTTTAGGGTTCCGTAGTCAAATGGCAAAAACGGAACCCTTATAATTTTGTCTTCTTTGTCTGTCCGTCTGTCTGACCCGTATGTCACAGTCATTTTACTTGGAGACTGTTGGCACTATATAGATGAAATTTGGATGATAGGTTTCTTTATCAACCCGCTATACAATAAAATAGTGGATAAATTAAAAAAAAATAATATTAAGGGTGGTACTACATACATGTAACTAAGTGATGAGCTTAAAATAAAATATAGTAGAACTTAAAATAAATTTCCAATGAAAATTAATTTGAATAAGATATGTTGTAATTTTTGAGATATGAGGTACGGTTTTTTATAAGTAAATCACCCCATTTTGCCAACATATGTCCGAGCAAAAAATTTCATTGCGCAATTTACATTACAGGTAGTGCCATCTATTGACGAACAACATATATACTATACATTTTGTGTAATCACTACGCGTCTAGTAAATAGTCACTTCTTTGCTGTTGGTGTACTAATACAAACGAATATTAATTTTTGAAAATATTAGTTACTAAAGATTAAACTAAATATTAGTTCAAGTTGACTCTTATGTTTTCCTAATATCTATCCAAATTCGGACAGTAGTTATTACAAGATGCGTGCACAACATATATACTAATTTTCAACACCACCTCTTTGAAAATACTTTCAATATTCAAACACACACACACACACAAAGTTTGCAGTTTTTATATATGCACAGATTATGATGCAATTATGACAGTGACGTAATGTAGAAGTTACATTTATCGTGTAGTTAGTTTTATTATTAGCTTGACTACTAATAAAGCCGCCACTTTTCTCTAACAATTTCCGGCATGTTATAGACATTTTTCGAATATCTCTGGTAGAATATATTAAGAGCACGGCGTTCAATTTACTGTTTAGTTTGCAACTGAGTTTAGACAGGTAAACAATTATCAGTATATGGAAATTTCGCGAAGAAAATTCAAATCGCCCTTGCTTCATGGATGTCGTTTAAGGCGGAGAGCGTGCGAAGCAAAACGCAGTATATTCACAACGGTGGGTGAAGGAATCTTCATTCAGAACGATCTCCTATATTCAATTTAGAAAAGCTACTTATACGTCAATAAAAGAACGACTTTCTTGTCGATCTTTTGGGAAGGAAAAGAAATATTTAATTTGGCTATCATATAAACTAACGCTGCTGGACTGATGAGGGGGTGGATTAGTTGCCAACCTAGTACTTTCTATGTATAATATTTTGATACTCCAAATATTTTTTTCTTTTTAATATTTTCTAACTAAACATTTTGTCACTTAGAACTTTGTTATTTAGAAGTAAGTATACCGACAAAATAAAAAAATGAATTCGTTTGATGGTAAACAAATGCTGATATAAATGTTAATTTCTATTAAGAGTTTACCATTTCCTAAATTAGACTAATTCCTGAACAACCTTGTATACAGTGCCTCATGTTATGAAGTGAGTTTAAAATATTTAAACCCATTGTACCAAAACGTAAACCCAATACAAATATCTTAAATAACAACTGGCAAAACATTTTTAATTAAACATGCTATTTTAACAAAGAGCAATTCCTAAATATTTAATCATAATATATAAAAAAAAAGGATATAAAGGTATTATTGGAATATTTGGATAAAGGAGACATCAGACATATTGAGTTTCGGGAGAATATTCTAAGGAAATGTTAAAAACTCTTGTTCTATTAAAGATCTCGATGGAAATACTGGACAAAAAGTTTAATAGTACAGAGTTACCGCTGGTGAAGTCGGGCGCTGAGTTGAAGCTTCGATTTTATAAACTACGGCTTACTTAATGTCTTAACAAAGTTATTGGAACCTACTTGCTCGAACTAGGAAAAAAAAATAAAGTGTTTGTTACTTTATAAAGTCAAGCATAGTAGCATTTTAAAGGAAATAATAAAAAAATCAAATCAGACATTATTTAAAATTTTTGTTTAGTAATGTAGTTTGCAGTTTGTAATTTTCAGAATTATGAAAACATTGTAGCTTAAATTAAGAAAATGACGTTTTTTATATAAATCATATTTAGTAAAAGAATTTTAATAAATTAAATCATTAGCCAGTATACGTTATTAAATACTTTCTCAGTTTTTTTTTTAAACGATAGAAACTATACATATATGTATAGCCTGTATATAGTTAAAACCAAACCATGGTATGACGTGCATGCAGCTTTTCATTTCGTTACGTTGTTTTTATTTTAAATTCTGTAAAAATTTTACTCAAAATTTATCCTGCGTTTAAAAAAACATTTCTAGTGACACCAAAACAGAGTTATAGTTTGTACCTTTTCGGTCATACTAGATAAAACTCGTACAACTAAACGCCTAATTAACTGTAGTTTGTTACATTATGTTTTCAAGTTTTTTACTACAACCGATTAATAAAAAAATTATAATATAATATTACATATAATTTATATAAAAAATAACGTATATCTAATTGTTCTGTTTTATTTGAAAAAGTTTTCTACCGAGTGAAATGACTCATGTAAATAACTTACAGAAAGAAATTACCTATACAATTTTTCAAGACACAGATACTTATTGTCTTCAGAAATTTACTAAAGAAATGCCGATAATGGCCGAAAAGGCCGATTATGGAAGTTAACAATTTCCAAAATTCGGGCAGAGCGAAAAACGATACAGAATACCGACTCTACCGCTACTCATACTGGGTCACAACTTTCCAATTAGTTTGTAGGCATAACATTTATCGACCCGCCGTATCAGAGTTAATAGGATCTTCCGTAAATTTAATTAAGCCACGCTTTACAAATATATATTTATTAGATTGATAGAGAGTTCTGATAAGGACACTCCATACTAATTACCGATATATATAAGCACGCTAGCGTATGTCCGCAGGTAGAGCACGCGCGCTCACGCTGACTCGCTAAGCAGATTGTAATTACCATATCGTCATATCTCTGTGTACGCGCGTCTTGATATTATCTCTGTAAGATGCGTGGTTTTGTCTGTTTACGCATTTCACAATATTGGTCCATGAAAATATAAGCGATC
Source organism: Druceiella hillmani (assembly GCA_039881145.1). Taxonomy (NCBI): domain Eukaryota; kingdom Metazoa; phylum Arthropoda; class Insecta; order Lepidoptera; family Hepialidae; genus Druceiella; species Druceiella hillmani. The sequence goes on along the minus strand of JAYKKI010000038.1, from coordinate 10,724,672 downwards.
CGATAATGTAAGTATATATAAAATGGAAAAAAATTATAAAGCCGTCAAGCCTGAATAGAAATATAACTGATTTCCATACAAGGTCGCTGTTATGTACATATTCATAGATTCTAGTTATATATTAGGACATAAATTATAAAATTAATAATATCCTTTATCGCTAGGTCTAGTCTCATAACTTTTATAAATTTTAATTCAACGCGCAGTGAATGTGAGAAGTTAACGGCTGCGCCGCCGGAGAGGTGCACAATTAAAACACAAACGAACACAATAAATAAGGAGTAATGCGAGCAGCGCTACATTCCTCCCGCGACCCTTCTATTCAAGTTATCGTGGCGTTTTCAGTGCGGGCCGGAAGCGAACCTCCGCCGCACCCGCGTGAAACTCGCGTCGCCGCTAAACTTTACCTCCCGCGCCCAACTTTGCAAGAGTGCACGCCTTCCCTCCGGCAGACCGATCGATAAAGTGCACGAAACTCGCGCGGCGACTGACTGTTACGATTTACCTTTAGGATGATGTGAATCCATCGCGGGAGCTTTTGCGAGCGATCGGGCGCCCGTGCAGTCACCGTGCCCGCCGAGCTCTCCGCTCAGCGCTCCTCGGAACTCGTAAACTCACAAGGTAAAAAATAAATACGCTCAAATCACTATGTACTAGCGGAACAGTCGGGTCGCTCCAGCCGCGAAAACGGGCGACGAAGTCGCGAACAGTCGATTGCGCGACTTTCGTACGCGGCACTGTTGTTGCGTGACACGCGGGCGACACGACGTTCGCAATCAACGGACGTCGAACGACAACTAAATCGTCACAGCGCGGCGCACATCTGCCGCTGCAGCTCGCGGCGCGGCGACCAATGGCGGGGCGCGCTCGGCGGTCACGTGACCACGCGGCCCGAGCGGGACAGGTAGACGCTTGTTTACAAATAATAAGACTGTGCGCGTGTGTGCGTGCGCGCGTACGTGTGCGTGCGGGCGTGTGCGTGCGCGAGCGCGTGTGTGTGTGCGCGCGCGTGTGCGTGTCGCGAGCGCGCGGCATTTGCACTCCGCGCTGTGTGATTTGTTCGAGGCGAGCGGTTCGCGCCCAGCGTCGCGGACGGAAGCTCGCGGAGACAAAGCGGCCGCGCGAGCTTTCGTCGTAGGCGCCGCGCCGCGCTCCTCCTATTACTTTGTTTTGTTTGCTTCGTTCCTTCGTCAACGACTTGCTCCATTGGCATATTTCAAAGTAGGCGACTATGCTGCTCAAACGGTATCGAACTTATCGAGTTTATGTTCGTCGGACGAGTCTGGCCGGTTGCTTACCACAAGTTTAGTTTTTTTTCAATATCCACTCTATGTAATAAGACTGATGCTTTATTCAGTCTTATTACATAGAGTCGACATTGGAGAAGTCGACGTTACGCCATCTAACTGATAATTAAGGACCATAATCCCTTTACGTTTTTTCTCCTAGTTTCATTTGCGAGTATTGAAATATAGAAATCTTCCTTTTCAGAAGAACATGTTAATTTCGAAAATAAACTCAAACATTTATTTTCGGAAGGTTTCTTTAAAAAAAGCTTATTTTTGGCTTTAGTCAGTTATTTTTAAGTCGTTTGTTAACGTTTTTTCTTACATTCGAAGGAGATGATGCGGTGATAATTGCAGGTGACACTGAATGTTCTTGGAAGTGGCTTAACTTTAAGGCATTCAAAATCCGTATTGCGATCTTAAACATGGAACTCTTTTCGTACGATGCTTCAATCGCAGTTTTATATAGAAATCATCGATTACCATTTACATCGTAATTTTGGCAATCGATTAAAATTAACAATTTCATATTTTCGCGTTGACATGACATGAACGAATTTTATGATTTTCTCTACCATCTCACCTAATGAAAAAACTTGCAATAAACTTTGAGTAGCATTTGGTGATGACATTTTATTCTCGTTTTCAGCTATTACCTTACTTGAGAATGACATCTTGTAGCGACAGGGAATAAATATCGCCCTTTACTTGGCATCGTTTCAGTACAAAAACTCATGTTATTCGACTACAAAAATTCTGCCCTAACATCTACGCATCAGAAAGCTTTATGAAAAATAGATGTTACAATTGAAGCAAAGTTTTTATGCAATACTGATGTAATATCGCTGTGGCTACTTTTCAAACAGCTGTGATAAGGATGCTTAAAAACGAACGGATTTAGTTTTTAGGGACCGTGCCTCAAAAGAGAAAAGGGAAACCTTATAAGAACGCTCACGTGTCTTTCTGTGTTTCTGTGACAACAACAGCGTGTTTTTCCTAACAACAGCGAGACTTAGAAAATAGAAATTATTCAATAATAAACGTATTAATCTGCATATATTTTACTAGATAAAGCTCAAAAATGTATCGTGTGGAAATTTCAGGAACGAAAAGTTAATTATTAAAAAAAAAAGAAATTCCAATTATAGTGTTGAGTATCGTTTAAAAGAGCTAGTTATAAGGGCCTCAAAAACATTTTTTTTCCATAATTTTAGGTATTATGCCCTCAGAGATATACTGAAATATTTGTAAAAAATATGTTCACCTCCCCTATTTCCTAGACTACTAAACCTAAAATTATAAGAAAAAAACAGAGTTTTAGGAGTTTATGCAAAAGTTGTATGAAAACTGTAGGGTTAATCCTAGTTTTTATAATTTTCGAAATATAAATCATGTTTTTACACCTATGTAAAATATAGTAGGCAATATATTTTTGTTGTGAAAAATTAATATTTGTAAAGTAGGTTTAATGAAAATAGTACGTACCTTTAAATGTTTACAAGGGCCTAAATATGCTTGGAATTCAAATCATCGAATGGAAACGTGTCAAGTGCGAGTAGAACTCGCGCTACGAGGGTTCCTTACAAATGTAGGCACTTAAAAGGTACGAACAACGATTGTAGCGGATAATACGAAAAAAAAACAATAAAATGGCAACGAACTTTATATGGGGCTTCTAAAAATTTTCAGCGTAACCCTCGTTGATATACGGACGTTCTTCATGCCTGCCGCGTTGTGCCAGGTAGCGGCGCGACACCGCAGCTGTCGCCGGTGATAACGCGACGGTGAGAACTTGGCGCGTGCCGGCGTTGTATCTAACCCGATGTATAGAACCTATCGTAAAGAAATGTTGTGAACTAACTCAAGGTTCCATGAAAAATAAAACCAAAATGTTTGGTTGAATAATGTCATATTTTATTATTTTTCATGGGACATTAGTAGATGTAAACCTATAGAAAAAAATTACATTTGATTGCGGAATAAAACGGTCCGTTATAATTGTGTGCATCATTCTGAATGTATTTTTTTTCATTTTTAAAAAAAAGTAAATTTGGAGTTCTGAAATTTACCGTTGCATGCTTATTATTTAGATCGCAAACAAGATTATTTTCAAATTAAAAATATTTTTTTTTCGGAAACAGTTTTTTCTTCTATTTTAAATTTCGTGTGTCAATTAATTTTAAACATTTCCTCTTATTCGTCAAACTAACTAGTGTGTACTGTTTTTCCAAGAATACCCAATTGCATTTTAGCTCGGAACGTGGTTTACTTAGTCGTCGTCACTTGATTGAGAGTGGATAGATCTTTGATTCATTTAGAGCGTCGGCACCGTACGTCCTTGAAAAGATGGAGATCCTAAATGGCTCATTATGAAGTGCCAATTTTTAACTCTGTTGGGTGGAAGCGTTGAACGATAGTTGCGGGTCACTACGGGTCGGTCTCTTCTTTTGTATGAGGGAGATATTACAGGTTCCTGGGGTGGTCTGAGTCAACCCAGACGGAAGGTGTAAGCGTACTATAAAGTATTATTTTTACTACGTCTGTTGTAGGTACATTTTTCTTCATTTCAGTATTTTTCACTCTTTTTATCTAGTCATAAAATGAAAAATAAACACTGTAATTGAATATTAAGACAAAAATAGAATTACTTATTATAAGTTTGCATAACTATATATTTAAATAATTGCAATTTCTGCACAATCATTTAAATTCACACTAAATCTGTCGTCACTGAGAAGAATCTGTATCTTCACACTGGGGCTGGCGTCTATAGTAACAAACGGTTAAATAAAATATGAAATTCATTGTATACATTTGCGATATCTAACCTAACTTAACGACTCATCACGGTTCAAGGGAAAACTTTTCCATCACGTCCAACCCATTTACGAAAGTATCGATGATAGTCACAGGAGGTACAAGAAAACCATCTGGATCGTGTTGCATCTGAAAAATGTTGAAACAGACGGCAATAATTATCTCATGCTCTATTTGCTTTATTTATGAATTAAAGTATTATTTAAAAAATTCTTGAGTAATCTTGACACGCTCAGAAATGAGGCAGAATTAATAGTGTTATGTGCCTACAGTAAACGCCTATCAAAAATACGTTTTTAAATATTCCCCCTTAATCTTATAATTATCTCTAAAGCATCGGAAATGATGTTACCGAGTAGAACTTTGTTTTACTGAGTACTTGAAAATTAATGTCATTTAAAAAATAGTGAAAGTATAAACTTTGGTATGTCATCGACAGATTCACTCCAAATTTCCACTTAGCAGATGAAGCTAACAAGCAGAACGCGTACATCTGTAGTATTTTCTATCAAGCACGAAAAATCGCGTCAAACAAGCTCTAACATAGTACTCTTATTGATCGGCAAGCGTAATAAAATCGAGAGGAATCTGATTTTAGTTTTACGAAAATTAGTAAAATGTATTAAAATTGAAATAATTTGAAGAAATGTGTTATAAAACAACATTGTTAATATTTTGAAAAGAAGAATTTAAGTTAATATTATGAGAAGAAAAGTTTAAGTAAGAAAATTAGTAACAATGAACTTATGCCTCGTCTAAATTAGCACAGGGTTCAAGTGATATTTCTATAGCACTTGATGTCATCCATGCGTCCTTTTCTATTTAACTTTTTCCATTATAAGTATTAGATATAAAGTTAACATATAAAACATAAAAATATAGTTCTGTTACGTTCGAAATAGTAAATAAATAAGACTAAACTTAACCATATATTTAACATTATTTATTGATTTTATTTACAAATGTTATGAGTGGTTTTGTGTTCGCGTTGTTTATTCACTTTCTCATATATGTACAAGAATACCGACGTACCTAAAAATATTGAAGTTCACGCATTAATTTTTTTCTTTCGTCTATCAATTCAAGGTATCTAAAAGGCTAAGATGACCGCATCCTAGATGGAAACTAGGCTGTCACATTGAATTCCGCCTCGAAATGTTTCGAGTTGCTACGAAGTTCCACTTCAATGTGTTCAAGCGTATGTATAGTACACATATATTTATCTACAAACAATATATCATATCTATTTTAAAAGTATCTATAGATATTTAGACATTTTAAATATTTTAAAAGTATCTGTAGAATGTTTTTATTATCCAGAGAAAAAATACAGGAAGTATATTGGACCACGCAACAGAAGTATTTGAAGAAATTAACGTTTAATTATACATCTTATTAACATAAGGGTCATATTGTTAGCAAGATAAACCTGTAAATCAAGTGAAGGTTACTTTAAACTTAAATGATTGAAATGACTATAGGACAAATTCATGAATTTATGTTTACTATTCAACATTATATGTGTTAATACGTAAAAATGGCTAAGAGTTAGAAGCTTCCCATTTTTATAACTAACGTCTATCTCCTTCAAGCATTAAACAACTTCTGATAATGTTTTAATTATTTTTTTAAATGTTAATTAATACACACTAAACTTGCATGATTTGTAATTTCAATGAAATCAACTGTTGTCGACGGATAAGTTTGACTTAACTGAAATCTAATTTTTAAATTTTTTGTCTAACAGTCATATTGGTTTAATCTCGTCAAGAAAATGTTGTGTATAATGAAGTTTTTTTGTAGCCATCTCATAAAACTTTGCAACTATAGGTTTTGTTTCGTAAAAATGCAATCTATGCATAACCTTTACAATTTGTTCACATAGTTATCGCTGCGCATCGCTTTTGGTGTAAATTCTGAAAGCCGTTAATCGTGCAAAAGGTTGACGCTGTCAAAAGGCCGCTGTAAAGGTTGATACCGGGAGCGAGAGAATATGAAAAGTCAAATGAAAAGTCAACGCTCGTATCTGTTTAACTGACATTAGCTTAGGTGTCGCATTACGTCAGTTTCAGGCGTCCAGTAGTCGATCGTTCATTTCGTTAATACTTACATAACTCCTAGTATCAAGAAATCATTAAAATGTTGGATATGCTAGGGCGTTTAGTATTTAAATAATTGGCAGAAAAATAAATACTTGTCTATTAATTTTAAGATACAAATTTTTATCCATAGTGCTATTCTAAATGTTAAGACCTCGACGGCATGGAGACCGTTGCCGCATGTCCGTACGCACTAGATCTAGACCAAATGGTTGGTGATTGCCCCATTAGCGTTAAAAATTATGACCTAATTGTACTGAAAGATACGGAAGGTAAGTTTCTAATACTTTCTTAACTTCTTCGAATACCTAGAACGTTATAACACTGATGGCATCAAGAAACAAGTCTTTTGGGGGAAATACAGTAATCATATCGTATCTAAAAGTAGTTTTCACACAGAAAATAGTTTTCACAGTCACAACAAAATTTGTTTCGTTGTTTTCCCGCGGAAATTACAAAAGCATCATAAATTTCATAAATTTAAGTTTCAATATAATAAAACAGGTTTGTGAACTAATTTTGAGAGGACCCCTAAGAGTTTGGGCCACTTTTTAATGACGTTGTATATAAGATTGTTCTTTTATAGGTAGGTAAATACGCTTCATAATATAATGAGATATATTATTAAGAAAAATTAAATGAAGCTAAATATGTAAATATATATATATATATATATATATATATATATATATATATATATATATATATATATATTTTATCAATTTTATTTTAAAAATTTACGTTATTCACATCTAAGCATTTGATGAAAAAGTTAGTGAATATCTGCTTTTATTATTCATTAAGTATTCCTGTAACTTACACAGAATTATTTTGCCATTAAAATAATTATAACAATGATACGTAATAACCTCACATTGCTATCTTTACGACGTTGATCGGCGATAGGAGGTGTTGAGCAGAATCTCAATGAAATTGGTACCGCGCTAGGACGTCCCGCGGATAGCGAAGAAAAAAATAAAACTTCGCGAGGGAAAAGGAAGCGGGAAAAAAAATCAATGCTTGCATTTTATGGCCTGTGCGTGTGACAGATCGGTCACCATGGCGACGGGGCGGGGCGCGGCGAAGGGACGGGGGCACGGGGCGAGGGGTGCGGGGGTGGCTCTAATCGATATTACGCACTTTTCAAGTCGCTCGTGGCGTCGTGCAGCCCACCAGGAAATGCGTTCGCCGTTAGCTACTTCCGCGTGCGTACATTTTCATTACATTACGCTTGTTAATAATTTGTACGCTATTGTAATTTTGTTAATGTTCATTTTGTTTTAGTGTGCTCTTACAATTAAATTCTCTGTAGAGAAGTTTTTTTTACATTCTGAATAATTATATTTTACGTTCACTTCAAGTGAATTCAATTACTTTTAGTAGCTTAATTGTACTTCAATAAATCTGTAAGATACTCATTCAAGTATTCACCAGAACTGATTACAAGTTTAAAATTATACAAAGTAAATGCATTATATAAAACTTATCTTAGGTTCGGTTGATGTTTGCAGATAATAACAGAGAAAAAAATTCACCTTTGTAAAACAGATATTGTACTTCATTGACCTGAATTGTTGAAAGATTTCAACTTCCACAGATGTATCTATATTGCCCACGTTTTTACATACTCAACTGCTGGCACATCTATGCTTATAATCATGCTATATTTCTACGTAATTTAGTATGAAAAGTAGGTACTGAAATTATTTATTTAATGTAAAATTAAATATACTTCTTTATATTCAATTTAAAAAAACAAGACCTTGTGTGTATAAAAAGAAAGATATCAGTACAATACAGTGATAATTAATTAACTTTGGGTTACAATGTTATAACTTTTTTGTGAGAAATCCGAATAGCATACATGTTGTAACCAATTTTTTATGATGTGAAAAGCATTTTAATATTTATAAAATAATATAGTCTTTAGTTCCTAAAAATTCGAAACTCATTTGATTCTTAATAACTTTTCTACAGTCTATGACGTTTACTACTTTCTGCTGATGAAGTACTGCTCTGATATTCACAAACATCTAACCAAAAGTTGTCTACGTTTTGCGTTGTCCATGTTCCTTGCACGATCCCTGTAAAGTTTTCTATCTTCATCGATTTTTTAAAATAAAATATTCACAACAAAAGGACACAGGTAGCAATAAAAACTGCTTCTTAAATTTAATTTTTAATTTGGTAAAATACTGGACATTACCAGATATAGAATAGCAAATATTTTTTGCCATCTGCAGCTCAATCGTGATATTCGTAAGGAATACTTTGAAACTCGTAAGGAATACTCTAAAGGTCGTCGAAAAGAGCAGTGCGTGGGGTGTTTAGGCAAGTCGATGACGTGTATAAAAAACCGTCACAGCTACAAATATGTTTTTATCTATGACTCAAGGGAAAATTGTCAGTTAGGATTTAAATATTTCAACAGATATGGATTATTTAATTTTTGGTGCAATAAGAAACAAAATTATGCTACTGTAAATCTAAGAAAAAAAGAAACTCTGAGTCAAAGTAAAGTAGCGATGATTGATTGATGATTATTCCAATTCGAAAATTTCCGAAAAATACAATGTAACTAAATTTTAATTCTCCCGGTGCGATTGAAGGCAATAACAACATTTACTTTTGTGCTGATTAAATTATTTCATAGACGTTATAATTTTGTATAATTATGTGATTCATGGGAGAAGTGCCATTATTGAATACTTGGTTTCAATATCCTGAGAGTGTTTACTTTATAAAAGTACAATTCTGTAACGGTATGCGCAAAGGGCTTGTTGCGAAGTAGACCAGAGCGTCGTTCGCGAGGAATACTATTACAACCGAGTGCCATAGTTCATGATTCGAATTACCGTGTAAATCATTTTTATACTGGAAAAAGAGCATCATAGTTACAGGACGAAATTCCTTGTTTTTCACACACTAATAAAAATTTAGTACTATTATGTGAATAGATGTGAAGTAAAATTAATTAATGATTTAGTATTAAAGAAGTCGTTACGATAGTTTCATTGGTTGCAGATAAATTCTGCCGTCTTAATAAAAAAATCCACCCAGGCGAAGCCGTAAGCAAACGTTACGGTATAGTCGCTCTTCAAATATAAAATTACAAAAAAATTACCTCTGCCCATGTTATAATTTAAAGTTTTCTATTCTGGAGACATAAAAGCTGAGTCTATAGAAGTGTAAACCGCCGTAGCCTTAATATTGGAGGCGATAAAACGCGAAAATTGTCAACTATTTGCATTTCGAGGTTACCATATGATTGCTTTATGTTTCATCCGTCTTCTACAAACTTATATAATAATTTCTCCTAAATATGAGATTATACGAAGAGGCCGTAGACGATTTCGAGACTAAGTAAAGTGGATTATTTTTTGGAAAATATTTTACATTTTTAATTTACCATTACAAAGGAGACTGACAAAAGCCCGTATACACAACTGTTAAAAAATAAAAGTGAAAAATAAACTCCTTGAAAATTTTATTCAAAATCATAAAATATTATATCTTTTGTGGAAAATTATTTGCGGAATTCATTGAACTAGTGAGATGACGAGATGTCTCGTTGTATCTTCCATACACAGACGTTACGTACTAATCCATGAAACTCAAAAACTCGACAAAATCGTCGAAAATATCATGTAAAACCGGAAAAAAATCGTAGAAGATATTAATTTTAACAAAAACGAAATGAATATCAATAACTGTTAACAGTTTATTTTGAATTAAATTAAGCATTGGCTGCAAATAAAATAAACGATATTGATTTTTTTTTGTAATCGTTATGGTGTTATAGGAATGTAACTTTTATTTCTTATTAACAATTCCTGATGTATTAGAAATATAATATTTGTTTTGTGTCAAGATTACAAATTGTACTTTATGTTTGAACTTTCCTCATTGTGAATCGTTGAATTCATTGCTTGTGGCCATGAGCAGTTATAAGACCAGACGTAGTAGTAGGGTCATTTTGAAAATAATTTACATTTTTAAGTTGATGTTTCAAATTTATACAGCTATGAAAGACCCATTTTTACAAACCGAAAACCGAAGTTCAAGACTGGTTTTGTAACCAATTTAGGTTTTTAAAAAGCCTCGGTCGGTGACAAAGAAATTGTGAAAAATAATGCATAATAAATATAAACATAATTATATTACTTTTAGCACAGACAAATTAGAAAAATGCATAGATATAATCATTTTTATGTGTTACTTATATTTACTGAAAGTGTACTTTATTGATTTGGCAACATTAAAAGTGGACGCTGGTATCACATACCACCACAGTGCGCGGGCGGCGCGAAGGACGCCATTTTGTTTCTCAGTGGCTAACTACAACTCGTACTTCGTTTAGTTTAATTAGCGACTTCACTAATTATTATTTCAATCCGCTTCAAATGATATTTCAAATAAGAAAATATCATTTGAAGCGGAATTTACAGCTAAAATAATATCGTTTATGGATACTATTGATATGTAACTCTTCTAGTACCTAGTTACTTTATTTGTTATGAGTGAAAAGAGAGGTACATATAGTTAGTTCTGTACAGTTTTGCAAGATGGAAATCTATTAAATTTTACTATAGAAACTTTAGATCAGAGTAAAAATTTTTTTTTGATTATCCTATTTACTTGAAGATGACGAAGATTCATTGCGTTGGTAAATAAAGCAGATTTATATGAAAAATGGGATTATCAACGAAAAATTCGTATAGATATTTCGATGTTAATAAATTATATGATTGTTTGGAACCAAGACTTTCATAAAGGCTTTCAGAAAATGCATTAACTGGTTTTCACGCTTTTAAGGGATGCAACTACTTTTTATGATGAAGGAAAGACCAAACATTTAAAATATTGGAGAGAAATTATTGATGCTTTTATCCGACTTGGCAAAAATGCCTGCTGGTCAAACTATTAGCAAAGAAGGATTTCGAGAAATTCCTTTATTGAAATGATGGTATGCCTTATGTAATTAGTATGAACGAAGAGATATATTATAAAATTTATAAAACTGCAAAAACACTTATTTTGGAACACATAGAAAGTACTATATTTTTGAAGGACATAGATGAGCGTATTTTATCTCCATATTATCGAGTAACGAAACGACAGGTTCTAAGAACAAACTTAATCTGTTTTTTTTAGAATCGAACTAGAAAGGAAAACTAGATGCTCCAGTGATCAAATGAAAAATTGTTATCTGTCTGGTGCAAAGAAGACGATTTATCTAGGATGAATAAACTCACCTGTCTGGTTTGAAGAAACGAAAAATACTCACCTGTTTGGTTTGAAGGAAATAAGTATATAGGTCATATTTTAAATTTTATTCTTGAAAGAAAAGTCGTAAATATGAAATCTTTTTTAACTATGGTTTTGGTCCCGTGTAATTATTACCTGTAAAATTATTCTTGTATGTATATCACCATTCTAATTTACTTTAATGTGTTTTCAGAATGTGTTCATCAGGAAGTCGACCACGACGACTATAATGGCAATGGGAGGAACGACGGTGAAGAAATACAAGGACTTTTAAAAAGTCTAGATACTATTGAATTAAGTTGATTATATATTTTGTCACGTGTAGGACATACATCTTTAAACCTAAACCGGCCACATAAATAGTCTTAAAATCGATTTTTGGTTTGCAGAGGGGACTTTAATAAACGTACAAATTTGAATCGGCAGCTCAAAAATATAAGTTATTTTTAATATAACCAACCGAACTTCACCTGGCCTTAAAATTATGTATGGCTACTTTCTTTAGTTTTAATATTATGTGTAGTTATTAAAGAGAGGAGTAGAATATGACAATAGAGGAACAACGTGGTTCCCTCGAATATAAATATTTAACATTTTTTTCAAAATTTTTACTTGACACTGCAAGTTGCGATATTCAAGACTTGAGTCTTTGTATCTGCAATGCTGTAATTTATAACAATTGAATAAAGGGAAGTGGTTTATTTTATTTGTAATAAAAAATTACAAGATACAGTACTATGAAAAAAAAGGACTTAAAACTAAAACAGGTCCGTCTTAAAACCGAATCTACACAACCAGGTGACCCAATTTCATTTAGTCTTAAAATGATGACAGCCACTTTGCCTAGTCTTGTTTTAGGGAAAAAATATGAGATAAGAGAGTAAAAGAAAACCATGAAGAAATAATATGGTAATTTAGAACTTTAATATTTTCGCGTTTCTTTTCTACCCAGTATTAAACTATAACGCTTTGCTTTTCTTAAGACCCTCGTCTATTGTGTATACAAAAGAGGAAACTGTATCAGTTTTAACAAGAGCAGCGGTATTTTCAAATCTAATCACATCTGTTTAAGAGGGATATGAACAGATATATCCGCCCCTAACTTTTTGATCACATTCAACTGAATCGATTGATTTTTTCCGAAAATGGTTTTAGATTGTTCGGTTGAAGTAATTTTATCTAAAGTTAATTTGTTTTTTGTGATACACAATAATAAACCAACCGCTCGTAACTTTGAAATTGTTTAATCCTTTCTCTTATTTAAGTTATGACAGAAAATACATTTAGAAAATATATTTAGAAAAGCTAACGACTTTTAGATTAAACAATTATTATATATTATATTTCTTTTGTATTCAATTTAACATGTATATAATTAACACTTTAATGTAAGATCATTGATATAAATGCGTTTTGTTCCAATTAGACGTATTCACCTATAAAAATCTACACAACCAAGTGACGTCACTGCTCCCTCGTGCGGCAGGTAGTGCACGGCGCAATACAATTTCAATTACGCTTTAATAAGGCGCTGGTGTGAATTTAACGACTCCGCTGGCGTATCGAGGTTGAAGGAGGGGGGGGGGCTGTCATAAGGTATGTCATTACCGGCCACGGGCAACGCTTTACCGGCCGCGGGCAAACAGCGTCTTGTCTTATTAAGCGCGTTTTACGGCGCCGCCACTCTCCCATCACAATTCACAGGGATGTTTGCAATAACGTTAATCGTGCCGTAATGCCGTATATTGTTGAATGAAAATCTGTTGGGCTAAACACAGAAAACATGTTTGTTAGGAAACATTTGTTATTTCGATAATTTGAAAAAGAAATGTATAAGTAACAAGATCATAAGATAATTAAGTTTTGTTTCCAATATATTTTCATTTCCAAAATGTTTACATCTATAGCCAAGATTTTGTGGACAGTTGATTAACATTTGACTTTCTAACTTACGTAGGCGTGATAATATCTGGATATTGTGATATTTTTCTGCAATGTACAAACAAATAGGGAGATTTGGAATCTCCTGTTGGAAACATATGGGAAACAAATTAATTGCGTGCAACTCAGTACATGTGATAGAAGTGATATAATCCTCGATTTGTAAGAATATAGTAAGAGTAAAGCAGCAGAGAGAGAGAGAATATACTAACTGTAAATTCATAGATTATACTAAATGTGTGTAATAAGACTTGAATATTATACATACAGAAAAATTAATAAAATGTCATTATAAATCGATGCAAACATCTAATAAAATCTTCATACAAATTTACACAGACAAATGGCAATTAAAATAATCACAAAACACAATGATAAATATTAATAACATATGCGTGGTACATCAGCTGTTTATATGGAGTGTCTGAGGCGTACATGTACAACGCTCGTATGCGCTTCACTATCTCATTCAATCGCTTTGTATCGTTGTGTATGCGTTGCTCTCTTTTATTCCACTTCCATTGCGTCGGTATATATAGCTTTCTTTCTCTCTACGTCAAATCTTTCTTCTCTCTCATGTAACAAAATGTGCTTAAACGTGACGCGACCTTAACATTTTATTCTCAATTTTCGTCCATTTATCGATTATCAAATCGCCGCTTAAGAAGTTTAACTTAAAAAATGTGCATTTAAATATTATTGAAATTCTAATTGTAATAATTTAAATATTTATTGAAATTGAACTGATTGAAATATGGTATTCTGTAATGGCAATTGCTGTACATGAAAATGATGTGTGTTAAAGATATTAAGGGTCAACAATGACATTTTCATATAAATGTCTGTGTTATAAAATACTTGTGGAAAACGCCTGTGAAGCGTGTGTCGGAATATATATAAACAAGCGTTTCGTATCCTATATTTACTGAAATTGTTGATGCAATTTGACTGAAATAATTTTAATTGAAACTTCTGGATAAATGTCAACATTTCCGAATTTTAAAACCTATGACACTTACATCGCATGTAATTTTGCAACTTAATATTCCGTCCAACTTTATATGGTAAATCTTAATTTCATTTTGAAGAGATTTATCCAATCGTATCCCAATCACTGTGAGACATGAAAATAATTGTGTTAAATCTTTGGTGTTTAATTAGGGTGAAATAGTATTTTTCACGGTATTACTTTTCCGGCTGCGAACATAGTTATCTATGTTATTTAATTTAATTTTATAATGGATTAAGAAAGCCGCGACCATAAAATGGTGGCGGAAAATTATTTACATATATTTCCCCTTTCAATTAAAATATAGTTAAATTAATTATATTTTTGTAATATTCTTTAAAATATATTATAAAAAAAGTTAATGTTAAAATAGTTTTTTTAAGATGTCGTTAGTAATTATGTGTTAATTTGAATAGCCAGAATACATTGAAAATTAGCACATTTGCAAACGGCACGTAAACGTAATTCGACTGTAATCTGTTTCATTCGGGGGTATTTAATCAAAGCCGGTACACAGAACCATAGCGAATTGTTTTTGTTCTGCGCACTCGTACCTGCGCACATGATATATTTTACTATATTTGATTATTGGTAGGTAGGCATGGGGGACAGCTTGTGTCGCATTATTTGTGCGCTGAATTCGCCGATTCTTAGCCGTAACGAGGTGGGATCGGTGGCAATCAATTTTGTATTTAAAATCCATTAAGTTTAATTATTATTTTGCAGACCTAAGAATGAATATAAATTCGAGACTTGCAATTTTGTAGCACAAAATCAGACACTTGTCTATGTCTGATTTTGTCCATACATTATATATATATATATATATGTGTGTGTATATATATATATATATATATATATATATATATACATATAACATTGAAGTTTACACACACTCAAAAATACAACCAGGTATAAAGTTTATTGTTTTTTTAATAGTCTCCGTTACAAATGATAAACTTTTGCATCCATTGGAACCAATGAGTAAAAAGTTTATCTCAATTTTCTCAATATTATATGATATTTTCACATACATCATATGGTGCATGGTCGTTACTATATGGTGGATAAATAATTAATTTTATGCTGAAGATATTTACATAATTTGTTTCAATAAATAAAAGTTAATGTGCAGTCTGCAGTAATCGTTCTGTTATTCTATACTGAAATATTTGCATAATCATCTAAACTTACTTACAAAAAGAATACTAAAAGTTGCTTGAAAATGACAAAAATAAAAAAAATGATTTCATGATGTCATATCAATATCTTATTTTATAGACAGAAAACAGGAAACGACATTGAATGTTATGAAAGTTACGTTGTGAGTGAATATGTATTTCTATTTTGTAAAACTAAACACATAAACAATACGTGTTTTTATGAATTATTTATATTACTTTTATATGACACTGCACCATATTTAGGTATTATATTTACGCTTAATGAGAGCAGTGTAACCAAAAGTTCATGAATTTATTCCCTTTGTCACTGACATTGCCTACATAGTATTGCTGGAAGGACCTTCATCATCGAATACTACGCGAAGCCATTTACGAAACATTAAACACGTTTCTAAATTAATTAATGAAATTTCAGATTTTACAACTGAAGCGCCGATATAAGAAATTTCACATTTTTACAACAGTTTCTCATATATAAAAAAATTACAAAAATAAGGCACCCGCTTTACCCTGTTAGGGGTAAAATTTCAAAAAATCCCATCTTACTGAGTGCTTACTTTGTAAAAGTTATATGCTCATAAAATTTTATATTTCTATGAGTATCTTAAGTGGTTTGGGCTCAGGACGTTTGTCATGCTAAGTGGTTCTCGGTGTACAAACTCACTGGGACATTTAAATTACTACTTGGGATTATAATTTTTAAAATTGCTAAGTAAACCGACTTTTTGCACGTTTCTGAAATTTTTTTTTCAAAAACGAGACGTTTACTTTTAAAATTAAGACAATATTATTCATTCACTGTGTAAACATACCTACATACCGTATTCAAGTTCTTATCCTAAACGTGGTGATATTTTCAATTATGAAAAAAATTATTCCCAGATGTTTCAAAGTACATTATGTTCGTGTTGTTTAATGTCCTATTTTAATTTCCATAGCACAAGCTACAATTCTATGTTCACATAAATAATATAAGAAAACCTAAAATAAAAATTATTTAATAAAACCTTTTTCATACACATTACGTTTTCGAAATAATTATTTGTTATAATATTTTTTTACATAATTGCCGTTTTTCGTGTTACTTAATGCTAATTATGCAAATAGGACTATACCATTAAATATTAAACAAAAAAACCTATAAAACTAATTGTTGCGAAAAGAAAGGCATTTTAATATAAATGACGGTTATTTTTTTTCAATGGAAAAAGTACTTCTTATCTTTCTGCGGACATACAATTACGGAATATTTCTATATGATAATAGGCAAGTATCATGAAATAAACACATAATATTTTTCATTATTTTATAAACATAATACTTTTTAACTGTAACAGTAAAGGCAAACTTGCGAACGTTAGGTGGCGTTGTGATCGCGCACCCGGCAAATAATTGAGTAATTGTAATTATTACTATTGAAATTTTGTAATATTTTTTTAAAACGTTTTTTGCGTTTATTATGGCTATGCCATTGGCCATATTCACTTACAAAACGTGACCCAAAATATGGCCCGCTTGGGGTACCGAAAATGTTTAATTCAATTGTGATCTAAATAAAATCTTATGATGAGATGTTAACCACAAAAAAATAATAGTGACGGAGATATGAAAGATGTGACAGGTCAAATAGTAATAGAAATATCCCCCCATACATTGTAACTTGATAAATTAATGGAATTTATAATTGAGATAGAAAATATATATATATATATATATATATATATTTATGTATATAATTCATGAAAACACATTATATTTTCTTAACGTTTTATTACAAGCACCGCGTGGTTTTTGGTCTTTGCATAATATAACGAAGTACATGTACCTAAACTGATATGCAATATATTGTAATTAAAAAAATAAGAAATAATGTAGTAACGTATATTTTCATAAAAAACTACTTAAAAAAGGAGGTACTAAAAAGTAAAAAGTAACTAACTCAAAATAGTACGTAAAGGCTTCGCGTAGTATTTATTCACAATTAATAACTTACTCATTTTTGAAGTCGGTTTCAGAACTGTCGACCGACTTAATCAAATTTGTAGTTTTATTTAATTTGTAATTTAAATTTAAAACTTTAACTTCTAAACTTTAATTATAACTTCACGCTACGAAATAGATTCATAAAGGGGCGTATTTATAACAAAATTTTGGTTTTCAACAACACTCAAAAGCGAAGACAGTAGTAGCCGTGATTGGTTAGCTTTTAGCCATTTAGGAGTTCCGTAACAACTACAAGGAGAAAATATCTTGAATCACCGTTGATTCATTACCATCCGTTAAGGAGTTTCATGCTTCATCTCCAGAACACATCATAATACCCTGACCTGGTCGATGGTGGATGGAAGGACTTGAATTATGGTTGACTTACTACCATCCGTTAAGGAGTTCCATTGTTCATTTCCTGACCTCATCATCGTCAGATCATCACCATATTTATATGGGATCACCTTGCTGTTATACACTTAAAAAAACAGTCGCATTAATTGGCCTGGAGAAATAAGTGTATATACATCCAAAAAATCGTGTCAAATACGCGTCATTTGTGTATTAACTTCTTTTTATTAACTAACTTTGTGATGAGTAGGTTCACATCACCTATTATGCCTCTTATGTTTTGAAATTAATCTTATGTTCATCTTAACCTTTGTGACCAATATCTCATCAAAAGTAATGTAGACCACAATTTAATTAAAACCACTGTTTTAGTGTCACTTTCAAAAGGCTTCGATGAAATTACTTTTCCACATTTTAAATGAAGCCAGTCAGAATGGGATTACTGGCTTCATTTGAAACGTGGGAGGAGAATATGAGATAATTCATCTGAAATAGACATTAAAGTAGCTTTTCGGATGTCATAAGAGATGATTTTCGGATATGTAAGACTAGTCAGTGATATGATTTTGAACGTGTAACAAGCTGGTGAACGTGGGAAAAATTTTAATCCTGTTAAAGCTCATGATTCTAACAAGAAAGTTGTCATGGTTCAATAGAAACATTTCTGAGCTTACGTTTTGGTTGCTTACTCATGTTTTCATTCAAAAAAGTATAAAATGAATACATTTAGGAGCCTTTTTAAGTTCCATTGACTATGGATTATCATATGATTAAAAGTACGCGGAAATTAATACTAGAATCTAGACACTAAAGGGAAGCACGTATACAAATGTGCTAAAAATCGGAAATTTACAAATGTTATGATGTATATCATCTGACCTTCAGGGGGTACACATTATTCTTGAATTGATGTAGGTGACAATTACGAAGAGATGATACTTTCTCTATACATCATTATCTTTGGCTTAGTGTGGATTTCTAAGCTCTTTTGCGATATATTGCTGTAAAGTGAAAAATGTTTTTAAGATATTGAAAACTATGAAAATTATATTTTATGTTTCTTCTTTCAACGTAACTGTGTAATTGCGTTATTTATAAAGAAAATAGTCAGTTATTTTAATTAATTGTAAATATTGTTTACGGTTCCTAATTTTAATTAAATTAACATATTTAAATTTAAATTTTCACATTGCCTTCAATAGTTTTGTTTAACTTAATTTTTTTCATTTTAAATGTAAAATTTTAGAACAAATTTATTCCTTAATGTAGAAGATTTTCAGTTATATATTTTTTGACATTGTTAAATGCGTATTGTAAAAAGTCTAATTATAACAGCATTTAATAATAATTTAAAGTGAATAAAATGAAGGGTCTAGGTCTTCATTAATAAAGTTAAACTCCCCTTTAGAATTTAAGAACTAATTGATCAAGATATCTACAATAACCTTAAATTAAATACATTGTGATTATCATAACAGATTATAAAATAGTATAAGCTATTACAAGTTTAAAAAGATCTTGTTACACGTGATGAAATCTCATTGATGTATGGTCTAACCACAACTATGGGCAATTTTCTTGTCACTATATTCATTTAACTTGGTCCTTGGAAAAACATTGATGTTTTTTTAAGGCTTTTAGGTTGGCTGGACAGCTGCACTTGTGAGCGGCTTTAATTCTATGTCCGAACACTTTTTAAACTTTTGCAGGTTTTCTTTCATTCCTGTCCAAAGGGTTAACATTATTTTTGTTACTTTCGTTGAGATGTCAAACTTTCTTCACCAGTGTATCAGCATTTTCCTTACACTCATTACCAATATGTATTAGTAACCAGGGTTAAGTGGAAATATTGGTGAATTATTTAACTTTTGAGACAAGAATGGATAATCTGAAGAGCTGCTTTAAGATAAAAAAAATAAGTTCAATTTGGTCAGAAGTAGGAAGATATAAAAATACAGGTAAACTAAAAAAATAAAAAAGTACGAAACTAAAGTAGGGAATTTTTAATGAAATAAATTACTGTTTTTGTAAAATTACTAAGAATTTAATTTCTAAAATATGCCTATAATGTCTTCATATTTTTCACTCTTATTTATCACTTTTATTATATTCTTCGCAATATTTTTGTTATATAAGTATGTAAATATGTATATGATTTCTTCTATCGAGGTACAGTAAACTTGAAATGACGAATGAGTTAGACCATTGGTATTGAACTGCAAAACTCACTTTCCTAGAATACTCTGGAGTTTCCCGGCTATCAGTCCAGTTTCTCCGTTATCTACGGGTAATGTGCATCGACTATGCAGATTCATAAATTCGGATTACTTATACATTCTAGTTTAAATGGTTGTATTGCAAAAAAAATACGGAATCGATTTGATCATTCATTCCTCTGAGCGCGTCATGAAATTTTGATACATTTTGTATTCTAATTGTCTCCCCCAGGGGCATGCGATTCGTTCTAGTCGTGGGTAGTCATTGTAATTTGAGTCATTGGTAAATTTCATTAAGATGAATGCCGAGCGAGGTAATGAGTCATTGAGTCAACACGACGCAAGTCGCAAGCTATAATCCATTTTTTGTCGTCGCAAAACTTTTCTGAATCAAAGAGTCAAATTAATCAATAAGATTTCAAGTGAGTCATTTAGCTTAATGAATCAGTGCATTGTGTTGATAACTTTGTTTCACCTGTTTATCAATGTTAACACGTTCACGCTCACGACTGAGAGTCGTTCATGTAACATATTAATTTGGTTTCGTCCACAAGTGTTTCCCCTACACGTAAAAGTAATAAATTAATTGAATGCTGCAAATTTTGATCTGTAATGTGTTAAATTATAGATATGACTACTAAACCGATATATTTCCAAGTATTAATAACCATCAATATAAATGAAAATTTTCAATAAAACTCTATTGAGTCAACATACCATACCTGATTACTCTGTTGATGTTAATAAATTTCGTAAAAATTTCTTTTAAATAGGTTTAAAGCCAATTTGTTAAATCTGTTTTTCTCATATTAACTAATCAAACTGGCATGCTAATGCACTAAATGTAAGAATTTTAAATAGGATTATAAATTGTTATCTATTCTATGAGGATATTGTTTTGATAACAGTATTAATTTTATAGTTATTTAGAATACCTGATTCATAAATAACTTTTAAGTATGTACAGGCTACTTAAGTAAATGGTGAGAGTAGTTGTGTAGTTAATAATATTTGTTACTTGTGACTATATATGTGTACCCAGTTGCACGTAATAGGAATGTGGTAGTTGATAAACCGGCTCGGTGGGACGAGCATTTTCAGTTGAAGATAAAAAGGAATTGCATATACAGATGTACAATATTGGCATACAGTGATATTTGCTAAATAAATGGCGAGCATCGTTCTATTACTAAACAGTATTATACAAGAGAGTTTGTTTTCGTATTAAGCGGTACCATATAAATTACCCTACCGAAAGATTATTGGATCAGTTTTGTTTATATTTAGTAATTGAAAATACCGCCTATTTTGAAGGCGGCATTGCAAATAACATGGTCCGCCTATTTTAAGCATCCTATATTAAGCCTATAAAATAAACAATATTTGAATCACTTTATAGTAAGTATAAACTATTTGGTCATTAAATATGTAATTTAAGTAAGTTAATATTGTAAATTTAATTTATATCTAGTTATTCAAAATAAGTAAAGCTATACTGGTCAGATGGTTATAAGCCTTCTATCTTAAGTTTCCTATTTTAAGTCTATAAAATCATATGGAAATAAACAATAATTAAATGACTGTATAACAAGCATAAACTATTTAGACATTAAGCATGAAATGTCCAATTTTGAACTGAATTTTTGACTTATTCTCAAGGAAGAAGCAGTACAGTCAATTAAAGTACGTGCCTGAATTATCGATATAGTTTTTACCATCTTAATTATAGCTCGTTAACCCCAGCAGCGAAGAAGCCTAAAGAGCGAGTGGTGGTAAAATCGCGAAAATTTGCGAAAATTTTGGGAAAAGTTGGGAAAATATTTATCCTAGCAAGAAGTGATTCAAGGTTTAGGAGAGATGGTAGTCGTTTAGGGCAAGATTTGGAAAACACAATGGTTGGCAGATGGTTGCCAAATCCAGGTCGTGTAGTTTGAGCAACGTCGTTTGTGTGACGTGTGGTCGAGCATCGTTTTGCATGGGAATTTTCCTGTCTCTATTCACGAATTTCGGCCGCTTAATCGCAAGCTCTCACATAATTTAGTCTAATTGGTTACAGTCGATATCTATACTACAGTGGATAACATCAGCATCGGACCATGATGTAGAGGCCGTTATTTTTTTTTGTTAATATTTGATTTAGCATTGATTATTAATATTTGATTAGTGTATTTTGGCACTTTATCCAACCATTACACCGAGCGTTTGCTATTGTCAAAATAAATCCATTTTTCAATCCATGTAACAAACCGACGTAAAAATGTTTCATCTTTACGTCACAGTTGCAAGAAAATCTTAAGTAACCTCTTTCTACCCGGGCATCAACTTTGAACAAAAGGAATTTTCTTATTTTTACTATTCTTTGAACTACCATTTTTAAGACTCAAAAAGAAAAACACATACATTTAGTAAAAAAATCACTATTTTTAGATCAGAAAATGTATTTTAACATAATTGTTAGAATAAAACTACAAAAACATTTAAATAATTTTAAAAGTCTTTCTTATTTCCAAAGTTCGGCATTCGTTTTCGAGAATTTTTTTTAATCAAAGTTTCTCTTGGTTTTTTCTGACAAAGCTGAAGAAACGCCTCTATGACAGTCTTTACTCCCTACTTTTACAGCTCGTTTTGGGCATGGCAGTCGCAGAAAAACAACTTTATCATTAGCTCCTGACAGGAGAAACAGTGTAGAGTTTTATTGGAAACATTATTTATTTTTTGTGGATTACTTACGTTTAATTTTATCGTTGGCATCTCGAATAATGGAAGATCTCTAGAATTAGGTGCTGCCATTGTGTTTAAAATACGCCTAGCAGCTAGTACTCTTGTGTGTTTCTGTTCGTCAAATAGCACTGACAGTAGCAAGTTTTATGGGTGTGTGAAGAACGCATTGCTCATAATAACAGGGTCAACTACAGTCTTAAATTCTCGTGGGTAGTTGATTCTCCCTCATTTCAACAAAATCACCAACAATACGGCAATTTGTAGCTATACAGGCATTATCTGGAATCTCCATGATCTATATTACACAATAAATACTTATTGAACAATTTTTAAAAAAAATTGTTTTTCGAAAATGGTGATAAAAATAAATAAGCGCAATCTTTCACTTCTAATTAATTAGACAAACTGAGACAAGTGCGCATAATTCACATTTCCTTCCACCTCTCCCCTCTACCTCTTCCCTGAACTTCTCGCTCGATCAACGTAATGTATTAGATTACACGTGAGATGATTCAAAGCATTGAAAATAGTTGTATTGACATGGTGTAGACTACAGAGTGGGGGTAAAGTAATCGACCACAGCGCTCGCTGTAGCAGAAATAGAAATATAGAAAGGCTCTTGTCAAATATTGTCATAGATAAAATAATTTACTTTCGTATATTTTCATATTTACTTTTGCAACCAGTGCAGTTTAATGAAAATGCGAATTTCTCTAATTTTTTAATGAAATAATATACATCAAAAATGACTTTTTAAAAAAAATAGGTTTCGATCGCAATTATTTTATTACGAAAACATTTGAATAAAAAAATTACTCACGATAATACCTAAATTTTTTGTATTGCTATTTTTTCACTATTTTCTCTTTAATTTTATAATTAGATACGACACATTTAATAAACATATAAATATGAATGGTTATAATAATAGATAAAATTAAAAAAGAGTTTAAATACAATTTAAAAATAATGACGTCTGTCTCACTTAATATTAATAAAAACATTCAATTCCTGAACCTGAAGTCTTTTTATTAAATCTTTTGTTTATGAATTTTTTTTAAGTTAGAAATGTTTTTAGTTAATTGAGAACAAACGCATTGTAGCAATAATGAAACACCATTTACCACGTTTGCATATTTCCATATAAACATTAATATCTGATACATATAAGGTTCACTCCGTAGCTTTACAGTCTTATTAACTTTTTTTGATGTAAAATCACTTTAACAGGGGAAATTGAAAGCACCATAATCTCACTGGCTTAAGAACAGATTGACATGATGTTTACCAGTCTGAAAATTGATAACCTATTCTATTTCTACAAACTATTCATTCTGTAGAAAATATTTCAAAATATTCTTCCGGTGTCGCAATGACATCTTTTCTTTTAACTTGCTTTTATATTTTACCAAACACACGATCCGATGGTAAAAAAGAGTGCCCACTCTTTTTTGAAAATGAGCAACAATTTCTTGAAAAATTTTCAGGAGCATGCACCTTTAGCCAATGTGCTAACATACTTATTGCTGTTGTGTTTTTGTTCTGCCCGGCACATTCGTTATAGAACAATTTTAATGTATTTATGTTTTCAAAATCTGTATTGTTTAATTGATGGAAAACACAAGAAGTAATTTCATTACATCTGTTTGAATTTCATTTCATTAGACTTCAAAAGCAAAATAAAATGTATGATTCGGGGGCTTTTATCCTGGAATTTGCAAGACTTCTTTTCTCCACCTAGATTTTCCATTAAATTTGCTGGTGAGGGCAACACCTTTCTATATATTCTCTACGTTCTATCCTTAGACAATTTTCACACTTCAAGAAAAGCCTTCTGGTATACTCTCAACATTTCCACAACTATTAGATTTTCTAATATATATATTTTGGAATGAAATATCAAATTGATAGAAATTTCCTGGGAACTTTTGGTATCAATTTTATATTCTTAGACAAGTTACCTCGAGTTTATCTTGAAGTATTTTCGTTTAATTTTAAAACAAATTTCGACGAAACTTGACAATATATTGTACATACAGTATTCTACAATGAAATGCTCATCATTGTATAGTGGTACGTTTACAGAAGTTGGTTTGAAAGTACCTTAACCCTATTCTTTAAAAATAATGAATGCGAATTTCGACTAATTTGTAAAATATTATTAAATTTCGGAATATCTTTAACTAATACTTTTTCTTGAAATTTTCACAAATGAGAAATTAAAGACAAAATGGATACCTGTTACTTTTCTTAATATTTCTTGACCAATTTTCTTTAGGAACCAGTTTCTTTCTCTCTTTTTTATGTGCTAGTTGTACTGATATATTATTATCCATTTTAGAACAACATATAATAAATAGTTATAAATTTAACAACTAAACACACACTAAAATGAATAAAATACGTCTTTCATTTGCAAAAATAGTAGTTAAAATGGCGACTTTTGTAAGTACGTTCCAATCCAAACAATATATAGGCGAGTTTTGCAATAGTATTCATTTTCACAATATATTTCTACGGGAATAGAGGAGTTTTGTAATCCTAATAAATACACCATTCAAATTAGCATTGCCAATAGAAAATTTTCACATTTAAGTCTCATTTTTTCTTTTTTTTAAGTTGGCTAGTTTTGAAAGTGGACACCTGAATTGATACGTAGTTAGAAACACAAAATAAAAAAAAATTCATGTAATATAAGTCACAGACGATTTCTTTCGTTATTTTTATATTATTCACATAACATTTAGCAGAACTTTTAATGTGAAACATCTAAATAAAATTGACGCACTCGTCCAGCGGATACTATTTATTTTGCGATCTAAACACTTAAAGAGAAGAGCAAATTTAAGACAATTTTCCAAAAATTCAAACACAGCGGGCGAGTAGTTAATCATGTATAAATGAAATAAAAATAACACAACGTTTTGTAGCTTATAATCAGGTCACGCTTTGCGCACTATTAGAAATCATAATAGAAAAAACCATCTACCATCAATTTACGATTCACATATGAGTATTATTCATAAAGTACCATATTTAATCTGCAAAAGACATTTCGATACATAATCTGAAACAAAAGGCATGTCTAAGGAGCTAATGACTTACTTTTACAATAAAAAAACAAATATTATCAAAGTGAAATTTCAGGAATATTGAGAATCAAACCTGGTGTATGAGGTTATTAGACATTTCAAAATTAAATGGCCTTATATAATAGTACTGGGAGTACAAGAACGAATTAAGAAGTCACCCTTTTCAGCCTGGAGACATTTTGGTTGATTAAATTTAAAACTATTGATTAGTTTAATAAAAAAATTGAAAAACATCACTTTGAATGTTGAGCTTAATAATTACTCCCGTCCACTGCACTGGACTGCCTAATTATAATGATAAATAACCTGTTACTTACATTTAATATGTACATTGGTGAAAAAAGAAGCAGAAAAACTCTTAAAAATTTGAGCATTGTTTTTAATTTGTATTATGGTATTTCACTTTTATTTGGGCCATCGATATTATATAAGAAAAAATCATATACGACTTGGTGCACATGACAGAAGTGAAACTTCTTTGGTAATCTAAACTCGATTTGTGAGTATAAAACGGCAGAGAGAAAGAGAGAATATGTTAAGTGTAAGTGCAAAGATTGTACTAATTCTTATAAGAAGATTTTTATACTATACATTCAGAAAAAATATAAAATGTCATTACAAATCAAAGTAAACATCTAATGAAATCCTGATATAAATTTATTTGGACAATTGTCAATTAAAATAACCCTTTAAGGATATAATCAAACAATCATAGGACATAAACGTAAATAATCACAAAACACAATGAAAAATATTAATAACACAACGTATATCTGTGGTACCTCAGCTGTTCATATGTAGCGTCTGAGGCGTGAACGCGCTCATGCGCGACACTATTTTATTCAACTGCTTTGTGTCGTTGTGTATACGTCGCTCTCTTTTGCTCCATTTCTATGGCGTCGGAATATATACCTCCTTTCTCTTTCTCTCCACGTCATATCTTTATTCTCTCTCATGTAACGAAATGTGCCTAAACGTGACGCGACCTTAAAATGTTACTCTCAATTCTGGTCCACTTATCGATCATCGAATCGCCGTCTAAGAAGTTTCACTTCAAAAATGGAATAATTATAATGAGTTGAAAGAGACTAATGACAAGTATGTAAATAAGTGTGTATAATAATCACAGGTAAACGTAATAAGCAGTTAGAAGAGGTGTTAAAAGTTGTTATTGGAAGATATAAGAACAAACAAACATATGTTTTGTGTTCTTGTGAAGGAAGTCAGAGATATGAAGTTAGTGTTATTACCATATATGTGACACGGTTGAATTTACTGGAATTAACAAAAGAAACAATAGATGGGTTAAGAAATAAAAGCCCAATTCTAGTATATAAAATCATTTATTTCCACACAATCTAGGCAACGCGCATTCGTATCCACCGAGAATACATCGTCTTATTCCTACAATTAAACACTTTATTTAGCTTTACATAAAATTCAACAGTACAACTCATAAATTTACGTTAACATTTCATTGAATCCACAAGTAACACTTTACATAAGTTATTAAACTTAACTACATAATACGAAGAGATATTACAAAAATAGGATTTTCAAATAAATAAATAAAATAGGATTAATAATTAATTACGTAAGGTAATATATTGCCCGAGCGCACTAGATAATGGTAACTTCTTCATGAACTAATATATATGAATATTTAACTAGTTATTAGGAGAAGATTAATAATACTTAACTCTTACGTCTTATCATGTCAATCCCACACATTGAATTAAATTAATTAATGTATAAGTTCTGATTTTCAAAATAAGTGCAAAGAATTCGTAAAAACAGTTAAACAAGCAGTCATGTCATAATTGTTGGTTGCTGATTAGTTGAAATATTGAACGTTTTTTCAAATTGTTTCTATTAAATATCATGTCTTTGTATAACACTTAACGTCGATAGAATAAGTATGCCTTTAAAATTTAAAAAAATGCAAATTGTTGTTTGTCATTATTAGGTATGACTATGCAATATTAATTCCATTAACACTTTGTCTATTTGTTCTTGTCTACGTGTACTATTTTTAAGTTAGATCTCAATAAATGTTACGAATTTAACTTTCCGGCATAGTGCTCCAGAGTTCCCTCATTGTGAATGAATTAATTATTTCTCTACGTATACACAATGTTGTTAAACATGTATTTTCTCTTAAACTCATTTAATTCTATACAGCGATTGTGGTTTAAGTGTAAAATTACGTATGCGCTCATTTATTTAAGAAGTGATTTTAATGAGTGAAGTATCGATAAATTAATTTAAGTAAGTAAATAAAATAAGAAAAAATAAGGGTTGTAGGAAAAGTAGCGGATTTTTTTATTTCGAACCTTCTCCCACCGCTGACAAAGTTTTCCTGCTAACTTGTTAAAGTAGTGAGACGACGTGGATTTCATTTGCAAATTTCTGAAATGAAACAAATCGACATAATATATAATAAAGTGCCAAAACAAAAGCTCGTGTAACAATAAAACCACGGCCAGAGAGACAACCGATTGTAAAATAAACAATCATTGCTGACGTATCGTATCCCGCGTTCCTACGGAAGGCATCAAACGGCGCGGTAGATTCGTAAAATATAAAGCGTATTTGTTTAGTTAGATGGAATAAAAAGGTAAGTGAGGTTCACATCTGTCCGCGCCAGCTGTGGCGCTGCTACCTGGCCGACGCACAATGCCGCCACCAGCTGATGCCGGGGAAAAAACGCTCGCCGCCACGAGGTCAACGCTACCAGCGATAATGTCTTGCGTAATACCCTCTAATAAATGCTATCTATCTATAATATAATGCCGGGATGAGTTGACTGGCTTTGTGGGTAACTATAAGGTCGCTTGTTGGACCACGTGCACTGCCTACGACGCGGATAGTCATCGATGCAGGCGCGTGGCAATAGCAATCTGCTCGACTCTTGAAGCCAGAAATTGGGACGTCTCAATTAAAAAAAAACAATGATATGAACAACTAGGAAAAAACATTCAATATTTCTCAAAAAACTATGAAAGCAATTTTGTTACCGTGAATTATTTTTCACGAATTCAAATTTAATATCTTAAAAGAAATGATTATGGCATAGTTATCCGATATTAGAAGTAATTATCCTCTTTCACTGTTTTTATCTGTTAATCAGGAATAGGGCATAGAAAGAAAAATTTATTTAAATAAATATTCCCTCTTATTTTTTTGGAAAATTGAAAGAAAATTCTTTTTGGCAAGAGTATCTGAATTTTTCTTGCAATTTCTAACAAAGTTTATTGAAATGCACCGTCTGATAATTTAATTAAAAAACTGGACACTTAACTTTTTTTAAATTCTAACGTAACGTAATAAAAGTTTTGTCCAAACGAAACTTTGTTACACGTCATTTTTGTATAGTAGAAGTTGAATAGTAGAAAAAAAATACACGTAATTCAACTTTCGATCATTACAAGCCAGTGTACGTGCGGCGGAATGTTAGTGCACTCGTATGTATCGTATATTGGGCCGACAGTTGCATAGCGTCAGGGAGGTTATATTATATAGACAAGTCATTAGCACGCTCAAAATAGTCCTCAAAGGACAAGGTAATTATCTCATTTTCAATACGACTATCTCTTTTATATACTTGCTGTCTTTGACTCTATTTATTTTACCAAAGTTCACTTTTGTCGTTTCATATTTTTTATTTATTTTAAAAAGATTTACCGTGTTTATTGTGTCTTTTACACCATTGAATTATTTTGTGTGAATTAAAGAAGTAGAATATTAAAATATACCGGTAGGATACTAATGACTGCATTACTTCAATACGAAAAGCGTCATGAACGCGACCGGAACAGTAAGCGAAAGATCATTTTAAATTAATGAATAAAACTAAGTCACACATGATTCATTAAAACTATGGGCACTTTAATGCAATTCACGGTTTTTAATTCACCAAAAGTATCTTTAAGGGTCCACATTATCGTGGTCGATGGAAGGCGGGTAACCCACTTGAACTATGCCTGATTGGCTCTTTTTAATTTCGATCGTCCTCTCACAAGCGTTTGAGTACAATTGAAGTTTTGATTTGAATTGTGCTGTTCGGTTAAGGATTTTGTAGATTTGTTTTATTACGTGATGGAGGAAAGTGTTTTTTATTAAAATAAAATTAGTTGCTCAAATTAAAATAGGTTAAATTTAGCTACGGCTATTCAAGTACGAAACTATTTGTTTTACTTATGGACGTATCTGACTTAAGTCTCAATATAAATGTATATGTATTTACAATTAAATCATTTAATCGATGACTCCATGAATTGTAAATGAGCAATGAAACATATTTACGTCATCGTCACTTATCTTTACTTACATTATTTTTATAGCGATAATACTAAGTACGTGAACGAGGTATACTTACAGAGAACCTCATTTTATATTAGTTGCATATTTTAACTATTATTGATTACTAACATTTTCTAATCTTAAATAATATCAATAATTTAAAATAGATTGAAAACAATATTACATTGGAAAATATTTAAAAGACAATTAAAAGTAAAAATCATGGATTTCGATTTGATTCGATGCCTTAAACTTCGGTGAAGAGGCATTTGTCATCATGTCTACTTAAAAATTAATGTCAAATTTAATTGATAATACTTGTTGTAATTAATTATTTGACACTATCATGCATTGACAGCAGCTAGGGAACCAGAACACATCTGTGTAAAGTTTCTGCCCAGAGTTGTCGAGGGCGACGAGTCTCTTTTGGACGTATTTCTGCTCGCAGCGCGACCGGTAACCGAGCGGCAGCTGACACAAGCCGCTGCACTCCTGCGATCTGTCGACGGAATAGAGAAATGTTTTGTCCATTATTTCTTTCACTATACATTTTATTAAATGACCAACAGATGGCACTTCTTTGACTTATTAAAGAAGAATTATTTGAATTTGAAGATAGATGGCAGCACACAAATGCACATTGTAAACAAAAACAAGAGGCTTGCAGCGTTATCTGGCATTATTAGGAAGTAAAATTGCTTTTATACCATCGTTATACACTAATGTCACTTAAATATTGAAAACACTCAAGTCTTATAATTCAGGAACTAAATATATTGAAATGATAACCACCGATCGAGCGAGTTATTATTGAGCCACTAGGGTTCGTTTTTACAGAAATAATTTCATAATTGTTAAAGAGTAATAGCAAAATTGGTGAAATTTTTAAACCATCTAAAACTATTTTAAATTGTGTTATTATCAGCAGCATCGATCGAGTAAAAACTATTTAATTGTTAGGGAACGTGGATAAAATCGCATCTTATATCGTGGATAAAATCGCATATCTTTATTAAAATACCAATAATCATCTATATTATTTATTTTTTTGTTTAATTTCAAATCTTTTTATAGTTGATGAGAACTTGACACCTTTTCACACAAGTGTTTGTGTTTGGATTTTATTTTCTTTTTAAACTAAATGACAGTTTTCTTTCTATAGAATATTATTCTACGAATTAGTATGGAATAGGAATATATATCCAATTCCGTGCTAAATTTGTTTCTTGCAATTGTTTTATGCTTTGGTACTGGATGCAGAAGGCTTGAGATGGCAGATGACAGGATAGAGATGTCAGTATTGGAGAATTGTTTTTTTTATGAGTAGGGAGGTTTTTGATCAATTTTGTCCCTAGGGGTGAAACAAATTATAAAACATTGTATATTCATAGTTGTAGTTAGTTTAGAATAAATTAGAACAAAGTTATTAACGCTCCATAAATAGTCTTGTGCAGTAAAGGCAAACATAACTATTTTGTTCCTAATTTTTAGGTCTTCAGAAATTTTTTTTATCACTTTATTACTTTTTTATGTATATATGTATATGATACTGCATTTGTGTCAAATTTCAAGGTTAAAGTGATTGATTTATTTGATAATCTGCCAGTGGGTCGGCAAGTGCCAAAATCAAGTATTTTTGGAGGTCCATATATCGTAGCTCAATGATACTAGTAGGATACATGAGACGTAGGTGTCTACATTCTTAAGTCACCAAAATATTAGCTCTTGATTTTAATTACTACTTTTATGTACAGTACAGTACAGTTTTATGTACAGCAGTGTAAATAGAGTGTGGCGTATGCGATCGGTTTGGGAAAACTTGGTATGTACGAGTACATTCCGTGCGCTCAGTTGCCGTTTGTATTTTTGGCATTTTAAAACCTGACAATGTGTTAATTAATTAAAGAAGAAAATAGACATTTAAAACAAAGTGACGTAATCTACGAAATCTTTGATAATTTTTAAATACAAATGAGTGATCCTAAACTTTTTGACGGTAGTGAGTATAACACGTTTTAAAAATACGGAGACCTTATTAGGGCTTTGCCCGCAACACTCACACGCAAAGCTCGCTCTTGACGAGCTGCGACATCTGTTCGCCCATATTGACGACGTAGCGCCAATTGCCCTGCTTATTGAGCGCCGCTTTGGGTGTTACGTATTGCGTGCGCGTCTGGCAGAGCTGTTCGGCGGGGCCTTCGGCTGCCTGACGCCGGGTTCGCGGGCGCGCAGCCGACAGAGCCAACTGCAGCGCCTGCCGCCCGCTGAGAGACTCGAGCGGCCGCCGAGCGTCGCCGAGCGTCTCCTGCGGCGTCTCGTAGAGCGCCTCGCGCCGTCGCATCTTGTGCCGCCCGTCGCCCTCGGCGCCCGACACCGAGTTGGCGCCACCACCCGTCACGTACGAGATCGAGCCGTCGATCTGTACGTCCGACGAGCGGGCGTTCGGATTCGTGTATCTGTAAGAAGTAAGGGCGTATCTTTAATTTGCCTTTGTTAAATTATTTGGACATTTTAAAAGCTATTTGTTCAGATATTTAGATATCTGTAAGATGAAATGATTTTTCATAGCATCTTACGAGAAATTTTTTGCGAAAAAGTCATAGAGGTACCAAATGAAAGGCAACTTGTTGGTTCAAAAAATATAATTACTTTATCTAACGAATGTTTCGTTTTATTGCAAAAAATTAGTATTTTATTTAACCAGAAATAAACACATCAATCCTTCAAAAAATTCCAAATTTTTTTGGAAAAATCTCAAATCAAAGGCAAAGTGCTCAATTTGGTGTTGGAATTTGGAAAAAACTAATCGAAGCGAAGATGGAAGATGAGGTAGAGTATTTATAAAAAAATATGTTAATAAAAATCCTCAACCTTAAGGCATATTTTGTTGTTTTATTTTTATTTGAACTGACTTACATCCATGCACAAGTGGATATCGAACAGGATGAAAATAACATCTGAAATTTGGCTTTAGATTTAAACGTTATGAGCGCTTAATTAAAGAAATGACCACGGTCACGGAGCCGTATGCCATTGTCATATTCAAATAATTGAAGTAAGGCATATTACTAAAATTTACACTACAAATTGGTTCAGAGAAACAAACCAAGAAATATTTTACATTTTTGGAAAATAAAGACAGTAATTCAATATACATTATACTTAAAAAAATATTGAATAAATTAAACCGATTATCGCATAAGTATTTTAATTAAGATTCAAAAATGTTTTTAATTAGTATATTTTAAAAAATAGTTGATTAAGTAATTATTTTTTATAGTACTTCGTTAAATCTAAAAAAGTTTTTTTTAATCCATATAATTAATATGTAACGAAATATATAGCAACATTCTCAATGTAACTAAATCTTCCATACCACGGCATGTCTTATTGACTTCATCACATCATTAGTTTTTTGAACTTTGACCTATCGTTATTAATCATCGTCAATCAGATGCCTCCAGATGAACATGTTTCGACACACATCATCATCAAAAGATAATCAATTGCCTTTATTTATTCTTTTAAAGCAGGTCGCCTTCAAATTAGGCATAAAATACACCACGTTTATAGCGTCTACATCTATATTTGTCTGTTCTTTCTAAATATCTTCAGAATCAAAATATTCTATTCGAAAAGTGTACGGCCTCGGAACGTCGAGGTCGGTATATTGTTTGTTGACAATATTACATGAAAATTTGGCGTTATAAATATATATTACGTCGCCAGCATCTCAGCACGCACCTATAGCTTCCTTTACTGACATTTGGTTTATCAAATACGCTCATGCACTCGCATTATTGTTACATCCGAACCGACTAGATATGCCTAAAAACTTTTGCATATATTTTATTTATTGTTGTTATTTTTCTACAAACTTTCAACATTTACTTTATCTTGAGATTCTGGTATTGGTTATTCATTGGTTAACCATTGGTTATTCAACGTATATTTAACAGTATTCTCAATAATTTTTTTTATTCATTTTATTTATCTACTTAATACACTAACCAATTTATTTTAAATACATCGTTAGTGGCTAGATCTAACAACATAAACAGCCGTCGAACGTGTTTTTGGAGGTCTAGAGCAGTTTGTCCATTGTACGTATCCATCGAGTGACATTATCTTAGTCGCGAAATGAAAAAAAAATCTATGTAATTTTTGAAATTATTTTTTTACAAATGTAATTGTAAAAGAATAATAGGTGGATAGATTAGCATCTAGGTGATAAATTGATTTATTAACTAGTAGCGTTATACTAGTATACTAGTAGCGGCTGATACTAGTATACTAGTAGCGGCTGATACTAGTATACTAGTAGCGGCTGATATTAGTATACTAGTAGCGGCTGATACTAGTATACTAGTAGCGGCTGATATTAGTATACTAGTAGCGGCTGATACTAGTATACTAGTAGCGGCTGATACTAGTATACTAGTAGCGGCTGATACTAGTATACTAGTAGCGGCTGATATTAGTATACTAGTAGCGGCTGATACTAGTATACTAGTAGCGGCTGATACTAGTATACTAGTAGCGGCTGATACTAGTATACTAGTAGCGGCTGATACTAGTAGCGGCTGACTCTTGTGAGAAATCGTAAATGTAGAAATAATATATATAATCAAGGAAACTAACCTCCACCATTCGCTGGGGTTATAAGGTGTAACGGCCGGCGCCTGGAAGCGTGACCAGTTGTTCTGCCCGTGGTTGTAATAGTTGGAATGGAAGTTCTGGTTGTAGTAGTGCGCTGTGCCAGCGGGTGTTCCTTGGTAGTACTTGTGGTACAACTCGGGTTCGTATACGCCGGGGTACTTGATTCCGCTCGGAGGACCCCAGTAATTAGTCGGAGAAGACGAGTGATAGCCCTGGATCTTGGTCGTTTTTGTGAAATTGGCGTGGTAGTTAGAAACTTTGGGAGGCAGATATGTTTGGTGGCCGGGCGGCGTGTGCGCACCGTGGTTGTAGTGCCCTGGAATATTAATGGAAATGTTATGGAAATGGAAATGTTAATCGTTTTTTATAGTACCTGCTAAATATCGTTACGTTATTAAACCGTGAAGCTAACTACTGAAATAGGCTTAAGATACTTTCCCGTGTTTAGGGTGTTTTAGGTAAATGTAAAATAAAATTAATTGGCCAGGGATGTAGACAATTATTATATTGACAAGGTGGATTTCGAACTTGTGCCGATTGTATTCATCAAACTAAATTTATATCGAAATGACTGAAATTATTACCTTATTTATTATGTTAATCTTTTCAGGTAATTCTGCCACTAAGTTACTAAAATAGTTTTGCCATTGTCGAAATAGGTAAAATAATTACTTTATGACTTTATGTCCCTTTCCCTCGATAGAATTTACAGAATGAATATTAACGTAATAAAAAATTTTGATGACAATTCATTTAACTTTTAAAATTTGTATCACAAATGTATAGTTAAATATTTGAAAACTCGAATGACGTAATCGTTTGAGCATTCAAAGGATTACGCTCATTTGACACAGAACTAACTAGTGGTCAAGTGTCTCAAACGTCCTTAGATCTAGTTAAATCAGTTATTTACTTTATTTATTTATGTACTTGAATTTATCTAATTGATACATATAGTTGACATATTGCCACAGAAGTAATATCTTACCGTCAACCAGGACACCAGTCCAGCACCGCTCTACGGGCGGCTAAGAATATAACCTTTCCCATTCTTTGTTTCGGTGATCCCTTACTTTTTCGGTACGGGCAACATAGTGGACATAGCAGAATTACAATTTTTCAACTGTTTATGCTTGGAATCTCTAGACATTGACCTATGTTAATAGTTCATGAAATACTTAGAATTTCATATGTACATAGTTTGTGCAGATTTCGTTGCACGAGGCCGACTCGTATTTGTCTGATTTTTACTCACTTTTTAAGTGTATCAGGTACTCAAATATTAAATTTCTCGTTTGTTGCATTTTCACCATTAATTTTCCTATATTGTCACCATAGCTTTTGACTGTAGCTTCGTCAGTGTAGATTTTCAATTAAAGCACCGGAATTTTCATTAAGGTTTTGGGCTCGTGAACAACATATTTAATACACGTTACGTTAGCTAATGACATGTCGTTCTATTAAAATTTTATTATTCAATAAAACACTGAGTTTCAACCCAAAATAATTCTACTGTTTCTCAGTTTCAACAGTTTAACTTAACATCATGAATGATCTTCGAATCATGAATTATATTTATAACAAGATTCATGAAAATATATCCTAATTAGCTATTTGGCTTTGTGATTGAGTAACAAACACAAATCTTATGGTAGTCCAAAGCAGTAGGACTAGTCTGTACGTTATTTACGAGGAATAATCTGTATACTATTTATGTGCATGCCAATTCATTTCTTATTTGGCTACAGAGTTATTAAATAACAGACAAACAAAAACATTTTCACGTTGTAATATTACTTAGGATTGATTTAAATATGCACATATGTTCATTTCGATGTTCTCTTTTTATTTAAAGCTTCAACTATTTATATATATATATATATATATATATATATATATATATATATATATATATATATATATATATATATACATAATTCCTATAGAGTAAAACTTAATGTTATTTACTGAATAATAACATTGATAAATTCCCAGTTGCTTTACAAACTGAATTATGTTACGTTTTACGAGTGGTTGCATATTCCGTCGACTCAAAGATTTACGTTCAAGAGAGAACCGATGATGAAATAAGAATTTCGCCACGTAATAGACCTAAAGTAATACGTAGAAATTTTAAATTTACCTAATAATAGAATAACAAATTGATTACCGGTCTAACGCGCTATTAGGCCGCCGAGAGGCATCAACTTCAGAGCCGCCCGCTTATGTAATTCGATTCAGTAATAGAAAAAAAAATACGAGAGCCGCCAGAACTAATATATTCCGGCGAACCGGTATTTCAATTGACATTTTTGAGTGACTCACAACAACGATCTCGTTGCTTTTTGTTTAATGAAGATGCTTAGTGATGCGGCAGCAGACAATTTTTGACGAATATGAGGAGGGGGAAAAAGCAGATTTTTTAAATGCCATTGACCTTCTTCCAAGCCTAAGTCTTTAAGCTCGTACTATTCTCTTATTGAGACCACTATAATTCTGCAGATAAACTGTAGAGTAATACTCGGAAAATTGTATAATTCTTTACACATTGTAAGCGTTATAATTTACGTACACACTAACTGTGTGAGATACGGTTCCCTTGTAATGTGGTTCTCCTAATACGGGAGATACGGTTCCCATGCGAGAACTGTTCGCCGTTTCAGCACCCAAGTTTCTAAAAAGTCACTATAGTGCAAATATCTTTTTTAATTATTTAAATTTTTATTATAATGTGCAAGTGTTGTTTAAAAGGTTCCCTAGTCGTACTGAACAGTACTCTTTGAACTAGAAGACGTGACAACGCACACGTAATGCGTCGAATAGAACGCTTTTATAAATCTATTAAAGTATGAATATTATGAAATTTATTATACATCTCTTAACGTTTTATATGTACTCCGAATAATTTTGGGTCTGCACAATAATAATTTTGTACTGTTGTAATTCGAGAATTAATGAGTACAGAGAAATTATCTAAACATAATGTTTTCTCAATTTGTCAGAAGGTTGTTTTTAAAAAGGGTATTAAAATTAGTATAGCTTTTATTTCTAAACAAACGTACTTTTAAAAAAATATCTCTATTTTGGATGTATTATATTATACGTGAGATTAATCGAAATATATCCATTTTAATTCCTAAAATACTAAACTTGATATGGTAAATATAATTTTGTGTAATTATATCCTAAAATATTGCGTGGATATGTAATTATATAAACATTTTCGGAAAACTATTTTAATTTTTATGCAAAATGAACATTCAAGAAATTAATAAGCTATATAAATTAATAAAGAAGTGAAATGTGAATGAAAAGAAGATCGCACTATTGTGTGGAGGTGTCCACACAATAGTGCGATCTTATCCAGTGTGATTTCATAAAACTGTCTCCTGTATAAGTACCTTTTTTAGCTCGATAATAGAACAAAAGAATATTTCTGTACATTAACATAATACTAAACGGACTTTTTTTAGGTGTCTTTTAATATTTCCTCGTTCGAAGGGCTTCTGGCTCCATTTAACCTCGCTCGCCAGCCAGCCAGAATTGTTGAAGATTCGACTATTATTTTTAGTGCAAGATCTATAGTAATTTTGAATAGGTACAGTATTATAGTAAAGTATTCAGTAGGCCGATGCATCAGTTAACAAATAATGAGTTGAATAACGACATTGCAAACTCTGCAGTCATAAATAATACGATATTTATTTCTTGATAGGTCTATAGATAAATAGTTTAGAGTTATGGAAAAAATGTCGGTAATTGTAAAGTCAAAAATATTTTTTTCATAATGAAAAATTGACAGATGTCATTTGTTGACAAACGTGAAGCTAAATATTTACATCACTTTTTTGTGACGTATTGTGAATATAAAAAAGGGGTAGCGGGATCAAAAAGCGATCGATTAAACAAATAATAGTGTTAATTGATTCCAATACGAAATCTGTTTAGATATAGAGTTAGCTCTCCAGAGAACCATAATAAATATAAACTTTAATAAAACGCTAGAGGAAAAAATTATGACCCTGTCCAATTATTTATAATTTTTTAAAATGGACGACCAACAAACCACTACATTTTTATTTTATAGGTTATTTCAAGGTGTTCGACTCTATCTTTGACTATTCGACATAGTGACGGCTATCAAAGCAATACCAACTATTTTAAAAGTTAATAAATTTACAGTACGCCACGAATTAGACTTGAAAAATCTTCAAAAATCATCAAAATGAGACAAAACAAGACGTTCTCGCCAAAATTGTTTATATCCGTATTAAAACAAATTTTCTAGTAACTAATTTGGGAAAATTTTGGCTTGAAAATACATGGTTATCTTATAATATTTGAGTAAAGGAGTATTTGAGTATTGAGAAAAATGTATATCGCGGAAAAAAGACCTACATCTTGTATTTATCGAGCTAGAAAAACCTTCGCGAGCTTTGTATTAACCCAAATCGATGCATCACAGATTGCTTAATTTAAAGTGGTGTTACCAGTATAGGTATGGGCTGGTAGCCCATTTATAAATAATATTACATAAAATTTTGCGCGGGGCTTGTTTGGGCTCAAGTAGAAGCCATGATGAATGCTATAGAATTTTTGTCCGCCTACATGCATGTTCGTCTTTTTGTCTGTTTATTAGAGAATTTTACTGATTTATTTATTATAGTTTTCATTGAAATCAACCTAGTAAATTTTCACGAGAGTTCCAATATTTACACATTTTATTTCGACCTAATATTCCCTAAAGAACCGCAAATTCATCTATTTGCACTCGCGCAACAAGACACATGCAATAAGATACAGTAATTCAGATTAAACTTTTATTCCGGTCAAGAGTATTTTAAGATGCAGCTATAAGTTACGACCACAGAAGATACTTGTAACTATGGGAGCGAAGTCACGGGTAACAGTTAGTTCAATTATAATTAGGTATTGCTCCCTGTTCCGGTAGACTATATTTTTTTTGTGCCAGAATTATTTCACCAATAATAATATTTTCAACTCAAAGTTTCCCTAGATAGGATTAAAAATAGTGGTAAAAATTTAAAAACGCGCTGTACAAGTTTTGGGGAGAGAATGGGTATAGAATAACAAGGATATGAAGCTCTCTTCTGTCTGATATTTTTTAAAAATATAATAGACTGCAATAACCATTATTCCGTTGAATAAGAAACGCGCTGAAAAGCATAAATTAACAAAAATACCAGCATAAGTTGAAATTTTTACGGTAAAGATATCGTATCCAAACATGAATAAATTTGTAAAATATTGCTACTGTTAGATATTTTTGGAGTCGGTGCCGGCTCATGTTTCTGCAAGTGGATGCTCATGTACCTGAGAGTAAGATAGAAAGGCGTCAAAACTTGACACCGACCCAAAAATATTTAACAGGTGGAAACGTATTAATTGATATATTCTCATTATTGTTTAATTATTTAACGTGTTGTTTATGAAATAATCAAATTCTTTTCTTTTTTAAGTAAGTTGAATCGTTTAGTTTTTCGTTCGTTAATTTTTTGCCTAAGTTTTGTACATACTTTCTTCACTACCAAGTTACCTATCTACCAATATCTTAATTGCTTTGTGCCTTTGTATATACCTGCACACACTTGTGCCCAAACAAGTCTTCAGAAAAATCAAAAGGGTCTAAATTCTATGAATATGTAATCACTTGCCAGTTCTACCAAGAGACTCTGGCTATCATTAATGGCTAAATAACGAAAAAATTAAGTTAAGCCAAACGGACCCGAACTTAATAAAGATATTTCTCACCATTGTAGATACTGTCACCATCTTGACTCCATCTCGAACACTGGCCATTAATTATCAAGACGAGTTAAAAGTGTCCAAATACGTTGAATCTACTATCAAAGATTAGAAGAAATAGAATTACCATCACTGTAAGATGGATTCGGTGAATTTTTACACTTGTTTTGAGAGACGGCGGACTCTAACATCAATGAAACATCTAACAACGTGTCGGAAATATGAAGGATTTATCATTCGAGCAA
Source organism: Druceiella hillmani (assembly GCA_039881145.1). Classification (NCBI taxonomy): domain Eukaryota; kingdom Metazoa; phylum Arthropoda; class Insecta; order Lepidoptera; family Hepialidae; genus Druceiella; species Druceiella hillmani. The sequence continues at coordinate 10,683,730 of JAYKKI010000038.1, read as the reverse complement.
CTCTCAACAAAAGTAAGCATGTCGATTGCTTAGTTGCACGTGAATCTGAACCACAAGAATTTGAATCATAGAAATGACATAGTACCTGTCATTCAAAAACAGAGATATAGTTTAACTGCATCTTCTGGAAGCGTGGCAAATGTTTGTTTGTTGGTAGAATCATTAGCACAACAAACTTGTAAAAACAATAATGGTAAATCACCGATGAAATTAAACTGCATAATTAGCTGGTTAATTGTATCGCCCATATAAATAAATCGTTGAAAACTTGATTTACTACTTTATCTATCAAAGTTTTGTATAACTTTAATCTATCGAAGTTTGTAATGATATATTCTGTCTCACTGTCTCATCTCTAACATTAGTTGCGTGGACCTCATTACTGCTATCAGTGCAAAATGGCGAGAATTAAATTGTCTCATTACGAATCTATGTAAAGCCAGTCCAGCGTAATGGTGTCATAAAAGACTGTATTGTAAGTTTATATCCTAACCTTTAACTATATGCTTTTAATGACAGCAGTAAATAACATGAACGAGCTAAAGGTAAAAGTCAGTGAAGATCTGTTATCGAATACTGCAGCTGACGAAACCCAGGCAATAACAGTGGCAGGTTAAATGAAGTAGAAACAACCGATAAATGTGACTTTAACGAGAGAGTAAAATGTGATACATGTTTTGGACGAGTGCTCAGAGTATTTCCCAAGACGCATATAATATAAGATAGGACACGGTGAAGAGATAGGAAAAGGTAAATATTAATAATATTGAATATATTTGGCGTTAATTTTGTAGAAATTCATTATTCACAATTAAATGAACTACGTGATGTAGTATTATTTCGACTTTCTTTAATTTCTTTACCACGAACTAGGTTTCGTTGTAGTATGCAAAGATCTTTGCTAATAGCCCACCTGAAGATGTTGTAATACAACGAAACCTAGGTCGTGGTAAAGAAATTAAATAGTAGAAATAATACTACATAACGTAGTTTCATTTAATTGTATTAATAATAAATAGAAAATTAAGGCATAGAAGTTTATTTCTCGAATTCGTATAAAATATTGCAAAGGGGGTCAACGCGTAAGATATTAGTGATTAAAATAGAGACATAAAATAAAAATAGATTGAATGTGGCAGAAGTAATGCTGTATTCTAGAAATATATAAGTCATCAGGAGTATCTTTCCAGAACATGCATAGACTAATTGTAAAACACTCTAGGCAATTTTTCCAAATAATTTAGGAAAATATTTTAAATATTACAAGCAGAATAATTATACCATAATAAAAAGATAATTTTGATTCTCAACAATATTAAATGCTACGTAAAAAGTGCTACAGCATAAACAGTGGCGTTAAGTATTACCATAAAAACTTAATGTAAACCCAACGTAAACTAGATTAACCTAATCCAACTTAAACTATCTTGACCTAACCTAACTTAGCTTAACTTGATCTAACTTAACCTAGCCTAACTTAACACAACATAACACATCTGTCTTAACTCGGCATAAACAAACGGAATCCAACCAAACCTAACCCGGCATAATCCTACTGGTAGTTTTTACGTAATGCCAAACAAACAGACCAATAGATAAACAAACAGAGAATACGTCCCTCAGCAAAATATCGAAAGGCACAAAATATAACTAACATTTTTCGTGAAAATTGAAGAATTTTTTGTGAAAATTGAATTTAAATTGGTCAACTCAGAATTTGTGTAGTTTATAAAAAGACATACGGACGGAAAAAATCGAATAAAATTATTTTTGGGTTTAGAGAAGCTTAAATAGTATATTCGATTATTTTTTTAAAAAATCTTCGAAGGTCTATCTGTATTTATGTTAAAATTTAATATCTAATAAAATAGATTTAGTACGCTCGTATTCGTTGATACGAGTATAATCGCCACCACAGTAAAGGTGTATTGTTTAATATTGATCTCAATAATAGCCTAGCCCTCGTAACGTGACCATGTAATGGTATGACAAGGTTGCAAAAATCTACTTGTCATTTCTTTAGTTATTTATAAATTGTATTTGCATGGCATTATATTAATAATTAATCATTACATTATAACGATAGTCTTTGTCCTTTGGTAAAACTAACGCTTCACTGTAATTTTAATGTTACAAAATTTTCATTGCAAATGAGTGGATAAAATTACTTAATTGGATAAGTGTTTTATTTTGAATAGTAGGTAAGATGTAAGCAATTTTTACCTATAAAAATGTTTTTCGAGTTTTATGTATACAGGTAGTTTTTTTATTATGTCAAGAGTGACTAAATTGGTTTAGTTTTATGCGCCAAGAAAAAAGGCAAGCAGGTTATGAAGTGAGCAACAAATAGACCGGGGTTACTAAATTTATACATTAAAAATGCTTTCTGGCGACCTATATGGGTAATGAACGGCATTTAATTTTCTAACGCCTTCCTTGTATCGCACCGAGCATGCTAGTTTGTAGCTTATTTTAAAGAAAGTGAAAGAGACAACGTTCTTTACGTTTAAAAAATATAAACAGCTATATATTGGTATAATATTCTTTATAATTGCGTGCAAACAATTATAATTTTTATTTAAAATAAAAGAACTTGCTTTCCACTTTAATTCAGTAAGGAATCTCATATGAATACACGAATAAAGAAGAAGCGAAATCGAAACAATACTGTGAAGGCATATGGAATCAAATTATTCTCTTTCTGATGCGTCCGCCCTTACTTTCAATTAATTTTTTTTTGCTTTTGCAATTATGTCTAATAATATTTCTGTTTAAGTGTTTTCCACTATTTTCTTCCACTCCTTTTCTAATATTGCTGCAAATATCGGATAATAGTACCTAAATGAACAGTTAATTTTCTTCCCTTTTTCCAATATTTTAAAAAAGTTTTTATACGATTTCAGCGTATATATTTGGCATCATTACTCTGTTACAAAATTATGTCAATTCCTACGATACACATTTTCTAGCCTTTTTGCATACTATCTATTTTTAATTCGATCGATTTTTTCTATTGAGCAATTTTTTACTTGGCAATCTTTTTGTGTACTTTTATCCAGTTGAGTTTTCGTCAGCGTCGCGTCATCTTGAGTCAGCTTCGTATTGCATACGCGGTGGCGGTTGAGGGTCATTTCAGCATTTGATTAGCCCAAACGGGCACAAACGTAAGGACGCATGTCGATGCGAGTGGAGATTTCCAAGCTCTATTTTCTTCTCAAAATTATAAATGCAAGTTTAACTCCAGGAAATATTAAAATAAGTTTGGCTTTAAGTTAACAGGATTTTCGTTTTTCTTTTATGATTTGGGATTTGATTGTATAAAATTGTCATCGTTTTATTGCTAGGAATTAGATATTTATTTTCACTTTACGTTATTAAGATTCTCTTTTTTACTTTTGTAATTTGAGCAGTAATTGTTTAAATTTTATTGTTTTAGCCCTAGGTATAATATATTGAATTTTGCTTTACTTTAGCAGGATTTATGTTTTACTTTTGTGCATTTGGATAGTTGATTCTGTAGGTATCAACGAAATGTACGAACGAAGGTAGATATGCTCTGTCAAAGAAAACTAAATATGAACCTTATAGTAAAAAAAAACACTCCACAATTAATTGGGTATCGATTTTCTAAAAAATCCTTATATTTTTATTACATATTTAATTCCAGTTCCAAAATATCGTATAACTTTTACATAATTTTTACGTATCCGTGATATACGAATGTCATAAAAAATAAAGCCTAAGAAAACACTAAAATTATTGTTATACTTAAATTCATATCCTTTTACTGTACAGCCCACGACTACTTTAAAAGAGTTATTTATTCAGAGTACGATATGTTATGCTTAATTAAAAACCCTACACATCCCTATGATCAGTAACAGTCTATTATGGTCAAAAGTTGAGAGTAGTCTTCTTAATCAGTTGAGAGTAGTCTTCTTAATCATTTGAGAGTAACCTTCTTAATCAGTTGAGAGTAGTCTTCTTAATCAGTTGAGAGTAGTCTTCTTAATCACAAATCTGCTGTAGCTCCTTGTGCTTTATTCTTTTAGTTAATTTGTTGACGCAGTCGAGTCGTTTTTACTTTTTATAACATATATATATATATATATATATATATATATATATATATATATATATATATATATATATATTAGCTTTATAATCGTGGTTTTCCGTTGACTAAGAATCAAAATATCAGACTCAAAATATGTCAACGTAGAAGTGGTTCTCCGTTGACATATTTTTATTCTCAAATTATATTGAATGTGTTTGGTATTTATCTGATACGTGATTACTTTCTCATTTTAATAATTCTGCACTGATTCTATCTGCGCGGTTTTTTTATTTATAAACCAGCTTACAGCATTCGACGTTTTAATTTAGCGTATGCTAATGAAAAAGTAGAATGGAATAAATTCAATAGGTCGCCCATGTGTCTTGAAAAAAACTGGTACTATACTCTAAAAATGAATGTAAAAAAGATATATAGTTTTTGTTCTCTTTCTGCATTTAAAATGGAAAAGGCGGGTATTTGTGTTTAGCGCTTTAGTGAATATCTTTAATACAAATAGTTACTTTAACAGAAGTTATATTTTCTTTATAATCAGGAAACTAATAATAGTAAATATTTACAGATGAATTTTTACCATAATTATTGACCTCATTATTTTATTTATATGTCGATGAGAAGATTATATAAGTATTTAAACCTGGTTGGACACTATTCTTATCTATTTATTTATTAACTTTTCTGTATAGTACATATGGCGGGCTTATTGCTACATGAGCAATCTCTTCCAGTCAACCATAATCTAAAGCCAGGAATTAACTGTAAAGCTTTATAATTAATAATCAGGATAGATTGCGCAAATTTACTTGTAGACTTAGATAAAATCGTTATAATTTTTTTCTAAACTCTATAAAAGCTTATAATTTTATCGGTGCTAAACTAGTTTTTCTGTAACTTTATAATTTGTAAAAGTAAGAGTAAGAGAAGGATGTCGTGCTTTTTGGAAATTTTTCGCTTTCTTTTAAACTCAACTGCATAAATATAATAAAGGCATAGGCCTATATATTTTATTTTTCATGTTAGTTTTCACTCGATAAACATCCATTTATAGATTTTTTACATTCGATTTTCATCCATAGTTTCCAAAGTGTATCATGACGTAAGTTATATTGGATTTCCCCGTCCACATAACTTCGAAGCGAAAGTACAAAAGATAACACAGAAATTTTACATTATTAGTTGGTGTTACATAAATACCTTGCTTAAAGCTATACGGGTTGAACCCCGGTTTGGGTATATCGATGGGTTCGTCGACCAGAGTTACGTCATCCACGGAGGGAAGCGAGTTCGGCCCGTAAGCATAGGGGCGGCCGTGGGGGGCTGGAGGTCCGTAGGTAGTGTGGCGCGGCGGGTAACTCGCACTGAATTCTTCACGTGACTCATCACTTAGAAGGGTGGAGATATCGTACTGTCCCAGCTCCACTAGATGACGGATCACATCACTGTAGACAGATAATGGTACGTCACTACATTAATGATCATGAACTAGGTTTACTAATAGGTGTGGTTTAATTCTTTCGAACGTAACGGAGACATTATAATAAAGAGGAAAATATTCCATGTTATTAAATTACATATATCGATGAGGTATTTGCCTGTAATAGCTTATTATTGTTATGGAGATGGCTAAAAGCAACATAATGAGATACATAACAAATTTTATTTAGATTATAGTATATTTTAATTGAAGTGTCATCTTAAAATAAGTGTCGATATAATGTCTACAAGCAAAACACATCACTAAGGTGTAAAGTAACTTGCTTACTTTAGACGTTGACTGAAACCCTTGAACGTATCCTTAAATCCTTTGAAACGACCGTAGAGTAAATGACAATTTCTGGGGACTTATTACAGGACTTATGCTCGGCTAAAAGTCTAAAGCATCTTACTCAGTACCACTCTGCAATATCAGCAGAAGCACTGTCTTGACGCAGAGGACTATCAGCCACTCTGGAGCTTTATCATTTAAAGCTCGAAATACCTCTGTATATCTCTCCTACTAGCGCAGAGCGGCCGACATAAAACCGACGGTTACCCGTATCAGCTCAAGAACTTTGTGTTGGGATAATAGATGGTAGTACTAAACGAAACTAAAAAGGTGGGTTTCCCGTTTGAATACATAGCCGCACTCGAAACTATCTCCTTCCCTTACCTGTAGAAGATGTAGCGACTCGATACTAATAATGTTTCCTTTATGCTAAACCTATAGTGAAGATACATTTCTAATATGTATTCGGTTACTTTAGTAATGGAAGAAACGAGTAAGCAGAAGACTCCCCGAGGAAAGGTGTTCATTTCTTAAAAAAAAAATCACCATGAACACTGCAATCAACAGCATATTCACCTCTTTTGTGAAGAAAGCCATGGTCAAATTGTAAAGCCGCTGTTGGTAAAAGATATGAGCACATTGCTGGATCAAATCACATCCTCAGTAACCTGCTCAAATATATTGTTGTCACCATTTTCAAGATGGCTGATGACCGGTCGAGTGTATTTAGAGAGACCTGGACTGAATTACCAGAAGAAAATCAAACAAAAAAAAAAAATATTTCTAATAGTTATTATTTTGAATTTAGGAACCTTTATCTAAAAATCGAAATTCGTATTAATCATTTTAATATGTCAACTAAATTAAACATTTAACATAACATAAAAGAAAAATTATACATAACATAACATAAAAGAAAAATTAAAATACAACACTTATCTTTCACGTAGAAACTAAGTTGAGATCGATATTTCAATTAATTAAAATTAAAACTGTAAAATGATATAAAATAATCTTATTTTATTTCGCCACTACAATAAGATTATTATGTCACAAATATATCTCCTTCATCCTTTCCTTTGTTTTTGTTGATTTACGAAATTTAATTGGGATAAAAATTCAAAGTATTATTTCTACTTTCTTTAAGTTCTTCAGGTGGGCAATTAGCAAAGTTGCCTAATTGCCCACTTGAAGAATACAACGAAACCTAGGTCGTGATAAAGAACTTAAGAAAAGTAGAAATAATAATACTACATCACGCAGTTTCATTTAATTGTGAATAATGAATTTCTACAAAATTAACGCTAAGTATATTCAAACCTTATTAGCCTTAAAAAAATATTATATAAATAATATTTCAATTTTACAATATAAAACGTTGAAATATTTATTATTATTATTAAATATAAGGGTGCAACAAATATTAGATATATAGAAATAATATAAAAAGGCATCATAGAGAGTAAACTATATGGTTATATGTTGATTATATTATAAAACTAGCTGTGCTTACAATTTGTTCGCGTGAGATTCGGAATAAGAAAAGTTATTAGATTTTTTTTCTGTCATAGTTGCTCTTGGGTTTATAAACCATACCATACCAATTTTATAAACTATTACCATACCATTTCTTTAAATGCGTCCAGTAGATTTCTGTGTAACAAATCAACATACAGACAGACAGACAAACATTATAAAAACAGGTTTTCTTACTTCTATTATAATTCTTTACTAAGCTTTCTTTACTTTAGCGTAAATCGACCACTCTTTAAAATATTTTCCGCGTACAGAATTCACTCTGTTACAATTTTATTATATGTATAGATATAGCGAGCGCAACAACTGCGTCACTGACCTGATGTAGTACAAACGATAAGCAACCACATTAGTGTCATTATAAGTCTCCTACTATTAAAAGAAGTATTACAGAAAGCAAACTATTTAAAATGTGTTTTCTCTCTCCTAGGTCTTGTTCGAAACCGGGTCTTATTAGTTGCAGATACCGTATATTCCTGAATAATAAAACATAAAAGGTGCTTTGTCTACTATATTCAAATGTTTATACAATTTCTTTATTAGTCTATTATTTTAACGATATCAATTATAAACATTTTCAAGATTCTAGTTGCGCGGGCACACATTGGCGAATGGGCATTCAGTGCAGCCGTATCGAGCATTTTCATTTTCATATGCAATGAAAAAAATCTTCCTTCTGAAGTTTAACTGGTGAATTTAGTTTCATTTATATATATCACTGTGTTGAAGGAGTTTGTGCATTGAATTATTTTCAGGGAATTTTCCCCGAAGAGGTTTCTAAGATCAAGTGGAAGTAGAATTGTTATTTCTCTATAGACTAGTGTAGCCATTTGAATGTGATTTCTACTAAAATAATCCATGAACACACAATAAACATTTGAGTTATCTGGGTACTTTCTTTTTAATAATTATTTACTAATTTTACTCTTTAATTAACTGTTTTATAAATTAACAGGTAAAAATTACTGGACTCCTTTGAATGAGCGATAACTATATTTTCTACGTTGTCGCCATACGCTAATGCCATCCATACAATATCGTCCGTAATATGTTTATCTATTTTTAATTTGATAAATTTTATTATATTCAAAAAATTATAAAAAAGTTATATTTATATGGTAGTTGTGCCGCTGTTATTTTGGTTATTTTTATTTATATAAAAAATTCAGCGCCCCACTTTCGGATATCGTTAGACAGGTTTTAAATGAAGTTAAGGTTTCATTTACTACTATTTATATTTTTAGTCTGATTTACGAAATATTAATGGCATAAACCCAGTCGTTAGCTAAGTATCGCCATACCATTTCCAAAAGAGACCTTATAAAAATCTGGAAAAATCCGGAAAATAAGTTATGGTTACTTTGAATTAAAGTTATTTCGAGTAATCAAAATTCATAAGTATCCAAACTGTCAAAAAAATCTAAGATTCGCGGAAATAAAGTAGATGAAAATTATTGGAGACTAAGTTTCCTGGTATACTAAAATATATAATATACTTAAGATACTTAAGAAATATGTTTTGCAATATTTTTAAATAATACAGAAGACGAAGAGCAGGCCTAACTATCGGGGTATTATTCTGATATGCAGACCTTTAGGGAAGCATAATTTATGCGTGGTCCGACACGCACTTGACCAGTTGCTTAACCCTTAAATTAATTATTTTTAACCATAATCTTTTATATAAATTAATAGATTTTATATTTTTAAAACCACTTTTTATACTTAGTCGCTCCCCGAATTCCCCACACTAGCGGCTAGAGCAGAATAAAATTCTAGTATGTAACGGTTTTGCCAGTTTCCAATCTCAATAGAAGTGTTTACTGCTGCAAATGCAACACGAAGTAAAGGAAATATACTTACACGGGATACGAATCAAGGTCTAGGCAGTACGTTAGACCCGGCGAGGCACAGGGCGGCGCCCGACCGGGCGGCGCCGGCTCGTAGCAACGTCCGCCGTACGCGCAGCCGCCTTCGCCGCGCGACAAACGGCACGTCTGTCGACAATACCGTGGACACGTCTTAGTTACTTATGTGTACAATGTTTAAAACAAAATGAACTATATTTGTATTCAGTTTTTATTTAAAACAAAATGTTATTTACATAACCTGACAAAGCCCGTTGTGAAGGAAAAAATATTGTGTTACAATTATGTGCATAATAGAAATTCGGTCGAATATGCGATACACAACACTGATACAAATAGTCATACTATATTTATTATTATCCATTTATAGACATTAGTTTTATAAGATTTATGAATAGTAAACTTATTATGGTAATAAATATCAGGTATCATTGGGAGCTTTTCAAACTAGGGGGTATTACAAGCTAAATTGAGTTTAGAATTATGAATATAAAATATTTGTGTATTTTTCATAACAAACCCTTAGAAAGTAATATACCTCATGGTATTTAAATAAAAAATGAAACCTTTATTTACCTCCTCTTTAATACATTTAGGAATATTTTTAATAAATTAGCTAATAAAAATATTTAATTTGTTTATACTTTATGGATTATGGATCGATTTTAACCGGTGATTTGGATATTGTTATTAAAGGATAAAGTCAAAATATTATTTTTAATTTGAGATGAAAGTGAAATACTTTTGAAATGTTTTATTTTAAGTTTTACAAACATATTTTTGTCTATGAATGAAATGACCATGTGTAGGTTTAGAAGTGTGCCGTGTGAGTATGTATCTAGTCCGTTTATAAATCGAGTTTGTATCTACTTCATGTAGATGTTTTATTTTTATTTTCTTTTGTTTTTCTTTTATTTAATTTTTTTACGTTTCATAAATAATTACGTGAATATGGTGAGTGGAATACGCGTTGTGTATTGGGATTTTGTGTGTGGATACAAGGAATACATATGTGGAATTGTTGCGTAATATCACCTAAAAACTAACTTTGTGAAAATCCTTTTGTCAATTGCTTCTGGTCTTAATTATCTCACTTTATCACCAAATTTTAATCTACTTCAATAAAGTTTATTTATTTCTTTATGTACTTTAATGTATACAGTGATGTGATGTATCCGCCGATGAGCGGCCTGAATTGAATCCGGATCTCCGCCGTGCGCCGTGCCGTCAATCAATCGTCCTATGATCAAATCCAACATACCACGGCGACGACTTATTTTTTTAAAACTATTGTTTATTCACATTATTATTATATTGAATGACGCAATGAATGACAAAACTTTATCATAAAAAAATTAAAAGTACTACAGAATATCAGTTACAACTGGAAATTGGCTAAAACCAAATATTGGGAACTGAAGAAATCGGCTAAAACCAAATATTTTATTCGTTGAGTGACTGTACTAGCTTTCTGTTAGCTAAAATGTTGATTTCTTAAACGGCAAGAGAAAACGAGACAACACGTTAAACTGAATAATTAAACATTTAAATTGAGCTAATACATCTTCTTCTGATAATGAATATACTGGACCACTCATTATAAAATTCAATTTGGTTTTAATATCCAAAAGCTGATAAAATATTCATATTAGCTTATATAACAACGGTATGTAATGATTAGCGAACGTAACGTCACTTCCGAATGTAAATGTTGTCAATTGTAGCCGTGATCTTGTCCGCTCGGCTTTCGAGTTGTGCATCTCCATTAGTCCGCGAGCGCTCCTATCGCGGCAGATAAACGGTTAATAGCGTCATTCCCCTGCTCATTTTTTTTGTTTTTAGGTATAAAGTGACAACTATATTTGTCATAATGCTAGATGACACCTGAAAATCAATATTTCGTACATTTTTATAAGATCGATATTCTCGTTAACAAGAGGCTTGTTTGCGGAAAATATGTTTAGGCCTTTAGCTAATTATTTATTAATGTACTTTAATGTATAAAATTGATTCATATGGTGGACTTATTGCTACGGAAGCAATATCTTACAGCTAACCATAACACCAGTCCAGCACCGCTCGACGAGCGGTCGGGATTTGAACCCGGGTCCCAGCGGTGCATCTCGCAATCAAAGACCATTAGTAGATAATATTGTTTTCATGATAGAACTTCGCTCATATAAGCGATAAACAACACTGATATAATTATTCATACTACTTATAATAATAAATATTTCGCCATTAACCGACTGCAATGAAACCCAAAAAATTTTAAACTTTTTAACTAATGGTACAGTATGTCTTGTGATTAACCCAATACAATACACCACGGTGATTTATAGTACTGTTCAAAGATGTTCTTCAGTTGGAACTTTTCCGGTCCTTGAGATAGTTTAATAAAATTTATTTATTAAGCTCTTACTTATAACATTTTGAGGTTTAATTTCGTTTCACTTTCCATGGAAATTTTTGCACCTATGTAAAGTATATTCTTGGATTTATTAATGTGTTTCAAGTGCGTAGAGTACAGGATGAATAAATACCGTGATTATAGTGGAATATATCGTATAAAAATATTTGTTTGTATGCTGTTTTTTCTTTAAATACGTACTAATTGATGTTAAAAATAAAAAAGGAGACGTATTCTCAAATATTATCCGTGAACAATTAAGACCTCTCTTCTAACATTATTGCTAAATTTCTTAAAATTTAAAAACGAATGCCTTAGCGGTTTACGGCAGCATGGTAATTTATTTCTTAAGGTCACAGGTTTGAATACCGAATTTGAATTGTGTTTGTTTTTTTATGGTCACGCGGCGAATGTGACAAATATTATTTCGAGATTTCTAATGCCTCAGATCGTTTGACATTTGCGAATATTTCTTTAACGCGAAGTCGATCGTTGTCCCAACATATACATGAAACCGAGTACAGGCAGGTAATTGAACGCTTAAAAAGATCGCTGCTATCTGTATATGAGACATTACGGCGTCTTTCAGTTGCCGTTCATGACTAATTTCCTCATGGACATGCCATGTTGCCATTCTGCAACTCAATAGAGAAATTATTCTTGTAAATTTATATTTCTAATTAATTATATAATAAAATTCGTCTAAAAAGATTCTCGATTTTCATATCTATTCAAATAAATATTTTTGCAATTCGAATCTGTGCAGTTTTCATTTCCTACAATATTTAATTACTCAACTACGTGACCAATATTATACCAAAGTGTAATTTATCACAAATACATCTAAGCACTCTTTAAATCTTCAATTTCTTTCATGAAACCATTGTCATACAACCTTCTTAAGTAATTTCTTTCATGGAATCATTGTCATACAACCTTATTAAACTTTTTCAAGGACCTTTTTACAACCTTCAAAGTGTAATTTATCAGAAATACATCTAAAACTTTTTTCGATTTTTATTCAAACTTTTCTCTGTAGGATTAATAGTTCTGGAGATATAGGTTATAATAATAGTTTTTATAAATATATAATTTTAAAATTAATCACTGTGTCTTATAAAATTTTGATTATATTAAAAAAAAATTAAATAAACATTTTAAGAGGATTAAATGCTTTACAAGATTTATGTAAATATAAAAAAGACAACATAATTAATATACGACTCAGATATTAAAAAAAAACAATTCATTGCCGTGGTATGTACGATTGATCACAACGCTTTACGGCCTTTGATGGCACGGTACACCCGGGTTCGATTTCCGGCCGCTGTTCGAGCGAGGCTGGAGTGGTTCTTGTAATCCATAGCTAAAATGTGAGAGACCAGTGACGAGCGGCAGAACCGTTGTGCGAGAAGCTACGCATTGCGATGGCCAACCTGCCTGCCCGTGGTGGCGATTATGAGCAATACCTCCAAGAATAAATGATAAATATCAAATCAAATCAGTAATTTGTCACAGTTTTTCAAAGCTGTTGATTTGATTTGATATTTATAAAATTAACTATATCTCGTAAAGTATTGACCCTGCAACAAAAAGTTTTAAATAAAAATTGTAGACAATTCAGTAGTTAATAAAATGTACTGAATTGCCTACAATTTTTACAAGTTCTAAATACAATTTTTTTACGTCCGATAATTATCTAATGACATATTTGGTCAAAACTCTTTTAGACAATTTTGGACGCGCCGTTTCTACGTAACACATTAATGTTGCAAATAAAACGCATCTGTCTACTTAGTTCGCCTATAGAATTTTCTAAAATGAAGACAAAATGGCGCCGTTTTCATCACTATTAATTTAAAAACGTTTATAAAGTCATGTAAAATATAGTATAGTCCATAAGATTGTCATTTTAAGGTTTGATCAGCAGTTTATGAAATAATTTAGAAAAATAAAGTTTTGAAAATGTTGACGCACTATAACTTGTAAAAAGAAGGTTTTATGACAATGATTCCATGAAAGAAATTGTAGATTGATTATAGAAAATGATTCCATGGAAGAATTGAAAAATATTTATTTACTTTGATACTAATATTAACGGTTTGTGAGACATTTAGTTTTGAATTCTTTCTAAAAATAACGGATTTAGTATAACTTCTCGGAATGCGCCAAATTACCAAGGGAGAGTCGAAAAAACTTGAATTAAGGAAACATTTTTGCTTAATTTTATTGGACTTTTCATTGAAATTTTTCAACGACAAGAATAATCCTGCACTATTAAATTCTTCTTAATTCCAAAAATATTAATATTTTTGCCTTATAAATTACCAGTATTAAGTACTCTAGCGATTTAAATGAATATCATGAATTAGGATTTTTTTGGATCTAGACATCGATATGTCAGTTCATCCACTAAACTGACATATCGATGTCTAGATCCAAAAAAGTCATTATCGTTTTTTCATAAACAAATTTTAAAACGAATAAATATGACAGGGACGATGTTCTATATCCATTTATTTTACGACTATTCTATTCTTATTTATCTAGACAACCTAACTAGACAGGCAGACTTTATTGTAAGGAGCATTAAAATTTACAGTGGAATTCATTCGGTCAACATTTCAATCTTACCGCTACATTAACTAAAATTTCTAAAAAAGTAGTCATTTTATTATGTAATTTGCATATATAAGAAAGTTATACGATGGAACAAGACTGATTGTGATAAACCTGTGTAATAACGTAACAAAAGCAAAAATAATCTGGTGAATAATTCGCACAAGAGTGTATATTTCTAGAATCAGTATGGACTCGATAAAACAGCAATTTGGATGTCTTATGGAGCGGTACCAATTTTCAATACGACCTGCACTTGCTATTGCGGTGCACACAGCGCAGGTTAGAACTTCTGAATTTGTTGGCATGAAACGATTTTTTGTGCATGATATGTCGTATGTAGCGTTTTAGGGAGTAAAGAGGCTTAGTCCATTAAAAGTACTCCAACCAAAGGAAATCCAAGTTATATAAAACTTCCAACCAAGTTAATCTGATTTTTTTTAATTGATTTCAATAAAAGGTCACAATAGTTCTGAGTGACGCTGCGTTAACCGTGTACTAATAAAATTAGACGACATGATTTTTGAATATTTAACTCTAGTGCATGTTATTGCAATCCGGGCAAGTAGGAAAACAGAAAATAAAGAGTAGCACAGGTACAATTGTGAAATGTTAAATGTGTTAACACAAGATATAGGTGAAACGTTTAAGTAAAATAATTTCCCGTCTTAGTATTGGAATTAAAGTATCAAACGAACGTAGCAATCAGTTAGGATTCTATTTTAAAACGGAAATGTATCAATCGTAGATCTTTAAAAAGCATTTTAATAACATATTTTCCTATTAAAATTGATTATTTACTAAAGACTATAAATAAAAACTGGACCAAACGTGCAAATTACGAAGGCTTAGATTGAAGAGAGCTCAAGTTAAGTCTACGACTTTTAACGTCACGATATCAATTCAGGACAAACAGTTCAACCAAAAAAATATTGGTAGGCGCGAGTTGTTGACAACCTTCATCAGTAGGTATTTAGTATTGTAATTAAATCGTATATAAATAAGATAATAAAAAGAAACAAAAAAATAATCCACAGCTTGCCTATGCGGACCTACACGATAATACGAAACGAAGGTTATTTGAAAAAAAGTTGTGATGATTTGACTTTGTCGTTATTTCTTGTCAATATTGAGCAATTAAGAATGTCCCCAAAATTTTTGAACAATCTTTATTATCATTTAGATATTATCTGTATTATAGAGTCAAAATTAAAAGATCATAAGCAGCCAAACGAATAGGTGGAATTATATATGGCAACCAAAGTATAACGTTTATCGAAAACCAAATGATGATTACATCTTACGATCCTGCGATATACAATAGCACGAGCACAGTACACGAAGATAGATTTTTTTTTATATATATTGAAATAACCCATTTAAGTTTACAAAGTACTTTCTCTGTGTCCAAAACTGACCTTTATTCGCATTGTATTTTCCCAATACGACGCTTCTTCTGTCTAGCTGTACTTTTGTTCTGAATATTGATTATCGATTTTGTTTGCCTCTGTTACCATTTTTATCCAAAGTGGCTTGGTTGTTTTTGGTACATCAGGGGTCAATAAGGGGTTTGTCTTTGAGTCCAGAGACAGTCAGTAAACAGTTCAATGAATATTTTGAAAAAAAATTGGAATGTGGTATATATATATATATATATATATATATATATAATTTTATAATACATGGTTGGGTACATTTTGTAATGATAAGCAGAATACTGTAGGGGTTATAAAACTACTGGGCAGTATCTCCGACGTTTAGAAGTAGTGACTCATAAATGTTACATTCACAAACTGTGAAACTATGTATGGATTAAGACTAACAAGGGCGGTGAAAGTTTTAAGCCAACAATACACGACATACCAAAACTAGTGCATTGCTAAACGGCTGACGTAATAGTTGTAATAATGAACGAGGCGTGCTTGTAGTTCAAGTCCACAACACAATTACTTGTATGACGGGTTCCACGAAAATGTAATGTCATAAGCGACAGTAAGGTTTGCTCGGCCGCCGCCCAGCCCTGACCCACTTGCGTCCTGCCGTTACGTGCAACGCCCGATATACGGTAATGTTTGCTGATCCAGTTCTATAAAATATTATGACGGATTAGATTATATAATTTTTTTTGCAGTGAAATAATTCGTAAAATTGTACAGCTCAATAATTAACTTTAATAACAATTAGAATCAGTTCACATAAAATTGACATGTTTTTAGCGCATTCTATAATAAAATTATTTATTCATTTAGATTTAAATTTGGCACAAAAGATTTGATTTGCTGTTACGCAATAAAACCTGTCCACTAATTGACGTGTTCCGGGATTATCGGTTCAGAGATGGGAGGGACACAAGAGGATATCGGTTCTGACGAGGAGAGCTAAACTCAAATTATTCCAACAGACCAACGACTAACCTGTTCTGCTATGAAAAATGGAAGTTGGATGATGAATGAGAAATGGAAACTAATGAAAGACTTTATAAGGCGTCTTCAAATCTCCATCTACCGCTGCCTTCGATATATTCTCGAATTTCTCGGACCGAGAAAATAATCTGTCAAAGACTTGCTAAAAAGATACAAATAAGTTCCCATTAAACACTAAATAAAGCGCACATGGAGTTGACGAAACCTCTAGTGAAGACAAAACGTGGTCGTCTGAAGCAGACTTTAGCGGCGGACTGTACTGGGGGAACTGAAGAACATCGGCAAGACCTGGAGTTAGATAATTCGTAATGCACAGGACTGATCAGCCTGGCAAAGCAGTATTGATGCCCTTTACCTCACCAAAGGAACATAAGATATATAAGAGATACAAAGGATCAAATGACAACTCAATTCAGAATGGTATATTCTGTCGTAGACTTTCTTCATTCTTTTGATTCTTCTTATCGATGTCCTGTCCATGACAAGGTATTTATTTTGGTTTGTTGTAAATAACCTTTTTCCATTCATTAGTAAACCGCAGCTGTTTGATGATGTACTAATAGATATCAAGCCATCATTAAAGTCCAATCATTTCAAGTCAAAACCGCAACTAACATAGTTAATTGTAGTCACTCAACTATGCTAAGTCTTTTATTGAATCAATATTCATCTTCATAAATCTTTTATTGCAAGAATCTTATAGTTACACCCAGTTTGAGAATGAATAACCGAGAAGCAGCAGTGTAAAATGTAGATATTAGTGTTTTCATGATATTAAGATTGACTAACCTTAAAGAATCGACGCTTATCGTGACCATTCATTTCTATAGATTGAAAGAAAATTATTTCTTTTTCGGTATGCTCCTATTATAGTTCAATTATAATTATAGAAAAAGCTCATATTATATCTTATTTGTTGTCACGTTTTTGAGTCCCATTTAACACATAAATATTTTAATATTATGTGGGTTGATAATCCGGTTATTGAACTTAGGACAACTTTCTTATTGACGACTGGTCAGTTCGACGTTTCGATTGATTAATATTTATAGAATATTTATACTATGGGACATAGCTCAGCTGTGTGAATAAACTTGTCTCATTATCATCGGACTGATGGGAATTGAATGAGCGACAGTAGTGTTTTAAAGTTCAAGTATTGCGGGGAATACTTTGAAATAAACTTGGTCAATTTATACTTTTTAGTCCTGTCACATTTTTCTATATTACTGGCAGCTGTGAATTAATTGAACGGCAATTATATTGGGGACAATAAGGAACATAGCAGTATAGGATGTTTTTACTATTGCTTAATGAACTTAAGAGAGATATAAAGTAAATTACGACTAGTGCGGTAGGTCATATACACTTTTTCGCGTAACGGAATCGACGGGAATTTAGAAACAGGAAAATTATTTTTTTGTCTTACTTGAGGTATTTAATACTAATAGTACGGAAAATTAAAAAAAAATGTATCGTCACTAACACACAAAGGCGCGAGCACACAAAAGAAAGTAAGTAATTAAATCCTCTTAAGGAGAACGTTACGAAAGATTTGTGTTACATTGAAAACAGCAACGGTAACAGGTCAAGATCGTACGATACTTTGTTAAAAATGTAGTGTTGCGTTTTATATTTGATTTATTTTTGGATCTGTATAATAATAGAGCCCGGCATGATAAGAACGAGCTGAAAATATGAGTGTACTGGCTTTACAATGAACCAGGAAGCGAAGCCAGTTAAAGCAATACAAATCGAAACGCGCTCGCGAGGTGTGAACGTGCCGTCAGCGAGCGTACAGCTCGTAGGAAGTGCCAAGCCGGATGCGTTCACTTTCTGTTTCGCGCGAGGAATTCGAGCGCCACCTCCCACGCCCGCACCGCCGTCGACCGACCTGCGTACCGAAGGTTGTCGCGAGCTGGCCCTCGTCAGGTCAGATCAAATAAGCCACAAAAATGGCTGTCAATTTGCAAAAAAAAAGAATTGAATCTAGTTTCTCACCTTATCTTTTAAATAGAAACGAGTATATCAAAGCGTAAATTGCAGTGGAAATTGTACAATTTGAACACCTATATTCGATTAATCGAAGTGTTTTACATGTAACCATTTCCTAAATCGTGTTTCTTCCTTTATTTTAATAAAAACGGTTTGTATTTTGATGTAAATAATTTATTTTTCGGTAACACTAACTAGAATCGCTTAGTGGCTACTAGAACCGATTACATATGATGACAAATTCTTTTGTTAAAAGCTAGCAAAGCAACAGTTGAATATAACTGAGACAATATACAAGAATAGAAATTATAAAAGTTTCTAAGAAGCAAATGTAACTCATAATACGAATTTAACATTGAACTTTTCACGTGTCGCTAATGACAAATATAGTGATGTGACAAAATTAATTTAATGGGTGTTTTATTTTTGGGAACGACAGCAATGTGAATAACAAACATTTTAAGTGACGCACACTCATGCATGGCGTGTACTTGTGAAATTTTTCATTTACATATTTGATATGCTGTTTGTATAACTTTTGTTTCCGACTTATATATTTGAATTTAAAATCGTATTCCGTTATTGGTAGAGTTTTGTATACCCATTTTGAAATGAGGCTGATTAGTATTGAAACAAAGCCTTTTGGGCGAAAATACGTACGAATATAATAAACGCCATACACGAGCTCGCATCACACGAAGAAAAATCAACAAAGGAATAGTCCTTATAGGATTGAATAAATGAAACAATAAATCATATTGGGAAAATGAATTGCCACCAATAATACACCATAGTTTACATATCTTAACTCGTTTCACGTGGATTCTGTAAAATATTCCGATAAAATTGTACATATTGACTGCAGAATTGGGTATTTGACTAAATTTTTTTATTCCATTAATCATAATTTCAAGGTACAAAA
Organism: Druceiella hillmani; assembly: GCA_039881145.1. Taxonomy (NCBI): domain Eukaryota; kingdom Metazoa; phylum Arthropoda; class Insecta; order Lepidoptera; family Hepialidae; genus Druceiella; species Druceiella hillmani. Next base: position 10,664,117 of record JAYKKI010000038.1, on the reverse strand, counting down.
TGATGAAGAGTGAAAAATTTTGTTAATAATATTAAAAATTACCGAGTTATAAAAATTTAAATTTAACCTTTAGAGACGGATGGCAATACAGTGTTGTGAGGTCATTTTTAATATTGCACATTATATTCTACGAGAGGAAGAGACAGGGATATACCCAACTTTATCCGTATCTTCAAATTTAGAAGCCTACAACTGGCTTATTTTTCGACCAATTTTTGGATTTTTTCAAGACTGGTTTTTAATTAATTTAAATTTCACAATATTGTACGAAAAATATCAAAATTTATAGTGAGTCAACTACCGTATTTCACAAATAAATGTATTATGTTTGAACGGCGAGTATTTATCGCTTTCAGTATGAGACAATGTAAGGTTTGTTTTAAAACTACGAATTACTTTTTATCGTACATTCATCGTTAAATGGCGTTACTATTTTTTATATGTACTAACGTTATATTTACACCAAACCTATGACGGTGTGTTTTATTATAATGTTCAATAGCTTCCAAGGGGCGTCGGTCTAACGATCAATTATTTTTTCGCACTGGTACGTCACTTACTGTCTTCTCACCAGCTCTGAAAGTCCAGCATATACATACAGCTCCAGACGGAAACATCAAACATTGTGTATAAACACTTAAACAGTGTCCTTTGTTTTTGGTTTTTCTGCCTGCTTAAATTAAAATTTAATCACAATTGTTCATTTTACCATGACCAATAACTAATATTGTAGGTGAGTTAAAACATCCCCTCAAACACGGCTAACGCATCAAAAACTTGGTAATATAAAAAGAAAATATATTTTTAGATTCCTAAAAAAATCTTTGCACCCTATTTTATTGCAATTTACGTCCTTTAATTTAAAATTTTTGGAAAACGATCTTAATTTTCTAGAAACTAAAAGAAAAATCGATTGTCTAAATCGATTTTTCTTTAAAGAATATGTGCTATTTTTACAACTCAATGTATACCTTGGCTAGTTTAAAACGCAATCACAGGATAGGTTCTACTGATTTTATGAAAGCTGAGGTAATTTACAAATGCTTATTCTCCAGTAGCTGGAGAAATAAATGCAGCTTCGTAACGTCACAGTTCGAACGGGGTCACGTCGGTGTTGGTAAACAAAAGCAGTAACCCGGTTCTCTCTCGCTAGAAAGAGGTCCCCACCGGCGATCACAAAAGCATGTTTATTTGCTATTCAAATATGAGTCTGAAGTAAGAGAAGACGCAACGTTAAACTAGCAGACATTACGTGTCACGATACGCATGAAGCGGAGGCGACGTGCGCGGCACCGCGCCGGTTCGACACGGTGGCGCTCGCTTTACATAACACAATTCTTTGTTCAAGGTCGGAGGTAAACAATGTTCAGCGTGGCTGTCGAAAGTAAGCGAAATTGCAAAAAAGTGCAAACAAAACATGCAGCGTTGCGCCATGGCAGTCGACAATAACAGGAGCACGCAAGACGCTGCTGCAGCGGCGGCGACGCGGGCACGCTATTCATGACGCAGTGGGCGTGTTGAAAGGAGTTTGATTTCGCTCAAGATTTCTACTTTCCAAGATGGATTATGTCCATTTCGTAGTCAGTCCACGGCGTTAATGCAAAGTTACTGCTTCATTTTGCATTAAAATCGTCGAATTTGTGGAATGTAGTGATTTGACATGGATGTATAGGTTCGTCCGTCATATCTTTTCATTTGTTTAGTAACTTTGAAGTACTATTTCTCGCTCTAGTTATTCCTTCATTCCTAAGGATTATGATTCATCCTTGTATTATCGACTAATTGTTTCCATCGATCCCGGTCAGCGGTAAGTACACATTATAATTGCTCACTTTTGGCGCACTTTCTTCTTTCTTTTTAAATACTGAATTTTCATTTTTTTGTTTTATTTTCTTCGTTTCACTTTGTAGAAACGATCAAAAAATCTTTTCTTTGTTTAGTTTTTATCTTGACATAAAAAAGACAGAATGCAAAAAATCAATTTCAATATTATAGCCTTTAATAGGCGTAAAATGTATTAAATTTATCAAAAAACACATTGGTTTCATTAATGTTTTTTATTTAGCTATTTTTAGCGTTTGCTATTTAAGTACTGGATATAGAGACGTGTATAATAAGCTTCGTGTATAATAAACTTTCTGAGATAGATCGCAAAAAAATAGGAAGGTGGTCCAAATCGTTATTTTCCGGTGAAGAAAAAATTAAAAATCTTATTTGTAATGTATCTTTAACGATACTCTACATGCATATATGGGAGAAAAATTTGTTTTTTAATTCCCTCTTCATATTTGGGTGGCGCCCTTCAAAATAAAAGTTTAAGTCATATATTATATACTATATATTATATGTTCGGTAAATACGGGACTTTAAATAAACAAATAAAAGTTTCCTCTTTATAAAAATATTATAATGAAAGGACGGCAGTGGGTGACGGGAAACTATTGTCGAACATTTACAGAGACTATCGTTTTACAGCCAATATCGTATTATTGCTGTTAATACGAGTGCAAGTAACAGTAGAATATTGTGGAATATTTTTAATAATTGTGCTTTGGTATGGTTAGTAAATAAATTAATTTATTATTTTCAATACTTCCAACCATATTTATATTGCAATTGTCATCGAATAGGAAGGAACGCGACGAGTTGAAATGCTAAGTAGTTCAATCCTACGTTCACCACAGAAGAATAATGACTAGAAATGACTACGCGTCTAACGTTCTCATCTGCACGAATGTGAAATGATATAATGTCACAGGCGAAGTAATCACTTCTACAGGCTATTTGTGATATTGGCTTTTCTTAAGTAAATGTTATGGAGGTAATACTTTTAAAAATGCTGAGCTGAAATGCCGATTTCCCCCACGCGCTGTAATATGTACATAGCTGGCTCATTATTACGAACTAGCGATTGCATCCAATCAACTTTGGCCAATATGTTAAATAAGGAGTATTACTTCTATGAAATTATGTTTGATGTCCTTGTTCATACCTATAGAATATATTGTTCATCAAGCAATTCAAGTATTTAAAAAGAATTTTAATTTTCGTCTCGTTAAGTGTAAATACAAGATAGCCCGTTTATAGTGGTCCAAAAAACTGCGTAACAAATCATTTAAAAAAAAGAGTCCCACGAAAACGAATAGTTCAGAAATTATGATTTCCTTGTATTTTTTTGAAAAATCTTTCGTCGTTCAAATCACTTTTGTTCGAAAAGTAATCCGTTAAATCACATAAAATTTGGTATGAAGTAGTAGAATAGTCATATAGCAAATATGCCATTAGCATTTTTTGTGTTTATTCTTATCTTCTGCTATTGTTCGAAACTTTTTGTTGATTTTTAATGTTGTCAAAAAAATATATTAAAAAACAATATTATGCATGACAGCTTCGACGCGCCACTGGAGTTCACTCCTTAATTACAATTGACTTGGAATCTATAAAATAGGTAACACTGTATATAAATATAAATATCAATATCATCTATCAATTTATCTGTTATCGTTCAGGCAGCGTTCATAAGAAACGCGTACATTCAACTGTTTTTCGTTGACTTACGTTGCAAAACCGGTCTGCATGAATTTTTTTTAACGGGATAATGTATAACCTATGTCCATCCTGATGATCCTTTCTAAATATTGATGGAAGAATTTTTAAAATCGGGTAAGTAGTTTCGGAGATTACCTCCAAACTTACAATCTGTTACACTTTTTTAACGCTCTGAACTTCTGATTTTACTCCTCATAAAACTTCATACCGGGCGCTATCTATGAAAATCGATTCTTAAGGAGTCAACTCCAAAAACTGCTATAAAATCTGTACAACTAGAGGTTTGCTTATGATCTTAAGAACTACCTTAGGATACGGCGATAGTCTAGAAAAAAATTGTCGTAACTATTGCAACATCTTCAGAAATTAACACTAGTGCACATGTGAAGTCATTAAACATAAAATGAAAAATTTCTATCACAGTCGTAATTTTATCATAATTAACAGAGTTTCTTTTAAAAGTGCATTAATTTAACTTTCATATTAACTCTACTTTAAAATTTTCACCATAAAAAGTTGTTAATGTGTAAATGTAAGGGATGAGGGTTGACAACAAAATCAGACAGCAAAAAAATTATTTTAATGTTCACTAAGATGTTAATAAAAATTCACAAAAATATATGTCGTATGTGTTTTACAATCCACATACGACATAGGTATAAACATTTTCTTTTCAATTTACAAAATGGGTGTTTATTCTGTCTGATTGTTGTTACCGCCACTTGGATTTTTTGGAGCAAATCTCCTTCGTTTGTGCTTTCTCTGCCTAAACAATTTCTTTAAAGTTACTCCAGATGAGAAAATCAATAGGGTTTAGATGTGGGAATCTTGGAAGCCAAATGGTTGTGCCACCGTTGTTGATCCACCTTTACGTATTTGCTGCATTAAGGTGCTCCCTAAGTCTTAGAGCAAAGTGACAAATAACATTATAGTGCTGCAGCCACATTCGCCCTATACATATTGCATTATTTTTATGACATTGCAAGAGGCAGTTTGCGAGACGCTGTCAGTCTCTATAGCGATTTTGATGAACATCAACCAGGCCCAGCAACAGGCCCTTTCTGGAACACCGAGTTTTTACGAGACTACATAATTCGTTGTTAGATGGTACGGCATAATACGTTGTTGGTTGCTGGCCTTCATGATTTGTGTGATAACCATTTTTCAAAAAATTACGAAGAAAATTATAACTCATAAACTGTTGATTTTCATGGAAAACGAATGTTCTTTTAAATAACTTGTCACGATGTTCTCTATGTAAAAAAAAATTTAGACCACTGTAAACGGGCCATCCGTATAATTTAATAAATTTATTACATGTTTATATCCAGAGTTTAAAATATTTTTACAAAACTGACATACATTAATCATACAAAGCCTATTTTATTTTTAGCTACATAAAAAATATTCGCCTTTTTCCATATGGAAAAAGTTGAAATTTATATGAGTTTAAACAGTTTTTTTCAGTTTCTTGAAAACTTGTTTCTGGATTGAGTCAAGGCGTCGAAATCGGGCGCGTAGCAGAAAAAAATATGAGTACACAAGTCGCTTAATTTTTAATTTCCTTAAAAAACTCATTTAATTTTGAATTTCCTTTCAAATTTGCACAAGGTCTACTAACTAATTTTTTCTTACTAATTTTCTTTAAATCATGTGAACTGCTGAATCAAAAATTACATGATTTTCACCCTCATTTTTTCAGCGAATGGCAAAATCCTGGTATAGTTCCATTCACGGAAAGTGTCTTATGAGTAACCATCGCATAGTTCATGCCTGTAGGCGTGTGAAATACGTGTATATTGGCCTTTAAATTTATTTGGTATATAATAATTATTAAATTTTAGAATGTTGATCTATTTTGCAATACATCCATGTTCTAGCAAGTTATGAGTTGCGGAATACATTTTTCAAAATCATTTATTTTAAAAGATAATTCGGGTATAGGTGGAAAAGGTAGAGGTAGAAATATTCTACTTAAAACTAAATATGAAAAAGGCAACGCTCACTGAAAAACATATATAATTAATAGTAACATTTCTCTAGGTATTTTAATTTTTGGAATAATTAACAAAACAAATTTCTTATAGCATATTTTAAGATGCACCTTTTTTGACTTCGGTCTCTCGACGAAGTTTTGGTCAAAATATACGTAGGTAAATCAGTTACATCAGATAGTTTCATTTATACTCACAGCTACGAGAGCATTTTTTATAGCCAACGAGAACACTAATCCTGCCCGCCTCGACGAGCGGTCGGGAAGCGGGGCTACATGCCTTGCGATTTGCCTTGCACGGCTCTCAATTAAGTGCTTATCTTAATTAGTAAGAAGATATTGAAAAAAACATTGCGCGTATTAGCTCCGACGCGCCGTTGGAGTTTACTCCTTAATTACGATTCTTTCAATTCTTTTACGTTCTCTTACATTGTATTTCAATAAATTTTGATAGGAAAAATCCAAATGATAATTACATCTTTGAAACAAAAACAAAAACAATATCATTTTAAAAGTTAATATCTCTATAATATTTTCTTAAGAAACGTCTGAAATTTTCTCATATCATTCCCTTCGAAATGGTCCGAAAAATGAAGCGCATCGAGAAGTTCGTTTATTGATTATACTGCTTATAAAATAATCAGCAGCTGTCTCGTTGCCGTGGTTAATCAGGCAGCCGTGGCCTCATGCGCTACTCGTCGCCAGTCGTGGGCTTCGAAGAATACCGCCTTTACGCAGCTCGAACCTCAACAGTTGCTTTACTTTCTTCGCGAAAGTGCGGTACAGCTCCGGCATCGCATTGCTGCGAGCTAGTAGCGTTACGTTTGGAATTTGTTTAATATAATTTATTATTTGTTTGCTATCAATTTATACATTTCATTAGTAGTCTTTTTTAAAACGAACTAGAGTAGAAAAATTAAAAAGAAATTAAAGTTGTGCCGAAGTTTAAATATTCGTATCTATCTACATTAAAACCACATTACTCCACCGATATGTTAATCGAATCGTATTGTTTATTGAACTGAACGATAAGATAAAAAATAAGTAAAAACTGTTGTATTAAAACAGATATTTATCAAATTATTTAAAAAAGTATAACAGAAATTTTAAAAAAATAGCAGAAGGAAGTTAGAACAGTCGTGTTTGTAGTTATAAAAAAGGAAGTTTATGCACCAATTTGTTATAAAAAATGAAGTTTATGCAACACACGGGCATTTCTAATACATTCAAAATTAAATGAAAAAAAAAACAAAAATACTGTCACATTTCATTCGGTCAAATTGAAGTCCACATATAAATTTAGTTACCCAAAAAACGTAAAAAATGCGTAATAATTTAACTGAATGTGAACATGTATTATGTAAATTTTGAGTTTTCTTTTATTTTGACCTTTTAGTTTAAATCGTTCAAAAGATGTAGCCCTGTAACAGACAGAAGGCGTAAATCAAAAATTTTCACAAGTAACGAAAGTTTCACAACGTAAAAATAACCTCAAACTCTTTCCTGCATTAACTTTGGACGCCGCTTTGATTGCCATATCTCATCAAACAAAGGAGCTAAAAGCAGTTATCCGGAATAAAGTGATTGTTGTACCATTTCTATTCACCTCTTAAATGCTGAGTACTTCAGTGATGATGTCGTTTGATTACAGGAGAGGTAAGCAGCTACTCTACTCGGTGTAAGCTGCTTTTTTTCAATCTTTCATCAGTATTTCCCCTGGAGTAAACTGTATTTTTATGTTATTGGAACAAATATTAACAATGTATTACATCAAAAAGCTTTTTTAAAAGAAATTACTAAATAGGTTATTGAAGAATCGATTGATTATTTTTACATTTGTCTGCTTAATTCTCCCTCATTTGGGATGATAAAATTAGTTGTTATCGCCTAATAAAATATTGCAATGTTCGCTCCTACATAAATATTCTTACGTGGCTAAACTCACAATTTAATTGTTGTTATGTAAAATGCGGTAAAAGGAAATAATATGCCAAGTGACTACACTACGAGCCGGAAGTCACAAATCAAAGTCATTACCACGCAATTTATGTTCGAAAATACGTTCGTAAAAAGAATGTTATCTTATGGAAAAGTATTTATATGCATAAAAATGAAAATAAATATTGAATAAAAGGATAGATTAGACATCCATTTTGACAGACTTCTATTTCTAAAGATGTGGCCAAGGAAAAAATAATTAAAAGTAAACGAGCAAAACTTTTAATCGTAGAAGTGCGTTCCGTTTTTGTATTATAATTTGAAGCATTAAAAATTTATATTTTTGTACCAAATATGAAAATAATATTCTAAATAAGAAAAAACTGACTAAGTATAAGTCGTATTTAAGCGTTTAATGTTCCGTAGGATCAATTGCTTTTGAACGTACATTTTATGGTGGACCACGAAATATTTATTAGGCTGTCCGAAAGTGTGTTTAGAGAAGTGAAAATTATGGCTCTCGTTTTCAACACTATAATATCTTCATCTCTGTCCAATTTTTAATATTAAAAAGAGACAAGAGACGTTTATAAAGTTAATAAATTTATTAATAAATATTCAATAGCGTTTTCAACATTAGCTACTGGCTATAAGGATCCGCATTTTTATATTGTTCTTCATGACATTAATATTTTTATAAAGTTGATTCTCATTACCTAACAAAAATTCTTTCCAAATTGAACAAAGTCGAATATTCTTAATATTAGGGGTGTTTTTATAATTGATTGATAATCTAAACTTTGTTACGCATCTTCAAACTGTTTGTGTGAAAATGATATCAAAGAGCAAAACAAAGTTTGTACCAAACTTTCTTGTGAAAAGAAATCAGATTTAATAAAAACTCATAACTTTCGGACGTAACTTCAATTAACCTTTAAATGCAGAATCCAATTTCACTTCATTTTGTTATAAGTCTACAGAAACAAAAGAGAGGAGCTACTTTTAAGGACAAATATTGTCTTTTTTATATTTCCTGTGTAGATAAGCGAATACGAAAACGATATCTGTTGGATGAAAAAAGTATGTTTATTTTAAATGTGCGTTATATTTTATGTCTGTCATATACAACTCTATCTTAACAACGCGGAAACACGCGGAACAACGCGGAACAACGTGGATGCAGCGGAACCACAACGAAATTGTTCTCTACAAAAATCAAAATGCATCTAAATTATAACCCCTGCCTTCTTCTAATCAAACGTTCACATACCACGCCGTAGCAAATGTACTAATAAGTACTCCATCAACAGAGTAACCAATTAAAATGACAATAAGTAAAAATGGATATGTAGAAAATCTTTAACCAAAAAATTTATCTGATTTCAAACAACCACCGAATAAAAAGTACAATGAAAATTTAGTTAATATCCTTTTCACAAGTTTATGAATCGTAAGTCTTCAAGTAAAATTGAAGACTAAATGTTTTGTTAACTTAAGGATTCCCTTAAGTATGAAGGTTCTACGAGTGAAAGAACCATGAAAATCGATTTAGTTGATTTTGGGAAAGGCATACCCACTTACATACATACATACGGTTGAAATAGAGAAACTCAGCTAAAATTGTATGAAATAACGTCGTATGTATTATAATTTTCATAAAAATAAGTTCACCCTTTCCCGCGTAATCATTGTACGAATATACCAAGAGGTGATCGTAAAAAGTCGAGACCATAAAGCTACAGGATAAAGTATTGTACACACAACGACAATGAAATAATCATTTTGTGAAGATGCCAAAAGATTTAAATTACCACCAAAATTCAATGTTTAAACAATTATATGAAAAAAATAATAATTATATTCATTTCACAGCTTCAGATTATAACTCAGTTTATTCATTTATTTAGTCATTTACGTACTGTTATGAAAATATTACGGTTATTACACCTGTAACTAAAACAAGACAATTAAATATATTCAATAACCTTAAAACACATAACGATGACACACTTCAAGAAGTTTATTCTCACTCATCAAAAACATATCACACTCTGGTGCAACCGCGATCAGTGGAAAGTGATAATTTTAATATAACTTTATTCAAATTGCCGGCACAGCAAAAGGTGTTAACTACGCGAGTATACGCAGTTATCAGGTACGATAAACAATAATTTTTTCAATAAATTAGGGCATAAAATGATTCCATTTAACGACCGGAAAATAAATTTCAGCCAAAGAAAGTTCTGTCCTGTGTTGCAGCATAAGTTCACCCAGCATACACTATAGAGAAAACCGGTAAGGAATGGAAAATGGAAGTAATCATATTGACTCACGTACAAATATTGATGGTACATTTTTGGACATGTTCAGACATCGGGCTATATTATGGGCTAAAATCGAATAAGTAATAACATTAAAAGCTGTAAAAATAAATATATCGTACCTAGGACTTTTCATTACAAAGTTATAACGACTTAAAAACTGAAGAACTACGATTCTTGCGAAAACACCCCATACAAAACACAATTGGCATATGACGTCAGTGGTCTGTTATTTAGCATTCATTATAAGTGAGTTTATTAAATATTTTTAGTATCTCGTTAAATGTTGCGTTCAAGTTACATATTGTATATTACAATTTTGTCATTTTTTTGTGCAGAAACTAAATTCATAATAAATTTTTCAATTTAATTAACCAACAAAATTTACACTTTTCTTTTTAGAAGTTTCGATCAATTGTTTGTTACATGCATTATTTTTTTTCATCACAAAGTTTTTAAACCTATTCTGCAGTTTTAAAACATTTTTACAAAAAATGTCGACATCAGTCAAATACCATATTGAAAAAGTACGAGTCTAAAAGGAAACATATCTCTCTCCGTTAAAAATAACTACAAAAGAACATTTTTTAAATTGTTTGGTAGAAAGTTCAAATATATTAAAACACATTTCATGACTCACAATGCGATTTCTTACGTTTTAAATTCTAGAAAGGTGGAAAAAGAAATATAGTAATAAACAACGATATTTTGAAAGTAAAGACTGCAAAATTAGGATAATTTATATAAAATTAGCTAATAGACATATCAAAATAGACACCTATTTTGACTGTTTTTCAATATTTCGGCAACAAATTATGAGAGAAAGTTGACATATTCGTTTCCGTGCTGGATTGTATTGTTAATTCAGAAAGTTATCGCTATGCGATGACAATATATAATGTTTACACATATTATAACAGATGGCACGAGTACTTTGAGATTATTTTAAAAAGGACTAAGGAATTAGGGTTAATAGTTATTTTACACAATTACGGACTACAAATTACTACTACAGGACGACAATTAGTTATAAAATGCAATTACGAATCGACGCTAAATTAAGAAAATCAACAATATAAAGACTGACAGAATTGATTTCCGCCTTTAAAGGTTATTAAGGGGTTAATTAATTACCGCCATTATTGGAATGTTTTTTAACGTCTGAAGAACTGGATAAAAGTGGTATAAATATTTTGTTTCAGGTCTTTCTTGCGGATATGTTAATATGAGAAAAACAATTTTGAGCCTACACATATTTGATGATAATGCTCTTTTCAATAATTTTCTGTTCAATAAAGAAATATCAAGAACCGAAACTATTGTTTCGTTATAAAAAGTGAATTAAAATAAAATAATAAATATGCGTTTATTATCGTATTGATGACGTTTTTTTTTATTTTAAGTGCGTTGAAAAGAAATGGTTACATTCATTAAATATTTACTTCTATTCTTCTGCAAACTGTTTGAACGTGATTTTTAGGTTAACTATATATACATATTTTAATTTTTTTTTACATAAAATACATCTTAATCAAAGTCATCGAATTAATGTTATGAAAATAGTACTATAATTTATTTTGTCTTAAATCGTCAGATCTTTCACGGTTTCTTAAATGTTGCCACATATATTTCTTAATGACCTAAATTCCTTCGTATAAAATTTCGTTTTTTGCGCTATCCATTTGGGATTTACTGTTATATATATTACATTAGAACATTCATAAGATTCATTAATAAAAAAAACAGGTCAAAAACATTGTTAGTATTCGAGTTCTGGTCTGTGCGCAAAAAATATTAAAGCATCGAAAAAATAGACTTAGAACACGCGATCGTCGATATAGAATCGATCTTCGAAGTTCGTCAGCCGCACGCGTTGATTCTTTCAAAATACGCTAGACTATTCAGCCGACAAATTTGGGATTAGAATGTCGGGTAGCCTTGTGGATTGACGTGGCGAGCCCAACGATTATGTCTATACATGAATCGCACGCATCTGAAGACGGTGACGTAACCTTTATCGTGTAAGTGGTTCCCACATATAAGTCTAATTGCGAAATTGGTCACAAATCACCTTTGGAAGTCATTACTTTTATTGAGGATTCAAAACGTCCAAGCCAAGTTGAAGGTCCAGACCTGATACAAACATTCGGTCAGTGAACGCGACATAATTTTATATTGTTACTATTTCACTTATCGAATTTTATAAATTGAGAGAGTACAAGCAAATTTAGAATTTTATTTTTCCGTTATCTACTACACGTTATTTCACGATTTTAAGCCGTTTTGCACTTGTGGTTCAATATTAATTTGTTGTGCATGATCACACTACTTGAGTAAAACTTTTCTATTTTTTGTTCATAGCATTTATTTTTTCTTTCTTTTATCTCTATGTGCAGATTTCGCCGATATAATCCTTGGTCAAGCCTTATCCTCCTAGTACAAAATCTCTGGCTCTTTTTGTCGTCCTCTTATATGTATGTACTCTTTCTTTCATTTGTGGTATTCTTAATTTTTCTCAACTCTTTACGTAGTAGAAAATGGGAAAAAGGAATATATATATATATATATATATATATATATATATATATATATATATATATATATATGTATATCATATCAGTCATCTAATATAATTAACCAGTCAATGAAAAGCTTACTGCGTTAACTGAATGGCACAATTAAATAATCGACCTAAATGACATTCAGCTAACACGTTTAACATAATATTTAAGGAACGGGCTTTAGTCATTAGCATGCAATAATTGTGAATAACTATTGCATTTTATGACTAAGCATTATTCAGCCCGTTCGTTAAATAATAAGTTGAACGTCTCGCCTAAATGTCATCTAGGTTGATAATTGAATGGCGCCATTTAATTAATGAGCTAAGATTTTAGTGAATGGGTAATTAAAGTATGGTTGCAACGTATATCTGAGGTACACTTTTATTGATCACATAATGTTAGAAATATATTCAATTGAATGTAATGTGAATATTATGAAAGATGGCAGTGTCCTAATACGGTGCTATAATTAGGACAATTTAAGAAGACAATCTCATCCATATGAATGATTTGTCACTAACTTTTTTTATTATATTTATATTAAATACAGACGTAAAGTACAGTCAATATATCGAAAACAAATAGAACAAATTTCGAACCGAGATGAATAATGATCTGGTTCCCATTATTTTCCAATTCACGAAACACGCTTTAGTGATAAAACATATTTCGAATATTTTCTGATAAATAATATGGATATTATTGAAGTAAAACTTCTTTACGCACGCTTGACTTGGGGAGTAAGCTGGTGAAGGCGTAACGAGGTCGTTACGAAAAGTGTGATCGGGCGAGGCGAACGGAAGTTGAGAGGGAGATATAAGTTAATGAAGACAGAAAGAGAGAGAGTTACGTTTGGTATATTACTGTAGGGACAAGAGAGACAGGTGCGAGCACACATTTTCTTTCTCTCTTTCTTTCATAGCCAGTTATGTTTCGTATATCTAAGACGCGGTGCAAGCCTATTGTTTGTATCACACTGTAGGAGCAAGAGAGAGCAGTGCGCGAGCACATTTTCTCTCTCTCTTCCTCTCATAGCCAGTGCATGAATATATATATATATATATATATATATATATATATATATATATATATATATATATATATATGCGAGTTTGCTAGCGTTACGCGAACGGTGATTTTTTGATTATTTTGTAATTTCATTTCGTTCTTGAACAATTTCATAAATTATTACTTTGTTCAATACATTAAATATTCTACGTTTAAAGTGAATAAAATTGTCAATTCATTTTAAAGTTCATATTTTGTGAATTTGAATTTTTACTTCAGTCGTGTAGTCTAAAGGACGCACGTTTTTTTTTTATTGTATAATAATTTTTGAAAAGGGTATGTACATTATAAGAGTACATTCTATAATTATGATGTTAATTTGTAATTCATAGGCTATAAAAATTAACATCAAAGTTTTATGTATATATGTATATACATATAATTATCCACAATGCAAGTAAAACAATAAGATACTGTATCGAAGCACGCAAATGCGATGTATTTATAGAACATAAAACAAAATAGAAGCTGTGTTTTCGCGGAACTGTACGAACACATATGTTGCCAATTGAAACAAATTAATTATAAACGCGCCAATTACATTGCGGCGCACGCACTCTACTCAAAATTATCATGGTGGTATTCAATACACAATTCTCATTTCCGCACGCTCGAGTCACATATACTTACTTATTCCACTCGCACCAACTATTCCAAAATTTTAACATTGTTCATACATTTATCGATCCTTCACCATGATGTTGGGCAGAGCAGCCAGTTACATATTAGTACAGTATAACTAATTTTATTTTTTTAGAGAAACTTAATTCTACTAAACTGAAATGTTTACACGCGTACTAAAATATTTATTAATTTATAATCTATAAGCAACATAGACATGACTATATATGACTAAAAATAAGATGTATCACGGAACTGTACGCGAACACATGACACCAATTTCGAACTCTGATTATTTAACACTTGCACCACCATTCAATATCTTTACGAACTGCACATTTACCAACCGCTCACCACGATATTGAGCTAAAGCAGTTCACTAGATTAGCTTAAATTTAATTTTTATTAAGAAAATTAAATTCTATGTAATTATAATGTTTACGGGTACATAAACATTTATTGTTTGCGTTCAATACGAGAAAATAACAATGGGTATACAAGGTTATAATTTCGTAAATTGAAATAAATAATAGAAGAGAGAAAAATTAAGAGACAGAGTAAAATTTAAAGAAAAAGACAAGATTTCATTAAATGTAATACCAGAGGGTTCTAAGTGTTTAAGGGAACATGAACTATAACTTATTTATCCAAATAAGTTATGGTTCATATTGATCGAAATTATTTTTAGATTTGGTTGAGTATCAGGCATACCAAGTAATTGTTAGCTCTGAGAAAAATCAAATAAATTGAAGTTATTTGGGTACAAATTAACAAAATATAAGAAAAGGAAAATTTTCACTTGGCGAATAAAGTTCAGCACAAATATATATTTTAAAGTCAAATAATGAAAATGAGGTTAATAGTAAAGATAAAATATTGACAGATAATAATAAAGACAAAATATTTTTATTGTTCCAAAAGAGCAATTTGCTAATTAATGGAAACTAGGATTTCTCGGCTTCTTTGATAAACTATTTAGTTTATTGCACGGAAAACAATAAATACTTATGAAATAGTTAATCTTTTGTCAATTTGGTATTAAGGTGTTTCGTGAAATAATATAAAAGCATTAATGTACTTTTTAACTATGATTTTTATTAAATCGTTTACATGATTATTTAAAGAAAAGTTTCCATACTAATGGCAAGCAATGTAGACAAATAATTAGGTGGATATAAAACAATTTAATACTTTGATTATAACTTTTTCTTCACTTAATTTGATCTATAATTTTCAAAAATGTAAGTTCCCATTATTTTTTCCGTTACCTTATACATTTCAGTTACATCACTGGACGGATATTTTATACCACCCTTATTTTTCAAGTCAATACATTTATGTAGCGAAATTTTCTCATTAGTAATCAAAGCACCATACTACAAATACACGATGTACATAATTACTTGGCTTGTATTTTAACCAGAGTTCCCTCTGGTCATTTCTTCGTAATCGTG
This sequence comes from Druceiella hillmani, assembly GCA_039881145.1. NCBI lineage: Eukaryota > Metazoa > Arthropoda > Insecta > Lepidoptera > Hepialidae > Druceiella > Druceiella hillmani. Next base: position 10,648,609 of record JAYKKI010000038.1, on the reverse strand, counting down.
TTTCCCAAAAAGTTAGGTTCATCATCGTCAACGAATTCCTGGTTCGGTTGTATAATTAATTCTGTCGACAGCGGATGAGCAATTCAGAATTGATACATCCTCTAAACACACGCAATTCCCATTACCGAAGTCGTGTATGTCAATGTGTACAAAACTTGTCTTGGAAATGAATTGGAAGTGTTTCGATGTTTGATTATTTTTAGACGTTATCTGATCGGATATTACAAAATAATAGTCCCAAATAATCTTGTAAAACGGAAAGTAAAACAAATTGTGTAGTTTTAATTTAGTTCGAGTAAAAAAATAGTAAAGCCCTTGAACAACCAATGAAACCGAGGAATCCTAATCTTATCGGACTGTTAATTACTAAAGTGCCATCAAGATATTTTAAACATTTTAAATATGAGCATGCCTTTTGGAACAAAGAAAATATTTTGTCGCTATTATTTCTGTGAACGGCTCTTGTAAACAAACGCACCCATTATTCACCAGTTATTTATTAGCCTTCTAAAGTATTCTGTAAGTTAACTGCCCTGGAATCCTTGAAGACTTAAATCTACGGGATCAAATTTTATCGCATTAGCTACACTAATCTAAATAATTGGCTGACCAACTTTACTTTCATTATTTGATTTTGGGAAAGGATATGTTGGCCTGAAGTTTATTGGCCAAGTGAAAATTCTCTTTTCTTGTAGTTTATATCAAATAGCTCCAATGTATTTTACTTTTTTGACGTCCACAATTATTTAGCCTGCTTGAAAGTGTTTCTCATGAGCTTCAACGTATGTACGGAATTCACAGTGGCAGCAACTGGCGTTTTAGTTAATGAATTAAGAAATGTCATTTTACAAAGTTCTATTGAGCATCGCAATTGAGTTGTTATTGATTACATTGGCGGCGCAACCGTCGAAAGTTATGGAAATAATTTTGATTTCCGTTTTATGGACAAGCTTAAGCATTGTTTCACTAAATTTACTCTTTGCGCTCCTGTTACTCCATCGATTAAAACGTATCCCACTGGAACCTTCCGATTTGAGTTAATGGCTGTCATTAAAAATATGTCTTTTTAGCTTCTACCAGATAATCACTACTTAAACTAAATCCTATGTCAAGGTAGCCATGAAACTGTTTATCGTCCCTTTCGACGCAACGACGTAATGACATTTTATACATGGCAAAATTGGCAAAAATTTGGTAATTCGTGCTTTTGGCTTTATACTTTAACACTTTGTATTTGTAAGGGCTCCTTTGTAAAATCAGGATTATCATGCAAGGCTTCATGTCACATTTTGAGAGTACGGGAATGAGGCACACATGTATCGAAAGTTTTTCCAACGAATGAATATGATATCTGGCGAATGATATATAATAATTGGAATTAATATAATAATTCGAGAGTGAGCGCAACACAACATATATTTTAGCTTTACACCTCCTTCCGATTTTACCAAGAGTTCATGTACCTGCAAATTATAAAACATTCAAATAATTTAGCATGTGAAAAAATCCATACTAGATTTATCATTTTCTCGGAAAATATTTTTTATATGTGGTCCCTCATCCTGCATATGGCGTTACCTTGAAATTGTTTTAAAAAGTTTTAGAATTGTTCCTTACCAACCACCAATTTTTTGTCTAGATGTCTTTAATGTTACGTTTAGTAATACTTTTGGCGTTTAATAATACCTTCTTTTTGTAGAATTATAGCAAGAAATTTTCTTTTACGCGATGTTAAAATCAGTATTCATACAATCTAGATTCATTCTCTGAACCAAAAACGATTATACAATAATAACAAGTGTCAATCAATCACTAGTGACGCATACCAGTATAATGATGCCGCCAATAATGTTTTTAGTTAAAATACAATGAAATATATTTAAAATAGTTTACCGATGTCAAGAAATTCAGCAATTGGGTACGGTCTTTTTTTTTTCTTTTATTTTCACACGTAATTATGGCACAAAAGAGCATTTTTGGGCGCTATTGAACAATGTATAACGGAGCACTATTACTTCACTGCAGTTCACGACTAAAGTATACATAATTGTGCAGTGAATAACATGTGACACAAGGATCGTATCCGTGGCGTTTGTGCCATGCCTACTTACCATTTCTAATTATATTTTATGTTTTGCAAATGTCTTGTTCCCGTTACTAGTTATTGCACCGCGGTAAGAAATGGTATGAACCATATGGTAATAAAGAGGTAGTGACATAATGTTTATTACCTTGTGAAAAAGGACCCGGTTTATAGTGTAGGAAAATGATCGTAATTATGAGTTATAAATATTTCGGTAGAATATAAAATATTAACGTCAAAAAGTGAAAATTATCTTAAAACTAGGGCAAAAAGGAAGGCATCAAGTATATTTAGATGGATTCAGTTGTCCGTTCTTTCACTTAACATGTTCATAGTAAACATGATGAGATGCAAATATTGCTTAAATTAAAAAGCGTTTGAAAGAAAAAAAATAATAATGCTGGATTTTATTTACATCTGAGTCTATGATTCTGAAATGAAAACAGGGTGCAAGACTGAAAACAATAAAACTTTGCAAATTTTACCTAAATATAGAAAGTTTACATAAAAATCGTTATATAAAAATTGAAATTGTATTATCTAAGCGCATTAAAATCATTACGCATTGAAAGTAAGTCTACCATCCATACCGATGAAATCGTACCAACATTTTTTTTAGAAAAAAATGTCATGTTTAATAATGGCGGAGCTAAGAATGTCATGCTAAAAATGTCAATGCTAAATATGCTTTTCGCCTAAAAAGCTTACTATACTAATACTATCACAAATTGTTTTTATTCGAATATTAATTTCGACCACTTTTTAAAATGGTTGAAGGTATAGTATTAAATATTTGCCGGAAAACATCACACATGTACGACTAATGCAAAATGGCTGAATGAAAAAGGAAAATAATATGACAACGAATAAAATAGGAATGAAAAACTGTACGAGATGTAAGGAACTTGTAAGAACGTTATGAGATTATAAAATAAATAAACGAAAATTTAAAATCAACGACATTTTGAAAAGTCAAGTTTTCAAAATGTCGTTGATTTTAAAAATGTCGTTGATTTTTCTTCACTAATTAATCGAAAGGAACTTCGTTCCATCCGGGTATCCCTTGACACCTCTCAAGTTTTTTTTTATTTCTTTCTTGACTGGCTTCATTTATAATAACAATGCTAAACTTGGCTATTACGAGAAAATAATTTGGTAATTTTTGTATTTGAGCGTACGTCCAATAATATATATTTATTGTCAAAATATATATTTATTGTCATACCCCCATAAATATATATTTATTGTCAAAAAAAGTTTTATTTTGTATTGAAAACTGAAATAAAATAACATTACGTAATATTGTTGTTTCTTTTTTATGTTGTTCCTGGTATATATTCCATATGTACGAAAGAGACCACGAACTAAAAAGTTGAAAAGTTTATCTTTAATTCTTTTTACAAATCTAAGTTATTTTTCTGACGTAAGCATTGATTTACTTTTTTATAAATATTTATTATATGATAATACGGTTGTTTTTAATTATTTTTAAGGAAGAAATGTATTTCAGTAATTATTTTTTTCATAATTAAATAAATTTAAATTGTCGAGAGTAAAACCAGATTGAACCTTCATGAAAATTATATTTAGTAACATAGTTTTAGTAAATATAAAGAGAATTCGGTTAACAGAAAAGTTCAAACTCCTCATGACCGTTATAAAATAATAGTGAATCAACAATGGCTACCAAAAAAATCATTTATTTGCCTTTACCCCGGATATACTTTTTTCGGTTATAATTATGATAAGAAAAAATGGGTTACGTCGACGGAAAATACCCTAGAATCTTTGTCTCGTTCCAAACCAATTTGTTCTTCTTTTTTTTGGGATATAGGTTTAATTTTTTCGGTAGATGACTCAAGGGCGGAACAGATTTCCTAGCTCGGAACTTTATCGGTCCGTTAGTTCCGCTGGGCACTGTCAAAAAAGTCTTTAGTCAATCGAATCGAATACTTCATTCACGTTTCGTAAGCTTTTGAAAGCGCTCACATGTACGTACACATATACTTCGATGTGATTTGTGCTTTTTCACTAACATGTCCTTAGAAAACACGCGTCATACCTACTCCTGGATGCTAATGCAATAATTAATTTGTTTCATTTTCGAATCGAATATATCGTATATCTTTTAAAACAAGTTATAAATTACATTTTCAGTTATTCTTTAAATCTAAACTACGCTCATATTTTACGTCATCGTGGATTTTTTAAAATGAATATTTGTCGGAATAGTGAGAAGGATATTTCTAAGCTCTTTGGCTGACACAAAATTTAAAGTGGTAATAAAATTTACAACTTATATTATATGCAAGTGCCACTTGTTTTCTTATCAACCTGTACACGTGAAGTAGACTACAATGAATTGGACGACAATGCTGAAACCCAGCGGTGAGCACACGCCACCGTCGCTTAACTTTCTCTACGTCTGCAATCTATATAGAGTAAGATGTGAGACTGATACGCTCGTACGCTGCAACGTTGAGTGCAGCTTCCGTCCTGTTTCTAGCTGGTCAGTCGAGTATTTATTTGTGCCCTCAATATAACTGGTTCAAACGAGGCGGTTGCGACGTAATCTTAGTGTTATCATCGGAACTGACAGGCAGTGTCGCGTTATTTTCGGTATGTTTTAGAAGTGGAACAAGTAATCGAACTTAAATGCGAATATTGATTTAATTCTATCGGTTCAAGGACATGTGATCATAGAGACATTGAAATCTTGCAGTGATAAGTTTTTTTCATTTCTTTGATTTTGTTTTTTAGTTATTTGGTAAATTGAGTCCTCGAATTTTTTTTTATTTTACATGTAATATAAAGGGCAAATAACAATGACCTAACCTCAAGCTTTGAGCAGACGTCTAAAACTCTACTTTTTCATAGCTTTAGGTAGTATTCTTCAGAGACACACTGAAAAATACAAAAAAATATTTATTTCTGAAACTGCTCAACCTAAAATTACAAAAATAGAATTTTTAGAAGCTTACGGAAATGTTGTAAGAAGGCTATATCGATTATCCCCGATCTTATAATGTTTTAAATACGCACCATGTTTTTACGTTTTTGAAAGGTATAGTCGTATATTTAGGATGTGTAAAGTTAATATATGTAAATAGTTTAATATAAATACTGTATACATATAAATGTTTACGAGTGTCTAACTGAGTAAGTGCACCTTTGTGGTGCGAGTTCTACTCTTGTTTAACAGGCTTTTTGAATATAATCATAATAAAGAAATGGGTTCTCAGTTTTAACTTATTTATCAAGCGCTCTAACTTATTCTAATTATAATGCAACAACACTTATTCAATTCGTCTATCAATTCACGAAAACGCTCGTGTGCATTTTTTTAAATCGACTTCTTTAAGAGGGCTATGAATCGGTCGACGCGGTTTAAATTGTAGGTGAAGATTCTCACTATTTTATTTCTTATTATGCAAAATGTGTTAAATAAGGTAACGATCATTTGTAATTATGTCTAAACGGTGGGAATATGTTTTTAAAGTATGGCCTAAAATATTTTCGTTATTAAAGAAACAAATTATTTCTATATACAAACAATTCATTTCACAAACCTACGCCCTACATAAATTTGGAGATGTCTGTTGCTCATTTTTATAGAGTGGGATGAGATATAGAGGGTCATTCAACTCGAACTTGGTTTGGGCCACATGTGGTCGCCGCCAATAAAGTAGTTTATTATGCAAGTTTTGAAAACTTTCAAGTATCATACTTTTTTCCACTGCACTTTGAATGAATCTTTTGCTTCGAAAAGAAAATGGTTATCTTTTGTTAACATATTTATTCCGTGTTCGTGACCTTTATTTGAATGATTATACATACTTCCCAGAAATTATTGCCTTATATAAAGTTCACATTCCGCCCACGATGACACACAATGATGTCTTTTGCATGACGATCGTATGTTTATGTATATAAACATCAACTGAATTGCAAGTCGTCACAATGCGTAATTATTGTTACAAGTGTATTTGCACAGCCATATATTATTAGGCAACGGTCGTAACAATAGTCATAATATGCTCACGTAAATTCGTACAGTCGTGTGTGAATGTAAAATTTGTCAAGTTTCCTTTATTTTTATCGACGTTATACTATCGATGTTCCACAAGGAGAAATTATTTTTCTCTTCACACTTGCACTTTTATTACTTCGGTCAACCTGTTAACGATTGAAACATTGGAGCGGGGAACAGCTTTAGCGGGTTTATAAACTTGCGGCTCTGATACTCACAGCACAACGCAGACTTAGTACCCAACATTTGGCCGCACTAAGCAGGAGATATGTAAACTGGAGTTATGTTATTAACATTTTTGAAGAAAAACATGGAAGAGAAAGAAGAAAGAGCTGGAAAATTGTTCATGTGTAATTTAACAAGCTAATATGCCCAAATGTCATGTTTTATGCAATAGGTATAATAAAGTATGTTAAAGAAAAATTGGGAAGTTCTTAAAGTTTTCTTGTTCTTTCATCAAATGATGAAAATGTTCCTTTAGTATTCAGTAAGGGGTTCATGAATATCGAAGAAAGAGGGAGCCCAATACGGTTTAAGAATCCGTCACGGTAAGAAATCAAATAACAGTAGGTAGAACTCATGATTTATGTGACCAATCACGTACGTAGTAAACACATGATTTTTTTCTATTTGTAATTTTTTTATGTCAATTTTTATACTTTTCAATACGATATGGGTGTTCCTTTAATTCTTATGATTTGCAGGACAATTTAATTTTGACGGAAATGTTGTGTGGTGAGATTTTCATTAGATCACTCGTTAATTTTTTTTAAGGATAGGTCTTCATTAATTGATGGACAAAAAATATTTGATTTTATGATTTTTTGAAAAAGAGGTAATGCGATAAATTAAAAGTAACAGGTAAGTATTTTGTTTAAATGATTTTACTGACAACATTAAAAAAAAATGAGAAGAATGAAGAATGTTATATGTCATAGCCTGCACGACTTCGTGTTGTGAAATGAACGAATTTGGAAAGTTTTAAAGAAAACGTCGTAAAGGGATAACGTCTTGAAAAATTTATTTTAGTTTAAGGAAAAACAAAATTAAGACAATATTACCAAACACTAAATAAAATTTATTATTTATAACAAATTTCGTTTGTTCGTTCATAAAAAGCTTATTACACAAATATTTAAAAACAAAATATATTCTGAATGATTTCAAAGTAAACATTTGATAAATACTAAAAATTGTACGATATTTTCAGAAAAACGAGTTTAAAGTTTTTGTTGTGCTTTACATATATTTCGTATACATTTTTCAAAATATTACTTGCTTCGAATATACAAAACGTTTTATGGTATTTATGGTGTTGAGCATTTTCATAGATTTTTATTTTTCTTTAACATTTTTATTATGTTAAAATTAAAGAATTAAAAAAAGAAAATATAAGAATTTTTTAAGTCTTACAATTAAATACTTTCATTGTATGGGTGACGAGAGCAAACATTGAGAAAGGATTGAGAAAGACTAGAGTGGTTTTACTCTAACACGAAAACCGGTCATTGACATTAACAGGCAGCGTTGACAGACAGCTAAGCTCCGAAACCCGTCCTATTCGCTGCCCTAAAACAGTAATAGTCTACCCATGTATGCGACTGTACCTAAAAAGTAAATCTGTACACAATAACGCGGACCTAGAGATTAAAAGCCATGAAAGGAGATTGCGTTGGCACGTGACGCAGAGGCACAGATATATATGTCATTGGAGCATCTCGGTGAATAAGTAACCTTTTGCAATTACCTGCTCCCAGCAATTCTTACAATATTCTGTACAAAGTAATGCAACATACACATTAAACATTGCTATAAGGCAAGATTTCATAGAAAGTGCACTATTTTATGTACATTTTATAATAGACAATTTGACTGTCTAGACACGGATTTATGACCTGTTACAAAAGAATGGTTAATAGATAACATAAAGCGAGACTAGCCTAAACTAGTAGAATTACATGTTCAACGAGTCCACGGAGCTCGTGTTCATCCTTAATATATTAGTATAAATGTAGTTCTAGTGAACTACTATTAATCGAAGCGGCAAAAGCTTTTTCTAATTTCCTTCACATTTTTCAAATTCAAATTTTTGAAGGAAAATTGGAAAACCCGTCTTTTTTTTCCGTGAATAGCTAATGAGGCCTGACTACCGACTAAGTGATAGGTAATGGGGCAGTCGCTGAAAACATGCATTGGTGATAGATTTTTCACTTGCACATTCATCCATTTGTTCATATATTTTAATTTATATGTCTTTACTGCTAGGAATGCTACTAACTTCGTAACTTTATATTATAGGTTACATAATATTTCTATGTATAACGAAAGATACTTTTGTAATATAAGTTTATTTAGAGAATTGCAATCAAATATAGGATCCACGTTTATTCGAGGCGATACCATTAATTTAGACTAGTACAAGTTTACAAAACAGCTATTTCCGAAATTTATAAACTTTATTTTCTTGACATTTTCAAAGAAATTCATTATAATTAACTTGTGGGCGGTTTTAAGTTATAATTCTATTTCAATTATTCATTTTTAGGGTTCCCTCTGTTCCTCTATGTCGGAAGCTATGTGATGTAGAACTTGAAATTATGACGTAATAATAACCTTAACCCCATATTTTGAACCAGCTAACTTTTTGGAAATATTATGTAAGAATTAATGAGGGGTTAAATAAAGTATATTTTTTAGTATGTATATTTCATTTAAAATTAAATCGGTGGGGATTTTTTCCTTTATGTTTCTGTGTGAGACCTTGCTTCTTGCCAAATTTAATGATTCTAGGTTAACGGTAAGTGCTCGACAGGTTTTTATTTATTCGCGAGTGTCGCAATATGCGGTACAAATGGCCGGAATGAAAATATATTGTCTATAGCAGACACATGCGCATATTTAAAAAAAATATTTTTTTTTTTGATATAGCTACAAATTATCGATTTACGGACTTTTTTACTTGTGTTGTGAGATTTTGTTTATTCCCAAATTTTATAATTTTAGGTCAACTGGACCCTATGGGTTTTGATTTATTTGCTACTGTCAAAATATGCGGCATAAATGGTCGTATTTTTAGGTTTTTTTATTACGTTGACTCAGAAGCTTGATTTTTTTATTACGTTGACTCAAAAGCTTGACTTTTCTTGGAATCTCAAAGGGACCGTAGTCAAAAGTATTTGATATTAATTTCAACTCGATATCTACACGCGTTCCTGAGAAAAAGGTTTTCGACAGATAGACAGACGGACATAGAAGTGATCCTATAACAGTTCCTTTTTTCCTTTTAATGTACGGAACCCTAAAAATACGCCAAAAATAGAGTATCCTCCTTCCACTATTTCCGAAATTACTAAAAAAAAATTATGAAAAAGAGGGTTGATAAAATTTTACTAGAAGACTACAGCAAAAGAGATCTGATAATTTTTTAAATGTGCACCATGTTTTTACGTCTGTGAAAGTTATGGTAGGTAATATATTTACAATGTTGTAAAATTGGTAATTGTAAATAATTTAATAGAAATAATAGGTACACTTCAATTTTTATGTGGCCAAATAGGTACGGAACCCTCGTAGCGCGAGTTCTACTCGTGCTTAATAGTTTTTTTTTCTACGGTTCTTCCTAAGCGTCGTATTTATAAGAGCTTTTTAATAATGTTGGCAGTCATTATGGAATATGAGAATCCAGTATTTTTATGTGGTTTAAAATTTACAATATTCTTTGGGTTTGTCGTTATGACAAATATAAAACAGATACTGGCAAAGATTATCTCCGCCCATATGGTATAGGGTGCATGGGCAATCCCGTCATTTCGCTTTCATCATTTTTTCACGTCGGAACCAAAAGCTTAATTAAATGACTAATTTCATATGAATAGGTACTACAATATTCAAAGTGTAGAAAATAATATAGGAATCATCTTTCATGATCCTACATTATATAACAGAAAAAAATATTTAGGTATATTATAAAAATATTGACAAAATATTTTAATAATATACCTAAATATTTTTTCTGTGTGGGAAAGCAATATTAAAAGAACCAAATCGAGAAATCATGCCTTGCAAGTTTCTATATCTATCAGTACCTTTATGTTATACGAGTATTAACATAGAGGCATAGAAAGGGCTAAACTATGAAATAATGGTCACAATATTACCAAATTATTTACCACTACATACAGGAAACATAGTGGGCGTAATTTACTTTTCAATGTATGTTTGCGATTAAAAATTTAAATTACGGATAAATAGGAAAATTTTTAAAGCAACATCATGTATAATCAAATATACTCGTTATTTAACGTTTCGTTATCGCAAGATCGTCCCTAGGCGGGGTAGGGACCTATTAGGGTCGAAAATATTTTTATTCAGTTTTAAAAGCTTTTAAAATCAACTAAAATATTTTAAAATCTCAATGTGACATTGAATTCAAAAGAAATCAAAATAATATATGCACTGACTTAATCGATGACGCGCTACCGTTTGATAGACAATAACAATATACCTTCATCGTTAACAATTGATGAATTAAATTAAAAAAAATTGACAAGATAGTTTTGAAGGTCTTCCGTAATTCCATAATTATTGTTCATTCACTAAATGATTACTTGAAACGCGAGCTAGGTGATGTAATATAGTTAATTGTACTGGCAGAACCTAGTTTGACTCCTGTAATTTTTGACAAATATATTTTTCTGTGTGCGTTCTAGTGTTATGACGTGGAAAATAAACTCGGTCCGACCGACTACTCATTTTATTAGCTAGTCGATCTAATTGTCGATCCCAGTCGAAATAGTCGATCCTTCCGAGAGCATTTCCCCATGAATAACATCTTTATTATTCCACAAGCCGGTCAACGTTACCTTTCAGCTAGCCAGTTTAGGTTTGGTTGTTGACATTTCTGTTTTTCCTGCTCCACGTCATTGATGTTTGTTTCTATGATTAACGTACATACGTAACTAAATTCTCATCACCAGTTATTAATCACTGCAGAAAATCAAAGTTACCTTATATCGTCAAAAAACTTGATACAGGCTCATAAAGTAAAAAAGCTCATATTGAATATCAATTTAAATCTTTTTTCTTTGATATAACAAGTCCGCTGTCATAAACTATTCTGAATCTTTGACAACCTTTCTAGAGAAAAACTGAATTCATAGTTATTATATATATATATATATATATATATATATATATATATATATATATATAATTATACACACATATATATATATATATATATATATATATATATATATATATATATGTATTTTTGTCTGTGTATGAATGGTATAAACAAAACAATATTAATTCAAACGGTGCAAAAGATGAACCCTGCCCACATGGAGCGTCCAAGTCACGTTCTGCTTCTGTGTTTAGGCATGTTAATGCGGCCGAAGCGGCAGCGGAACGGCGGCGTGGGCCGCATGCGGAGCGCATGCAGAGAGCACCACAGCGCTGAATTAGTATGACGGCGGCCTGCGCTACAGTTCGCGGCGTCCACGCGCGCATGCAAACCGTTCCGCACTTCCGGATAGAAGATCGGCGCGCCGTCGTATTCTCGACACGACCCGAGCTCGTTAAGATGTAGATAAGGAGGCGACCGTGTGGGTCGGGCTCGTATTCGTGAAGTTTGTGCAAAATGCGAAAGTTCAATTCGCTTTCAAACCTCTCTCGGAAAACGTGTTCGTAATGTGTTAGACCGAGGAGCTGCGCTGGTTACCTAATAGACTAGATCGGGACTCGACGGTCGACAGTGTGATCGTCGCGTAATTTAATCGACTTACAATCGAGTTAACTTTAATCAAAGTCTTTCAAGTTACTACATCGCGATGGTTTGCATCAAACGTCAAACAAAATTCGAAACCCAAATTCGCCAACAAATTGTTCTTAGGTTTATAGTCAAGGTGCAATAAATATTTATCGTATCTAAAAAAGAAATTGAAAGAAGCAATTCATTTTTTTATAATAAATTATCTAAACAAGATTACTACCGCCGAAGACTGTCTTTACGTACCTTCTAAAATAATATAATATTCAACTAACATAGCGTTATATTAATTATTCATATATATATATATATATATATATATATATATATATATATATATATATATATATATATATATCTATATATATATATATATATATATATATATACATACACATATTAAGGTATAATAATTTATATTAAGCTATTGTTATTATTATTGTATTAAAATAGAGTGATCCTTTGATTCTTTCATCTATTGTTATGCCTTTCAGTAAGGACATATGGAAAAATAAAATACAATCTTGCATATATTTTAGGAATATTTTGAACTTATAAAAAACGTAGTCATGGGACTATTGGTTTAAAAAAAGAGGAAATATATAAAAAACAGATTCAATGGGTTAAAGTGATGCTCGTGGTATGTTCTACTATTGTGAATACTGTTCAGATATTAATAGAAATATAGCGCTTTAGCGGGTGGGGACACGGAACTCTACTAAAAAATATGATATTAAAGTTTAATATTTCCTGAACGGATACCTTTATCTAAGTTTTCATGATATGCTCCCAATATTTTTGAAAGATCTTATAACGATAGTCAACACAAGGGGGATGCGAAAAAAATTCACCCCTTTTAACATGAAAGGGAGATAACATAACAAACCTATTTTTAGAAGATTTTATTACTTTGTGGGCATTATAATTCTGTACATCCATGCTAAATTCATTAGACTCGTAGCACTGATAGTCTGCGAGTAAAACGGCTGTGATATAGAGACGGACGTTTCTAGTTTAGCTACGGAAAACTCATTAGGAATTATTCAGATTGGAGCTGAAATAAAATTTACATTACGTGTCATTAAAGTAGTATTTTAGACACTATTTCTCAATTTTTGGATAGACTCTACCTGTATGGACTGCGTGCAGATAGAGCATATGCTTTGACCACGGCAAGTGTTTAATATAAACACTACAAGTCTCAAACCTCGCTACATTCGATACACTACCAGTTGGTTTATTTTGCAAGGTAATTTAGTTTTTATTTTGAAGGATAGCGTCTATCTTCCTCCGGTCCTTCCATTTACGTATAATGATATTTTAGTCATTGAAGTATTTGTGTCATTCGTCATCTAAAACACTATTTCAGATGATGTATGCTTAAATAGGTGGGAATTCGTTTCATTTTATTGGTTTTTGCTCCCATTAGATTTGACTAATGATATAGTATATATATATATATATATATATATATATATATATATATATATATATATATATATATATATATATATATATATATATAAGCGAAAGGAGGACACAAAGTTTGTTTCAATGACGTTATGATTATGAATGAGATATGTAAAAAATGGATATCTCAAATGACATGTGGTCATGATAACTTTTATGTGCCTAGTATTTAAGTAGTCGAAAAATATACACTATATTAACCGTAATGTGTACATATTATTGTCTAATAACACGGTGCATACCACATTCATAATGTAAACAAGTTTCATCTTTTGTCGACCTTCAAATATCGTTTAATTTCGGGTTGTGATGGGGGTCTTGAAGGTGTTCACTATACATACGGATTTCTTGCACCGGTTTACAATTACATGTTTATTTTAAGTTGCAAATGTGCACTTACGTTCCTTTAGTTTTGGTAACGATCACCTGTGTTTCTAAAATAAATATCTAAGCAAAATAAATGAATTACGTACTTGATCCAGTGGTAAGCTCGAATGTACCGATTATCTCATTTATCTGCAAACACATATAGCCACACGATTTTTAACAGGATGACCAGTAGCCGTGATTTCTTCTAATGTTTTTTATTATTTGCTGCGTGCAGAGAAAGACGCCTCTTTTTCACAACGATATACAAGTTTCAAAATAAATAAATATACGTTATTAAATATCTTTTTCATATCTAACTATTTCTATGATTTCATAGTGAAAAAAGAACTCATCGTTCTTCACTTCCGTCCGTCCGTCCGCCACACCCTCACCGTTGCTACAAATTTAGATCAACGAATATGAATTTTTTTCAAATAGATGTTTCAGAAGGCGACTTCTATTTAAGTTTAGAAAAATATTTTAAAAAAAATGTTTTTTTGTTTAAGGTGAGGATGAAAACTTTGTTTTGCGCATTCCATCGAGTGTGCTTTAATTGTCTTTTAAAATTAAATTGAGATTTATTGCACTTTTGCGCGATGTTAAACTAATTTTTCAAGTATGGGTGCTAAAGATTTTAAAATTCTAGATACCTACTAACCTTTAAAACTACTAACTTTTAGAACATTCAATCAAAATTAATTCAGCTAACTTGCATCAATGATTTCAAGAGATATTAACAACTACGGAACATTACTTTTATGGTATTACGACACTTGGCCAGTTTTTTGTTGTTATTATAGATGCAATGATGTCAGATTTTATTTAGATCCTACTATATGTAACGAATCAATTATTCATACAAAATAATTCATCTAGGATTTCGTACTGTTAAAGTCCTACTATAATAAATCCTACTGTAATATCACATTTCGATTCTCGTGTTCTTTACGCATTATTTACCATATAATTTGCATACAGTAATCAGGACACTTACTTACGTTTTTTTCTAAGATGTAACAGAAGTTAAAAAAGTTAGAATTTGAAGAGAATGTTTGTTTAAACATTGGCAAGGATAATCTTGGCGCTAAGAACTAACAGAAGCTGATTAGAGCGGAACGTATCAACGCACGAACACGAAGGTAACCTTTTAAGATTTTTGCCGTATAAAATACTACATAGGTTAAGCGACATGTCATTGAGGAATCTCCAGTTTTAGGCCGATCTAAAGCGGTGGCAAAAATTGTAGTCACTCGTTAACTAGATTTAAATTTCTCATATAGATGCTTATTTGAAATAGGAATTTATTATGGCAAATGCACAATAATAGTGACAATTCGAGTGCTGCTCCACTGGGCGAAGCTGCTATCGCTGTTCAGCCCTATGGGCAAAGGGCAATGAGATAAAATGGGGGTCGTACTAGCGAGCAGCATTTCGTTCAGTCTACTTATTTTATGAAAGAATGATGGAAACACGAAAAATCAGCTGCTATTGCTTGTTGATGTGCTACATGAAGCTTTTATAAAAAAAAATATAAAATACTAGTTAACAGGATCGAGTTTATTTCCCCCGTGATTACTTTAGACCATATTTCTCTGGTAGTTCCGTTCAAACTTTGCTTTGATTAAATCAAAGATTGTAGCTCTCATTATTTTGGATCTATAGGTAAGCGCCATATGCTACAATTTTTCTGACTGACAAATGAATTATTCTAAACATACATTCAGCTTGAACCGTGATACCTAAATGAGAAAATAATTATTTCAAATAAGAAACTTTATATTATCTAAATATACTTATTCGCATTATTATAATGTTTTATGTCGTTAGGTTGCATATTTGTCGAATTATTTAATTATAATTTCATAATAATAAGATCTATTTTCAGTGATTTATGTTATCAGTAAATAGAATAGATGATAATTTTTGTGTTTTTAATGTCCTAACTTATGTCAGTAATTTTAGGTTGAAAACTCAAAAATAATTGAGACATTTTAAATTTTTCGTGGTAAAACTTCCACAATGAATAATAATGGAATAACTTCAGTATACATCCATCCGCCTGTCCCAAGCGATTTTCTTGGAAACTATGCAATGTAAAAATTAGAAATTTAGTACAGAGATAACGTGTAATATTCCAATTTTAGACGTAAGATATAAAAAGGTGAATTTTGATTCTGGGAGTTAACTTCAGGGACGAATGGGGATACAGAAAAAATAGTTTCAAGTTGTCGTGTAGGGTTTCATGTAAAATCTTAATAAGGCGTAAATTTAACCATATGTTTGATATCTTTTATATGAATTTCTTTACATATTTTACGGAAAAAAAATGCTTAAAAGCTCCTGAGCCCCATCAGAAGGATTGCTCAGAAAAATCTGAAAAAAATCATGAACGTTAATTAAATTAGAACAACCCAAGTAATGTTTAAAACAATTTATTTTTTTAGTTCCTTAGAACTGCTGAACCATTCATTTTAGAGAAAAATGTTTCGAAAAAAATTTCCTGCACGATGTCCCTTACAAGTTTTTGGATGGATTCGGATGGATTTTTAAATTGGCTCAGTTGAAACGTTCTAAACTCAGCTTAGCGTATATGCGATGTGACAGGGCGTTGGCGCGGTCGGCGGTGTAGGGGTAGCGCAGGAGATGACTCCTTTAAGTACAAAGTCGAAGTATTATTATTTAAGTGGAGAGCTGAGAGCACGGAATTTGCCTACTCTCACCGATTTTTTTGTATTTGTATTGGGCGCAGTAAGTTACAAATACGCAAATTCTATATAAACTGACAAACTTTCAATTTAAGTCTGAATTAAATTTGGCTGGTATATTTTCACACTCGCTTGCTCTCACACTGACAGTTATTGTCCAACTGTTTCGTCAGTGCTAGTAAATAGTACAAATGTTACTTAAAATACAATACTTAAAGGGAATTAAAACGAACATGAACCTTTTAAAGTATGGTATTTAATCAGTGCAATTAAAACCGTAGTAATCACGAACCTATAACGGCTTGTTGACCTAGAAAATTTGCATTGTATTTAGTCTTTTTTATCAAGTCCGAAATTCTTGTTTACTTCAGGTTTGTTGCAGTACATCTTTATAAATCATAAATTAGATTAGTAAAAGTATGAAGCATAAAACTCAAGTGGGACCTGGAATTAAAATATAATCGATTGGTTTCTACCCGCTGTTCTCACCGTCATCGGCGCGCCGCGTAACCCTTCGCTCTTGCCCACGTTCTCATACGCCTCTCAGATTACTAATATCGCTCCGTAACCTGACAACCTGTACCAATATTTTATATACAAAAACGTTTCGGTATAAACAACCTACGCGACAATTAAATTACAGTCAGTTATAAAATGAATACAGTTGAACTCAAATTATGAACGAACATACTGACAGACAGAAATTGCATTTTATACATGTATATATATTAAGCGCATTGAATATGAAGCTAATTTTATTGATAAGCGTTAAACATTTCAATGTATATCCATGGTCATGGAGGAAAATTAAAAAAAAATAAATGTAGAAGTGAATTATAAAGAGGGAAGGTTAATAAGGGCGCGGAGAACGTTTTACATACCCGGAACGAAGGTGATTGAATGGAACGCTAGAAAAAATGATACTCACGATATTACATATTGCGACAAGCGTTCCTTTATTAACATATGTAGCAGAAAATGCATATAGTGATTGTAAGTTTTTTATTTAATTACAAAACGATGTTAATAAAAAAAATTCCAATATAATTCAAAAAAATTTAGCCTAACGCTAATGAACGTAACACGATAAATATAAAAAAAACTATAATCTATTATATCAATTATATTTTTACCTGAATTTAAAAATTTACAGTTTCAAATTTACAAATTTACAGCACCTCAAAATAATTAATTTATATAAATAAGGAATATGTATATATTAATAAATGTTTAATTTTTGGGAAAACGAGCGCGTCACATGCGCACACTCACACGCACACGTGTATATATATATATATATATATATATATATATATATATATATATATATATATATATATATATATATAATTATTAACATACGGCTCTTGAACGTTTTCATTCGGAAGTATTACCGAAAATAGCTAAGAATAAAGGTTCTCTGATCGCAATATAATATAATAGACCACCACCACTTTAAATTGCGGACAAGAGAAGGTTCTTTAAAGAAAAATATTATTCTGTTACTGTTCCGGGAAAACTGAATTTATGAATAACTATGGTCATAGAGAAAGAAGGACCGATTCAGTACGATCATTGACTTGAACATGAAAATATATGTTATATTTTAGGGACATATGCAAATGGACACGATATATTTCTAAGAAAATGGCTCTTGTAATTTGCATTGACCATATCTTAAGAACAGAAGGTGGTAAGCTACTATCATATATCACCTAGTTTCGCAAAGTATTTCGCTGTATATTAATATTGAAAAGACAGTCAAAAGACTTTTGTTTCTGGCAGACAAAAATTAAACTTATTTATTTACTTACTATCGAACTTTAAATTGATTTATAGTAGAGGCATGTATTTTTACACATGTATAATCAACAACATTGACGGCAAGTTATGTATGTATACCTATAATAAAATTGGTAAGTAGGGGGTAACAAATTCACTTTGAACAAAGAAAAATTGTTACCTCTTACAAGCTATATTGTCCTTAAAAGATTCCCAATAATCATTATGTAACATACTGAATATTGTGTGTAACTGAAAACATTACAAAATAACTACTTAGTATGTATAATGATGAATGTCATATTTTGGCATACTATTTATATTCGGTTTCATATCAAGTTGGAATCGAGTTTGTTTTTTATTTTGCACTTCATCTAACTCACAACTAACAGAATTTTGTGAAAGTATGCCGCGTTAAATTTTTTTCCAAAAGTTTTCAAATCTATGTCAATCAGCTAGGCTAATTTAAATGAAAAACATTTTTGAGCAGGATCTTAAATGGTTTTTGGATATAATAGTTTATTTAATATGTAAACTTTCAATGCAATATTTTATGACGCTCTAGATTTTCTATAATAAAAATAACAATAGACTTCTAGTTGTTGTTAGTAAACTCTGGCGATTGGCTATTTTTGTTATGTTACCAGCTATATCATTATGCAGCCACCATCTCGTTGCTTGCATCTTGTCACCGACCCGCGAAATTATGACGCACAGATTTATACCTATTCAAATGGGTACAAACAAACCCATACGCTGATTTTGAAGGAAATAGCAAAGCACTTCATTTAATCAAACAATTGGTGTTTACTTAATTAAATAATGGTTTGGTTCTGTTGATGACTGACTTATTTGCGCTGTACATTTTGCAAAAATTGTTACTAGAAGTGAAATTTTATGACAGGGTACCAATATTTACACTATTCCATTGGAAACAAGCGAGGTTTTATTAAATTTTGTTTTAAAATACTGGTTGGTTAGTATTCAGTGCGGTACACAATCTCAATTGCATAAGAAGTATTTTCTGTACAGATAATACCACGCATCATACTAAAATATGCAGCAGCTGTTGTATAGCCATGAAAATATATTATGATAGTTCCGATCCATCATCCCTGAATATATGCATCACTGAGCATGTGAACAAAACAAATTGATTATCGTCTCAAAGAGAAAAAATTGAAAATATTTTCCACTTTCTCAGGAAACAGAGACCAACGTATGTTAATTTGATAGTTAAAATGGACCGGATTTTAATAAAATTTTAATACATTTAAATTCATGCAACAAGGACGATTGGTATCTAAAATTTTGTTCATTTTCAGAAGCCAGATAAAGAATAAATCTTTCAATGCAGTCATAAAGATTTACTAGACTCGTTCACAAGTATTTTTATAAACATATTTCCTTATGTTGAAAAAATTATTAAAGAAATGCACAACAAAGAAATGAATCAAGCGCCGGATAAATAATCGGTCGGCAACGAGTTCTAGATTTAAAAAATATATTTTTTTAATACAATAGGGAAGTAATAATTAGAAAAAAAATTAATCTAGAAACAAATTTGGACTATCTGTAAAAAGTGTAAAATTCATAAAGTATGTATCTTTGAAAGATATAATTTCATATCTGAAGAATCATTTGTTTTCGGTTGTATCGGCAATTGTATATCTTGTAAAATAATTATAGACCAGTGTTGAAGCCTTCAAAAAAGGTAAAAAGTACAAAAAAATCGTAGTAGAATGAAACCTATTGGAAAATGTTGAGAATATTACAAAAATTAAAGGAAAAATAAATTACAGTCGATTCGAGGTCGGGAAGTGGGAGAGGGTGGGTTTTTAAGGGTTAAAATCGGTTTATCTCGATTTCCGACAAAACTACAAGTCTTATGGAAAAAAGTTACACTGTAAAGTTATAGGTAATAAAAAGATCTACAACTTTTGTATTTACACTTTTTTCTCATAACCTCAAAATTCACATGAAAAACTCAAAAAACCACGTTTTTGGTTTTTTATTTTTATCTTTTACAAAAATATTTTTTTTTTCATGAAATTTGGTGAGAACTTACCTTTGTATATACCAAACACACAAGAATTTTTTGGATTTGAAAAATTAATTTTTTCTCCTTACTTTTAACCCAAAACCGAAAAAGCACCCTAATTTTCAATCGAAAATTCACGCGTCAAAATATTAGCTTTTTTAAAAAGTTGGTGGGATTTTTATTCGTTGGAATCTCTACTTTCTGATAGTATAATAAAAAATATACGTCACTATGGAAAATATTTTCAAAAAATTTTAAAAACGAAAAAAACTCGAATCGAAAAATTATTTTTCTATCATTATGTACAAATTGGAGCTATTTATTAATATTAACGCTGTAATTACTCATTCAACGTATGATTCTAAGTTACATTGATGAACAAACAAATTTTCAATTAAAAGATACTACTATAATTAACAAACAACTAAGTTAATAATGTGTATATTTGATAAAACATCTACAATATTATAAGAAAGTCATAAAATTTTCTTTAAATTAAATGCGTAGATGCTTATTTATTACTATTTGAAGATAATTTATATACCTGAGTGACCTTCAGAAAATTTTAGTCCATGAATAGATATTTCGTAAAGAAGTGGGGAAGGGACTAGGAGGGTCGGACTTATTACTATACCTCTTCTTTCGTAGCAGCTGTAAGAACCGTTAGTATTGCTAGTATACAAGATACAGAGCAGTGAACAACATCATTTATAAACGTATCTACCGAACTTAACCTACAAAATTAAAATCAAATGATAATTTAGTACAAGATTAAAATATAATAATTTTATTTATTTTGCACAAACAAATTTAATTATACTTATGATAAAACTGTGAAGGCATTATTAATTTGATTTTGTCTTTTCAGATTATCAGTATAGATGAATCTGTTTGTATAATCTGCAATAAGGCAGATGATAAGCCAATGTGTGAAATAAAAAAAACAGCTTTGAACCGTTTAGTCATCTCCAGCAAGAAAAGAATCGACAATAAATATAATAAGCATCTACGCATTTAATTTAAAGAAAATTTTATGACTTTCTTATAATATTGTAGATGTTTTATCAAATATACACATTATTAACTTAGTTGTTTGTTAATTATAGTAGTATCTTTTAATTGAAAATTTGTTTGTTCATCAATGTAACTTAGAATCATACGTTGAATGAGTAATTACAGCGTTAATATTAATAAATAGCTCCAATTTGTACATAATGATAGAAAAATAATTTTTCGATTCGAGTTTTTTTCGTTTTTTAAATTTTTTGAAAATATTTTCCATAGTGACGTATATTTTTGATTACACTATCAGAAAGTAGAGATTCCAACGAATAAAAAGCCCACCAACTTTTTTAAAAAAGCTAATATTTTGACGCGTGAATTTTCGATTGAAAATTAGGGTGCTTTTTCGGTTTTGGATTAAAAGTAAGGAGAAAAAAATAATTTTTCAAATCCAAAAAATTCTTGTGTATTTGGTATATACAAAGGTAAGTTCTCACCAAATTTCATGAAAAAAAAATATTTTTGTAAAAGATAAAAATAAAAAACCAAAAACGTGGTTTTTTGAGTTTTTCATGTGAATTTTGAAGTTATGAGAAAAAAGTGTAAATACAAAAGTTGTAGATCTTTTTATTATCTACAACTTTACTGTGTAACTTTTTTCCATTAGACTTGTAGTTTTGCCGGAAATCGAGATAAACCGATTTTAACCCTTAAAAACCCACCCTCTCCCACTTCCCGACCTCGAATCGACTGTAATTTATTTTTCCTTTAATTTTTGTAATATTCTCAACATTTTCCAATAGGTTTCATTCTACTACGATTTTGTTTGGTTTCAAAAATTATCGACCCTGGTCTATTAGTTATTTTTCCCAGTATGTTTTTCCAATTATATTAGAATACAAACGGACGGAGAGAACATAATACGGACGCATGGAGCACTTCTGGACTATTTTAATAGTAAACTTAATTTCATAAAATTCTCTCGTTGGTTCTTACAATTAAAGCTTGATCTATGAACAGACGAGGAACAAAAGAAATTTATTAAAATTATCTCAAACAGAATTAATAAAAAAATTTTCATCTTTCTCGAAACGAGATACCAACTATTATTAACTTTTCACTTAAAATGGGCTGTATTTTGTTAATAAATGTTAAAACACCATGTCACAATACAAAAGTATCACATTTCCATTTTATTGAGAAGTGTAAAAGAAATGTCCTTATTTTCGATGTACATAAATATTTCCAAAATTTAATTTTCCCCAATAATCTGAATATTCAACTGACTAAGACCTAAGAAAAAAATACACATATATTTTTTACGACATATTTTAATAGAGCTGATTCTTCACAAGATTCTGAACATGAAAACGTTTTTGATTAAAAAAGGGAAAACCCAATCATTTCCGAGATAATCTTTCGAGGTTCGGAATTTCAGAAAGTCGATTTTTTACATAAAATCACTTCAGTACATTTATTATTATATCAAATTTTATTATTCCCAGAAAAAAATGAAAAACTGTCGAAAAACTCTTCTTCGAAATGGAAAGTCATTAATAAAATAAACTGACAATTCGCAATCTGTTGACATGACGTAATTTTCATTATAGGTGTGTGGCATGTTACATTATTATGAAGGGGAAAAGCAAAAAAAAAATGGTTTAACATTTTTTTTTCAAACGCATTTTTTTCTTTTTTCTTATACATAATAACGACCAATTCACCCCTTCGAAAATATGTCGTAACAAAAAGTATACTCCGTACAATTATTGCAACGTTGACATTATAACGTTTCAAAACCTTTACGAATATTTATTTCACACATTCTTATTACACATAGGAAAGCACATTTTTTTAACAGTACCTGTCATCTTTGTTTCGTTTGTGATGTCGACCACGGGTACAAGGCCAATTAACGTCGATGCTCTTGTGTCAAAGTACACACAAAATGTACCAACATTGAGCGACCCGTATCGAACTGACCTTTCCCGTTACCCGCTCGTTTACGAAATAAAGTGCGTTTGCATCATTATCCACTTTTTAAAAATGCTAAATCATGCAAACAAATGCAGGCTCACGGTTTTCTAAAAGCTATGATTAAGAGATTATATTCACGAACTAGTTCGGCCACTCGACTTCTCTCGCTTTAGTGCCTAAGCAAGCGCAAAGTTCCAAGTCGATTTTGCGGTCGAATTATTTTTAATTGGTCCTATCTGCATATCCTTTTGTATTTGAATATCTCATTTTTATTATATTTTCGCAATTGACTATCCTACACAAACTGTCGCAGTTATATTCGAGTACACACTTTTATTTTAATGTGCCGATGTGGAAAAATACTAAGGTAACTTCGGGGAAGTTAGCCTGGAGCTTTTTTAGGTGATGAAATAAAATAGATTTTCCTTTCCTCCGTGTTTATTTCAAGAACTATTAATTTTTTTAACAAAATACTTTTTATAAAAAAATTTAAGACCATAAAATTATCTACAAAAAGTTTTTTCCGTACTATTGTTAATTTTTTAATAAAACGTGCTGTAAACTTTCATTCGAGGATATTCACTACTGTCTCTTATTATGGAGCGAATCTTCTCGACAATTATTGATGCAGTTAATTTTTGCTACACTTCTTCTGTATCAATTTGTTTGTTCACTAAGTTTTTAAATTGGCTTCATATAATGTATTAATGAAAAATATTTATCAAAGGTCGCTTTTTAGTTGATATACACAAATTTGTCTTCCATATTTGTCCACCAATTTCATTTTAATTGTTCATTCAGATTGAGTATATACCGTGCAAAATCTGATAATCCTACCAACGTAAATTTGTAGTCATCATAGTTTTCGTTCTATGAATATATCTTTCCCATGGCAAATTCAAGGCGAAGGTCGATTAATCGATCTATGCAACTACCCGCTTCGGAAAAGTAAAAAAGTTTCTTGTGACTTTGGATCCTTGTACCAGGTGATACCTGGCTTCCCTGAAAACGAAATTTTCTAAAATAGTTAGATTTTTACGATCATTGCCAATTCACTACCATTTTCTTTTATAACGGCAATCAAATAATTTTTATGAGTCTATTGAAACTAATAAATGTGCATGGTGCCTCAGAATACAGGTTTTTTTTCTTTCACTTTTTTCATTAGCCTCCTGGATACAAAGAAAATAACATTCTGCAAATATATTATATTTTTTCCACATATATTATATTTTTACATAATTTCTCTCTTCACTAAAGTCTTACAAAATCTGTATTTCACTGAATCACAATAGTTTTATAATCCGATTAAGGTTTATTACAAATAAAATACTTACCATCCATTTTAGAACTACTTCTGTTAGTTTCAAAAAAATGTGTTGATACATAATATATATATATATAATATATCGAATGTGACTACTATGACAACTTCTGAAACACGGCTTAAAATTATTGACATACAAATTCACTGAAAGTGGCAACAACACACTCATGTAATGCATTCAAAAACGCAAATGGAAAACGTCCCTTCTCTACCTGCCGACCATATCCGCGTCCCACGGGAATGAAATCACAAGAACCTACGAAATACACAATTATATATTTATCATTCAGTTCCATATCTGATGCATAGTTTTCTTTGGACTTAATTTACGGTATATCTTCGAAACGAATAGTAGTGCGAGAAAAGAGTAGAACTTTTGTAGAGAATTTTATGGTCTTTAATTATTGTCATAAGTATTTTATTAAAAAATCAACAGAAATGTCGAAAGAACCGCGAAATAAAGAAAAAATAACCCTATCATATCCTCTAAAAAAGCTACAGTGACAACTTCGGGAACTTTTCGGGATGTCATAAGGACAGAAAAATAAAGTTTGCCTCAAAAATTCAGCTTTTATAAAATTTTTTCGACATTAAAAGTTTTTATACATTAGTAAAAAACATCTATAATGACGACTATAAATGTTAATGTTATTTTTCAAAGACTTAACATATTGCCCAGTTTACCTTTCACAGGGTAAAAATATGGTGAATTTCTCAAAAACTTCAAGACCTAGGATAATTGCTATAATTTTCCTGTAATCTTCCAGTCAGATTCTACCAACTATGGGTTTCCATTATTTTTGTTTAAGTTTGGGGAGGGGGGAGGAGAGATTGGTCGGCGACGTTCTTTTTTACACATTATAGTGCATGCAAATGATATATGTTTAAAATTGTTAATGTTTTTGAACTCCTTGTAACTTGCCCCTTCAAACAATACCCTCACGATATATAAAACCAAAAATATTCGCTTGCTAAACTACTTTCCTTAAAGTTATCACGTTAATATCTGAAAGTGTTAGTAGCGCAAAATATGTGGATTGATATGAGAAGTATGCAGGTTGCGGACTATTACCATGCTATTTCAAGTTTTTACGTCAAACGTTTTTGAAAAAAATCGGCTGTTATAGACAGACACACTCGTGAGTGATCTTATAAGGGCTATTAATTTTTCCTTTTGAAGTGCGGAATGCTAAAAATAGAGTCCATGTCTGATTATAAATGTGAAACTATATTCATTAAACGCCACATTGTGATGTAGGAAACCATCAATATTTTTCCAATTTAAAGAACCGTTCATGAAAAAAATTTTAAAAGTCGGATATTTTTGAAAATGTATAATTTAATTAATTTGATAATTTTTAATATTCATATTTTATACAATAAGATATATTTTTGAACGCAAGCATATTTTATAACATCTTTTTAATTATCCGCCATATAATGAAAATATTTTTTTCCTTTTGCTATTTTAATGACATACCGACAGGATCGCTGCGAATATTTATTTATTCTGATGTATTCAGCAAATACAAAATAGTCTTTTAATTTTAAATATTTAAAATATTTCGAGATAATACATAATATTTTAAAGGGTCAGAAAAATACAGCAATATATCTTATTTTAGCCTTTTATAGTTTCGTTCAGACGAATGAGAGAAAAAAATTGCCAGAGAATTGAAATCTGAACGAACGGTAAATATAATCTACAAAGTCTTGATTCAATCTTGACCATCTAAAACAGTGATGATTTATATTTTTTGGGAGGGGGAGGGTGGGGGGTGGCTATTGTCATTTGTCACACTTGTCCACTACTTGCAAGGAAGCTGAAAAAACTGCTATTATGTTATTAGCTTCGAAAATTAAAAATTAAAATTTGAGTACTAGATAGAACAGTGGATTAATGTCTACATCATATTTATCAATATAAACGTATAACAAATTATAATGACCCTGAAGGATATTATGATTTGTTAAATAAGCGATAGGAACAAAGTACGAAATAAAGGGCCGTAATTTAAAAAAAAAACGGAAAGAATAATATTAATTTATTTAGAACCTTTTGTATACATATACAATTGAAAGTCAACTGCTACAAGTTACTCTTGAACACAATATGACATAATCCAGAAATTATATTTTTTAAATTCAGGTAATTATAATATATGTTCTAATTGTTATATATATATATATATATATACATAAACGTATGCTAAAAGAAAAGTTCATCTATATTGGTCGGTCGGTCGATTATACATGTTTGAAGGGCCCCATTAAAAGTCTTGATCTGTGTATATCTTATGTGAGCCATGTATTATGTACTCGAATACAAAACATTGTACTGAACAGATCGAGAGACTGTCGAGCGATAGCTATAGTTTTCCATTCAGTCCAATCCGCGTGCCGAGTCTTCATGATAATGCAAATTTTAGCCCTGAATATGAACGGTCGTTTCGTGCATATCGCTGCAGTCAGCCGAGACTTCGAGAAAGATCCACGACGTTACATAAAACAAATCCTACCACTGTAATTTCGGTTTCACCACGCGTTCATTACAGACTCGTAAAGACGTGCCAAAACTTGCTTACAATTTGATTATTTTACACGAATTAGGTAATCACCAGTTACATGACTCATTATCCGATTCTGTGTAGTGTTATTTACTGCGGAGACGGATGCGGCTACGTGCTGCGCCAAGTTATTATAGATATAAAAAAATTTCAAAATGTTACCGCCGCAGAATACTGAACGGCGCCTCTTTCGTAATAAGCGCTGTGCGTCGTTGCGCTCATGCAACGCACACAATGGCTACCCACAAGTTTGTAAAGGTAATTGTAATTTGATTTAATTATCATTTTGTAACTAAAGCTTATAAGCACTTGACATCAAGATGTAGTCGATCAGTTGCGATATCTAATTTCAAATTTAACCGGTGGGAATTTACCTTTGACGAAGTTTACAACGCTATAAATACTCCTAAGGTTTCTATTTGACTTACAGGGTTTTTTTGTTAAACGGAATGTCTATTGTTTTCAATAATCGTTATTTGTATCCGCGATATATTGTTGAACAAGAAATCAGAATCCTATTATAGTTTGAAGACTGTTAAAAGAAACAATTTCATTCGGGACTTTTGAATAGAGATAAGCATTTATTTAAATATGTTTATTAACGTCTTAAAGTTACTCTTTGATGATAACTTTTAGACTTATTTTTAAGGTACTTGAACAAGGGACCCTTAAGAATTAGTCATGTATATTCGTTTCTACATTTGATAAAGCCTCACATTTTTACTCTGTTAATCCATTTGTGGAATTTTTCAAAAAAGTAGATGCTCCATATAATTATCTCAATTAATATGTAGCAGAATATTAAAAAAAAACGTAATGTACTTTTCTTATATATGTGAAGAGTGAGTAATTTTTTTTGACCATCCTATCGAATGGGTGTGTCGTGGAAGGTTCAATTTACCATTTTCTATTTTTAAGCCGTTTTGAAAATTTTGCAATTGTTATTGAGACTGGTATAACTAACTTGTTTATTTTATTTATGAGTGGGGTTTTAAACTAAAAAGGAAACTTATCTTTGGCTTAGCTTTTAAATAAAAAAAATAAATTATAATGTTCTTAAAATAATTTATCTTAAATGTTAACGTTATAAACCCTGGTTGGTTCAAGTCAGCACAGTTTTTACAATAAAAATGACTGTGCTCTGGGTTTATAGGCACTTCTATACCTAATTTCCCATCTTTTCGTCTGTCGCCTTCTGAACACTTTCTATATGATCTTGGTACTTTGTTTGGCGGTTCGTGGGGTATTTCACTAAGTAAATTATATATGCGCTTACGAAAATCCTTCGGGACCTGTGGATTGACTTTGCGGTTCCTCAAATGCTCATCTATGATAGCCATTCCCATATCACAGATAAACTTTGTTCTATGACTAGATTTTACCGTTTAAATATTATTATTCAGCACGTGTATAGTCATACCATAGATTCCTGCGTGATTGAGCATCGAAAAGAAATAGTAAGTGATCAGCGCCTAGAGTTTCGAGACACGTCATATGTTCTGGCAAGTTTATCAAACACGTCTATTCCGCTTTTAGTTTGGTTGTAGAAGGTAATCATGGAGGGTTTTTACTTGTTTCCGATATCTTCATCTATTTTTTGGTGATGATGTAAAGACATTACGTGCGACGGCTTTGGCACATAAAAAACCAGAGTGATATCTTTTTGGAACCCAAATCGTGTAGAATTCTCGTCTTGTGATACTTTGAAACACGGTGGAATGCAAGTTTCATTAGCCCTCAAAGAAACAAATACTGTAAGCTTGTGTTTCTGCAATAATTTTTCAGGAGTTTCGTAACTAGTGAAAAAATTGTCCATTGCTATATTTCTTGAAAATCCAGAAACGCAGTTCACGATATGATCGACGAGGTCAAAGGGCTTGGTGCAGACCACAAAAGGACTATTATCTAGTTGTTTACTACAGTAAAACTCTAAATTTATGGTGTAAAATGTTTTAGAGTCAACCAACGCGTAAATTTTTATTCCATATTTAGCAGATTTTTACAGAATATATTGCCGATGGAATATATTGGTTTTGATGTAATATACGGAAAATTGCATTTACTCGTATGTTTCGGATTGGTGCCAAACGGTCAGTCTTTATTCTTTCTTCCCTGGTTGTATGGTCATCAAATCTTGTATACTGAGCAAAAATGAGAACCGGTTTTTTGACATTGTGCAGCGAAATATTTCAATTTCTGTACCTGCGAAGGTTCATAAATCATTGAGGTTTCGTCTTCCAGAACGGAACAATCCAGCTAAAAATAAAAGTCCGGAAACGACTTTCATTTCAGAATTGTTTGTTTCGGCATACAGTAAATTTCTGTGTTTACCATGAGATGTGTGTGGTCTAGATAAACATATCTTTGAATTTTTCTTATTATGCTATTTTATTTTTCGGGTAGAAAAGGCTCCATGTCTTCAAAAAGAGCGCATAATATTACATTGCTATTCACACGACGAGCCATTTCAAGGCCTAGGTATCTGTTGATAAAGGTAACAATGATAAAATAGTCAAAAGAAAAGAATATTTATGTAGAAATAATACATTTTTTTTTAAATAATACTACTTATGTTTTGGAAGACGTCCCGAACCACGTGGAGTATGTGATACCCGAACACATTTTACGGACATCCTTCTCCGGCACCGGCGATGCGAGTACCGAATTGTTGTTGCTAGGTAGTGTGGTAGCGTCGCAACACTCGTTACTTATAGTGTAAGTGCAACCGCGCGAATATTTAAATAGTTATAGTGATTTTTGTTTAGCTGAGGTATATCAAATCCCACGTCATACACCGAAGGTTAAATTAGAACTTTCAATTAAAACTAATTTGCATCAATAATTTCAAGACATTCAAGACAACCAGATTAAAACCCCACATGGAACCGCATCATATTGCGTACTGGGTTAATGTGCCTCCCGGTAAATGCGTGCCGGGTAAATGAGCCTCCAGGTAAATGCGTGCCGGGTAAATGAGCCTCCGGGTAAATGCGTGTCGGGTAAATGTGCCTCCTATAATACCTAATGAATTAATATACCTCCTCAAATTTTAATGCTGCTTTTAGTACAGCGTGTTATAACTATTTTAAAAACTGTTTCTTCCACCTTCTGCTCGTTATCTATATTATAAGATATGAAAAACCTGTTAAACGAGAATGATACTCGCACTACAAGAGTTTCGTGTGCATTTAGATATTTATAAAAATTTAATGGTACATAGTATTCCTATTAAACTATTTACATAATTTTAATTTTTTAGAACGAAAATACATTTCCTACTATATCTTTTGCAGACGCATATTTAAATAAATTTTTTTTTTATGTGATATAACTACAAATTAACGATTTTCGGATTGTTTATTTACTGGTGTTGTGAGATTTTGCTTCTTACCAAATTTCATGATTTTAGATCAACTAAGTACCCTGTAGGTTCTAATTTATTGGCGAGTATCAAAATATGTGACGCGTCCTTCGCGCGTTCCTGAGAAAATTAATAATTTAATTTTTAGAACGAAAATATATTGCCTACTATAACTTTCACAGGCGCATTTTTAAAAAAAATTATGTGATATAACTACAAATTAATGATTTTCGGATTTTTTCCATTACTTGTGTTGTGAGACCTTCCTTCTTGCCAATATTTATGAATAGATGTCAACGTGAAGTATCCTATAGGTTTTGATTTATTTATGTCAAAATATGCGGCATAAAGGTGCGTATTTTCAGTTTTTTTATCGCGTTAGCTCAGAAGCTTAATTTTTTTACAACTCCAAAGGGTCGTAAATCTAAGTATTTTAAATTAATTTTAACTTGATACCTTCATGCGTTACTGAGAAAAAGGATCTTGACTTGCAGACAGAACGACAGATGGACAACGAAGTGATCCTATAAACGATCCTTTTTTTCCTTCTGAGTTATGAAACCCAAAAAATAAGTCGTATATAATAAAAATAAAGATTTTTAAAGATGACAAGTAATAGGAGGCAACATGTTTTGCGCACAACATAAATGAGGCGAATCAGTTTTCAATTTTCTCCTTTAATTATTCAGTTTACTTCTCCGGAATAAGATGAACTAAGTTATTCACACTTCAGTAATTGAGTCCGGTGCGTGCAACGAGATATGTATATTGCGACGGTGACCACCATTGAACACTGTTACTTAATAAAATGGATTAGATAATGAGTAGACGAAACAAGTTTTAATTCAGATTACATAGCGATGCACGCATTTGTCACCTATTACCCGCAAGCTAAGCCCACGACTTAGTTCACGTGAACTATACGACTTGGGTTTGGTGATTAATAACTTTCAAATAAACTCCATCCTTTACTGAGCTCCGTAGTATTGATCACAACGTCTACGCTATCCAACAAATATCAACCTCCCAACCAGGTGCCAAAGCTGTTATTCCTATAAATGTATGCGTAAATTTAGTAAATAATTCTAATGAATTCCATAATCCAATGTCAACGAAAGCCAAAATCAATCATAATCATTGGTAAATCCGCAAATACCGTAAAATTAGTATTATGGTATAATTGTAGAAGAATTATTCACCCAAGTGCAAAAGTTAATAAGAACCAGCAACATTCTGCCTTGCTCACATTAACTTAAACTAAACGATATGATAGTTTTTAAAAGACTTACAGCGTCATCTAATTATGAAAGGAAAAGATAAAACGTTATTAATTTAAAAATACGTATTAAAGGTTTCAGTCCTACTTTCTAATATACATCGACATTAAGTAATACATTGAAAGTTCAATAAATTATTTAATGTCGATGTACATATAAAAATGAAACTAAAATCATTGATAATAAAATTGAAATAATGTATTGAAATGTGTACAAGTATATTAAATACTTATAAAAATACGAAAATTATATAAACTTAAAAATAAAACTTAAGTAAATATTATAAAATATCTTAGAGTATATAAACAAACCGTGGATGCTAGGTTATTATTATTAAAAGATATTTAGTTGTTCATAAAACAATTAACAAAGTAAAATGAAAATCTATTGAATCCCGATTGACATCAGTCGGTACACAGACGCGTTGAGAGAAATGGAGAAATTATTAGTCACTGCGAGTAGAACCGTATTGTGTGATTAGGTCATTTAAAAAGACATCATTATTTCTGTTTTAATTTCCTCGACAGTTAGATTGAAATTAAAAGTATCTTATAAACACAAGTATGTTCTTTGAAAGACATAATTATGTTTATGTTTTATTACATATTTTTAAATTAGATATTTTTAAAATTTATATCGCTAGACACATAGTTCGAGATACTACCCTTATTCATAGAAAAAAAACCTTTGAGTAGTCCAAATTTATCGAAAATATATTTTTCACATTTTTTACAAAATTTCGTTTCACTCGCATTCAATACGCGTCAGTTTGTCCATCTGTTTCTCTGATCATCAGTATACAAATGTGCAAAGTTCTTTGATAAGTTTCTCCGCATCGGCGGTTTTCTCAAAATGGTAGAAATATATTGTACGAAATGTTAACGAAATGTGAATTATCACTGCACTAAATGGAAAAACACCAGCGGCGAAAGTAAGTAAAAGAGCGGTCAGTCACTCGTGTCCTGCCCACGAGTTTGGAATGTTAAACGGCGGAAGAAGGCTAGTGCCTCTCACAGATACGTCGCACCTTCAGAGATCGACCATTTACCACACATTGAAGTGAAAGAAGTACTGTTTTATAAAAAACAACACAAAAATTAAGATGTTTGTTATGGTGGTAAGTTTTACTTAATTACAATACTACTAATCGAATCAATTTTGGAAACAAATGTGAAATAAATATGCTTATGAATCTGCTCAAGTTTGGCACTTAGATTGCTAAAGTGAGAAAAAAAGAATTGAGATCGGTGTAAATTATGCAATCTACGTTTTGAAACTTTATCTCTTAGAAGCTAAGTGCGTTGGGGTTGTAAAATAATTGAAATTCGGCTGTTTTTTAAATTCTCTTCTAAAACACAAATGGCGTTGTGAATTCGCCTGTGCGTTGACATATTGTAGAAGTGTTATTGATGCCATTTATAAAAATGGCACACAATACAACAACTTGTTCAAATTGTTGAATTATTTTATGAAAATCGACGTTCAGTAAAAAATGTTTATAGAAAATTATGTGATATTGATGGTCGACATAAGCGTCCATCTGAAAGCACTAATAAACGCATTGTTGAAAATTTTCAACAAACTGGTTCAGAAGAATATAAGTGAGTACAAAAATGTAGTCGCAGTGGTCATCAGAATATATTGATTTGGTTATTGAAAATCTTGCTGAAGATCCTCAAATGTCCATTAGTCAAAGTTCACAACAACTTGGATTCGGTGAATCAACAACATGGCGTATTTGACGAAAGGATTTAGCTCTAAATATATATACGGTTCAAACAACATAGGAACTAAAGCCGTTGGATCATTCAAAACGCAGTGAATTTGTCAATTGAATTACACAACAAACAGATGATTTTTCCCAAGAAAATCATCTTTTCTGATAAAGCATATTTCGAAATTGGTGGTTATGTTAATAAACCAAATTGTCATATTTGGGTGAGGAAAATCCAAGAGTGATTCATGAAAGCCTTTACATCCTCAACGAGTCACTGTGTGGTGGGCATTATGACCTGGTGGTGTAATTGGATCATATTTCTTTCAAAACGCAACTGATAATGCTGTAACAGTGAATGGTGTTCGATATCTTGAGATGTTAACTAACTAAATAAAATTGATCTAGAGGAAATATGATTTCAATAGGACGATGCGACACTTCATTTTGTTAATGAAACAATTGCTTTATTGAGAAAAAAATTTCCTGGAAGAATTATTTCAAGAAATGGTGATGTTACTTGAACACCAACATCGTGTGATCTATCAACGGACTATTTTCTTTGGGTTTATGTGAAAACCCAGGTTTATAAAAATAATCCACAATCGATTCCAGAACTAAAGGATGAAATTATTCATGTCATTGGTGAGATATTATTTTTCGTGTATAAATGGCATAACTGACACTTCAATTATCAAAAAAAACTTTTTTTTTGTAAATTGTGTGTTTTATTGAATGTTTAAAAAATCTGTCTAATTTTAAAGGTCCTTGACAATAGGTTTATTCGATTTTCGTTATTTCAAAACTTTGAACGGCGAACTCTGAGCAACATGAATTGTGTCCGTCATTAAGAAAAACCCAACCAAGTTTTCCAATAAAAACTTGGTTGGATTTTTCTTTTTCTTTTGCACGCATTAATTAGGGTTACATTGTTATTTGTATCTCACGAAGTAAGTTTACAAGAAAATTGTGATCAAATCTAGAATTTTATCGATGAAAACGTTTAGACAGTTTCTGTGTCTTTTATCGTATGGATTTATTTAAAAAATGGGTTTAAATTGTTTTTTTACACATTGTAAAAAGACAGTTTTATTATTTTGCTAGTACATTTTGTCGCTTTTTTTAATTCGATAGTTCTTGTGCTGTAGTCCACTTTTTTTACCATTGCAGTGTGATTGTATGCAGCGTATACATTACCCGGTAAGAGTAAATACCCACACAAACAGAGATATTAGCAGACAAAATTCTAAAAACTTTTGTGTCGCTTTATCTGTACTATGGATGGCACTTAGGATTTCGTATTACAAAAAAATAAACAGTATTGTCTATCGTTGTAATAATATATAACAAAAAGTAGATAAAATAAAAAAATAAGAAAACTTTCTGCGCCTTAAACTGTATATTCGTTTTTTGTACTAATTGCGTCATTTGAAGATAATAGAGGACGAAGAAGTTCAACACTGATATTACAGTCATTTAACTTAATTCTGTTTACTATAAACTATTAGTGTTTTGGAGATGTAAAGATGGTAGTATTATTTGAATTATTTTAATAATGACTTACAACGTTTATCTGCATTTATATTTTAGAAAAAGGAGCTAATAAATTTCAAAACACGCACATAAATCGAACTTTATAGTAATGGAGTCGTTGAAAATACTATCAAAATTAGTTATTACAATAAGTTGAACTGAATTTATCTCTTGATAATTGCCATATGGGTATTTCTAATCAAATTCCAAAATTTAAGTCCGCAGATATTAGTGTTGTCACATGCATTAATGATCGATATAATATTTTTATTTAAATGCAAGATGCATAGAAAAAAAAAGTTATTGACAATTTAATGTCATAAAGAATATCATCACACGTTGCCTCCCAGACCGAGTTAACTGAAAGAAAACCTGCCTTTCTCAAATAAAGTAATGTTCTTATTAATTAAATATTGCTAAAATATTCGAAAGATAATGTTTATTGTATATCAGTACTTTTTTTACGCTGCGACAAATACATAAACCATTCCCTATATATTATTAAAAGTGAGTGGATGACGATTTTGTGAGGGAATGATTTATGCAGTATCATAATAACTACCTATATAAAAAATTGTGTTTTGGACTTCGTTACTATTTTGCTTCAACTTGTATATGTGTTACGGAATTTTAATTTTAAACACGTATTTCGAGCGATAAAAAATGGCACGACGAAAGAAGTTGAGCGACGAAGAAAAGAAATTACAAAAGAAAATTAATACCGATTCTTGCGAAAAACTACTGGTTTAACTTACGGGAAAAGGAAAGGTTAAAGTATTAAAAAAAAAAAGAAGGGCCAGGTAAAATCAATCAACGCTGTGATAAAATAATAGTGAAACGTACAGAATCAAAGAAGGCATAGTACGCCAAAATTTTCAGAAAATATTTTTTGAAACACTTCCACAAAGTCCTACACCATCTTTGCGGCAAATTTCAGTCTTTAGCTGCTCGTGATAGACGTCAAATGCGAAAACAGCGAGCTATTTTATATGCAAAAAATGCAAATTTGGAAAAAAGTGATGAATACAGGGAAAATAAGCGAAAAGTAGAAGAAAAAATATTTAAGACTGAAAGCTAAAAATGCTGAACCAGAATCTCCAACAACTAAAGTATCTTTACTTCACAGGAATGTAAAATTTTCTAATAATGTTAAGAAAAAAATTACTTTTTGCAAAAGTAATTTCAAGAGACCTAAAGACTAGTTATGATGACCTTGGGAACAAACATAAAGAAAAAGAACAACATCACAAGATTTTGAAGCTAAAATCACTGCAGAAATTTAAGTTCCTGTATACATCGAAACCTTTTTATAAGAATGACTCTTTCACAAAACAAAAACCTCGAAAAATAAACACCAAACTGCTGAAAGTTAGGGACGACGTTATTAACTTTTTGAAAAAGGATGAAAACACGTGAATGTGCCCAGGGAAGGAGTATCTTAAATCCAATGAAAGTCAGACACAACAAAAGCGTGTACTTTGTGACACACTTCATAACTTATATCAATAGTTTTTAGGTACAGTTAATTACAAAATAAGTCTTGCAACCTTTTGCAGATTTAGACCTTTTTGGAGTACCTGGCAAAATGTGAGAGAGAAATACTTGCAAATGTGTACAGCACGCTAACATTGAATTTGATAATAAATTGCATGAATTCGGAGCATTGAAATTTGGCAGCTTGACAGCAGTTTTACCTGTGATGTGCAATCCACAAAATGCTTATTCCGAAGATGTTCAATGTGCAAGGAACGATCTTTAGAATACTACTGACCCAATGCTAATAAGTTGGTGTCCTATCGATAATGGATTTACGAAGTCAGTTCGTTTGAAAAAAACGGAAAACAAATTTTTTTTTGTAAACCCATGAAGAAAGAGTACAACTTCTTCAAAATTTAAAAACGGC
This sequence comes from Druceiella hillmani, assembly GCA_039881145.1. Classification (NCBI taxonomy): domain Eukaryota; kingdom Metazoa; phylum Arthropoda; class Insecta; order Lepidoptera; family Hepialidae; genus Druceiella; species Druceiella hillmani. The sequence goes on along the minus strand of JAYKKI010000038.1, from coordinate 10,611,698 downwards.
ATTACCACTTTTTTTCCAATATGTTGGGATAGCACATCAATACAGGCTATTCAACATATCAAAAACATTTTAACTATAAATGATGCTCTGATTCATGTAGATTATAGTTAAAATTATTGCTGCAAGCATAATGAAGAAATACAAGCTCTTCACTTTGCTGGAACAAGACAGCAAATAACGATGCACGGAAGAGCACTATACTTGCACAATGACACTGCAATCAAACCTGTATCTATTTGTAGTCTATCTAGTAACAACAGACATGACACGTCGGCTGCTTGGCATACTTGAAACCCATATTTGACTGGATTAAAACTCAAAAATTACCTATAACCAGATTACATATCTTGAGTGACGGCCTATTCATCAGTATAAAAATAAATTTATGTTTAAAATGGTGTGTCGTCATCTAAAAATTCTTTATCGAGAAATTACTTACTTCTTATGGTATTATTCTGAAACAGGGCATGGTAAGGGAGCACCTTTCCTGGTGTCGGTGGAACCCTGAAAATAACGGTTGATAAAGTCGTAGCCAAGGCAAACGACATCATAGATATGAATTCGGTAAAATCAATCCTTCAGACCAAATGTCCCTCTATTTTCTCGTTTGAAGCAACTACAACAGTCTACGACTATTCCTACATTTCGGGGTACTCAAAAAATACTCCAGTTCGTATGTTTCAACACTTTATAGTGCCGTAGACTTTCGTTTCATAGATTGCATAGAACATTGTACTCACCATCATTTGGGATATTTTTAAAAATTCCAGGACCATCGTAGTACCAAAATATAGAACCAACCCTCTCAAAAATTAATAAAATTTAATCACAAGCAACACAGCTAATAATATTAATAACCGATCATATTAACCTTCTTCTTCGCGGACTCAAGATCACACTGCAATGTCCAAAGCAATTGTTACATTTGTTTTGGATAATGCTGGATCTCCTGCTGTCTCTGACAGCCATCAAATTGCAACCATTGGAGATCGTGTCCTGATTAAATGGGACAATAAAAAGTACCCCAGAGAAGTTTCTTCTACTTTTGAAGAAAGTTTAATGCTTATATATGATATGAGATGGCTAGCTAGCTATTGACGATGATCAATTTTGTCGTTGGGAAAATGTGATACAGAGAATAAAGATAGCAAAGTTAGTTAAAAGGGGGTGCTACATTATTACAGAGTTAGATAACTGAAAATTGAGACTGTTTAAACATTTGATTTAATGACCAAAGTCTACATGTGACTGTAAAAGATTAATGTATAATACATTAATATGGCTTATAATTAACAAAGAATAATTAATTAATCCATATAAAAATGGCTTAAGTTTTTATCTATGTTAAAATTTAAGAGTTTAATAATTAGATATTAATAATGTTAAATCTAAGAAGATATATCCTAAGTTTATTTTTCTGATTTATAGAAATATAGATATATCCGAAGTTATGTTTTTCCGTGAATATATTTCCACCATACTTCATGCGAATATAATTTTACTAATTTCATCCTTTTTTAAAGGTCCTACATAACTTAACGTAAAAACATGAAATATATACAAAATGAGACCATCGTCAAGTGCATTCTGCTTAAATTCTAACAAAACATAATTTATGTCTAATTTATTAATACGGCTTATAAGTATTCATTTAGAATTAATTATAATGAAAGTTTATATAATTTCATACATAATTGTTTTTTTACTATAATAATATTTAGAAATCATTCTCCCACTCTGCCAATAATTCCCTCACTTCGTACTTTTTTTAAACCCATTTTTTTATAAAGTTGTGAACAAAAATATGTGAAACCATTACTCTCAAATAGATCGCACATAGTTAAACTTTGGACTTCTGCTCTAAAAATGATTTTCTTAACACAAAAAATTTAGATGTAATCCAAACTGATGATTAAAAATACCCATATACATAAAATAAAAACGACTAACTTGAGTAAACATGCAGATGAGAAACCAGTAGCCTCTTTGCCTAATAAATAATATCGAAAATACGGCGTGGTATAAGCATGTGAAATGTAGCCGAGTACACGGATGCGACCGCCGCGCCGCGTAAAAAAAACCTATATCCTTCAGACAAACACACAACCGGCGGTCGCACGTATACCGCAACAATATCATAATTAGGTAATAAAGATACACACACGATAAGGTTTCATTTCATTATACGTTCGGACTGTATCCGGTGCGATTCCATCCTGAGCTTACCCGTATGGCAATGGGAGGCTCTAAGCACATTAACTTTTAATTTGTGCTCGTATTGTAATTTTACCCGTTTTGCCTTTATTAGGTGTGGTTACGAATTATTACTTCGATGTGCCATTATATACAGGATTCATTAATACTTGTTAATATTTTATATATTCCCATGGTTTTTGCTACCGGATAAATCACAAGTAAAGTTATTTAATAGCCTTGTTTATTTTTTTCGGGGATGGCGTACGAAGCTCTGATGGCCATTAAACGCAATACTATATTAAGTACAATATCGATCAAATATGACATATGACCGAGAGTAATAAATATAGACAATATATATATATATATATATATATATATATATATATATATATATATATATATATATATATATATATATATACGGTGTTCATATACCTCTTCATTATATAATTAGCGTATGAACAAAATATAGTACCATTATTATATTAGGTCCCCTTTATTGTACAGTTATTACTGTGTCTCCATCGTTGACTTCTAACAGAATACGTGTTTTGTATAACAAAATATAAAGTTGGGCTAAATGTGACATAAATTCTGTTTTGTTAGAATTTAAGCAGAATGCACTTGACGATGGTCTCATTTTGTATATATTTCATGTTTTGACGTTAAGTTATGTAGGACCTTCAAAAAAGGATGAAATCAATAAAATTATAGTCGCATGTTATAGTCGCATGAAGTATGGTGGAAATATATTCGTAGTGTCACTAAATATGATTTACAGAGCTAAAGGGAGCGCAGTAGTAAATAGACGTGGCAAGGGCGGAAATTTCATTAGTTACATTATGCATTTTCCTATAATGTTGTTCCTAAAATTATAGAATATATATTAGTGAATTAATCTCTTCAATTCTTTAATTATTATAATAGTGAAATTCATTAGTTTCTTTATTTTGTACAATTTTCTAGATTTCCATCATAATTTATTAGATTAATGAACTTGCGAGCAAATGTTATATGACGTTCATTCCTACCGCCTTTATATATTAACCAGTTTCCGACTTGATTTATGGGAATTCAGTTAACATTTTGAATCTGTCGTTTTTAACTTATTGAAAATTATGGAACTGTTAACTACTCCATTTTATTTCATAAGATTTTTTTGTATTTTGATTAATGATATGTTACTTAGATAACTAAAAATAAGAAAAAAATTAAATTCACAAATAAAATCTAACTAAACAAACATATGTTTATTTTGAAATATATTTAAGTCCTCAAAGTATGTCTGACAATAAATTGAACATTGAGAGTACATAATAATTCATAGCAATAAAAAAATGAAATCGTAATTAAAGAAAAAAGTTAAATAAAATTATGTTAAATGACAATTAGAACAAAATAGTATTTAACAAAATTTAAATCTGTAAACAAGTGAGAAATTTGTTATTGTAGAACATTATTTTGCTAAGAAAAGCACTCAGAACGTCGTTTTAGACCTCGTAAGTTTTGCAAATTTGCTCGCAATAATTGCACGTTTTGTAATTTGGTGGAGAGTCTAATATTACATGTGCGAATGTCAGAATTGAGCGATGTCTTAAATATATTCTCGCACATATATATTATTAAAAAGGAAAATGCTTAATGTTTGTGTAGCGAAATAGTTTGCATAATTATGAAATAACAGACCGAATACAGCCAGCAGAATTAGTTTTTGTTATTTTTGTGATTCGTGATTAGCGGGTAGAGCGCTATTCCAAACGATTACACCCTTCAACGTGAGACTATGAAAGGACTTGTGTTACATCATTTCGACTCGTTTAGATCACAGAATTGGTCTATCTTCTTTATTAAAAATACTAGATGTCTGTACCACGACCATGAATGACTTTTGTTTTAATCGTTTTTTGTATTTACTTATCGGTTAATTTATGAATGGCATTACCAACGATTTCATTTTTTATTTTATGTGCCTTAGTCCAGTATCGAACTATACAGCCCGATCTTGTAACATAAAAAAGGTTATAACAAATAATATATAATAATTAACTATACACATCCTGTAACTTATTTTCAAATTTCATTATAGTGTAAAATATCTTCAGCATTATTCTGATGTAGCAACAACGGTTTAGTTTGATTAATACAAAAATATTTAAATGGTCCGATTGTGCAGCGGCAAACGCATCATAACAGGAAATATGTTCTGTACGTCTGTCTAGTCACCCTTGTATGTTATTTAGACCTATATGCAAGAAATTTGCCTGCCGCTGCAGACGCCAGCTATAGAGGTCTCGGTTAATGTGCAGTATTTTAAGAAATTATTTTTAATAGACCTCTTCTTAGATGCCAAGCGGAAGTAAGCTTTCCCTTCACGCATCCCATCAATTGGGATGCTTAATGTAGTACTGAGTAGGTCTTTTAAAATGGTATGAAGGTATTTATTATCCATTTTTCATTTTAAGTTCCGAAATATTAAGCTTCAAAATGTCGTGCAATGTGTTTGTTACTACATCAAAATGTGTTTATTACCACATACATTTCCCCGAAAATTTCCAATAAAAATATTTCGGTTAACTTGCATCAAAGACTTTAAGAGATGTTGACAACTACGGAGCCCTACTTTGTACATGTCCCAACACGCGATTGCCGGTTTTATTGTAACATTAACATCGTTAGGGACGATTAATGAATTAGCCGAGTTGAATGGTGATAATTAATTTCACGGAGGTAAATTAGCATGTTAATTTTATGTGATTTAAAACCAATTATGCAGTGGGAAAGAGTTAGTTATTTTTTTTCCATCATTGTGGCTTACAATGGCGTCGGTGAAGGCAGTAACGGCATCATCTCTTTATTGAGAATGTCAGCAATGTTTGTTAATGTATATTACAAATGAAATAAACGTGGACAAAAAATATGGAACTCCAATATTGCAGCATTTATGAAATTTGACTACTCAACTTTTGAATTTTTCATTTTATTCCATGGTTTTAACCATTCAGAAAATATTTTAGAGAACCTTTTAGATTTAAAAATGTCACAATAGTAATGTTGTTTGTCAAGAAAACATAATAATTAATTTACAAACAAAATCCACATGAATATTTCTTCATTCTTAGAGTTCCATAGCCAAACAAGGAACCTTCATAGTTTCGCTATATCCGTGTTCGTCTGTATGTCACAACTCACAGACTATTAGTGTTATAAACCTGAAATTTGGCACAATTGTAAATATACATAACGTCTACAAAGATAAAAAATAAAACCTTCAAAGAAAGTTTCTTATCCTATCTTCTCTGCGTTTAAATTGAGGACGATTTTTTTTAAATACCCCATTGTGTAGGGTATCGTTGAATAGATCTATCAAAAATATTGGTGATACGAAATGAACTTTTTCAATACAAGGATCTGTTTACAAAATATAATGCTTAAATTTTGTCTATGGTCAAAGTGGTAATTTTTGTTATAGTTACATATCCCCACTCTCTACTAGCAGCTATCATTGAATATTCACAGTCATAGCATATATAATTAAAATAAAAGGACAATTATCACAATTAAAAAGGCTCTGTTAGTATATGAGCAATAGTCGACCAACCTATGGCATATTATTAAGTGCTATGAAAGTTCATAGGAACTCAATACAAATTACTTAAATCAACTGCAAGAATAATTTTGTATTTCAAAATATATATTTATTTTATTTGTGAAAGACTTCCTAGACAATATATTTATATATTTACATGGTGACAAATAATATTATTTAAATATGTACTATGTTTTAAGCCTATGTAAGTCAAACATACAGTAGGCGACATATTTACTTTGTGAAAATTATCATGTGTAAATAGTTTAATAAAAATATTATGAATCCTTAAATATTCATAAGCGCTTAAATGTGTATGGAACCCTTGTAGTGCGAGTTCTAGTCGTACTTGACAGTTTTTATTTAATGAAGTAAACGTAAGATTCTATAAATAATTTCTAGGTGTTGCTTTCACAAATTGTAAACCGTATAATGTAAGAAATATATTTTAGTTTAAGAAGTTCTAATTATGTATTAGAATATGAATAATTATGTATTGGATCTCATCTCGAATATAACATAAAGTGTGAATAATGGAAATAAAACTATAGTTGTTTAATTAATTTCTTAACCAGTTTTGACCAGACAATTAGTTTTAATATTTTAGAATAATTATACAAGATATTTGTAGGCGTTCCTTACAGGTCCATAATAATAACAAGAACACTATTAAAATAATCGAAAATGTGATATTTATAGGATATGGTACCTTTTATTGTACAAGATAACTTGTTTTTTTTCTGCAAATGCTGGATGAATTAAATCAGTCTTATATATTTGTTACATATCGTAGGAACATGAATAAAATAATTGAAAATTTCGACAACTTATTAATTTCAATTACCTTGAGTAACTGTTAATTTTATTGCTCTTTAGTATCACTTATTAATAAAATATATCTCCACGTCGCAGGCTAATTGCGGACAGCCGAAAAAAGTTTTTGAAGGCGCGCTACCCGCTGTCTTCAATTTCATATCTTATCTGCGTACAGTCGATATCGATTAATCAAGGCGAATACGTGTATATTTGGTTCGCGATAAAAGGCCTTCCGCATTTTGCTACCGAATCGGCCGGCTGTGCGGCGGGCGCACGACCTTGCCATCCTGATCGCGAGATAACCGCGCCGCCACCGTCCAGGAACCGGCCACACGTCGCGAAACACTGACGACGGCTCGCTGCAAATGATAATTAAAAAAAATAATACGTCCTTACAAATGTTGACAATCTACTAACAAAGCGTCGTGTTATTCAAACATTCCGAGAGCATTTTTTAATTATATACAGCCTGTTTCATGTGACGTGATTAAAATTAATACCAAAAATTATACTGTGTTTAAAACACCTTATTCATTTTACTCGTCTAATAGAAAAATGTTGCAATTCCGAAATTTAACTTCAACATTTTTTTTGTAAACCTCGATTAAAATTATATAGTCTTATAAATATATGAGAGAGTCATAAATATCTTATATTTATATGATAAATTTTCCATATTTTAAGACTGTTATAAAATACTAAATGATGCTAATTTTCTATATAGAAGAATAAATATAGAACTTAAGCATAGTGTAGAATTAGGCCCGTTACAGGACATTTTCCAATTTGCGTTCACTAGGTAGACTCGCACTTTATCAAGCAGTGCCACATAATTATTTTTTAGTTGATGTGAATTAGTTGGCGACTGTTTCAATGTGCAATCACAGTCTGGCTCATTTAAAAAAAATAATCTCGATTATGCTTGCAACACGTTTCCAACGTTCAGTTGGAAACGTGTTGCAAGGCGTAACATGGCGTTGGTCGAAGCCTTGAGATGTATTTTTTGTCTTATAACAATATTACTTTAAATTCTCCATTTCCTAAAAATATGAAATATATAAATATTTATTCTGCTGCCTAAAACCAGTAGTACAAAAACGAATCGAAATTGTATTGTCGATCACATTCGATGTAAATTTGCCGTCTCCTGAAATGCATATTTATAAGGTGTGGTGGTGGATGGTTTCTTTTCGATTTAACCAGTACCACGAGGCGTCAAATAAATAATGTTGACTACAGGCAGTCTTGTAATCACGCATATAATCAAATCCTTTTTCTACCGACATTGAAGACGAAAAGAATGGTACGCATTATCTGTAAAGTGGATTTAAATTGAACATTTCTAAAATTATAATTTAGTGGTTCAATGTGGTAACACTAAGAATTAAATTTGAGTTGGATTCATGTTGCAATAATATAATAAAAAAACCTGTCAAGCACAAATGGAATTCACACTGCAAGGATTCTGTACATTTGTAAAAATTTAATGGTATATGAAATTCCTATTATACTATTTACAAAATTTAATTTTTTAGAGCGAAAATATATTGCCTACTGTATCTTCCACAGGTGCATAAAAATAATTTAAAGAAATTTTTTTATGAGACGTAACTACAAATTAACGCTTTTCGGATTCTTTCTTTATTTGCGAGTGTCAAAATGTGTGGCATAAATGACCGTATTTTGTTATTGCGATGATTTAGAAGCTTAATTTGTTTACCGATTCTAAGAACCGTAGACCTAATTTTTTTATTTTTTGATAAAAAACAACTTTGATACAAAACAAGAACTTGATACCTCCACGCGTTCATGAGAAAATTAATAATTTAATTTTTTAGAACAAAAATACATCGCCCACTATATTTGTCACAGGCGCATATCAAAACAAAATATTTGTTATGTGATATAACTAAAAAATAATTATTTTTTTTCTTTACTTTTGCCAAATTTCATGATTCTAGCTCAACGGGAAGTTAACCCTATCGGTTTTGATTTATTTGCGAGTGTCGAAATATGCGGCATATATGGCAATATTTTCGGTTTTTGTATTGGGTTGACTTCGAAGGGACCGTAGACCTAAGTATTTAATATTAAATTCAACTCGACGCATTCCTGAAAAAAGGATCTTGACAGACAAACCGACAGAAGGACAACAAAGTGATTCTATAAGGATTTTTTTCCTATTGAGTTACGGAACTCTAATTGTAAAACTCAGGATACTATATTTCTCATTAGCAGCTCAAATTGGTATGCTTTTGTTGCACACCTGCTTTTAATCGGCGAGGTTCGTATAGAACGTATTGTTCGTGCCAAAGTTTTGGTTGTCATGGCCTGTTGCCAATAAACAGAACAATATTTGTTAACGAATACGTAATATTAATTTATAAAAAAAAATATATATCTATAAGTGTCACACTCTAGGTGCGCATTTACTCGGTCACGAATTTGCTATCAATCACGACACATCTACTCGAGAATCAAGTCTGTTCACTCGGCCTGATAAGGTGCCAGCCGCTGTCGTGGGCGCAGATTGACAGATTTTATGTTGCGGGTAACGCTATCGACGGGGCGGCCTACCAGCTTGCTCAGCTAGAATGTGACTTAATTAAATTCCTTCATGGAACTATTAATATTAGCTTGCTCATGAATAAATGAATATCGCATTATTACGATTGATATCCGGCTTGTATCGTAATACGAAAAGTGTGTGCCCTTTGTTTACACGGAGCTTGGATGTATATAGCTTGTTTTATATCTCGTAGTTCCGGTATATAATATTGAAGAAAACGTGTAACAATCAAATGTCTTTGTTTGGTTCAATACAGATGAAATTACCTTGACTCACAACTTCGGAAACTCTCTACTGAATAGAAAAATTAAATTTTTTAACCTAGTTTTGACATCAGAGAAACTGGCGAAATTATCAGATCGAGAATAATTATTTTCCGTTTACTATAATTTTTGCCCGAAAAATTGATAACTACCCGTTCGATACGTTCTCCTACATCACGACTTATCTTCTATTTCAATAATTAGAAGTACGTCTAAGGAGAAATTATAATCAACAAAATAGGGGTCTTTAAGGTAAACTTAGGTACTTGTAGACAAGATATCAGTAGAGTATACCAGTGATGGTTCATTATTTGTGTGTATTTTCGGTGATGAGGTATCTGACTTTATACTTGCAGTGGAAAGAACAAGATACTTCTTTATGTAAGAAATTTTTAAGCAAATCGTAGTCTACATTAATGAAGAAACTGTTTGATTTGAATAAAATTTAAATTCGAAGCTAGGAAGGCTTACATTATTTTAAATGTTTGTAGTTCAGGTACAGGATACACAATTTTTAATCTATATGTGGTTAAATTATGTGCAGCAAAACCACAGCTTAAGCGATCTACATTTCGACACGTAATCTAATGAAAACTAATTACCAAGCGAAGTCATGAAAGGTATCTAGGGAATTTAGGTGGAAATTTTTCTAAATGTTTAGGAACACCAAAAAAATCATTTTTACATTAATACGCAAATTCTCTTTTGCAAACATTTAAAAATCTCATATCAATATGAGAGCTCGAATACTAAAGAGTGAGGAATTTTAACCTTACCCTTTAATCTTACCTTTTTTTGCCGAACCATCCATGATTTTGATCCTAATTGGATCAAACTCATTTGCCTTTTTCAATTTATTAACCATATAATATTTGGTGAAATCTGCAGGAAGCATTGTCATAATTACAAAAGTTTTTGAATCTTTTTTATATTGTGTTTCCAATCACTACTAATGTTTTCAGTGTACACTTAGCAACAGCGAACTCTAATTTTAAATTAGTCAAAAATGTATATTCCTCTTCTTTTTTATTTTCCTTAAAACAGTAGTCTGTACGTGGGAAATTTTGTCACCAAATGTCCTTCTTTACTATCAAAAGTCTTCAAACGTATTGTTCATGTCTAATTTCTTGGTTTTTTTAACCTATATAAAACTCTTAATTGAAATAAAACTGATTTTGAAATAGGTTATTGTATCTTCACCCTTCCAATGATGAAGAATCATGGACATCGATCAGATCCGTGTTTTTCAGTTTTAATAACGCTTTCTATCGTTTTGACGTTTATATTCAATCTTTAAAGTCTATATATTTCGTCTTTTATTAGAATAGTTTAGTTCATATTTACACTGCCATAGCTAACTTGTCAACTTTTTACGTAATTTTTCTGAGTTGAACGACTTATCAGTTGTAATATCTTACGAAGACTCGCCTGCTCGTTTGCCACTCTTTTTTTCATTATTCATTGAAAATATTATTTTTAAGTCACCACCTGAGCTGTTTCAGAACACCTGCCGGGACCCGTAACAACCCGTCTCATACAAAGGAGGGGACCTTCCTTTGAAGTTCTCCTAATAATGTCTCGTATCTATCATCAAACGTAGGATGCACTTAATCAAGTACAACCTCGAACAGAGTTAGAGGCCGTCCCGTCCCAATGAGCCACTTAGTACCTTCATTTTTTTCATGGACGCATTTTGCGAACGCTCTACATATTTAAAAAATCGGAACGCTTTCAACCAAGTCTTTGTGTTTTATTTAACTTGTAAAATAAGTTGACTCAAGCGATTCTTCATGAATCAATACATTTTACTATGTTAAATAAAACAAGCCCTCCATCAAAACTCCCTTCTCAGGGCCTATAGGGAATAACTACTCGTGCAGTTTCTTCCAGATGGATTAGGTCAGACCTTACTCAGACTCCCTTCGGAACCGTTAACCATACTTAATTGAAACTCAACTGCCATGTTGTTGAGATAAATTAAGCATTTAGAAATTTTGCTATACTCTCTTTGGAAAATATTGACAAATCTGTTCCAGTTTTGGCTCCTTACTCGGAATTAGATGCTGGTTAGCGCCCCAGGTTCGGTATCGGGCTCACTTGGGCAATAGTCATTGAAAAGACTATTCATAAACTAGCACTCGAGTCGTCTTAGAGCCCCTTTAGGCTACCGTAACAAACCACTTCATACATAAAAGGGGACCTTTGAACGCCTCCTAACATTGTACCCTTCCAATCCAACCGTATTAGAGTCTATTCCTACTAAATGAGACATTCAGTTCCTCCATTTCTTTCTCGAACGCTTTTTGCAAACGCTCTAAATGACTCAAATATGGGGCTCAACCAAGTCACAGTGACTAAAGACACCATGTTCTAAGTTATCGTGTGATTCTCTACGCTTGAAACTCTACGCGCATCGTCGTGCCCGCTTCATTGTAACATTACGTGTATGAAACACGTCCTCTGTTTTCAAACTGCAGAAACACATCGAGCTTATGTCTTAACGTGAAGCAATGTAAGCTGATATGGAAGGCGCCATGCTCCGTCAGAAATCGTGAGGTATATTCATCATTATTGGGTCAAGCCTTATTCAATCGCTCGGATAATGGGGAGGAAAATAATTTTATTATCACACCACTAGAGCCGGGAGAGGTCTACCTGAGCTGCCTGAACTGCTGAACTGTATACGATCTCTGAAATATATCTTTTTCTGTCAGTTAGATATTCCTGTCCTGGAATATCAACGTGCAACGGACCCGCGTCAAAACTCTTAAACTACTCGAACTTTCGTCATTGCTGCAACTTTCAATTGGTTTTGTCATAGAAGTATAAATGTAAAAAAAATCGTTATGCAAAATCGTTCTAAAGTCTTGAATATTTATTCAAATCTGTTGTAATTACTCTTTCCAGCTTGTAATTTGTAATCAATTGTCGTGCTACTTTCCCTTTAAATCCTTCATTTAATCATCATTTAATGCAAAAAGTGGCCGCGATATTCTTTTATAATCGAGTAGACTTATTACACAAACGTCAAAAAAGCTTTGTTTTTAAAACCAGTTCCGATATACAAACGTCAAAAAAGTTATGTTTTTAAAACCAGTTCCGATGCAGTTTGTAATCGATATTTTTAAAAGTAGCCGCTGTTAAGTGTTTACAAGGTTTGGATTTAAATTTTAATGCGAGAATATATTATTGATTAATTATACACGTCAAGTCGTAATTCCTTGTCAAAAAATACGGTGTTAATTAGATACATGATCACGTCAAAATCTTGTTCGTGTCAAACATCTTTGACGTTTAAAATAATTATTTTATAAATCGATTTACTTACAAACTAAGTTTTGAGGCTTAGAATATAATATTAGAGGAGTAGCTACCTGTTTTACTGTATGTTACGAAAATAACTCGCTATCTGACGAGGGACCCCTTGCCAGATAGTGGCTGTATCAGCTCTTTTTATGTGTCAAATAGGTGAAGCGACTACATGGAGTAATAGCATCTCTTTAACATGCTGGATATAACTACATTGCTAATTAACTAAAGGAATAAACGAATGAGGTAGGAGGCGTCACGTTATCTTGTGGAAAGTAGCAGCGATTAGCATTACGGCTATAATGGTCAGGTCATTTTTTTGTCAACTAAAGATTTTTTACGGAGACTGCACATATTACCAATTTAAAAATTGGTAATATGTGTAGCCTCTGTAAAAAATCTTTACAGTTTTATAAGTAAAAATTAAATGCGTTGCAAAAATCACAAAAATATTTTTTCTTTCGTATGAAAAATAAAAGGCCATCCTCAATGTATTACTAAACTACTTTTGTTTTAATTTTAGCTTGCACAGTTTTTATGCAATTTTTTGTATGCGGTTTTCGAGAAAAAGAATTGATCGAACAAAAATATTAGAAACGGGGGCAATACCCTCATTATTTCGAAGATATTATTTTTATAAAGCTTTTTTCATTTTATTTCCGCTAAAATTATTACACATCAGAAAATCACACTCAAAAAATCCTACACTATGTGACTAATTAACAAAAATTAAACATTAAAAAATCTGATAATTTCTTTTAAATTAAGCCAGTAAAATAACAACAAAGAGAAACAAATTTTCTTAAAAGAATCTAATCCATATCGTTAAATTACCAATAAGTTTATATTTTTACATTTTTCCATACTTGCTCTAAAACTGTTCCTGATAAATGGTATTTTTGTTCTATTTTTAGAGCCTAAATTGTAATAATATCTATATATCGAAAAAGACTTATTCATAGATTTTAAATAGAATCATTATAAGAACTATTCAACTCTAGACATTACAAACAAAATAGATACCGACCAATGAGTCAAATTAACATGGACAATAAAACTACGAGTATGTATGTAAATGTAATACTTGTTTTATGTTACTAAGATCGTAAACCGTATGCATTGTAAACGGTTTGTAATGTAAACAGTTATTACGAATCGAGTAATTTTATGTTAGTATTTAAATAACTTGTTTTTCTTAATACAAAGTTATTATAACGTACTTTTAAATCAAAAAGAAACTAATTAGATATGTTTTGTATGTTTGATTCTGAAAAAAAATATGAAACATTTTTAAAATAATGGGGGTTTCTTATTAACAGAATATACTTTAGTTACCGATGTTTTGTTTGAGCATTACTTTTTTTGACACATCGTGTTAGCAAAATTTTACGCAAAAACTATGTTCCTTACCTTATATCTCCGAAGTCGGAGGGTCGAATCATTTGAAAATATTTACACGAAAACGATAATCGTTTTAAGATTACAGGAAAATTGAAGCGACGTGCCTGAACATTTATAGTTTCTAAACTGTAGATGTCAGGCAGATCGTTTTACTTTTCTGTAAATGATGAATAAAAATCTTGATTTTAAAAATGTTGAAATTTGTTAGATTCACTGCAAAATTAAATTGGTTAAATAGGTTATCCATGATAAGGAGCCCTCGCGATACGCTGTTCATACTAGTACTTGCTCCTTTTATTCGACACTTTTATTTGCAAGCATTGCGGCAAAATGTATTTAAACTATATTGAAGTATTATATTAAAGATAATACGAAGTTTTCAAAATTAAATATTTTTTGACATTATAAAGCACGTAGAAAAGAAATACAAAAGCTATGTTTGCAGCACATTGCTGGATTGAAGAAAGACATTATCAAGGCTTTACGACGAGTTTACCATATGTATTTGTAGGGAAACGAAAAAATATATAACAGGGCAAAGCATACAGTCTCTCTACAGATGTTCGTAAATTGTTTAGGCGCTAGATAACGTCTCATTAATCGATATATTGGTGCACGCGCGTGGCCAACTGATTGCACCGTGAAGTAAAATGTGCTCTTAAAAAACCAGCCGAGTGCGTGTGGGAGCAAGAATAAAGTAATAGTCCGTATTATCGATATCTCTTGAAGCTGTTGCTGTTTAATCGGAATTTCATTCTAAAGTTGTACTCAAATGCGAGACTCTACTTTTTTCAGATTTTTCCGACCCTCGGTTGGAAAATTGGAGGAAATAGGGCACATTGAACCTCGGTTTGAAGTTTAATATTTCGATAACGGGGTTTAAAAAGGAAAAATGGTTAATGGGATTTCATTTCAGAAAATCCGTCCAACAGAAAGCTTTTCTTAATATTTTTCTTTATATTGCTTCGTATTTCTTTACATATACTTGCAAAATTTCATACCAATGAGCGTCCAAAACTGTAAAAACTGTGAGACTGTAATAGATGGAGGAACGGACGGACGGACGAACAAACACAACTAAATTTTGCACGACTGCGGAAATCTAAATATATCTTAGCCAGTTGCACCACGTTTGCCGCCTATGACTTTGAAGTTATTATGACGTATGTGTTATCTTCAACTCGCAAAAGTCATCTAAACACAGGTACTGACCTATATCGACTGACAACTATGACGTATGAGAAAAAGATACTTGATCGATCTTAAGTCGAATAGATATTTCATCGAAATCTTATTAATTGCCTATATATTAGATTGAGATTGGGCAACAGAAGAAATAATTAATGAAAGTTAAAATGTCATAATCAGACGAATTGTCTATTTTTAAATAACTGTAAAAATTGCAAATAGGAACTGCAATTATATTTGTATAGATATTAAATGGATGGAATATTAATTTAGGACGTAAGACCGAAGCTAAAAGACCACAGCCGGAAGCCATAATTTAGCTATTAATTATTATTATTTTCATTGCTGCCAGAGGAGGAAATTATAATTTATTTAATAAATTAGTAACAATCGTGCTTACCACTTAATAAATTTATTCAGTCGTGTAACGTGACCTCGCTGTATGAATGTCATAAATGGTCATTGTACTTTCAGGGTAATGATTCGCCTTGGCGTAAACACTAAATAAATTATTAACATTTTTTTCATTCTTGTGATGTTTATTTCATACCTCTACTTATAACGTGTTCATAGCTTTTAATACAAAGTGGAACTATAAAATGTGTAATTGCTTTACATATTTTTGAAGTGAAATTTCTTTAGGTGCGATGAGAGTAAAAAGTCAAATTCAAATTTAATGCAACGTTTCCATGCAACGTTATAACATCTGAAAGTAAACATCTGAATAGGTGATTCGATATAATAAGACAATAAGTGTACGCATGCACGGAAACAAACAAAAAAGGCGCGCACTACTGCTACCAGCGGTTTTTTAGGTTACATGTGTCAAAAAAACCTGTTCAAATTTTGTCAATTTATTTATTCATTTGTGATCGATTTATTACTAATTTTGCGTGTACTTCATCCGTTACAAGGCTAATAACATAAGTATTTAATTTATTTATAAATCCGCAATGAACCCGGATATATAATCTTTAGTCGTGTTTTGGTACTGGTATCGCGGCTATTTTTTTAATTGACAATAGTCTATATAAATTTATAAGAAGATTTTATTATAGGTTTACGTCGATTTATAATTACATTTTATTAATTTTTCTTAATGTATACTGTTAAAACCCTCTTACACGATTTTAGTATAATCTATGGACTAACATTTAGTATATTCTCTCTTTCTCTTCCTACCGTTTTACCACTTGCTATATACTTATAAATCGACGTTTAGATCCTTAAAAAAGATTTACTTCTGTCAGGTGTACTGAGTTGCATGCGAGTTTTTTTTCGTAAGCTGAACCCGGAAAATTGAAATGTGGGAGAACAGATGAAGCTACATTACGTTACGTTTGTCCGTCTGTTCGTTTTTCTTAGAAATCCTTTGTGTCAATTGAGAGCGCAAATTAAACGGTTTCCAAAACGATTTTTTCCAATTTTATGTCAGATAATTCAAAAGATATTGTAAAAAATGTCCAAACAGATTTTTTTCAGAATTCACTTGATGTAAACACTTTGAATTTGGTATTATGATAAAACTTGTTAACTCGCATTTATCTCAATAGTTAACATTTTAAAATACTTTTATATATATATATATATATATTTATATATGTATATACATATGTACATATATATATATATATATACATATATATATATATATATATATATATATATTTATATATATTTAGGAAGGAGCAAATAGTTTTTTTTTTATTGTGTGGAATATTAATTAAAGAGTAAATTGGAAGGATTTCACAAACTATATATTTTTAAATTTTAGGTAAAATAGATATTTTTGGTCCTTCTTCTCTGTCTCTGAAACAACTATGTTACTAGAAAGTCACCTAAAATTTGCACGTTATTAGATATTCAACGATGTTACTAGAACAACGTTAAAAATAACATTACTAGAAGTTCACCTAAAATTTGCACGTTACTAGGTATTCAACAATGTTACTAGAACAACGTTAAAAATAACGTTACTAGAAGTTCACCTAAAATTTGCACGTTACTAGATATTCCACGATGTTACTAGAACAACGTTAAAAAATAGCGTTACTAGAAGTTCACCTAAAATTTGCACGTTACTAGATATTCAACGATGTTACTAGAACAACGTTAAAAAATAGCGTTACTAGAAGTTCACCTAAAATTAAATAGAATACTAGGACAACGATTTCAAATCTCACGGTTTGATTTCATGAAAAATTTATCATATTTTATGGTTGACAAGAATATATCGGGCAATTTATATAAGTAGTGAAAAATAATATCAATATTTGTAAATAGTTTGATAGAAATACTATGTACCTTTAAATATTATTTTCACCTATGTGTGGATGGAATCTTCGTGATGCGAGTTCTACATTTACTTAATAAGTTTATATTATTACCATTATACATTTGTGGAAAATGCGAGTTAAGGAGTGACGTGAAGACTATAATTAACATGTCGCATATCCCACACTACGCGAGGCGTAAAAAAGCGTACTTCGTTATCGTAAAACGGGCTGCTTCTTTAATTTATCTAGATTTTATGCTGACATTTTACAGAGAATAAATTTACAACATATTTTGAATATAACAAATGATTATTTAAGAAAAAGCAAGAAACACGGTTGCGCAAAAAACTGTCTATTTGTGCAAAGATCAATCGTCGATTGATTTACAGGCGTTATCGTAATATGATAACGCCTGTAAATCAATGTCAAATTAAATTTTGAAATTTTAATAGAACTTGTTGCTTTCTTTTCAGTTTTTTGCCCAGTCAAGTTTTTTTATTTTTTAATAACAATTATTTTAATTTGAAACTTTTTAGTTATGACATTTATTCACGTGTATAAGTTTATTATAGGAATACATTCTTTGTATATCATTAGGCTATACGTGTCGCTACCAAGATACCGTTCTACCGCGACGGCGCGATACCGCTCTGCTAAACATGGTACTCCTTTGAGCGGGCCAACCAGTGCTACACGCTCGCGACTCGGTAATGTCCGTCACATTGAATTGCGAGTAACATTGTTTATTCAATGACAGTCGTGAAGCCAAGACAAAATTTCATATATGAAAATCCATTCAGACTTCAGAGAGAATAGAGATCAAGATACAGATATAAACAATACACTCGAAAGAAATTAACCATTCTCTTCTCTTTGTACATTCGGATAATGAAAGTAAAACAAGGAGATTTCAATTCATTCTGTAATTTCTTTACAGATTCATAGAAATTTATCTTAAGTTTCAAAATCAAAATCAAAATTTAGTGTGCTTACAGAAAATCTGTACGGCACGAAATTTTTTATTTACCTGTTATTAATAACAAGTCTGTGATAATAATCTATTGTGTAGTTAAAGTGATGTAATTTATTACTAAATGCTCAATAGACCGATTGTAAATTAATTCATTTGTTACTATTTTTATTAAAAAATAGCGATAATAAGAATATTACTCTTTTTTAAAGAAATAACTAAATAATTTAAAGATATTTACATGTCACTTTTTGTCGGTACTTTGCGTATCAAAAGAATTTCAAAGGTCGTGTTCGAATTAGAACGAAAGGCAGGCGAACGCAGGCGATCTGCGCTCCAGTTGACGTAGGTGTGAGTGCACCCGACGCGGTCTCGGCTTGCGACACGCACGTCGTTGCAAAAAGCTAATGATTCAACGCGTCGGCCGGCATCTCTTGCGGCGTGGCGGCCGAGCGCCGGCGAGCCCCTCGCCCGTCATCGCTATACAAATGACAAATTTCGTTATGTTAAGTGAGCGTCGTATGGGCGCTCATGAATATGCAATAGCTCCAAGTTATTAAACACGCACGAACGCTCGCGTTATATAATAGCTGTCCGTCGTGACTAATCGCGGCGTCTTCGCGGCAGGGCACGGCGTCGCACTGCCGCCTCCTCGTTAGTTCGAGACGACTACAGGGAAATGTGCTACGACGTGTCTGACATAATTAATATTTGTTTTAATCATTCGAAAATATTGTGAATCTTTCACAATTTGCGTGTCAACGGTTTTATCGCACTCTATATCCTTATCGATTATGCAGTTTGATGTGTGGTCTGTTATGTTTATAATATTATCTGTTATAAACTCGCTATTTTTATGTTTTATTGATCTAGTGGTATAAAGAGTTTTCTTACATTTGTACTCTCTTAACATTGTAGCCATTTTCATCATCGGGGAAACTATAAAACGGGATTGAGTGCATAAATTATATAACATGCTGCTTACATAATTAAAGCATTTTTAACGCAAGATTTTCTTATTTTATTGATTAGATTCTAATTTTAATTAATATACATTTGCAGTTTTTCACAAAATCTGTATTTTAAACTTGTGCTATTATAGATCGGAAGAAAAGAACCCGTTGGCTTTCTAGATTAACAATAAAATTATATGGTTCCATAAAAATGGTTGCCGCTCGTTTAATGAAAACAAAGGTCAATAAAAATTATTTAACTATAAGTGAAATATGTTTAATTAGAGCCATTATTAAAAAAATTCATATTATTAAATTTAATAAAAGAAAATAACAGTGTCCGATTTTAAGCGACTTTTTGGGCTACTGATTCGACAGGGCAAGTACCACACGAGAAAGGGAAGGACCTTGGAAATATATTTTATAAGTAAAGTTTTCACCTTATAGTAAGAAAACTTCATTACGTTGAAACCTTTAGGCACTACGAGATTATACCGACGCATCGCAGATATTACAGATCTCCAAAAATCATTAACTTGACACGTCGCTGTAAATAGCATTAAGCAAGAAGGTGACACAAATCGACGTCATCTCGTTGTCACCTACCTCGTATTCTGAAAAAAAACATCGATAATTAATTGCTGGACGTAAATGTACTTTTAAAAAATGCGACAACAAAGCTTGCGTGGGCGATTCTTTCGTTGTATATTGTGATATCGGTCGTTCTTGGAGGAGTCTCGTCTCGGCAAGCGCTGGAAAGGTGTCACATAACTAGCCGTGTAAAGCGCCAGTTCATCTATTCTATCGCCTGCTTGCGCAACGCGAATAGAAAAGTTGGCGTTCGCATTACATTGTGAAAACAACTCGTTATACAATAAAATTGAATAGCATCTTGGTAATTCAGCCTATATCTCTGTGCTCATCTGAAACCTGATTATTTACAAGTTTTTTATAAATGACTTCATACTTTGGGCTACTTGAGATTTTACATATTTCTAGCTGGCGTTAAGGCGCATTACTCTTGATATTTTACTAAGTTTGGCGAGGTAACAAAGTAGAAATATAAATGTACGAGATTAGTCCAGTACAAGAAAATAATTTGTTTTAAAAACAATATAATGAAGTTTATATTTTATGTGACACATTATTACCACGAAGGTAAGAATAATTGCAGAGTATGCAAGAATGTCCTCCGAATCGAAAAAGAATGACCAGCCGAAGAAATTATTGTTTTTTTTATTCACAAAAAAGGTATCTAATTGTTTTAAGGAAACACATCTTTCTGTGACAAATTTTAATGATTTGAAATAAATTTCTTCGATATATCAAAGCCTTATTTTATTTCTTCACTTACTCTTTGTATACTGGGCGGTATCTTTATATTGATTTTAAACACTAAACGAAACACAAGTATATTTTAATTGAATTTACATCAGCGCTGTTTGTTCAATTGATACATTAAGAATCTAGAAGCTTTAGGAGTATTTTCGTATTTTAAGCGTTTTATACACAATAAATGAAGACAATTATTATTGTGAGATCTTTATACAATCTTAAAATACCTTCCTGCTTATTTAAAATGATAACTTTAAATTAACTGTAGGGACAGTTTATCTTTTGCTTTTAACTCTGTCAGCGGCCAGAATATGTAAAGTTCTGTTTCATAAGCATTAATTTCCTAGGACAAAATGTTTTTCGCCTTTACCTGAGCATAATACTGTTATAAAATATTATTTTCGGCATCGATGTAAAATTGTAGTTTATTCGATTCTCTCCTACAGAGGTGATTTTATACTTGTTAGAGTTACTTTGTTATGAAATTAATTTGATAAATAATACAATTTTTTTAGAAGTTTTATTCTACGAATTCCAGGTTAGGCATAGGTTCAAGGTTACTTTTATCAAAGTTGTTATTTTAACATACGATATTAGTGTCGCATCTAATTTAGCACCCGGCTAATTAAATAGTTTTATGTTCATGTTTACGTCAGTAAGTCGTTGTAGATATAGTTTCGTATATAATTTATTTAAATGACATTTTATTATGAATAAAATTGCAGATAAAGAAGAAGATGTATATATATATATGTATATATATATATATATATATATATATATATATATACATACATATATTTATATGTGTGTGTGTGTCTTTATATATATATATATATATATATATATATATATATATGTGTGTATGTATCTATATCTGCTCGTCCGCATTTTATGTAACACTTAAGTGAGCTAGCAATCACTAGTCATTCTTAGCGTTTAATTTGCCGGCGTGATGCTTTCTCGTAAAGCTCTTTTCATCGGTATTATTATGATCCCAACTGCGTATGGACGGATTATCCGTACACTAAATACTGATAATAAAAACTCCGTCATATATCAATGCCATATAGACTTTATGACGCATAACAAATATATGGTAAAACGGTCCTTTTAAATATAACCAACACCACCTAGGGTGGTGTTGGTTATATTTTTTATATATGATAACGTTTGTCAATGTAAGATAATGTTTGACGTTCGGTATCTCTTCACATAAATGTAAAAATTATTTGAAATCTTAATAGGATATGTTATTTATTTAGCTAATCAATATTGTTCCTCAACATATTTATTTAATTGGGACAAATGTATAGGATCTCTGTATTGTGTAGTATAACAATACTAAGATCTTTCCAACTATTAAATTCTAAAGTAAAGGTTGTGGAGATCAATATTATGGCAACATTTTTTATTTAAAAAAAACAGAATATTTTTAAAATTTGCAATTATAAGTAAATAGTTCAAAAATTTTACCTCGAAAAGGAAATACAACATTTGCTCTTTTTAAAAGGACCGTTTTACCATATATTTGTTATGCGTCATAAAGTCTATATGGCATTGATATATGACGGAGTTTTTATTATCAGTATTTAGTGTACGGATAATCCGTCCATACGCAGTTGGGATCATAATAATACCGATGAAAAGAGCTTTACGAGAAAGCATCACGCCGGCAAATTAAACGCTAAGAATGACTAGTGATTGCTAGCTCACTTAAGTGTTACATAAAATGCGGACGAGCAGATATAGATACATACACACACATATATATATATATATATATATATATATATATATATATATATATATATATATATATATATAAAGACACACACACACATATAAATATATGTATGTATATATATATATATATATATATATACATATATATATATACATCTTCTTCTTTATCTGCAATTTTATTCATAATAAAATGTCATTTAAATAAATTATATACGAAACTATATCTACAACGACTTACTGACGTAAACATGAACATAAAACTATTTAATTAGCCGGGTGCTAAATTAGATGCGACACTAATATCGTATGTTAAAATAACAACTTTGATAAAAGTAACCTTGAACCTATGCCTAACCTGGAATTCGTAGAATCGGTCAAGTTAGAACTTCACCGCGTACATGTGAGATTGTTTTATTTTACCTACTTCTTACGAAAACCATCATCATTAAACGTGTCTATAATCGATTTACCATGTTTAATTAATAAGAAAAACTAAAAATATGGGATAATCAAAGAAAATCTAGCGAAACTAAAATTAAATTGCGTATAATATAATAAGTGTGCATTCAATAATTAAATTTTGATAGACAAATTAGCAGATCATGTCACCGGTAATTTGTTATAGAAAATTATATGTACTTGCAGTTTCTTTCAACTTTTTGGACATGATACAAACATCTAACGCTTCCGATGTTTGTTGATAAGGTTTGAGTCATTAATCATTTTTTCTTTCTTGTATGGAGTCGTGTCTGTGTCTAAATAATATATTAAAAACTTTTCCAAATCCTACATTTAGTAAAAATTTTCCGTCATATTACATTATTAATAAACTATATTAAATATTTAATAATAAGCTTACTCGAATGATTCATAATAGATTTGAGTTAATAAGCAGGCGTTAGATGGAAATGATTAAAATTATATCAACATTAACAATCTATTTCAAAACTTGAGCTCATTTTTCATCTACTATGTCTACTGCTTATATTATTTTATCTTAATTAATGAACATTTTAATTAAAACAAATGTTTTAAGTACAAGTAGAACTCTTACTATGAGGATACCGTATTTTTTTTTATTACTCATTATATGTTTGTATTATAGTAAGATTGTTTTAGATTTACTCCATAAATATAACTGAGATAAAACGTAGCTTCTTAGTTGGCAAACATTTAAAAAGTATATTTGTTCGACTTAATGAGCTCCCTTCACCTATAATCTACAGAAAGAAAAATTGTGCGTGTCAGCTCCTACGCGCCACTGGAGTTTACTTCTTAAGTACGATTATCTTGAACTGTATAAAATAGCATTCATATTCATGCATACAAATTAATTCTGTATTCTATTTTCATTATAAACGTGTACATTTGACTGTACTCACCCTTTCATTAATAATATCACTAGCATTATATTTCTCGACAATAGCGTCCCAAGCGTTTTTTCCATCTTCACGCTTGCTCCGTCGGTGCGTTTATTTTCAATTACATTTTTGTAAGGGACCAATATCTGCAACAATAGTGTTTTCTCTGTTTCCGTGTAGTTTCTTTTTCTTGTATTAATTTTACTCCTTTGTTTTTAAACCCAATACTTTCAGGCAAAAAGAAACGACGCTTACAACTCTGGTATACGATCTGTGCTTACAACTGTCAATAAATAATTCGATACGTCAAGATGTGCCTGAAATTGGCTAACCATTGATGCAGAGTATGTACTGCGCAGGCGAAAGTATTGAATTAAAATATAAATTTCCGATCGGCTAATCTTTGATTTTCCAAACTCGATTAGTTAATACTATTTTGAGATGTGTCTATTGAACTGTCGGAGACATAATACGACAATTCATATTAATCTAGACTTACCGATTCAATTTGGTTTTATGTTTTATCAATTAATACGAGCCTATGTATGTCAAATTCCGTCATTGCGATTACACCATAACAAAATTCCAAATAAACATACTGATATCTCCCTTTAAGGATGCGCAGAAATGTTGCATGGAGAGGCCACCTAACGTTTATACTTTTTTTAATGCTCTGAATTACTGAATTTATTTCTCATAAAACTTCATACCGGGTACTACATATGAAAGTCGATTTCTACGAAGTAGACTCCATAAAATCAGCTCGAATACATGTATACGGAAGCTCTCTCGACTATACTTTTAGATTATTTTAAGGTCCTTTTCCAATTTTGGATCAAGTAACTACATATGTGAAATACAAGTCTACATCTTTTTTCATTTAGTCATCAGAAGCCTGTGATAGACTGCTAAATGAATAGACGACTCAACGACGTTACCACATCAATAGCGTTCCATTCGGGTCTTTCCTATATGAAACCCTAAAATCATTGCCTACTTCATGCTTTACTAGCTTCTACTTGAGCGTTCGGTTTATTCCAAATAGGTATGGTAGATGATAAATGGTTTGATTGCGGTATTAAAATAAATACGCAAAAGGAAATAAAGTAGCAGGACATGCATTTTTTCATAAACAATCGTTCAATGCGTAACATTTCTTCGATAATTCTTTGAAATGTGTGGAAACAAACTACTATATTATGGACCATCATGTGTAGTATAATGTTATAAAACATCTTATTTTCTTAATAATAATCAACTTTTTCACTATTTAATTGGAAATACCTTCACACTATTGAAAATAATATATTTTACGATAACAATTTTGGTAATATTTTACTCAGTTAATCATTTATGCGTTCCTGAAACTCATGTCAAGTTCGAACTCCGCAATACCAATGTGAGCCACTTAGTGTAATATTTTTAAGAAAACGGCCGAGGGTTTACAAAACGACGTACAGTAGACGACACGACATTGAAGTACAAAAGCACAACATAACCATGAGCTAGTTAATTGCCCCGCGCGACGCTACGGTGAAATCGCAGCGACATGTCGCTTGTTGGCCGCATCACGCTTCATGACGCAACTAAACTGACATTCAAAGAGTTATGGTGCTTCAACAACTATCAATGGAGTGTCCTTTGTGAATGATCGATCATTCATTCGTGCGTCGTGTTCCGACGTCCGTCAGTTGAAATTTACCATCTTGGTCCGTCCTACTATCCTTAATGAATAGAGGTCTTCATTACGTTAGCATTGTAATACCCTTGATTACTACTGATAATCAAAATACCCTTGAGTGAAAACGTATTACAAATGAAAGTAATACATTTAACGCTTACGTAACTTCAACTGCAAACTGCTACTCATCTCTAACGGTACTAAAGTTGCAACGGATACTGGCTATGAGAAATTATTTTTTAAATTTAAATAACTTACAGAGGGGTATTTTTTATATTACTTCACGGTTGTGCGTATACTTAAGTACGTGGAGGCGTATCTCATTAATCACGAAGGCGGATCTGCTAGACATATGCATACACAAATGTCTGACGTTTATTCTCCCCATCTTACACAACGCGGCTGCAAGTCAGGAAATGAAATAGTCGTCCATACACTGAATATTGGTAGAGAATGGTTGACAAATGAGAAGGTTATTCATTATTTTCCTCGTTTAAGTGAGCGATAGGCAAAACGAATTTGATTATTATATACAGGTAGTGATGGAAAGGATATCCTAAATCAATTGTTTATTTTAATTTCCCCAGACGCGGAAGAGTTTTAGCATCATCTTCGATTTCCTTTAAAGTCGTTGTGGTTAATGGAATCATTGAATCTCATCCACAGTGTTAAAATTTTGTACATTACTGCCATTAAAGTTTGCTATCACTTGATTGGATAATCCCAAATGCTCATTTCAGTATCGACTGTTGAGTATTTAGCTTTACGCAGAGTGGCTTTACGCAGGGGGAAATACCTTTGCAGATTGATTTGAATGGATATAAAATGTATATTATACATGAGAAGCACAGTTTCCCAGAAACGTAACTCGTCATTGTTTACAAAATGTGATATTTTTATAAGTAAATGTTTAAAAAATATTCTTTATCGAGAAATTGTATAGTTAATGCGATAACACGTTCAGAATAAAAGTAATTGACAAACGCAAAGGTCTTCTTTTAGCGGAGAGATAGTTCTGAATTTTAGGTTCCTATGAGTAAAATTGCAAAAAACCGCTTTATGGGATTATCTAGAGTCTATTATGTTACTGATTATAAAGAAACGTTTGCCAAAATATGCATTAGAAAAATTTAAAATCTCAAGCGATGGAATAGATTTCTCATAAAAGAAAATCAATGTAATGTAGCATATCATTATTTAAGTATTTACATTACAATTTAATGAATAAATAAAAACTACTATGATAAATAATTATTCAATAAACATTTTATTTGAACGTGAAAATGGCAGTTTCGTCCTATATATATTTCAAGACATTGTGCCAAAAATTTTAGTCAAAAAACTATGTAATTTTTTAGTTGAGCGCCAGTAACAAAACATTGGCCACGTAAACTTAAAATTACTCAGCAGAGCTATCATATAAATTAATGCATATGCACAAAAGATGATGAAGTGTAAGGATTTATATGCATGTAATGTGGACTCTACGAATGTATAGCGTGACGTGAATTTCAAGCATTATGCCGTTTATAAAAAGGAATTACTATAATTATGGCGAACCAGTGGTTAACTATAATGACAGTAGCGGCATTAGATACAAAGTTATAACAAAACGTGGCAAGTTAGTTCAAAAATTCGACGCACGGTTGTATCGTGTTTGTTATTACATAGTAAATGAATTTTGCTGCTAACTGCCGATAATTATTTGCATTTAACTTAAATAACTAAACTTTTGTATTAGAATAAAAGCGGAAAAAACTTTGTTTTTATTTCGTAAAATATACTTTGAAATTTAACTACAAATAAATTTGTTATATTAAATTGTTATCTTTCCGAAATATTTTAAATTTGTGTATGCAGTCATTTAAACGATAATTAATTGAACCATTCAAATTACAATGAACGCATTATCAAATCGAGGGGCCCACGTTATTTAACATATGTCTACTCATTGCCGTCGTGTTTACAAATATTTGGGATTCTTGTATCGTTGTTGAATGTTTATCGAATTCTGAATTTTATCGAACGCGCGGATTGATAATTACGATCTCGGTACAATAATGGGACAGTAATACTTGACTTCATGTTGTCCTTATAGTCACTTTAACACTAGTGACGTGTTAAATTATGTTGTTAGCTTTAATTTACTGTGGAAGAATGAAAGAATAGTTTTTATTGAGAAAAAATAAATAGACACTTCGAAAGTAGTGGCGGTAAAGCGAAATATAGACAAATTTTTTGAGATCAATTTTAATTAACAATTATATAAATTAAATAGTGTTTCTTGTTGTTATGTTTATGACAATTTAGAAGGTAAGCATTAATGAAAATACAAATTACGTTCTTTAACACGTTAATATAGTGACTTGAAAGGAACTTGATCGGCTAGTCTCCACCTAAAATATCTAAAAAAAATCGAAAATAATTGGTAAGTTTCTTATATCACGTGACCCATTGTTACTATGATTTCCAGTTGACTACTGCTTTCATTGCACAAACTTAACTGTTGGCACTTGTTTTTGGTCCCTCTTTATAGCCAATAAATAACTAAACTATTAGTCTTTCACCCATGAACTATTTATATATATATATATATATATATATATATATATATATATACACATATATATATATATATATATATATATAAATATATATATATATATATATATATATATATATATATATATATATATATATATATATATATATATACATATATATTAAATATGTCTTACCTTTTCCCCCGTATGTTTATATGTTAACAAGGCCGATTTGACGATACTTTCAGTTAATAAATTCAATATTTAATGCCATTTTATCCTTTTCTTAAAGCGTTTACTTTTATAAATATTTCTATCAAATCGATAATAACTTGGTATCGTACATTCCTCCGTAAAATAATCCTCTTTAACAACTATGACGCCAAGTATAAATTTAATCACAAATATTTTATGATTCTAAATGTCATTTAGAATTTCAATAAATTATTTATTAACTTTTAATGTATTCATTTAAAATAATTCGATCGTATAATATTTTGAAAGCTTTTACTAGTGGAAAAAGCGTATGACAATAAAAAGTTTTAAGAATATGCATATCTATTAGTTGTAGCAATGAAAAGTGTATAGTATTATTAGTAAGAGTAACTAAAAGTTCGCCAAATACTCACCTCCGGTAGAGTATTTGGCAAAATTTTGGTGTGCTTCGTACATGGAAACCGTAATTATACGTAATTCAGAGTAACTTACCAAAACGAGGAGCTGTATAGCGAGAGCGGAACGTTGGAAACGGAGGAGCTGTAGCTGCGGCATGGTGGCAGTGGCCGACCAACGTCACTGGCTGTCGGCGCACGTTGTGCAAGGTTACGCTACGCACCGCACATACGTAATTCCGCACAATTCACACCTTCCGACCACAAGACACCTGTCACAGTGATGAATAGTGAAACTTATTAGATATTATAAGCTACGCGCGGTCCGCTGGCTTGGTGATGGCTTCACTCTGTCGATAACGCAAATATATCATATTTGTCTCTCTCCCTAGTTATCTACCCTATAATTGGGGTGTGTGAGCGATGCTTTAATATACTTATTACACGTAAAATATTGCTCCGATTATTGTCATTCAATCGAATTGCTATGCCATGTATGTGATTGATTTAAAATTCAGAATGGTTTATCTAATTGATCCAAAAAATAGTGACTTTGTAAATTATTAATACGAATGGAAATACGATAGACGTGCAACATATTCTTTCCGATCAGTGTCTTATTTTTAATCTTTGTGATTTATTTATAAATAAAAGCTATCCATGGTTTTGCCAGATTCAAATCGTTTAAAAAACACACTTTTTATAGTTCGTTAGGAATTATTTATTAGGGGAAAAACCTTCGTAAGTTCGAAAATAAATAATTATATACGTTTGAAAGCCTCTTCTATTTAAAGTAAATTTGTTTAAATTTTTCAAATTTCTTTATATTCTATTCTAATATTTATTTTTGTCAACGATATTTCGTCCCGCGTAGCATTTCGTAGTATCCCGCGTCTAGCATTTCGTCGTGTCCCGCGTCTGGCATTTCGTAGTGTCCCACGTCTAGCATTTCGTAGTGACCCGCTTCTAGCATTTCGTAGTGTCTCGCGTCTAGCATTTCGTAGTATCCCGCGATGCGGCGCGATTCCTTCAAATAAATCATGTTTGAATGGAGTTCCGACTATCCTTTCATTTATCTATATTCGTAGATCGTCCGCCCAATCCTGTTTATGAGTATTTTCTGATTTCATTCAACGCCCACGCAAATAAGTTGTTGTGGTGTAATAATTGCTATCTCTCGAAACTGTTTATGTTTATTCAAATTGTTATATCGTCACATTGACGGTGTGCCTTAAAACAAAAAGGTTTTGTATTGTTTTCCACACGGAGAAACCTACTTCACTTCATTAATTATTTTATTACTCATATATATTTATTTATAGATTATATGAACACAACTGATACAAACGGCGATGGATCGCGCCGTCGAAGGCAGTAAGACTTCTGATTAACCCAGCACACCACAGCGAGGGAGTATTTAATAGGACATTGATCGTAATTCTGTTTGAGAGATAATTGCACAATTAATTTTATAAATGTGTCTTTTCTAGATTAAAAACATTAAGGTAACTAAATACCAGACTATTGAAAGTGAAAACAACGAAGATTTTTTTTGTTGTATGTTTATTGTTTTTTATATACTATTTGAAATTAAACTATCCTTTTACATAAAATGTGTTAATAATTTTTAAATAGATTTATAAACGGTGATTAAAGATTTAGTTTCGTGCGTTAGAAAATTCTTTTAAACCTTCGCTACGAATTTAGAAATTTAATTTTTTCCAGCTTAGTAAGATGTTTTCAAGAAATTTTGCAAATCTACCACCTCCGACAAGGATGTTACGACAAAGATATAGACGTAGAGAGGACCAAGAAGCGAAGTGATAAAAATGCAACCGGTTTTTTATAATACGTTTTGGTATTCACTTGTTAAGCTACATCATTGTTTTGGAAAAATTAATAATTCATATAAATGGTTCAGTTCGGTATGTGATTCAGTGTTCCGTCGGTGAAATATAAGTTAATGACGTCTAATGCTTATGTATTCATTCTTTCATACATATATTCTTTTGTTTTGTGAAAAGTTTTACGAACAAATGACTAAATACCAGTCATTGTTACTTCATCAGAGTTACTTTTACGGAACTCTCTGATTCATGAATTCTTAACAAAACAGGTGATTACAATAACACATAAACTATAATAAACACGAGGAATCCTGCAACCGCGTTTTCGTTAATAAAAATTAATATACATATGTACATGTAACATCCGATATATAACCGATAATCCTTTTAAAAATGCACATAAACAGTTCGAACACACAGAAGGAGCCATGTCTCCGACAATGCTTTGAATAGAGAAATCCTTAATTTTTTAATAATAAGTTTGTTTGCAACCGGTTTTTCAGCATTCCGCGGTAATTTGCTGTCAGCGTCAGCATTGTTATGTGTGGTAATGTTATTTGGTAAAGTGTATTCACAAAACATTCGAGCGTATCAAATATTGATATGATTGAAAATTTTATCCGGAATGATACATGGACCGAAATAAATTTCACTTCAAATCATCAATACGATTCATTAATGTGAAACTGATAACAAAAGAGCTGGAAACAATTGAAAACGAAATTTAAACTGTAACAACGATTCTGTATCTGTAGATGTATGGAAATATACATTTGAATGCTAGAAAAGAATGAACGATTTTTCAAATTCAAGGAGAGGACTTGTTTACTTATTTACATGTTACAATAGTTAATGAAAATAAAAATTCAGTAACAACGTAAAATATAATAACATTTATAAATCACTGTATATTGTCATATTAACAGTTATACAATAAATTCGTAGCTTACCACATCCTCTCTTAAGTTACATATTCATACATTAGTTGTGCCCTACATACTCGAATATCCCACTTGCATAGCTATCTGTTCGCTTATAACTTTAATTCTACCGAATGGATTTTGATACGGGTTTCATTGCTATAGTGAATATTTATCACGATACTACTAGTAATGCTCAGGCTACAAAGCTATGTTAATATTTGTAGGGTACACACTTCACAAACATTAACATAACTTTTTATGCGGATAGGCACGAAGTGCTATGGACAGCGCGACAACGGTAGCGATACGGGAGCGGGAGAGTACATTTTCTCAGAGATTTTGAAATCGTAGATGTTGTGAACATCAAAACTTCTACGCCAGCGGAAAGGCAGGAAATAACTTACAATGAATGGGCAATTGTTTTTAAAGTTTTCAATACGTAATTTTTCATTTCAAAGTTTTTTATTTTGATTGAGTTTATCGCTAGGATACACGTGTTTATTTAGGCTTCATGTTATATTGTCCTTGAAAAGATAACATTTCCTCCTTATTATAAGTAAAGACAACATGTGTCATTAAATTTATAGCCGTTTACAAGTCAATACTAGTGCTCTTACATATATTGTGAAAAAGAGAAGGCTGTTGAGGGACATGTTGTAAACATGATTATTTTGCGAAAGTAATTTTACGTTAAAACTTTGGATACACGCTAAACTAAATATTATAAAAACCATGTAGCTGATAGAAAGAACAGTGCGTTTATGCAAATGGTGCAATATATTTTAATAGAAGAAAATGCAAACAGCCTTAGGTATTGTGTTTATATAGTAGTTGTATTTTTGTGTTTATATAGTAACTGTGGACGGGAGTACTACAATTGAAGAATTAATGCAAGCTAAGGAGGAGGAAACGATATAGAGTTGATAAAATTTCGTAACAAAAATAAAAATGCTATAGTGTAGTTCTTGATTTTTTTATCGTAATTTATAATTATTTATATTAATTTCTTTCAAAATTGAGAAAATAAATAAGTGCAAACTGTAATGATAATAAAAATATATCTAAAATTTATAGAATTTTTTCCGCAGCTTAAAGTAGGTTGTACAAAAAAATAATTTCATATGACTTTTTATAAAATTTACCAATGTTATTAACAATTAATCTTTAAATCGCCATTTTACTTTTCTAGTAAAACATACAAAGAATATTATGAAAGGAGTATAGAATTTGTTCCACTTGACAATTACCCAATAATCATTCAATTTCGGCTACTAAATAAATGTAAGTATACCGCAACACCGTTTCGGCCTCATTTAAAAAAAAAGAACATCAATGCATAACTTATTACCGGAGCTCTATCACTAAGTAAACATATATACTATATATATTTTCAATAATCAAGAAATTTTCAATCGAGTTAGATAATATTTTACGGCCCCATTTTTAGTGGCGTTTGTGAAATTATTTTTAGTTAGACTGATCTTATAAATTAGGATTTTGGCGAAAAATATAAGTAGTAATTAATATAAAAGAAAAATAAACCAATTGACTACGATTTAGTATAAACCCCCCATGCTGCTAAATTGCATATAAAACCATGTTAGTATCTACTACCTTACGTAAGTTTACCTAACAGAATTTTTACCACCCAAACAATTTGATAAAGTACCGTGTAACATCAAAAGTACTTCTCAACTTCAATCGTAAATATAAAAACAAAATCACCAACTATTATAAAAATTCGCTTGTTAATTCACAACTTTTCTTAGCAACGGTTTATCTTGTTATACTGTGATAAGAAACTCAATGCATTGTTTAACTTAAAGTACTTAATGACTCCTTAAACTCCTTAATAGTTCGTTAATATTAATCAGTGTGCATAGCTAATTTCTTATTTTAATTAAAAAAATAATATTTTAATAATTTGAACTAAATAAAGTAATTTTCGAAATTATCACTCGGTGTCCGATATTAAAAGTTTGATGCACTCGTAAATTTGGACGTTTTTACTAGTGGCAATTGTTACACTTATTCGGTGTGCAATCGTTACGTTGTGGCCACTTTCGTGGGTGTGTTTATAGAGTGTTAATCGCGTCATTATTAACTTTTTGCTGGCCGACCATCGGAGCTAGATTGATATGATTGATTACTGACCATGTATCACGGAGCGTGTCTGACGCATACCGTGCTCAATATGATTTTAACAGTTGAATGAATGACTGCTTTGTTTACTTGCCGATTACTCATTATAATTAGCTGAACTAGTATCGGGTTAATTTTAATAAGAACGAAGGGTAGTCATAAATTGGATAGAGGTAAATTAGTGGCCTAATCAAAAAAATTCGAGAAAATAAATGGAAGCGCCTACCTCACATCGAAACAATGTACAACAGATCCGAAAAAAAATGGATATAGCAATTTTCTAGCTTTTCCGTAAGTTTAACCTCATCTAATATTATTTAATTCTTGTTTAAGTTATTCGAAATGCACTCTTCATACAAGCACTATATACCCTCTCGTTAGAATATTACTCGATTTTGTGAATCCTTAAGGACAGGATTATATTGTTACTTGCGATTTAGGTTATATAACAATTATCAAAACAGAAAGTCAGTGATTGGTTTAACATATCGATCATCGGTAGCGGCCGAAACGCATTAGTCACGAGTGTGCGAGTTAATCACTGACTCGAATGTCACCGTGCACCATGAACGTTACGGGTCGTTTACTTTCCATTAGTGTTTGGGTTTCCAGTAAAGGTTCTTTTGGCGGATGGCAAATTTCCATGTTGATATTACCCAGGAGATTTACAACGCCGCGAAAGCTCTAGTCCATCACGAAGCTTTATTAAGTTCGCGCCAGTTGTAATAAATATATTATTAACATCGCTCCGCTGTTAGATACCGAGGTTAATGCAAAGTAACCTATAACTCATTGCTAGTTTTGAGTATGACAGTCAGTGAGTCTATATAACCCGCTGTCTTGAATGGAATCAGACGATTGTTCGAGAGAAACTATTTAATTAACTACCTTCATATATCGCGCTTTCTGTAGCTTTTAAAATAAATATTTCAGTAGTTTCAGGAGTACAGTGAGGTGTCGCACATAAAAAATTACGTACAGCTACGAGATTAATTTTGAGTGCTTATGAAAATCAATATTTATTTTAATTTCACTTCACAATTATCGAACGCTGATACGGCACAATCGAATCCCTAAAGCCACATTTGATTTTCGGTTAATACTCAAAATGATGTTATCGCAATTCACGATAAAAACTTCGATATAATATACAGCTATGCTAGACAGCGACATAGAGGAGTGAGCGCGCCCGGCGGTTGGATGCGGAGCGTCTCCGGCGAGTTCTCGCGACCGACTGACGCTGCCGACGACGTCGCTTTACTAGACTTACAATACAACCGACCAACCTACTTAACTAAAGAAAGCCGCACATACGTACTGCACGATTCTCGTAGTACAGCCATCACCTGTTCGCTTCAAATGTCGATTTATAATGCGAAAGTGAGACGGTTGATGTTAGCTCGTTGTCACTTTTAAATACGAATCTGAGAATAAATTTTGCATATTCGATATTCAAATTGTCACAGTAGAATAAAAGCAAAGTAATAAATTTTGAATGTCATAAAAATGCATTTTCAAAATTCATGGCGGTTGGTAAAAGTGGTCGGTGTTAGAATTTTGAATATATTTATTTGAAATTAAAATAACAATATGATAAAAATAGAAGCTTACCGCTAAAACTTGCTTCTTTTTGTTCCATTACCAAATACAAGATGTAAACACCTTGAGAAACTTAGTTTTAATTTTATGATGGTAGGAATTTCTAAAGTAACTAATATTTCATCAATTTTATAATCTTAGTGCCTATAGAAAGAAACAGCTATTATACACCTATAAATAAAGAATAAAATGAACTATTCTTTAATATTTTATGTTTTTAATTTTATGTATGTAAACGAAAAGTTACCCACATAATATGTCAGTTTGCAAGTTCATATACACAAGTTCAATCAAAATTAATCTGCATATATGCAGCAGTTCAAACGAGTTAAGCAACAAGCGATTGCCTTAATTTAAACAAATAATGTTATAAACATATTTTCAAACTCTCTTTGACGTTATAAAATGTTCAGATAAAGAATAAACCTTTTCAATTAATTACTAACAAATTTCATATAAGTTTTTGAACTAAATAACCGTACGTCAAAAATAATTAGAGGGTAAAAGCTTTTGACAGTAAGGTATGTTAAAATCGTAACATAAATCAAAATGGTATAGACGTCATCATACAATATATTAACATACCTCATCAATTTAAAAAAAAATTACTTGATCTCTCCCCCAAAATACCAGTTCGACTGCAGGTTGATATGTCTGAAACAACTGATTCCGTGGCAAATGTCGTGATCAGATGGGTAAATATGATTTTACAGTTTCTTTAAATCTGAGGCGACGGAATTCGGTAATAAATCGGTAATAAATCGTTATATTAGAGTCTCAACGTCTTTACACCAACAAATTTTACCATATTGATATCGAAATTAGGCCCTAGTTTATTTAATTTATGGAGCAGTCTTACCACCAAAATCCTAATAATATGAATTAGCGCTAGTCAATTTTAACTACGTAAATTAAAGATATTTATTTTTCCTAACGGTTTTGTAACTGATTGTAAAATTATGTGAAAATTTGGAACTGAGTTTCATCGTTTTCAAAATATCGGTTAACTCGAGAAGAAAATGTGCTAAAGGTGCAGATCGATCGAGAATTGTGAAATTTTCTTCAATGCTCAGCCAAATTTATCACTCGACTAAGCTTTTCCAGGCTCCTGCTCCAAAGCATTCTTCTAGAATTTTTTTTTAATGAATTTTCGTTATCATTCGATTATCAGGTCTGTTATGCTAAGCTTAGATGAAAAAAACCATCTTGTGTTTGCTAAGGCTGCCCACTTTAACTATTTTTACATAAGCTACTCTAGCAAGTTCGTTTCACAGGTACTTTAATATCAGCTCACCAGTTCTACTATGTGATGATGTCATAAAAATGTACCATGAAACGACATGTCCTACTGCTCGCTGGTGCTATTAATAACTTTCAATGGATCCAAAAAGTTTGATAAACCTGCGCAAGATGAATATATTACAGAAGTTGTAAAGAAAAGTCACCAACCATTTATTACGACAGTACACTCATAGAATATAAGTAAAAAGTATTGTCTCATCTTGAGCAAATACTACATATTAAAAACATATATTCACATAAAATGAAGGGAAAAAATCAAATAACTTTTAATTTCCAGCACAATAACCTCTGTAATTTATAGTTACAATAACTCGAGTGGAAAATGGAAAAAGAATTGATATCATTTGAAATAATGTTCTCGTACGTCACAACATCGCAAGTTTTTCAGTTTAAGGACCGATTAAGAGAAAATTTTAGAGGAAAGCGTGTTGAATTAGGTAAATACAAAGAAACAAAGAAAACATATCTATTACATTTTTGAAGTATAATTTCAACTTGATGATGACTATTAAAAATGTTGCTTTTTTCACAGGTTTTTTTCAATACGATCTAAAATGTCTAGTAATATTTTTTGACAAATCTTCCTCAGATGAGTGTGCAAACTGTTTGGGATATGTCTCCTAACTTAACTTTTAATCAATTATACCAAAAATATGAAAAAAATCAAGATTATAATATATAGTAATTATTGCAAGACTAAATTATTTCGGTTAGCTTGCATCAATACAAATTCTAAAAATCATAAAAACTTCCTAGTAGACGACTGGGCAGAAATTTTTGCGGCATATAATTTGTTAAATATAATAATGTATGAGGCGCAACTATCGCAATGGCGCACATAATAAATATCTAGCAAACCTAATATAATTATCTACCGAGTTAACACGTGTTCGACTCGATTTTTGTTGTTTTTAATCGTACCTTATACCAATTCACCACGGAAAAGTCTTCTATAATAATATAATAATGTATGAGGTGCAACTATCCCTCAATTTAATGCACGACACAATTCACTTAATAATTATCTAGCAAACCTAATATAATTATCTACCGAGTTAACACGTGTTCAACTCGCTTTTTGATGTTTTTAATTGCATCTTATTCCGATTCACCACGGAAAAGACTTCTATCTACAAACAAAAAATATGCCGTCTAAATCGGTGCATCCTTTTAAAACTTATGCAATATCAGTTCTGAGATCTTCCTGCTTATTCAAAAAGTGATAAGTTATCTCATTTTTGACCCACTTAGAGAAGAAAATACGAGGAGCTGTCATAACGAGCAGTTAGTGGCGACCGCCGGGCGCATTGTATGTTTATTATTAAGATTTCGCACCACATTAATTACCTCCCAGCGCACAATGTTTGCGGGCGCCGTGTCCGTTACGCGACGTTACTTCACGTCGTTATGAAACGGCGGGATCGTTCATTGGCTTCTTTGAGAATTCGGACCGGCACAGATCCTGCATCCTATATAGGGTTGCCAGAATTATTATGTTCTGATATCTCGAGAAATAAGAAGTATAAATCCTTTAAATTTTCGACCAGTGTGCACGGAAGTGAAACCTGACCCTTTATTATTGGCCTCTTAAAAATATTCCAAGTCCCTTAACGAGCTAGGGAAATGAGGATCCGTAGGAGAGATAAGGTCATCGACATAGCTCATAGGATTATTAGGCCGAAGTACCAATGGACAGATCGTGTAGCGTGCAGAACCGATAACCGCTGAACAAGAAAGAAGACGCCTTGCTAGTGGGACGGCTCGCTAGGTGGACAGATGACCCCATGAAGGTCGCGGGATGTCGTTGGACACAGGTGGCATGGAATACATTTTTGTGAATCTGTGGTGTAGGCCTACATTCAGCAGTTGATGTCTTCCGGTTGATGATGATAAATGTCTTGAAAAATTAAAAATAGTCAGATATATTACTCCAAAAATATTTTTAATTATACAAATGTTTCTCGTCGCTTGATGTGTGATTCGCTTGATGATGTTTTGATTTGAGTGATGATTATGATGAGATTGCCACTTGTTTACGATAAAATTTTCTTTAACTTCATGGATAATCTGTATTATAAAAATGCAACGTTATAATATGAGTTACGAACCTAATTATTGCGTCTAAAGTCAGCCGCTGGGACAGCTTTGGTATAGAATAAACGTGTTTTATACTGATTACTTTCGGAAACGAGTTAGCGGAAAAACTGGCACTGACTAGCGGAGAAACTGGTTACTCTCCATTCAATGAAAGCGAGGTACTTTGTGAGGTGACAATGTATACCTTATCGATAAGGATATGTAATATGGCTTTCCGTCACTGTTGATTATCACACTTTAGGGAATTTTTTTAAATATTATAACTATAGAACTACTACCACGTAACTAAAATAAACTTCAGGATCTACTTGCATTTTATTTTAGATACGTGGCTACCATGCTCGTTTCTGAGATTTTTTCGAAAAATAATATATCGATTTAATCCTCTTGCGCCATTCATTATCACTGTCTTTGATATCTTTAATTCTTCGAGATACTATTTTCAGTATGATATTCAACTCGGAAAATTAATTGGTTTAATATATTAATATTACGTGTTATATAGAGCCATATTATTCCGATGGGACATACGGACTTTCACAATCTTTCGAGAAGTCTAGCTTATCTAGAGCATCTGACAACCCTAGCCGTATAACTCATCTGCTTAGAAGTAATGACATAATCTTGTGCAATTAGTTTGCGTTTAGAATGTAGGTAGAATTTCACATTCTATCTCAGAAGGCGATGAGATCAATTTTGGGTAGAGATTTACATTCAATGTTAAAATTTTTGTCTCGTTTTCTGTTACACTTTTTAGAGCAAAATAATTAGAGTTTAGTGATACATTATTGAGTTGATTTTAGGTCTTGGTGTCGATTTCTGCAAAAAAAATCCTCAAAGGCAAGAGTAATTAATTACATATACTTGTCTTCTTTTTAACTGAAGTAATGACGTTTCTTATATTGTTTATATTCACTATTTGCTCATTAGTACACAGAAAACACAATACGTCAGCATTTTTTTATAATAAACGTGGATAAAAACTAAGTTGATCATATTGTCGTGAGTTAGAGCGGCGGTCAATTTTTTTTTAACATTGCCATAAATTCATTCATGAAACATTTTCAAATACCATAATTTTTGTCTAAAAGTTTTTTCCACTCCTTGTCGGTAAAATGTAATTTATTATAATAATTAATTTTTATTTTCTCTCATGTGGCGTAGATAGATACACCATCTACATATTAAAACCTTGTACAATTATTTAAGTTTCAACTATAAGTCAACTAAATGGCTCTTTATTATTTGGCAAATCAAAGGTGCTATGTAATTTACAATTTTTGGAAAACTTGAATGCAAAATATTTTTTTCCTACACATATTATTTTTTATTAATATTTTTACTTTAGTTTATAAACGGTACAGTATACTGAAAACCTCCAGGAACGTTTCCGGCTGGCGCCTGCCGTCGATTTTTTTTAAATTGAGCATTGAAGTCAACAATTCTGAAAAATTAAAAATAGTTATAGATTATTTTAAATGTATTTGTCGCTTGGTGTATAAGTGGCAAGTTATCACGAGATTGCGACTCGTCTACGTTAAAATTTTCTTGAGCTTCATACAATAATAAATATGGAACAAATTATACACACAATGCTACATAGCGATAATATATATATATATATATATATATATATATATATATATATATATATATATATATATATATATATATATATACAAAACCTATATTAAGTGGTTTTCGATGTGTTTCTTATTAAACGGGTCACTTAGAAGAATTTTTGCAACTGTAGGAAATAAGAACATATGACACGAATTTAACTAAGAATCCATGTTGAAGGGAACATATTATCCAACTCGAAAAATAAGAAAATCTATTATACATGAGTTAACATTAAATACAGCGCTTCCACGTCGTTAATGACGAAACAATATTTATGTTAATATTTTAGTAAAAATCCGTTATAAGTATAAACCTATTCTTCAACTTGCGCAAGAAACAAAAGAATAAATTAATTTTTTTCTTTAAAATTTCCCAGTTGACCTGGTAATATCTAAATTTATATATATATATATATATATATATATATATATATATATATATATATATATATATTATATGCTCGAAGCACAAGCAAGTAGCGAATTTTATCAACACAAGTACAAGTAGTGACATTTATTGCATAGCTTTCAATTCAAGGGTTGCGATCCAATATTGGATCTCAAATCCGAATTGGATTACGGGATTGACATTTTTCGAAATAACGGAAAATGTTAATATTAATCCATTTTAAGTTTTACAACGATCAGCAGAAATAAACTATTTATACAAAATTACATACGTTGTTATTACAAAATAAGGGGAAAATTCACGCCACGCAGACGGATTCCGATGCCTGATTGGCGTATAGGATAATGACACGTTTATCGGTTGTCGTTTAGTAGCGTTTTTATCTCAGACTTAAATGACTGACTGTTTCCAGTGAAAATGGAATTACTGTAATGTAAAAGAATGTAATGATTGAAACGAGATGTTATAGCATAAAACAATAGACTTTTCCTTAAAAAATGAATTTTCTAAGCGCAACAAAGTTTTTTTCCGATTCCATAATTACGATATTGAACTTTTCAATTCCGGAATTGTAGTATGAGGAAAGCAATGCAAACTTTTGGAACTCCAGAATTCATACCCTACACACAAGCAAAGCTAGCAAACTTTTAAATTATTTATGTAAAAAAAATAAAACAGACAAAAATGAGACAGTCTAGCGCGTTGAGAGTTCCATATTTAGACATAACAATTCAATTATGTAACAGTCTTATGAAATACCTATACACGTTCCTAATTTTCGAATTTAGAATCAAATGGAGGTAGGATTCATTGTCTTGTGTAGAGGCACATAGTTTCTATATTGTGTAATGTAACCATTACATACGTATGTGTAAGGAAGTTTATACCGAAAGCATATCACTGAGCCGATGAACAAACGAATAGGACATCAGACCAGTTATGAAATTGACATTTATAACCAAACAACTGTTTTATTAATCGCTAGTCGCTTCTTCGACTAAAACTATGCGCTGTACTTTCAAAAAAGTTCGAATGCGTATTTTTTCCCCGAAATAGCGTGAAACTTATTATTTCTTCCCATAGAGATCTACAAGATACTGACCTCAACATAATTTAGACTATGATAATTCATCGAGTTGCCTCATTAACTCTTTATACAAGAGATTCTAGTGTTTAATGCTGTAATTAAGCTTAATTGGCTTAAGAATTTCCTAATTAAAGCAACATGTTCTTTACATGCACCAAGAAAAGTCATCAGTTCACGTTGCGATAACCTGGATTCATCAATGGTGACTTGGATACTTGGACTATGTAGAATACTCATCGAACACGCTTGGATACTCATTTAGCAGATCGTAATGAATAAAATCTGGTTTAATGTCTTCCAGATAACCGAATTTGGGCGCATGCTATAAATGTTTTAAGAGACGGTTTCAGACCGTATTTTTCGAGTAACATCACTGTAATATTGCGTGGATTATACTTTTACAAATATTTCTTGTATATAAGTACCTTTTATATTCATAGCGAAAATCGAGAACCAAAATCATGAATTCTAAGTTCGTAGCAAAAATGTTCTTTCAAGATTCGCACGCGTCTAATAAAGGAGAGTTCAGCAAGTAGAGCTCGCTTTTACAATAAGTCTTATTGTAGCGTAATGAGTTCTCACGCAGTTTCCTGTCGTAGCAATGGGTACGTGAAATGAGCGTTTAATTGTAGTCAAGTCGTGTGTTGTGAGAAAGTGACGATATGACGTCACCCACACCATCATCCGAAGTGATTTCTTCTTCATTATTATTCGTATAATGGCTTTATCTGAAGTGGAAGTTAAACACTTCCGTGTAATTCTAGATCATAATTGCTCTGAATGTAAACTTAGAAACTTGAACTCCACGTATGTGTACTGTGAATTTAAATGTATTTTTAGTATTTTTCCCATTTTGTGCAACAAAATGTAAGACTAGAAGTCTTAGGTGAGATTACATTTCAGTCTCATATTTCAGTTAGAGATGGATCTGGTTAAGATTTCATTTAAATTTTAGTTGCGAATAATTTTCCTTTAATGTGCGTAAAATATGTAAACTGGAGTATATTACTATACTAATAAAAATTAATAAAAAAAATGAAATTTTCTCCTCCCAATATTCTGGACATAAAATATTTTTGAAGAAAGTGAAAAAAAATCATATTCAATTCAAACTAATAATTAATCAAACTGATAATTATTGATTCATCACAATATTCTGAAGAGAAAAAAATGTAAAAACGTTAGTTTATTAAAAAAAATGTTTCTTTTTATTATTTATAATTAAGAACTGAATCATCCCTATGTAAATAGGTTAAGGTAGGAAAAAAGGTATAAATAGGTAAGGAATAATATTAAATATTGAAAGTACCCAAAAACATAACCGGCGTGATTTTTGAAAACTGTCAAAAAAATTATTTTCTCAGCTATCTGTAACATTAAAACGTGGTCAGTTTGCAGTTTTAAGTTCCATATTCATTCCCTGAAAAGGTGGGACAATTGAAGAATTTGTTTTTTTTTTGAGTTGATTTGCAGTTACAGATATGTACATCAACTCTCTCTTTGTTCTTATTTCTCCCAAATTCAAGTAACTGTTTGATTAATACCAATTATTTCTAGCTTAAAATATAATACGAAAATTCAAATAAAATGCTTTTATATTTTATTTCTCTTTTATCGTGTAAATTTACAATTGCAAATAATTCATTTCCTTCGCCGTATCCTTTTTCCATTTTGATACCTCAATGAAACAATACTGATTGCTTTTTTTATGAGCTATTTTCATTTTCTTGTAATTAATTATTTACAGTCTGTCATGACAATTTCTTACACCTCTTTAGCTGCTAATTAATGACAATAGTTTATTCGGTACTTAGTATTAAATCCACCACGAACATTTAGAAATAATTACTTCTCTGGTAGGAATAGATATAAAAGAAGATGGGGTGAATCGAAAAAATAATTTACGTACACATAGTGTTAATACTGTAAATATCAAGAACAGTGTTTATAGCAGCTATTTTATTAAAAAAAATTGTTCGCCGTCCATTGGCAGATAACGTACATGTATGTATATATTTATCCGTTTCATTTAGCAAATGTAAATGTTATTAAATTAGCTATAAAACAGTCCAAAAATAAATTAGCTGTAAACAGCCCTGCCATTTCTAACAGGTTAAGCGTGACAATTTAAGGTTACAAAATACTTGTTTCCACAACATATTTAATAGCGCTCAAATTTAAGTAATGCTGAGTCCTTATAATACATTCAGTTCTATAACCCAATTACCTGTACCACTTATAAATATGTAACAATCATGGACTTGTCTTTGGGGACCTAAATGAAACAAGCGATACCCATAAGTATCGGCTATCTATACTTTCGTGAGTTCAGTACGAAGGAGCCCACTTCTTC
Source organism: Druceiella hillmani (assembly GCA_039881145.1). Taxonomy (NCBI): domain Eukaryota; kingdom Metazoa; phylum Arthropoda; class Insecta; order Lepidoptera; family Hepialidae; genus Druceiella; species Druceiella hillmani. Next base: position 10,567,510 of record JAYKKI010000038.1, on the reverse strand, counting down.
TTTACCAGTTTTTATTTTGTTTTTATACTAAATGGGTTCCAAGTCTCACTGTCATGGTATCTATAGTTTGGTGATGGGATGAGATTTATAATTTAAGTGTTATATTTGCTTTGTATCCCCGAAATTATGCTTATTGGTAACATATTTTTCGTAGGGCAAATGGTTACAAGATCTTGGTACTTTTATTTGAAATTCGTGATAAGATTTTGACAGATTATGATCATTTGCCTGTATTAAATTATTATTATGCCAATTAAACATTCTATCAAAATTAAGGAAATGTATGTACTGCAGTTGTCTACAAGGAAATTAAACCAAGAAACAAAACATATCCTACTTATCTACCACACGAAATAAACGTCTTTCCGCCAAACAACATAATTATTTAACAGGTGCCAACCGCTAACAATGGTCTTTATCACCTTCTATTTTTTTAATATAATTTTCTGTGTTTTTAAGCAATCATGTTGCAGTATAGTAGTATTGACCGCAGAAAATGAATGAAGTATGTAAATTAGTAGATCTAAATACAACATTTTCATAATTCAGGATATAAAAATAAACAAAAATAAAAAGTTTCGAAAAATCATATATTATTTGAAATAAATATGCTTCCCCAGAAAATTATAAACCTTAGCTTAAATTATACGAAACATTAGACTTTGCACTGTTGCTCTGTTCATATCAAAAAATCAAGAAAAACCTTGAGACGGAACTTAAAAATAGAACTAGATTTAATTAACACTAAGAGCAAACTCAAGTCAAGCTCGATATAATTAGTGGCCCCGTAAGTTGCATATTACATAATCTTATCAGCTCTTAGCTTATAGTGGTGTTATAATCTCAAACTTCTGCTGGTTTATAAAATGTTATGTGCTTTTTATTTCGCAGTTAGTTTTATTCAATTTAATACAGTAGTTAAAATTCATCCTTTTATTCGATTTTAGAATCACTTCATCATTCTTTTCTAATATCTATACTATGCCATAGAATAGATTAACGTTAGTGACCTTAAGGTCCAAGATTTTATTTAAGGATTATCAGTAGCTTATGGGATGCAGCCAGTGTCATGAAAATAGTTTTCCAAATATCTTACTAGTTTTTTCCAAAATATCTCGTTAACTCTTCATCGTACTTTGTAATATGCAATTATCAACTGTATAGTACATTTGTTTTAATTTATTCATACAATTTTGAAATCAAAAAGTTCAATAGTTAATATGATAAAGAGAGTGATTATATAAAATAAGGAATAATTATAATTATGACGTCATTAGTTTATCTCGGACCGATTCTGCGGAATGTAATGTTCGATGAAATTCTCGCAATACCTCTTCATTGATAAGGGAACATCGCTCACGCGGATGATACGCTACTAGTGGTCGGGGGAGCGAGCCGAAGAGAGATAGAGAAGCGGGCCACGGATTTCCTCGCCAAGATGTATGACCGGGACAATAAGAACAAGCTCAGTTTTGCCCCCCGAAAGTCAGAGGATGTCCTCTTCGGGGGCAGACTGGTGAGGGAGCCGTCTATGGTGACGAACGGATTTAGGATCGGTGTGTAATACTTAGCATGATCTTCGACTTAAAGCGGAGTTTTATGCCACAAGTGCGGTTCATCGCGGGCCAGGAGGGCCAGGCTTGCCTTTCATGTCATAGCTCGGCTTGCCAGTACTGAGTGGGGAGCTAAATAATTCGACCCTCGAGCTGATATATACGGCAATATACCTTAGTGTATTGGCCTATGTACCAACGGTGTGGGCTTAATATTGTGTCGATAAGTGAGACAGGTTGTGCTCAGATCGCAGGGTGAACCGCTCTTCGCTCTTATCAAAGTTTACAGGACCTGTTCAATGCTTGCCGCTTTTGGCGGTTCATCTGCCTGCCGATATCGCGATTGTAGACGGGTGGCTAATTTTATTTTGGCTCAAGATAGGAATTTCACTGTGGGTCTATTGAGTTTTGAATTTATGGTGAATGAACTCCTTTTGACTAGAAAGCGACCTATATTAGAAATCGTCACTACTCGCTGGAAGTCCAGATGGACATCCCCTGATTCCCTACGGAAACCACTACGTTATTCTTTCTTGATGTTTCTGAGTGCTTAAATAAAAGTAGGCTCAATACCGTTTATTATACCTTACAATTTTTGCCTGAACATCACGCCTTTCGCGTGAGCTTACATAGATTTGCTTCAAGAAATATTCCGGCGAGCTCTTGTGGTTTCGATACGCAGGAATCGAATCATGCTTTGTTCAACTACTGTGAGCGTCAACATAACAGTAGAGTAGAATCACGCGAATCGTTGGGACGAGGTATCTTTTAACCACTGGGATTTAATTGAGTGTGGACCGATCTTTGAGGTATTTAGAGCGTACGCCAAAAGCGTTCTAGAGAAAATGGAGATACTAAATGGCTCATTGAGTAGGAACAGTACTTAACCCTTTTAGGTGGAAGCGCCGTGATTGTAGATTCGAGACACTATTAGGAGACTTTGGAAGGACCCTTCTTTTATACGAGAGGGGTTGTTACAAGTCCCAGAAGAAGCTTTGAGACGACCCGGGTGGAATGGTGGTTATAATGCTTGTTTTCGTAATTCGACCACTTACCGTCAAAAAATCAACCTTATTGATTTGTTCTATAAAAATCAAATTTTGGAACAAAAAAACCGGAACAGCAAACGAAGTAACGGCGACCTAGACTAATTAGATAGATAAACAATAGATAACTATTTTTATTTGAATTACAGTTGACAGAATTAACGCAAATAATTAAAAGTAACAAGCCTTCAGCGATGACAGTGTGATTTACACATATAGCCAGCCTGTAATGGTTGTCCATCTGTCCATTTCTCCTGTGCCCAGTTTTTACACGAGTAACATATAATTTAATCTTCAACTCTAAAAATAAAATAAAAACAATAATTCTTTTTCTTCTTATTTTTATCCCTGTTATTAAAGTAGATTTAGGATTGTAGAGGGGGAAAGAAGTGAATGAGTGATGTTTTGCAGATAATTAATGGGTTGGCGCGTTTAAGGATTGTACTGAAAGTTGGTACATCAACAGCTTGCGCGTCAGAAGGAGGAGTTGTACAGAAAACCTGTACATAAAGACATGAAGTATTAAAAGCAGGTACGTTATTAAGTGATATGTAAAAATTTTCTGAACAGAACGAATAAACATTAGCAGCTCGTTCATCAGCAATAGTTATATTATAATTTTCATTAATATTTATATTTTTAATAATAAGTTTAACTATTAATTTATTTAATAATTAAAGTTATATTTTTAGAGTAGATATTATTTTTTTATTGTTTATATGTCTATTATTATATTTTTTATAAAAAACTAGTACTATATATTTTAAATAAATATTTTGTCATTGTCATTAATTTATATAAGAATAAGTTTATTTATATTTTATTTATTTTTTGAAGGTAGATTAATTTCTACTTTATTGAACGAAATTAAACTAGAATACATAGATTATTTTATACATTATTTTCATCTTTATCATTATTATTAGGATTTTTATATCAAGAAATTAATTATATTATTATTTCTTTAATAAAATTTTATAATTTTAATATATTTCTATAATTCCAACTTTATTAGGATTTTTTCGAATTGGAATAGAACCTAAAATTTTACGTTCTAATAAAGTTAGAAAAACAACTCCAATTAATATCCCTAAAATTAATAAAATCATTCCAATAAAAATTATCATACATTCATATTGTATCACATACTATTTAAATATTTTTGTATTTATAAATGATTTCTAAATTGAATACTTTATTTTCTGTCAAAATAGTTATATTTCATATTTAGTTTCTTATTTGTATTATTGTTATTAAATTTCATTTCATTTAAAATCATTTTATATATTTTTTCCTTTTGTACTAAAATATAATATATTTTTTAAAGATAAAAACAACCTGGCTTACATTGCTTTGAACTCAGTAAGATTTTAATAGTCGAATAGACTAAAAATTTAAACTTCTACATTTAATTTCTATCTTAATCCAACATAGAGGTCACAATCTTGTTTTTTTATAAGAGCTAAAAAAAATAACGCTGTTATCCCTAAGGTAATTGATTCTTTTAATTAATAACATTAGATCAACTACTCATAAACTTATGTTAATTTACAAAAACAAGTTTATTTCATTTTTTATCATCGCAATAAAATATTTAAAGGTATTCTTATGGTCTTCTCATCTTTTAAATTTATTTTAGTTTTTTAACTTAAATGTTTAACTAAAAATATAATTTAATTTGAGACAGTTAATATTAAAAAAACGATTTATTATTCCACCTTTGCACAGTCATCAGCAATAGCTTGAGCATCAGTGGCAACATTCAAGTCGATACATTAAAGCTTGAACTTCAAAATTATGGGAGTTGTGTATATGAAATTAATTCTGATTAAATTGAATAGGATGCAAGACCGTTTGCTGCCTTTTTAAGATCTCTCAACCGATTGAAAATTTTGTTAATAACTCTACGATTTCGTACTCTGTCAATTAACACTCGCGACCTCGGCCGTAACCATTTTTGAGGTCACAAAATGTGGGACAAACGTAGTGGTAGGGATAGTAAAATTAACTGTAATTATAAAATTATATAATATTGTGTAAGCACAAAAACTGACCTGACTCTAGTGGTTATCTAAAATAAGTATATTGAATGATTTTGGTTAGGAAATATAGTGATGGAGCCAGTCGTTAATAGGCTTTTATTGATCCACCGAGAGTCTGATAAAGCAGCAACCGTGTTGAGTTTTCCTCCTTTTGATAGCTATACACTTATTCGCTTTCTTTTAAATATAAACAATCGATTTTTATTGCCCAGCTACACTAAACACACGAACCACTGTTGTGGTGCTTCCCACTTCCACACTAGCTGTCTTTCCTGTGTGCTAGATTTTTTAATTTCTTTTAACATTTGTAATACCTGTTTCATTAACGTTAAATATTCTATCGCTTTCAATGTCGTATTTATTTTGTATGGTTTCCAAATTATATGTATGGTTTCCAGAATATTGAAATTCAGTTACATTAAGAGCATTAATCTTATTCAATGAACTCGAGTTTTCTCAAACCAATTTTATGTCACCTTTGCACAAAATCATGCTACCAGTCTTCCTCGGTCATCTGATTCGTGCGGTCAAAGGATGTGAAAGGTTATTTTGCCCTTCTATTAAAAAAAATATTGAAGCATTTTTAGTGCTAATTCGTAAAATATTTTATTGCAATTGACTCTATGGTATTTTAATTCTAAGTATCTAATTTCGGAAAACCCAGGTTTTCTATTAAGTCTAGGTTGTTTTATAACCATCTCTTCGAGGGATCAAATATTGTAATTTTACGTATCGAATAAAAAACTTATGCTTTACCTAGACTTAACTGCCTACTTCTAACATCTTCAAAGATTTTCTGAAGATCTTCTAAATTGTAGGAAGTTTCTGCTTTTCTTTTGTAATTTCGAGGCATGTAAAGCAAAAACAAAATTTAAGTACGTATAACGAGACAATATCTTATAACTAGAACGAAATAATCACAACAAATAAGAACAGTATATTCGCCATAGACCCATATAGTCAAAAAGCAAAATATGTTTTAATAAATATAACTAATATTTAATATTCACTTAAATATCATCATCAAACTGTGAAAACTTGTCAATAATAACGAAATTTTCAAACATGAATTGAAAAAAAACTTAATAGAAAGACCTAGAGGTAGGATACCCAAAAAGACTCGGTTGTTCGATACTGAGCATTAGCGGACTCGATGAGAGCACCTCATATTTGAGACGTCACTCCGATCAAGGGACCGATAAATTTTTTATTCACTACGTGGCTATGTTTACGTATTCTACGTCTTCAATCTGGCGACCGTATCTCTAGATAGCCACGTTTGATTTTTTTTTTGGAATTTCCAATGACTTGAGTAACTATAAACAAGACATTAATGTATTTTTCTTGATATATAACTATTAAAGCATACGGGATCGTCTCGAAAAGTTCCTCGCCAAGACATGAGAGTTTTCAGAGGCATATTATGTTTCTATAACTAAATATAAATATGTTCGTAATTTTTGGTTATGTTATTCGACAATGCTAGATGTTGTCTATCGTCAGCGTATCGTATCTATCATATTGGTTATTTATGTCACGTAGAAGTACATTGTCTATGACAAGCCTTCGGAACTGGGAGCTATTCAAGAACATAGTTTTTTGAAAGACCGTATAGATCATGTGTTATTTATAAAAAATATCAAAAAAGCATTAACAAGAAACTTTAAAATAAAATTCACGAAGAAGCGCCATTTTGAAAATGATCCTTCGAGATGATCTGATCCGATTAGATCCTTCCATCGAGAATAAATCTTCAAAGGTTGTTCGCTGTTATAATTAATCTAAGGTCATGCTCCTTGGCATTAAGAGGTTATAAAAACCGACAGGATTTTGGCTTGGATGGATACCGCAGTATTTTTTTTATCAATTGTACTCTTGTCTCTAGATGTGGCCATATTTCGCAACGAGTTTTGAATGTGCTCAGAACTAAGGATAATTTTTAATAAAACTCTACATACATCAAATTGTTTCTGTATCCGATAGGACTTATTAATTCTTTTCTGTTTGTTTTAAAGTAGGGAGAAATATGAACTTAATAATTAAAAATGAAATATTCAAGTGCATAGACATAAAACTGTAACTTATGAAAGTGTCATTTTTTCGCCATTATCGAGGATACAGGAGGAGGAGAGGAGTTGTTTTTGGGATTCCAGGTAATCATCAAGCACGGAGCAAAAGATTTTGCTTACCAGGTGATTACATTATTGTCCAGTGAAAATCTTGACTAAAATAGAACAAGATTATGATGGTGCCAGTTTAATGAGTGGTATGTATAAAGGCGTAAAAAAGCAGATTAATGATATTCAAACCAATACTGGATATGTGCATTGTACCAGTCTTAACTTAAATATTAATGATTAATAATACTTTTCGCAGTTGTATGCAGAATTTGTTCCCCATCATTTAAGACACAATTTTTTAGTAACAATATTAATTGGGATTTGTTATCAAAATTCACTGGCGAATCAAAGTGATTCCATATGATCCATACGATTGCAGTCACTTTTTCGATATTATCAAACCATATCTGAAATCAACTCGAGTCTCATTGCAGAGTGTTATAGTAAAGTAGAGATCGTAAAAAAAATGCTTTATTTCGAGTTTGCTTTCTGTGAGAATTCATGTATTGTGTATAAATCTTCCAAAAATTTTAAAAAATTACACCGATTTTCATTAGGCAACTGTAGTGTTAGAAGAGACAAAAGTTGAAAATGTAGTGGAGTTATTACGAATCGTTTATAAACAATGTAAATAAATTGGCAAGAAAAAATTACATATATTCTCATTTTCAAATAAAACGGAAGTACATTTGAAAATGTACTTCCATTTTAATTGATGATCAGAAACTGACTCAACAATATATAGTATTTTGTTGAGTCAGTTTCTAATCATTTATTGTGAAACAGAGAAAAGATTACCATTTTCAATAATCTTTTTGGACATAACGATCCTTCAATCAGAGATGAGTTTTAGTTATGCTTGTGAAATCTTCATATTTCATTTCTAACTCCAAAAATTTGCAAGGCATGGACCAGGCAGATTTCTGACAAAAGTGTGATTAGTTTTAAAGTAAGTATTCCGATATAGAACCCAATTTTATGATTCATTTTCATAATTGTTGTCCACTGGTTCTACTTGCATTAAACAAGACATGCATTTTCCACAAATTATGCCATAAAATTATAACGAAATTTTCAGCGCTCGAATATGATATTATACTGTAACATTGTTACTTCACTCTATTCCAGTAACTTATGTAGGAACTAACAGATTCTTCATAAATCTATACATTAAAAAAAATCCTTGAGAAATAGTACTGAATAAGAATAACTGACATTTATCACTGATATGACTGACTGCAATTATAAACAAAACGACCTCAAAATTAGACTTAACTGAAAACCTAAATAAATAGACAAGTATTAAAATAATTAATATCTCTGAATTTGTTTATTTTTGTATAACGAAATTATTTTTCTTTTCCCTTTTGTTTTCCTTAGTAGGAAGTAGGAAAACAAAAGACAATGATAATTAAAAATAATTGGAAAGTAATAATCTTGTAATTATTTTTAATTATAGTTTATATAGTAAGTTTTACCTTTAGAAAAAAATCTTACAATCGAGAATCAGAAATCTATATTTTCTTAAGAATAATATTGATTACTTAATATTGATTACCGCGCTGCTTAGAACCCAGGCATAAGCTTGACCATGACAAAACGTTACAAGTATAACACCGACTTCAGACAACTTAGTAGACAGAAACGTATCTAATATCTTATGGGGCACATCTTCAAGTAAATGTTATATTGACCTGAGAAGAAATGAGTAATATACGTAGATATTTCTCTACAAAAATCTTTAAAGAAGACGTGTATTTCTTCGAATAGTTTATTTATTTATTAGAAAGTTTATACCCAACTTACATATTTACCAAAAACATTACACATGTGGAAATATCATAAGTATAAACGGCTATGAATGTAATACAAACAAAAACGAATAAGATAAGAAAACATAGCAATTCGAATTAGATCACTCTAACTAGTGATCAGTGGTGAAGTATTAAGCAACTCCATAACCCCATATCTGAAGCGGTCAACGGAACACAAAAAATATCAAGACTGCACAGTCCTAATATATACACAAAAAATATCAAGACTGCATTTCGTAATATTGTGTTGAACAATGTGGCCGCACGTACAGCAGTTTTAGAGTGCACGTACAGTGTTTGAAGATATTATTGTTATAGGTCTATAAATTTGAATGTTGAAGATATTATTGTTATCGGACCAAATCTGAAAACAAGAGTCACCCGCGAAATTCTCAGTATAAATTTCAGATGACCACCGGGACTGATGAGTATTTTGGTTAGAACTATTTCAATGCAAGTCCGTCTGCAGCAAAATCCATTATGCATCATTATGCAACGGAGACAAACTATCATTAACAGCCATTGCAAATTCAAGCATCGGCTCATTTTCAAATAAAACTTTCTCTTTCTTCTTCTTTTCTTATGTACACCTACACACATGAGTGCTAAATTTCACTCGGCATCGTCCTTAGATGCATTAAAATCTTGGACACTTTATTATTAAATTATAATTAGACCTATAATATACAAACTCAAACTCGATCACCGTACATGTGATGTCCATCTTCAATTTCCAATGTCAAATTCTCGCCTATTTTCATGAGGTCATACTGGGGATTTACCTTTCGAAATAAGAAAAGAATGATCCAAATTGGTTGATACATGCTGGAGATATGAGGTAACACAAAATAATGGCTAATGCCATTGTATATACCTGTATATACTTACCTATTTACCTTATTATCTTGTTTCTTTCTTGTTCGCGTCAAGGCAATTCTAATAAGTCTGACCTGAATGAGATTATTCCTCATCACTGAAGAGTTCCCGTCACTGCCTTCCGGCTCCATCATCGTACCCCAATTTTGTGAAAGAACTGATTTATTTCCTTAGCTGTTTCCAAACTTTAGAGGCATTATTATTAAATTATCATTAGAGATATATCATCCAAACGCCATCACGGCACCTATGCTATTCGCTGTTGACGAATTTTATGGTATATATCTTCAATATCAATGGTCAAATACTAACCGAATGTTTATGAGACTACACTGAGTGTAAATCCTTCCAAGTAAAAAAGTTCAATCTAAATCGATTGATAATGGTCAGTAATATGAGGTAGCATACATAAAAAAAACAATAAAATTGAGAACTTTCTCCTTTTTTGAAGTCGGTTACAAAACTAATTTGAAATAATCAACATTGGTGTCGCAAGGAATTTACCCCAGTAAGAAATCGTAGACTCGGAGTCATGGAAATCGTAAAATTGGATATCGTAGACGTCGTGTGCGTCGTAAACGCGAGAAACTGTCTATTTGAAGTTACATCTCACGTACGTCCAAAATGCTGTCAAGTCAGATTATTGCTAGCTTCAGCATTCCGAACATACACGCTATTCAAAATTCTCATATCATATTTGACTTGCTTGCGCGAAAAATGAAACATTTGACAATCCCAGCTTAAATCGTATTTTTTTATCGCGTTTATGGTAAATGGATTTGGTTTGAATGTTGTGGATAAAGTTAGCGTTAAACTATGTCGAATCGAGAACACATTAAGGAACATGGTCGACCAAAACACTGTTTATTGAAGTATATAAATAATCGACAATCCCATCAGGCTCATGCCATAAGTATCTACTCAATGCTAGCAGTCGCCTGATACTCCGGCGGCGCATCATAAGTTGATAGATATATATTCAAGCGAAGGATGATATTGATCTGGTTCTATCATTTACATCGGTACTAGTAGCACGCTGACGCACCTGCATCATAAAATGAACATAGCACTAAATTCATTCCACCCGATACAATTAACTATTTCATTGCACTGTTGCAAGTGACGATAGGATATCATGTAACTAAAATAGTCCACTACTTATTAAGATACACTAAACATATTAAAATCTCCAAAAATGACAATATTACTATAATTGGAAGAATAATAAACATTTTTTATTAAATTGAAAATAGCCATATATTACAAACACTGGAGGGAATATACAAAGAAAGACGATTGCACAAACCTGTATATACTTATACTGGTACGAGGCCGGTCATGCACGTCTCCTCCTCGGTGGTCACCACCAAGCCAGTTAGCGCTAGCGAAAACCCACCACTAAACAATTCTATATTGCTAACCATATCCCAGTCAGTGTAAATAAGTTATAGGGCAAAGCGAATAGTCTCAATAAACAATTTCATTTTCGATGACAATCTTCTGACATTTTGTGTGAATATATAGAGTTTAGTGCTATGATAATATCTGCTAGGTACACGCTTGATGTCGAAATCGCCTCTTTTTATAAAGATTTTAGGCCACCCATTCGGTTTAAACAGTACGTCGTGTCAGGACTCGAGCACGGTAAACTTGAAGAATCTACATTTAGTATTTAATACCTCTGCTATGCAGGTTGCATCTAGACACACAGCTTTTATTTACTCGAAAACCTCCACTGTAAATGGCGACTTCTACTCTACTTTTCCATGTATTACTGAATGAGATAGGAATTTGCCAAAAAATTTGTTCTGCCAACCAACAGTTTGAGATCAAGGAGATAGTGCAATACAGTCAAAAGAATGTTTCTAGCATAACCAATTGGGATAAAATAAGAGATGATTTAGATTTAACACCATTAGGGATAACACTTGGAAAACAAAAGCAAAAAATATACATTATGAAAGATATTTGAAAGGAAGATTTGGAGAAAGGAAATTTGGCTCATCAAGACTATCAATGCAAATATGATGATGAATATTTCATACCATACATGCAATGATATAACAAATTCCAAGCAATGACTGGGGTGTTTCTCATTCACATCCTTCCGTATGATATTTTAAGCTTTCAATAGTAATACAGCCTCTTCTGATTGGATCCTACTTTCCAACCACAATGTGTTGTAAAGATATTTATCCTTCATTTTCTCATTGATTAATTCTTAGCATTTACTAGATCTAAATGAAAATAGCAAATAAATTTTCTAAACAAGGCCAAACAGACGTTTTTACTATTATAGTAGAATTAGTGGCATCTACTAACAACAAAGTCTAATTACTACACTTGCAAAGTGTAAAAAATGCTTAATACCTTTCTTTTCTCCTCAATGTGATTAGTTCTTTCTGAACAACATATATAGATTATATAATGTTGTATAAGCTGATTATCAAGTAAAATGGGTCTTTGAACTTAGCGGAGTCCTCGTTGCTACCTATCTTACGAGATTCTCTGAACTTCACATTATAAGAAACTAAGTAATTGATATTGTCAAATAATCTTTCAAAAAAATTGTGCCAATGTTTTTGAGATTCATTAATTCGTAGTCTATAGTTTTCCACGCTTTACTCCCTTCGCTAAAACAATATTTTCAAATATACATCCTATGCAATTTCTGCATTCCCATCGCATTATATACTTAATACTATTTAAATATGTTTTTTTGCAGAAACCTCTCTGTGCTGTGTAAGATTGTGAATAGGATATTTGACTATATTTTTTTTATTACTAAAATAGAATGAGTAATATCATTAAAAATAGTTAAATTAAACATATCTTACCTAGAACTTTTCATTACAAAGTTATAGCGACTTAAAAATTGACGAAAAAAGATTCGTGTGAAAACGTCCCATACAAAACAGAACTGAATTATGATGTCACTGCCCCGTATTTAGCATTCACTCTAAGGAAGTTTATTAAATATCTTTAGTATGTCGTTAAATATTGCGTTTAAGTTATATAATGCATATCATGATCTAATTTTTTTGTGTGAACTAAATTCATAGTAACTTTTTCTTTTTAATGAAAAAAAAATTGACACTTTTTTCCCATTTTTCTAAATGGTTTCGTTTAATTGTTTGTTATATGCATTATTTTTTTCCTCCTCCACATTTTTAAAACATTTTTACAAAAACATCAGTTATATACTGTGTTGGGAAAAATTAGATATTCAATAAGTCAACCACCGATGATGGTTAGAGTTTCTTACATAACGAAAGTTAGAAAAGTGCCCATGATCATTGTCTTTTGTGACAATTTTAACGAGTGATATCAAATTTTTTGGATCTGAACTGATGAACTGACCATTTAGAATCAAATTGCCCTTTCTGGATAGGACGTTTACTTTCAACCGAGATTTAGTATTAAATTCTTTAGATGTACTCCCTATATATAGCTCAGTCTTATACGTGGCTATATTATTAAGAGAAGTTGCTTCAATTGATTAAGATACAGACACAACATATAGGATTTTTTTTTTAAATTTCATCATATTGGAACTCAAAGTTTAGTTTGGTACAGAAAAATTTATGAAAGTTTAAGTTTTTCATGTTTGAAAAAACATGAAAAAATTAAACCACATAATATACATGTATTATTTATCTATATTGCGATGCTGGAAATAACTACCTGGCAGTGTAAACTTTTAGTAAAATTGTATTTTTAAGCTGATACTCTAAAATTGGTTTTTATCTTGAAGTCCATGAAAAAGTCTAGAAGATTTAGGAATTATCAAACACTAAAATAAATGTGATTGGATCAATCACAAGCATTAACTTACTTTTGTTTTAGGTTATGTACTGTTTAATGACACTAATATAATACCTAATAAAAATAAAACACAATGTGTGCCTGTTTTTCTGTTGGTTAACTTATAACTTGAGTTCTACAGGATTGATTTTGAAGCAGTTTCTGCAGTTATGTAGGTTGTTTGTTCGGGAAGGTTTTGTTTGTAAAACATTAATGCATATGTTGAGGTTATGGAGCGATGTTAATATTTATAAGGGTGTCCTAGAGTTCGGGCAAGCCGGAAGCACTATGATTGGTAGAGGTTATAAGGTACGGGAGGGGAACACATTATATCACCGAAGTTTAACATTAAAAATATGCGAGTATAAATATGTACAAAAGCTAGTGCTTAATTAACTTAATCTATAATTTAATCCGATGAGTTGTAATTAGGTGCATATTAATAAGTTCCAGAAATTACCGGCCTGAGCTATATATAATAAATAAAAATGAAAATAATTACTATTTTTCTTCAATACAGTCTCCATGTATTTTAATAACCTTTTTACAAAAAAAGTTGTTTCGTCTTAAACAAGATTTTAATTTGGTGAATAAATAATAATTACGCGGTACCTTGGTCCAGTTCTCTAATGCCAGTGTGGTGTGCTTCACAAGTGCATTGTCATGTAATAATGTTGCAAGAGAATTTTTATTGATGATTTTCTTTCTTGTCATCCCTCAACTAATAATTATATTGTATTGTTATAATCTTACTTGCACTTATATACTTAATAATTATTGTATTGTTATACCCTAAAACCCAATGATAAAAGTTTAAAATTCCAGAAAATTGTTGCTATAATATTTACTATCTTGCTGTGAGACGAGCTAGGATAATGTCCACTAATCCCCTTAATAATTTTGACCAATGAATCATGGAGATAGTTTAATTTCCTGTAACATTAGTCGACAACTATAAATCTTAACAGAGTAAAAGGACAAAACTTTAAAAGTATAAAGAAATTTCAAGACTGACCTTGTTCATCCCTAAATTGTGTAGAATTCTTCCGTTGTTTTTAAAAGATTATATCTTGCTGCTAATTTTTTAGTTTATAAATGTTTCCTAATGTTTTTGTGTTCAAATGTCTAGTATTTATATATCTGATTTTTTCTTGTTTGATAGTTTCCTCAATGGTTGCATTCTGTGACTATCCTTGGCCGGCTTAATTTCAAAGAAAACTATTTTGCACATTCTTTTATATTGAAAAATAAAGAAGCCTCATAAACAGCATCTGGACGTTTCTTGATCTCCATTGGAGATTTCTCTTCTTTAAAAAGGACTTTAATCACTGCACCATACTCAATTTTGTGCATTTTCATTTTTTAATGTCAGCGGATAATATCTAACAAAAGGAAATAAAATATAAGCTCAGTGGACAATATCTAACAAAACAAAATAAAATAACTTTATAATATTTGTGTAGGTTTGAAATATTCACTAGGAAATACACATTAATCGAAAATGTTATCACTATTTGGTAAGTAAACTTAGTTAATAGTTTACTAACCGAATAGTAATAAAAGTATCCTTTAATGAATATTTCAAAATGAGAGTGAGAGGTCAGGAACTTTTCAATCTTATTGCGAACCTTACTAAAGATTTTTACCATACGGCAAACCATTTCATAATTAAAATTTTGCTTCTAAATATTAGCAAAAATAATGACTACAACCAAAGAGAGAGGGAGACAGTAGCATCATAAGTATAACAAAGCAACAAAATCTCAAATAATTTGTTCGGTTATAATGCATAATAATATATGCTGATTAATTTGTAAACCCCTGAGAGAATAGATATTTTTTTTGTTAAATTGTGTAGAAAGTGTTCAGTTGAACTTTTTTCAAATATCTAGGCTTCTTGTAGTCTTAGATTAATAAATACTTTGATATTCTGCAATGTTATTATGTGAATCAAAGCTTCATGAACTTAACAATGTAAGAAAGACCCTTTGCGGCACAAGGCTTTGGGTGGTGACCCACATTGTTCATACCTTTCTCCGTTTCTGCATTGATTAACTAATTAATGCAGAAACGGGATACCCATATTATACCATGAGATAAGATAACTTTGGTATAATGAGACTTAAATTAAACTTCACTTATTTACACATATTTTATTGATTCCACAATTTTACATTGAAAAATTCTCCAAAGAATAAGTTCTGTGCAGAGGGAACAAGAGGATTTCTTGTCTTTAAAATATAGTTAAAGGTGCTGAGCTCACAGTTCTCGGAATTAGGATTGGAGATATTGAAGAGTGAAAGGTTAATATAAAAATAAAAAAAAGAAAGATAAAAATAGACAAGTTTTAAATTTGTTCTAGTTTATTGAGGAGTCATTTGCAACGATAAGATTACATATATTTTTGGCATAGAAAGAACTAGTACTTAGCCAGTATGTACTCCAGATTGAAGTAGAAGAAAATTTTGGAAACGTTTTGAAAATATATTCTACTTTGAAGAAAATCTTCTGGATAATGTCATTTACCTGAGGATGTCATGTAAAATATTGATTAATCAGTAGACCAAGTCCACTGTCTTCTTTTTAATAGAAGAAAGAGATTCTGAATAGCTGTTAATGATCAGTTGTAGTAGATGTTTTGAGTATCACAAATGACAACCTGTGATTTAATGGGATTAATCTAAATATCCTGTTTACTGGCTGACTAGATTTAGATCTGCACTCAAGAAATGAATGCACATATAAGAGATTTCGTAAGGACTGAAGTGGGAGTGTATTTGAAGATAATCAGCATATCATAAGTAATAGTATGAAAGAAATGGGAAAAGTCATCCCGTGATGACTTTTCCCATTTCTTTCATACTATTACATTGGAAAGTCATCCCATATGTTAAAAAATCATTGAGCGAATTTGGGGAGACATTTTTTGTGTAAAGAAATAATATTAAAAATGTCCACGATGGGGAGTTTTCTTCTTAGTTGTTACACTTTTGGTAGAGTGGTAATGGTCATTGTGTCAAGTGTCTTGCAGGTGATGCGTCACAGGACATTTTGCCATTCCTCTCTATTAGCTGTTCTTTGGGTACATTTGCTTAGCGGAACGTTTACGGCTACTTTGACCTGATTTATCCACTGCATCGGTACATTCTTATGTAGTTTGGTACCTTCCAGTTTGCCCTGTACTACCAGGTTTTCCATACTATCGTGGATACGCCGCGACACATCTCTTTAAAATTTTATTATACAAATTTGTACAATATTGAACAAATACTGCCTGAAACGGAATTCATCCCTATAGAATGAATTAGTATAGAACTCAATCCACAGCCCTCTGAGCATCCAACATCATATTTCCAGGGCGTTTATTTCTTTTTTCTTTCCTTTCACTTAGTGTTCATATCACTGCGGCATAAAGGAAAATGGGGAATATTAATACTCAGATGAGTTGGGTTTTCATTGTTTTTGTGGTGTTACCATTCCTATATCTTCTTCAGGTTGTTCATAGCAGACTTAGTCATTGTCACACGCCTTTTGATTTCATCAGTACATCCATAATTATTAGAAATTAATGTCCACAAATAGACGTATGAATGAATCACCTCACAACTCGCGAGTTCTGTGATTTCAAGCAAGTTATAATTTATTATTGCTATTAATTTTTAATTTTGATGAAGACTGAAGTTTTCCATCCTTTCCATTAACTTTCCATATGACTAATATTAGTTGTAAATAAAGTGGTATCATCCGCTAATTGAAGATTTTAAATTTTTCAACCACCAATCTTAATTTCATCTGTCCAGTTCTTGAGAGCAATTCTCATTATAAGTTCTATATAGATATTAAACACTAGCGGTGAGTTCATACCTCCTTGAAGGTGAGTGCTACAATTTTAATAAAGAGAACAAGTGTGTCTATACATAAACTATAATTGCCTATGGATTTGGACTTGATTTTAAGTTTCTTTTTACCATCAGAAACAAAAAAAATTGCATTGTTATTACCTAGTACATCTTCAGGTGGGCTATTAGCAAAGATTCTCATTTTATTTGTTTGATTATTAGCAAAGATCTTTGCTAATAGCTCACCTGAAGATGTTGTAATATAACAAAACCTAGGTTGTGGTAAAGAACTTAAAAAAAGGAGAAATAATACTACATCACATCATCAGTTTCATTTAATTGTGAATAATGAATTTCTACAAAATTAACGCTAAATATATTCAATATCAAGCATTGTTATTGAATAGGTTAGACTTGCGAGGTTGAAGATCATTAATTTGAATGGAATACCAAGATATCTCTTGCTGTTTAGTGATATTTAGTGTCCAGGTGTACTTCATTCAAATTTTCAATGTTGAATGAAGTACACTTATATATTTTTTGGTTAATGTAATTCTTATTAGTGTTCATTCACATTTATGATACCCTGGCTATGTTTCACTAACCACCTGTAATACTCACACCCACAACTCACGATCATTGCCATTCTACTAGCAACTGTCTGTGGACCGTTTGGAACGGGTTATGAACAATACTTATTTGTAATTATGACGAAATGACAGGTATCGAACAAATTAAAGGAGTCAAAGAGATTATACCATTGTATTTTTTTTATATTAATCGCTAGATAATAGTTTGCACTAAGAGTAATTGTAAAAGTGTAATTTCTATCAGAATTTGATAATCATTTTCACTTTCTGTATCCTCTGGTGTTAACACTTTTCTTAAATCTAATGAACAATTTTCTTATATATGTCAATTTATTAAGCATATAACTGTTAATGACTGACTGTAATAGATAGATAGCAGAGATCAATTCCAATAAAATAATTCATTGTATTTATCATAAATTTTTGAACAACACGTCTTCTAACGTCATTATTGTGTTGTGAGCATTGCATGACATCTAACAAATAAGATTAAAAGCATATTTCTTAATAAAATTAATCAATGTTTGTATTGACTTCTAAAACTACTCAGGCCTGAAAGGAACAAACTTTGAAAATCATACGATGATAACAAATAAAACTATGAATTGATTTTCATCTTTAATATATTATAATTTAATTAATACAATAAATACAAACTTAATTAGAATTACATTGAATAATAACCATACAATTATAATTTCTTAACATATAAACACTGAAGAAATATTTAAAATACCGTCACATAACAATCAATCCGCTTCAAAGAAATCAGCAATGAAAATGACAAGAAATCAGCAAGAATAGTGACACTCGCTTAATTTACTTTCCGATTTTTTTATATGAGCTGACTCAACATGGATTCTAACGTTTGCTTGTGAGAAAATATTTTCATTAAAAAATTGTTACAAAATGAAATAAAAGTTTTATTTGAAACTATTTTACTTTACCTCTTCAACTCTTGTGTGATCTTTACAATATATAATAGAATTCTAACTAAACAATTTTAAGTTTTGCTAATAAGGAAACTGTAAAGTTTATAAACAATAAAGTTTACAAACAATTTCTTTTCAAATCATTTCCAATTTTTTTCTCATAAAATGTACCTTACATTTTAGAAAACTTTTTGAAAATACTTTTTGATGTTTTGTTTCCTAACTTGATTAAAGCAACTGTAAAAAAAATAATCCAAGAATGCTATAATCCCAGGAAGATAAAGATAATCACGTGAGAAGTTGTGACACAGTTATAGGTACATCAAACGCTCAGAATCACATGTCCTATTTATAAACGTAAATTTTTAACATTCCTTTTCAATAAAATTCCAATTAATTTATTGAAATAATTTTTATTTCACTTGTCTATATATGCTAAATAATAATAGTAGAGGCGTCAAATAAACTACACAGAAATAGGCAAGTTCACATGCCACCTACTTATATGTTCATGCAACACATCAGGCTACGTAGCATGACATTCACCAACTTATTAATACATACATAAATAAACTATTTTCACGACAATATTCATATCTAACTCTTTATAACAATATGGGACAGTCTATAAAACTCATGACTTGTTCAACAGATATAAATCATCTGATATTTCATATCACAACATTTGTTTACTTCTTGATAAGACTGCAACTCATGCATTTCCACAATAGACAAGTGTGCAAACAATAAGCTTAGGCGTGAATGTATAGCTGCTGGACACAATTTAAGTTTTTGATAAATATTTAATGTGTTGAGTACCCTTCAAATATATAGAAGGACCATCGAGTCTATAGCTGGGTGCTTGGTAAACAATAATCAAAAGGTTATAAAATCTACATTTTAAATTATTAGACAACTGGTTGTTGTAGGTGGAAATAGTTTCACCTACAACAACCAGTTGTCTAATAATTTAAAATGTAGATTTCTGTAATATAACACTTCATCTTTTAACATATAACATGGTATATGGATGAATTTGAAGGACGACCAATTTAAAAGACCAGTAGAGACTGTTATCTATTCACGACTAGATTTAAATGTCTATTTTGTTCTTTAGCATTTGAAATATTTTAGACAGAGATTTTTTATGATCTACCTAAAATGAAGTCGGGAATAACAGACTAGTAGTAGTTGTAGTAATTGAAACGTTTTAAAAAAAATGCCACATAAATAACATTCCTAAAATAAGGAAATGATTTGATCCTATCAAAAACTTGTTTTTATAATGGAATCTTTTCTTCTCACCAATTCCATTTTATAGGTGTGTAGTCTTCTCACAAATCATTTTACCCACAATCTTTATCCATTTATTTATATATAATTTAATTAACATTGATGTTTTGACACAACTTTAAAATGATAGTAATACAGGCCTTAATATTTATAATGTTCTACATGAAATTACATTTATTGCAACACTCATACTTAGGGTTTATTGTAAGATTCTTTGCGATCTTTCTCACTTTCATTATACACTATTTAAATTTCAATACACTGCCTCTAGGGGTGTATACATATGTATATATGTAACTGAGTGTTATTATTCAATCATTTTAGTTATTATTTGAAGTTGATTTTTGTATTTGTTTAACAAGAAAATATATTATTATATTTTTAGTTAAAAGTACATATAACACCTCCTAAAGTTCACTATGTAAGAAATTATTAAGAGAATAGCACGATTAGGAAGCATACATTAAAATAAAACACTTGATTGATAAACACGAATTGTGACCATGAAGACGATCATTTCTAATGCAATGAATTGAGAAAATTTGGACATCTTACTTGCTACACGTTAATTTAGTGTACATATTACTCTATTTCTACTAAAAATTTGGCGATTAAAGTCATAAGACGCTCCATTTTGTATCTGGAAATATAAAAAAATTAAGGGACAAAATGTACAAAGTAAATTTTGAAGACTATGGAACAATGGGACTATAAAATAGACTATAGAATAAAGAATATAGTAAAGACCAAATGTAGGAAAAATGATTTTATGGAATTAAAATCTGAATCCAAATTATACGAAAGATGTAAAGCATACAGTATATAGACCATGCCAAAATTCCTTAGAACAATAACAATCAGAGTTTTACGATTAGTCCATTTGAAATTGGTATGCTGACAATTTAACATCTGTTTATAAAACTGTAATTTAAAACCCGTACTCTTCTATTTACCTTTAGACTTAACATCTATAAAACTTTTAATAATATAACATTACATATGTCAATAAAATATGTGATTAAATTATAAAAATTATCAGTCATATACCCTTCAACACCCCATAAAATTTTAAGTAAAAAAAATTCACCAACCAGTGATAGAATACACAATATAGCTGGCCATTTAAAATATATATATTTTTTTTTTAAATAATTAGTGTTTGTTGAGTTCTTAGCTTTTCCGAGTTTTACTTACTTTTTCATTTTATAATATCATTTTAAGAAATGTACCATTATTCCTGTGCTATTGCGAAGTTCTAAATTTAATAAGAGATAATACATGTACAATAATTGCACAAAGAATTAATTATCTTTTATCGACTAATGTCACGATTGGAAGAAGCTCAACAAAAAAACATCAACAAATTTAAATAAAACATTATGTACATAAAAATACAAAAACAACTTGAAAATTAAAAAGAAAAACTGTATAAATTATACATTATAAGAGAAAAAATGTGCAATATATGGTATGAATTTAAAAATATATACTGAAAATGTACATGTAACACGAAAGTTTTTAGGGATAATGTTACTTAATGAATTCGTATGTCATTATATAACTTAAAAAAGCCAGAAATCAGTATCAATACTGTCAAAAGGAGCAAGCATTCCACTCACAAACATATTAGGTTAAATACATTACTCTCGTTAAAAATTAATCTTTTTAGAAATATATTATATGAAACTATAGTTAAATCTGATGCTATTTCATATCTTAATATTGATTTTGGAAACTGTTCCTACTAATTTTTTGTAGTAGAAGCCTACTACAAAAAATTAGTAGGAATAGTAAAGCAAGATTTGAAATAGAGGAAATTCTTTATAATTTGTGGGTCAATCTACAGACACTAATATACAGAAATCTTACAATTAAAGTGAGAAATACACGACCCAACTATTCGGAAAGTAACTCTAGGTGATAACAGAATTCTAATATTACTTATAAACTTTGATGAAATTCAGAAAATATTGTGTAAATATTATGTTATATTACTATTTAACTTAATTTAGTTCCATGTTGAGAATATTACGAAGTTCTAGTGACTCTTTTAAAGCGTAGAAAAGTTGTAGCTGTTGTTCTGGTTTTAAGTTGTAGACCTGAAACATATACAATGCTTTTATCTTTATTAAGTATTAAAAAGGAGGTATCGTCTATCAAACATAAATTACAAGGTTTTTATTACAAAAAATACTACTGTTATAAAAAATATACAAAGTAAAGAAAGTCTGTACTCAAAATTTGTTATTGATAAATGAATTGGGAAAATTCAGAAATTAGTTGGAGAATATCAGAGAAAATGCATAGATTATACATAAATTATATAGAGAAAATAAAAATCTTATATCTTGCATTAACTTTTTTCACAATTCACATAAAAAGCAATTCAGATCCATTTGCCTAAACTTTCATAAAAAATAAATGGCAGTCAAATGGCTGTACAGCTTCCGTTGCTATTCTTGTTCGCAATCCATTTGTCCTGAGTACTAATTTGATGTAACGTTGAATTGTATATAGTAATGACCAAGCGTTCGAGTGTTTCGTCAAGATTTCGTACGTTATAGCAATTTTTTATAATACATGTCAGTAAGGAAGACATAATTTGATATTTACTGTTCAAGATAGGAGGGCTGCAATGAGTTTGTAGTCTTGACAACTGAGGACAAACCTTTCATCATGGAATGAGAAACAAAAGGCCCTAAATTACTGTCTTGGTCAACTACAAAACTGAGTAATTTGAAAACAAAAATTCCATTTTTTTTCCATTTCTGTGGAGAAATGTTCATTTTAAGCAATATCTCTAAAATTAACTTACATAAAACTCTGAAAAAATATTTTTGATAACTTTATCGCTTTGGAATCACTTTTTATCGCATGGAAACACATAAATTATTGTAATTTCTGTTGTTGTTTTCATCATCTTGGTTCATCATGAAATGTTAAAAACCGATAACGAAATTAATGGAAAATGAGTTATGGAGAATTCTACAAGATAGTGTTAGAACGTATTAGAGGATTCATCCGTGAAAATAATTGAGAGCCTCTACCTAGCATATCCTTGCCTGAACTTTGCCACCATTATTTGAAATTGTTGAGCTTGCTGTGTTACTAATGCCGATGCAGAAAAAAGCTGAACAAGCATCGCATTCGCCATTGCTTAATGAGACTGCTTTGTTGCCAATATCTACGGTTGACGAAGTGCAGTATTGTCGTCTAAAATCGAGGTATCTAGGCAGATGCCTACCACTTGATTTTCTAGTATAAAGGGTTTAGAAAGGGAAGTCTTTACAGATTATGACCAGGAAAAGTAGCAAAATCAACTTTTCACATGCAATACTGATCAACAGATTGTATTTTATTCAATTGCAGATGAAGAAATGATTACTATGATGGTTTATCAAACATTCACGCCATAGTTACTACTACTACTTATATTGAACCTAAATTCTCATATAAAATGATGTAGAAATGTTACTGTTACTAAAATGTAAATGTTTATCAGTGTTTAGTTATTTACAGGACTAGTTGATTTTCCCACTAACCAATGTTATTGAAAGAAAGCAAATTATATTTCCATCCACTTCTTCGCGAGATATCAATGTCATATGACCAATTTTCTCTGAGATGTTGGTATTTAGTTGACAATACCGGTAAACATAATGGAAGACTATAAAATGCAACCACTGATGGAAAAAGTCATTGAGAACTTGCGAAAAATATTTATTGCAGGAGACATTATTTCTGTAGAAGAATCTATCGTTATATTTAGGTGGAAATTGAATATCCATACATTTAAACCCAGAAAAAGAGCAATGATGTAGCCGATTTGCTTGCAAGTTACAATTGACCTGTATACAAGACTTGCTTTTGGTACAAAAAAATTGCAAGGGATCTTATGTCAATTGTTGTTCAACACAGTTTTTATGGTCAAAAACATAAATCCAAGTCAGAAAATGTCAGTAATTAGAGGCCATGAAATAACAATTAGAAGACTCCTGAACATTTAAGATCCTGACCCTTCCCTGATCAATTATACCAATTACGTCTAGAAATTCCAGACATGCCTAACTAAAATACCACACCTCAGTTCAAACAAAACATTCAGAAAATGTTTTGTTTGGACTGAGGTGTGGAATTGTTATAAACCGGTTGTTATAAAGTTTTGATAAAACAAACCCATACAACATCAGAAGTTTGCAAAAAAAACGAAGAAAACACACATGCAATGCTTAGTATGTAAAAAAAGCTTTTCGCTTTACCAGTTATAACGCTGTTCATTGAAAGTAAATATTTAAATGAATTAATTTTCTTTCATTTTTAACATTGTTTACCCGGCGTCATTGCCATTGCGTTATTTTTTCTATTACATTGTCCACATGTGTAAGTCAATAAAAATAATTGAGCTAAAAGTGCAAAATTTTACAAGTCTTTAAACTTATTTAGAGCCGTAATCCGTATATATGGGGCATGCACGTATTGGGTATATCTCAAAATACTGTGCCAAATATCAACTTTTTACGTCAAGTGACTTTTGAGAAAAAACAACTTTGGCAGGCAGATGGCATGTTTGAGTGATCTTACCGAGATTCAACTTTTGAGGTGTCAAAGACTAAAAAATTTAAACAAAGTCATAACACAGTTTTCATTTTTTGTAATAAAAGTTGTGTACATTTTAAACGCCTATTTAATAACATAAATCTCATTAATGGTGAATGCTTGAGACAACTGGCATCCATTGTCTTTTAGATGGGGTTTTCATTGTTGTTTTGCTTAAAGGCAAGGAAAGAAAATGAAATATATTTCGGCTGTGCAGCTACACCGGGAATTTGAGATATAAATAAAAAAGTGTAAGGAACTACCGACAAAAATTCAATTTTTAAAAACTACAATACCACTCCACCTTGTTAAGTTTTAAATATTGTCTGCTATGAATTTTTTTTTTCAAAAATTCAATACGAACAATATTTATAAAATTTTAAATTTTTCAAGTTTTTGAACATATGTTTCACTTTTAATTATAATAGAATATCATTTTTTGTTCTATTCAGCATAATGGGTTAAGCCAGTACCAGAAAAATCAAAATAACTATTCTCTTTATAATTCAATAATTATCATTTAAAAAGTTGGTCACAAGATCATTTATCTATTATTTACTTATTCTCCTGTAAATGTAAATGTTTAATTTCATATTTACTTTCTATCGTTCTATTTAAATTTAATATAATTACAAATTAAAACTATATTAAAATCTTGTTTTGCAAAAATTTAAATTGGTGGATAATATATGGAGAAACATTGATTTTTATATTATATGCAAGGATAATTTAGGTGGCATGTAATAGGCTATTTGATAACATCGAAAATATACCACAATTCGGGGTCATCCTATTAGATTATAATGTACATAAGCGTATTATTTTTAATTTTAGGAAGAATAAGTTTATATTATATAAAAAAAACGTAATGAAAAGACAATATTTTTTTGAAATTTAATCAGCGTTGAAAACGCACTGTTATTGGTTAAAAGTCAGATGACGTCACAGACAAGTTTTTAAATCTTTAAATTATGGTCCTTTTTTCTTTTTTTTTTAATTTATAACTATCCCCTTTTGTATTTAGTATAATTTTTTTTATAATATAAATTATGTATGTTATTCATTACGTATTATATTATTTAAAAAGAAATACATTACAAATTATGTATTTAATTAAAATAACTTCCGGTCATAACTAATGTATAAAAAAATGTATTTAATTCCCATGCAGTGTCTATGCTAATGTATATGTCAGCACTATAATTTTATTCAAAACATAAATCATAGACAAATAGACTTTTCCTGAATGTTGTTGGATAAACAAGATGTTATTGTGAAAATTGATAGATTAAGTAAATATTCGAGTTGGATAATTAAATTTACTATATTTATATTGTAAATACTGACAATTTGAAAGAAATTTTATTTTTAATTGTGTAATAAGTGCTTAGCGATAAAAGATAAAGTGAAGTAACTGAAAATAAAAGTTAAAACCTATTCCATCACAAACAAAAGTCATCAGGTATGAAATTTTTAAATTGATTTTTATAACAATAATCATCTGCTGCAGAATTTTTTTAAACATATAATTTTTAATGGATATTCTTTCATACCATATCAAAAATTTAAATTTAGATAAATACTAACAATTGTCAAAATGTCATTGGTACTAAAACGCATTCATACCAAAATTTAATATTCTTATTCACTTGGTTTATAGGCATTGATATCGATAATAATGTTTAAAACACAAATATTGCTTATATCGAAATGATCTTCACACATAGAAACATTTGAGTGGGCTACAATGTTGTTTGGATCTCTTTAGGTTAATTGCAGCCACTTTTTTCCTCTTTAAGATTTGTTGCCACTGAAACGAACACTTTATGTCAAGTTTTTACAGACATATTTGTACATTGTGACAAATATGTCTGCGTGTGACGTCACGCTGGCCGCGATTACAGAAATTGCGTTTTTAGTGCGAGTTCGAAAATTCAAACTTTAAAAGTGATTTATGTAAAAAATACGGCATATATTCTGGATATATAAATGTAGTGTGCTTATAATGCAAAATAGAACAATTTAACATAATTTAAAAATTCAAGTCAAAAGCCTATTATTTATGAATGTAATTCATAACTGTAATTACTTATTTACCGACTTCATTGAAAACGATGATATTTTTCTTTATTCTGATAGTTAACTTATTTTGTTTACTTGAGAACCTTTAGCCACTTAAGAAAATAATACAAATGTACAGTTATATGATAATTTGCGTTAAACAATCCATGAAAGTTTTGTGTATCATTATAATTGGTATCATTATAATTTTTTTTAAAGTGGAATTTTTATTCAAATGTTTCTGCTTGCATGTATAAAATATTTTACTGGTGTTTCTTGTATTTAATTATAGGGAAGTTACATGAAACAAAAAGGATTTAAATATTCATGCTTTTATCTCTTAAAATACCATATTTTATTCACGTTACCTGCTGCAAAAGCTTCTGCGGTGTAGCTGTACGAATGAAGCTTGTGATGTAGACATTGACAAATGTTGCCATTAGAAACTGACAATCAAAACGATCCATAATACCACCGTGGCCGGGGATGACATCTCCAAAATCCTGGTTAATAATGAAATATAAGTTTAGGTAAACTTTAAATTTACAAGTTTTTAATTAACTGTTTAGTCAGTTGTTTTATGCTATCCTCAGGTATAAATATTAATTGTCCATTGTGACTGATGTGATGACAATTTAAATAATCTATTTTTAGAGTAAACACTCGTGCCCTTAAAGTAACCTATATTGGATAATGCAATGTTATGTGCAAGCAGTCAACATGACTTGCTATTGTTGTAAAATGTACATTTTTTCACTATTCAGTTCCACTTCAACAAACAAAATGCAAATTGCTTCGTGGAGTTTTCAATATGCATTATGATGTTTTGTAGAAATTGGTTTCTTTTTTTCAAAATTTTGTGTAAAATACCTTTGAAATAAAAGATTATTCCAAATCGAAAGATAAACTAATAGAAAACAGACAAAATCCAAGTATGATTCTGGAATTCATAAATGTTATGCCTATTTTGTGAAGTTATACAAAAAAGTGAATAGATGATATTACCTTTTCATAAATCTTAAGAAAATCCCTGTATTCTCCATATGCAAAAAATAATGACTAAAAGGCAGAATGAATGGATAAGGATTATAGAAGACTTTTATATTATTCTAAACTTTATATATATATATATATATATATTTCATACCTTTATTTTGAAAGCACGCTTGAATCCCGAAGCGAAGAATCCACCAAACGGTCCAATTACACTACTGAAAATGCTCAGAGAAAGAGAATGAATCATGAATGGATACATTGTCACCGTCTGGATGCCCATCTAAAAATTGGATAATCTCATTATTTCATTTTGTTTTCGTTAATAATAACAATAATAACTTATAAATAACTATCCTTTTCAATAAAATAATATTAATCATAAATAAATATAAAAATATAAATATATTTTTCATTTACTAATCTTTTTAAATAAATGGCTTTTGACGTATTCTCAATTTAAAAAAACTTATATCCATAATTATCCATTATAACTAAAATTATAAACTTTTGTGTAAATGTGATAGATACTATCAAATTACATTACATTGATGAAATTATAATTGACATAGGCATAAATATTATTTCACTCACTATTTTCAGTGGCAAAGTGTATTGATGCAAGCGAAACAGAGGTGATGGTTCGCAGTCCATAGTCATTCTGCCCAAAGTCTCAGAATATTCAATAGGGCACACGAAGTATGAGTATTGAGACATCAAATAAGACAGCTGAAAATAAGAGCAAAAAAGCCATCACGTAAAATAAATTGTGCAACATAAATATTGTTATATCACTTAAGAGATTTATTGAATTAAATCATGAAATATCTGGCAATATCGTTAAACAATGAAAGTGTTGTCTTTGTAGCTTGTGGCTACCAACCCCAGTATAGAGATCCCGTAATACCGAGATTCCACTTGTTTTCCTAGTTATACTCAGAATGAGAATTTGTGTGTGATGTAACGGGTTTTGTGGTATTGGGGAACGGCGAGATTAGGGAACATAGAAACATTTTGTTACGAGTATGAACTATCAAGGACTAACCTTCAGATGTGTGCTCATGCAGGGTTGCGAGCAGTTGGTTACAGTAAAGCCTATACTTACAACAGTTAATATCGACAAACCATTACTACATTAGATACTGTAAGCATCTGTATTATTGTAAGCAACTTTATATCTCTATTAGTTTCCACATTACAAAAGGAATTAAAGATTCCTCTATTATCTGCTTCAAACATAAGTTATCTATAACCGTCCAGTGTCAGCTTGACTAAGTCGATTATAGAAAAAGGAAATAACTATGAATTAAAAGACTGTATGTGTAAATATTTCAAATTTACACTTGAGGAATTTGTTTACCATTTACAAGTTTTAATGTCGTGAAGGCTTTGCACATTTGCTTTTGCACAAAAGAGCTTTCTCTATGGCAGGTTATTTAACCTCCAATATTCGTAGCAGTTTGACAGATAACATAGTTGACATACTATGTTTTCTCCAGAAACAATTCCAAATAAAATGGCTTAGCTTAGTGTTAAAGTCTTGAAAGTCGTAAAGTCTAAAGAACACCTCTATTGCTTTCATAAACCAATGTCACAGTTTATATGATGTAGGGTATTTTGCCTATCTATTTGAAATCCACGGAGGAAACAAGCTGAAATATAATAACAACACTCCTTATTTTCTTGTAAACAAGCCTATAATATAAATAAGTTAGGATATTTGCAGTTTTAAGAGTTTAGTTACCATTTGACTTTATTGGTTGTGAAAATGTTTCTCAGATTGTGTTCTTTACAAACTTTTATTTTAATTCCAATTTGGCTAAACGAGTTTAGACTAATTTTTCTAAGAATTTCCATTAGACTTCCTTAAAAACAATGATTGAATGTACCTGGAGCAGCTAGAGCTTTGGTTTTTATTGATCAAGAATTCAATCAACATTACTCGGTGCTTTAGGTCACAGTAAGACATGTAATTATGGTCTTTTAGAATGTAAGATGCATGCTGAATGGCGTTAAGAAACTCAACTTTGCTGTCACTGTCACATCCCCAGAATTTCAAATTTGGTCATTAATCTATTTTTACACACATAAAGTCGCTGGTAATAACTAATGTATTTTAGATATATAATTATTACCCCTAATCCAAATGCAACAGTGGCCACACCTCCTCCAATAAATCCTTCCCACGTTTTCTTGGGGCTCAATTTTATAAGAGGTGTTCTGCCGAAGAAGAAGCCAAACACATACGCCATGACATCATTGCAGACAATCATTGAAACGGGAACAATAAACCATATTAAACCTGCAAAAGAAAATGTGAAACATTAGAATGTATCTTAATGGCATTTAATAAAGCAATATTCTCATTGAGTCATACGGTATTTATCTTTTTGGTGAATCCTGGCTACATTTTTATTTCAAAGTCGCTTTTGTCATCTTACGTCTACAAAGAAATATCACTGACAATGTAAAAACACGAAAAGTCACATTTAAAGTTTTTATATGAACTATATTAAAACACTATATTTTATTTTAATACACAAAAAAGCTAAGAAAATTTATCTTAGGATACCATTTATAACTAAAGTTGAAACGTTACTATCTCTCTTTAGTCTTTTACTTTATTTTAGAAATCGGAGATATCATAGATTTTAGACACTCATGTGGTTATTGTATAGGGTTGTAGGGGAAGATCTTAGATCAAAAACAGCAGTAAATAGTTTAACAAGTGTCCAATGTTTGCCAAATTCAAAAGTCTACTAGTTTCAGAAATAAATTTCTGATACAATATTTCCTTGTCTGAGACGAACTTTTATTGGACACTAAACCTGAAATTATTTGTCAAATAAAAAAACTTTCCATGTCACCAAGTATCCAGCCAGACATAGCGACATTTTAAAGGACAAATTAATAAAAAAAGATGAACATAATTGAACTGCTCCGATACATATGCATCAAACAGATATATCTTACACATCAATCTATATTTGCTATAAACAAGTGTGGCAATTGTACGTATATAGGTCACTTCTGTCACAAATGAAATGTTCATTGTAACAACCAACAATAGAACCTACCTCCCCATGGTATCTGCGCATACATATACAATATCTCCCATTCGCAAGTGGGGCAGCATGCTCGTATTGATCTTTTGAATGAAGCAATTTAGATAATGTAGCTAATAATTTGTACCGCTTAATAAACTACACAAGCACAGAGACGAAAAGACATACCAACCGATATTAATATAGGCTGAGAATAATATATCTTAGGAGATGCAACATTTTTGGGAGGACATTAATAAAAAACCCATAATCACAAATGAGGTTTTTATTTCATTTGTTATTAAATAGAAATACCTTTTCTCCCAATATTTAAAATGTTTTTACAAATTTAACAGTTCATGATAATTGTGATTTGTAAGTTTTAGTAGATTAAGTTACATTTGTACGTACAATTATAGGTTAACTGAAAGGTGTATTAAGGTAATGACCATAACAAATGTCCCAGATCATGACCTCATTTCCTTTGATATGAAAGCCCGGATTACTCAGAGTGCATAATAAACATAACCCAGCTGTTGTGACTGAAGAATGTTTAAAACTTAAAAATAGCCACCACAAAACAAGTTATTTGTGGCTATGTAATACATTCATAAGAACGTGTGCAGTACAAATATGTGTGAAAGTATTAGAGGTGTAGGTTACAGTTTTATGGCTGCACCTAGTGTTACAAATAGTAAACTAGGTTTTCTTGCCTAAGGTCAATCCTTGCATCACACCGTTAAGCACTTTTATTATTGCAAGCACACATTTTAATATGTATGTCGAAAAATACCTAAACATAATTAAAATACTTTCGATAAATGAATTTTTTTAACTGATAATTACAGCTATATAATTAATGAACGGAAATCTTATTTTTGTAACATGTTGTAAGAATTAACTGCTTATACTGGTATTGCTTATTCCAATGTTATATTGGTAAATAGACAAATAGTAGATCACAAGCGATTTTGACTAATTACAGTAAAACAATATACAACAATATAATATAGTAAAACAATCGAACCTTGAAGATGAGTTTATTTCTATAATGCCATGTCAAAATGATGTTTTATCATTCTAACAATTAGATAACAACTTGCTATAATGTTATCTCGTCAAAATGTGTAAGACTTATTTTACAAGCACTTAAATAGACATTAAGAGTATCATAACTTCTGAGGTAAAGAATTAATATTTTAAATTTTTGTTTACAACTATTTTCTCTACCAAGATATAACCGGACTAGAAAAATAATTAAAATTATTCTCTGTTAATTTATTAACTATTATATTAAAATCAATATTATCCAATATTAAATAATAAATCTTTGGTTAATACTGAGACTCTAACAGAAATATTGGCTAGAAATTAGAAACTCTAAGCACTGAAGCAAGTTTTTTTTTTTTTTTTATTGTTTACTCATTATATACACAACCGTCTTGTAAGAAGAGTAAAATATTTTTAGATCCATAAGTGAGAGATATAAAGTTTTTACAATCAACCATTCTTCTTTTTTCAAATACTTTTCTAAATTTTATAAGGCATGAGAGGGTTTGTTCAATGAAGCCTTATCATGTTATTTTCTGAAGGTATTATATTATTAAAAGTACTTTGGCCTTTTACCCAATTATACTTGAAGCATTATATTGATACAACTGGTTTGCAATATGACTAAATTATGCGTACAAATAATGATTTATTTTCATATGACATTGCTCCATTTGATTTTCTCATACATAATATTTGACATGTTTAGCAATTTGCTAATAGCAACTTAATTCTGAATGCTATGTCGAATAATATCAATGTAATATGAAACATATAACCATTACACAGCATTATCTATAAATCAGGGCTTGAATAATAGAACAAAAAATATTACCAACCTTCAAATATGTTCTGAATAATGAGGTAGCTCTGAGTTACAACAATAAGCAGCGCTACATGTGTCCAGGCAAAAAGACTAAATTGTCTCATGTAATATCTCTTCACCAAAGATAGTACAAACCACACAAACCCAACACAATACAAGCTGAACGAAATGAAGCGATGGTAAGTCACCAATACGCGCAGATAATCCTAAAACAGTTGTAATGTAATATAACCAAGTTTCATGCAGATATTCTGTAAATAGGTTTAATGAATATATAAGAAAATAGTAATTTGAAGAGCAGAGTCAACAGTTATATTTTAAAGGGGCAAAAATTTAAAAATAATATGGAGGAATGAAAAATCTATAAAAATAAAATGTACTCTAAATATTATAAACTTGATAAGCCATACAGCAAACGTAACGTAAAATAACCTTGCAATACTTATGTTCACAGATATATTTAGCCAAGATGAAAATGTTGAATTATTATATTCAAATACAAGATTCTAAATATACAGAAAAAATAGATTGGATTTGAAAATGCAAATAAAAATATCATTTATTTTTGTAAATATGACTTGGAAATAATTATTTATACTTTCTTAAAATGCACTAAATTAACATTTTTGATTATGCTAATTTAAAAATGTTATGAATGATATATTATGAACATTTTTTCAAATGATGAAGATTGTCCTATCTTAAACTGTATTTATTAAAAATATCCCTAAGATACTGCTGTTCAATAAATCTACTAGATCTCAATAAAATGTTCCATTTATACAGAGTTGTGTAAACACAAAAAGTGATGTGAAGGTTTTAACGTAAAAAGATAACACTCAGGACACTACAATGCGGAAGCAATGTATTTTAAAAACAAAATTAACTCAAAAATTCCTTTCGAAAGCAGAAAACCATTAAGATACATTTATAAATTGAGTGAGTGTCACTGAAAACATTTATATTGTAGTAAATTTAATTGAAGACGTCAGTGGAAAAAAGGGAATGAGTCGCATTTTTTCTAAATAACAATTCCTAAATATAATATATATAATATAATTATCCTACATAACAATTTATCATATTAACAAATATTTTTTTAATAATAAATGCATATATAATAAATAATGTATCCATTGCCATATTCTCAGAATTGTAATTTTGTTACATATCTCCTTCAACACTTCATGCTTCAATTAATATGCCAACGTTGATGGAATTTTAAAGCAATTTTTTATTGATATCCAAAAAATAGATTTGACTATAGTATTACGTGTCAACTAGCAAGAATTATTTGAAAGTTGTAGTACAGGTATTTATAGCAATAATTCACTTCAAGTGGTTCATGTAATTATGAATATAACAAAGTTTCAAACATTTTTGGTTCAGGTTGTCGGAAATAGAAAAAGTTATATTCAATTAAATTACATATCAGTCATTAATTCAGTTTATAAAATAAATAAAAATGAATCAAGTTTTCAAACAAGTATGGAACCTATGTTATGAATATATTAATTCCTGAATTCATTTCACAAATAAAGTCCAACTTGTTTACTTCATATTTTTAGGTTTCTAATACTGTAGGTATTAGGAACGATTTTCTTCATGAATGAAATTCGGATAATTTAGAAAGCAAATTCATAGGAAACAAACTTTAATAAAGGTTTAATTTTTAACTGTGATTATATATTTGTATCAAGATATTAAAAAAATAATTGCAATATTAAAATTATTGATTTAAATGTTCTATCAAATATATTAGCTTACGAGTTATTTAATAGAATGTTTTATAAAATGATAAATGATAACTCACAGTTCGATTGATTACCACACCAAAATAATCCACCAGGTTCTCCCCATAAAAGAAATAGTTTGATGTAAGGAGAAAATACCAAGACAGTGAGCGGAACCAAGGGAGTCCGTGAACTCTATATACGGCGTAGCCTATATTGATGATTTCTTCAAAGCATTTAACTTGGACGACGAGGGTCTAAAGAAAAAAATAAGAGTGAGATCAAAGGATTTTATGAAATTATTAAATATTAATGAGCCAGAATAAACTTGGATTACCGTTATCATGAGAGCTAATGGGCCACCATAGATAAGTAAACAAAAACCTCCAATCATCAGAAACGTGAAAATGCCTCTTATAACCCAATTTTTCCATCTGCAAATTATTAATAACATTTACTTAAATTCATAAAAGGAAAAAAGAAAATTGCTACTTAAAATCGACTCAATACATACTTTGATGAAAGACCTGAAAGTGCTGACTCTAAGACTTCGGGTGTTTTATCAGTTCCCTGAGGAAGAGATTTTGCCATTTCTTCGACATATTTATCTTCAATAGTCTTTTCTTCTTCAGAATCAATCTGCCAATTAAAATATTATAATTCAATATTATAATTCAATAATAAATTCAAGTATAAATACATTAATAATTACGCATTACAACATCTAACTGCATTATCATAAAAGAAAATGTAATTCATACATTATCCGATTCACCGGCAGCCTCAGCTTTATCATTTATATCACCTTCTCCCCGTCTTTGCCTTAATTCAGACATTTTGTACTAATGTTTCGAGAACGGTCACTTAACTAAAAATTTATGTTGACTGAATTTTCCACTTCACAACATTTCACTAACACTTTCGTACCCTAATTCCCTGTTACTCGGTACAACAACTCGCTACAAACATATAAACATCACTGTTTAGATGTATTATATACTCACCTTTCGATCGGCTGTCAAACAAAAATCAATATCAGATGTTTCCTTGTCACAGGGCGGTGAGAACTAGTTGCAGGAAAATGAAGTATATTCCACAAGCTTTAAATACATCATAATTTTATTTTAAGTGGTCAGTACGTCTAGTAATTTTGCTCATGGTGTCACTAAATAAGTTGAAACAAATTCACTTTGAGATGAAAAGCTATCTTCAATAAAATTTCATGCAATTAAGACTCATCAAATCAATTATATATAGTTTAATAAATTTTTAAATGTTGTTTTCAATATATAACATCTGAAGACTTTTTTAACGGGATGAAACTAAATACATTATTTTTTACATATTTGATTATATAAATATATACTATAAATTTAATAATATTCATGCAGACAATATAAAATCTGATTTAATTTTAAGACTTTGGTCTTAAACATCTTGGTATCCGATATTGTATTTGCTTTAATATGTGTATTCACCGAGATTGTTTGAGTCAATATTATTATATGAATGTTGTCAAGCTGCCAGCTGCCAGCATGCTGCTTAGTAATATTTTTTTCGGATATTATTGGAGCTATAGAAACAGAGATAATCGCAAAAAAAAAAACGATTTGTGTGACCTTTGACCTTGAATAACTTACGACGCAGACACGAGATTTTATGAGACAACTTCTAGAACGCCAGAATGAAGGTGTATACGAGTTTCCAGCTTATTATCTCTCATTCCGAGGTGAAATCCTTAATAGGACTGGGTTACATCATCGTCTGAAACTCTCTCGTTATCTAAATTAGATGCCTCGTTTTCAGGTTTAAATTATGTTGTTTCTTTAAATAAATATGTAGTATTAACTACGGAAAAAATAATACAAGATTTTTTCCAAATTTAAAAATGTTATGAGAGTGAAGGAATTTATTTGTAATTT
Source organism: Druceiella hillmani (assembly GCA_039881145.1). Classification (NCBI taxonomy): domain Eukaryota; kingdom Metazoa; phylum Arthropoda; class Insecta; order Lepidoptera; family Hepialidae; genus Druceiella; species Druceiella hillmani. The sequence goes on along the minus strand of JAYKKI010000038.1, from coordinate 10,531,376 downwards.
GTTTTGACTGTATTTATTACTCTAAAAATACTATCCATGTCGGCATTTATTATGGATGCGACATAACAGTGACAGCCAAATCTAGTAACTTGGAATTTATTTATAACAGCAGCATTTTTAAATTTCACCACCTAAACTCAAAATTTCACCATATATCTAGAAACCATTTGACGAAGTAAATATTTTTTCCTTATAATTTTTATTAACTTTTTTCTATTCAAATCTCAATCCAGTTGCAACCTTTATATAGGAATTATACTTTAATCTGTTTCGGGTTTTTTTCTTGATTTAATAATTTTTTTTCCAGCCTCACATAATATCTAAGCACGTGGTGTTATATTTTTTTACCAACTTACAATAAAAATTAACATGAGATTTCCTTATTATTTTAATTATTCTCAAAGTGATTCCATTGCCTTGATTTGCTTTTAGCGGCACGTAATTTAAAAAGAAATCCCAATTATCGAGATTTATTTCGTAGGAAATCTTCATCTGCTATTGTAGTACTTGGTTTTAATATTCTAGTGGATGTGTGGGGCAAAGCAAAATTGTTAGTATGCTAATCAATTAGATTGGATCCGAGTTTTCTCCTTCGAACAATTTTATTCCTGTTTGAATATACTATACCTAAAATAAAATTATTGCAATACTAAAATTATTCATCTAAAACCCTCTTTATGGTATATTAACTAAAAAGTTTAAGTAGTGTTATGTAATGATGAATAATAAGTCATAGTTCAACTGACTACCATACCAAATTAATCCAGCAGATTCTTCCTGTAAAAGAAATAGTTTAATGGAAGGAGAAATTACTAAGACAGTAAGGATAACCCTGTCTGTGAAGTCTATACGTGGCCCTATTGGAAATATTTCTTGGCCCACTCTTAAAATAAATTAAAAATTTAAGACGTCTTATTTTCTCTGTAAAAGTTTTGATTATTCTAGAAAAGATTCTGAGTTTATGATAACTCTGAATAACTTTTCTACAAGAGTCTGAAAGAATTTAAAAAATTTGACTTTCAATGACTTATCAAAAGTTTTTCTGAATAACCAACACTTTTTCAGAGAAATATTTCCACCAGGGGATCTATATTAAAAAATTCTTCAAAGCATTTCAATTGGATGACAAGGGCCGACAGAAAAGAAATATGTGTGAGATCAAAGAATTTTATGAAGTTTTATTTAATGTTAATGAATCGGAATAAAACTGGATGATCGTTGTTAATATTACCCCAAGTCTTCACACCTCAATTCAGGTAGAACATATCTAAATCCAAGCTTAAGCAGAATTACAGGATTAATATTGAAGTAAGCAGAATTACATGATTAATATTCAGATGCAATTAATACATATCCATCAGTCTGATTAAAGTATTTACTAAATAAAATATTGGGAGTAGCTTCATATTTTCTGATAAATCCGCAAATACAGGCTCAAATAATAAGTTTAAGTTTGACTAAAGTGAGAAAAATATGTTCATTGTTATGTAACTGGGATTAGAAATATTACAATGAAATCAAAATAAATCCATCCATGACTAGACCATAACTACCAATATAAATGTTGTCACTTAGTCAAATAAGACAAAGTGTAAGCGGTTTTCATAGACTCTTGGATTTAAATAATCCAGCAAATAACGTCACTGATATCGTGTTTGTTGATTTTATTTACATCCAGTGATATAAATTGACTTTATTTATAACCAGTGCAGAATTAGAACTAAGATGAAGAATAAATCGAAGAAGTTTATGAAGTAAGATAATTTTTAATTTTATTGCATACTAGTTAAGAACCCAGCAGTATTCAGTCTTTTTCGAACTTCCATCATTACAGGGATAACAAGGTGGAGTGGTGATCGCCGCCCCGTTAAGATTTGGTGCTAGAAGGAAAAGAGTAAGTGTGGAAAATTTAAGGGAAATCAGTTGAAAATTCTAGGAGCCTATAAAGAATACACATGCAGACATACATTGAGTATATAAACATATACTTTTATCATAATTCGTAGTTTCTCATGATGTTGATTCTAGCAGCCAACTGCAACGTTTCAAATATATACATTGTTAGGCAACTGTGTTCTTATTTATTTAATGTTGAAATAATGACGTGTAACAATACAGTATTGACAGCGAGAGGCTGGTCATCCTCCATGACAGTCAGACTCTTGTAAGATGATAAGGTGCCTTGTGCTATGCAAGTGCGTTGTGTTGTTCAGCTATTATTACCTAATGTACCTAGATAAGAGATGTGAAGCTTTATGTAGATAGTTAGGTAATGGCATAAATATGTATTTCAGTCAACATAGTCGAAAAACACTTTAGGTATGGTAAAAAACTAGAGCTACAAATTGTTCCGGGCTAATAATTTTAGCTGAATATAAAAATATTGTGTCAAAATTCATATTATTTTTAAAAACAGAGAAACAAGAAGCCACAAAGTGAACTAAGAGCAAATTAAGGTCTCTATTGCATGTACTATTTAGAATTTTCATTGTAAGCATAATCGGATGCAAACTCTAAACTTTAAATAAACAAAGTATTAAATTAGAAAATTAATTTCTACACTAAGAACTATCATTCTGAAATTAGGATAGTGCGAGAGTAAAGATAAAGGAAACGCGCTTGTGGAGTCCCATGATATGCAAATATTGCAATTGGAGTATTTTTTGTTTTAAAAATATTATGTTTTTTAAGTAAACCTTGTGTGTATGGTGTGATGCAGTACTAGAACTAGTTTACCATCATTATATTGCATAGATAATATTGTTAAATAATGCAGGAACATTTAAGAATAATATGCTGTAGGGATGAGAATGGATTCATGACAAAGGCACTGTATATAAAGCAACAAATATCAATCATTACAACTATTACCGTGTTAATCAGTAACATTTTATATCATTCGAAATAGTTGAAGGAGTAACTGATTACGAACCACAGAAATTGTTAAAGAAAGCATTACATTATTCGTTAAAAAATATCTTACACATGCTACAAATAAAAGAGCCATACAAAAATGGATGAATGGATATGTGGCATATTACATTATTACAAATATACTCACAAATGTATAAGAAAATGCCTCATTTATAAAATCAAATAGTGATGAGTTTCAGGAATTAAAAATAGGCTTTGTTACAAAATCTCAATTCAGAGGTTCTATGATTTTCATATTAACACTATTAATAATATATGTAAAAATAATATTGAACAAACTATTAAATCAACTCAGATTTTAATTAAAGAGTGTATCTATATGATTGACAAATTAGTAATACACTTTCATGGAGATTCTGACTCAAGTTATGGGCCGAGTTCAAATTGAATAAGAATTTGGTAATAGTCTTAAGTTTTGTGTGGGAAATTTTTTTACATTATTTTTTTCCTATTCCATTTTTATCATGATATGTTTAAGACATTAAGTATTTTATTTAATCTAATATTGTGGTTTATTACTTATTATTATCTATGTATCTTGATTATTACTGACCCAATGGTACTTTTCCCATTTATTTTTTATCTCTGAAACAGCTTAAATCAAAATTATGAAAAAACAGAATTACTAGAAATTTCTTAGACAACGTTAGCAATGATTCTAAATTAGTATTTTTTTTAAATTCACAATATTTTGACTCCTTTGAAAGATGCTATATATATACATACATATATATATATATATGTATTACACAAGAAAAAATAATGAAAAAAAAAGAAAAAATATATATTTACACAAGAAAAAATAATGCTAATACTTGTAAATAGTTTAAAAAAATATTTATATGTGCCTAAGTGTATATAACCCTCACAGTGCGAGTTCCACGCTAATCAATGTTACGTGATGAAAAAGACCATACACCTACACAAGCATGACATGTGCAAATATCTTAAAGGGAATCTTGATGTGTTAAAAGACCTAGTCTCATATTGCAATAAATAATGATCTATTTTCTATCTTTGTGATTTCTCCAACAAGGCTTTTCATACTCACTAACAAGAATTTACTTTTAACAAGGATTTAATTTTTACAACAAGGATTTTCATACTTACATATTTTTCAACATGGCTTTTCATGCACATGAGGTAACCTGTCATCACAAAAGGAGTATGCTTCTATATTGTAGCCAGTTTTCTGTTATCATTAAAAAAATATTGTTAAATAGTGAGTAGGTTATATTTGACTGTTTCAAATCTTGTATGGTTTCATCAATGGAGATTAAGTTATAAAGCATTAAAAAATTTATGAATGGAGGGGGATTGAAATCCGTTCATTTACAAACAGCATACTAATGTATCAGTAAAAAGTATTAGCAGATGGTAATGGCTGCTAGTAATACAGCAACCAAAAAATTTATGGTAAATTAAAGTGTATTCGATTGTTCATATTCTTAATAAATATATAAATACTACACCTTATTAGATAAAAGAACTCTATGAGAATTATATGTTACAAGGGAGATGCTGTTAATCTCCATGACAAGAATTAGTGAATAAGAAAAACATAGAAGTTAATCACAAGAGCTCAGGTTTTACGTTATCATGTTATTTAAATTCCAAAGTCCTTTCTTCGTTTATACAATAAATATACCATTATAGACGAGGTGCTATAGGAGAAATAAAATTTCTACAAACTTTTACTCGAATGTCAAGTTACTTTAAAAGGTTACAACTTGCAAATTGATGGTTGTTGTGGATTTTAGAATTTTATAGTCTTGTTAACATACATACAAAATTAAAATTATTTTAATAAAAATGACAATATGCACTTAAATTTAGAATATAAATTGGAAATTTTTTTTCAGAAGTGGTATAAAATTATAGTCGGCGATTCAGTTTATAAAAATATTTTTATATGAAAATATTTTAATGTATAAATTCCGAACCTTTAAAGTATTGTTATAAAATGTTACTTTGTAATGTTATATTGCTTAGATTTTTATTTACAATGCTATTTAGCGGAAGAAATATTTTTCTCTACAAAACTTACGATTTTAAAGATTGAAATAATAAGTGTTCTTGACAGTGAGATCTTTAATACAAACATTTTATAAAAGTTGTTAAAATTATAAAATAAAAGCACTTTAGGTAAGTACACTAATCAGTTTCTTTAAGTACATTCTATTGTACTGTGTTCCATTACATCCATTATGTGTGTGGGCTCAGTTTCGGTTTGATTTTTAATATAGTTCAGCCAATCTTGTGTGGGATTGATATTTGGCATTAACATATCAGTATCGGTATATTCTTCACAATTTTGATTAATATCCGCATGCACATTATCCAATTTTAAAGAGTCACTCATTTCATCGCGATTTGAACTCAGCTTTGAGCAATTTGTTGTGTCAGTAGTGGAATTAGAATTAATTGATAACCTCTCAGGCTTATCCCAAAATTTTTTGGCCACGTCTTCTGTAGGAATGTGAACATAGCATACACATTTCTCCTTATTCGTTATTTGTTTTAAAGCTGCTTCTTCGATACCAGCTTGTAAATAGCTGCTATCTGGATCGACGTTTTTTGTTAAATCATCTATACATTTGTACGAGTACATATGGTCATCATTTGGACATATATAATCTTCTATAATGAAGATATTATTATCTAAGTTAAATTTCTTAAAGTCGATATTCCCAAAATTATTAATTTCAGACAAAATTGTACATTCGTTCTCGTATGAGATGTCAATATTCTGAATACACTTTTTATATAATTCGACGTTAGCTTCGCACTGTTTTCTGATTGCTTCTATTTGGCGTAACGTTTTCAATTCTCTTGCTTTGAGACCTGCGTAAATACGAGCAAAAGATCGTCGTACGTTGCATTTTATCTAAAATAAGAAGAAACGCATTTAGAATATGTTTTTCAAACAACGTAACGATTATGATAGTTAAACTATTTTAAATTAAAAAAAGTACTTACATTGTCCAACGTTTCATCATAACATACCAATTCATTCGCCATGTTTGTTTTGACAGTTAAACATGTGTGCATTGTAAGATTTTCGTCAGAAATGAATACAGATGATGTAGCAAATGCCATATTTATGACTTAGCGAAGCAAAGAAATGAATCTGTTAAATTGAGTTTCAATTTGTGAAAAATTATTTTTTCCTTAATTTCTCTTGTACTAAAATAAATTGCCGAAAATGCAAATGGTAATAATAAATACGAATTATAAAAATTCATTTTATTTTGATAGCGATTTATTTTCCTTTTTAACTTTTCTAAAAGTAAAATTTTGAAAAAATATAACAAAAATTTCTAAAACTGCAATAACTTATTAAAAGACAAAAATGTATCAACAAAATTAAACTTCATTTTGAAAAATTATTTATTCCATAAATAAGAAAGAAATTGATTTTTTTTAACAATGCCAATTTTTTATTTGGTACAATGTAAGGTACATTTTATGGTAAATTAAGTGAATTAAGTGTTTTATAAGATTTTTACTAGCACTTTTGTTGGGCGGGCTTTCAATAAAAAAAACCGCAGTAAATCATATTTCATTTTTAAAATACGAAAATTGCGATCGGATTCTCGCTTTAAAACGAAAATTGTGTGTCCAACGTAATGATTGGATAAATAAATTCTTCAATTTCTTTTTCAGAAATGGTTATTCACTAATTTCGGAAACCATCGAGACGGAAATATTAACTTACCTTATTGGTGATGTCTTCAAACGGTGTAAGTAAACAAATCGGTTTTTTCATAATAATTTACTCTTCTAAAGTCATGCATGGTATTTTATTATTGACCAACACACCAAGGTAAAAAAGATGTTTTTTTTATTTTAAAGTGTATTCTTGTTGCAGGATTGCAAATTCATCTCGAGCTGCTTTTCAATGCTGAAAATGTTTCTTGCATCTTAAGTGCCTTTTTGCCAACAATTGGAATTTTGTGTGAAGAACAATCAATGTCTAGAAAGTACAGTAAGGATGAACATTTTTTTATATTCGTGCCTGCCACACCGATGCAATTGATTTATCATGATGACAAAATATTATAAACTTTTGAAGCGATATTTTCCTCAGTATTTTTGCTACCATTAAATATCTCTGTTGTTATGGTATTACGGACCAGTTTAAAAGCACAGTCATATTTTATTTTAAACTGGTCTGTAATACCATAATAAGTTAAATTCAGTATTAACACTTCAGAAGAAGAAACGAACCAAACGTCAGTTAAGCAACGTTTTGACTGCCATAGAAACTGTGGAACGAAGTGGAAACGTTTTTCGCTGCCTGATTATTTAGTTATTATTTTCGTGGTATTCAGTCTATTTTATTGCAATAACTTATATATTATTCGGGTTAATTATATTTTAAATATAATTTCATTTAGTTTTTGTTCGTAGTTATATTCTATTAATTGTTATAATCAGTGTCCAGTTCGGTAAGATTATTCTTTTGTTTATTTTTTTGTATTATGAGTCAGTTTGAGCTTCGTGAAAATGGATTTAGTTATTCCTCCTAAATCACCAGACCCTTCTAAATCTCCATTTTCTTAAAATGAATTTGCTTGCTCGACTTCCCCAGCTAGCTTTGTTACCGTAATATATTTTTTCAACAAGAACTAGAACGCAAATCTAAAAATTGTAAGAATAAATCGAAAAATATTTCTTCATTCCATCCTTCTGACTCTTCCTGCACTGAAACAGAGGATGCTATCCCTCGCAAGACCCCTCTAATTTTATAGACTATTTTAGTCGCTACAAAAAAGAAAAAATGACTAAAACTGTATATTCTATCTACACCATAAACACACTAAAGATATATTTTCACGGGTAACGGTGCCGGTTAGTATTATGGCTGATAACGGCCGGTAATTCACCAGTGCCGCGTTTGTAAACTTTTCTAATGAGTTCGGCGTACGGCTGTTCCATAGTATCCCCTATTGGCCTCAACAAAATGGCGAGGTCGAAAGATAGAACTGAAATATTTTAAAAAGGCTGCAAATTAGTCAAGTCAAAAACCGAATTGGCAAAATGACTTACTCCAATACCTGACCATGTACAATAGGACTCCTCACTCCGTGACAGGAAAGTTTCCTGCAGAACTTTTTACCGACGTCAATTTAGAGACAAATTGCTTTCAGTTGTGGATATAGAGTGTGCTGGGACCGATTCAGAAATCAAGGATAAATATGCAGAAATGAAAGCAAAAGGAAAAGAGTACGCGGATAGGAAGATACATGCGGCGGAATCTACTATTCAAATTGGGGAAAAGAGTTACGTCAAAAATATGACAAAGGAAAATAAACTCTCTACTACGATTGTCAGTGCACCGCACACAGAGATTAATAAGGAAGGGGGTGATGTAGAATTGGAAAACGACAATAGTGGACAGCGACTATAGAGAAACGTGGTGCACTGAAACGTGTTGAAAGAAAGTGGCAAGTATGTGCAGAAAAAAGCCCGGAAGTTCCTGTCGATAACACAAATGATTACGAAGTTGATGAATAGACAATGTAGATTATGTTGATTAATGAGAGTTAAACTTATAAACCTTAAATTGTTAAACTTTGCTTTATTTCTGATTGTGACGCGGTCGCGGGGGAGCGGGGAGCGACAGCTCACCGCTCAGTCGTTGCCCGGCCGCCGAGCGAGTAGGAGTATAGTGAAATTAATTTGCTGTTTTATTGTTATTGAGTTGAACGATACAATGTAAGTGATACGGTACAAGTAGCGATTTTGCCAGTGACAAAAACAATTAAGGTATGTGTCAATAAAGAAATCAGACTCAGAGTTAAATCCATAAGCGTGACCGACTTTATCACGGTATGTCGTAAACGTTGTTACATATATTGTCTACTTATATAATTTATAAAGATATGTGTGGCATACTTTATTGATTAATATTTATTTAAATACAAAGTTGGTTTTGCAATATTGATCAGTACCTAAAATATAAAAACGTCCCGTTATATAAAATATCAGTAAATGTTGTCCACATAAAAGGAAAATCTATAGATTTTTTTTACTATGGCATGGACGTGGCCGTGACAAACTAACAGATTTTTAACTTATTTCAATTTTAACAGATTTTTTAACTTTTTGCCCACAATTAGAATTTTGTGTGTCTAGAAAGTACAGTAAAGATGAACATTTTTCATATTCGTGCCTTATTACGATCGTCGCGTCGCGCCAATAGCTTATCTATTGTAATATTGTTTTACAATAACTAAGGTTATTACTGAATATTACAGGTAGTTTGGGTGACCGAACGGTAGCTAAGTATTCTTTTATTTGTTTTATTAATATCATGACAAGTTAAAGCTAAATATATGAAGAGATTCACACATAACAAATAAAGATTAATAGGTAGTGCGATGAAAGTCGGAACGGTACCTACAAAATTCTATAGGTAATTCTATTAAATTAGAACGGTACCTATCAAAATTCTACAGGCGGTCTTTTATTTGTTTTATTAATATCATGACAAGTTAAAGCTAAATATATAAAAAGATTTACACGTAACAAATAAAGATTAATAGGTCGTTCGATAAAATTTGGAACGGTACCTACAAATTACAAAGAGGTAGTTCTATAAAATAAGAACGGTATCCACAAAATTTTAACAGGTAGTTTTAATAAATTGGAACAGTACCTATCAAAATTCTATACGTATTTCTATTAAATTAGAACGGTACCTATCAAAATTCTATAGGTGAAGTTAGAATCGTACCTAGAGTGAAAAAAGAAAATAAGTTGCTTTGTTACATATAGTCCCAAACAAAATGACGTCACAAATACTGCCAATGGAATCGTTACACTGTGAGGGTGAGCCAGCTTCAATTCGTTTACGCTGGGGAAAATGGAAACGGGGTCTAGAATCATATCTTACGGCGACGGGTGTGACTACGCCTGCGACAAAGAGGGCTACTCTCTTGCATATGGGTGGGTTAGCCTTGCAAGAGATTTACTACAACATACCAGATGCAGCGACCGATAACGATGATGTATTCAAAGGAAAAATTAGACAAATACTTTTCCCCCAAAGAAAGCGGTGTTTTTGAACGCCATCTCTTCAGATTGGTTAAACAAGAGGTAGGTTAGCAATTCGAAAAATTTCTCGCCAGACTCAGGCATCAGTGTTGTCTCGCTTGAAGAGCATTTGATCGACCAGATAACTGAAAAGTGTGAATCAGTCGAATTGCTGAAAAATATCTTGACTCTCGGAGATGATGTCACGTTTGACAAAATTATTTTTGAAGCCAATAGACTAGAAATTATCCAACAACAATTTCATATTTTTGATGCTTTTGGAGCCAGAAAAAATTTTGCCTGTAAATTAAATAAGATCTCAAAGAAGAAATCGATCTCGTTCCGTGTTCTCGTTGTGGTGTAGGTCACTCCAGTGGCAGCAAACATTGTTTGGCAATAGGCTGCCTGAATTGTGAATTTGTTGGACATTTTCGGAGACATTGTAGAACCAGGACAAACAAACGTAAAAGTGATCTCCCAGCTCCGACCGTCAATGTTCTAAAGATGTCCAAAACGAAATCAAAACACTAGGAAGAAGTAGATTACATCTTCCATACCGACTGTGATGGCTCCATCACATGTTCACTCGGGGACGTGGAAATTGAAATGTTCATAGATTCAGGGAGTAAATGTAATATCATTAACGACATTACTTGGGAAATTCTAAAGTCTAAAGGTAGTCGTGTTGAAAATCAAGTAAAGAATCCAGACAAGAATTTCATGGCTTATGGTAGCCAACGTCCAGTCGAAGTATTATTTGTTGTTTGATTCGACTGTAATGATAAAAAATGGGTTCAGGTTTAGACAAAGTAACATTTTATATGGTAAAAGATGGCACCAGAAATTTGCTTGGAAAAGAAACTGCGATTAAACTTGGTGTTTTGAGAATAGGTCTAAAAGTAAATACGGTCGAAGGTGCGTTTCCCTAAATCGAAGATATTAAAGTTCATATTTTCATAAATTAATCCGTCAAAGCAGTGTCCCAACCGTGCCGTAGGGTTCCTGTCCCACTAGAATCTAAAATTAATAATAAAATTCAAGAGCTTATCGACACAGACATTATAAAGCCTGTTAAAGGCCCATCAGATTGGATTTCTCATTTGGTACCGGTTTTTAAAGGGGACGGAGATATTCGAATTTGTGTAGACATGAGGCAAACCAACCGGGCTATTATTAGAGAGAAGAACCCTTTGTGTACTATGGAACAGTTAATTCCCAAGTTTCGCAATACTAAAGTATTTTCGAAATTATATATAAAAAATTCCTTTCACCAGCTAGAATTAAGTGAAGATAGTAGGTACATTACAACTTTAATTTGTAGTCGGGGTCTATTCAGATATAAGCGTCTCGTGTTTGGTATCTCTTGCGCTCCTGAATGCACCATATGTCCATCGCTGAAAATATTCACACCATTTGTGTCAGAAACCGTATAACAATACATTATTTGGTATATTGAAACTATAAACTACTTTGAGAAATTATGCCAAAAATATATTTACGAGTATATGGAAATTTTTGAGGGGATAAATTAAGAGGGATTTTTGTTTTTAACTTTATATTTCGTGTGGGGTAACAATTTTGTGAAAGTTATGAGGTTTCCAAAATATTTTTTTTCAGAATTTTATCTAGGATTTAGGTATTGTTGATACAGTGTCTACCAAAAATAGGCATACTTCTCCAATCACTGAAAGTGCTACAATCAAAGCTTTAAAAAAGGGCATTAAAAAAAGTGTCCTTAACTTCTACCGGAAAACTACAGAAATCAATATAACTCTCATAGTTTCGAGAAATTCACGATATTTTTATATGAAAGGCATACTAGGCCATGAGTTTAAAATATAACACAAAATGATGTTAATACTTTTAAATAGCTTAATTGAAGTATTATGAACCCTTAAGTATTTAAAAATACTTAAGGACGTGATCTAGTAAGAATCTACTCGTACTTATAAAGTTTTAACATCTCATTAAGTAGCATAAATGAGACAGTACGCAATAAATAGCTAATAAGAGTATACGAAACTCATTGTGTGGGCAATGCATATCTTCGCACTGAAGTGGCAGCTAAAATTAAACGCACCAAACTGATCAAGTGTGGTCATTATTCTAAATATGTAAAATGACAACACTAATTCATGTGCGCCATCTATTGCAGTTAAACGAAACTACTTCGTCGGTAACATGACTGACTGTATGCGACCGTAGATGTAATGTTGTCGTGGCGTTATCTTATTTTATTATTTTTTAACTAAATTAACAAAGAAATGGTTTTCAATTTGTGCGCATGTATATTGGATGTGACAATGCTTAAATAGCTTGGAATTTATGTAAAGTAACAAAAAAGGTATTTTTATAAAAGAAAAGAGTATTATAACAGGTAGATACAACGGTATTATACTATATATATATATATATATATGTATATATATATATATATATATATATATATATATATATATATATATATATGTAAATATATTTAATGCAAAATTGGAAATGTGCAAGATATATGTATAGAAAGATCACATTTAAATTATATCTGACCACATAAGAAAAAGCAAATTTTCCACACCTCTGTCACAATAAAATTCAAAGGTTATACTGAATATTATTAAATTATCTTCAATTACATTATGCTTTCCTATTTTACTTACCTTTACAATAAAATGCCTTTCTAGTTGCTCTTCCCTGCTTTAAAAATTAATGACACATTTGACACAATAAATTTAAATTGGTTTTAAAGAGACTTGGTCTATGTGGAAGTTATTTGTGTATATTTCAAACTAGCTGTGCCTACGATTTTGTTGGCGTGAAATTTGGAATGAGGAAAATTATTAGAATTTTTTCTCTCTCTTGTATGTTGCTCTTGGATATGAACGATTACCATACCAAATTTCATCAAAATCCTGCCAGTGGATTTTGCGTGATTGGCGCGTAAATTAAGAGACAGACTGACAAAAATTGGAAATTTTTTTTCTAGCTTCTAGTATCATTCTATGGGCTGAATCAATTACTATTTAAAACATTTTCCATGTACAGAATTCACTCTGTTACAATTTTATTATATGTATAGATAATTATTATTTGGAGGGTTAGTACTGTTTACAAAATTTGTCGATTCTGTTTTTCAACGAAAGGCAGTGGTTTCCAAAGTTAGTTATGTTAACACTCTTACACATACACGCACGCAAATTTTCTCAATAAAATACTGTTTTTTTTTTGTTTAGTCTTCGAAATCATTTTTGCACTACTTAACATACTGGAAAATGATTTTAATAATCTACAATATAGTACATATTTTTCTAAATAATTGAAAACACAACGTATGTGTAAGCTCGCGTCTTTCGTGTATAGGCTTTGTCAAAAAGTGTCATCGTTGGCTATATTTAATCACTAAATGACTCAAACCTATGAACATTTTGTACTTCCATTTCCAGTTTTAAGTTTATCGGTTAAGAAGTTTTTGAATTATTGATGTAACAGACAGATAGACAAATGCTAATTCTTTTTGCTTTTAAGGTTTCCTGTTTTTCTGGCATCGTTCGTTCTCATCAGTCGATTTTCAAAATTGAAGCAAAGAAAAATGAATATTTAAAAAAAATTATGTATGAAAACACGTCCTTACAAGATCATAACGTCGAATTTCGTATAGTTACTGAAGATACAACTTTTTTTTCAATAAATAATAAAAATATGTACGAGAAACGATTATAAACCGAAGGTAACATACATCAACCTTTTTTAAAATTCTCGAACTGTAATTTTAACATATTTTTACTACACAATCCGCCATTTTTTATTGTTATCAGGATAAATGTACCCACGAGAATCGAAATGTCAACTGAAATGACTCGTTGCTAATTTCGCCATATAGCACCGTTTCTAGTGGGATATTTTTCGCTATGCTTTTGCTATGGGCCTGTCCTTACAAAGTAATATAAGTCTATGTGTGTGGTAACATTCATAGTCTATTAAGTAACAAAAAACATTGTGTGTGTACTTATGAACGTGTGTACTTAGAAATTATACTTCTTTGGCATAATACAAGAATAACTTTTTTAACACGCAAATAATTAATGGAAATAAAATAATGAAAGGGCTGGGGCATGATAATAAATACGGTTGCTGAAATCTAAATTAAATCATATAATTCAATTTTAAAGATTAAAATTTAAAATTTATTTGACAGAAAGGTAGTCCACCATTTTATTTTTCTGCTGGTTTTCCATCGTAAGCCAATCAGCTGCCAGATCATTCTAAATTATTGCGTTTTAACTTATTATTTTCTCATATAGAGTAGTAAACAAAATTTGATATTATTTTAAAAATTTAAATTAATACTCAGCATTCAGTTTAATATAAACAAGTGTATATAATTAATTGTTGAATTTACAATTAAATTAAACTATGAACTGTGATGTAGTATTATTTCTACTTTCTTTAATTTCTTTACCACGACCTAGGTTTCGTTGTATTACAACATCCATAGATCAATGCCATAAGGATCCTCAACCTTATGGCATTGATCTATGGACGTCTCGTATTTTGATTAAAAATTTCATAAGTCATGTAGATAGGTGCTTAGAATTTTTGAGAAATATATATTAATATATCAAAAATGGTAATAATCGTCAATTCAGAATGACGACAAACTAAATAATGAAAAAAATTGCTTTTCTTCATAATTCTACATACATTTTAAGTTACGTTCTTAAATCTCTGAAGTGGATGCATGAAGATAGTTGTTTGTATTTTTTCAGATATTTCACAATTACTATATTTATCAAATTCACAGCCTTGGCCATTTAAGAAGCGTTGAAAAATGTTGATCTCTTCAAAATCATAGCCAATATATACAGTATAGTTATTTTGTGACATTATTAAGTTTTTACTGGAAAAATTATAAGCATTTAACTTAATAAGCCTAAGACATATGAGATTTTAGAAAAATATCTGAAGCATCCTTTGACTTTCGGAGAAGTCAATATTTATTTTTGATTATTTAAATGATCATCGGTCTGAATTTGACAATAACCATTTTTTTGTTATATATAACAGCATATTTATGATAAATTATAATAATCCAAATTACAGGCTCATCGTTGGTAGACTTAAGGAATTATAGAACAAATCGTAAGATGTGCGTAAGATTGAAGAGATCAACAATTTCCTTTACATTTTTTCGTTAATTTGTGTTTTTCTTAATTTAATTGCCGTTAAATTAAAGTTTGACAATTGATATTATTTTGCGATGCGTATCAAACTAGAGAAAAGAAAACGTGAGGCGTGTGTAAGTTCTCCGGGAAGTCAATATTTTTGTTATTGAAATGACTGGCGCTACGGTTTTGAAAATTATTATTATTTTCCTATATATTAATGCGTATTTAGAAAAAAAAATCATTTGTGCATTTTTTTTTCATTGCGTTTTTAACTGGCCCTCGTTCTGAATTTGACAAATATCATCATTTTATGATATAAGCATATTTTTGAAAATTACAAGCATTTGATATCGGCATTGGTTGAAGTATGCAAAATATGACTGGCTGATTAGCTAGGAATTCGTTTTCGAAATGATTTATTAATTGTTTTCCCAATCTTCTTTCTCCATCCATCAGGTCTTCTTTCTCCATCCATCAGAACTCTAAAGTACTTTTATGAGCAAATCTATTCGGGAAAAAGTTAAATGGGTCATTGTAATCAGGATTTCATTTGGAAGGATAGCAAGAACTGATATCTAAGATAAGTAGTTACATATCCGTATGATATATCTCAATTCGAGACTAGCTTTAGGTGGTATGAAGATTTGGATTGATTAGTGTATTCAGATTCCTTTTCACTAAAAGTAAATCGTACAGCACTGGATTGAAACTTCATTTGAAGTCAAGTAATATTTCGTCTGCAAAAAGGAACGTATCTTCTAAACTGAGTCTGATACTACGCAAATAATTGTAATGATTAATTGAAAAGGAAAAAGGCAGAATCATCTCCAAGATATGCAAGTAACTAAAACTATGATCGGCCTTAATTGACCTGGGAATTTCAATAATAACTAATTGGACCCCTTAAGTAATAATATCCTTATTAAAATACCGATTTATGATTATTAATTGAAAAGGGTTACTACAACTTTTTTTATAGAGTTGTGACTTATCCACAATGCGCAGCCATTAATTAAAAATAATTATAAGGCAATAAATGGCAAAACCGTATAAACAATTGGAAATTGATGGAAAATAGCTTTATTTTTATTGCAATCAGCGATAAACGTCGCAGTGCGTCTTGTCCAGTAATTTTATTTAGGTGATTTTTTTATAATTTTTGTTTTGCTGAAAAATCGCTTAGAATGTACCGGATCAGTGTGAAGAATGAAATTTCAATGTACACTTTTGTAACAACACATTCTATTATATCACAGGAGAATGGCCTGGTCCATAGAAAATTAAGCCAGAACCGGCGAAAACGAAACTCGTACATCAGATTTTTTTTTATAGTAAACTAAATCTTTTTTTAAATATATGTTTGTGGAAGGTACATAGTGGCTTAATTTACATATAAGCCACTGATTCCAACATTAATATAAATACCTAATATAAAAATAAAATATCTTTTAAAAACCGACTTCAAAAAAGAACGTAAAAAATAAAAAAAAGAAAAAGTAAAAGATAATTACCTTAAAATAGGTACCTATTTATTCGCAGCACCACCCATCAACTTAAACAAATGTAAAATTGTATATTGTAAATACGACCTTTATGAATAGTTTTCGTATTGTGAATATATTAGAAGTTAAAGTTTAAAATTTACATTACAAATTAAATTAAATGTTTAATTTGTTTAAGTTGGTCAGCAGTGCCGGCACCGATTTTAAAAATAAGTAACTTAGTTATTTATTGTGAATAAGTAGATATCATCTGTTTTAAGGTAATTATTGGCTTGGTGTATGACATAGGTTCCTAACCAAACTTTTTACATTATCATTGAAATATAGCATGATGATAGCGATATTTTACTAGAATAAGGATCCACTCACGATGGCAAAAAATAAATGACAACGATATAGGTTTAGTTTTACTTTCGTCAACACGAATAGCACACGTTCTTTTTAGGATTCTATACCTCAAATTAAAAAATGAATTTACAAGATCACTCCAATATTTGTCTATCCCGTCTATCGCAGCCGATTTTCTGAGAATCATGCGATATAGGAAGTTGAAATTCGGCGCAGTGATACGTATTATCAACCCACATATTATACACTAGTAGTAAAAAAGTTTTTTAAAATCCTTATAAAGGAATTAAAGGGAGGCTAAAAAGATCTCTACATTTTTTAAAATGGCTCATTATGGAAAACTTTCCTACGGGAATATTAACAAATAACATTTATGATCTTATAAGCGTTGGAACGCTTTTGTTTTTACGCCAGTCTAATGTATAGTACGTAACGTTGCAATTGGCATATTACAATAACATTGTAAACAATTAATATCTGTAAATATACATAGTGGCTTAATTTACATATAAACCACTGATTCCGACTTTCATCGGGTTCCGTACTTATTTCGGCATTTATAAATATTTGAGTATATAGAAATACTGTAAATACTCAAATATTTATAAGTGCCTAAATATGTACGGAACTCTCGTGGTGCGAGTTTTACTCGTTTTTATAAATAACGAAATATTTCTATAGTTTGCTTATAGAAATGAATTCCCGCATAGACATTCCCCATCATTCTGAGTAATCACAACAAAAACAATTTCTGACAGCAGGAACGACAGTATCTCTGATAAATTCTTGCTTATATCTTAATTAGAAGATGTGGTACTTTTTACGCAATGAGTTCTCTAATCAATACACTATTTCCACTATCCACACGGGTTGTCTCAGAATCCCTTTAGGGACCCGTAATATTACGCTCAAAATAATAACTTTCGAAGAACCCTTAATAACGTCCTATATTCACCACCGAATGTTTCCACCAAACGGGGTTACAAATTTAGTCAGCATGCTGTAAAATTCAAATGACTAATATAAAAACTAAGAAAAAATATCCTTTATAACACAATTTACAAGAAAAGAAACTTTTAATGCCAGTAGTCCTTGTGAGTATGGTATAAATTTTCATTTATCTTCATTATTCATACTTATTATGTGAAATGTTTTAGCCATTAAGATAATCGTGCAAGGGACCACATACCTCCAGGTATTTAAGTTTTTAAAGGCCTATAAACTAAATTGAAAATTCACGCGTTTTTCTCCCTCTCAAATTAACGGGACTAGAAATTTAATATCAGTATGTTTTGACACACCGCGTATTTAGTAACGTAATATACGACTTCTGATATTATGAAAATTATAAATTTTTTTTTTATGCGCTTTGTGGACAACATTAATTTCTATAATAGTCAAAATGTGCAATTGGCACCGATATCCAGTTCAGCTCATTGTACCATTACAAATCTTGCTTCAAGGAATGAAGAAGTAAGACACCTAATAACGAGTTCTATTATTTTGGGCACGCTTATCCCTTCGTCTGTCAGTCTCAAATATTAGAACAATATTTGATCCACTGGATATTATTTAACCGGTGTTCTGCAACACATTTTAATAAAGTAATTAGCATACATTAGTTTCACATAAAGTCAGGTTACACGACACGACGTGCAAATCGAATAAGTTGGCTTAGGAGCAGAAAGGTTACATTTTCCCGACTGTATCGACATAACAGTTTACTTTTAGTTCATTGCAATCGTTGTTTCTTATATTTATAGACTACAAAACCGCTCAGTGTGAATGTAGTTGGACGTAGGTGAACGTGCGAGAAAACTTTGGTCTGCTTTTTTTTGGCGAAGTATGTAAACAGCCATCAACCATGAATTGTGTACTTCTAATAAGCATGCTGTAAGGATTTCGATTGGAGCACATACCATCCATGACTTTGAACAAATTGCGTTGCGAAATTATACCAACAAATGGGCGTCCCTATTGATTGTTGTGATTTATTTGCTGATCGAGTTTAGTTCTTGGACATAGAAATGATGGCAGAATTTATTCAAAAGGACAATACATTTTGGAAGAAAAACATGGAAAGAAAATTGATTAAGTTTTATAAGGATTATTTACTTCCAGAGTTGATTGATCTACGACATCCAAGGTAAATGGTAATAAGGAATACACAGTATATTCTGGAGTCTGAAAAGCAAGAACAAAAGTAAGATTTAAAATTGGATGTTAGAGAGGATTGCGTTCCATTTTACACCACATTTTATCAGGACAAATCATCTACAAATAAATTTAACATATACACAGAAATCTTATATTATTTTTATATTCATCCTGTAAAAAAAATAATCATTATTATTAGTAAAAAATTAATATAAGTTATTAAAAATTAATAATAATAAATTTTTCTAATTATCCAAAGTAACTATGTTTTGGAATTGATTATATTAAAGTAATTGAAATGAAATACCGCAAAAGGCGGCTTTTGATTTTGTAAAAAAGTTTTACGTTTATTTTCTAGGTGAAACCGCCTGAAGAATAATCAAAAAACTACGTGAAATATTTTTGACCTTATAAAAAGAAAAAAAATCGCCGTGTTTTTCTAAATTGTATGTCTCAAATAGTTTAGCTGGTATCTTTATTTGACCTAATAACGAATATATTACTACAACGTTATTGTATTGTGTAGTATTTTTATTATATAGTATTTCTTTATTAATGATGCAAAGTGGAATCTCTCATGTTATTATGAACGAAATAAATAATCACAAATTACCAAGATTATTTTATCCGCAATACTATCAGGACATCCGCCGTCTACATTCACAAAATCGATGGCTGTCTACGCTTTTGCAGGCAACCACACCTTCTAGCCTTATTAGTCACGTTTAAATAAATAATTGCAACTGGATGATGGGTCTTAATGCTCACAACATAAGTGCAACTACCCAATGTCTTTCGGCCTTTATTGGAAGAACAATAATATTACCCTATTGCGGTTCTATCCTCACTCTTTGGATTAAATAAAACTTATGCATAATAGGTTTTACTTCATACGTGATGATAATTGATCCTGAATTTTGTAAAGCATCGTTTGTCAGATTGCAAATATTTATAACATTTCAAATGCCCACTAAATTATGAGTTTGCTATTTTGAGGCGATACGTCCTCATCGGGAAAAAAATTGTTTATTAGCTTCCAGTCGCGAGTAAGGCGGTCTTTGTCTATTTAAATTGTGCTCTTCAATATAGTTTATCAAAATATTGGATCTGAGTATATTTTCTTTATAATCCTATTGACGCCTTACATTTTGTTCTAAAACCTTAAGTATTAGAAGTTTTACAAAAACAGACGCTTGGAAATGTTAAAACCATATCTTAAAATGTTATAAATTATTTTAAAATGTCATAAGAAAACTTTCTAATTCAGAAATATATTTAATTATGAAGTGTTTTTCCGATCAGGTAATGATATCTTTCCCGATTCAGAAAATCATACCGTTCTTAAAATTGCTTTGGTAATTTTTGAAACTCCTGTCCTATAAAAAGTTGAGAAATGTTTATTTATATCAAATCGAATAAATTTCAGGCTGTCTTCAGGAGTTTGTCTTTGTTTATAAGGCTACCTGGTAAAGGCTATGGTGCTACCATGTCCTGAAAAATATATTATTGTTGTTCGTACCCTTTGAATTATTTAAAAGATTTAAAAAACCAGAAATTGCAAAATGCAATTGACCAGTCAGAAATATCCACTAATTAATGATATATATATATATATATATATATATATATATATATATATATATATGTATGTATATATATATATATATATATATATATATATATATTCTTTTTTTATGGCTTGAGAATGTCATACATGATTTGGCTTTTGGTTAAATGAAAGATCACCCTTGAAAAATGTAAACTTCATAAGGTAAATCTTGTATGTTCTTTACTAGTAAAGAGAAGTTACCTCTGACAGCATCTTCAGTCAGATTGCTTGGTGATGAAACTATTATTGAAATAAAATGCCATATGGATGACATAAATTCGAAGCATTTTTAAATATTTTTTGTCGCTCCTTATTTTGTTGTCTTTAACAAAATTATGATTTCTTATTTCAGACCATTGTGAAACACAAGAGCATTCATCGTTTTGCAATAAGTAATCAAACATTTCGAATTTCTTTACAAAGTATGTTTTGTTATGGGAACTCATTGATCAGTAGTCGATCAGCAGTAGTCGCACAAAATTATAGCCACTCGACGTATGTGCGGATTTTTTCATTCATTCGCCACCTTGACGTTCAACCGGTGATCGCTCAAGAATAAATAAACCAAAAAATGGTGAAATTTGTGGCGACGTTAGAATAATAACGCCGTGATGAAAAAGTGCAATTCTCGAACTCAATCATAACGAAGCAAACGCGATTGCGTTTGACAAGTAAGTTTATTTTGTTTTTAAATTTGTATTCTCATAAGCATTGTAAAAAAGAAAACGAATAATTATCCACATAAAGAAAATTTAATTTACCATATTTTTAAAACTGACTAAAAGATTTAAAATAATTTCTCCTTGTCCCATAAATTTTTATAACGCGATATATTCCCCATATATATTTTCCCGGCAATTGGTGATTGCGAATTTAAAATGACTATGAAAGTACTTGTACGATTAAAACGAAAAACGTGGGATGCAGGCGAAACAAATCATACATACCATTTGTGGTGTAATAAAAATGTTTGTGACTTAGGTGAACTTGCACTAAACGTTTTAATTTTAGACCTTAGAGGCACAAAACATAGAATACAGAATTGACACTCTGCATACTAATCCATACCAAAAAATAGGAAGCCGACTCACCAGGTGGCGTTTCGATTATTACCATCGCCAAAGTAGACCAAGGGCGCTGTTTAGGAAGAATTATCACCCATAGATGGCACTATGACACAACATTGAAATCATATGCATTAAATTTGAAAGCCTGTTAAAATATATTAAAAAACATTTTCATTTTCATAAATTTTTATTAGACCTTTAAAATTAGTAAAATTTTTCAAAATATATATCTGAGATTTTACAATTATAGTATTATATTTATTTATATATCTACTTTAATGTATCTAATTGATACTTATTGCTACGAGAGCAATCTCTTACAGCCAACCATAACACCAGTCCAGCCCCGCTTGACGAACGTGCAGTATTATAAAAGGTAATTACTTCAAAAATATAATTGCATTCTCAAGTGACTTCAAAAGCATGCTTCAAGGTTTGTCTGGCTTTAGGGCTGGGTCCTTAATAATTTATGGATGACCTCTAGAACAGAGCTGAAAATATAAAAAAATTCGTACACAGGTACAATACATATACATGGATTTTATTGCATATTCTATGGTGTATATTTCTTGGCGTGTCTCAATGGAAGAAATTTATTTCCAAATTTTGGTAAAGCTTTCAATTCAAGTTGGTATTCTTACAATTATTACAGTATACATTTTATTAGTTAAAGTTGTTTGTGGGAAAAACTTTAACTAATAAAATATATTAAATAAAAAAATCTTAAATGCTGGTGGTAGCGTTCATAAAACTTTCACACTAGAACATTTGTAACAAAATGGGTTATTCTTTTAACAAGTTCAAAATGTTTGGTTCAATCACAATATTTTGTATTGAAATTGCTATAAGAGTTTCTAAAACTTCTTGAATTTTACATTTACAAATAATAATTTGCAAACTTTAGCATACATATTGAGATTTAGCATAACATATTGAAACTTTAAGAAATTTTGCTAATCTCATGCTAAATTTATGCTGCATACTGTACCTTCATAGACTTATTTAATATAGGCTAATTTATGGAAATAATTTTAACTTAGGGGATCATCAATATCTAGCGCTACATCTTTAACATAGGACCATTTTACAATATAATCTTTATATAACAAATTATATTTATTTAAATTATTTCTAAGAGATTTTAGTAAACGGAGCGAATTATAAAAAAGGATATCTTAACATTATTATATATTTAACTCAATGTTTGATATTTTTGCCAATCGTTGATTACAAATTTTTGCTCTATTAATCCTGCATGTAAAATTGTATTGATACTTTCTATAATTACCTTAAGCATATCGAAATTATCATCTACTCCAGCCCTTAACCGATACTAATTTCATCAAAAAGCAAATTGACCAAAACTTATTATCATCTGATTTATTCCACAATAGTTTGCTTAAGGCATATATAAATCGTTTATTTGAATAAATCATGATTAATATAAATTCGTTTATTCTTGTTTTAAATGGAGAATTATAGCCCCAACACATCTAACTGATGGAAATTGTAAAGTGGTAACCAAACTCCTACACCTTTTGGGGATTTATAATAAAAATTCATGCAAATCTTTGTCATTTTTGATACGCACACCACTGTGGTTTTTTTTCTAAAATATTTTCTTAACTTATGATCAACTCGAGTGTAAGTTTTTTGGTAAAATAAGTCTCAACATTTGTTTTACTTTATAATTTTTTATATTTTCCGAATTACTATACTGTATAAGGCTTACGCAATCTTTTGAGTTTGTACCTCAGAAATTCAATAATCTTGTCCAGTGCATGTATCTTCTTAACAAGCTTGGAACTCTTCAGGGTTTTGGTTGACTCTTTTCAAAACGCTAATTCGGGTAGAAGCTGCTTCCGGAAGTATGCCCTCCAATAACCATAAACAATTCATTAATACTTGTAATATTTGAACTTAAACCGATAAGTCACGATTATATTTGACATGTAATAAAAACTAATGTTACTTATTATCTGGCAACTCACACTATCTGGCAACTCCGGACATTAGGCGACTGATATCAGATGCACATAATTTATTTCACACTAGTCGTATTTGTTGTCGTTAAAATAGAAAATGATAATGTACATTATTTATAATTAGTGAAGTGGTTAGTCTTATATTATTGTTAGTTTATATCGATTTTATTCAATTGCTCTGCAAAACAATACAAAAATTGCAGCTTATAGTTAAAGGTTTAAATGTCTGCGTTAATGGAATTTAAAAAGCATTGCAATATTATTTGGTATGAGAAAATAATACTACGAACAATACTTACCGAGTTTCACATTTTGGACGTCTGAAAAATTTGAGCCCTTTCGCAAGTTTTCAGAGTGGAGTGACAGCGCGCCATTTTTAACAACGTAACATCATACAAAACAATCAAAATAGAACTTACTGACATCTAAATTAATATAAAAATACTTATGAAATAGCAGTATTCAAAGTACAAGTTCTCAGGAGAAACCACATATGAACGCGAGAATTTCTAGTATACACTCTTTCATACAACAAGTAATACTATGCGTATACACATAATAGCAGCGAGAAAAAACAAAGCGTCACAGAACAAACATATTTGTGACGCCGCCGGAAGTCGACAATTTATTGGAATCCTCAGTCATTGATGCCGATTGGAAGCCTTTACTAGGAAGATTTTACTAGTTAAAACTACAAGGCGAATATAAGAATGAAGAAGTTTGTTAGAAAGTAACATCGAAGATTTTGGCAGTCTCTACGTAGTGGCAGAATATACGTAGTGGCAGAATATACGTAGTGCATTTGTTCGAATTATCGTAAAGTACTAGGTTCTCATAAGTAACAATATGTATGGGGTTATAAGTCTGTATCGGGTTATAAATATTTATGGGACAATGAGAAATTATTTCAAATATTTTAGTCCGTTTAAAAACGTGGTAAATAAAAAAAAATATGTAAATAATTATTATGTGCTTTTTAGTGATGTGTGTAAAAATTAGCAATCTAATATTACGTTAAATACATTAACCGTCCATATATTGTTAGTAAATTAAGCACTTATTTCACTGGCGTTAGTAATATTTATACGTTTTAAAATGAAAGAAATAATCATTCTTTCTCTTGCGAAATAACGGCAATCTAGCGATAAGTCGAATGAATGCGGTCCCAGTACGGATACTTGACTACTGAAATCTTCGGTGTTACTTCTATCAAACTTGTTCACTCTTATGTTCGCCTGGTAGTTTCATCAACGGGAAAAATGTGTAGTCGCGTGGGTATTCTCCTTTGTGCCGAACAGACGAACTACAGACAGACAAGAATCGAAATAATATTGCATTGTCATTCAGTCCTGGGTTATATTTTAAGTTTCGAATCTCTAGCTCATGTTAGTTTCAATTCGTTTGCCAAACGGACCAATAAAGAAACAGACAAGCAGTGAGCTAATAAAATCGTGGTAAAAATATATGTTTTATACATTCAGTTTTGTCTGTATAAAAATTTCGTGTATGAGTTTAGCGAATGAATGGAATGATTACGTATGTTACCTGTGTTATGAAGATACGTTTAGTGATTAATTTTCTAGAGTTACAGAAGACGCAGTGAAGCGAGAAAGTGCGTGCAAATTATTTGCTGCCGCCAGAGGTATTTTAATCGCGGAGTTTCAAAATCGCTCCGAAACTTTGACGTCAAGAAGTTCAATAGTTCTAGATAGGATTATCAATTGGTAGAATTGGTAGGGTAGATTTGATAGGATTATCAATTCTTAATATTATTCAAACTTTTTTCGATTGATGTCGTTGTATTTGCAATATGATAATTTTAGTGCCGTGCAGGACGATGCGGCGCATGAATTAAAATCGATAAAATCGTTTGAAATATATCTACAGTTGAATGTTATGCCGGCATTTTTTAGAGTGCAAACTTTTGTTTTTTCCATTTCTCAAATGATACCAGAATTAAGAAATTGTGCAAAATAAGGGGGAAAATGGTTTTTTGCTAAACATAATATATTCAAGTGATACTGAGTCGTGCTTGTGCTACATGTTCATGAAATATTTTATTCGTTATGTTTAATAGCAATTCAGTATTCATCACGCGATCGATTTGATTTTATTGTCACATATGTATACTATAAGACGAAATTTTATTTAATTTTTTTCCCTTATTTTTTTGTAATAGTGTAATTGAACATTTTAACAAAATGGAGTATCATAATAGTTATTTGAAGTAAAAGTTTTTTTGTATTATTGCGTAGTGCATTAAAGAATAAACACTGTTCATCCATAGCTATCTACTGCCACTCGTGATTACAACTTCTTGAACGTAACCTGCATCTTCTGCTTTTGAACCCTCAATTTCAACCATTCGTGTTATGAAACGTATGTTTAATTTAAAGCTTTCAAATAAAAAAAAAGGAAAATGTAATTCTCATTTTCATGTCACATACTCACATGTTTTTTTTTATTTTACTGTCTACATTATTTATTACTGATACTCCCAGACGAACAAAGTTAATAAAAATAATTGACAGAAACATAGGTTTGAAAACAATTTAAAAATTACAGACAAAGCATATCTGAACTACTAAGAAAAATTACTTGTAGAGTTTACTTGTAGTCTTACGTTTATCTCGAATTAATCACGGTTGATTTTGTTTAAATTATTGATTACAAGAAAAATATAATGGATTATTCAATTTTCTCAAACATGCTATTTTCTAACTTAAAGTCAAAAGCTTTTGTAAAGTATTTGATAAATATATTTATGACAAGTATAGTTTTTATTAATAATCTCAGGAATAAAATTATTCATCGGGTATTGCTAGGGACATCAAAATGATTAGTAGGTATTTTTAATTTTAAATATTTTTATAATTCTTATTGTCTTATTTTTAATATATAATATAATGTATCTATATTTCTTTTATTGAATATTCCTTAAATGTCCCGTTTCCGCAAATAGAAATATAGTAAAGTGAAGTTGCTGCGAGTAAAGTGAAGAATGGTGTTTCATAAAACTGACTCCGCTAAAATTATGACGCATTTTCATATTATGGAGCAGTTCACGCTCACACGTAGTAAACTTACTGGTAATATATTCCAAGTTATTGATAATAATGTATCTATATTTTCCAGGTCCTAGCAATGCCTCCGGGTAATAATAATGATGATGTAGTAATAAGCGAAGATGTTAGACCCGATTCATACACTTCCGAACGTTTCGGCCATATACAAGGACATATTAGGTGCTAATTGTATCTGGTTAAAAATAGGGGTGGGTTTTAGCACGTTTCTGTTAAAAAAAACGAGTGTGCTTTAGACCACACGACTGAAGTAAAACTTCAAATTCACAAAATATGAACTTCAAAATGAATTTACAATTTTATTCACTTTAAACGTAGAATATTTAATGTATTGAACAAAATAATAATTTATAAAATTGTTCAAGAACGAAATTAAATTACAAAATAATCAAAAAATCACGGTTCGCCTAACGCTAGCAAACTCGCATATATATATATATATATATATATATATATATATATATATATATATATATATATATATCATGCACTAGCTATGAGAGGAAGAGAGAAAGAAAATGTGCACGCGCACTGCTCTCTCTTGCTCCTACAGTTTGATACAGACAGTAGGCTTGCACTGTGTCTTAGATATACGAAACATAACTGGCTATGAGAGAAATAGGGAAAGAAAATGTGTGCACCTCTCTCTCTCTTGTCCCTACAGTAATATACGAAACGTAACTCTCTCTCTTTCTGTCTTCACTGTCTCTCTTTCTGTCTTCGCTAACTTATATCTCCCTCTCAACTTCCGTTCGCCTCGCCCGATCACACTTTTCGTAACGCTCTCGTCACGCATTCACCAGCTTACTCCCCAAGTCAAGCGTGCGTAAAGAAGTTTTATTTCAAAAACATAACTATCCTCTATTCCTTTTGAAAAAAGAATGTTTCTAAACAATCAATTTGACAGTTCAGGTATTGTTAACCTTCTGCTTACATTCGCATTAATAAATTAACCTGGATTTATTTGGTATTTGTGATAAAAATTAAATTTTTGTTAGTATACATACGTAATTTATATGAAGTTAGATTATATAGGTTATATTTAGTAATTCTGCAAAATTTGAAATGAGTAAGATGATATTTTTCTAATAATTTATAAATATAATGGTTACCTAAAAAATTTAGAATAATACAAAAAAATTCTCTCATACTTTTTCCAGACTTGAGACTAGCAGTCTTAAATGATAGATCTGTAGACAAATCCCTACTAGTAAATAACGTTTGGCAAACTTTCATAAATCTGCATAAATTCTTCTAGCATACAAGAAAACGATACTTTACTTTTCAAAAATATAAGAAACAGTAGTTCAATGAAATGTTAGGATAGAGAAAATTAAATTATTACAAAATAATTTAAAAATAATGCATATTTTTTTTGAGTAATCATTTAAATAATTTTTTGAAAACGTAAAATAAATTAATGTATAGAAATACACGAGATACACTAATATTTCACAGAAAAACATACAATACAGTGCAACATTACATCACACTAAACTTAAAACAAAAAATCCACTTTAACATTTAGAAAAAAAATTACCGTAGTACAACAATAGTATCACAATGAAATTAAAACATAAAGTACACTGTATACTTCATAATAAATACATCATATTGAACCTCCGCCTCGACACTGATTATCGCACCTATATTACTGAGAAATATCCGAATCTGGAGTCACAGAGCTCATAACCGGTCTCCAATATCTATTATAAATCTATCTATTATATCGTCTATCAACATGTTTGTTTCGTCCATCAATCTCTTCATTCGTCTCTCTCTTGTTTGAGCATATTTTAATTCTGTTTAATTCAGAAATAGTATTCGGGTATACTCTTTTCTCTGTATTTATATACGTCTGTCAAGGTGTTTTTCTTCATAGGGTTATAGCAATATCCTTAGAGCATTTTTTCATAGGTTCTTAACCCGCCATTGTAATTACATAATGAAAACAAAACTTGAAACATTATTCACATAATCATATACTGTACCGAACTTAACATTATAAAACACATAATAATATAATAATAATGTAATAAAAAATAATATATAAAACGCCAGAAATTCAGACAGCAATATTTAAAAATGACAAAAAGTCGAGAATCTTTCAATGACAATGGTAGATCAATTCTCAGCCGCCCGCGGACTATGCACGGCCACGTTTGTAGGCTGCGTTTTGGATTCACCCAGTCAAACGCGCTAAGCTGGTATCCGTGCGCATACAGTTAACGAAAAATATAATTGATCTCCTGAATCTATACGCATAGTGTCGTAATTACTGTGACATCCGTGTGAAAATTTAATAATGAGTGTAGAAAATAATTATAATAAGCAGTGCGCTCGGATTAATTCAGATTATCATTACGTAGGCACACTTTGTTAGTCAATTAGTAAGTACAATTGTCCCGCAAAATTCTTAAACGTGAATTGGTATCTTTATTTGATAAACTGATGATTTTATGATCGTCAGACGAAGTTAAAATAATATTGTTAATTAAGACCCTAAAAATGGGTATTGCATTTCTTCCCTTTCTTATGTCTATTTAAATGTGTTTCAGATTATATAAATCGTATAAATATTAATATAAGTATGTCAACTTTAAATAAATATTTTATCTTTTGTCCAAGATTTTGAGATGAGGTAAACATTACATTTTCCACAGCCATTAAAATACATATATTATTTTTAAACTATTTTACTACAAACCTAGATATATGTTTTTTTTCAGAATAATGCTTCAATTGTTATATTATTTCCAACTTAGTACATTATTGCAAGACTGTTAAAATGCGTCTTAGACTATTAAAATAAAGAACCACTGCGAATACATTACATTTAGTGCCTATAATATGTATAAATACAATCACAGTTGCGTTTCGACTCTCGGCCACCTCTCGGTTTCCGGGGTAATCGGCGTACAATTCCTTTTATAAAATAAATTTTCCTCACGTTTTCCTTCGTGATGGGTTGCCGACTTTACCGCCGTCTATTTAACTTAATGTCGAGGCCAAACTCAACGTCTGACAAATTATTCACAATTAGATAAATAATTTATGAATGTTGTAACATTCAGCCAGAAATCGAACCCTTAGCATTTTAAATAGCGCTAGAGTCTTAGCCTAGATGCTTGAGTCTTATGCCCGTATGCACTACAGACGGTCAGGACTCTCAGTCGGACTTACTGACAGTTAAAATGTATTTCTGTTTCTTATTAACTGTCAATTGAGTTGGACTAATAGTGCACCATTGCACGGTCATATCGCGAGATACGTTTTTAACTGTCAGTAAGTCTTACCGTCAGTCCTTACCATGTGTGATGCATCGGGCGTTAGCTGCTACGCTACGAGTCATAATATATAATGATAAGTGCGTATAAATAATGCCGTATATTATTAACATTAAAGCTTTTTCTGATGTTTTTTTTTAATTAATGTGTCTAATATTAAAAATATTCATCGAAAAGGTACATTGAAATAAAAGTAAAAGCTCAGGTATTATATGTATAAAAAAATACCCGAAAGTGCATATATAATATGTAGTCTACACTGCAAAATAGTACCAACTCTTATCTGAGGAGAAAAGAATATATACACAATCTTAGTTCATTATCTGTACACAAATATGTTTGCATGTAACGAAATCAAATCAACCTCATTCATTTCAGCTATTTCACTCTAACACTTTATAAAATTAATGAATAGCATAATGGTCTATAGTCCATTCAAATTGAAGATGGAATGTTTGTAAACAATAACTTTTGACAGTTCAGGTATTGCAAACCTTTTTCTTACATTCACGTTAGTAATTTACTGTGGATTTATTTGCTATTTGTGATTGAAAAATATTTTTTTTAATTAGTGTGCATATTTACACTGTGTACATATATTGCTGTGCACGTAGCTTACATGTGATGTGATGTGCACGTAGCTTATATTATATAGATTATATTTTATATTTATGAGAAATTCAGATAAGTAAGGTGATGTGTTTCGAACAATTTAAAAGTATTATTGAATATATTTGGCGTTAATTTTGTAGAAATTCATTAGTCACAATTAAATGAAACTACGTGATATAGTATTATTTCTACTTTCTTTCATTTCTTTACCATGACCTAGGTTTCGTTGTATTACAACAGTCAACAATCTTTGCTAATAACCCACGTGAAGATCTTGTAATACAACGAAACCTAGATTGTGGTAAAGAAATTAAAGAAAGTAGAAATAATACTACATCACGTAGTTTCATTTAATTGTTAAAAGTATTACATAAAAAAGACATATAATAAAATAATACCAAAAATTTCGATAGAAATAGTTGTTTAATTAAATGTTAAATTATACAGAACATTTTTCAAAGTAACCGCATATACTTAATTTTTGAGTAATCATTAAAATATTTTTTTAAAACGAACTAATGTATAAAAATACACGAAATACATTAACATTTCACAGACAAAATACACTGCATACGTATACAATTACATCACAATGCATCTGGGCTTCACACCGATATCCAAAGATGGTTGTGCCTAATGCTAGTGCCGACGAGACCGGCCTTTTGCCGATATCACTGAGAAATAGTATTACAGAACATATCATATCTATTACACAACCTATTAGCAGAATTTATTTATCATAAATCTATCTATTACATCGTATATCAACAGTAATTACATCCTATATCAACGATAACAATGTTCGTTCAGCCAAGCCGCGGGGCTTAATTAAATGACATTGCTCCAAGTAGAAATCTTTTGACATCATTTAATTTAAAAGTAGTGTTTTTTCGCCATATATAATTTATTTTGTGTCCAGATCATTTTGATTCTATTTATCTTACAGTGATATGACAGCTGTACAGGTACGGTCCTTAGAAGAACATTCACCATTTTAATTACACTCGTACTTAAAAATATCCCACATTTAACACAACGAATTTAACATTATTAAACACATAATAATATATTAAACTTAATATAATACAAAATATGTTTTTGAAACACCAAAAATTTAGAGAGCAATATTGGAAAACGAGAGTACGGACTTCTCCCGCCATTAGGTTGATAAGTGTTGCAAGCAAGCATTGAATATACGTTGTATAAATAAGTTGCCATACGTGGGCATACAGTAAACAAAAAAATATAATTGATCTCCTGAATCTATATGCCTTTGGACAAGAAGTGTGTCATTTGTGAACATATAAATAATAAATGTCGCAAATAATTATACTAGCTATGCGCTCGGTTTAATTAAGATTTTTTGGTCCTACGTAAATTTATATATGGTTACTGCAATACAATTGTTAGTTTTCGTGTTTGTGCAACAGACGGACAGATAGATAATTATACGAACCCGCATTGGTTGTCCTCAACCCAAAGAGTAATAATTTAGTTTTCCCAGATGTACATATACAGTTTATTGTCCGGCAAAATTCATAAGCACCAATCGGCATTTTTATCTGATAAACTGATGATTTTTTGAAAGTCGAACGAAAGTACGGTGTCAAAATAATATTATTAATTTAGTCTCAAGGTTTATTGACCATAAAAATGGGTATTACATTTCTTCTCTTTCTAATATCTATTCAAATATTTTTCAAATTATTCGAGTAGTATAAAAATGAATATAGGTATGTCAGTATGAAATAAATATTTAATTATTTGTCGAAGATTTGAGATGAGGTAAATATTACATTTTCCGCAGCCATTAACATAAATATATTATTTTTTAAACTACTTGTACGAAACACAAACGTAGATACATGTTTTCTTTTCAGAATAATATTTCAATTATTATATTATTTTCCGCTTAGTACACTATGCCGCTCATAATGCGTTTTCTCTTTGTACGACTATTAAAATGCGTCATAAGGAATCACTGCGAATGCACTATAATAAATATAAATACAATCAAGGCTATGTTTCCGGGTATTAGCGTAGGGTAATTCAATATTATAAGGCCTGTTCGATGAAACGACCAACCAACAAATTTTACTGCTGCTCTATATGTCGTGAGCTAAGATTGGTGAGCGATTGCTTCTCGAACGTGTACGTCGCTGTATACATTTTTTTATTGAAAAAAAAAAGTTAAAAAGTGTTTTTAAACTTCGAAGTTTCTATTTACCTGAGATTTTTTTTAGTACGTTGATATTTGATGTTGCAATGTTAATATTTTTAAAATTTATTATGTTTTTACTATTTTTTCGTTGAATATAATAACCTGTCCATAACATAACTTCAAATTGAATACAAAAATCATAAATGGTGCTAAATTTAGATTCCGGAATAATCTTTCCAGATTATGCTTACATATCTGATAATCTTAAAAATGACAGAGATATTGAAGAGATTTCAATAATACTTAAGGATCATACGTCTGAACGAGTTCAAATAGAACTACCACCAACCGGGCCTTTAACATAAGGATCTAATGAGGATGCTCACAAAAAGACCCGCCTTCAGAGTATCTGACTGATATGTACCCAATTGTAGAACTGCTTAATAGCATTCGGAAACATGTGCAAGCAAGTAGCAAAGGTACTCGCATCCCAAGATTACATTAGAGAAAAAAAAGAGAAAGTAAAAATAAAAATATTATGAAGAAAAATCTTAATATCAAAAAGCAAAAAATGAAATTACATTCAAGTTCTGAGGAAGAATAAACGTTTTAGCCGGTGAAATTTGCGGTCCCGAAAATAATATATATGATGCGTGGAATGCGATGAAAATTACTACGAAACTGAAAAAATAAAAGATTAGCTGCTATGAATTGTTTGTAAATTATGGCCGCATGTAAATTGCACTCTATTCAACAATTATTGTAATTCTTGTGGCAAGAAAATGAAGAAACAAGAAACGGAAAAGAAAAACTTGCACGAGAAAAAAGCAAAAAGTAACGGAAAAAACAAAGGGAGAGGAAAAATAAGTCAGAAATTATATGGCCATCTTATCCTTAAATGAGTGGCAAATTTCTAACGGATTTTAACATTAAAGCTTTTGAAAAAACATTATCCTAAATTGCATATATAATTTGTAGACTACATTGAAAAATATTTTAGTACCAACATTTATTTGAAAAGAAAATAACTTGTCACGATGTTTGTTTAATCATCTATACGCCAAATATATCATAACTATATCTGCATATAAGGTAATCAAATCTAGAAATATAGCAGCGTAAGCTGACACATTGTAGCTATCTCACTCTAACGCCTTATAAAATTAATGAATAGCATATATGGTCTAGATTTTTTTAGCGTCGAGATTTTGATTATTTTCACAAAATGTTTGAAACCCCTGACTATTTCGCAAAAAAAATGGAGGGTTGCCAATTTTTCCGTGTAAAATTTTAGAATTCGTATTGGTAAAATAATGGTATAATACTTGTATTTATAACATTTTTCATAGTGAAACTTTCTGAAGTTAATATTTTGATTATGTATATACTTTAATAATACTCCGGGAATAATGCAATGAATTTTATAAATAGTTGTCAGCTGATCGAATATTATATTTGTGCCAACCATATTTTAACTGTCAAATTCGATTGTTTACAAACATTCCATCTTCAATTTGAATGGACTATAGATGTTCTCAGCTTCGAATTTCGAGGATATTTCACGAAATATTTCAAAGGTTTTTTTGCCTAGGCCAAATGAAGGGTTGTCCATTTTTAACCTCAAAATATCACAACCCGTGTTAGTAAAATAATTGTGTCATACTAGTATTTATAGCATTATTTATGATGACAGATTATTAGGTGATTGTTTTGTTTATAGTACATAGTTTAATAAGGTCATGGGTTGGTTGTATTATATAATGCTATTTGTAAATAATCATTAACAGATCGAATATATATTTATGCCAATCATATTTTAACAGTCGAATTGGTTTTTTACCAATACTTTCTTTTGGAATGGAATGGAGTATAGCTATCGATGCGCGAAAGCTGCTACTGTAACTATTTATTTGAGTGACTGATTATTGGAGACGATACATTGCAACGTCTATATCATTGTTTCTGTTAAAATAATGAGTTAAAACGTCTTTTAGCTGTGACGTACATATTTTATTTAGATCCTATAATTAAATCTTGACATTTTCTAGTACATAACGTTCCACCATTAAAGTTGTAACTGCAGTAATAGACTAATATCATAGCAGCAACACCAAACGATGTTGCCAATATAAAAGTACAGTAACTAACACGCCTCTTTATTTTTATATTGCTACATAACACATCGAAAGAATTTCAATGTTAGAATAGTTACTAACTTGGCAACTGTATTAATAACTTAACTTAATTTTGCACATTTTATTCTATTCTTTCACATTCAATATTTCTCTAAACTTAATGATTTTGTAAATATATCTCCAATATTATTATCTGAATATATTTTTACACCTTTAATTTTACTTTCTTAACGTTCTCATGTCTGAAATGATGACGAATCTTAATATGTTTAGAATTCTTTGTAAAATTTACATATTTAACAATGGTTACTCTTTGTTACATGTTGTCACCATATATTTTAATTGGTTCATAAATTTTAGTGAAAACATCATCCATTTGAAAAATTGGAAAAAGTATTTCTATTACAGTTTATGATAAAGCAATATCCTCAGCGAATGCAGAAGACTTTGTTACAGTGTTCAGTTTTTTTTATTTCCAAAAGATAATATTACCAAACAATCTAATTACAAATCCCGTAGTAGAACTTTCTGTCTAGAGTATTCTCGCCCAGTCAGCATAAAAAAATCAAGATTTACAGAACAATAATATTTAAATTTTTTGTAACAACAAAATATACAATAATATTTTAATTTAAATTTTTTCTAACTCGCATAGCATATTTAAAACGTGTCTCAACATAAAAAGTTTGGAATCGACTCAGATAACTTACGCTGAGAGATATATTGGTCTAGTACCAAAGTTGACGTACAAAAGTGCACCTATCAAATGTCTATACTTCGTATCCTTATTCCAGTTTCAAGCTTATTTCCATAGGTGTTTCATACAATTTTGAATTTTCAATATTATAATGTTTAGACTCAATATGACATTTCTGACTCAAAGTTAAAATATTATCCTGTTCATAGTCGAATCCAATATCCAAAAAAAAATCAAATCCAATAATACCAATGTAGTTTTTTACTCTAGCTATGTTCTTCATTTTAAACTTGTCAGATGACTTGTTTTTACTGTCAGCAATAACTTGTTTATGCTAATCAAAAGATCATCTACAAATAATAAAATGTAAACAATCAAGTCATTCTCTCTTTTAACACACATACAATAATCATATTTACTTCTGCGAAAACCAAGACTTTTCAGAAAACAATTAAATCATTCAACCATGCACGAGGACTTTCTTCTGAGCCATATAATGATTTATTTAATGTATAAACCTGTCAGTGTCATCGTCATAACCAACTGGCTGTTTTACATAAACTACAGACACAACTTTATCATTCAGTAATTCTGTTTCTACGTCCATTTGATGAACATCTAAAGAATTTTGACAACAGTAGGGCAATAACAGCTTTAAAGTCGGCATTTTAGCAACAGGGTAATAAGCGTCCTCAATACAGTTAGTTTGCTGAAAACCTTTTTACCAAGAATCTAGCGCTGTATTCACTTTCACTCTTCTTTCTGTGTATCCACTTCACATCGATTACTTTTTTGCTCTCAGGAGGCTTGCTTACACGTATTGTTTTTTTACAAGACTGTCTATCTCATGATTCATTGCTGCCTCCCGTTTCTTTGTTCTGTCACATATTGTCGCCTCCTTAACATTTTCTGGGACCATAGCGTCACAGTAATTAACAGTAATATAGTAATAACCCAATTCTTTATCAAAACGGAGTGGTGGTTTAATTTGTATTCCTGATCTTTTACTTTTTTCTCTCCTTCATCATCTTTTATCTCATTATTACTATTCACTTCCTGTGTATTTTCCTTTTTTTGATGTTTTGTTGTATCATTATCCTCCTAATAATCCTGTGTTAGTTAAATTTTCTCCTTCCTTTTCTTGTGTTATATCCGAATTCTTTTGTCTTTCTTTGTTTCTTCATTCTTTTCTTTTCCTCATCTTCAAATCCAACAAGATGACATTTTCTTCTATCGTATCACAGTATCTTACTATTAACACTTTGTTGTTGATCAAAACTCTGTATTTGGTGTCAGTATATCCAAATAAAATTCTAATTTCTGCTTTCTTGTCCCATTTGGACCTTCGTCTTTCTTCTGGAATTCTGGCGAATAATTTACTTCCATATACTTTTAGATTTTTTATCGATGGCTTCTTTTTAAAGATATTTCTCTTTATGGTGTTAGTAAGTTGGTCTGTTAAAACATACATATGCAGGTGTTTGAATGACTTCTGGTCAAAATTTTTTTTCAATCTGCGCTTCTGATTAAATACATCTTCCCATATCCATTAATGGTCGATAGGTCTATACAGATCATGTACATATACCGGACAAGGTTTTATTATGATTCCTTCTTCTTTTGCAAACTGAAGAACTCTCGTATTCATAAACTCCTTCTTATTGTCATTGTATTTTATTATTTTCCAGTCCAGTTTTGCCTTCTTATACTCATTAATATACTGTATTAAGTATTCATATACCTCATCTTTTATCGAATACAATAAACTTTAACCAATTTGTTAGTTATTTTTTCCGTAATTTCCTATAGTTTTATGTGGACCATTTAAATCTGTGAGTACGATTTCTAATATGTTCTCTGCTCATCTTCGCTTGTTCTGAAACGGTAGATTATGCATTTTGTTTTCAATACATGTCACGCACTTTAAATATTCTGGTTAAATTTCTTAGGGTAGTCCACCTAATGATTCATTTTTACACAATATTTCCAAGTTATTAAAATTTATATGTTTTACCGGTTTATACACATAATTTTGTATTTTATCTAGTCTCTTATCTTTAATTGCTTCAGCTGCAAGCCTTCCATACTGGTTGTATATATTTGACAATCTCCTTTCTGAAACAAGTGAATGTTTGTAATTTTCCAATAACTTAACAAGTTTACCTTCATCTCTTACATAAAAAAAAATTTTCAATGTCATCTCAAATTTTTGTTCATAAACCGGGAAACAAGTTTTAATATTATCAACTTTTGTAGCTTCTAATGTTCTTTCAATTTTTCTTTTACAGATACCTTTAATGTCTCGTAGGTTTTAAAGCACTCGTCAGTGTTAATAATATGGTCTGTATAACCACTATCAAGTAACTATTATGTTTGATTTTTCTTTGGCATGTCATTTTTACCGGTTGCATAAGTTTTATTTGCAATGGTTTTATAAAACCTATTTCCTTTATAACTAATAGGATGATAATTTTCTCGACCTCGATGGAATAGAGATATATTCCGAAAAACGTGAAAAAATGTACGGAAAATAATGCATCCTAATTCCGAGACTACTAAACCCATAATTATGAAAAAGTAGGGGCTTTAGAAACCTATAGAAAGACTGTAGGAAAACTATAGCAATGATTCTAGATGTCTTAATTTTTTAAATATACACCGTGTATTTACGATTATGAATGTATTTACGTTTTTTTTTATTCTCACCCGATTTTCTCAAGAACCATGCGATGTCGAAGCTTAAAGCCGGCAACTTTTTTTTAATTTTCAAACATAAAATATAAAGATGGAGTAAGTGAAGGCCTAAATTTGTTTATATCTTATGGGTATAATTTGCTTATAATACCTACACAAATATTCTAAATAGTATTTCGAAAAAGATTTTCCAAAAATTTGCAAAAATTTGGCATTCCATCATATTTCCGAAACTACTGAATAAATTTACGTTTCAAAAAATTAATACTTGCAAATAGTGTAATAGAAAGACTATGTATCTAAAAAGTTTATAACTACCTAAATGTGTAAGGAACCCTCGTATTGCGGGTTTTACTCGTTTTTGACAGGTTTTTATGTATTTTATGTAATTGCGTGTACATGTTATAATTTTAAAGTTTCTCTATCTTTGTCATTCTAGCCTCATATTTATAATCAAATTAATCATATCTTGGCCTTGTTCCATTCATTCGACTATTTAATGCATTTCGCTCATTCGTTCTATTAAATTATTTTAGTAAGTAAAATTTAAGGGGTATTTATATTATTTCGTCCATATTTTTGTTAGTTTTGATTTGAATTTTTAATATATGCAAACGACTGAAACACCACCAGTCCTGTTTTTTTATAATTTAAAGTAACTGTCTAGAATAACACTATTTTATTCAAAATTTTTATTCGAAACGTCTAAAAAAACCATCTTATCTATAAATAATAAGTTTTATCCGTGGCTTCTCTTACGTGGTTATAACTAAAAACTTATAGGGAGAAATTATATGATAAAAAGGAATTACATACTAAACATTTATTTTCGTGACTTCGTAATAAAAATGACAATGAAAATAAAAATTTCCCTCTACATTAGAGATTAAAGGGAGTGGTTCTGTTGCAACGTTATATCGTTTCTAAAAAGTACGTCTATCCGTGACTTCGTCGTGACGTTTCTTCGTAACTCCCATTATATACTTTTTAGCTTTAAAAAATAATGTTCCCGAAAGACTCGTAACGAAACAATAGATCAACATGACTTTTCGTACTGAGATAGTTGATGGGCCGGCAAATGACATATTATTGTTAGGAATTGAAGTATCTAACCTGGCTCGACGGCTTCGGAGGACTCCTCTTCATCATCAGGTTCATCGTCATCTACAAAATGTTAGCTACACAAATATATATAATACAGAGTGCCCTGTTCGCGCACATAACGACGGCGCGCGCGTACTCCCGCGCTCGCCGCACGCCAGCACCACGACCAGCGACCGCTCTGCCATTTGTACAGCAACACTGTCTCTAAATAATCATAAATAAATAATTGTTACATAATATAACGACGATAATATGTATAAAAAAGCTCACGAGGCAGCTAATTCTTAGCATTATAACTTAATGCCGCTAATACATATTTACACGGTGTCCGGGAATAAGTGTCGGACAAAGAAAGACGTTATTCCTTGACTGAAATATAGTTGATTGTCGTTAAATTAAAATTTAAAATATGACCTTCCTTTTCAGAAAATTTCATATAATATTCATAATTATTTGTCATACTATCCGTACAGACGATACTTGCGCACATTGTTCAGCGCCGCTAGGTGGAATAACACGCGAATAGCTGAGAAGACATCGTCGTTGCGGGTAAAAACCGTACTACAGGCAAGTATTGTGTAATATTTGTTTGCATTCATTTAGAAAAAGAGCGTGTTTTACATGCCTCTCTTTGTCCGATATTTATGCCCAGACACCGTGTATATATATATATATATATATATATATATATATATATATATATATATATATATATAAGTGGCTGTTATAAATATTCTTTGAATAAAATTACGTACAATATTTAATAGTACACCAAAGGCCGAATAATGTAATCCAGCTTTTAGCTTTGTTAAAGTAAGAATTAATTTCATTTTCCTATCAATTTATGAAGAGTGGCATTCCGAAATATAATTAAAACAGACATTCATCCTATTAAATTCTCCTGCACTTTTAATTGAACTTGATCCATAAAAACCTGGCCAAAACATTTTTAAAAGTGGCTTTTCCAGCTTTTAGCTTTGTTAAAGTAAGAATTAATTTCATTTTCCTATCAATTTATGAAGAGTGGCATTCCGAAATATAATTAAAACAGACATTCATCCTATTAAATTCTCCTGCACTTTTAATTGAACTTGATCCATAAAAACCTGGCCAAAACATTTTTAAAAGTGGCTGTTATAAATATTCTTTGAATAAAATGACGTACAATATTTAATAGTACACCAAAGGCCGAATAATGTAATCCAGCTTTTAGCTTTGTTAAAGTAAGAATTAATTTCATTTTCCTATCAATTTATGAAGAGTGGCATTCCGAAATATAATTAAAACAGACATTCATCCTATTAAATTCTCCTGCACTTTTAATTGAACTTGATCCATAAAAACCTGGCCAAAACATTTTTAAAAGTGGCTGTTATAAATATTCTTTGAATAAAATTACGTACAATATTTAATAGTACACCAAAGGCCGAATAATGTAATCCAGCTTTTAGCTTTGTTAAAGTAAGAATTAATTTCATTTTCCTATCAATTTATGAAGAGTGGCATTCCGAAATATAATTAAAACAGACATTCATCCTATTAAATTCTCCTGCACTTTTAATTGAACTTGATCCATAAAAACCTGGCCAAAACATTTTTAAAAGTGGCTGTTATAAATATTCTTTGAATAAAATTACGTACAATATTTAATAGTACACCAAAGGCCGAATAATGTAATCCAGCTTTTAGCTTTGTTAAAGTAAGAATTAATTTCATTTTCCTATCAATTTATGAAGAGTGGCATTCCGAAATATAATTAAAACAGACATTCATCCTATTAAATTCTCCTGCACTTTTAATTGAACTTGATCCATAAAAACCTGGCCAAAACATTTTTAAAAGTGGCTGTTATAAATATTCTTTGAATAAAATGACGTACAATATTTAATAGTACACCAAGGGCAGAATAATGTAATACTGTTTTTAGCTTTGTTAAAGTAATAATTAATCTCATTTTCCTGTCAATTTATGAAGAATTATGTTTCGGAATGTAGGAGTAATTTAACATAAATATTCATGCTATTAAATTCTACTACATTTTTGATTGAACTTAATCCTGAAAACCTGACCAAAAAAGTTTACTAAGTTAAAACTCTATGATTCATAACCAATATTTCCCATATCTTTCTGTCCAATACATATAGGCTTTACAGTTTTATTCTTAATTTTTATTTCACACTGTATTAACCTGCACTTTTGCGTAATATATAATAGAGATGCTATTTAAAATACACAAATTGTAATTTGTGTCATTAGTAATTTCTACAATGGACAAGCACGAGATAACTACTGAAATTATTAGTAAATATATACACGGTATTAAACTTAATTATTGATAAATACCAAATTAATATACAACTTATAATACTTGGACTTATTTTCCGGAAAAACACTGATGAAATATAAGAAGTAACATGTAAGATGGGATATGTGTATTCTACTCAAATTAATTTGCACATTTAATGGAATTAAGAGACTGATTGTTTTGTTTACAGTGTAAAAGCTAATTCCATCCCAGAAAATCTCATCAACAGAAATTTATATAAACTCACTCTCTGTGATATTGAGATATTTTGCAAATTCTTTCTAAAATATACTTCTTAAAAAAGCTTATTTCAATGAAATTTTTCAAACATTTTTTTCAACAATTTAATTAAAATAAGCTTCAGTATTTTTTAAGACCTTTAAATCGTCCAAAATTGCACAAAATGCACTATTTGACTTTTAAAATATCTAAAACCCTTAATCACAATATTTAAATTTGTTCATTGTTTCAACAGTTAGGATATTTGAATGGATATTTTCCCAATAAATGTATATGCTTATATGTATACTTCCTATGTTTTTGTGAAAATAGAAAAGTGAGCTATTTATAGATAAAAATTTATAAAAATAGAAGTAGATAAAAATCTTACAGTAGCAAGTTACACCACTAAATGAAATGGAATGTATGCCGTCACAAGGAATTAAATTAATATACAATTTTCGACAAAACAATACAATTTTTTTGAAAAATGATGATAATTTTAGCAAATTCGCGTATACATTTTTCATCTTGCTCCTACGTAAACATTTCGAATTCCGAAAGAGCGAGACAACTTTTGTCTATGAGCCCGTGAAGATAAAATATATGTATATCAAGTATTCGACTTATTTTTATGATTTTGAATTCAAATGCATTAAAAAAAGTTGAATTCAATAAAAAACAGACGATAGTATAAACAGCGCGAATTATTTTATGGGTTTCTCCTTAGGTACTCAACTGGATATTGTATTGAATTTCTTCACACGACTTTGTATTTCCCCTTTCCACTTCATACATTTTAGCAGCGACTTTTCCTTTTTGCTTTTACCTTATCCATAGATTCTTAGCTCCATGAAATTTTTAGTATTTTAAAATATCACGTTATATAATGGCAAAGTAGAACCAGAATTATAAAAATCGAACACGAATGCATATAGCACAAAATTTTAAAGAGAATCACATTGAAAACACCGGGTGGG
This sequence comes from Druceiella hillmani, assembly GCA_039881145.1. NCBI lineage: Eukaryota > Metazoa > Arthropoda > Insecta > Lepidoptera > Hepialidae > Druceiella > Druceiella hillmani. The sequence goes on along the minus strand of JAYKKI010000038.1, from coordinate 10,488,297 downwards.
AGTCAAAATTAACCCGCAGTACTGCCACGAATAGAAGCAACGTAAGTGCGCTCAGACAACTTAGGCGGAACTGACAAGCCTAGGTCAAGTGCGGTTGTGGATTTTGTCGATGGTAATTGAGGTTTTTACAAAAATACCTACCGCAGTATCCGAACAGCAATTGCTTTGTTCTTTTAGTTCAGTATATTGATTGAATTCAGCAAAACAATAGTAAGTTTCAATGAGATACAATTACTTTTGATACAATGCTTTGCTCCACAGTATTGTGAGCATTCAATTTGCTGTAGCGGGTTTTCTCTCAGAGTGTTCGTTTGATATATATACATTAATAAATTGCTTTAAGGCATTTTTTAGAGGCATGGCCTCTAAAATAGTTCTAACTAGTTTTAAAGAGATGTCAGAAGTTCCAGCTTATAAATACATACTTCGTTATCAATAGCTTCTAGCGATAATGAAAATTTTCCATTATTTCTTTAAATTGAAAAAAAATATACACATTTACAGAATGTATTTAATAGAATTATGTGGCACCGATGATTATTTTAAGAAAAAAATGAATTCTATTTTTTTTAATATCTTCAATTTATTCGAAGGTCGCATTAGGTAATCTTTTTTACTTATTTCAATTCGTTTTGTATTTTTCTAAAATATCCAATAGTGTTTATGTTTGGGTATTCAGTATTTACTGACGCAAACAACGACAATTGTAGCTAGTAGTGCATTGTAAAAATCGAAAAAAATTTAAAAAGTAGAACATAGTAAAAACGTAGTTTACATGGGAAATATTTTGCAAAATTATTTTTTTTTATGTAATAAACGATGGAGAGGACCTCAAACTATCCAAAGCAATATTCAGTACAAGTTTATTTTAATTAAAAAAAGAAAGAGAAATAATAACATATTTTCCCGAAGTGCCTTTGTTTCTATAATTCGTGTCGTCACGTACACATTCACCTATAACCTCTTTCAGTAAAGTGCTTTTATAAATATCGCGTAGTCTTATTTTTGTTAATTATTTTTTTATATTTTATGTTAAAAAATGAATGAAAATTGATTATCTTGTTTCTGCCAAAAAAACAAAGTTTAGCCTGTCCCTCACAGTTGAGGATTGTGATGTCATTTTAATACTTTTTTTATGATGTTTCGCCGTAATTTTCTGTTTTCGGCGCTGTGTAGGTTATCATATAACGGAATCCCAGCATCCAGGGCAACGCCCACATGGTTTCCGTCCTTCGACCTATCCAAGGTTAGGTTTTCACGCAACGTAGCCAAAGTGTTACGAGAGCTCTTCGAAGACAGATAATGGACAATCTCTCTTTGATCCCATGTTCTTTCAGAATCATGACATTAGTTCTGTATTCGTACCATCATATATTAAGCATCTTCGTCCACCAGGTTTTTAAAGGCGTGTTTCTTTTACTATAGACTATCGTCACCGACCATGACTCAATGCTGTACAAAAAGATAGAAAATATCAAAGTTCGTATCAATCGCGCAATCGCTAAAGATGTTTCTGCTTTCCATACATAATTTCAGCGAATTAATGCACTTTTCGCCATGGTTATTCGTTGTAGCATTTCCTTCATGCATCCACCTTTGCTGGAACATAGGTAGATGATGTTTTCAATAATTTATTGTCTTATATATAATTTGGACTTCAGCTTCCCGGTTCGATCCATTGTCATCAATTTAATCTTAGACATTTTAACGGCTAGTCCCAAGTCGGCCCTAATAGTGTCTGTTCTTGGCAAGAGAGATACAATTTTCTACTCGTTAGCTGCTTGTAGTGTTGCGCCATCTACATAAAGTAGGTTTGTTACCTTTACGTCACCCATGGTGACACCCCTATTCCAATATTTTAATGACGTTCTCTTAATATATTAACCGTGAGCATTGAAGAGAATCAGTGACAGGATAATTCGATTTTAGGGAATAAAATAATAAAATTGAATAAGAATTTCTTCTCAACTCAGTTTTATTCAGTCACAAACCTTTTACATTATATACACTAAACATTTTTTTATAGACAACTTAAAATTTATATTGCTTAATACTCCCACCTAAATTTAGAAGGTGTTCATGAATAATTATGTGTTTTATTGATGTGCAAAAGATTTCATAATCTGTATCTCTCATGTAATTAAACTTATTAAGCAGTAAAGCTTTGGTAAAATCAGCCAGTTGACATGAACTTTCAACATATTCAATGTGGATCACTTTCTCTTCAACCTTTTCTCTAATAAAATTATAACGTATATCAATATGCTTACTGCTTTTATGAAATACTGGATTGTATATCAATTTAACTACACTCTAATGGTCTACGTTACTGAATTTTGTGGTTCATCTATATCTAGTAAAACATTTTTAAGCCACAATATATATTTCGCTGCATCACTAGCAGCCGTATACTCAAATTCTGTCATTGACAATGTTACTGTATTTTGTTTTCTACTTACCCTAGTGACAGGTCCACCATTCATTAAGAATGTGTATCCAGTATTGTACTTTCGAGAATCTGAATCACCTGCAAAAAATCGAATCTGAGTACCCAATCAGCTCTGTATTGCAATTATATACAATCGACATATCTTTTGTATACTTCAAATAACAAATTATTCGTTTCACAGCATTTGTATGGATAGCTCCAGGATTACTCACACATCTACTTACTAAATTTACTGCATAAGTTATATCTGGTCTAGACACTGAGGACAAAAATAACAGTGCTCTCACTGCTTCCATATATGAAAAATTAGTAACAGTTTAATTTTAATTTTTAGACAATTGTACATACCACCATATACATATAATCTACTAGCGTACTACAGCCCTTAACTTCAAACATTTTGAACTTATTTATTATGCTTTCAATGTACCTTCTTCGATTTATAGATCATATGTTTTATTGATCTCCACACCAACAAAAGAATTGAAATTGAAGGTCTTTGTTTCAAAGTTCTTTCCTAATTCTTTCAATAATATAAATAAAATCTCATTATTCTTGGATAACAATAATCCGTCATCGACATACATTATTAACAATATTTTGATACCATTAAAGTATCCCACAAAACACAATTATCTGAATGACATGGTTTAAAGCCATGCATAGTAGGAAATGATGTAATCTTCCCATTCCAACAGCGAAAATACTGTTTAAGACCATATATTTGTTCAACTTACATAGTCAAGATGAATCCGACTCTAACACCCTCTGGTGGCTCCATGTAGATCTCCTCTAATATCTTTCCATACAGGAAGGCAGTTTTTACATCAAACAGTATATTCAATAACAACCTAATAGAGTTATACCTGGTAGTTGGTGAGAATGTTTTCTTAAAGTCAATATCTTTTATTTGGAAAAAACCCCAGACATACAGGTGAGCTTTGTGCCTTACTATCTCTCCTTCCTTATTACTTTTGACACTGAACACGCATTTACATGTAATAGGCTTCTTTCCTGTTTTGTTTGTTATCATTTACGTATTGTTATCCTTATGGGAAATAAGCTCATCTTCAATAGCTTTCTTCCAATTCTGTTGTTAAATACCAGTCACTGCCTCTTCATAGATACTTCACATATCCAACTAAGTTAAATTTATTTCTAAATTTCTATCTCTCCGAGATCTTAGAGTCACATTGCTAGGTTCTTCCATAATTATATTCCTTGGTGGATGATAAGTAGCATCATTATCCTCAGAATTCCTCATATTGTCATTTGAAGAAACTTCAGGTTCATCTGGTGTTCTTAGTTGTGCTATCAATATAAGCTGGTCTTCATTTACATCCTGTCCATTAATTTTTATATCAATAAAACTTTGTTTTTACTGCTATGTTTATCAAACTTCACGTCTGTTGACATACGTATCTTCTTTGTATTTGGTCGTACATTCTATAATTTTTCTGATCATATCCTACTAATACTTTTAGTACTTTTTTTATCTAATTTTTTCCTTTTTTTCTTATGGAACATGTATATATTCCACTGAACCAAATATTCGAATATATTTCAAGTTTGGGTTTTGATGAAACCAGAGTTTATAGGGTATCACACAATAGTTTGACTAGATGAGCTTCAATTTAAAAGATATACGGCACAGTTGACAGCTTCAGCCCATAAATTTATGGGTATGTCTTTCGCATGTATTTTCGACCTTGTATTTTCCATTACTGTAGGCAGTTCTCTCTTCATCCTACCAATCTGTTGTCGGGTATAGGGGGCGGTACACTCATGTCTTGAACCTTTACTTTCAAGGAAATTCTTAAATTCATTGCTCACATATTCACTATCATTGTCAATGTGTAGAATGCGCACATCATGCTGGATTTGGTTATTCACTATGGCATTATATTTTATGAAACACTCAAGTACCTCAGCTTCAGGAAATAATCATGGCGATAACTTGTAGCATCATCCTTAAACAAAATAAAGTAACGCTTTCCTGATAATGATGATTTTCCCATGGCACCACAAACATCACTATAGACTATATCACCTGCCTGAGTTGTACCCCTCGTTGATTTCTTAAATGGCAATCTAGTCTGCTTGCCATACTGACATGCTTCGTATATAAAATTGTCATTATCAGTGAATTTAACATTTAACTGCCTCAAACGCTTATGCCACACTTTGATATCTGCACAACATTACAGCTTCCTTGTATAATTATTTTTATTTCCAACTCATAAAGATTATTTTCTTTCAGATGTGCACACATGACCATGGTATTATCTTTCATTAGCTGTGCTGCCCGGCTTCTCTCAGAGAGTTTATACGAGATTGTGTGGTAGTTGGAATAAAAGGATAAACTTTAAAGTATAAGAAGTAAACAAAATTATTGAAGACATATTCTAACTATTTACAATACTTGTTTATAAACAACATTTTTAATTTTGTTATCCGGGGTATATATGTAAAAAATTTTCGAATTTTCTACTCAAGAGCAAGCTACGCAAAGTTGACCGTGAGAAAAGCAGGATTCTTTAAGGTCGATGCCGCAATGTTTTAAAGTTTGTCCTTGCACTTTGTTAATTATAAAACTATAGGCTAATTTGTTTGGAAATTGGAGTCTTTTAAATTAGAATGGCAGTTCAGTAGAGATTAGTGGTATTCTGGGGATAAATACTGTGTGTCCTTTGTCTTTTCTAGTCATAAGTTCGGCTTCGATGATGTTATTCGATAGCTATTTGACGACCATCCTTGTTCCAGTTGAGATTTCTGAGTAGTATGATTGGAGATCCAATTTTCAGTCGAAGGCAGTGTAAGGTATTCCTTGTACTTGCGAAGAGTTTAAAAATTCTGTAGGGAAGTTGACACTTTCTTCAACGTTTACCATCGTGTCGACCGATTTGTATATTCTCTCTTCACCGGGAATTTACCTTTCAATATTAAAGTTAATATTGTCGACAATATTATTTTTAGTTGCCAAAGTTGCTCTCTGATTGGGTTGATTGGTAGCCACTCCGGATTGGTATAGTTGTGAAGAATGTTTGGATAAATTTGATCGACCAGTTCGTTCTCAGTAGTAACTATGTTGCAGAAATCACTGTTAAGTCTGTCGTCTGGTCAGTAGGATGTGCAGCCTTCGCCTATTTGTAAAAGTTTTTGAGCAAAATGTGCTGTTGTTTCGTCTTTCAATAGTTCAACTCTTTTATTTTTTTAGCCGCAATATTTGTATATGTGGCCAGAGATGTGATTTTTTTAAGCATGCATTGATTTCGCCTGCTGGTGTTGACTTGGGGATAACTTTTGAAATATTTGTCGAAAATCTCCTGAGGGTATGAGTAGAGCTCCTCCCATCATTTCAGAGTTGAGTAGAGCTCCTCCCATCATTTCGAAAATCTCTTAATAGTATGAATAAAGTTCCTCCCATCTTCCTCGCAAGTCTTGTAATGTTCCATCCATGGCTTTGAGTGATTTTTATGTGCTATTGTGCATTCGTCCCAGAGAATAATTTTGCTTGTTTTAGAAGTTACCCCGTCCAGGTGCTCTTGAGATTTTACATACTAGGAATTGCTCTTCGGCTATATTCAACGGTAGTTGTATGGCGGAATGGGAAGTTCGTCCTCTTTCCATAAGTGGATGATGCCAGTGGAAGTGCGACGCTCCCAGCAATAGATTTATTAGAAACGTTTTCCCGGTGCCGCCTGGTGCGTCCAAATAATTAATTACCCCAGGGTGTTTTTGATCCGGTCCATTACAACGTTGTAAATTTTTTTTTGGTTGTCATTGAGGAGTGGTTTGTTGTGAGCAATGTATTGAAGTAGTTCGTTGATGTTGTAACTTTTTCCCTTTATAATTTCGAAGTTTAGCACACTGAAAGCATCTTGTCGTGGCGTACTAAGTACAACTTTTTATAGCTTAATAATTTTTTATTGTTAAATATTTATTTTCTAGGCGAATGAGTGTTTCATTGAAGATGTCGTCGTTGAATTCGATGGCCAGTTCTGGATGAGCTTGTCGGATTTGGTACAGTTATCTTCACTCATACTCTCTTTGAAGGAGTCCCATAGCTGTTTTGGATTCGATGGGTTACATGTTGTTAGTATTATGGCGAAAAAGTCTGATTTGTTCATCTGAGGCTGTTAGTGAGGCTTCTTGTAGTGTTCATTCCCAGTGGTCGTTTTCCTATAGTCCTAAGCGTTGGCATGCTTCTCTATGCGTCTGGCATAAGTAACCGTCAACAGTCTTGAGATCTGTGAAACTTGTTGGTCCCCGTACTTCGTGTAGCAACATCCGGAGATAGAAACATTCGGCTTTGTTCGGATGTACGGTGTATACTCGGCCTAGTGCGTTAGTTTTCATGATTCCATGGATCCTCTATTGGAATTCCTTGTTTTCGTCATTGAAATATTTTTTGTAGTGTTCCACGTGTAATAGGTAGGGACGTCGACATATAGAAATGTTTTCGCGAATAGATCCATTTGGCACAATTGGAAAAAGCAGTTAATATTGTGATCTTAGGTGTTTCGCTTGCAATTTTTCTGGGGCTGTCTTTTGTGAAGTAAACTCTCTGTCCATTCTCCAAATGTACTGTTAGATGTTGTACAGTTGATTTGTGTTTGTGTATGGGAAAACCGAAAATTCTGTTACTGTTGATGTATCTTCCCGTTTGGCACATGGCTATTTGAAATACTGCCATGTCACTGCAATTGTTCACATACTTACAGACATATTTAATGTCTGCTTGTTGAATGTTTATGTGTGCTTGGAACATTTTGAAAAGTATTGGGTTATATGTACTACACATTGATTAACTATTTTCAGTTCGTCTCTGCTTTGTTTTCGTATTTTTGCATGACAGAACTTGCTTTATTTACCCCTATCAATGGGTAGCCCCACCTGTACAAAAAAGGCTTCGAATGGTCCACAATGTTCCAAAACATTCCATAACATTCGAGAGTGTTCTGGAATGTTCCACAATGATCTGGGATGTTCTATTGTTGTTGAACGTTCCAGACTATTCCCAAACATTGCAGAATGTTCTGGAATGAGTATAGCTACTTTCTACCAGAGAAATCTGGTTGAGATCCATTGACCACGTCAAAATTAACATAACTATTCCGTCGTCCTTGTGCCGTTGTTCTTGTGCGTCGTTTTCAGTAGGTTTTGGAGTGTATATATTCAAACCTTTTTCTGTCAAAGCGCATTTGACTTGAAATTTTCACTCCTTGAAATTTCTACCATCAAACTTTTCAATCTTATCAAATTTGTGACTTCCATATTAAAATGAGGTGAAGTTCTAGACAGTACGTGCCACGAAAGTTTTCAACTTCAATGTATGTGCTCTTCGTTGAATTTTGCAAAACAATCAATCCAATTTATTTTGAGCAATGTAATAATAAAATTGTATAAGAATTTCTTTTAAACTTTGTTGGTTCAGTCACAAACGTCAACAATTTTTACATCACAGACACTATACTTTTTTTTTATAGACACTTTCAAATTTATATTGCTCAATAAGGATGCATCCTGTTGAAATGTCATTGCAAATTTAAAGGTTTGCATATGGTCTTGTGTATTTGTGCTGCTCCAAAATTGTCTACATACAAAGAGTGCAGCAGAGTAACCAGATGTTTAGGTACGTCGAGTTCATTCAGGGTTCTCTATAATATTATGTATATTATATTATTACATATGTAAATAAAGTTTTTGTTACTATCAATGCATTCAATTTTTATTCGAATTATTATTCATTTTTAAAATGTTTTTTTTACAGTACAAGATTGGTAAATAAAAAGTCGTGTGTTACTTATTTACGCGCGTTAGAAGTTATACTTCTTTGACATTGTACAAGAACAATGGAAAGCCAGTAGAAAAATAAAATGGTGAACCACTTATTTGTGAAATTTACTTTAAAATTAGTTTTAAAATTATATTTAATTATTTAAATAAATGTTTTTTTTATAATGTGGACCACTATCAAATTTCAATTACTAAAAAAGAGAATAATAAAGTTGAAGCGCAGTAATTTGGAAACGGTCTTGCAGATGATTGATACGGAAAGCCAGCAGAATAAAACATCTTTTAAAAAACCGACTTCAAAATAAGTAGATACTAAAAGTAGGTAAAAATAGGTACCTACTTATTCGCAGTAATAATTTCGTAAATAAGTCGGCGCCACCACTATCGACCAGCTTAAACAAATTAGTAATTTAATTTAAATTATAACGTAAATTTAAAATATTAACTTCTAATGTACTCATAATATGAAATAGATTCATAAAGGGCGTATTTATAATATAAAATAAGGAACTTAGTTATTTATTGCGAATAAGTAGGTACCTGTTTTGAGTTGATCATTTTTTAAATTTTTAGTACCTTCTTTTTCTGAAGTCGGTTTTTTAAAAGATATTTTATTTCAGAATTTACAGTAATTAATAATATTAGTCATCACACTATACTAATATTCAATTATTTTGTTTCTTAGAATATTTTATAATTATTAAGATTTACGCACAAAAGCTAGTATATAGATGATTTCCTCTTTGACTAAAGTTGGTTATCAATAACACATAGAAACGAAGCGACAATAATCGCCGCTAGTGATTAGCTGTTAGGCGTTGAGGAGTTTCGTTCTCCATATCCGAAGTCCAATATCAGACTTTGCAAAGTAACAACTACCACTTGAAGAGTTCTGTTATCCATATACGAAATCCAATATCAGATTTTGCAAAGTAATAACTAAAATAACAACTAACTAGTAGTAAATATATTAAATCACGTTTGATATACTACCATCCGTTAAGGAGTCACCATCGACTAGGTCAGGGTCTTCAGAACTTATCATCAGACACTGACCTGGTCGATGGTGCAGTTATTTTGCAAAGTAATAACTACCAGTAGCAAATATCTTGAATCACGTTTAATTTACTACCATCCGTTAAGGAGTTTCATTATTTACCTCTAGAACTCATCAGCAGACCCTTATCTGGTCGATGGTGAAGTTATTTTGCAAAGTAACAACTACTAGTAGCAAATATTTTTAATCACGGTTGATTTTCATCTCCAAAATTTATCATCAGATCCTGACCTGGTAAGTGATGTAGTTAGTTACTTTGCAAAATAACAACTAATCGTACAAATATCTTGAATCATAGTTGATTTACTGCCATTCGTTAAGGAGTTTTATCGTTCATTTGCGGACCTCATCATCAGATCATCATCATATTAATATGGAAAAACCATTAAAGACCCTCTTTCAAATAAAAAAGAATCGTCGAAATCGGTCCACTTAGAAAAGAATTATCGCTGAACATACATGAAAAAAAATATTGCAACGAATTGAGAACCTCCTCATTTTTTGAAGTCGGTTAAAAATTAAATGGTGGACGTCAATGACATATCGCCGTGTTAAACGCGAGGATTGAATTGCTAACTAAATAAAGTAGTTAATTAATAATGCAAATAAATGAATATGCTGAAAATTTATTTTAATTTATTAATTCTACGTATTTAATATTTTAAAATAAATAAATATCAAATTCGAAACGGTCTGGCAGATGATTGCTTTAAAATAGAAAGCCAGCCTAAAAATAAACTGTGACGTATCTGCATTCGCCTTGTATAAGAAATACGCATTTTTTCTCGTATTAACTCATGACCGCCTAGTAGCTGTGATGATTCGAACAAATGTGGTTACAATATAATTTTTGACTCTTAAATATGAAAGAAATACGCAAATTTTCTCTTGTCAACTCAAGATCGCCTGGTAGCTGTGATGATTCCAACAAAGGTGGTTACTGTATAATTTTTGACTCTCAAATATGAAAGAAATACGCAAATTTTCTCTTGTCAACTCAAGATCGCCTGGTAGCTGTGATGATTCCAACAAAGGTGGTTACTGTATAATTTTTGACTCTCAAATATGAAAGAAATATGCAAATTTTCTCTTGTCAACTCATGACCGCCTGGTAGCTGTGATGATTCCAACAAAGGTGGTTACAGTATAATTTTTGACTCTCAAATATGAAAGAAATACGCAAATTTTTTCTTGTCAACTCATGACCGCCTGGTAGCTGTGATGATTCCAACAAAGGTGGTTACAGTATAATTTTTGACTCTCAAATATGAAAGAAATACGCAAATTTTCTCTTGTCAACTCATGACCGCCTGGTAGCTGTGATGATTCGAACAAATGTGGTTACAGTATAATGTTTGACTCTCAAATATGAAAGAAATACGCAAATTTTCCATTGTCAACTCATGACCGCCTGGTAGCTGTGATGATTCCAACAAAGGTGGTTACAGTATAATTTTTGACTCTCAAATATGAAAGGAATACGCAAATTTTCTCTTGTCAATTCATGACCGCCTGGTAGCTGTGATGATTCGGATAAATGTAGTTACAGTATAATTGTTGACTCCCAAATATTAAAAAGAAATACGCAAATTTTCTCTTGTCAACTCATGACCGCCTGGTAGCTGTGATGATTCGAATAAATGTGGTTACAGTATAATGTTTGACTCTCAAATATGAAAGAAATAGGCAAATTTTCTCTTGTCAATTCATGACCGCCTGGTAGCTGTGATGATTCGAACAAATGTGGTTACAGTATAATGTTTGACTCTCAAATATGAAAGAAATACGCAAATTTTCCATTGTCAACTCATGACCGCCTGGTAGCTGTGATGATTCGAACAAATGTGGTTACAGTATAATGTTTGACTCTCAAATATGAAAGAAATACGCAAATTTTCTCTTGTCAATTCATGACCGCCTGGTAGCTGTGATGATTCGAATAAATGTAGTTACAGTATAATTGTTGACTCCCAAATATTAAAAAGAAATACGCAAATTTTCTCTTGTCAACTCATGACCGCCTGGTAGCTGTGATGATTCGAATAAATGTGGTTACAGTATAATGTTTGACTCTCAAATATGAAAGAAATAGGCAAATTTTCTCTTGTCAATTCATGACCGCCTGGTAGCTGTGATGATTCGAACAAATGTGGTTACAGTGTAATGTTTGACTCTCAAATATGAAAGAAATACGCAAATTTTCTTTTGTCAACTCATGATCGCCTGGTAGCTGTGATAATTCGAGCAAATGCGATCACAGTATAATTTCTGAGTATCAAATAATTGTTTCACGATACTATCATTAAACAAACTCTTTCATACTCATCACTTCGCCAGGTACTTCGGATAAGTAAATCGATAAAAAATAAATGTTTGGTGAGCAATTTCATGGTGTCGCTTTTTGCATTTCATAGTTGTCAACTTCAAAAATTTCAAATACACTCTCATCATTTTTTCTTTTAAAATTTCACTCTCATCATTTTTTCATAATGCGCTTAAAGAAGTATAACTTCAAAAATAATCAATTTGAATATTATATTGTTTATACATTTTCTGGGATAACAAAATAAATTTTTGTTTTTTTTTTGCAGTACCTCGAAGGATGACATTGGTTTGCTTATTTGTTTTTCAACTATGATGAGAAATTTTCCTAAAAGATTTAGGTACAGTATTCTTGTTATTCGTTAATTCTGGAAATATGCTGACTTCATTTTAGTTCTACTGAGTTGTTAGAATTTCGTCACGTTTACTATTATCAAACATATTGATTTTTGAAATCTCAATGTCTACCATTCTGAATAAACATAGCAGTTATTTCTGAACTACCATGACGATGAAGTTTTTCAGAAGGATTAAAGTATTTTAGTTATCTGCTGATTCATCCGAAACTAATATTATAGGGTGAACAATTCAGTTATAGTGGAAAACAACTGGAAGTAATCTGACTTGATTTTAGTTATAATGAGCTGTTTGTATTTCGGCATGTTTATTGTCTTTTTGGAGCCAATTTGTACGAATACCCTATTCCTATCAAATATTTGGTTAATCGCTTTGATTTATATGCATCACAAAGTAAATATAATGTAACGTAATGTATAGTATATATTACGTTATAATATACTTACTTTATGAAAAAACAATATTTGTAAATATTTTAATAGAAGTACTATGTGTGTTCAAGTGTTTATAAGTGCCGAAATGTGTACGGAACCTTTATAGTATGAGTTTTATTCATACTTGTATCAAGAGAAGCTTTATTATTGTATGGATTCTATTTATAGATTTATTTTCTCTGAATTTTCTCCCTCTCTCTGTCTTTAATTTTCTTTCTTAGTTAATTTTTTTTCAGGAGACAAGGCACTTTAAAATAATTTTTATTTCATTGATATTTTTCATTGTGTTACTTTTGTAATCATTAAGCTTTTGTCCGTTCTAACCGTTTTGTTTCTAAGCATTCATTTATAGTATTGGCTAAGAAGTGAAATACTTATAGATAAGTAACATATTTAAAAATTTATAAAATGTTTAAGCAATTTCGAAAACAAACTTAATTTCTGTTTTGTATAAACATGTAAGAGGGTGCATATTAAAAAAATAGATTTGTGTCTAAATGATATGGGTATTTGATTTATTCGTGCCTGAATTTCGTAAACTGTATCTTAAATAAATCAAAGGTTATATCACCTTTGATTTGGTCAACATCTGATGATGCATACCAGAGATATTAATACTTCAAAATCTGGAAAAAATAAAGAGGACATGAAAAAATGTTTGGAGGCATTAAAGAAAAAAGAACAAGACTGCTGAAGATTTTTTTTAATATTGCTAGTTCTGAAGCTTTAAGTCTTATAATTATAGAAGAGGATAAACAGTCTTTTATTAGCACAATGACAGAACAATTGGGTTTAAGAGGTTCAGTAGATAAAAATAGTTTAACAAATAGAGAGTAATTGAAAAAGAAAGCAGAACGCCACCAAAAATTGCGTGAAATTCAATTGAAATATCGGTTTTAACAGAAAAGTGTTTACTTTCTTCTTCGACCATCAGCGAAGAAATTATAGTATCTGATTTCGAAGACTGTTGGTTTTCAATGTCCTATATGGATGGTTAAAGCTATGTATTGCTTGAAGATTTTCCTATTTAAACATCAGTTCAAACTGACAAAAGTCGAAGAGAAAGCAATGAAAAATATGTCATAATGTATATATATATATATATATATATATATATGTATATATGTATATATATATATATATATATATATGTATATATATATATATATGTATATATATATATATATATATATATATATATATATATATATATATATATATAAATACGGGTTTCAAGCTCATGTCGGATATTCAACAATGAGAAACGACTTACAATTATTGAAAATACCTTATAATCTTTGAAAATATAAACCAAACGACAACCAAAGTCGCTATGAAAAAAAAGCTTGACCATTTATGGTACTTGTCGCAAGAGATAGTGTCTTGCACTTTTTGACGACAAACTTTCAGCAACTCTTACGATTTTTGGAGATACTAGGTATCTCATCACATTTTCACAGTTTTTGAATAAAAATGTTGAAACTTGGGAATATACCTCTGATTTTAGGCTGCAAAGAAAATCGTCCATTCTATGCGGGTAGTGATATTGCTGAGCGTGGTGTTGCTTTAATGGAGGAATATAATAAATTGATGACAATTGACAAAGAGCAAAAGGTTTAAAGTTTGAAAGAAAAAAAGAGGTTTAAAGTTTGAAAGAAAATTTAAACCTCATATATATACAGTTTGTAAAGGTAAGGTTTTTTTGGTATATACATATATATTTTTTTGTTTCTTTTTAGGCAATTCTCTATATGTATATATACACACACACATACACATACGTGTTTATATTGAAAACCGGCTAAGCCCGTTTGGAAACATGCATAAAGTAGGGTTTATTACAGTCTATAATCTCATTAAGATGTTGATGCAAGTTAATGGGAATAAAATATTAAATAATGGGAAAAATAATTTTAACTGAATCTTCCTGTCGAGCACTGGTATATAGACATTTTTGAGATTTTTCAAACGGTGAAAATGAGAATTATTGCATGTCCCTTTTAAACTTAATATTTCGTAAACGGAGTTTAAAAATATAAAACAATAAATTAAATTTCAATTTAATTTTATAGAACCTATGCAATGGTACCCTTGGTGGGAAGCGCTAAATAAAAATTTGCCCCACTATATATTAATACCACCTATTATATTAAAAAAGTTAGTTTTTAAATTTCCGTCAATTAAACAAAATAAAACATGTTCCTTCTGAAGATTATGAATGGAAGTTGCAATACTTACTAATATTTTATGTGCTGGTCATGCAAAATACTTTGTATGTTTAAAGACCTTTATTTATATTGTTAATACAAGTTTACAAATGGCTTTATAAATTCAACTATAACTAACGTATATTCAATATTTCTACAAATATTTTGTCAACAGATAAATCTTTCATTGTACAATAATTAAAAATCTTAATGTTTGATAAACACACAAAAATTTTTAAAAATTTGTTCAATCAAAAGACAAATAATGGAGTAATTATAACACACAAGATGGAAAAATAATAAAATTTTGATGGTAGTGTTTTATAAAATTAGAATGAAAATTACAAACCTTATATAAATAAAATATTTTTGTACATTTATATTATAAAAACTGCCCAAAAGTAAGTTGTTGAAAGTTACAATAAGGATTAAAATTAAGTATGCATATACTGATTGTGATTATGACAAATATTTATATATATGTATATATATATATATATATATATATATATATATATATATATATATATATATATATATATATATATATATATATATATATATACATACATACAGAAACGCACATAAACAAATGTGTATAAATAATCTTTTGTCTATCCCCTCAGTGATAAGTATGGCACTTGATAAATTACGTTGAACATAAAATTATGAAAAATATTTATTTTTACAGCGTTTTTATACCTAGATTAAATACTGTCATACTTAGGCAGGTATTTAAAATGACACAAATTATTTCTTGTTGAAATTCATTATAAATAATTTGAACATTTTGTACTATATTTAAGTAACTAAAAATAATGACAATTGATCACTCAGTAATAAGAAAGATCATATGTTGAATTTAGTTGCCCCATCGTGGTAGAATAAAAGGGTTTAGTGGAAACATCTTTAAAATGTACATTAATAAATAATTTTGTGCTTTTGTTAAACTTAACGATTGTTTACAAGCAGGTTACATACATATTATAAGAATAATAAGTTACCATTAATTATCTTTTAATTGTCTAAATGCATTAGGGTGAAATGTTACAGGTGATTCTAATCTAATGATTACATACAATAAACAAATTCATATTCATTTATACAAGTCCAAAATCAGTACAGACTGATACGTCACAATTGTTTTGCTTCTCTGTATTATTTGCTGCCATATTAAGTTCTACAAGTGTGTCTACGCTGTTTATGCTTACACCTTTCAAAATCTTTTGGGCGGCGAGGCTTGTAAAGTTAAAACTGAGGTCACTGAGACTGGGAAAATTGTAAAAATCCTGGTTATCCTTTTTCGTATCTTGACTTAAACTGTATCTTTTTTGTTTATTATCTATAATGTTTAATTTTTCCATAGATGTATTTGTTTCTTTAATGCATTGATCTTGATTTTTGTAAGCAAGGTTGGGTTCTGAACCGATCACGACTGATTTCTGATCTACATTTTTAGATAAAATGTTTGCAATTGAATCGGTGCTCATACGGTTATTGCATGTTGGAATACCATTTAATAATTGCATGGCAGCGGCCTTTTTAAGCAAATCTACACTTTTGAGTTCGCTGTTAGAATTCAAATTAGTTTGAGCACTTATTACACTATTGCCAGATACGAGAGTATTCTTTTGATACCGTAAACTACCCATCGAACCGACTAGGTTTTCAAAACTTTTGGTGGGTGTAGATGGATTAGTATTATTGGTAGAGTTATCGAAGGACAAAATATTATTATGAATTGCTGGAGAACCTGGGTTGGATAGTGTCTCACCTGTATCTTTTAGTTGGTTTTTATATATAAAGCTATTATTATTTGCAGTATTCCCAAGTTGCAGTGACAACTTTCTATTATTATTCATACCAGCATCATTGATAGCATTTTTATTAAATTTGTTTTCTTGTAACTTTATTGGATCAGACTTTGGATAATATTGATCAGATGAGCCATTTTCTTGAATTGTTGAACATGTTTCGAAAGATGTTTCATTGACATTGTTGACTGCGGTTGCTTTAGGATTATCGCTGTTTTGCGCGACAGATACAATGGGTCTATCATCATTAATTATGTAGATATTGCTACCGTTAGAGGTATCTGTAACTTTGCCGTTTTCAAATGTTATTACTGATCTAACAGGGGAGTTTTGAACATATACTTTCGTATTTGTGCCTCCATTTTGAGAACTAGTATTTGTAGTCACCTTTAAAGTTATGGAATTATTAGAGTTGGAACTGGCCATCATAGTGGTCGAGGGTGAGTCTTGAGCCTGAGTTACTGCTTTACTTTTAAGGGGAGAGACGTTGATTGATTTTTTTGGAGTGGGTGGTGTTACTTTGGGTGAAATTCGGGGCGACGTATTTTTACTACTCTTAACCGTTTCTCCACCGACTATAGGAGGTTTTGACCTGTATCTATGAAGGCTTTTGGGAGAGCTCTGCAAGCTTTGTACTTTGACCAATGACTGTGCTCGGCTGAGCGTTGCGCCGCTCTGTGAATTGCAATGACTAGGGGCGGGCTTTAGAGTTCGATCTGATATATGCGACTCCAAGCTCGAGTGTCCACTACTGTTGTTTGAATAAGTGCGTTTACCCGATGAGCTCTCTAGCGAAGATGGTCCACTTTTTGAATCTTTCCGTACCGGTCTACCTATTACTGTGCTCTCTAAGCTGGAAGGGCCGCTTGTCGACACTATGTGATCCGAATGAGAATACTCTCTCCTTAAGCTGCCAATAGAACCGTCCCTCAATTTAGGGTCGGAGTTTCTTTGCGGCGAGTGAAAGACATCCAGCATCGTCTTGTTAGTGGAACTCCTACTGAGAGTGGATCTTGGCAGGCTGCTGGAGCTCGGGCTGGAGTGTCGAATCGGCGAGTGGTCGTAGTGCGTGGAGCCCGCTAGTCCCGACTCGCTAGACAGGTGTCTCTTATGCCGCCGAGGCAGGGTCGATGATCTGTTGCTGATTTCCGAGCCGTCATAGTATGTTGACATGTATGACGCTTGACTCTGCAGTGATTCCTGCCAAGTGCATATTTATAGTTTAGTACATAAGGACATAAAGATATTCGCTTAAAAAGAAGAGCTAAATTTCTTTGAATTTATGTAGTTGAGCAATTTGTCCCAGGAAAATAGAAAAGTAAAAGAGGTTAAACAATGAATACTAATTGCAGGGTACAAAACAGGTGGACGGTCAATGAGTGTAATAAAGAACAAGAAAATGTTCAAAGCGATACAAATGAATTTTTGAACAGATACAGAAAGAGGTACAATGTGTTGTTAGCTGCAACGATTATGTCCAGGAGTGTGTCACCTTATTGTGTATCATGATAGTAAGATGAATGTAGGGAAAAAGATTAAAGTTATTAACTTTGTGACTCAGTCTTTACATATAAAATTTATTAGACTTATTTACATATGTAAAGATTGAGCGGCAGAGTAACAACTGATGATATAACAATGGAAATGGGGTGAAAGAGACCCTAAAAAATTTGTCCAGCAGGAGTAGAATTGTTAAGATAATAGTATAATTATTAGAATTCTGCGTATCCTTTAATGTTTAAATATACTCTTAAATGTAAAATATACTATGTTAAAATATACTCTTAAATGTAAATATACTCTTAAATGTACATAACATTTAAACATTTAAGGTTATGTAGTTTTCGAATAAGGGTACCATTTTTTTCACCATATATAACAGGAAATGTATATCTTTTTCAGTCCTAAATTATTGAGAGTTTCTCAAAAACTTAAATTGACAGTAATTTTATAATTTTTCAGTAAATTTTATGTAAATTTCTAGTAACTCCAACTAACATGTTTTCCATAATTTTTATTTTGGGATTTTCCAGGGTAGCGTACATCGAAATGTTGATGGAGTTAATGCAGACATTTATAAACATTTTTAGTGATATTTATGAAACCGTTTCAAATAAATTGTAAAAAAATAGTTTAGAAACTTTATTACTCGTTTTTTAATTGATATCCCCATACGATACGTGAAATTTAAAAAAAGTTTGAGTACTGCATTTGCTCCATCTAAAATTTCCACATTGATATTTTTGAGTGTTTGAGGTATATATGGTTTCTGGATTGAACGATGAGAAAACGAATGAGACAGGTGGACGGATAAGTGAGAGACCTGATAAGGGTTCAGTCTTAGGTTTGTGGCGAGGGACTCCATAAATGGTTTGGCACTCCATAACAGTCATTGAGTTAAGAAAAATGGAAGACCATTCAAAACATGATTAAAGCAATTTTAATAAAACTTTAAGTGCGTATGCCCAAATGTACCTATGTCAGTGGTCACAGGAGAGAAAACGTGCAGAATTTTATCTTCTGAAAGAATTGTATCTTTCAGAATTTTATTAAACGGTGCCTCACCTTAGAGTTAGTCTGCGTAGCAACGCAGTGCAGGTGGACGGCTTTGGAGTTGAACCATTCTGCTGGCGGGAACTGCGCAGAGAACGTCTTGATGGCGCGTGCCTGCTTGCTGCGACCGCTTCGTCTGAATAAGCGGGACAGCAGCGACACTTTCTCTGTAGAACAAACAGAAGTGATAGTCACGATAGATGACAATACAATAGCGTCGTAATTCGAAGTCACAAATTTACATAACATCATTAATAAACAGTATTTTCTTATCATTTTAGCTGACTATTACTCTTTTTTATAGTTACACTAAATTTTCGTATAATATAATAAATAGTAACAAACGTTAACTTCTCTTATAGAAAGTTGACACTACATATGCAGTTATAAAAATAAAGGCATAGTGCTAGAAATGCACCAATTTCTTATGTCAAAGTGTTTATAATTTCACCGGTATTCCCCTGAGAAAAGTTGTGAAGGTGAGTCACTCTGCTGTTGCAGAAATTTACGAGTTCAGTTTAAGTTATTTTATAAGATCCTGTTACTTGCTTGATTTCCCTTAAATCTAACTTTAAAGTATAATTTAAATAATAACCTAATACTAAATAATTCGGTTTTAGTTAAACAATCCGATTTAGATGCATTTGAAATAAGATATATGCACAGTCCTATAGCAATGACAGCTACGAGTTTGTTATACCTATTCGTACTCAGATTTTTTACCGAAGAAAACAAAATATTATAGTTTTTATTAATTGTTTTCTTTTGTTTCATTTTCTTACTAATTCTCTTCTTCTTTACAAGTGCAACAGTCCCTGGCAGGCCTTGGCTGCTTCTACTACGCACTCCTTCTAGCATCTCCTATCGTTTCTGATTATTTATGTTCAAAGTTTTTATGTCTTTTTCGATGTCATCGATCCATCTAGAGGGTCGCCTCCCTCTTGTTCGAGTATCCTTGGGTTTTTTGAAAGTTAATATTTTAGTAGGATTATGTAAACGAGCAAATAAATGGCGTTGGGGATAGATCGTGGTCATATCTAATACCAAATAAATACAAGTACATTTTTTTTTAAATCAAAATTCCACATGTTACATAAAATAAGATTGCGACAGGAAAAAATATGACGACAAAAAAAAAGATACATTTTTTTTTCGTCTTGATTCAGAGTTATTATTTCTTTGCGAACCAGTTCGTGGTTCTTATTGGGAAATATTTGTAATCTCTACAAATATTTCCCGATAAGAACCATGATAAGTTGTGTAACATAATATAGTAATTATCTATTAAAGATAAGTTGTCTAACATAATATAGTAATAAACACCACGATAAGTGGTAGGGAGATATAGTATTTTCATAGTCGTAATGTACATTCAGATAGCGCACACACGCGAACTATAGAGAAAGAGATAAAGAGTGAAAGAAAAAACCATATATGAAAGAGATATTGGACAGGAATTACTTTTTATTTTGAGGACCACTCTTAAAGCGTTAATATAGTGTCTATTTAATATAACTTTAAAGGATATAATGGTTGGATCGTTATGTACGCATACGTACTGGGCGAAGTAGAGTCGGTGCTGGGCGGGTAGTCGGTGGAGCTGGAGGAGTCGGTGGCGGGGCGGGCGGTGCGTTTGCCGTGCAGGCTGCGTGCGGAGGCGCAGCGCTGCAGGCGGCTGGCGGCGGCCGAACCGAGAGCGCGCAAGCTGTGCCGCCGGTCCAGCGGCGCCGGGAACGATGCACTGCGCCGTTTGCCGCCACGTCCGTATAAGATCTTGTCATTCGGGTTACCTGGAAGATAGAAGAATATTGTTTTCTTATGTCGCCTACAAGCGATTGATCTAAACTTAATATAGATATGTTGCCTAATATAACCTCTCGAATTTTAAACCACGATACGGTGCTTCTAGGTGTATAAGCATTTATATAGTACCTAGTATGAGCGTCACTTTAACGACACTATTATTTATTTGCTACTTATAAAAATATTTTGCTATATGCTTATGAAAATATTCAAAAACTTATAATATATTTTTGGGTTTATTTCAAATTATATGTGTTTATTTTTCATATTTAAGGACATTCAAGGCCAATGTCGGCAGTTAAAACTAATTGAATCGATGGTATGATTTCACATGCTGAATCAAAAATAAAATCAATTAAGAAATTAAAAGTAATTACGTATAGTAAAACAAAAACTAAATAAAAACCTCATGAAAAATTCACTAAAAAGCAAAAAAATGATTTATAAGACTTGTAAATTAAAAAAAAAGAGTGCAACAAGCATGTAAATTAGAACATCCATTTACAAATGTTTATTTTCTACTGTCGTTTTATGCTTATCAAAATTTTAACAAAATTTACTGTGTACAAAATTAATTTCAAAAATCGATATGTCTTCATACTGTCCAGAAAAGGACTTGGGAGGGGGACGGCGATCAGTCTCATATTCTCTCCATTCTGCACAACTTGAAATGATTACACAATTTGGTCGCAAGAAATAAACTAACTTGTCAATTAGAATTAGTTTCAATCGGATACGGATACATGTTATATATAAATTTCAATTAGAGTAATTTTACTAATTGTTTCTCTTTAGATATTATAAATAACTGGTTAAATAGTGCGCCTAAAAAACCGTCCTTGAAGTTTTCCTCAATAGTCGTTCACTAGGCGGAAACCTGTTGTCTTTTTATCCATAATAGCTTCAAAAGTATGTTTTTGTTAATAGTCTTCAAAAAAAATCAAGAAACTACACAACATCGCCTATATTTTCCAAAGTCGGCGAAACCATAAATACAATTTCTCGAGTAATTTCCAAAGATTAGTTTTAACTATTTATACAAACAAACAGACACAAAATTTATTACTTGTAGTACAAAATTGATTCACCTAATTTCCTAAAAGACTAAAGACGTGAACCTTCTGTTTTCAGAACTTTCGCGCGCGAACAAACAAAAGCACGGATACCGACAGAAAGCTTTATAAAAATGTAAAATGTTATAGGTTCGAACGATCCTCAGGAAAAAATATTTTTATCAGAAATATTATAAGTTCGTTACTTTATTATGTTATTTAATAGGTAACGTTATTAATGGCACGCGCAAAATACCGTCATGTCATTTCAAATATTTCTGACTAGAAAAGATTATTTGTTTTTCTTTCTGTATCCATGCACCAAGATGCTATCATACATTATGATAATTCGACGTTAAACACAGGACTATGTACATATTCTTTCAACTTCAATGCTGCTTTCATATGAAAATAAAAGTATAAAAATAATATATATAATACACAAATCCTTTAAAAAGTCATGTCCGGTTTTTTCATTTTATTTTTAAGATTGAAAATAGAGGCATCAAAATTTTAACCAAACAGATTTTTTATTAACGATACGTGACAAAACAAATCACAGAATACGTACACATCTGTTAACAGTAGGTGACTCGCCAAGTGTACTGCACAGGTAGCTCGGAGCGAAACGAGCACCGTGCGCACGGCCTTGGCGGGCGGGCGCCTGTCCCCGTTCTACCTTCGGCGTTATTACGCGGTGCGAGTACGTACGATATGTGGGACATGTTATGGACGAGTATATCAGACCGCATCGTTAGTTTTATCGTAATTCTCGTTAAAAAAAGCAAGAATTCGACAGAAATAAAGTATGGTGCACAATAACCAAGCGTCGTGTCCTTAACGGTCTGGCGGCGTATTTTCTTGATTTGGATGTAGCGTTGGTTTTTTGGATCGAGGTATATTGGATGGCAGAATTGCAAATATGGGAAATTAGTCAGCCTTTTAAGACGATGATACGATTATGGGAAATTAGTCAGCCTTTTAACCTGTGCACATTATTCCAACCCTTCCTTTGCCAAAGATATGAGTCAAGATTGTAGTCAGTCATAATGTAGTTAATCTATATTTATTGTAATAAACCTATTGTAAACTACTCTTTGCCAGTTTAGGTTTCATTTTTTTTGTGAAAGCCAATTGAGTATTCAGAAAATGTGTCCGGGCTGCAGATTTTCATCAGTTTTGTTATAATTGAACTTATATCTCTCGTATCAGACTTGTACATATTAAGATTACACATCTAAGAACAATTAAAGTTTATTTAAGTAATTCATCACCTAATATTGATTATAAGCTTATATGTTACGTATATCGTCTATAGTGTAAATATCATTTATACCATAAATGATACAAATACATGCAGTGGACGTACGTACTCGTACATATGTCGATTCCAGTGGAAGCTGCGAGACTGTTTACGCATCATTTCGCATGAAAACAAACTCCTCGCGGTACAATATTGAGCATTGAAGTCAACTTGACGTGAAGGTATGGAGACGAAGTACATGTGATAATATCTATACATAACTATACATAACTTGTAACAGTGAGTTCTGCACATTGCAAATATTTTCAAAAAAGTGATTGATTTAGCATACAGAATGATAGTAGAAGCCAGAAAAACTTTTTTTTTAAATTTTTGTGTGTATGTTAATTTCAGCGGGTATCACGCAAAATCTACTAGGCGGATTTTGATGAAATTTGGTATAGTAATAATAAATAGTCCTGAGCAACATACAAAAGAAAACAAACAATTTTTTTCCCTAATTAGATGCGAATAAAGTCACAGGCGCAGCTAGTATGTAAATAAATAACTAAAGTATCACGCAAGACTTTACAATTAATCAAAATAAAAAAGAAAACAATGATACAATACCACATACATAATATAGAGTTAGCAACCTGTTCCGGTTTTCGTTATCGTTGCTCAGTATCTCTAAAACGTATATAATATACCTCCCATTGAAAATGTTTATCGTGGAACGTTTATGGTTAAAATTATAGTTTATTTAACACATTACAAGCCAGAGCGAAGGTACACTGCGTTCACGCTAGGCAAACTTTCTTTTAATATATCTGCCTTCTAATACCGCCACTAATATAATAAAAATAAAACGTTCCCTGTTTGCTTGTTTTTCCTTAACGGGTTAATAGCTCTACAGATTTCAACGAACTTTTGCACATCGATAATGTATATCCTAGATTAAAAGATAGACTATATATAGTTATACTGTAATACACAGAAGTAGAGTAGTGGACATAAATGCTAAAACAATGTCGCGGCCGAAAAACTGAATGCGCTGCTAAAACTATTGGGAAAATTCACGTCAACATGCACCTATCGTCAAGAGGTACTCCAAAATATTCCTACTGAGTATAGTATTATTGCTGAATATCATATTCATTGATGATTATCGTGAAAACTGATGAATCCTTACACAAATCAATTTCACTGTTGTCAAGTAAATACATTTAGCTGCAAAAATTATTTTGACACTGTGTATATATTTATCATTTATCCTTGCGTATACTCACATGGTACCTAAGTATTTCGACCGGGCGGGGAGTTCTGGCGGGTGAAGTTATGTTCGCATGTGCATGAAGTAAAGAGAGAGGGAAGGGGATATTTCTTTAAAAAAATTGTTTTTCTACATTTTCCTAAACTACGCGGACGAAGCTTCGGGCAAAAGCTAGCTATAATTACATAATGTGTCTGGTATGAGAAAAGCACCTAGAGGGTACTAGCTCTTTTCTTATGAAGACAAAGTTGAGGTCTCCGACGACCTTGGACACTTCCATGACGTATAGTTATTAGGGACCATGAGGGCACTGGTAACCTCGCTTAACACTAGATGAGGTCGACAGTGCCCTCACTACTTCACGGAAATCCACTTCAGAGGTTGCTCGTGGCCTCGTGGCAATCAAGATATGTATTTTGCATAGGTTAAATCGTAGAATCACTATTTTTTGCATTATACAATAACACTTTTTTTATGAGAAGAATGGCCAAATGTAAACATGAACCCATTCATGGATAGAATAACTAAATTATTAAAAGAAATAGATTAGATAGGAATAAACGACAGACTTGTAACTCTGGCGTGGAATGTTGCCTTCTCTACATACTTAAAGTTTGTTTAAAAATAAATAAGAAAGTTGTTAATTACCATGACTAAAGTTAGAACCAGACAGGTTCTAAATGCAGGTAAGCTACCTCTGTAGCCGAGTGTATAAGAGCCTGACTTGGGGTTCTAATTTCTGTTACAAAAAAATAAAATTCATATTCGAGATATAAAATAAATAACGTGACTTCGGAATATATTGAATGTAAATATTGTTGAAAATGTTCGCATACAACGATGTTGAAGAAGTTGACTGATCTCCATGCTGGATTACATGAAAACGGGGTCACCCAGTATAATGAAAGATTTAGCAGATGCTACTGCATGAGCGTTATTTATACTGCAATAGGATAAAGAACCTTCCGTTTTTTTACTTGTCTCCAATTTGCCTAATCTTGTTCATTTGGAGTTGGCTCTTCTAGTAATTTTTGTAAGGACTTTCTGCCCTGCAATATCGAACTGTTTACTTAGATTTCTTCAGGTCGTTGTTAATGATGAACATAGGGGTCTTTCTGGCTTCTTTAGCAAATATTAATGTCGTTCACGTATGTAGTCATGTGATCTTTGCGTCTCTTCACAACATGGCCATATCATACCGTCTTAAGCGTATCTCAGCAAAGGTTGCTGTAAATTTTCAAAGTCTTCGATAGGGTAAACCATAAACTTTTCAAGTACATTATTGTTGTTATTAATTTTTTTTATTAAAAGAGAGGATCACTTCTAGCTAAACCTAAAACAGCTACGTGAAATCACAATTTCATGTCGACCAAACTATCAGAGGAGTGAGACTCTCCGACAACGGAGTGTTAGCACCATTAAGAGGTGCTATCGAAGTCGAGGTCGTCGTCGCGCACCATTGTCAACATAATTCGTCAACATTGTTAAACTTTGCTTCCGGATAACATATTACGAAATTAGATACAACGTGACAAATGACACCGTCACACTCAGTCGAGCCTGACTCTTACTTCTGTTTGGTTGTTGATAGTTTGATCAGTGTTCAAGTACTTGCGATTGCTAGGTGCTTAGTAGGGTTGCTACGTAAACCAACGCTTATCATAAAATCATATATTCTATGGCCTACATATAAGCATTCCATGCTCAAATATTCGGTTCAAATGACAGCTGCTTGAAACGAATATAGCATCTATATCAAACACTCGAACAGCGCCTGTTTTTGAAGGATATGAGTGAATAGTTTGTCTTCGTTATATAACAATTGATTTTCTCAATAATAATTTAACTTAACAAGGTATACAGGTATACTCTACTCTACTTGATTATAATGATACATTAGAATAGTTTTATCCACCAGTAACGCCATTTTAAATTGTTTAATCTTATGGAATAAGACACAAGTAGGTTTTTCAATTTATGTCATTTAAGGTTTATGTGTACATAAAATGACCATATATATAAATATGGTATTTCTCCAACGAATATCAAGGCGTATGCCATATTGGGCGTAAAAAGTTAACTCCGTTAAATTTTAATGTAAATTAAATAAAAAACGTTTGCATAAAGGCTGAACGATTATTGCAAAATCATTTAATTTTGTTTCATGTTGGATGTGACGTATCATTATTGTCATGGTCCACATCCATGTAATATTCTTCAATACATCACTAAAGAGATTTCTTCAACTTATTATACACTCTTTTGTATAAAAAACGAGCGGTTTTGATTTTGTCATATTATTAACAAAATATTATTTATTAAGAGGCTGTATTAATTGTAATTGTTACTGGCAATAATGTATTCTGGCACATAAAAACCAACGTTCTAAATTTGAAATTTATTCTTTTTGAACGAAAATTATCTTTCGCTGACAAAAACGTATTTTTTGGCGGTAAATGAAATCCAACTTTAATTAAGTTTTTTTCGTTTGTTACGTTTTTTATTTTAACGAATAAATTTTAATTAAATTTCTGATATTTGCTACATTAGTTTACTTCTGTTTGCTGTTCTCAGTATGGTTGAAAAAACGATGAGAGTTAGTAAAATTATTGCGCTGTTTGAAGAAGGCTGTAACCAATATTATGTGTCTCAGCAGTATAATGTGAGCAATTCCACCATCCAAAGGACCTGGCAACCATACCAAGAAACGGGCTCCGTCAGTAGAAGGCCCGGTTCTGGAAGAAAACGCTGCGCTGAACCACGGGACGACCGCTTCATAGTCAGTCAAGCGCTACGAAATCGTCAAGTTACGTACGTGGATCTCAAACAGAACCTCCAGGACGACAGTGGTACACGAGTAAGCCTATGCACAGTCAGAAGGAGACTTCAGGCCGTCAATATACGTAGCTATCGCCCAGCTAGGGGCCCTACATTGCTCATTTTTAATGTACCAGTATGAAAACGCTCGTGTGTGGACTTTACATCGTTTTTTTTTATTTATTTGCATTTTTAATAACTGAAGTAGGTAAAAAGGATATCTTAATAATAAATAACAATATTCTCATCATGTCGCCATATAAAATGCATCAAATAATAATAAAATAACTCTGATACTGTTTATTCTTATAAGTGCCCGTTTTTTTTGCAAAAGTGTATATAATAGGTGTGATCATTTTACTTTTGTCAAATTTGCTTCATTTTTAAAATCACCGTTTGCCCTTTCAAGTTGTATGACTACCTATTACTAACGTTACCCGAAAATTAATACGCAATACATACGAAATTAATTTGAATCGATTCAAGTAATTTCATTTAGTATTAATTTTATTAAATACATAAGTCATTATTTGTTGGGACAAATTCCATTTTGGTGGTATATAGAATTATATGTTTTTCACGATACTTATCTCTGTCAGATCTATATCCTACGAACAATAATCACAACGACTAACTTGGCCACCGCAATTAGATAATATTCTTGTGTATCCTTTTAGTGAATTCTTTGATTTCGGAAAGTCTTCAGTGTAAATAAACATTTCTTTGTATTTTTTTAAATACATAAGAATCAATCAATAATATTTCTCTGTCCGAGAATATTGTACCAATATTCCTTCAATATTGTCGGACATTTTGATAATCTGAATAGACAATCTTTTAAATGACTATCTTTGACCCGCTGCTTTATTTGCGTAGAAAAAGAAAATTGGTGGTGTAATTTAAAAATAACTTTCAAAAATATACAATCATATTGTAAAAAGAAAATATTAAAAGTGGTACTAAAACTGCGGATTGACATGTTACCATAATCTTTTATTATATCATTACTTAAATCAATGCTCTTATCCTAAATGGGGTTCTTTTTTTAAAAAGTAAATTAAATAATATTTACGAATAAATACCCTATATTATCTACATGATACAGCCTACAAGTGTCCAAAACTGCGCGGTGCTCGTTTGAGTAGTTTATACGTGAAACCGAGATAAATAAATTGACAAATAACTTTCTTCTCCATTTACGGAATTAGGATCAAATATGCAATTATTAAATTGTGATTCGATTGTGATTCTCAGTATTTTAATGCCCTAAATTACCATCCAGTCCATAACAGATAAACGTCTTATCGGTTTAAAATGTTTTACTACAGAGAGTACTAAAACGCAACTGCCAGCCCTATTAGGCATCGATTCGTCGACCTTCTCTGTCCGGAGGACAACACGGTAGTTCTCGGCGATGACGTTTTATAGATAGTTGCGAGTTGTGTAAATAACGCGACGACAACGGCAGATTGTTATTTGTCCAAATTGGCGTTGACAGGCGTAAGACATACGCACAGTGGTAACTCTCGAGCCTTGTGCCCGATGTAACCATCAACCGCCGTCAACCTTCAGGTGTTACATCGACAGCGCCGTATAGTACGATGCTTTATAGCCGTATTTAATCGAAATATATATTACTTTAATATATAAAGAGGAAGAACAAAGTGATGAGATATTTATATTAAGATATTTTTTTAATGTAGTACCTATATTAAAAAAAATATCTCCTGTGACCTAAAACAAGTTATGGCTTTTGCAGTTTTGCGTGCTTGGTCGTGGCTTTAGTTTTTTACGTACCACGGCGAAGTGATTCTGTATATTAAGCTTGATATAATTTTACGATGATTGAGTCGATTACTTTGAAAAGTTGATTGAGTGTTCAAAACTAGATTTCATATTTGGAAAAAAACTTATAAATCCTGAGTCATTTAGTATCGATCTCACCACTGATGGATTGTCTATGTCACGAATTAACGTTGTGAATAAATACACAGCCATAGAACAAAGAACTTCTCATTCACATAGCCATATCCTATCAAGCCCAAAATGAAAAGGGTGGAAAATATAAATTTTGAAGTAGAGAAATTGAATGAATTTTTCCCATATTCCTTTAACATTCCATACGTCCTTACCTAAGTAATATAATATGGACACTGAATGGCTGAGTGCGTTTTCTATTTACTACGAAGGAAACCGTTAAACGGGGACTGTTAGTTGTGTAGTTTGTGGAGTTGGCATCTTGCAATTTATAATACTTGCAAATATCAATAATGTGTAATCAGTGAGGCAATTCTTGAGATTTGTTTCAATTTGACATCATAATATATATATATATATATATATATATATATACATATATATATGAATTTTTTCGCAGAACCGCTTTATATAAATATTCATTATAAAGCAATTGATATATTTATTATATCATAATTGATGATCAAAAATCGGTATTCAGTTATGGAAACAATAAACTTAGAAATAGTCAAACATGGAATTTTTCAAAATTACGAAGTTCCAAGCGATAATTATAAGCGATAATATCACGGGATATATTTATCTTGATAATTTCGAACCCTGTAATTAAGTGACTTTAAATGAAAAAAAAAAAATTATTTGCAGATGATGTATACGTAAATACAATAGAAAGTTAAATCAAGCATTGTGGTGTCTAGAAACAAATGAAACGAGCTCTGAAGATAGTCCGACTCGGAGAAATTACTTGTCATGGAATAACAAGTAATTTGATGTGACAGACTAGTTTCCAAAGGATTTGCCTTATTTTCCAGGCATAACTAAACTTCGTACTGGATAGCAAACTATGAATAAAGATATAGTAAAACAATTAGCATTACAGCGATAAATGTCAGGAAACATGCATCTGATTCGTATATTTCACCATCTGTAGATTGGATACAATGGAATAAAAAATACGAACTGTGCTGCTAGGTCTGAAACAGAAATACAACTTTTCATTTATTTATGGCTATTTATGAAGTACATCTTTCCATTTATTTACGACTAATTATCAAAATGTGTTAGCGGATCTTAGTAGTCTTACAAGACCGTTAACGTTAGTGATGTAGTTAAACGTTTTGTTATAAAATTAGACTTGTTTATATTTTTAGTGTTCTATATAATATATATACATATCATTTTTTTGTTTTTTTTTTGTTTGTGTTCTATATCTTTCTTCAGAAAAAAAGAAATCCTTATAAGATCACACAAGTCTATTCGTACGTTCGTGGCACCCATTAATCTCAGAAACTGCTTGATATAGAAACTGGAATTTGGCACAATAAGAAAGCTTATAAACCCGCGCTCCTATAGAAATAGTTAAAACTCAAAAATATTCATTTGACAATTATAGGGAGGGAAAACTAGTAATTGATTTTTTAGAATTCCATTTATAATGTTTTGAAAGGACTATGTATAGCACTTGTTAAAGCATTAATTTCTTACCATTACGAATAGGTTACCTATAATGTAACAATAAATGTGTGTGTATAAATAACTAAATAAATAAATAATATTTGGGTATAAAAGTTGGGGCGTGAAACTTGGCAGTTGTGTGTAGTTCTGATACTGTGAAACTTGAAAAGTTGAGGGCGTGAAACTTGGCAGTTGTATGTAGTTCTGATACCTTGACTTAATATATTACGAGTAGACGAACAAAACATTCGCGCGTGAACATGTTATCACTATTATCTGTCAAAAATAGTTTCATCTATACACGCATTCTCATCCCTTTTTCATTCCCAGTACTGTCAAAGAGAACATGTTCTCGCGCGAACGTTTTGTTATATATTATCATAGTATATTAAGTCAAGGTATCAGAAATTCACAGAACTGACAAGTTTCACGATGATACAACAAATAGAAGTAGGTCTCTCTGACTGATTGAAAATGCCTAACTAAAATGTTAAGCATTTTCACATAATATTAATTTTCGTTCACATAATATTAATTTGAGAAGCAAAATCATTTATCTATTTTTGAGAAAAAGCGCCCCAGCTTTTATACTCAAATATTATTTAATTATTTAGTTATTAATACACACACACACACACACATTTATCGTTACATTATAGGTAACCTATTCGTAACGTTTCTTACCGTTAATGATTTAACAAAGTTTAAAGTTTTTGATAAAACATGAATTCAAAGTATACGAGAATTACAAAAGATAACGACGACACAATTCGACAAACTTACTTTCACTCATCATAAATAAATCACACTCTGGTGCGACCGTGATCAGGTGGTTCAGCAGTTGAATACCGCGGGAAATTGGATAATTCCGATATAGTTCGGTTATAGAAAGTGGTATAACAAACAGGTGATGATTGCGTGAATGCAGAAAATCGTCAGGTACGAAGATCGAAAGTTTACTCAATAATACAGGAAATAGAATTTTTCCTTTTAATAGCTGAAATATAAATTTCATTAGTGCAACATCTCTTCTGAGTTGCAAAAAAAGGAAACCTAGCATATCCAAAAGAAAATCGGTAAGAATAGAAGGAGGAAGACTGTCTCATATATCAGTTATCAAGCTGTACTTGGCTTCGTGTGGGCCCCAAATAATGGAGCCGGATCCTAATCGGTTCTAGAACAATTAAATGTGAAGCAGACAGATTGATGATATTGATTTAAAATGTTTTGAATTATTTAACACGAATCCAAATTTCCGAAATTATTTTTTACTACATCTACCATGTGCTCACGAAACCTCAATCGTGAATCAAATCTGACTCCCAAATCAATGAACTCATACACGGAATGTGTATTTCTATTAAATACGAATACAAAATCCGCTGACCGTGTATTCGTATTTGATAGGAGCGTGTGCTCGGCTGTAACTCACTATTGAACATTTGCTTGCGTTAAGACGTAAGCCGTTTGCTGCACTCAATGACGACGCTGATGTCATGCTGCAACCGTTCGCCATCTGCTGCATCCTTGACGACAGTAAAAAGTTTAATGTCGTCCGCGAATAACAAACAACGCTCAGTTCTCACCGCACAACCAATACCGTTTACCAGAATCGTAGAGGCCCGAGACTCGAACCCTGGCTCACTCCCGACCGTATAAAGTAAGTCTCAGACGTAAACTTTTCCACCCGTAAGTTTGCTTTCTATCCGCAAGATAAAAAGTGAAAAATCCTAAAAGTGGAACGGACGACCCTGCCTCGCATTAGATATCGTTATCTACACGATTGAAAGCTTTCTGGCAGTAAAAATATGCAACAACTACTTGAAATCCGACGTCAACGTGATAGACCACATAAAAGGTACTCAATAATAAAATTATACCCAATAACAAACATGGCTTACACTAAAGTCCTTAAAGAGTAGAAAAAAAGTTCGATTATTATTTTTTTGCTTTTTACGGCAGTATTTATAAAAATACCTATTTTTTTAAATTCTTAATTTATTTGCACTTTTTTTTTGTTTTATATTAAAGGAGAGAATAGTTTTTTAACTTTCTTTATATTTTATAGAACCACTTTTACAAATATCAACACTTCGTTAAAAAAACTTCTACAGAATTTAAATTAGCAGAGCAGCATAGTTGATTAGGTCGAGATGTCTCCTCTTGATTCTGTGTCTGTGGGCAACTGAGAGCGCATCCTCTATATGAATCAGTATTTCAAGGAGTCTTTCCGATAACCTGTATGCGTAAATGTACACATTGTTGAGTACATGATCCATAACACAAAAAGAAAAGAACACTTATTTAGTCAATGTTCACTTGGGATTTAATTACTTTAGGAACTTGACTACAATTTAACTTACTTCTGTCTTTGAGGATGATTGAATTCCATACGAGTAATTCATATCTTAAAAATGAATTATTGATTGAAGTTTTGTGCAATACTTTGTATGTGGCAATTTTATTCATTATATTTTTCTTTGTTTAACCATAAATTTTTATGTCTATTATTTGGGTACACTGAGAAAAAGTCTGAATGTCTGAAGATAAAATAAAACTCGAACAGTAAAGAAAAAGTTGTAGCATAAAAATGTGTACTTTAGTTAATTTTAAAACATAATGCAATTAAACATTCTACCGACCTTTGTTATTATCGAAATTAAAATTTTAAACTCCTCAAAATAATTTAATTTTAAACCGAATGATGCATTAGCTAAATAAACTTTCAGTACTAATTATAAACTAATTATATTCGCTTTAAAAAAAGAATCATGAGCAGATCTTTATACAATGATATTATCGGAACAAAATTTAGTATTTCTACGATTTTGAATAATCCTTTCGTTAGTCACCATTCTAAAATAATGTTAAATATTAAATTAAAATAGAAAAAAATACTAAAATATGACGCGAAGATAACGAAGCAAGCGACTATGGGAGATTTCTTTCAAAATAGTTTTATCTATTAACTGTTAAAAATAGTTTCATATGTGTACGTATTGTCATTCTTTTTCCATTCGCAGTACTGTCAAAAAGAATATGTTTTTGCTCGAACGTTTTGTTCATCTATTCGTAGTATATTAAGTAAAGGTATCAGAACTACACACAACTGCCAGGTTTCATAATTATATAACAATTAGAAGGGCATGAAGTTTAATTTCGTAGATTCCATTACATAGTTAGTTACTTAGTTACAGGTCGTCCTAATAAAAGCGTATAAAAAATATGAAAAAAGATAGCACACCGTCCCCTTATTTCCGAAAGTACCGAGACAAAAATAAAAAAAAAATAGGGTTGCTAAAATCGGACTAGAAAATTAAAGGAAAACTGTAGCGATTATCTTCTATCTTATATTTTTTTAAATATACACCATGGCTTTGTGACTATGAAAGATATAGTTTATAATACGTTGCAATATATTTTCATTGTGAAAAATTAATATTTGTAAATATTTTAATAGAAATACTATGTATGTTTAAACGTTTACAAGGGTCGAAATATGTACGGAACCCTCGCAATGAGAGTTCTACTTTTTCTTGACAGGTTTTTATTGGTTGCTGATATTGGGTTCATTTGTGGGGGTGAATAGGATTGATTAAAATAACTATATAGAATATGTATTAAAGTTATAATTAATATCTTCTGGAGGAGTTATTTCTTGCTTTTAGGGTTTTGCAAGGAAACAAGAATAAAAGTGTTTAAGACTAATGTTTTTATAATTATTTTTCTTATTTACCAAGTTAAACGATCATTGATGACAAACTGATAAAAGATTAGTTTCTGATAATTGATTGTTGTCTTTTTACCACCAAGAAAGTAACGATGCGATTCATCTGGGAAATTCTACTTTGAATTGATCATTAGAAAATCCATTCACAAATAATAATTCCATTTCACAAATACATGTTTAATTTTTTTATGTTTGTACGGTATTTGCGTAATGATCGTTTTTATGATAGTTTGAAGTAAACATATTATTATTAATTGAATAAATTTATTTTTCTTCTATTTTTGTTAATAAATTAAAATAATATGAGGTAAATGTAAAAAAAAATACTTAAAATATAACTTTATCAAACTAACTTCCAAATTACATAAATTGATTTTAAACAATCTCCTGGAATCTAGTTTCAATTTTGATAATTATTTATTTAATTAGGTATTAATTTTTCCTCGTACTTCTCTAGATACTAATTAAATTATTATTGCTTGCAGAGACTTTTTGTAACCACTTCAGCCTGATGGCATAAAACTTAGTTTTATGATGTTAAAATAATTTCTAATTTAAGTACAACATTTTCAATGTGGATGACATTATATGTAAGTGTGTCCGTGGCTTCACTAGCATGAAAGTTAACAGGTCGACTTAAGTGGTTTTAGAAAATAAATATTTCAATAAGAAAATGCTTCGTGTTTGCACACGTTTATGCTTCAAAAATAAAAATTACTTTATAGGTTATTACATAGAGTACTCTTTGGAAGGTTTTTGTCATCGACTTGTTATATAGATCTTTTCAGTTTTTAAATCTATGTCACCTACATCGTATTCTTTGTGTGTGTGTGTAAATTTACTATGGAGTAAGTTTAGCGCCGTTCAATAATATCGACAACAATCTTGATAATCTTTGCACATTCTTTTAACAGATTTTATTATTCACTTTATAAATTTGGTAATATAACTAAACCAAAATAATGTTAAATTTGAGTAATTCTTAAAGTATATTTTCATATTTTTGTTCATAATTCTAAAACGTACGTTTGGAGCAACAAGGTTGGGAACCATCGCATAATGAATCTAATGTAATCTTACATGAAATTTGTAATTGAATTTTGGAAAACTTATTTACTGATATTCCACTTGATGGAGAAACAATCAAAATCAATTCTCGCTTATATGGAACGGTATCTCATAGAAATATCTTGTCTTTGAATTGTCTAAACGGGTAAACTTGCAAAATGTAATCCAAAATATTTAAAAAATTATATAGCTATAGTGCTTACATATATAAAGACGGATGGACAAGACATGATGAAATTGTAAAATTCTTAATTTGCTACGGAACTTTAAAAATAGCAATGCCTAGATTTGTATCGGTATACTATTCTATTCAAAAATAACAAGCGTAATTAATTTTATCGATAAAGTTTTCGAAAAGACGATTTAACACTAGTGTAAACGTACAATGAATAATATTACACAAAACCGGTTAATTCATATTATTTAACGTACACCTTCATTTCAAGTTTAAACAGGCATATTATTCTATAAACTGTCTTATATGAATTAGTAATTTCTATGTAGATTAGTAAAAAAAAAATTGTTAATATGGTGTCAATTCTTCACAATTTATCTATAAACTGTGCACTTGTACGGATTATTTTGATGTGTAGTATCACCATCTAGAACAAAACAAATAACCATTGTTCCAAACACACTTTATGTTGACGATATAACAACGAATAAATTTAAAATCGTCAAAGGACAGCGAACGCAATTCACTGCAGGACGATAAGTGCCGACTGCGTTCCGAAAAGTGTTTTAACTGTTTTTATTGCGTCATCTCTTTCTGACTCACAACTTCGCTATTATCCATCATCATGCTTATCATTAATGTAAAAACCTTTGTTCGTCTATCTAGTATATTAAGTCCATGGCTTTAGTGCCGCATCAAAATTTACCCAATAGAACACAAGGTACGAGCGAACAGACAGGAAGAAATAAAGATAGATAAGCATTATGTTTATCGTGACATTGTAATCTAAACACTGGATTGTATTTGCTAAATGTGTTGTGGGTCTGAAAATGGTATTTATTCTCCAATTTCATGTTTGCCGGAACAGCGGATGTTTAAAAAATTACTACAGTACAGAAAAAGGAAACAAATACACTTTAGAACCAGGAACATTTCGAAAATTTAATTAATTTTCGTTATAAATACTTAATAATTCATAACAAATTATGCTTTTAATTGTGTAATAAGTGGTTAGTGATAAAAGAATAAGTGAAATAACTGGAAAAAAGGTTAAAAACATCGCAAACAAAATCATCAGGCACAAAATGTTTGAAATTTATTTTTTATAATAAATAATCGTCAGCTGCAGAATTTTTCAGATATGTCGTTTTTATTGTATCTTCTTTCATACGGTATCAGAAAAATTGTCAAAAAGTTCCTGGTACTAAACCGCATTTATACCAGAAAATGTCGACCTTGACCCATGAAAAAGATCGCTTGTATTTCATCTCGTAGACTAAATATACTAACGAATAATATAAGTACGCTGAGTACACAAATCATTTTTTTTTTCTTAACGTCACGTATTAAGAACTTAGATTAATCATTCCATCGAACCGGCTTTTTGTATTGAAGTGAATTATCATTTTGTTTGAAAAAAAATTGTTTGGATTTGTTTTTTCGGATGTCCATAATTACAAATAATCTACGATAGAAACCTATGTTTGGCTTCCAACACATTTTGTTTCTCATCATACTTGACTACGGTTTTACGCTTACGGATCTGACATTTCAATTATTTTCGAAGTAATCATTAGAGTCGGAAAATAGTTATTTAGTGTTTTTTTTTGTTAGTTTTTATAATGAAATACCTGGTACGTTATTAAAATTTAACACGTTAAGCCTATACGTGTCGATTAGTACCCGGTTGGGTCACCACGCTTATTTACTTCTAATTACATGACAGCTAAAGAAATATAGTCTCAAGAAAAAAAAATAAATTTTTTTTAATCTTTTTCGATTTTAGGATTCTGTAGGTACTTTCAAATGTGAAGGATAGAACTCCTACACGATCATTAATTTGTCAGTTTCTCTCTCTTTTGGTTACTTTCCGTTGATTTCAAGTGTTAAAAGTATAAATTGGAAAATGAGAATATAAAGACGGTATGAGATTATAATACAGCAATGATGGTTGTAAATAGTTTTTTTTTATATGAAAATATACAAATGTTATAGAAGAACTGTAATCCTCTTGTGTTATTTTATAGTTTTTAAGTTTTCACGTGTAAAATGTTAGTCGTTATAAAAACATTATCGATGGTAAGATTTAGAAGATTTTCTTTCTTATCTTTTATTACTTGGTTTTTTCTTTTATCAAATGTGATGTGATGTTGATTCAACAATACGACATCTCATGTAATTTAAAAATCTCTTAATAGGATTGAAATCGCTTTAGATTATGAAGATTTTTTTAGAAATCCTTAGTGCGTCATGTAAATAGATACATACTTAATTTTAAATTATATCTAATAGTGGCGGTAGCAAGGACAGACGTTCACGTTTCGTGATGACGACACTTGAACGCCCGTTTCGTTCACGAAAGTGCTACATGCCCTTCTGGCATTCGACAAACGCATAAACTGCTACAGAATGACATTCGAATAATTTGAATCGGTATAGAACCACGTAAAAATAAATAAATGTACATTTATAAAATGTCGATGGCGATCGACTCGAAATAAATGTATATGCATGCGAACAGCGGTAAAGTAATGGGAAAGATCGAGTCGATTGTTCCAAATTAAACCTCGTCGAATTTACTTAACGTGCCACTTTAAACGCGTCTATCACTTCGCAGCCTTTACCGTGGGAATGCGTTTGGCTCGTACGTCCAGTCTCTCGTGTCGGCCCGGCCGTAATTGGGGCGATGCGTTGCGCAATAAAATTTCAAAAGTTGCGACGCGTCATTTGAAATTTCCCTTCCCGACCGCTTTTAATGAAGCCTGCTCATTTTCTTTTATAATTATGTCTATAAATGTTTTTCGACGCGGTAACAAATCGACGATTCGTAATAAAAACATGAACATTTGCAATTAGCCTCTCCAGGAAATTACGTCAGACTTTGTAAGTTCGAGTGACGGCTCGAGCCGTGCCTCATGAGAATTCAAATCGACGGCTATAAATCTCAATAGGGACTGGGCCGAGGCGAAGGCGCGGGCGGCAGTGAGAGAAAGGGCTAAGTGACTTTAAAATTCGTAATTTAAAATTTAATGGCGAGCAATAAGTCAAGTGAAAATGATTCAAACCTGTTCGCTAGATCAAGCTTTCACATATACGAGACTGTTGCGTGGCGTTTCTCAGGAAGATTGCGTGGTGTGCTAATCTGGGTAAATTTGAAAAATCTGGGTAATTTCGAAAATTGTGGTTATCTATTCCATAGTAATAATTTTACATTCATATTTGCTGCTAGATCGCAACCAATATCCAATAGGGAATCACTTTGTCTTT
Source organism: Druceiella hillmani (assembly GCA_039881145.1). NCBI lineage: Eukaryota > Metazoa > Arthropoda > Insecta > Lepidoptera > Hepialidae > Druceiella > Druceiella hillmani. The sequence goes on along the minus strand of JAYKKI010000038.1, from coordinate 10,449,445 downwards.
TTAAGGTTTTAGGGTTCCGTAATCAAACTACCCGTCCGTATGTCATAGCTGTTTTACCCGCAGATTATAAATATGAAAATGGCATGATCATACATATTCATATTGTCTACCAGTATTTTTCTGTACGAAAATTAAGTACATTGCTTTCTAGTAGACGGGCACTCTGATAATAGGTAATATCTACCTGTTAACAACGGTAGATTTGAGTCATGTGGTAAATTCAGCATGAAAAACGCTGAGTTTGGTCAAAATCTTTTCACATTAGAATTGGAAAATGCTGTATAAAACTTGGTAAAAATCTTCATGACCTATTTTTTAGTTCTTTTTATGATAGCATTTGCCTTTATAAAAAAAACACCTATTAGTCTATCTCCCACATCGAAGATTCGTACTTTGTTTGAAGTAAAATTATTTACGGTAAATCATCACTATGTTGTATACATAAAATGAAATTATTTTATAATTTAAAACAGACATTCCCAATCGATCGGTTAGTTGTATTACTGAATTTATTATAAAATGAAATTATTTTATAATTTAAAACATACATTCCCAATCGATCGGTTAGTTGTATTACTGAATTTATTACAAAATGAAATTATTTTATAATTTAAAACATACATTCCCAATCGATCGGTTAGTTGTATTACTGAATTTATTATAAAATGAAATTATTTTATAATTTAAAACATACATTCCCAATCGATCGGTTAGTTGTATTACTGAATTTATTACAAAATGAAATTATTTTATAATTTAAAACATACATTCCCAATCGATCGGTTAGTTGTATTACTGAATTTATTACAAAATGAAATTATTTTATAATTTAAAACATACATTCCCAATCGATCGGTTAGTTGTATTACTGAATTTATTACAAAATGAAATTATTTTATAATTTAAAACATACATTCCCAATCGATCGGTTAGTTGTATTACTGAATTTATTATAAAATGAAATTATATTATAATTTAAAACATACATTCCCAATCGATCGGTTAGTTGTATTACTGAATTTATTATAAAATGAAATTATTTTATAATTTAAAACAGACATTCTAATTCTAATTTTCACGACGATTCTAATTTTCATGTAAACATTTTTTATAATTAGTTATTGTGGTTGAATGTGCTTCATTGCCATACTAAATTTCAAATGTTTCGGCAAGCGGGGAAAAGCGAACTAACGAAAACGTGAGGGGTTTTATAAGGATTCCGTTTTTATTTTCGAGGTACGGAATCCTCAAAAAGGTGTTGGAAAATAAATTACTCCTGTCGTGAGGCGATTTTTACGATAGCGCCGCTAACTCGCGTTATTGTGATATAGTTTTCCGCAATGGCGTAACGATGATACGTAATACGTCTTCGTTTGGTTAGACGTTGATGCACAGATACATCAATAATGGATTGGTTAAATTATTGCGATCAACTTAAATTGCAAAATTAATATAGCTCTGGCGTAAGTCCTAAATATTTATATTTTAATGGGAATTATATTATATAAAAATAAATTTGCACGAATTTTAACACTACCAATGATGACAGCATTATCTCTTATACAGATAAGTATGCTTATCTTTTTTACAAGAATTTTAACATTTTAGCGAGGGAATCTAAAATAAACACGAGATTTGACCGGGATCACGTCGTAATTAATGACGATCGTCGGTCGTTGTGCCGGCCGATGAGTTGACGATTATTTTAGTGCGGCCGGTGACGCATTCCCGCGGCTGCAACGCATTCCTGAGGGTTCCAGCCGCGCTCTCCGTCAGCTGCCGATGGCGCAAATAAACAAATCGCTTTTCCGCGCGACCTACATTAGTCGGGTTCGTGTAGGTGACACCGCGCGTTTCTCGACATTCAAATACGATAAACATTGCAAACGAGTGGAATACTAATGGAACTATTATGTCTCTGTGTAATTAAAGAAATGGCTAAAGGGTGGTCAGAGTCAGTCCGGCTATGTCCGCATTCTCAAAAGTTGTGTCAGTATTATAAAATTGTTATGTCAGAATTCTCAACAGATAATGTTATTGCAAATAAGTGTAATATTTTAGGAATCCTGTAAAGTTTTTAAGATTAAATAAGCTCTTCGCTAGCAAGGAAGGCGCATGTGGAGTTTTTGTCTACGTCTTATCACTTTAAGCAACCGCGTAGATTAAGTAACGCGGGTTGGTTTCGGGGATTGGAATATCATTACTTTTTACATTAACATTGCTATCGTTTAAGATAAAGAAACACAGGGAAGGAGGAGGAATATGGTTTAATTATTCTTTGAAACAATGTCTCCCTCATTATTAAAAATAATGTGAAGTACGAGTGGAACTAGCCCTAAGGTACCCATTTGGGTACTTATAAATATTTAAGGTTACGTAATATTTCTATTAAAATACTTACAAATATTAATTTTTCGCAACGTAAATATAAATTATCTACCATATTTTTCACAGGCGCAAAAACATGGTGCATATGTAAAAAAATTTAAGCTCTAAGATAATCGCTGTTGTTATCCGTAGTAGTAATCTTCAAGTAAAATCTCGCTGTAGTAATCTTCAAGTAAAATTTTACTAACCTTCTTTCTTATAAGATTTTTAGTTCAGTACCTTTGGAAATTTCGAAATAATGGTGCTCCATTTTCGTATATTTTTTAAATATGCAATTTAAATTTATGAAAAACATTTTTTTCGTATTCTCCATAAAAAGCCTCTTTAAATGATACATACCTATGTTATGTATACAATTTTTAAAAAAGTTAGTACTTTATTTATTCTCTATGGGGATTTTTTAAAGAGCAAACGTGGGTTAATTGTATGTATTGCTATGCCGAATTTCAAGTTTCGACGACGCATGGTTTCTGAGAAAATCGGCTGTCACCGACAGAGTGACGTCAGTTTTTCAGTTTGAGGAACGGAACTCTTAAAATGTATAAAGTTCGTGGCTCTTTATTAACCAGTAACTGTCGTTGATAATTAGAATGGAATTAAACTCGGCAAGAACTTTGAATAATAGAGGTAAAAGAAAAAAAAATTAAAATCTCACCCCGATCGAAGATACTTGGTAAGATTCAATTTGATCAGTTTTATGGCGCGTCGTTATTGTGAAACGGGTTAGACATCTGTGATTACATGGTATTGGCTGCATCATTAAAAATGTGAGCTCCATAAATGGCCTAATCGATAATTTTCAAAGAAATTCTTACTAAAGTAATATACTTATATAATGTGTATATGAAAACTTGACGAGAAAACTTTGTACCCCTTTTTAAGGATATTGCGCGCACGTAGGGGTGTGAGATTTGGCATAGTTAAAGTTTATATGGAGAAGGAATGCAGAAAGCTAAAATTTAATTGTAAAAGATTAATTGTTTACGTTTAATAGTAAAACATTCATTGTTTACTTTCGTGTTGTCAATATCAAACATATATTAGTCGTGGCCAAACAATCGTACCGAGTAGAAATTGTCACTAAAGAATTTTAAAACGTCATATTGATTGAATGAGTTGTGTATTTTGTGTGATTTTAAATGCTCCTTTCTCAGTAGTATGTGGAGTGTATGTCAAGACAAAAAAGGGTTTATTTTATATTTTGTGTAATAGCTATCTGTATTTTATATACTAGTGAAATAACAAGCTGGTTTAATATACACCTGTTGCAGAAAGAAAACTTTGCAGCAGCAATCTAATTTGACGTACTATCGCCTCGACGTTGAGTGTTTTAAATAATGTCATTAGATAAGTATATGTTATTATTTAAATTAAATCCTGTTTCGTAATTTCAGATCAGAGTTTCAATAATTTCATTACATGTTTTTATACGCCATGATTATAGAAGTATATTCTTCGACAAAAGAACTTCAATAACGTACAAACTTAAAAAATTAACCGAATTACGGTCGAATTTCACCACTGGGCAACCACTGGTATAATGATAGCAGGTTAAGGTTATCCCATTTCTATAAATTTTGTTTAGAAAGTCATACAGTTACAGTATTCAAACTCTCACAGGTTCTCCATGAGAGTTTATGACATCTGTACGAGGTTGATGAAAAATGATTGATGTCTTGTAAAATCCCTCTCCTATTTCTCATAGGGTACTTTCCCTTTATTGAAGCGCGTTCAAATTTCATTTCGGTAATTTAGAAAAAAATATAAAGTTTCTAAATAATTTAAATTATTTTAAATTTGCAATTTTGACATAATTAATTGAAAATTAGTATTTATACATCAGAAAAAAATATTTAATTCAATTTCTATAAATTCCCCAGATTCTTTCATGAATATTTAACGATACTTATTAGTTTTACAATTATCCTACCGATTATGTGCTATGAAAAACATTAAGGTTTCATTCTAATCCCCGTAATAAATCTAATAAGGTTGTACAGAAATAAATCTCTAGTTAAATATTAACCCGCTTAACAGGCGCCACTTTATCACGTTCGTACAAATTACGATTGAGTAAAATGATGGCTCAATTGTGGAATAATGGCTTCAAGTGAAGATGTAATTATTTGTATTAAATTGTAAGTAATTACTCACGCAGTAATGAAAACGTTTCCGGCTGTTGACGCCACGTTGCGCGGTCGCCCGCTCGCGTTGTCGGTGCGGCGCAGCGTAATATTCATTTCGAATTTGTACAATTAACCTTTGAAAGCGAAAGGAGACAAGTAGACTACGGTCGAGATGGAACGCCCGCGGTCATCGTCTGCCGCCTAGATTTCGGTGAATTATTTCTTATATTAAAAGTCCAGTTTCCAATTTAACGAGAGTAGGTAGCGTGCGGGCTATATAAGTCGAGTTATATCATGCGATATACAGATCCTTATGTAATAATTAAGTGACGCAAGACAGGGTAATTGATATTATATATTTGAAGACCCAGAGAAAAATAACGTACATTATGGAACTGTGCCGATTAAATACGTGCCACATATATATGTTGAAATTGAATGTTAAATTATAATATGCACGCGAGTTTTCACTGTGGCCATCTTTTAGCTATTCGAGTGGCATTAAGAGAGAGAAATACTGTAATTGTCTACAAATTCGCCGTCAACATTTCCGCTCTTTTTAATTTATAGTCTGCATTCAATTCGACATTATACTCACAGAACGGGGTAGCAAGGAGCGTAGATTGAGTGCTAAATTACCCACGAGAGGGTTTGTAAATTCATGACCCTGTCTTTTGAGGGATGTGCCCTGCGTCGCTGCCATTATGATAAATAAAATTTACATAAAATGTCACCTTACATTTGATACCTCTACTCGTACTACAACAGTAACTGGACTCTGCTCATAGTTTGGATACAACCATTGTTGAAGTTTACTAATCAATGAAACGATTTTTTTTTTCAAATGAATATTTATTTTTTATTTTTTCGAAAAATTTAGAATTTTTAATTTTTTTTGCTCCTTGATATGTTACAAAAAAGGATGTGATGTGTCTTTTACTAAGAGTATTTCAATGAAAATTGTGTGAAATTGAATTTAAGATCATTTTTTTAAAAGAAGTATTATATAAAATTATGTTATTATTCCAAATATATTTTTTTCTTTATGTTTATAAAAATCGTGACAAGCTATAATTGTAACAAATCTTATTGGTATATACATATATATATATACATATATATATATATATATATATATATATATATATATATATATATATATATATCTGGGTAATCTTTTATTAAGTCCATATACACTAAAGAATTCTTGTAATTCAAAAAATGCTGTAGTACTTATGTATATTATAGATGTAACAAAACAGTAATGAAAGCGTGCTGTGTGCCCATCATGCAAAACCACTAGACAAATTTTAATAAAACTTGTAGTTTTATGTCTTAGAGCAGGGTTTCCCAACCTTTTTTTGTTGAGGCTCCCCGGACTATAAATTATATTTTCATGCCCCCCTTTACTTCCCCCCCCCTTTGATTTAGTAAATTAAATAAAAATGGTAACTGAAGTTTGTAAATATGCAAACTTACCTTTTAACAGTGAGAGACAATAATTTTACACACTCAAACTGATTTCTCAACAAAAAATATACACCAAAACGTCAAATTTTTCGCAAGTTTGTGGTAATAATAGTGAATATGATATTTAATTTCATTAATTTTATACATGTAAATTAAACATTACATTGTAATGTTGTTTGTATATTTTTTATATTTTTCTTTCTAAAATGCAAACGCTTTCCGCCCCCTTGACATCTCTTTATGCCCCCTTTGGGAGGCGCGCCCCCCTGGTTGGGAACTCCTGTCTTAGATGTTTAATCAAAGTCTATAATAGAAATCATCAAAGTTTTTACTTAACTCTGGTACTACTTAATTGACATGTCATTACTATTTACTTAGTTGACAGTGACATGTATTTTTATAAAACAATGTACTTATGGACGTTGTTTTATAATTTTCCATTAGATGGCGATATATATTTTGTTTTTTAATGAATGATATATTTATATAAAGTGTATTAATTTTTTTAATACGTTTATTTTAACATATTAGTAATTATAGTGTCATCAATATTTATCGAACTCTAAGGCACTCTCCTGGATGCACTCCGAAAGGAGAAAATTCGGAGTCTTCGGAAATGTATAATGCAGCAGTTTCCCGTGCGAAGAGTCTTTGAAATAGCTAGTTAAAAATAATAGTAGAATTTAACAGGTATTTTTATATATAGAAATAAATTTGATCAATGTACAACAAGGTTTTAATAGCACAAATGCGCATACACTATGCTAATAAGAGACTAATGAAAACTTAGATATATTTCCGATATATGTAAATTTAAATTCAAGAAACGGTATTAAAATAAATGTCTTTAAATTGAGTTCAATTTTGTTCTCGGCAGGATGGGACTAGATAATTAAAATGTCATTAATATTGGTAAGTTGACGCGGTTCGGTCCGGCAGAATGCGGGCGCACGGCCTTCCGCCGATCGCGAGAGTGGACCGCTCTCGTCGACGGGCAAGTGCAACCGTCCGCGATACATATACTTGAGTGCATCAAGAGCCAAAGCGTGTCACCGATATCGGTCAGCCGAGGAAAGCGGTACAGGTATCTACTTCACATTCGCCGCGATTCAACCTGTTTGTGTGTCGACTTACGAGTTTATTTATCACAATCTGTAGCGAGATGATTGGAATCGTCGAATGTTTAAATCTCGCTAACTTAAACGCTGGGTATTGATTCCACCGAGTACCTGAACTGTGGTTAAACGGAGACATATTTGAATCCCTTTCAGATTATAGAATAATATTTTATGTTATAGTATTGAAAAGGAAAGCTAGAATTGATTTTTTACTACAATCTTTATCGTATTTCCTAAAAATCCTAAAAATTTGGGCTCTTCGAGTCGATGTCTACAGAGCTATTCCGAGAATGGGGTTAAAGTGTACGAGAAGCGGTGAGTATTTAAGTGTTTGTTAATTGTTTGACAACCTATTTGTTACAAGCCAAGTATTTTTTACCATCAGCACTGGTTGATGGGACATCTACCGTAGTATCTAAATATTAATACGTTAAGAGAGAACTCTTTAACCCTTTAAAGCATATTGTGCACACGGAGTGCATATTGTGCGCACGACATTGGCACAGTATATATTTAAATGAAATCCTGTTTCATAATTTAAATTCGGAGTTTCAGTTATAGAGATTTACTCTTTGAAAAAAGAACTTCAATAACGTTCAGTCTTAAAAATTTGATGAATTACGGTCGAATTTCGACCACTGGGTGGATCACCAGTCTACATAATTTCTCATATATTTTACGTTCCTGTGATAAAGCAGCGTGTTCACATAATTTAACCACATAACTTTCCTTATAAACTTCACTTTTACGTTCATTTCAACTGACGGAGTGAAAAACACCCTTAAAGTATGCTATCGTGTTAGGTACAAATACCGCCATGAAGTTCCGATAAAGGACATGGTAAATAGATTTTACTTATGTGTGGTATAGTTGGAATTGTGGTATTTATATGGTTGTACGAATGGTTCTAATTTTTTACAAGTATATCCGATAGATCTTGCATATCAGCGAGCAATACTAGGAGATTCCCTGGGATACTTCATACGTAGCTCCATTTCTAGCGATTTGAAACAGCGAAAGTTACGATATATGCAGATTAAAATTTAATTGGTATATTTCACGTCTCGATGCTCGAACTGAGACCGCAATTTGGATCATCATTTACCGTCATGTTTACCAGATGATAGTGATAATAATGTTAGACAAAATGTTCTCCTAATTGGGCGAGGCAGCTTACCATCAGATTTTAAGCTTCTTTCAGGAAAGTAATCATTTTGATCGACCATATGTGTAAATAACATATTTATCCGATTCGTAATATATGTATAATAGTTTTATAATTTCCAATTGCATGACTTTATCCCCAATCTTGATCTCTGGAACCAGTTTTCGCAGATTCGTTACGACACTAGATGTTTAATCAGTTAATGCAATTTTTTGTCACATTTGGTTGCAGTAAAAGATTGATCAATCAACTCGTTGTCGCAGCGTAACAGAGATTAATGTCGAAATTAAAACCTTTTTTATGGATCAATGTCACTAGCACCGCGGAGTCGAATGTTAGGGGTCTATCGTTCCATAAGCTCCCAAGTCACTAGGGATTGCAATGGGTTGTAGTTAAAATAATTTTTTGCTGTAAATGGCGTCTTATACATATTTCATTTTTTTATATGGGTGGGATTACCACCTGCACTGAAATGAAAAACTTGATAGCTATGTTTTTCTTGATCCCTAAAAATTCTTTAGTCCATAAAAAAAACAAATATAGGCAATTTTATGACTTTATCAACTTATTATAACCACAAAACTGATGTTTCATTGTCAAACCCATATTATTTTTCTATAAATCCCAAAATCTGTTCATCTTCTCCGGAGAATGACATTTTATCCATAAGATATAGGAAAAATATTTGACAATCTATATATATAATAAAATTGTAACTGAGTACATTGAATATATTTTTAAAAGAGTGATCGACTTAGCATATAAACTGATAATGGAAACCAAACAATTTTTACTATGTTAATTTGTACAGGTATCACGCAAGATCTAATTGACGTATTTTTATGAAATTTGGTATGGTAATAATTTATACCCAGGAGCAAAATATAAGCAAAATGTTTTCCCTAATTACACGCGAACAAAGTCGCACAGACAGTTTGAAATAAAATTCTAACTACATTACAATATAAAGTCATGAAAAGTTATGCAACATTTGATATCTTGAACATCACGAAAGAAAATAAACTCCAAAGGAATTAATAAAAATATGAAACAAAAAACATCTTAAAATTAAGAAATGTTCATTCATACAATCGTATAAAGACACTATTATACACAGTATATTGTTGATAAAACAAAGTCAAGAATTAGTGGCAAGTTGGTCACATTCAAAAGTTCGCTCGTTAATCTCCGTTTTAAAACTTGTTTGACTTGTTAATTAATTTGTTCATATGTAATTTGTGGTTAATAAACGCTTATAATATAGGAAGGCCTCATTTCAATTTGGAGTCCGCCACAACCAGTGTTGCTTTGACAAACCCGTTTCGCGTCGGGGTCGCCTTCAATCAAAACGCAGCGCCATCAGTAGGCCGCGCGGGGTGATTCACCATTGTTCGCTGTTACTAAATCGAGTCCAGTTCCAATAGATTTATTTGTAATACTTATTCGTTGTCAATCAGCGGTTCGATTGAGAGGATGTGCTGCGTGGAGCGATTGTTCAAAATACGATGCCACCATTGTTGGTTATGCGGGAGCGAATGGAGGTCAAGTATAATTTTTTTAAAAGAAATATTATTTTGCTATTATCATGGACGAAAGAAAAAAAGTTAAAGCAATACCTTTTATTAAGGATTTATTAGCAGCTAAAACTTGTTTACCACACACGGATATAAAACGTTTTCCCTTATATTTAACGCGAGACAGATTAACGTGAAACAAATGTTAATTGTGACATATTTCTGAGCGATGTACAGTTATAAATCGTATGCCATAATCGTTATTTTTAATAAAACTTTTAAATGCTAAATGCTTCCATAAGCCTTCGTTCTAATCTTCAATAATTCATTTTACTGTCTAATCGTGTTCTATAGCAGAACGTTTTCTTCACTTGTGCTACGTGCTTACGTTAGCTGCTTAGCCCATAGACACAGTTTAATTTATTATAATTTAGATATACAAAGATACATAGTGAAGCTTTATTTTATTTATATCTTATTTATAAAAAAAATTATAAAAGTTAAATAAAATTAAAATAATTATAAACGTTTTTCTATATACTTTGAAAGTATTATATATTTCACCTTTATTTATGTTGTTTATAAAAAAATCATAATTAAGGAAATTCACATTTTCATTTATTTGTCAAGAGGTGAAGAGAAAAATGAAAAGTGTAGGTTTATATAAAAATATATGATTAACTTTTGTTTCAAGTTTAAGGAGTGGTATTCTCTTGAAAAGAGTGGTATTCTCGAAGTCCCAACGAAATTCTTATATATTTATTATTTCTAGAAAAGGTGTTTGAAGAATAAATATAATAAGTATATGGCGGGTTTTAAACTTATTTATATTTGAGTACGTAGTTCCTTCACTACTTGATTTTAAAATATACTTATTACAAAGTACATTTGAGTTGATACAGTTGATATAGATACTTCGTATATTGGCCTGATTGAGATGATTATAGTGCCGTTTCTTGAATTTTGGTTTCGGTCTAATACCTAACTGTAGAGACATTTCTAAAACATTGTGAATTGAAGTAAGTTCTTACTACGACTTACTTCTATTCACAATGTTTTAATGTAATTTAAAAAATATGTTATAGATCATTTAAAAATCAAATATTAAAATTAGGCGACAAACACATTTTTAAATTTATTTTAGTACATTTATATTTTTCAGTTTATTTTATTAATGACTATGATATCTAAAATATAAAGTTTAAATATATAATTAGTTTTGTCTATTCTCTCTAAATTTATGGCTAAGAAATATGTTTCATTTTAAGATTCCTTATTTGTGCAATATGGCAGTTTTAGAAATATTTACATAATATGTTAATGAGAACATTTGATTATTTGAACGCGACAATTCATAATAAAGCAATAGGTGCGAATTTTGTGCATGTTATCACATTTATTATGTCTCACTTTCTGACAAAGTTACCTTCTCGTTTAACTCTGCCTTTCACTCGACTTATTATCTTGAGACTTCTAGCGCAATTGATGTACTGTGAATATCCTAGCTAACTAAAATATTTTCCTGTCCTAAATTGCGATAATCAACTTGTCTCTGAACCTAGCTTAAACACATTATGCAAAATGGACCGTAATACGATTCCTAGCTACATCTTAACTTCAGCAATTGTCCAATGGGAAATATGCAATTTAATGCAGGGGTTATTTCCTCATTATCCTGTTTCAAAGATTACATAAACACGATGGCGACACGTTCGCCCAGATTGTTCCGTAGTACATTGTTTCCTTAGATCGCTTCCGTTATTTTGTCAGGGAATTGCTACAACGTCGCAGAGTGCGTCGCTGGGAATTGGAGTGGGCACGAGCATGTTATTGCTTACGCTACATTGGCATTAGTTCCGGTTTCTGGTGCTGTGTGTTTCCGAAGATAACTGTGCCTTATTACGCTGATATTTGAGTGGACTGATCGCGTGCATCGAGATTTGTGGCCGCAGGCTAGTTGCCAAGTGTGGTTTCGCTTATGTTCACTTATGTTCAGTCATGTTATGTTCACTTATGTTCAGTCAGTGACGTACTTGTATACGTTTACGTGCCAAAGTTTCTATGAAAATCTAATACGTTATGTTAAATGGGAGAATCCCAACAAACAGTTATCCTAAAATAGAAGAAGGTTATTATTTTATTTTATTCTAGGTAGAAGAGAAGTAGATATGCAACAGAAATCTTTACTGATAATACTAGTGTCTTAATAAAAACGAAGTTTAATTGTTTTTGTTATTTTATTTTTTTCGCGTTCAAGGTTATTTTAGAGACAATTGTTTCTGAAATTGCTGAAAAACAGATTTAAAAAAAAATACATCTTTCTGTTATAATTCTTTATATATAGATTAAAGCAATGATGTAGAAGTGATAGTGATGAGAAGGCAAGTTTTGGTTAATCCAAAAAAAGAGACGAGACTTTGAAACGAATTGTTTTATTTACGGAACCAATGTAAATTGCTTAATGATATTTTATAGTTTTTAATTGTACATGTTACTTCACGTTGTTTTCTTTTTTGAACTGTCGTTATATTTAATTTTGTTTTTTAGTTAATAAAATATTTAAGTTCGTTTTGTAAATCTTAAGACAAATATACTTTTGGATCTTCTTGTCAGGCTTACTGAAATTAATCCCATAATCTAAGTCCATAACAGGAAGAAAATAATTTTTACAAAGAAAATTATTAACAAAATCCTTTCTTATCAATTGTATTTGACATTATAAAAATTTAGATCATTTAAGGAAATATCTATGTTATTTACAACGACTGTATAAAAATATTTTAAAACTGTCACCGGCGCACTTGCAATGTTGTATTGCAATGTGCTGCTAATATTTTTGAAAGTTTGTTTATTTGGTAGTTTGTTTGTTAGCTAATACCTCCGCTTGTGTACAATACTAATCGTAATACTACGAAAAGTATGCTTGGATGTCTGTCTCTTAATCACGCCTAAATGTGATTGCTATTAATATATAAGGTACTTTTTAATTCGAGAAATATTATAATTCTTCTAGTTCCTAATAAAAACAATTTGATGAATAGATGACATGTAATATTGACATGTTGTCTATTCATCAAATTGTAGCGAAATTTTAACGCATTTTGATAGTACAACACTACCTAACTTTATAAATAATATTAAAACTTTTAACGTTACTTATGATGTTATTACCAAAGTCTAATTGGATTAAGAACACATCTAGCCACTTTAGATAAGATAGGAGATAGATACCACTACTTAAGATATTATATTACCTAGTCAAGTTTTTAGCAGGTAGACAAACGAAAAAAAAACAAAATATGAAATGAAATCTATTTCATTGATTACATGCGTTAAAAAAAATAATTAACATTTACTTTTCTCATAGATTTATTCTCATTACCCTTTTATTATATATCTGTGAATTTTTATTATTGCAACAGGGTGCAAATATTAAATTGGAATAATATAGCCTTCCTGCGCAGCGGTGTGTTACGTTGGCGAAGTTACGTTGTCCGTTCAATTAGCGCACGTGGCGCGGCGGAGGCGACACAAAGCGAGCTGCGACAGCTCGCGACGACTCGGGCGTCGCGCCCGCGCGCTCTCCTGAACTCGGTAGCGAGCGTTTCTCATGTCGCCGCATAAATCAATTGTCCACCGACAGAGGTCTAATTTCAATAGAGCGCCGGCGTCGGCGGCTCGCCCGCACCACTCGATATGGTAATGAAACCGCGTCGTGAGGACGTAAATATGCGCGGAAAGTGAAATCGATCGTGCATTACACGTCGCCGCCACGATCTATCGGCACGCAGCTTCCTCCTAGGTGTTTCCGCAAACGTGTCGTTCGGCAGAAATATGCATTATCCGGGGGCGCCGCCCACGACCCGCCTTTGTGCGATACGAAGATCGATAGTGGGACAATTGTAGTGCGTATTGTGAGAGAACTTTCAGATGTTGGAGCTTTTAGGCTTTGGGATGGCAGTGCTGTCGCGTATATAGCGCAAATGCTGAATTTTAATTTTTCTTCTTATTTAATAATTTTACGTTCAAATTTAAAGTAATCAACGTCCATCCGAAGTTAATTTAAAATCTCTTTACCTTTTACTACCGAAAAACATTTTTGTATAACATTTAAAAAAATAATTAAAACATAAAATGAAAAGCAGAATATTTTACAAAATGAATTGGTTTGTCCACTCGGTTTCGATTTGAACGTGTAGCCATAAAATTAATTCACCTTCTGGTGGACACACAAAATAACCAGCATAACATTTAAAAACCATTTATTTCGTCAAACAGAACTGATCCTATGTTAAGGCGTACCATTAATCCTATAAGCACCTTTTGCGTGAAATTTTGGATAATAATTTTGAAACTTTAAAATGCAGAGCGTGTGGAACAACGTTTTGAAAAAATCTCTATTCTGTTGCATTTTATTTTACTTTACTATTTATATTTATATTGTTCTTTTTTTAGTTTTAGCAATAATTCTAGAGAACTTCTGATGATGATAATGATGCTGCATAAAATTTCAGATATGTAGAATAAATTTTGCAAGAGCCTCAATATTATATAATTGAGCGACATGGGCATAAAATATGACTTATTTTTTTATAAATTGTTAAGATGTTGAGAAACACTTTTTATTAAAAATAAAAACCTAATTTTCTTATTTCCAAATTTTATAGCCTTTAAAATTAAAATTTGAGAAAACATAGTCATAAAAAGTATTATCATATTTTCAAGTGGAATATAAAAAAAAATAAAGTTTCCTAATTCGGCTAATGTGTTTTTTTTTTAAATTCATAAGCAAATTATAGCAAAACATTTAGGGTCCAAGAAATTTCTTGAGAACAAGATTGCAGATTTAGATAAAATTATATATTTAATGTAAAATAGGCCGCGAATATAAGGAACGAAAAATTATTTTTCTTTTGTTTGCAACAAAGTTTTACCATATATTTTGATTTATTGTTTGTTCTCATGTGCAACGATGATATCTGCGGTTTGTGAACGACGGGCAACCGTGATATTTCATCACCGTGTATATTTATTTGTTCTATTTTCGAATCAATGTATCCATATGCAGATAATATTTTTCAGTATTTTTATTGAGTAGCGAAAGCAAGTTGTCAAGCAATAAGCTTTAAAACAACATTTTATAACAATGAAAGCAGTCGGACACACTCATACATAGAGCGGTACTATTGTTAGTATACAAAAAAAAAAAATTTTCTGTTTATTTACTTGCACAGTTGTTACAGTCGAAGAGCGTTTCGTATATATCTTATTTTAACGTTAAGTTATTAGATCGTGAATGTGTTCTCAAAACTGCTCTCACGTAAAGTTTCGTAAGTTATAAGATGCCAGTAGGGTTAAGAACCAGTAGGGTTCTATATTAGCATCTTTTTATATTTTACGTTTTTTTTAGCAGTATGTAAACTGTAATAGTAATTTCATACGTAAGTATGATTTGTAAATAGAATGATAACTGAAAAAAATAAATGGTAAGTTTTAACTTTACGTTAAAGTTATTAGATCGTAAATATGTTTTCAAAACTTCTCAAAAAGTTATTAGATCGTGAATGTGTTCTCAAAAAGTTATTACGGTTCATGATCTAATACTTTTTTATTGTGTTCTCAAAAATGTGTATTATACGAGAAGTGGTTTATTATAGGAGTAGTAAATCAAAGGTCAAATAAAATCATCATAGTTTAGTTTACTCAGACAAATTGTGAATTGAGAATGGACTATGTTATGTTTATAAGTATTGGTAGTCACATTGCTATTTTTTCTTTTTCAAAATTAGTTAAAAACTGTCAAAATATATTCCTTTGAGAAATAATCGAGAGAAGACAGCGAGATATTTAAGTATTATATTTCGCAATATTTAAATAGCCTATTGTTACAAGACTATTTAACTTTGTATGATGTGATGTTTCTGTCCCATTGAGACAAACATATAAGAATATATTCGTTAACACTAACTCTCAAAGCTTACTCTATTAATACTGTCACAACGGGAAATAATAATGTTGTCATCTTTTTCGATGAGTTTTTAATACTGCGTTACTGGACATTTTTGATATTTTTATTGTTTTGTAAGCAGAAGATTGAGCAAAACAGAATGATATTTTTTATTTTCTCTACCATAATCCAATTTAGTCGTCGCTTTTAACACAGTGTGTAATTTATAACATTTATTGAGTATTGCAATCAACCAGAGGCAGAACGTGAATACTCACCGCCGCAAATAACGTCGGCTAGGTTGGTCTGTACGCACTGGTGTGTGACGTCACCGTCGCGCACGGTGCTGATCTCGCCGTAGAGCTGGTGGAGGGCCTCCTCGTCCGTCAGCAGCAGGCCCCGCCCGGGGGTGCCGCCCTCGCCCTCCGCGCCGAGCCGCGTCGACGAGCGCGAGTGCGAGCGCGACCGTCTTCTTCTGGTGGCGTACGAGTAATTTTATTACGATACACCGACAGACGAGGTTGGAGGAAAG
This sequence comes from Druceiella hillmani, assembly GCA_039881145.1. Lineage (NCBI taxonomy): Eukaryota > Metazoa > Arthropoda > Insecta > Lepidoptera > Hepialidae > Druceiella > Druceiella hillmani. The sequence goes on along the minus strand of JAYKKI010000038.1, from coordinate 10,433,185 downwards.
AAAATTCAGTTCCCAAATAAAATGTTTCATTATATTTCAGCTCGCATAGATGACGTTTATAGAATTTGATAACTGTTTATATATTAAGTGATGTTATTAAATATTGGTAAAAATCATAAATATAAATATAAACACTAGAGCGGAACGTGTATTTAAATTTAACCCGGGAAATATTGTTGTACTGTTACTGCCGCAGCGGTGTACATATAAATTATTGAAAGGTTGTAGATCAAAGAGGTTGGAGATGAAAGCCACGAGATGGTGGGTTCCATACGTGTTACGTGTAATGTACTGTACTGAAATCTGAGGAAATATGAAGAACTGGTTTTACACAAAAAAACAAATATTCACGTAAGCCGTGTTATAAAAAAGCGGAATTCGATCGACATTTAGGAATAGACTATTTATTAGAATATTTATTTATCCCACGAATATATGTTAATATCTCCATTGGAAGAGCATACAGAGCGTCACGTTAGGAGGTGCTCGTATTTTATTCATTCCCTTCGCTGGTATAAAAGTGCTCGCACATATTCAATTGTTGCTAAGATAACTCAATAAATTGTCGATTTACCTAATGAATTGCAAACTATCCAAATTCGACAAATTGCGGATTGGATTCAATAATTTTTCATTGTTGCGTTAATGCTTGTTGGTAGGATGATATTTCCTCATAATACATTAATAAGTTATCGATTTGATTTCTTTTTTATGTTCTTATTTATTCAATAATATCAGATGAATACATCTGTAGTTCTAAGCAGGCAGAAATATTTAAGAAGCGATAAGGTATTACCTTGCAAAATGACACGGTCAAAATTATATCGGATTAACCAAGAAGAAAGACAGACGTTATTCTTAGTTTATGGTTATATTTTAAACATGCAAGTGTTTCTAAAAGTATATCAGTATCTTATATAAGATATTTTGCATTAGTCTCTCCTCGAAAAACATTAATTTTCTTCTTATCGCTTTAATGTTTAACTCATGTCCCTATTACCTTGACTCTAAACGAGAAATCAGACAATAATAAAAAAATATTCAAAAAATGGTTTATCTCACTCTGGTGTGACGATGAAGAATCCGCGCGAGGTCTGGTAGATGTTGCGCTCGTGCATGAGCTGAGCGAGCGTGTCGTAGACGACCTCGGAGGAGGGCGCCTGCATGGCCGGGAAGCGAGCCGCCAGCGACGTGCGGATGCTCTCCAGCGTCGCCGACTGGCCCTGCGAGTTTCGATTGCGTACTTTATTATTGTTATCACGGCTGTAACTGGGTGATATTCTAACTCTAACTTTAAATAAAAGTTACACTTTTATTTACGGTTAGAGTTACAATCTAACTGTAAATACTATCTGCCATTTTAATTTGTAACTAGAAAAAACCGTGAGAATAAAATAATGAGACGAAATAATGTTTGTAAAAGTTTTTGTTTGTAAAGAACATTTGTAAAAGTTGAATTTTGTCGATGATCATGATAAACGAAATGATCAATGGCAAAGTTAAATCTAGTTTAGGTTAATTTCATAAGTTATAAGATGCCAGTAGGGTTAAGAACCAGTAGCGATCTATATTGGCATCTTTTTATATTTTACGTTTTTTAACAGTATGTAAACTGTAATAGTAATTTCATGCATAAGTATGATTTGTAATTAGAATGATAAATGAAAGAAAGGAATGGAAAGTTTTTAACTTTTCTTTCTTTTTATTATACATCCAGTAACCTAGCGCTGCCGACTGTATATGCAACATTGTTTAACTAAGCAACTGGGATGATAATAATAAGATGAATAAAAGACAAGTTGTCGCACATCTTGTCTGTGATGGGAAAGTTTACCAAATTTTAGTTGAATGTATAAATGCGGTTTCTTTTTAAATATGGAGATCAGCATTCGAACTGTGTGGGAGTAGGATCGAGAACAGTCTTAGAACCAGTGGAGTTTGAATTGCTGCATTGGTATAATCTAATGCATACTTTCTTAATGTTATCTTCTAAAAAATCAGCATATGCGGTAGTAAGATTGCGTCATTCCACACGTTTTAAATTTCTAATGTATTATTTTCAGGTAAAGAATCCCAATTAGTTCAGTACAGTTATATATATATATATATATATATATATATATATATATATATATATATATATATATGTATATATACATATATATATTCAAATATATATACATGAAATTCAGTCATGCCGTATGCATTCAGTCAGTGGAAATTTACATAAAATTTAACGATTATTAACTTTTTTTAAAAATATTGTACTCAAATAACTACGAAAAGTATTAAAAATGAAATTAGAATATTTTCGTATATCGACGACATCTGCTCGCAAGCTGCGCAAACAAGGCGTCGCTTCGGCAAAGTCGAAGACAAAGGAAATATAACGTGTTTTTTATTTGAAGTAAAAATTCTGTGTCGTTGGTAAATAAGATCAGACGATGTAGGAAGGTCGCATGACCTTCCTACAGCATTTATAAACACAGTGATCGAATTCCCTTGAGCTGGATGCCGGTCGAGGCAATGCTGCACGTGCCACACGGTTTTGATTAATGTAAGCTTACAATCTGCCCCTGTTCTATTCTCTCTTTTATATCTACCTACGTTTCTAGACATGCAAATTAATTATATATATATATATATATATATATATATATATATATATATATATATATGCATATATGTATATATATATATATATATATATATATATATATATATATATATATATATATATATATGTATAAATAAGTACGTAGTGTGGAATAAACATATAAATACTGTTAAATATATGCATCATATTGATTTTTCCTTTTTACTTTCAGCAAAAACATAAAAATATTGATCAGCATCTAGTACGTGAAAATCAGGGAGGATACGTGAAAATCAGGGAAGGAGAGTGCCTTTTTGGAAAAATAGTGTAGAAGTACGAAACGTGTATGTACTTTTATGCTCCTTCAAAGGTTTGTCAAAATTGAACAGACAGTCCGATGATTGCCTTTGGAATTTTTCACTTCGTAGTGAGTACAATGAAATGTTTGAGAATTTATAATCCGTGTATTATTGAAAAAGTTCTATCCTTAAAATGTCCTACAAAAACATTAGAGAAACTTACTGGATGTGAAGTAGATCGATTTCAGGCTGTCTATTTTGGTATATAGTACCCAACATTTTCGGTTAAAACTGGAAAATTAATTTCGGAAATCTAGCTGAAAAGTAAAATGTGTTTCCCTGTGCATGCCACTAATTGGTTCGCAACCGATAGAGTTTATAGAAACTATGCGCGTGCAATAAAAAGTGGCTATCGCATTGCTGTAGTTAGTTTATTTGCAAAAAAAAAATGAGTTGTGTGATTATTTTAGTTAGACATTGTTTTCTGTTGTTTGACTATTGCTGGGAATTTCTTTATATCAACTTTAATTTTAAAAAGCTTAATTTTTATTTTCAAAACCGTGAGAAATTACGATACTGCGATAAATTATGTAACAATAAGAATACATGATTTGAGCGCCGAACTGTGTGCGTAATAAATATTTACATGTTCTTTTTTTAATTTATAATTTTTTTATCGTACAACTTTTTCGCTTTGACACAAGTGTTCCTTTAATCCGTATAATGCGTATATTGGAAAATTTAATTTTAATTTCAAGTATCCACGAGATTGGCCCAATTACATTTTTGTATCATTTTGAACTTCAACTAAAGTACTGATTTACAATGTAATGTTTTTTTATTTGTTAATACGAAAAATAAATGTACGTTTTGTTATTATTTTTTACAAACTGAATTTTTTCTTCCTCTAACTGCGTATTTACGGACACTGTACATCATTCTAGACACCGTGTTAAGTTTTTGTATATTTATATTTTTCTTAACAAATAAGACAGATCAATTCTTAAGAAAAGTATAGCGAAATTTTAATCCAAATTGATTTGGAATTGGTCGAGCATAGCGTTTTCACGCAGAATGAAAGACGACATTTTAGCGGATGGCATAAAGAACATGGAACAGCGTGTTGTTTTTTTTATAAATGCATATATATTTATAATCTTTTTTCTACATTATTAGGGCAAACCCCTAGGAGAACACTCCCCAAGTATACCCCTTACTTGGGGAGTGTTCTCCTGCCTTCTCGAGGAGTTTATTCCAATTTGACCTGTTCCTGGCTGTTATTATCCGTTGTTATTCAGTTCCATGAAATATTTCTCGACGTAGTTAATGTATCTGAGCTGTGGTCTGCACTTTCTGCGATTCCTAATTGGTTCCGCTAAAAATACTGTTGTTTATCTATCATCCATCCGCATCATACGGCCAGCCCATTTTATTCTCTGGATTTTAATAAATTTTATTCAATTTTAAATGTCTATTTATCTACATGGTGGGTAGAGTAGTGAATCGCCTTGCCCAATTAGTCATTCGTTTATGGGTTTGTTAAAAAATAATTATGTTTTTTTTTTTATATCGTTACTTCAGTGAAAAAATGGTCGTTTCAAAACATTTCATTCAATTTTAATTGGAAGACAAATAGGACGTTTTCGTTTGGTTTGACTGACCCTAATTTTTGAAAAAAGTAGAAGCTTTTTCTAAAAATTAATTATTAAACACCTGAAGAACCCGCACATTTTACAAATACATATGCCATATAAACATTTAAAAGTACGTATGCAGTATTTGTATTAAATGATTTACAGATAGCACCATCACTTTTCATTATGTATATTATATTGCCTAGTATATCATTTTCAGGCGTAAATATATAGACGTAAATTTCTCAAATCTATGAGATTTAGAACTGTTTCTATATTTTTTCCGCAAACATTCGGTAAACTTTTATTAATGCTGTTATTTTATAATTTCGACTATAGCTCCTTCGAGCTTATTTTTTATAGCTATATATGTATGTAACATTCCTATGACTTGCTATTCCAATGAGTAGTTCTTATGACTTGCTATTCCAATTAATGCCCTACATATCATTAACAATTAATTTTTGACCAATTAATTCATTAACACCTTTTAAAATTACTACGTAAACAAGTGTCAACTATTGAAATGTATGATACGCATGTTTCAATTGTCGATACTTGACAATATTCTTTTTCAATATGTAACTTTCAACGTTAAACGCTTTCTAAAAATAAGGGTTAAAATTAGATGCGTGTATACCTAGTGGTATTAAAAGGGTTCCGTTTTTTTCATTAAACGTTTCGCCTTTTAACTTTTAAGATACCCCTGTCAACGTAGTCAACTATCACAAATTAGGCAAATTCTAATTTATAACTAATCTAATTTATACTCCGTTGACCTTTACGTATGAATTGAATAAATTTACTTGAATTATAATCAATCGAATATCATTTTCGATGTTAGATTTTTAGTCACAATACTCGTATTTAGAGCGTTTAACACTTATTGAATATATTTGGCGTTAATTGTGTAGAAATTCATTATTTATAATTAAATGAAACTACGTGATGTAGTATTATTTCTACTTTCTTTAAGTTCTTTACCACCTAGGTTTCGTTGTACTACAACATCTTCAGGTAGGCTATTAGCAAAGACGCGTTTAACACCTAAAATATTAAAGATGCGTGGAATCCTCGGATAAAGATATAGCTGGACTAGATGCTGCAAGAAAACCATGTAATTTAAGAGAGGATAATGTTAAATGTGGCACATAAAGACCTATTGGACAGTAAAGGCAGCCAGTGAGACGTATCGGCGAGACGCTTCTTGCCACAGCGTACGTCGGCTCAATATCGTGGGCATTCGGTATCGGATTTGCGCAGCGATCTCTCCTCTAATCTATTAAGTTCATTGTCGTGGCCTTTCACAAATTATTTTGCTATATTAAAAAATATACTTTTTATATAGCAAAATAATCATATGACGTACATAATTTTTGAAACAAAAGGACGCGTCGATGTATTTATTGATTTAAAAAGGAAATCAGAATCCCACGCACCGCCTGCACGACGAGTTTATTTTTAAATTTAACATAAAATGCCACAATAAACTATCGAACGACCACGCGAAATATTAAAAGCCATCAATAAGAAACCGGCACTAAGAAATACAAGAACTTTGAACAAAAAAAATCTTGTTTTCAAAACTTGTTTAACGTATATTTTTCAAACGTATGTTAGAAATAATTACAAATGACCTTCAAAGATTAAAAGCTTTCAACAAAAAAGTGGTAAGATGAAATATCAGACATACTCCTTGTAATTTTAACCGACGAACTTTAATTAACGAATCAATAAATTTAATGACTGTGATTACGGGAGTGTCGGTGTATTTTGTGGGCGACCGACCGATCACCCGTAATAACATGATGCATTAGTTAAAAAAAGCTGTAAACTGGAAAAAATTTGAGGTTTCTGTATTATCTTATGACGTATTTTATTACTGGATTTTTCGACTTTTCCGATGTAAACATTGGTTAGAAAACCAAAGAACTTAGTGAATTTTATGAAAAAGTTTTTAGTGATGATATAAAACTTTCGGTTTTTATTATTGCAGGAACTCAGATATGATGAGACTTTATGTAGAGACCATATGTTTTTACGCTAATTGTTGAAAAGTTAAGGTAAATAAATTATTCTAATTTACATATATGATAAAATTGTAACACAGCAAATTTTGTACGTGACAAATATTTTAAAAAGAGTGATTGATTTAGTTTATAGATTGATACGAGAAGCCGGAAAACCTTTTTTTAGAATTTTTGACTGTTTGTCTGCACGTTATTATGTATGTCAATTACGCAAAATCTACTAGACGAATTTTGATGAAATTTGGTATGTTAATAGTTTATAACCAAGAGCAACATATGAGAGATAATTTTTTTTTCTTATTCCAAATTTCACGCCAGTGAAGCCGTGATGCACATCTAGTAGCATATGTAGTTATCAAAAGTAGTTCATTTAATTAATTTACGGCTTGATCGCCGGACCTCCAGCTGACATTTTGACCTCAGGCTACAATTATTTTTCAATGACTTTTTTCTTAATACTAACTACAAGTACATAGACATCTAATAAACATAGACATCTAATAATGAACGAACGGTGAGTGTAAATATGATGCAATTTCTTTCAGACCAGGTCAGGAATAAGCTAGAGCTTATCGATCAGCCTCCTCTCGAGTACATTAATAGTGATGATATACATCGAGTCAACCTGTTATTGATTATAAATTAAGATTAAGTTAGAAGGGAAAGAAGATAATTGGTTTTGTAAGATAATTTTCATTATAAGTGAAAAATCCTACGGCTTATATTAAATTTAGTTAATGAATGCAATTAATATTGATATCATTAGGTTTCGTGCGGCTTTGTATAAAAAATATATAGTCTAGAATTGTATTCACAATTTGATGAATACTCGGTAGGTGTTTAGTAGGGTATTTCGGTTATTTCTTGGAGGAACTTGTAAACATATATAAAGCAATGTTAATATTTATAGCCAGTTTTATACAGTTTTACTTGAGAAAATTAAGCCGGACCTAGAAACAGATTTAAAGTATAGCTATAAATATGAAACAATTTATACAAAGATGTGCATAAAACTATGTAAAATGTGTGAAACGATTTAGATAATATTAATCAATAATTTAAAAAATTAATGTTTAGTGAGAGATCGAGCGTTAATGAAAACCTGTACGTTCGTTATTCCAAGATGATTCAGCGCGAGATTAAACGATTTCGGTCGACCTTACCGTTACCCGTAAATATTTTGCATTTGCACTTTCAGATACGAAGAGCATGAGTTAGATAAGCGTGCGGGAATTATATTCGCGGGTGACTGAGGAATGCGGTGGGGCTCGCAGCGCGACCGACGGCCGAACGCACATATCAAATATCGCAAATTGAATGCAGGAGAGCCTCGCGCAACCCACCCGTTCGCCAGTGGTCGTTGACTTGACCTCACATAGCGATCTTGTAAATTTCAAAACAGGTTCCTTTTCGAGGCGTCGCCTCGCGCTTTATTTTAAGCTAACAGCGTCATCGGATTTGCTTCTCAAGTCGTCTGTCTGCAACGAAGCGACGTGTGAATTTGAATTTGTCTCGAATAACCGTGGCCGGCTCTACTTTGCATAGCCGGACGAGTTTCGCGTTCGCACTGGAGCGTTTGTTGTTCATCTGGTGCGAGTGGCTTGTGAATGTTATTTGTGAGATGAAACATTATTTTCAAACCGCTATACTGAATATATATATGGACTGAATTTAAAGTTATGTATTTGCGATAGTCTTTTTTGTAGCAAATAGAATATAATAAATCAGCAACGGCCGTATTATATTTAAATAAATTGTGACAATGAACTTATGATAATTGACGATCTGCGCAGGTATTTTTAGGTTGAGTTGAATATGAAGAAAGGAAGTAATCAATAAATCTGTATGTACATATTAATGGTTTTTTCTTGTACGTCTGAAATATAGATTGTTAAACGCACAGAAACAGTGGAATTGTTTTCTGTATATACCAGAGAAATAGCGTTAAAAAAGGTTAATCACAGTTATTTCAGGTAATAAAGTATTGTGGTAAATGGCACAATTTAATCTAACACAATTCATTAATGATAGTATTTACGTTACTAATTTTTTGACAGATACGACGTCATTTTGTGTGCTCATTATATTTACACATACGGATTGTAATATGTAATTATCAACACTTTCCTTGGAAATATGATAAAATCTTACTGTCAATATGCGGATGAACAGTCTGAATTTATGGTATGCATACTTCAGATAGCCGTTGTGTTAAAAGAGGTTAGGCCCTAGTTAAGCTTGTGCACTAACCCTTCCTTACATAACCTGAGAAAATATTTTTCTAATTAGAAAAAAAATTATTGAAACGAAACAAATCTTATATGTATTACTATTTATATAATTTATGCACGAATTTTGTAACTGTAGAATATCTTTAGATCATTTCAAGTAATTTTTCACTTTAAATGCAAACAAATAGCAGTTTGATATATTTTTAAATAATAAAAGAACATACCGGTATAGAATCGCAAATTTTTGAAAATAATATTTAATATTTTTATGCAAAATTTTTTTTCAAATTTCATTCTGAACCTGAAAACGTCTATAATTACCAATAAGTTACCTGTGATTGATAAATTATTATCTAACTTTGATTATTCTAAAGACTTCGAGAGAATAAAGCCGGATCTTTATCGACTGATCGACAACAAACAATGTACAGACGTATTGTATTCATACAAGCGAGAGCTCAAATCTGGTCTCGTTTTTCCGTTTTTCATCTTTTGATAAATGGAATTTAAAAAAATATTCTTTCTACCGTCAGGTAGGTTGTTAAATTTGTTAAATTAATAAATTTTACCTTTTCTTGAGGCTCAAAGATAACGGACGTTTAATTGTTACATTATTAACTATTAGCGCCGGATATTTAATTCTAAAGCTTCTTGCAATCAAAATAATGCTTTCAGTGTCGAGCGGTTGGGATGATATTGAAAGTTTTAACGAGATGCTTTAGAAGAGCTCGATTACTTTAATTTAATTTACAATAAATGTAATTTACAATATACCCATTATTATGAGCGCTTCACATACGACGTTTGTTCGGTATACTCGTGTGTAAGGCACCATGTGGGCGTGTGGAGTGAAAGTGTAAAAACAACGGATTCTGTGAGCCTATACCGAATCAGTCCATAATTATACTTGTTCTTGTAATACGTTCTCCGGCGGAACAGAAACTTCAACCGTGACCGGGCGCTTCCGGCTAACACGAGACAGGTTAAGCTAACCGAACGGTGCAGCTGACCTTTGCGGTTGGCCAGTGGTGACGTCAACGCCTCTGACGTCATCGATGACAGAAAATGCTTTTATTCGATTTTTTATTGTACTTGTCACTCAGCGTAGATGGTTCAGCGAATGGATTTGACTAAAATCCGGGTACAAGAGATCTTTGCACACGATCACTCGTGAACGAATGAGGTGTAATGACTTGAATTCAAGTAACGTCAGATTGGTGATTCTCAGAACAGTGTCAATATTTTGTATAGACATTTTGGTTTGAATGATATGAATCGAATAGTACGAGGTACTGGTAAACGTTCGAATTGTCGTCAAGACATGTTTTGAACGGCGGTGCTTATTGGGATGCCATTGGAACGATCGAGGCTTCAGTTGAGAAGGTCAACATCCGCATTGTTCAGATTTGTTACCATTTTATTTTTTCACAGAGAATTTAAGTTACATCTTGAATGTAAAATTTAAGTTACAATTGATCGCATTTCTGAAAAGAAATCATTTTAATTTTTTGAAATTAAACGTGTTTCTAATATCTGGTATCTCGGTGTTGTTACGGATATCATCATTACTCATTCATAGTACTGTTATTTGTAAGAATTCATTTAGAATACTCAGATCCTAGAGAATATCCTGCAATACATAAGGAAATTTCACGATATCGATTGTATTAAATATCTGTTTAATGCCCTCGTTCTTAGTAAATTGGAAACGATAGTTTGGTCTATAAGTTACCTCTATATAACATCAATTGTAGGACTCAAATGAATCTTTTCTGTATTTATTTCTCACGTTGGAGAAAATAAAAAAGGTTCATTTGATTTGTGTACTTGGAAAAATAATAGCTCTATCCCTCCCTTTTCATTTTGGGCATGGCGTACGTGTAGCTTTAAGCGGAGTGATTGTATCCTATCATCAGAAGATATTCAAAATATTAACTGGTTATGTTGATAAACTATCTGTGTTAAGATTGGTGTCGTTTCTTGTCGCGGACTGTCAAATTTCGATTGGCATTTCGTATAACTCGCGCGTTGAATTTGCTTAAAGTTGGTATTGAAGGCACTATTAGACTTTGGATTTTGTATTGAATACTTTCTTTTTTGTATTGAATGTTGTGTTGAGTTTTGAACTTCGACTTGTTTTCTCTCTGTATTTAATTTTCAATTAAATACAGAGATTTTTTTTTCTCCAATAATTCGCGAGACGAATTTGCTGAATATTTTGATATTGGACTCACTGTTGAGTTTTTAAATTGAAGCACTGTTGAACATTGAAATTGAAACTTGAAGCACTGTTGAACTTTGAAATTGAAACTTAAAGCACTGTTGAATTTTGAAATTGAAACTTGAAGCACTCCTGAACTTTGACTTCGATTTCTCGAACTTCCTTTCGTTTTTGAACTTCGATTTGTTGTTTAACGAATTTAGAATCCAGATAGTAAAATATTTGGATGTTATATGACCTTTTCACTATTTATTATTATTATTATATTTGTTGTTGTTATAATTATTTTCGATTATTGTTTCTAGTCATTGCCTCTTAGGATTTAGGATAAATGTATTGTTCACAGTAATTATCCGGAGTATTAACACCAAGCTGTAAGTAGGACAAGGAAACAATAAAAAAAATTGTTGCGTAGACAATAAAAAATTAAATAAAATTAATAAATAAATTGCAAAATTTAATTCAACCGGAATCCACCTTAATAAAGTAACAAGCCTTGTCATACAGATTAGTTGTGAGGTCATTTGTTTAAGTTTAGCAACACGGTTCATGTACACTGACGTAAATATAACAATGTAGCTTTGTTATATAGATGTCATTGTCGCAAACTGGCAGACCACATTGAAAACATTTTTCGAAGCTGTTCTTTGATTTTCTGAAAACGTTAATAAGAAGGCTTTAGAGTTATCACAAAGAAATGCGGGTAACTTGGCACAAATAGAATGCGTTTTATAAGAATTAAATTATTATAAAATATTCAATAACGTAATATACATAGTATAGCGAGTATAATATAAAATGTTATTGAGTTTTATAAATATTGAAGCAGATATAATATACGTGACCGTTGGTAATCTTAGTTACCTCTACAAAATAGTCCCAGACAATATAGGAATAATAGTATAGGTAATTATATTTTATTCCAGCTTGATATTCGTGTACACATAGACACCTAGTTTTCCTATAATTTTTAAAATAATAGTGTTAATATCTTAATTAAGAAACGTATCTACATTTCAGAATCCGTATTTTAATACGAAAACGAATTTTATCTTTTTAATTGTATATATATTTTTTTAACGTTGGCGGCACTATTTTCAACAGCCATTAATTAATGTTGCATATTATTTCAGTTACAAATAAAAAAATCGATCACGAAGTTCAAAACTATATTAAAGTTGAGATATTTAACCTTGAATTAATATGAAACTTATCTAGTGGTACAAATATATCCATATGTTTGTATTTTGTAATCGAAATATCCGTAGAGAAAACGGAAACGGCGACAGATATCAATAGTGCTATTAAGTCGCCGATACAAAAACAATAAATTGTAATTTAAAATGGACCGTTTATTTGATGAATTCAGAGTATATCTACTTTTGATGTAAGTTCAAGGTCAAACATCTACGTTTGGATATTTATTTCTACATTATATTTATTTATAAAACAACAAATTATTAAGATATTGCAAGTTTTGAACAAGTTAAATTAAGTGCGGCCGGATTTACGTACGACGGTTGACGTACGACGACAGGCTACTCTAGACATCTGTCCCCAGTTTTTTAGGTTGTGCATCGAAGGTGTCAATCAGATATAGTTTGTCATAATTGATTTTATTAATGTTGATGTAATCTTTAATTAATTCTGACATAAAATAATGCTATTCTTAGGCAGCAATAAGCAGTCCGTAGTATGCAAAATTATTGAGTTAATTTTGACTGAAGACTAAAATAAAAAGGAGCTGTTATATTTCTCCCAAATTTTGTAATTTTTTTAAAAAGTCATTCGTTAAAATCATCTTCCATAATTAATAACGGTTTATGCCCACTTTTTAATCATCTAAAGAAACTTTTAGCATTATAAGTGACCTTTGAGTGTTTGGGTGAATTAATTTCGGGTCTTTTCTGAAATTTTTACGTATGTTTCAAAACGCTCGCCGTTTCCGGATGAAATTGAGCTGTAATTGCTAGTTAGGCATAAATAACATATTAAGTAAATATAAATGTACATAAAGACACGCAACTTGAACATGGGATATTTAGAAGAGAAGGCCCGAATACAGCGAGAAAATCGATCGGATTCATAAGAGAATAACACTGAAAAGGATTTAGAGCGCGCAACCGCATGCTCGTGCAGTGTCGGAGGTCAAGTGAACGCAGTCAAGTGTGACAAAGGCTGACTATTTACATGACACATAATAATTGTGTACCTAATATTAGTGCATAATCGTTTTGCTACTTAGCGACCTGGCAATTATATAATGCTTTATGACAACTCTATTTTAAAAAAGAATAAGAATGGACACTCTGTATTTCCGAAATTAAGGAAAGACATTATCAAAATGTATTCTCTGTAAGATGCCATGGTAACTGAAATATTGTGGATCGATGATTAAATATAATTAAAAGTTTAATGAGAAAATTTTATAAAGAAATATTTTATCAACCAATTTATTTCAACGGATTTCCATTCATGGATATTCCAAATGATTTTCAAATGATTGCTCTATTACCGTTTTCGTGGTCAATGGCGACTATGTAAAAATAAATGAAATATGTTTCTAAATATCCGATGCACAACTTGCAGTTGATAACAGAAGTGCTCGTTATTGTTCATTCTCCTTTACGGCGCGATGGCAAAAATACAAAAGAAATATATGAAAAGCGCTCGTTTTGTATCTCTTCACGCTACACAAATTTAACATAAGAAATAGTAAAAAAAAACTAAAAATAAAACACGCTCGAAATCTAACTGAAATGTTAAGCATTTTCATTCACTTAATGTTAATTTGAGAAGCAAAATCATTACTTTTGAGAAAAGCGCCTCACGCTTTACACTCAACAACAAACATGGCTTACATTAAAGTTCTTTTACTGAGCAGACAGAGAAACAGATTCGATAATTATTTTTTGGTTTTTAGTGCAGTATTTTTGAAACCGTGAATTTTTTATTTTTAAAACTATTAATTTATTTTTACATTTGTTCCGTTATCGAGTTCAGTGACTAACTTCCGGTTCTATTTCATGGAATTAGCCCGATGTACCATTTTATCGTGTTGCCATCAGGACTACACACGACTGCCAAGTTTCATGATGATACAACAACGTATCCTAACCGTATTTGGGCTTCTAGCCCAAATACGGTTCCGTTATACGTTGTTCCGTTATTTAATTCAGGACCTAACTTCCGGTTCTATTTTATTGAATCAGCTCGATGGTACCATTTAATTGTGTTAGCATCATCAGAACTATACCAAACTGACAGGTTTCATAATTATATAACAATTAGAAGTGCATGAAATTTAGTTTCGTACATTCCATTATATAGTTAGTTAAAGATCGATCTAATAAAAGCATGTTACAAACGCAAGAAATTTTAGCAAAGTTGTATTTGTTGTTGTATCCTTATTACGTTCAGTGAAAATTGGTCATTATGTTATTAGCGACAAGTCTCAAGGGTACAAATAAAATGTAGAAAAGCTACTTTTAATTACTTTTTATTAGCTTACTATTTCTGTCTTATAATGGTTGTGGACGCTTTAGAAAAAGCAATATGAACGAAAATCGTCTAGATTTTAAATTTATCAACTTTTTGGGGCAGCGATTTTAAATAGACTGAAGTTAAAAATTGAAATTATATTTAATTCAATTAGCCATTTTTTTCTAAAGTACGGTGTCTATGTAAATGGACAATATACAATATTAGACATGCTGATTAATTTTATCAAAAATTTACCTGTGACGTAAGGTCCATGATGACATCACATAGTGCCTCGGGCAGTGGTGTGAATTGACCCTGATAGGCGGGCGTGATGATGCAATCTTCGATGTCGCCTGCAAAAAACAGATGAGTACGTCATAAACGAGTAAATTGTTATCTTTGTTCTTTATCATTTATTCAGAAGTATTGTAATATGGTGTTGCGATGCAATGAAAAGATTATAATTTTTTGATAAAGACAAGTTGTTATTACGTTAATTATTACTTATGTGAAATAAAAAAAATATACATTTAATTTAAGTTGGCATGATTTTCATTTCTATACGCTATTACTCGTACATACATAAAATTTTTCTTCAAAAAATAAATATGCCTTAAAAGAAGAACTGAAAGTAATACAATCAGGATTTTTATCCAGATTTACGTTTGTTAATTTACGTTTTAATGTCATACACTACAGGTCATACACTGGGCTGTCTGTTTAATGTAATTAACGTTACACTTAATTACATAACAAATACTTGATATAGTTGTGCAAGTTTGGTCAAAAAGTAACGATTTTTTTAAATTTTCTTGACATGCTTAAAAACCAATTTATATATATATATATATATATATATATATATATATATATATATATATATACATACATACATACATACATACACGAAAGCATGTGTTAAGTGTCAACATTTTTGTTAATTAATACTGACTGTTTTAGTCAGTGGTGAACCGTGTTGGATTCTGTGTATCGGACTCCTAAATTTACTTAGGTATTAAATTATACATATAATTGATAAACAAACTTCGCGTAATCGATTATATTTATAATATTATTTTTCAGTATAATTAAAGCTAAAATAAATAAAAAATTCGGGCCTAATGTGACATCACATATATAACTAGATTTAATCTGCAATTTTATTCGCGTGGATAATGGAAACGACTTAATGGATTCATTTTTTATACTTTTTTAACTTTATTCTACTTATTTTTCCTATTTCTTAGTACTTTATTATGTGCATTCATATATTTGTCGTATATTTTTATAATTCCTAAGAAGTTCTGCGTACACTATATTTGTAATTTTATTATATTATCGTCGCCGTGTTGTGTTCGCTTGATCACAAGGCATGCCGCCTTTAAAGGTGCGGCACACGGCGGAGATCCGGGTTCGATTAACGGCCATTCGTCGAGCGGGGTTGGACTCGTGTCTTTGGTTGGCTGAAAGCGACTGTTCTCATAGCAATAAGTCCGCCATATATATCAATTATGTACATCGAGGTACCTAAATAAATAAATAAATGTACTATTTTCTGGATTGCACGCTCTGGACAACCTGACGTTGTTTTCAATAACATTACTCTGACTTTCAATTGATTCCAAACGGATCAAGCATGCAGACAAGACAAGCACAAATAAGCAGGAAGACAATTTTTATGACATAACCGAAGGATTATTTTAGTTTACACTGCACAGAACAATTTATTGAGACTCTTAACCTTCACTCTTAAAACTACCCCTAAATTTAGAACTTTTATCCCACATTTTACCTTTTTATCTAAGTTATTCCAAAAATGATTTACTTTGCCGTATATTCCAGGAATCTCCATATAAAATATAGGCGTTTCTTCTGAGCTTTATCATTTCTATTCCTTTTCAGCAACTCCATAAAATAAAATGCAATAACACGTAACCTAAGCTATAACGCAATCAATTACTTATACATCAGTAAAAACAATTAAAATTGATTGATTAGGTTTCGAGATTACCTCGAACTACATACTTTATTTTTATAAGTTTTTTTATAAGTTACATACTTTATTTTTTTTATTTACAAACTTTATTTTTTTGATAGATATAGATACAATATGAATAGCAACAAACACACGAAGCGGGAAATGTGAAAAACTAACTAGTACGAATCGATGCAGAGACTGGGCTCGGTCTCTGCAGGCCCTAAGCACTTTTCTCTTTGAAACTGTCAACCGTATAACAAAGCAGTCGAGCTTTTTTTTTCATTCGTGACGTCGACGTTTTTAGGTCAAGCCCACGTCGCCTCGACACTCCCGATATGACTACCCGTGTTCTACGATCACAATGTTTTAGGAGTAAGAACATTAGTTTTTTGCCGTAACAAAATTTGTAATTTTCCTCTATTTTTCCGCACGATAATAATCTTAAATTAATATGAATTTCTAATATGTAAGAAACTACGAAACTACTATTATGAAATAACGCAAAAGTAGTTATTTAAATCTATTGTTCACAATTAAATGAAACTACGTGATGTAGTATTATTTCTATTTTCTTTAAGTTCTTTTCTACGACCTAGGTTTCGTTGTGTTACAACATCTTCCGGTGGGCAAAGATCCCACCACGTAGTTTTATTTAATCGTGAATAATGAATTTCTGCAAAATTAACGCCAAATATATTCAATATATCTATTGTGATACACAGAGTGGCGATATTTATGTACAATAACATATTTTCATTTCCAAAGCATTCATAACAACTTGTTTACATGGTAAAGTGAGATAATTTCTTTATTGTAATTTTTCTGCCAAAAATTACTACAAATTTTAAATAATATATCTGAAATTAAAATTACTTTTGGTCGACTTTACAGTTTGAAACTAGGCTGATTATATAATAAGTTGAATGTGAAAACTCACAATTGACGTTCTCAGGTTATAAAACTAATTTTAATTAGAGAGTATCTAATCATTAAAATTAACAGTTTGACTGTCATGTGCACCAGTTTTGATGCACATGACAGTCGAACCCATTAGCAGTAGATAATTGGTTTTTTGTCACGTGCGGTGTCGGTGGCTGAGAGGCTGTTTATATCCAAAAACATTTTTATATAGATTTTTCCTACCTGTACACGGTATTAATCATTACTTAATTTAATAATTAATACTTTATTACATGTTTAAAATATTTGTGGTTAACATTAAAAGCAAAGTAGTTGAAAAAAACTTTTGCGGTGGCGAAGCATCAGCTGGATGGAGATCTGGCATTGAAAATTTTAAATTATTCAAGTTATCTTCCTTGCCGCTTTTATGTTGAGAAATAGGTCGAACCTCGCATTTAAAGTGGAACAACTTTTGTCCTTTTCCGACACTTCTATTCAACAAATCCCATGAATTTTTCGAATTGCGTAGCGACGCCGGAAAACTATGGCATCCTTCATAGTATATATTATTAGTTTGATTTTCACAAGCAAAATACAGTCTATATAATAAAACTGCTTATTTGGACTACCAAAATTAGGCTCTTTCAATGCTTGTCCAATCTACGTCATCACTATTTTGAGATAGACGTACGTTAAGGTACTAGGCCAATAAAAGATAATTAATTTGGCTTGGCTTGTTTCATCATATGGTCCTTCGCTTTCAAAGCATGTTCTTAAAATTTCAAGTACCGATATTCAATATGTAAACTGCAATAGAAACGAAGTAAATATAATAGCAGATTTATATTAAATACAACTAGTAGTAGATACTATATTGTTCTAAAAACGCATAAAGTTAATGTTTAATAGTTTAATCGATAAAACTTTATTAATAAATACTTCTTGTTTCGGTTTATTATAAAACTTAATATTTAAATAGATTCAGGTGAGGGATATAAATATACTTAGTTTTAAAATAACATTTCAAAAGAAGATATTTATATAAAACTCGATACATTGAAAAGGATAATATTATTAATATGAAAACCATCTTTTTTATATTTAATGTATATTTGTCGAGATATTTATATAAGCTAATGGAAATTAACATTAATTAAAAATGTTAACCCAATGAAACATATATCTTGCAAATACTCAATAGATGTAACGTAGTACAACTGAATGGTCAATATGAAAAATATATATTGTTTTATTTAAATTTATATTGCCGTGACAGACGAATATAATACGAAGTTATAATCTCCAGCCATAAACTCGAGACGCCCATAAAATATTTTCTGTAGGTCTTTTATTCATTATTAAGAAACAAATTACTAAATTCTTTTCAAAATCAGAGTCGAACCACGTTCTTTCTTTTAAATTCGAGATTAATTTTACGAAGTTAGTGCCTCTACATCTAACTTCCCAATCAATACCCTCAATACGAAATTCCATCTCCACGATTCCAACGTCAATGAAATTTCGATATTTGGTTGTCATAATCAAATGTCGAAATTTCGATACGTACTTGTCGTACGCTGTAGATACGCTAATAGTAAGTAGAGCTTTACGAGAAAAAAAAATTACCGAACCATATAATTCTACTTTATCGAAGCCATTTTTTTTAAATAATTTTGATAACAGTTGCCAAATTTCGATTTTGCAACACCACATGCACAAAATTGCTAAACCTAATAAAGTTGCTGGTAAAGTGGACAGCTATGTTAATTAATCCGGTTTATACTAACCATACTAGTTATTACAGTTTATACAAAACTAAATAAACGTGAAATGATTTTTAATATGTTTTCGTTTCAATTCGCAGAAAATACAAAAATGGGGACAATATATTTTTAATAGTATTTTAATTAATAAGTAAAATGGACGACCTTTCACAACGTAACACCTCTTTTTGTGTACACTGCCAATGGAAAAGCTGTAGACAAAAGTTACATATTAGGCGTGAATATCATTACACCTGCCATAATTCGTACCTGCTATATTTAAAAAAAAATCGTTTAGAGCCGTCATTATGTACATCAAATATATGTGCCAAAGTTCTTTGTTATAAGATTTGACAACAATTAATTGATAATAGCATTAATTTTGTTTGCGACATTTGATAATAACCTTATATCAATAAAAATGTAGGAACGACTTGTACAGCCACATTAAATACAATAGCGACAATTTGTGTTTTATTAAAAAAGAAAAATAGTGACTTAAACGTGATGTACCAAAAATGTTTGCTTGAAGCCTTGCGTTCAGAGAAGCGATGACTTGAGTAACTAAGTGGAAGAGAACGACAATATGAAGACAGACCATTAAAGAAATGTTACGCACACAGGTCACATTTCTTTATCATTCAGTATTATATACTATCCAGTATTAAAAGTGTCTCCAATTATCGTGAGACAAAATACATAGAAGTTCAATAAACGAAGAAGATGAACTGGTTATAACCTTTTGTTTCCTTTCTACTCGGGAAAATTTTAATATGCAATGAAAATCAATAATTTTATCGATCCTGGTTGAAATTTCCCATTGCTCTTTGGGATCTTTATAATCCAAATGGAGATGATCGTATGGGCAGCGTCCTGCTTTTTTATTCATAATTTTGTAGCTTCCACAAAAACCTTTCAAAGGCCATCATGTTCTTCATGTCAAAGAAATATGGCCAAAGACAAGAAGAACGTCATATCTATTATAACATAAATATTATGTCAACAAGTTTTATAAAAGTTGTTATATTATTTTGTAATAATTCTTTGACCAAAGGAATCTTTCACATTGGTGTATCTGAGAGAGAGTAATTGTGGTTTTGAGCATGATACTCGTCCTTTCGTCATACCTCTTAATTATGTCAAATGTATTTTAAATTTTTCTCCGACCATGTCAAAAATAGTTTTTTAAGCAGATTTCTGTCAAATTGTGTTGTTTCTTAAAGATTTTCCAGCGGATAAAGTATTTGATTGCTTAAATCGTGTCACTATGCTTAAATGAACAAAATATCAATCGTATTCATAAATTAAATCTGCATATATGTATATATATATATATATATATATATATATATATATATATATATATATATATATATATATTGCTCCTAATGTATATGTGAACATAGAATATAATATGTGTATATTCATTGTATAACTTTGCGTTTTTGCAAAACAAACAACGCAAACGCAAAGCTCCCTGAGAGATCCGAAATTAATTAACTAATCAGTCTTAATAAGATAACCTGAACTTCATGTTATAATTTGTATATCTTTTTTCAGTTACTGAAATGTATTTCATTCCATTTAAACTATTTTTCGATTACGGGAGATTTCTCTACTAATATTTCTTAGTTTTTAGACATATCTAGTTTGCCGTCCGCTTACAATTTTTATTGAAGTCGAATAAACCAGTTATATAATTATTACAAAATATGCGCTGTTTACTCAGGGAGCGATACACCAGAAGTGACCTAAAAGTGTACCTAAATAAAACTATTCACTTGTCAGTTTACACCGAGATATTTATTGATTTTATTCAAATGTCATGCTAATGAATTTATTCGCATGTGACCTTTTCTGACATCCAACGTCAAGATCGAATTAGCATCGTACAAGGTCGCACGAGAGATGGAAGTTAAACTTCAACGTTTTAATTAATCGAGCAGATATTAGTATATAGGAAGCGATATGTTGTATTGAATAACGTTACGTGCACATGTCAAATTATGATAATATCACGTCACGCGTCGAATCACACGAAAGTTACGTTAAGTAATTCTTATCAAGTCGAAAATCTTTGTGACATTAATTATTTTAAGTTCTATATTTTAAATTCGTGTTTTTCAATATTTAAAATACGAGTTTCAGTTTGAAATATTGAGAAAAATTGTATTTAAACTGTGAATTGATGGAAACGACTCATTTTCAGTATTATTGCTAATATCGATTTCTTAAAACATCAGCATTTACTTACAAGTCAGCTGGATGTGAATCGTTATCTACACATAGCCCTCGGTAATATTATATTATAATTAGATCGATCGTATATTAGCTTAACATCTAATTCGAGTTATCACTTAAAAAGTTCACGTCATTTTGTCTTAACGTTTTGAGATATCGCCTAACGTTTTCATATTTTCAGAGACGCGATATAAGTAGAGTTTAATTAAAGATGTTTGTTTTTTTTTCTTATGCATAGTCAGATAATAAAGGTCAAGTTAGAACCAATAACATTTCGTGCACTTTAGATTTTCTTATATTAAATTCAAAAGAAATAAGAGCAGAACCAGCTTTGAAGGGCTTTTGAATCTGTGGGGTATTGAATTTACTGATTATTAAAATATAAATATGAAACAATCACACACATACATGTTATGATGTCAAACATTGAACAATCGGAATTTGATAGTCGTGGCACGTCTTCAGCGAAAGTATCTATGGATATTGAGTTATTTGGATTTTTTTGTTACCTTACATATTCCACTTCGCGAATTACATTTGATTGATGACCAACTTCGTTATCGTTTCATTATTTACCTGTTCAGAATTCACTACACACAGTTATTTTTAGAAATGTATCTTTTTAATAGCTGGGCCCGCGACTTCGTTCACGTGGAATACGGAATAAGAAAAGTTATTAGGAGTAATGAACATTATCATTTCTTTGTTATTTTTAAACATTTTTTTATATATTATTTCTTTCTATTTCTTTATAAACAACATTTAGCATATTATTGCTTTAGCTATAGGCGAATAAAATGAATTTAATTGACCCGTTGAAACTATGATTACTAAGTCAGGTTTTTTTAAATCTGATATACTCAGATAAAAACTATATGTTGCTTGAGAGTATAGACTATTTATTACCATACCAAATGTTATCAAAATCTGTCCAGTAGATTTCGCGTGGTTGAAGAATAAATTAAGAGACATACAAACAATCTATAAACAGGTTTCCTGTCTTCTACATCATTATATACGCTAAATTGATCACCCTTTTTAAAATATTTTCCATGTTATTCACTCTGTTACAATTTTGTTATATATATATATATATATATATATATATAAATTACAATATATTACAAGTTACTAAATGTCAGTTACATCAAGACAAATGAAGCATCCCATCCGTATAAACATTCCAGAAAACATTTTAAATTCTCTCAAGAGTGAGAAAATTGTAACTTCAGACGATACAGCTATTCCTCGCTATTGCGAATTGAGAAGTCGTATAGTAGGTGAAGAGATGTCAACATGATAAGATCGGTTTATTCGCAGAACAATAACCAACAACAACATTCACTGCGAAATAATCTAACGAACCAGTTTCGAGCATCCAGAGAGCGCTCCCAACAATTACGAGCCGGAAGCGAGGCCGTAGCGGCCGCTAATTGGCGGCTGCTTAGCCCGCAACTCGTTTACAGTTGCCGCGGCAATTAAACACTTTACGCGGATCGCGACAATTGTCTCAGTCGTCCGTCTCATTACTGCGGACCGGCGCGAGTGCTCCGCCGCCGGTACCGTTACCGAGTCGAATCGCTCCGGCACCGAGTCATCTTGCTGGCTCCTTTGTTAGGAGGAAAATAAAACTGGGATAAGACAGAACTCTATTACGGAATAAGGAACAATTCGGGTTTGTATCACATTACTATGTAAAAATATAGGACAATATTTAAAAATAGAACAATCCGTTTAAATGTAAAACAATGGTTCAAAATTAAACTTAGAACAAATGTACTTGACTAAAGAACATAACAAACCGTTGAAAAAAAACATTAATAAATTAATCACTAATTACTTTTAAAAAAAAATGATTAATACGAAATGTAGCCTCGATGCTAGGGTAAAGACAGGGACGATTTCGTGAAAAATTTTCTCGCAAACGAAGAAATGTGTCAATAAAACTTAATGTAAATTACAAGTATATGTAGGCAATATATATTGGTACATAGCCCAATTTGAGTTTCATCTGTAATGTGATTTATTTACGTGGACTTCCATTTCAATCAATGACTGTTCGACATTGCTTATTTTCAATTGTCGGACAATAAAAGAATTCAGAACGAGAATTATTTTTATCACTAAGTTTAGTAAGACGTGCCAGGTGCGAAATTCAATTCATGATTAGTGAGCTTACAGAAATCGTCTCATTCAAACAAGAAGGATTTCACTTGTCTCTACCTATAACTATGAATCTACAAACAATCGATAGATTGTTTAGTCAAACGTATTCCAACGCTTACTCCGTTCGAATAAAACGTCAAAATCAATCAACTCTTTTTGACAATAACATTTCCCCTTTGACGCTAAACATCGCAAATAAATTTTTCGTCAGGCTCCGTCACATCTTCAACGTCAATCTCAGCAATCAAGTGAACTATTACGAAAGCCGGTGCGGTGTTACGTCATATCATTCGCGACTGCACCCGTAGACCGCCATTGCGATCCGATGCGACTTTCTTCGCACGAGAGTGGAGGTCAGATGCGCGGTCACCATTAACATCGTGTCCTCGGGCGAAAACTCTCGTCGCACCGCCGTAGAGGAATATGTTCAATATATATCCGCAATAAGTGTGATGCATTATCTGTAGGGATGCAGTAACATTTTTGTAAACGATATCGACAGATACGATTAGAAACGCATCTTCACTGGGATCTCTCGTGTGACTGGTGGTGAATGGATTTTATACTTTCTAATGTTATGCCGAAAGTTTGCCAATTTCAACGATATCGAGAATAAATTAAATGATTAAAATTATTTAATTTTCCCCCACCGCTTTTCATAATTGCAACTGCAACTGTGGTTTATTTAAAAAAACTATCAAAAAGATGTTCGGAATTTTCGCGTATGCTTTACATGCTCGCTGGAACTCTTGAATGCATAACAAATATTGATCCTTAGATGCTAATATTAATCTCGCGTGTGAGCAGTACAATATTGATGCAAGTAAGGTTTTTAATACTTGCTTAAATTATCACATGTGGTATATAATTACTGCGATAGGGAAATTAGCACTTAAATTTAAAGTTTGCACTTGGACTTGAAAATTAAGAGCTGAATAAACGGGCTTAAGAAAGACGAATAGATAATGTCGAGACTGTGGCAGTGATTTCGTTTAAAGTTTAAGTTAATATACAAGATACTGTTATACTGTAGTTTAGAGATGTAAATCTTGTTAAAACTAAGACATAAACATTTTATCCCAGTGTAAAAACATTCCTGCATAAAGAAAATATCTACGCGAGCAAAGTCGCGGCCAAAAGCTAGTTAGCAAATAAAAATACAAACAGATTAAGTTTATTTCATTATGAAGCAACTCGCTTTTACTTTAATTCTCACTAACGGCAAAAACTATATTTGTGAATCGGCGTCAATGTAATATGGATAATAGGGTATTTGACTATATTTTTTATTACTAAAATACATTAAAATAAATATACCGTACCTAGGACTTTTCATTACAAAGTTATAGCGACTTAAAACTAAGGAACGAAAAAGCCCCATACAACGAAAATGCCCCATACAAAATAAAACTGGCTTATGACGTCACTGGCCAGTTATTTAGCATTCATTATAAGGGTATTTATTAAATATTTTTGGTATCTCTTTAAATATTGCGTTTACTTTATATACTGTTATATATGGTTACGTTGTATATTGTTTATTATAAGTTTCTCATTTTTGTATACGGAAACTAAATTCATAATAACTTTTCTAATTTAATGACTAACAATTTGAAACTTTTTCCTATTTAAAAGTTTCGATTAACTGTTTGTTATATGCGTTATTTTTTTCATCATAAAGTTTTTTTAAACTTACTCTGAACTACTAATTTTAAAACATTTTTACAAAAAATGTCGACATCGGTCAAATATTATATTATTATCGACATTATCGATATACGTAGTTAGATCGTCGTATCCTCAATTATACAATAATTGAAAACGAACAATGAACTGGCGCGCTAAGATGAGAATGTTTTAATGAAAATTAGGTGGTGGTACGTCGCGAAGGTCAGGTTGCGGCGAATTCGTTTGTATTGATTACAGCAGTTGCATTCATATTCACTCATCATTCAATTAATTATTTCATGTCAAACGCTGTTAGAACACGAAAATATTATTTCCAAATAACTACGGACGTTACTTTGTACACAATCTTTGAATCAATGCTAAGATGTTTGCGATTTAAGTCCGCATTGTCAATAAGTCGAACTTATCTCTTGAACATCTCGGATGATAGACTAAGTTTCGAGGTGAAGTATTCCAATGACCTTGTGATTTGGCCGTGAGTTTAACGTTAATAGAAAGGTTATTGCATAACGTTAAACTATCGTTTCCTTTAACATCAGTCAACGACGGAGCACCCGTTCAAATCCCCTGTGGGCCTTTTTGTACATCATAACTTTTATATTACATATTTTTGTTATATTAAGATTGTAAATGTATTCATTACCAAATTACTGTAAGAATTTAAAATGATGTTTGATGTTAATTATCTGCAGGTTACCCGTAAATGGAACAGAGTGATAAAGGAGGTTATATTTAATCAATTTAATCGTATATATTTTCAGCTAAAACAATTTATTAATTTTTTTTATTATTTCGATTACTACGTGTGTCTATATTATAAAAAACCTGTAAAATACGAGTAGGAATCGCACTACGAGTGTTCCGTACACATTTAGGCATTTATAAATATTTAAGCGTACATAGTATTTCTATTAAACTATTTAAAAATAGGAATTGTTAATACATAAATTTATTTCGCAGGCGTAAGAACATATATAAATAATATTATCTTTCATTTTGTAAATATATAAATATATTTCCTACTATATCTTTTACAGACGTAATAAATATATGTCATTTATATAGTTTCTATGAACTTTTTATTGACGAAAACTGTTCGTAAAACAGCAGAGCTTTCTTAGCTATGATAATTTTCCTTTTAATTTAATTCTATGCGCTATTATTTTTCATACTTTTCAGATATTCGAGAATAGCGATTTAGCTGGTGGGGGTGGGGACATGATGACCATTTTCAAGCTTAATATTTCGTAAAATTAACCCACACTTCACAAGTAGAGTTAAAACATTTTATTTCATAACTGTGTAGGCATTATACAAATTCACAACAATGCCAAACTGAGTAAAACTACTGTGACATACAAACGGACAGACAGACCGACAGTCAGACATGGCGAAACTATAAGGGTTGCTAGTTTAGCTACGGAAACCTAAAAATAATGAAAGTTTTTTAACATGTCTCTTTTTAACAAGATAGATTCTCCCTTCATGTTAAACTTTCTCGGAATAACTGTGTATGCTACTTCTTTCTCAATTAAATTTCCTTTTTAGAAAAGAATTAATTAATTGAGACATGTATGAAAGAAGTAGCTTATGCAGAGTTCTTTGAGAATCAAACTTCTAATAATCTAAGCGACAATGGCTATATATCTTAAGCCATTGTCGATAAGTGTTTCTATGCTTTTATACGCTCGAACACTGTACGCTTTCTGTTAGGTTCAATTTAAGTAACCGTACGTTAATCAAATTACAACGCTGTTAAAGGTCGTTACGCATTTGATGAAGCTCCTCGACAGCTTTTTCATCGCAGCCGTGCTTGAAAAAGTTTTACATAAGAACATTCACAGGGAAAATATTTATTTTATAGTTTTATTCTTTACAACTTTGCACATTACTTTAACTTAAGTAGATGTTTTTTTATAATAAGTATTCAATATAAATTGTTTTCTTGCATATATCTCATAATAAAATAAGTATCGATTCTGTAAAACAAAGAATAGGTTTCATCGATGACTTTTCGTATATTATTTTTAGGAGATTTATTTAATATTTCATTATAGTAGAACACTTGTCAGGGGATGATGACTCGTATTAACATATATGTACATAATCACTCACCGGTATTCTGGTATATTTAAGTTCCACTGATACATAAAGATGCTAAGTAAAGCTTTTGGAACGGGAGTAAAGAATGTATATATAAGGTTTTGTATAAAACAAAGTTCCCTAATGAAACGAACGATGTATGGAAAATGGTGTATTTGGAAATGCAAGTTTTTGCTATCTGCTGTTTTTTATTACTGTATTAATTAAATTAATTTTTTTTTCAGTAATGCATGCTCCAGAGTAATTTTATAAATGTTTAACGGGTCAAAGATGAAATATTCAAAAAATCTTTATTTATTATTAAGAACAGTCTTTCGATTATAATTTTTTACTTAATTTATATTTGAAATATATTTGAAAAATATTATTTTGGTTTAATGTGGCTTTCCTCCTAATGATAAATGTCCTAATGACGCCTCCCAAATTACTACACGTTAAATTGACACCTGATATTATATCCCATTTTGATATAGGTTTTTGGAATTTTAAGAAGCAAATAATAAATGGCAAATATTAATATACTATGAGTATAGCAAGAATAGTTATTTGTACACGTAAGTATTTCTTGATTTACAAACGGTTTCTTTTAAAATGTTTGTTTCAGTGATAATGACTTTTGGCTACGAATCAGAATGAGTATGTAGTAATCACATGCATATATATATGTGTGTATATATATATATATATATATATATATGTATATACATATATATAAATACATGACAGTGTAAAAACCACACATATTTGAATGTCTTTTCCATATCTACTTCTCGCGCAAAAAACGGCTTTAAATCTAGATTAGCATATAGAGTTAGAACTTTAGTTGCATATATTGCCCAGAATGCGAAATACGACGAGGGCGACGGGCGATGCCGGGTTAATTATAACAGCACGTTTGTAGTGATTTTGAAAAAAAAATTACGTAAAACAACTACGAGTCTAATTGTTTCAACAACATCCCACGCGAGCTTTTTTATATACTCGTGGAGGTATCTAACATTATTTCTATACTTAACTGTATTTGTGTTTTTACAAGAAATCACATTAAAAATATTTCCCTTAGAACAAATGAATCTTACGCATAATGTCTACTGAAAATCTCTCTCGAACTTGATAAAATGTTGTGGAACCAATATAAGTGATGAAATTGCTTCTCTCTTTAATAATAACGTCATCACTTTCCTCCTTTCTCAGTCAATACTGCAATCTGAGTCGATCTCTATAATGTTTGTAAGGTAAAGCTATTACTGAATGACTCTCAGTTCTCATTTCTTAAACGACTTCCCACTGACACTTTCTTTCTTGTAAGCGCCATTCTTCAACCACCTACTGCCTCTTTATAAAAAACTTTTGACATTGCTGATTACACAAACCGTGACAGTAACCTCTGCCTTTATTGATACGTAATAATAGTAATAAGATCAATCACGTTACGTGACTAAACACATCGATCCACGCAGACAAAGCAGACGTCAGCGCCTAGATACATGGTCACGCGTCGATAATCACAGACTCGCGGGCGCGATGTGCGCTCGGCGTTCACTAGGTGTCGCTCGTTCTGGTAATCACCTTTGAATAATAACAATGAATGGAATGATAGGTAAGTGTCGATGATTAACTACGAGAGGGCTTTCGCAACGATCGATACCGACGGTGCCACGTACTTACCGCTCATGTAATTATTGGTAATTACAGCTTTCAACGGCGCTGAACTGAGGCGTGTGAACTGCTTTTAAAAGGGGTTTAATATGTTAATTGATAGGGTAATAAAAACACTTATTTTCCAAAGTCTAATATTAGCTGTGAAGCACTAGTTTATCTAATGTTTTCTTTCAACGTATTGATATTATTTTATAAAAGCCAATTTAATTGAATGAAAATAGATTCCTGTTAATAGGTTTGATTAATTTCATACTTCACGGCTGATGCATTACATCATTAATTAAGGTCACATCGTACCTAATACTGGATATGCACATTAGCCTACTTATATAGCATTTGATTTTTTTTATCTTTTGATCCCAGTTGTCATTTTGAGTTGATAATCGTCAATCTCCAGAATACATGTGACAACATTTTATTTGGTACAATCCTTCGAACGAGAGAAAAATTTAAAAAGTAACTGATATACAATTTTACATAGTATTTTGATTCAGTTATTACCTATCTTTAATTTGGCATAATTTTCCACCAGGTGAGATAGGCAGTAATAAAGGAACGCCCTTTCGTCAACCCAAAGTGAATTTTTAGGGTTAAGTACCTCAAATAGAAGAACGGAACCTTTATATGATCGCTAATGTGCTTTGCGTTAGTGATCTTATAAGAGTTCTTTTTACTTTTTCAAAATTATTGGTATTCCATACTCAGAGATATACTGAAAAATGATTCTTAGAAGCCGACGTGAAAAAAATGGTATAAAAATATGTACCTTGAAAGATAACTTCTAGAGACATTAAAAAAAACATAGTAATTCCAAACATAGAACATCTTTTTTGCTACTGATTGCGCTATTTCGTATCTGAGACATCACATAAATTGTTCAAGAGAATTAAGAAATCTAAAGTTGAAATTTGAATTTATGAAGAAATTGATTTTGTTAAATTTCTAATGAAATAACAATATTTGTAGGAAATTTAATATTCTAAGTGTCGCTTCTATATTTTTCAATTAAAATTATTTATACATACAATTCATGACTTGGAACGCTATTGAATATTTCAACAAGTTTAAGGTTAAGAAATTTGTAAACAAGGCTTCAAATGGGATGCGATCGCACATGAAAATGTAAAAAAATACTTCAGACAAATCAATGAAATGTTGCCGTTTCGTTACACAATGGCCGCATGATATTCCTCGAATCGAAGCGAGTTTCCTCCGCACAGCAAGACATTTTTCACGATGACAATTGAAAGCAGATTCAAACTGTTACAACCGTCACGAGCGATTCGTTCGCGCTTCCCGCGGCTGCGTCTCGTCCGCTAATTTTCACAGCGAGCGTATATTTTAAAGCGGTTCGTCGACCGGACCGGCGGCGGTCGGGCACCGTCACAACGGTACATCGCGCTTCACAACCGTCACAATAAAATATTTCTTAAGATTCATTTATCAACATTGACACCGTGTTATATAAACATTCATAATAAGTAAAACAATTTTAACGGCCGAAGAGGAGTACGGTATCGCTGAATGGCGCCGCCGAGTCGTCGACCGGCGGTGCGCAGGCTTCGACGGACAAAGCGGCGGCGGCCGTCTGCCTGGAGGTCACGTACCAATTGACACCGCCTTTATTTGTATAATTCATATTATTTATATTGATATTCATCTAGATAGGTCCGCCGCCGCATTATGCATGAATGAACGAATTTCTGTAGTGGTCTCGCGCGTGAAATCTCGGGTAGCTGTGTCCGCATTGAATAATGCCAGCGATCTTTGATTATCGCCGCTCGGCGAAGAATTGTGTTGTATTTGAAAGATTTTCTCGGATGCCGGTTTGTATGAAATTCTCTTAAGCATTTGTGGGATGTTAAATATTAAAAACGAGTAGAGCTCGTACTACGAGAATTCCATATACACATGGGCATTTATAAACATTTTACAACTAAAATATATTGGCTACGATATCTTACACTGATGTAAAACATAGTGCATAACTTATAAATTCTAAAATATAAGGTAATCGTTCCAGTTTTCCTACAAACTTTCAGTTCAGACTTCTAAAAAGTAATTTTTCATAATTTTAGGTTGAGTAGTTTGGAAATAAACATATATATTTTTGTGAGTCTCCCAGTAGCTATTCACGGAGAGATACAAAAAAAAAGAAATATATATATATATATATATATATATATATATATATATATATATATACATATATATATATATATATATATATATATATATATATATATATTTATAATATATTACACGTAATATTTTTCAATAAAAACATATTTAATACTTTGTTTTAAACCAAGGAATGAATTACGCGGTAAACGTTTCGCTTAAGATATTTTTGCGATTATAAATATATATATATATATATATATATATATATATATATATATATATATAATATAATAAAATCAATCGTTAACTATATGAGCGACGTCGATATATAACACTATTCGCCAATATGTAAGCAGAGCTAAAGTTCCGTCCTTGTAGAAATCTTTGGGTCTTTGACTGAAAAACCGATGAAGTTAGATTTTCATATGATTTTCGTCTTTAGTTTTTCACGCGTTACTTTTGCTACGTGGGGTCGAACATTGTCAAGTCAAAAATAAACTTTGCTTTGATTTGAAGTAAGTAAAAATAAACTTTGCTTTCTCCAGCTCTTAGACACTGGCGTTTACGCTGAAAATTAACATAAGCCACTCACTTTTCATCTCCTGTAGCCAGACAATTTATTCTCTCGTTGGTGCGATGGGAATTCAACAGCGCAAAGCACGCATTAGCTGAAGCACACTAGCACACTATTCCGAAGTTGAAAAGGTCTTAGTTCATGTGGTAGCCAAACGGAATGTTTCCACTTCTTTTTCAGAGCATGAAGTTGTTTTTCCAGCTGTATAACAGCATGAAAACAGCCGAGCCAAACAACGCAACCTTAATCTGGGATATGTTTCAACAAGGCTTTTAAATTTTTCTAAATCAATTGTGGATGCCGCTTTGGACGAGGTATATCGGACAGGTCAGAATTACCTTCTTTGAATCTTTGGAACCAGTGCTCGTCTATGTTGTAATATGGCATACTTTTACCCATCGTTGTGTATATATTGCGTGAAGCTTCGTAGGTTTTTTGCTATAAAAAAGAGTTCACTTAGAAATGCTTCCATTTTTAATTCACTCTTTACTCGCCGATTACTCAATTGTAATTCGAATGTCGCACCTGTATATACCCTACAAAAAATATTCTAGAAGCTTCTATAACATTCTAGAAAAAATGGCGTGTTTGTAAGTCATCAACCTATTAATGTGTGTATATATATATATATATATATATATATATATATATATATATAGTGTATATATATATATATATATATATATATAAGTATATTCAAAAAAAGACTTATTAAAAAATCTTTTTGACCTATTTTCGAACTACACGAAACGATAAAATCATCTAAAAAATTTGTTGTAAAATTAAGAATTAAAATAAATTGCCAAAGATTGAAAAAGAACTATAAGCGAACAAGAGATCGCCAAAATGATTTGTTTTTTTCCGGGTTATAGTAATAATAAAAAAGATGAGAATGCGGAACGATCACGTCATTAATATGTGCTATGTTTGTACCGGTGTAGATTTATATTCAGCACATACAAGTAGAATGATATCACGTATTGTGATGTTGCTATGTAGAAATAATGTCATCTTTAGTTTATTTAGCAGCATTTTGGTGATCTCATCAGATTCCAGGAGTAGTTAACTAAATTGAGAAGTCAGGAGAGAACTACAGTGGGTTCCCAAATTATTAGGGACAGTTATGAAAATTAGAATTTGCGAAGTTCCAGTTAAATTATTAAAAAAATACGGTTTTATATTTATAATATTATTTATTAATATTAATTACTTATTTATGAGAATGTAAAATAAAAAAAACTACTATGTAATAAAAATTCAAATAAATGGGGAAAACGAATGGCTACCTAATAATCATCAGTACTTTGTTTCATTTCCTTTTGCATCAATGGGTGATTCTGTGCGCCTGGGCATACTTTCTGGTGCTTCTATGCGCCTGGGCATCACTTTCTTTTATGCTGGGGTTGTGATGTCAAAAATGTATTAACTATTCTATCAGTTTTACCTTGCTGGTAATAATCTCTTTGGCAATTTCCGCCTTTGTGATCACCCATAAATTTTCAATTGAGTTCACGTCGGAGAATTGCCAGGCTAAGGTAAAACTGATATGATGTGGTCTCTCAAAAATTTGGTAATGCTTCTAGCTTTGTGGCATGGCACTGAATCATACGTAGAAATGAATTCCTCACCATCTGGGAACCATTCCTCCAGTTGCAGTAAAAGGCGAGTTTGCAAAACTTCTTTGTATTGGTCTTTTTTCATAGTTCCTTGGACAATGCAGAGAAGCCCAACCCCCTTTATGCTTATGACAGACCATACTATTATTTTCACAGGATATTTTACCCTCCCCACGATGCAGTCAGGGTGGTATTTTTGACCTGGACGTCGCCAGTCGTTGCCAAAGCTACTTTTATCAGCTAAAATATCAAATGATGACTCATCCGAAAAACACACCTGAAAAGAAGAGAAAGTCCTTTATAATTTTGAACAATATGATTTTAAATGATGTAAAATAGCAGGTAAATATAAAACTGACTTTATTCCAGTGCTCCACAATCTTCTGGCGGTGTTAACGAGCACAAGACGTTTTTTCTTCATCGCTTTAGTCAACCGAGGGTTTTTAACGGGACGACGATCTATTAAATTTTCTTCTGCCAACCTCTGCTGCACAGTTCTCTTAGAAACTTGTATACTAGATTCTTGGATTAACTGAATTAAGAGACCACTGTCTTGTAAACAGATGTCCCGAAGATTCGGAATCCGATCGTGGTTATGCGCTTTTTTCCACTTTTTCTTTTAGGGGAAAGTGGCAGATTTTGATACAAATTCATCTTAATTTTATTAACGGCTGACTTCAAAACCCCAACAATTTCAGCTATCTTCCTTTGGGAATGACTTGTATGCTAGTAAAGAGTTTTAACTTCAATTTTTTTCTTGGACACAAATTTCACCTTCGACCCGTGCAGGAACTGAAAAATATTAAAAATGAATCAATATCGTTATAAATATGTAGTTAATATTAAATTTTTACATAAACACCATAACTGTACTTACATTTGAATTGTTTTTATAGCACAAATATTAAAATAACTTTTGTTTAAATTATTCAACATCTTCTTTCGCTAGTCCACGTCTTTAGTACTCTGCGTCTCCCGCGTTATTAAGATATTTGTAAAAGCAAATATCCCATTTAACACTTAATATCTACTTAAAATTTGAGACACGAACTTGACGAATTAAAAAACATAACACTTCTGCATACCTTATACTACTTAAAATCTAAGTTAAGCGCGCTAAGAGACAAATTGAAAAAAATGTGAATGTCCCTAATAATTTGGCAACCCGCTGTAAATCTTCATATATATATATATATATATATATATATATATATATATATATATATATATATATATATATATATATATATATATATTATATATATACATATATATATATATATATATATATATATATATATATATATATATATATATATATATTCAACATTGAAACAAATTATATCACATGTTATATCTTTACCACACGTATGTTATGTTCTGACATTGTCCACAATAAACGTTACTTCAAATAACAGATTATCTCATGATATGAATGAGACTAGCTTTACGATGCTCATAGTCCAAATTAGATTAAAAAAAGAATTTATTTTGAAGTGATCTATCTCGAACACTCGAACCTTATTTATTATAGAATATTTTAACCTTTTATTCGTTTAATCCATCAATCAAACGTCTTTTTAGTATTTTAATGTAATGCAACTACATGAATACGAGATGATGTAATGTTTATGTAACCATGTCGTTGAATTAATTATAATTAGTATTCTATGATAAAATAAGACTTAATGTCGTCATCATTTATTAAAAGTGGCTAGATTAGATTGAATGCTCCATTGTTTCTGTACATTTCTGTTGGTGTATTGTCATTGTTATCGTGGAATTAAGGGGTTTATAGTTTTATATTGGGGGAATAATTATGGTTTAATGACATATTTAAAATTTTAATTTTCAAAAACTGAAATTGGGAATTATACGAGTACAGTAAATAATTTGTTTTTGTTTCAGAGACGTAAGTTGTATACATAAAATGAATCGTGTCTGTGCGCGCATCGCGCAGAAAATAATTCACAGATTTTAATAAAACTTCGCTGTTTCACATTTTAGGCGATTAGCGAAAGTCTCCAGGACAAAATACAAATGTACTAAATTAATTATTTACAAACAACCATAATAAATATATAGATTTAAAATTCACCACTAGACAGTGAATTTTACTCTATTTCTAATAAATTTACATATTGGTAACTACAATAGTTATCCTCGCAGCTTGGCCAACTCTAGGCAGTTTTCTGGATTCACTCCTTAGGAAGAAAGTTGGTTAACTCTTGTCACTGGAAATTTGTCCATTGACAATAATTAATATTTTATAGCAATTTGTTACTTAGAAAAGAAAGATGATATCTACTTTACTAACTATGAGTTAAAAGAACCCAACTCTATTTTTACCAAATTCGATTCATGATGTAGGTTAATATTTAATGATGGGTAGAAATATTATAATCAATTAAACAGTTTAATAATATATAATAAAAAAATTTAAAACAATATTTAAAAAAACAACACAAAAAACGTTCAAAGCAGGTATACATAATTAAATTCGTGTCACTAAATTGGTAACTTGTGATACTTTCAACGGTTTTTGTTAATTTATTGAGTTATATTTTATCTTATGTATCGGTGTCACGAAACCGTAAGCTCTCAAGATAAATGCTGTTTAATTCGTAAAAAGACAGTTCAAACAATTTTGTTTAATGGCAGTGTTGGTAACATTAACAGAGTAACTCGTCAATCCACAAACTCGATGGTTTATTATAATTATGGTATAATAATTTTATAAAAATTAAACGGTTATACGGATAATTTCAAATTTATTATTAAATGAAATATTTTACAAACAATAAAGGTGAAAAAAATTATCTGTACAGGATTGAAACTATGGTAATTTTTATTCTTTAAAATAATAGTTTGAAATGAAGAATAAAGAAATAGATAATATGAGAAAATTCATGTATTGATATCTACTGATCGTTTAAGAAATTCATTTTAAAATAAGTGAAGATCTCACTTGAATAATTAGGATATTTTTATTAAATTAAATTTTTATAAAAACTTAGAAAAACTATAACGCTCTTTCACTTCGTTTATACTTTTACGTGCAGAATACTTGTTCTACAGCTAATTCAGTTTACGAAATAGCTTATAATTCATTCTTTCTTTGTAAATCATAAGACTTTTTTAATTTACATTTTTCTGTACATTTCTTAAACCTTAATAATCTAAATTTAAATAACGTTTATTTCGCAATGATGATACGAA
The DNA here is from genome assembly GCA_039881145.1 of Druceiella hillmani. Lineage (NCBI taxonomy): Eukaryota > Metazoa > Arthropoda > Insecta > Lepidoptera > Hepialidae > Druceiella > Druceiella hillmani. The sequence goes on along the minus strand of JAYKKI010000038.1, from coordinate 10,396,656 downwards.
ACATAATATTTGATTATTACACGTATAACAAGAAACGACTTATGTTCATAGTTTATTTATAAATTCGTTATTACCCTAGTACCGCTGCTACCCACGAGCTTCACCATTTGGGGGAAGTTGGGTTTCTTAGAACAGAAGAAAAGTGAAAAAATTATGAGTCACGTGACATCTATTAGGGAAGCCAACGCCTCGCTTTTTTCGTTACCGTTACTTTAATGTGAAAACAACGATGTATGTTCTTTTTTCAGTTTATAATTATCATCTGAGGCTTTACCGGTTTCAGTAACTTGACGAGTTTGTTAAGAAAGTATTACTCCTTATTTCCTCTTCAGCCAGTTTTTAAAGTAATAAACTACCGCTGCATTTGTTCATGAGCTCTTTAAAATTAACCGTTGGCATTTTAAACAATATAAAAACAACCAACAATATTATTTAGATAGTATTACTGGTATCGCAATGGTTTAACTTAACTAAGACAACATTTTAATATGATTTTTTGTTTGTGAGTCAGCATTGTCAAGATAATTATTTAATAAATACTTACAAGTAATAGCTAAGTAATTCTAATTATTTTATCTTACTTACTTACGGGTTGGAATCTTTGTATGCTCACGGTATTTGATGTTTCAAACCTCAAGTAGTTTTTTTAAAAGTTTTTTTTAACTATTCGTTGTAAAACTGATCTTCACATGACGGATTAAAAGGAAGAACATCGCTCCCACTAATCTCAAATAAAATACAATTTGTTCTTTCACGACGGACTAAAATTTAAAAATCATCTTTGCACTTAGAATCTTAATATTGCAGACATACATATTCATGTCAGCGTTGTTTACAAAATATTACAAAAAATTTACAGTTAACGGTATTGTGCACCGTTAAATTTGTGCAACATAAAAACTAATTTACAACATTTGCGGCGTAAACACGCTAATATATATTACATAATATTTATAAAATATTTTGTATAATTTGTTCTTTACAGTTACGTGCAGATTTGCATAACATGTCACTCAATGGTATTAAGTCGATTAGTATTGTGGATTTGACTGGTTGAATAAATTATTAGTATCGTGCCATTGTGATGATTAATGAATTAGCAGTTTATTTATTTTATGTAACGCGGCTTTGTGTTTTTATGAAACAATTTTGATATGTGATAATTAATGATTAATTTCTACACGAATAAATTTCATTAACTGACCCGAGGTGAGTTCTTACGCGATTATCATTTGCGAAGTGGATTTGGATTTGTAAGTTATGATTAAAGATTCATTCCTATTTTATTTAGGGTAACTCTAGTTGTAATCATAAATTTATTTTATATTATATTTTATATAATATTTATTATATATTAATTGAATATTTATGTATTCAACTGAAAACGAGTGAATATAACAGTATTGTCGTAAACTCAGAATGTTTTTAGTCTCTAAATTGACTGTGTGCTATCAAGTATTTTATGTATATATATATATGTATGTGTTTATATATATATATATATATATATATATATATATATATATATATATATATATATATATATATGTTTACTAGGTCCATAAGTTTAGACAAATGCCCTGAATTACGTTATAGAAAATAGTAATTAAAGAATAATTTTTTTACACTAAAAATACGCCTCTTGACATCGTTTTTGTTAAAATTTTCAATAATTTGGGTTTTGGTATATGGGTGGTTACTGTTAACAGAAAATATTCTACAACGAGGCGTGATTCCCTATTTCCCAACTGATTTTTTTAAACGTCAGAAATTCTATAATTCGTATATTGTGGAAGTCTTCAATCGCTTTGAATAACAATTTTATACGATTTTTTAAAATTTGTCAATATTGTACATTGCTACATTTCGTCGTACAGATGTTACAGAGTAAATAGCAGACAAGGTTACCCTTCTCTTCGGAGTCATTGTTGGTAGATATGTCAAATATTTATAACGAAATAAGTAAGGGAGTATTCAGTCGGCCAAAAAGACTTTAATTCGATATTATGCAAGACCTGCACTCGGATTGAGTCTAAGTTTCGACCTTGAAGCGCAGACGTTCGGTAGCTGATGAATGTCGCAAGTGTCGGTCTGTTTCGAACACCATTCTATTCTGTCGTCCCTGTGCTCTGCGACCGATCGGCAGCGCGTAGCGGTGGGAAGTGGAGCGGCTGTGAAACGTTCGATATGACAGGAAGATATTGTTTGTTTACGGTTTTTATGATTTCCACTCTACCCGTGTTCCCACAATTACTTTCAAATATGAACCATCACAATGTTATTAATAAGTGGTATTGAGTCGTATGAGACCGTACGTGAGACCATAGCCGGAGGCGGTGCGACGTGAAGTGTTTAATCATTTCGAATTTATACGTGTAGGAGGTCACGTAACTAGTCAGGGGAATCCGGTTTGACATTTATCATGCGTACAAAATATAATTTAGATGTATTTGATTTCCTTACATTCTAAGAATTCTTTGCAATTTAGTTAAAATATGGTAGTATTCTGTGAAATAGTCCATCGCTATTTTCTAGTAGAAACTTGAGTAGTGTTTAATTTTGTTGGACGACTTATGTTACGTGTCAATTTATACCTGCCCACACGAGAGAAAATAAATATTAATTAATTAATAAGCGAGATGCACGTTCAGGAATGCAATAAAACGCTGACGACAAAAAAAATATTTGAATAGTCCATTAAATCGGATACGAGGGAAAAAGCGAAAATAAAATAAAATATGGCTGTTTAAAGTACTATAACAGTTAAATTAAGAAATTATTTTTTTTTATTAACGTCGTTAAAACTTAACAATATCTTAACCAGGTTTAGCGCCGTATGTTACTATTAATTATACAAATGTGGGTATTTAGCATCGTTAATACTATTGGTTAAGTCCCCTTACGATTCTTACAGAATTCTTCCTTTATATTTAGCGTCACATTTTTAGGTAAAACGACATTTTTTTGAACACAGATATTTTTGTCCGTAATTAATACGAGCCGCTTCTTGGCCATTACCATCGCTTCTTTAGACTTCAGGGATTCCTGTTTGACAGGTTTTTAGATTCAGGTAATTGTCAACCAACCAATTAGTTTATGCCATAAGTATAACCTTTCGTGTCATTGGTGGAATTCTAGATTCTTTCATAGAATCTTTGGTATATGTGACATTCTCAGGACAGTTAAATTTTACAATAATAATTTCACCACAAGTCTCTTAACTAATTTTATTTAATTTGGTGTTAATTTGTAAAATCCTCAGTGTATTTAAACAATTCAGTGTAGGCTGAACAATAAATCTAATAACAGGATGCCGGCGAACTCGGTACTTATCTCTATAAATTCTATTAAAAGTTTTTCACCTTCGGAGACGGATGTGACCGCGAGTGATTAATGATCGGCCACTCAACGGACGTTATTGAGAATAGCTGCGGCCACTCGAAATGGCCATTTTGCCACCCACGCGGGGTCAAGATATTTACTAGTTGCGAAATATCGTTTATTATTTTTTATTAGTTGCAACGATACCTTTCGACTAAAAATGATATTTACCCACGTAAAATAAGTTGTTCAGGTTTGTACAAGTGCAATTTTCAAATATATTGGATTCTTATTTGAAAATTGCGCTTGTAAAAAGAAAAAAAAGCTGGGCCAAATAATGCATCCGTTATTGAAATTTACTCATAATAATTTAATTAGCAGGAACCTTTAGGTCTTGTTGTAAAGTGCTCATTTAGAAACGGGTGGATAATTTTTTATTACTTACGATTGATGTAAGGAAAGTAAAATGTGTTGTATTTAACCAAAAAATGGAAGATGAAATTTTGTTTAACATCGATTTTAAAACACAAAAAAACAAAAAAACTTTGGGTGAAACTCAGAATTTAGACGAAATGTATTATTATATATTGTATTATTTTCTACTTTACTACTTATACGAATTGTTGTATTATTTTCTTTTTAGACTTTGTTTCCTTTTTTTTGACATTAAAATTTTGGTTACGTCTCGTTACAACATACTATAAAACAATATTTTTCAAAAAAGGTTAAAGCCTTTTTCGATTTGTTCCAAACTTTCCACATTGTTAATATTTTATATGTCAAACCGTAAAACGTAACTTGTTTTATTATAAAAAAAATTATTAGCGTATTTCTCATACAAAATTTAATAATCTACGCGTATTGGTTTGAACCGTGCTGCAAGAATCACTGTTTGGAGAAAAAACATTTGAAGACCCCAGCAATAAAATAAAACAATAATATTTGATTGAGACATTAAAACATCGTATAGCTCTTTATTTGTGTTTTGCCAAAAAGTACGTTTAGCGTCGTCGTATATTATTTAAATATACAATAGAATCTTCACAGTCAGTACTTTCACATAGAACTCTGAGCGTTTTTAGTAAATTCATAAATAGTTTCTTAGATAATAGATTTTGATAGATTTTAATTATAGTTACATAAACACGAATAAATATTTGAGCGACAAAATCAAATATTATTATTTATTACATACAAAACAGTAATATTTTAATGCTTGTATTAAACCCACAGACTGTTTAGATCTCTGATGAAACGAATATAATTTGTCACGGTTGCGCTTAGATTAGTTAATTAAATAAATTTTTTTGTATGAATCAATTATTGTATGAATGATTGATATCAGGTTTGAAGATTTTGTTTCTAATTTATTATAACTTTCCCTAATTTATTATAACATAGTACTATATGTGGTAAACTGGAAACTAACATTTTCTGTAAACCGTTAAGAACAATTTTCATGTAGGTACGCTGTACTTATATTAAGCTGTATACCTGCACAGGAATTTTAAATATACCGCCCACATCACAAAGAAATGCGAACAATCTTGAAAGGTGCATGGTGATGGATAAAATAGAGAGCGTGAGCAGGAAAAGCTGGAACACTGAGTGGTATTCAAATCAGTTGACGGAAGAGATGAAGTTAAATACAGCACTTCATCAGGTAGAATATCGAAACAAACGGACAGACATTGGAGTTCGATTCTCAATAATGAGAAACTGACTGAGGAGCACTATAAGTCTGTTATTAAATATTGAGAATTTTTTATAATCCTAAAAATGATGAATAATATCGGAGGAAGTAAGTAAACGTATCGGTGTTACGACGAAGCGTGTCGATCGTTCATTATGAGACTTTAATTATGTATTAAAGTCTGACAATGAATGATTTTTTTAGTTTTCAGAGTTACTTTAACTCATCCATCGATATATTTATCTTTATGACTACAGGCAACATTCTTCCATCCGACTTACACATTTCCAAAATTACTATCACATATTCATCATTACAAAAAGGTTATTCAGTCTCAACTAAGCTGGCGTATTTGGAAATGGGTGTTCAATACACTTTATAAATGATCTGTAAATATGGCGTAAAACGCGTTTGCGGTTGGCGGCGGACACGCTGTGATTCACTTTCAAGTTTCTCCGCTGCAAAAGGCAAGGCGTATCGCATTGTGGAGCGGCGAATATTTTCATTAAACGATAGTAGATTTTGCAAGACTATTTTTTACAACGTTCACGCTTCGGCATCTTTCGCACTGTGTGCAGTCCGATACCACATTTCGCCGTCTTAATACACGTTTTGTTAGTAATGGCATATTTCATTGTACCATTGATAAAGGTATAGTAGAAAATGAACAGAAGGTAAAAAAGGATCAAATTAACGCATTAGATGAATGCTGTTGAAGGCGTATTTTTCCCATATATTTTTAATTTTATTTGTAGGTAAATTTCTTTCATCTTGTATCATCTTTGGCCTCGTAAAATTTGATCACATTTCAAAATATAAGGACTTTCTAAATATAATATTTTTCAATATCTTAACTGTAGTTAGCTTAGTTATCAATTTTTATTCACCATTCTAAATTATTTCATTAATATGTTTGAAGTTTGTCTACTCAACACATTGTCTGCTCACGAAACTTTTTGTTAAACACATCATCAGCGTTTATGAAACTAAGTTCCTGTCCAAGTCGTTAAAATTGAAATCTTAATCTTACTGGATTTTAAGATTGAAATCCTTAATCGGAGCTTATCCACAAACAACATAAGATGGATAGTTTTTGTCTTGTCTTCCTCATTATATAGTTTGTCTGCTTCGAAATTTGCCTAATTTTTAATAATATACCAGGTTTGAAGTAAACGAATAATTATTTTCCATGAAAATGCACTGTTTACTTCTTGTTTCCTTTAGACTTAAAAGAATTTATTAAAAATGAAAATAACTTCTGCGTTTGGAAATAGGTATTAATTAAATGAAATTTAACACGGTATATCACTGAATTAAATTAAGAATGTGTTATTTTTTCATCATTGTTCTTCAATATATCTTCCGACAACATGAAATCGCAACTATCGAATTTCGGATAAAATTTAATCAAAGTTAAATGTCTTTAAATTAAGGAATAGGTTTTAATAGTAATTTTTTTACTTTATTAATGAAAAGCATTGACTTAAAGAAACGAAAAAAATTAAGAGTATTAAATAATAATCACAAAATTAATGCAGCTGTTACGTAAAGTAACCTTTTGAAAGATATTGCAGTAACCCAACGACGTATATAATTTGTTTGCACGACTTATCTTAGCGTTTGTGTAGTTCATAGCCTTGGATGTTAATCGTTTATCGTAATAATTTGTAAAGTTTTAAATTAATATTGTAGAAGTGATAATGTAATTTTGGCTTTATTAATGAATAATTTTGTAGTTAACACCCGGAACATTGAGTTCAGTTTTGCAGAGAAAGGTTTTGCAAATCCACTCAACAGTGAAATATATCGAATATTGCAAACAATATTTTACTTTTACGACACTATATAATTTTTTTATAAATAATTCTTTGAATGTAAATGTTTGTAAACGCAAAATGAGAGAAAAAAATAGAATTAAGCGAAGGTCAACCTGAAACATTTTGCTCTTGAGCGTTTCGACATTATGTAATACAGCACAGCCTTTTTAAGAGAAAGATTTTAGTTATCAGATTATGTTACTTTCAAAATTGAAACAAATAGGTATAAGGTCCATTGAAGGTTGTGGCCAAGACACTATATGCGCACATATACTGATTCGTGATTAGTTTATCTCTTTTAGTATTTACTAACCTTTTATTTAAGTTCACATTAATTTTTTTCTTTATAATGTAGCTGAATGAAAATAGGGTCTTATAGTTAACTCGCAAACACAACCATAGGTGAAATGCGCTACACCGGATATGGCGGAAATGCCGATAGCGACGAGAATGGAAAAACGACATATCGACGATACATTTCTTTAACTTATTCGTAGTTGTGATTGAAAACTTTATAACATGGTAGTGGTCAATCATGCCAGAAATAAATAAATAAAATACTTATCTTAACTCTTCTGCTTTAACCACAATTACTTTTGTAATAACTTACAGAGAAATAATAACAAACTTCTGTCACCGTGCGGCCTTAGAAAGTTTCTAAATATCGAAATATAAAATTATAGTGAAGGACACTCTGGGTTTACACACACTTAACTTCATCAAACAGGTTATTATTAAGCTCAACCTGTGCATTGTTAGCAATGCTTATTACACCGAAGATCAAATTGTTAGCCAATCGTTATATATTAACGTATAATGCTCGGCTCTAACATCGCCTCAACATTATTATAGTGATTATAATCTACGATAGTCGTTTCAATTTTGATTTCACTTGAGAGCGTATTGGCATAGAAAAATGGTTTGTTAATTTGATTTAAGATACGAATAACGGGCACCCGTAATGTTTTCATTTGGCGAGCTATCATGCGCTTAAGCGTCGAATATCTATTGAATTGTAATGTGATGATGACATGAGCTGCCGTGTTCTGGTATTGAGTTGTTAAAGCTCTCGAATTATGATAATCAATCTCTATTGGCTACGATGGCGTAACGGTAGGTAGTATACAAAACGATTATAATGTTTTAACGTAATGTTGAATATTTGCTGTATTTCTAAATGAGATGTGTCTTTACATTTTTGTTGACTGTTAGAGTTTATAGGTATAAGGAGAAATTTAAAAAGAAAGTCAATGATACAAGGTTGATTTTAGAAAGGTTCTACATAGTGGTTTTATGACAAATTCATTAATTAGTTACTGTGACATTGATTCTCAAGTGGAAAAAATTAAGTTTAATTCTATTTACTATTTAACGTTTTCATACATTAAGTTCAATACTACCTTTTGAAGGTCTTTATGTAGCGTATAGTTTGAGTATTTTCATAGTTATATAATTAAGAAAAATAAAATAAAAAAATCAATGACAGTTATCAGTTAGTATCGAATTTAATAATAATTTGAGTATTTTTAAAAAAGGTAAACATATTACTTTAATTGAGATATGCCATGACATACCGATCCCCAAAAAGGTTCATTTATTTATTTATTTACTTTAATATATCTAATTGATACATATGGTGGACTTATTGCTACGAGAGCAATCTCTTACAGCCAACCATAACACCAGTCCAGCCCCGTTCGACGAACGGCCGGGAATCGAACCCGGTCCCCGCGGTACGCCGCATCGTCAAAGGGCCGTATGCCTTGTGATCAACCCAACACACCACGATGACCAGAATATATAAATGGGATATATTAGAAATTTTATTTAAACTAGTATCAGTACTGGCAGAGATTCTGCTTAATTTTAGCGAGATGATCACTAACTTGTATAAAACGGTCAAGAGTGAACAATTTTTATGTGTTTTACGTGTGTGTAGTCGTTGTTGGGTATTAGGTCAAATAAAACGTAGTGAGCGTTTCGAAAAAAAAAATAATTATAAACATTTGTCGATTTACTAAACTAATTATAAGTGACATATGCACCATCATTATCGAACATTTAGCTTCATCTACTTAGCAAAGAATGTAGAGCATCAAAATAGAGATTCGTAAGTTTTGAAATGAAATGAAAGATTGGTCTAAAAAAATCTCGGAGGTGCTCTAAATAGACAAGGGTTGAAAAGCGATTGGTTTGGTGAATAAAATGGATGTAGAACCATTTCCCAATCAATCTCCAAAAGCACTAAACGATCACCACTAATAAACAAAAATTAGTAATTCTTGCAATGTACAGGTGGACATTGTCCTGCAGAAAGAAAACTTTGACTTGTTGTGAACGTTTACACTTAGATTGACTGCGGTGCACCAGGAAATACGTCCAGTAATACAAATACTAACGCAACGGTACTATTTCCATTACTAGGAGGTATATATATTTCCCGATGTATATTTCCATAAATATCCCATCAAATATATAACATTATTTTTTGGATTCGATTTGCCCAATTCATTTTAAACCAGCCAATGGTCCTTACTGATTCTCATACACAATCCACTTCTGATCTATATTGATGAGGTGATTGATTCAGTTGGAAGTATGTTGAAAGCATAAAAGTTATTTACATATATGTATACATATATCAATCAGCACAACAATCACGATGATCCTAATTTAATTCATGAAGTATCCGAACACTATATTTGTATACTTTGCTTAATTCGTCAAATATTTCTCCAGAGCACCACGAGGGCTTCTAAGTTGAGCAGCCAAACCCTGCGTTGAAAGTTTGGGAATTTCTTCAACAAGAAATGTTAATTTGGTCATATAAAAAGCAACGGTTTGGCCCAACTTGCGTTGGTTCCTTGACGTATAATCGCCGTTCCGGAATCACTGGAACCGTCTTTTTACATTGGTTTCATATACATATATATATATATATATATATATATATATATGATGGTATATACACAGCATGTGGCTTTTCAACCATCAAAATATCACCAATCCTGAATATTTTGAAGTGAATAATGAAATCTTTACTTCTACATACTTTGTCAACGTTTTGGTATTTCTCAATAAGTGTGTTGGTGTGATACGGATATACAACGTGGGCCGTATCGATTACTGAAGTTTCTTTATTTTATAATTACCAACGTACATAATATGGTTAAAATCATGAAATTTTAGTGTGTACTTTTGTACGAACAATAAACAAATTTAGCTAATATATTTGTTTTACGAAGTTAAAGGTGTTTCGCACTTAGCCGATGAGTAAAGTGTAAACATATAAAACAAACTTAGCAGTTAGCCGATGAGGAAAGGTTTCAAAGTCAGTTTTAAGCCTGGGACAATGAGGATCATGGGACTTCTTCCGACAGGAATGTCGCGCCCACCTCGCATTACTTGCAGACGGCCGCTACTCCAAACCAGTTTGCGACGTAATGCGACCTACGCGCCCGTTGCGCAAGCCCGAGGGGGAATGTGCGGAATGCGACTCGTAGATGGAAGGGCTTTTATTATCGACTTTATACCAGCTCTGAATTTATATTGAGGTGTTAAATCTAAACTATTATTCGTTTGATGTATCATTATCCATTACCCGTTTCATGTAAACTGCTTGTGATGAGCAGACGAATGAATTAATTTACTTCGTAATGGAATTTGAAAAACGAAATGTTTTACGTTAGATGTAAAATATTAGTTTGCAAAACTTAAATTAATTTTTTGAGTTTCGTAAAGAAATAAGGAACCATCATATATTCGTCATTCCTGTCTGTCTGTCTGTTGTAGCCTTACAGTCTCCTAAATTTTGGGACGAGATGCAAATGGAGATCTCAACTAATAAGCAAAATATTAACAAGAAAATTGATCTACGTTTAGCGGGGAGTTGCTGGATATGTCTTCCAAAATAAAACTGAGATTTCATTTACCATTTTTAGTAAACTTCAAATGATACGCAATGTCAAAACGAATTAAAAAATTGTAGGTACTAATTACGGTTATATATATATATATATATATATATGTATATATATACATACATATATATATATATATATATATATATATATATGTATGTATATATATATATATATATATATGTATATATATATATATATATATACATATATATATATATTAGGCAAGCAATTTAATATGAACCCGCCATCCCTATTCATAAAATTTTCAACTTTTTATATGTAGTCAGTAAAATCAATCGTTAATTGTATGAGCATCGTCTGTTTCTGACACTTATCGCCAACGTGTAGGCAAAGCTAAAGTTTTGTTTTGATACGACTTCGTCTTTAAATTTTCTATCACGCAAATTATTAGATAGAGAGCAAAACAGATGGTAATTAGATGGCGAAAGATCTGGAGAGTACGGTGGGTGAAGTAGCATTCTCCATCAAAGTGTAAATATTTTTTCACGAGTTCCCAATGAACAATTGAAAAGTTTCTTTTGTCTATCTGTTGGTATATCTTTTTCGCCAGCTCCTAGCCCCTGGCATTTACGCTAAGAATTAACAAAAGAATTTCATCTCCTGTAAGATACTTTAGCCTCTCGTTGGTACAATAGGGGGGACTTAGTAGCTCTAAGCACACATTAGCTCTCCTCTAAGTTTGAAAGTGTGTTAGCTCATGTGGTAGCCCAATGGAATATTTTCACTTCTTTCTCAAAGCATGAAGTTGTTTTTCCATTGCAGTATAAGGGCATGAAAATAGCTCTGCTAATAACGCAAACTTAATTTGGTATCTGTTTCAATAAGATTTTAAAATTTTTCTAAATCAATTGTAGGAGGTCGCTTTGGACGATTTTTATCGGACAGATCCAAATTTTGAATCTTTGGAATCAGTGCTTGGCTGTGTCGTAAGAGGGCATATTTTTACTTTACGAATTTCAATGAAAGTGCAAATTTATACCTTCGATATTTGATCAACATCTTCAATAGAAACCATCAAAATTCTTATTCAACGTTAATAGAATCCATTAATTGACGGTGACATCTCTTTCTGATATAAATAACCATAAATATTTTTTTAAATATTATAAGGAATCATAATTTTATACTTCTCCAATAGATATATTTATTTTATTATATTTTAAAATATTTTTTTGTTGTTGTAATAGTCGCTTTTAATTTAATAATGAATTTATATTGTCAATCCCAATAAAGAGACCAATGTTAGAGTCAACAAAAGTTTTATAAATTTATTTTCATCATCACAATAAATTTTGGTGCCATCTGTTATCAAAGAGTGGAGTACCTTAAGAAAGTGGGTTCAATATAGTTTGGGTTCAGATAAAGCTTTTGAAAAAAGAAATTAATCTCTTAAAACTTATCGGTCACAAGTGAAGATCTTTTCACTAGTGCAGAGAGTTATGCAAAAAAGTATGTTAATATTTCATATGTTTCGCCGTCGCGTACAAAACTATATTTATTTGAATAAGTTAATAAATATACTTCATAGATAATTAATTCCTGGCTATAAGTGTCGGTACATCCGCAATGACACGACGATACGAAATACGTGCGCGCGGCCAATAAAGTTTGATGTCGACCTACAAACATTGGCAAATAGATCATCTGCAGTTTATCATTAAATCTGCTTCCTGCTTATGCAATGTTGACATTTAAAAATAAAAAATAACACGTATCAAATTCTTGCAACGCTTGTGACATTTTGAACCGGAACTACATTCTCTAAATCGGCAGAAACGTAGAACATTTCGAGAATTTAAAGCTTTTACAAGCTCGTTATATTCTCTTAAAATAAATGCCATGTGCACTGGCATTCTGTGAAACTGTCCGTGAAAAGCGTCAAGTGCAAAAAAAGGCGGTAGCCGGAAGTTTATGGTCAAAAGTAATGACAAGCGGTCTTTACTTTTGGTTTCAATTCGGGGTCGGTTTATTCTGATTTGCGACAAACTTTCCCTTCCAAAATGGAACGCGGACAGGTGTAAAATATGTTAATATTTTGACTTAATGGCACGTATTATAATTAGAGGCAATGTAAATGTATGGCCGATGAAAACTATGCATTTAATTTTGAGCGATTCCGAATTTCAGCAATGCCTTATTACCACAAACATATTTATTGAAAAAAAAAAATGTGAAGTTCAATCAAATTTGTCCGTATCTACCCTAAACATTGAGATACTACCAACAATGGAGAAGCGATATTTAGTTAAAATATTTGAAAATGTACTGGTCTGTATTATTGCTATAAGGGTAGAGGGCTAATGAACTGGAGCTGAGGATGTAGACTTATTAAAATAGTCTATAAATTAAGCTCTATTTTAGTACCAATGGAAGAAATATTTCCATGTGGTTCCTTATATCCGTAACTTGATTTTTTATTTATGTACTTTATGACTAGTCGAAAACCTCCAATTCCTATCCTTAGGTTTGTTTTATTTTCTTGAAAGGAAGCATAGAACGTAATTCACGGCAAAATTGGCACAACTTTGTTGCTCAGTAGGTTCTTAAATTAAAAAAAAGTTGTTGAATATAAAAGCATATCGTACTAAGAGGGTTCCGTACACTCCAATGTAAATATTTAAGAGTAAATATTTTTTTATCGAAACGAAGACTATTAAAAAACATTTTTTTTTAAAAAGTTAATATTATTTTTTACCATGATTTTCTCAAATACTTCGAGGTTTAGAATATCGCTATAGTTTTCTGGTAAATTTTAGCCAAATTTCTAGCAAGGATTTTTTTCATAGTCTATCAATTTCGTAAAATATTTTCAGAATTATCTCTCATAAAATTCTAAAAAATATCCTTATGCATTGCTCTTTCAGTTGGTATTACGGGAGACAGACAGATGAATACGTGAGTAATCTAATAAAGATTCCGTTTTTATTTTCCTGTGACGTGTGAACTTCTGTTCCTAGACGTAACGTTCCTAGACAATTTCTACAGCTTTACTTTTTGCTCGATTTAGACAATTAAATTTAATGTCTAGAATTTATGACATCTGGAATGATTAACCTGATTCAGTATTAAAGTTTAACTTCTAATGTAATTCAAGAACGATCACGTGAATAGATGATGACCGCCGATATAAACACGAAGCGTGACTCGATATCGGCAGTTAACTAAATCAATTTTAATATTATAAAACTCATATTAACTTTTCACTTTCAGTTCTTTTTGGTCCCGCGGGTCAAGTATTACAAATAAGTCAAGGTAAATCGCTTCTAATCTCCGTGTAATTAAAAACATTTTTAGAAATATGATTTGAAATTGATTATGCCACGGTTCAATACGTATTTATTTAGGCGGCTGTAGAGCGGCCGTCCATTTTGCATGCGTTAAATGCACGCTCGACATTGACCACACTCGGCAAGGTTTCGTCGATCCATGATATTTCCATCATTGTTCTGAACAAATAGGACGGTGACCTCATCTTTCCTCGATTCGTCTCGGCAAACCGACGCTTCGAAAATGGGATACAATGAAACGTAAGCCGATTTATGTTGTAAAGCGGTCAAAATATAAGAGGGCAAGCGGTGAGAGGAACGTGGCATTGATCATTGTTTACATTCAGTGAGCGAGCATTCCGAATCGCAAAACGCCTGTCGAATATGCTTTCCGGGCATCTTAATTTTTTAATTTAACTTTTTATTTCATATGTCTTTTTTTGTTATAAAGATTATATTTAGAACGTATATCATAAGTCTAAAAATTGGTTTGTAAAAAATAAATCGCTTATTATGAGCCAACAAAAAAATATTTAGCTTCAAACTAATGTAAGATAGAACGTGTGCAATTAATGACGTAGTGAGTTGATATAAAGTAAAACAATGTTATAAACTTATCATGTTTTGACAGAATGTAAACTTTTACTTATCTCTTACTTCATTCAGTTTATACGTTGAAACCTTTGGTAAAAATAGACTACTGAATGATGAAATCTGTAGTAGAAATGATTAAGTAGTTTTCAAGACTAATGCATCCATATTGACATGCAATATCCGTAAACCTTATTTAAATTAAACTTATAAATAGGTTAAAGTATATGCCCTGACCAAACCTTTTGTTTGTTGTGCCTCGAGCCATTCCATACTATGAACATAGCACTTGTTCATTGTTATTTTGAATTCAATCAGATAAATATGAGAGTCAAGGTTCATAATTTAATTGTTATACTCGCGGTGGTCATTAATCAGTGAATTAGTTAAAACTAAAGTTTCATATTGTTAGTAAAATGTCATTACAATCAAAATGGATTTATTTATTTTTGACGATAAACACTATTCCCATTTTTTTAGAGTTACAGTAATAGATAAAAATATTTTTCATGATAGAATGTATCGACCTGGATTAATTAAACTCTAGGTTGATACAAATGTTCGCCTGTTAAATGTTAATCTATCTTTCAAGGTAATATGCTCAAATATTGTTTGAAACTTAGCAACGAAGTTCTAAGCTCATAAATGATATTAATTAGTTTCCTGGGCATGCATCGGTGTTGTCTAATGTAGTTTTCTTTCTAAACGATAATATATTTTTTAAATAAAGGAGTATTTCACAAATGAGGTTAGACAATTGGACAAATGAAATAGATAGAAAAATCCCAAAAATGCATTGAACAATACTGGACTTTTATAAGAAAATAAAACGCCGGAAATTGCAATATATCGACAATGAGGTGGAAGACTAATTAAAAATTGTATTTCTATCCACAATACAATCTTTAATTAGTATTCGGATACATTGTCGATATATTGTTTTTGTCCTAATAGACGAAAATGTGAGGTGAGGCGGGCGCGCATCTAAACAATATGATCGTTAATGGTGAATAAATTCAATTCGTTCAAATTAAACATATCTCGACGAAACCCTAATAATATATAAAAGGCACTAATACAAATATTAACAGCTTCTAATAAAATAAACTGTAACTCTTATACTATATCATAAAATTCGATTTTCTATTTGAACGGGTGCTTTTTATAACGTCTCTAATAATCAGCATCGGAGGACACAATAATCTCACGCTGATTCCTGACGCTGGGAGGACTGATGGTCGATAAATGAAATTATTTCAGTATTAACTTACTTAATAAACAAATGTTATCGCTTTCGACATAAATTTGGATGTTTACATGTTGCCTGGCTGTAGATATAGTGTTGGTGCAAATATACTTTAAGTTACGTAAAAATATACGCAGTAATCATGATAATAATTAATAGAATCGTAAACATAAATAGCTGGAAAGTTGTAGATCGACAGGGATTACGCTCAGTCTATTTCCTCATACTTGCGAATGCAGCCGCGAGCAGTTCATTGTGATACTGGCATCGATCACAACGGGCCTGTTTTCCTTTTAAGGTGGCTTATTCGAATGTTTGTTTCGCTGAATTACGTCAGCAATCGTACTCCTTCGCTTCGGGTTAATGGTCCAACGTATTGCACTGTTATGATTATTTTCATTCTTAATTTTGTTGTTTAATACTCAATTCGATTGAGTCGCTTTCGAGAAGATAACATTTAAAAATATTAGCATTGAGTAAGTAATGGTTGTAACCGCTTACAACATCTTAAGTTTTTAAAATAAGTAGAATTTAAGAAATTATTGAATTAAAATCTTATATTAATATGATTTTAGCGTTCCGTAGCAGATGGAGCTGCGTGGATTCCTAGCGTTGGCCCAAATCAAACCATCCAATCGTTCGCAAACTTAAAGAATTGCAGACTCATAATAGACTTAAAATATAATTTAATCAGATATAATTTAAAAAAAAAAGTTCTCTTTTTTATACTCTCATAACTATGTTTTGTTTATTATTCGTTATGCATGAAATATTTAAACTATGAAAGTCGAAGATGTGAAGAGGAAGTGGAAGGGGAAGCGGAGTGGAAGAGAACGGGAAGGGGGAGCGGAAGGGAAGGGGACTGGGGAAAGGGGAGGGAAGGGGAGCGGAAGGGAAGGGAACGGGGAAGGGGAGGGTGAGATGGAGGGGTGGCGAAGGTGAAGGGAAAGGGACGGGGAAGGGGAAGAAGGAACGGAGAAGGGTGTAATGAGCGTGTGAAGGACGGGGAAGGGGTATGTGAAAAGGGATGGGGAGGGGGAGGTGAAGATGAAGATGAAGATGAGAAGTGGGGAAGGGAAATAAGAAGGTGTAGTGGAAGGCGAAGGGGAAGTGGAAGGCGAACGCGAAGGTGAACGCGAGAGCGGACGAGAAGCCGAACGGGAAGGCGAGACCGAAAAAGAAACAATATATATATATATATATATATATATATATATATATATATATATATATATATATATATATATATATATATATATATATATATTGTATAGGAGGTTCGTGTCAGATGTTCTTATTTCCTACAGTTGCAAAAATTCTTCTAAGTGACCCGTTTAATAAGAAATACATCAAAAACCACTTAATATAGGTTTTGTATATTTAGCAGGCAAAATAAGAAATGTCTATTGAGCGGTTACAGTTTTGCTCACGACGTCATCCAAGCATTGCAATCTTAAACTGCTTTCCGGGCTTCACTAGACATTTTCTTAGAAAGTCTATAGTCTGATAAGTTATATTGGTTTTGCTATCACTATATATACATAGTTCTCAATATATGTAGAGATAGATCATAAACAAGGTCTAGTTATTTAAAGGTGGTGCATGCCATTTCCCTTTCACGAGGAAGCATATCATGTATAAATCTCGTTTATTATTTCTTTGGCTATTCGTGATACGTGTCGGAATATTATATTAGACAAATTTATAAAAAAAAACAAGAAGAAACAGAACTTACCGAGGCCACAAATAACGTAAGTCGGTGGTGGTTTGAGCAGACTGCGGGCATAGGCAGAGCGCAAGGTCTCGAGGGCGCGGGCGGCGCCGCCTAGCAGTAGCACGCCGGGTGCTACCCAGCCCGCGTAGCGCAGCTCGGCAGTCGCCGCCGCCAGGGCGCCCGCCCACCAGCACTTTGCGTTAGCGGAGAGAAAACTCTATAAGGAATACAGAATGGAGGCATTGTTAGTTCGTTCTATATTTTAAACAATAAAAACAAAAAAAACTGAAGTATCACTTCTTCAGGGAACATGGACATTAAGCTGGTATGCCCAAAACATCCGTGTGACGCCCAATATTATTTCCATTTTAATGCGAACTTAATGACATATTTTGACCCAGTTAACAAATAACATGGAAAAACGCGCTAGGGTAGAAAAATAGGATAACTGGTATAGCAAAATGGCTTCCTACATGCAGAATTCATTTACTTATAACCAATATGGCTATACACACTTTATTTACCTTTATAATCCAAATTTTAATTTGTTCTTAACGTTTTGTTTGTTATCAACGTTAAGGTGTGCTTTTCAAGTTTGTTATGCATATGTGTTTGTTATGTATGTGTGTTCTTCAGTGGAAAACCTTAACTCATATTGCGTAACATTAATATAGTGTTGGTTAGAACCAACGCTATATATAACACTAGAGTGTTAAATGATATAATTAATGTAT
This sequence comes from Druceiella hillmani, assembly GCA_039881145.1. Taxonomy (NCBI): domain Eukaryota; kingdom Metazoa; phylum Arthropoda; class Insecta; order Lepidoptera; family Hepialidae; genus Druceiella; species Druceiella hillmani. The sequence continues at coordinate 10,378,330 of JAYKKI010000038.1, read as the reverse complement.
ATACTGTATTCGTAATTTATGTGGTAGGAAAAAATTAACTAACTCTAAAAAACTCTAAGGGACACATGCGTTAACGGTCAACACTTTATTAATTCTACATAACGTTTGCGATGAATGCCTCTGCTGAATACAATCTATTAGAAACAAAAAAAAAATATTTATTTCATATTATCTCATACGCACACACACGAGAGCGAACTCTAATACAGTTCCGACGTGTGGATACGTTATAATATTCTTTGTCTCTAGCTTCTTAAAACCGATTGCGATCATCGACAACTCATATATCGAAGAACGAACTAAACGGTTACATAATTATAGCAATAGAATTTTATTTCCAACATCGAAAAAATTGTATATGTATATATATATATATATATATTTTTATATATATATATATATATATATATATTTATATTTATATATATATATATATATATATATATATATATAACTTACGAACATTTTGTTATCAGAGTCAGTTATTTTATTGTGTAATTAGAGTAATTATTGCAGAATTATGGAGAGCCGCAAATTATTACAAAGAGCAATTTTATTAAACATAAATGCAGTAATTAAAACAGTCGGTTCTTACATTTGCCACCGTAAAAACTTTGCTTAACTAATTTTATACATAATATAAATAAAATACGTCCACATATTCGTTATTTTATAGAGATCGCGTGTGCGAGGGGAGAAACAATCAATACCGGCAACCCCTACGGCGGAACAAATTCCTAATGCTTAATGCGTGTACATATGAACGAGTATAATACCTACTCGTCGGATAAGAATCTGCTGATTTAAATAAAACGCATATGGACATGAGGGCGGCGTGTATATATATATATATAAGTTGATGGGAGGAAAAACTTCTTTTCCATTGTCTTGATAAAATCTGTCACCTTCGCATGTAGAGAACGAGACTTATTAAATCGCAAAGTAATGCAAGGTTCCAAAAAAAAAAGAACGTTTAATATTATAATTAACATTGAAATGAAATCTACTAAATGGGACATTAAAACAAATTGCACAGTATTAACGCACTTCAGCGTTAATACTGAGCACTTTGTTTTAATAATTACGAATACAGTAAAAACATTGTTGTTTTAAGTGTAGACTACAATGCTCAGTTTCCATTTATAAATCGAAAACTGATTATTATTGTGGTATAAAATATATGTTTATTCAATTTTAATGTACTGCTATTAGTTTTTAAGCCTATGACGTATTGTTCAATAGGCGAGGAATGAGAAGACACACCTGGCATATTATCATTGCAGTGCATATTATCATTGGGGTTGGTCACGCAAAAGTTTTGTAGATGGCGACTGAAGCGACTCGGCTCAGTCAGAATTATGTCTATTCTCGCAATATTTCCATCTTGTTAATTTTTTTGTATTTGTGAAAAACAACAATAAAATATATCGTTGAAACATTCAACGTGGAATATACAACAAATAAAAGGTTCTTCTACTGCTGGTAAGAATTCGTGGAGCCCTCTCCTGGTATTTTCATGAATAATTGATTTTCGGTTTTAAAATTAAACTTTTCAAGATTTTTTAGTAACTATAAAATCATACTATGTAAATGTGACATTTAGACGTATATATTAATTTAAAGTATTGCCCAGCTATATGGTATGTATATCATTTTCAGGTTAGAAGCATATCAGAGAAACTTTAATTTTCACCAAGATCCTCAATCTGTAGAAACACTGCCTGCCGAGACTTATCGTGAACAATTACTTTCAAAGGTGTATATTATACTAGATACAACTTTATTTAGATTTTAACCAAGTTTTGATTTACGTATTTAAACTTTTTAATATGCATCCATTGTTTCTGGATTTAATAAAAATATATCAAATGCAGTAGATATGTACGAATCAAGATATTTTCTGATATTGAGATCCTCCCAATAAGGACACTAGAACTTCATTAAGAATAAGATTTGTGTATTAGTAATCAGATTTATAAAATGGTGAGTAATTATAGTTAGATCTTAGCCAAAATATAAGTTTGATTATTTTTCGTATTAACAACAAGGATTTAAAATACAGGTCGTATGTAAACTTTTTCCCGTTCAAATTTTTTCCCATCTCCTGTTGTAATTGAATTACTTTTTGCTCAAGGTTTCTGCAAAGAATCTACGAAAGGACTTCAGTATGAAGTTAATGTGAAGATTGGCCAGTGTGGGGTAAGACAAGCAAGAGGAAGCAAGTTGCAAGTTTATTTATTATCAGTTTCAGATTATACTCGTTTAATTCTATCATACGCGGAGAATATGTGACAACTATTTCATAGTATTGTGTAGATTTGTAATACAGTTTGTGCTCTGTGGCTATGGTTTTAAATTAAGAATTTGATAATACGAAAATTATTTTATCACCATTTCGGATATGAGAGGAAAATAAGTTATTTAAATAGGTTACATCGGAGGAGTTCAAATTGCACTATGTCGTAATTACGAAACAAATAGGAAGTATTACATTATTCTGATGAATTAAATGAGACGCACACTAACACGATCCACACAATAATATATATGACCTGTGTATGCAGATTCTTCGACATAATCAGATTCTTGAAAATTATTTCTGAATAATATTTATGACCTGAGTATGCATATTCTTCTACCTAATCAGATTCTTGAAAATTATTTCTGAATAATATATATATATATATATATATATATATATATATATATATATATATATATATATGACCTGAGTATGCAGATTCTTCTACATAATCAGATTCTTGAAAATTATTTCTGTATAATATATATCACCTGTGTATGCAAGATTCTTTTGACGTAATCAGTTTGTTGAAAATTATTTCTGCATAATCTCAATGAGATGCACGCTGTAAAATGTTTTCGATGTATTTATTTTTCTCATTTTTTTCATAACACCGGGTCTTTCGGAAATAAATGTACGTAAATTTTCAAATCAGGGATAGTACAGAAAGGTATATTCCAATGAAATTTTATAAAATCTACGAAATGTACGAAACAGACTTAATTCTATGCAGCTGACATTCGTTCTATAGTTAAGCAGATGATGCGCCACCTAGCAGAAAAAATAAGTAGTAACTATCCCCGTTGAGTGAAAAAGGTGGCAAATATTTTCTCCTCTTTTCGATATCAGCACAAGAGTTTATTAGTTTCCAAGATATAGAGATTTTATAAAAACAAACTTATTTTTGCCATCAAGGGGATGGAAAAAATAAGAGTACAGTTCCGATAGTTATGACAGTACTGATGATACGTAGAAACTCCATATCACTTTCAACATTGTTCACCTGAATTGTAATTATTGTTTTTCGCCTATTACAGATAATTTAAATAGCGTTTGTTCGACATCAACGCCCAAAGCTGCAGAGTCAAATGGGTTCATGTTGACGGTAATCCAACCATTCGCAATTACTTCTCTACTCAGCAACAGAGAGCCGCCTCGAGTGAGAAGAGTACGGGATGTTTATTAACTAAGATCTTAATATAGGTAATACAATTTGTATAATGAAATTCAAACTTTATTATTTGACCGTCAATAACAGGTGAGTGGCCAAATTGATAGGACCGCCATGAAATACTTTACATGTAGCCAAATGGATACTTTACATGTGCAATTTACTTACTGGCCTAAATGTAGTCTTCCATTACAATATATAGTGCTGTTACACTTCTACAAGCATAATAAACTAAGTTTATATTATAAATGACACATTCAAAGTCGGATTGTGCTTTATACGCTAAATAATATGTTTTTAACAAATTATTGTTCAAGTGGTTTCTGCGCTTTTTCTAAATGGTATACTTCGTGATTATGTACTAAATAATTACACGTAGTTTTTCAAGCTGGGTTTTATTATTCGTAAATTTTGTTTATGTTAAATATGAGAAAGACTCAGATACAAACACAGTTTGGCAGATTTACTGTATGTTTCCACCCACCAGAAAATCTGACAGATTGTTGTAACAGCAAAGATACCACGCAAAATGTGGATAGAAATAAGAAGATAATTTTTAATTGAATTTGACTGTAAATTGAAAAAAATATGTAAATGAAAAAAGGTTCCCATATGCAATGGCGGGAGGAAGATAGAGAATATCTGTGTGGAAAAATGAAAAGCGACCTAAAAACTAGTCACGCAATTAGCATAAGACATGAAACGGGGCACATGTATATACTTGAAAAAATTATAAACCAAGACTAATAACAAAGAATAAAGGTTCTGGAAACTTAAATGATAATCCAGGCAGTGTCTTCATGTTTATATGTGACTCACTTCCATGTGCTAAGGCAAAAAAGGTTACAAAATACATGAGTAACACGCAATGGACTGTTCTGAACTGGCCAGGATTTTACCTAACCTGAATCTTATAGAAAATTTCTGGAAACTACTCAGGAGGGATGTAGGAATAGAAACAGCCATCAATACAAGTCGCGTGATAGAAAAGTTAGTAGAGGTATAGAATCACAGCTAAATCTATATATATACATATATATATATATATATATATATATATATATATATATATATATATATATATTCTTTCAGTAGTTTCAGAATATAACGTGCTCAGTAAAACATATCAAAGCGACTTTTTATTAGTACAAAAAATATTGTTTAACTCACAAAAAAACCAAAATATCATATTTCTATTTACCGTATTTTTTATCTTTCTTACGTTAGCGCCGCCAACAGAACGTCAACCTAAATATATATAATAACGCATATCGGGACAGACGTAAAGATTATTGACAAATGCACAGTCGTACGGACCGCGCTGGCGCTGATCAGATGCAAATAACTCGTTTTAAGAATGATTTAATTTATATTTAGTAGTCGTATAGCTCCACTCGGGTCAAAAAATATTTTTCAGATGTGTGTGAAGTGCGAACAGTTTATTTATTTCTAACGTAAATTGAGCCTCTTCTAGACTACAATTTGAAGTTTTTTCGATCGTTAACTATAGAAAAATGATTATATATATATATATATATATATATATATATATATATATATATATATATATATATATAAATTTGCAGTAGTTTCAAAAGGTAATTAATTGTTAAATAAAAATTTATTTTCAATCTTCAGCATTGTGTACAATTATTTTTATTATAAACTATAAAGAAAACTGAAAGATTACAGTTTGAGAAAAAAATTCGCTTTCAAAGTTCTTTGTGAAAAAATTAATGAGGTGCGGAGGAACTAATTTAAAAGGTGACGGCAGAGGCCAAAGAACAAGAAAGTATTTGTTTTTATTTACTCGATTCCCATTGTAATGTTTACAGGGAATAAATATAAACAAAGATTGTTGTAATTATTGTTTGTATAGTGCATTACAGTAATCGACTGGTGCCTGTATACCATATATGCTTAGAATGCACACTAGTCGGTATTCGTCCCTGTCTTTGCGCAATAAGTAGTGTATGGGATGATAACAAGATAGTCATCACTATATTATGATGAATTTTTCTTTGCTATGTATTAAACTACTTACAAGTAATTTACGTAGTCGCAAACGAGGCAACGTTTCGAAGACGATCAACAAAGCAAGTAGCAAACCGTTCCACGTAAAAACGCCCAGATCGGCCGACCTACATTCAAATTCAAGTACGTAAATTACAAACAGCATTGTATTTATGCAAAGTAGTCGAAGTTGGGTCGTGGCCTCACCGAAAATAGTTTGAAGCGTGAAAGGTTTTGCCTATGAGAAGGCATTTGTCCCGCGCCGCGGGTTCACACCGGGCCTATCCGAGCACCATTGAAAGCGAACGAAAATAATTCGTATTTTTACAGATTAGTCAAGGTTCGTGCAAATCAATGGAGGAGATTACGAGCGAATGAGGCGTATAACATTTTTTTATTAATCGATTACACGTTATGATTATAATATTGTAATGAACGATAGTTTCACAAAGAAAGTTAGAGCGCCAGTGCGGACAGTGAATTTTTTTACGTATCTTATATAACCTGAGACAAATAGTACACAGAGTCAGGATGGTTTAAAAAACGAAATAAATATTTTTTTACCAATGAACTCTAATTAGTAATGAGATTACTACATAGGAATTGATTCATCGTTATTGCTCCATTATACGAAAGGGAGTTTGCTATATCTATTTATTAAGTGACAAGCTTTTCTGATGTGAATATTGTTATTCTATAACATATTTCTTGAGATTAATCATATAGGATAGTTTGTTTTATATAAAAACATTCCATGTGCTGTAACAACATTTAGATCGAAATAATTCATCAAAGAGATGAAGTTTGCAATATGTTTTAGGAAAAAAATAGGTAGGCTGTATCAAGAACGCAGCCGCAGTGGAGTATCTGAAACGTCTTGAGCGTACTAGAGAGTGTGTAATATAATAAGTCTAACACGTTCCGTGCGGTAACGAACACGTTCTACCGAGATCAAAGCAGATCGTCGAGGGTCGGAATCTCTCTTGCTACCCGAGTTCTTGCACGCCAGTTTTGTACGTTCGTATCGCACGCGTTGGCGCCATAGTAGAACATTCGTCATTTTTTTGCAAAAAACAATACTTTTTTAAAATTCTACAACTTCTAATGGTCACAAGTATAAATATTATGTATCACACCCATTATAACGTCGTGAGCTCTGTCAAACACGTCCACTCCCACTCGAATCGGCCAATGTAATGCTGAGTAATCACTAATTAAACACAGCGCGCGATGGTAAATTAAGTTCCTAATAAGTCGTACTACGCGCGACTGCCATTTACGCCAGCGGCATATGCACTACCGGGTAATGACTCCTATCTTCTAAATTATGGTACTAAAATAATTCCAGTTGGTACTAAAATAATGCTATACTTCCAAAGTTACAAGCCATAACATATTTCGTTACATATGGTTTTTGCAAGTGACACCCCCCCCCCCCTGACAAAAATGAAAAATGTTTTACGTCAAAATCTTTTGTGCCTGTGTGTCATTCATAAGTAAACCAGTAAGCACATTTATCTAAATACACTCGTAAAACGGTAGTTCGATTTGCCAACATCAGATTAGGATATGGGAAATGTTTAAATGCTCTACTCGAATATCTGAGAGAGCCAGCCAACGTCAACTTCCATTAAGTACAAAGCTCAAATAAATTGTTAATAATTAAAAATATAACGAAATAAGATACATTTTTTTATGCAGAGTATTATATTCTTGCTTGCGGTTTCGCCCACTTTCGAGATTAGCGCGAGGAATAAACAAACTATTTACAAAACTTCTACAAATAAAGTTACACGTTATTTATAGAGGTTTTGCGTAAAGTTGTAGAAGTCGAAGTAATACGCAGTGTTGACACGTTGCACCAGATTCACCGTTGCACAGAATATATGTATATATATATATATATATATATATATATATATATATATATATATATATATATATATATGTATATACACACAGACACATAAATACATATATTTTTTACTTACATACAGTAAGTTTTGATATTTTTCGGGTAGTGACGCTGACAGAATGCCAACCTTTGATAGTATATATCGGTACCAACGTAAAACTCAAGTTGCAAGTTTGTGTAATGCAGTCTTAAGAAATGTGATCTGGCAGTGGCTGATTGAAATATAAGTGATGAGATTGAAATATCTCATTTAAGAATGATTTAATTTATCCATTTGAAATTGCAGAACTCGACTCAGGTCAGAAAGCATTTTTACGACGGGCGGACCGTGAATGGTTTGTTATTATTCACGCAAGTTGAATCTCTTCTAGAATATAACTTGAATTTATTTCTTGTTAAATCGAGTCATGAACTATGTTGATACGAGATGAAGATCTGAAGATCTGTTTAGCCGCTTACGAGCGATTGTATAACAAACATTTAAACATACTTTGCGTGGTATCAGTATTCTGTATGCGAGTCAAGTATTTTATAAATTGTGGATCACAGTTATACACCAGCTATATATTACTCTGTCATATAATATACGCATTCTAAATTTTATAACAATATGTTGTTTGCTTACAGAGTTATTAGTTAACAAACAAATTAACAAACTGACAAATCACTTTCAGTAACAAGAGATTGTAGAAACAGAAATAAGAGAAACAAAATGGTGAGCCTTCACGGGACATCAGATGTGAAACGTCCAAATTTTTTTATACATTTATATTGAACTCTTTTTATTTGAACGTATAAAGAAAGTAGAAATAATACTACATCACGTAGTTTCATTTAATTATGAATAATGGATTTCTACAAAATTAACGCCAAATATATTCAATATTAATGTAATTTTATTATTTTTTATGAAATAAATTATCACAGAATTTTTTTAACAATCTCTTTAAAATATATTTTTAATTTTATAATATAGCCGACAAAACGCGAAGCTGGCCGAATTAAATCGGAAAGAGCCGATAATACGCGACAATTTCTATTCAGGGAATAAATACGCTTGTAAATGATGAAAAAATTTTCAAATCTTTCCAGTTCTTACCGAGATTACTTCTTTTAAACTAGGAAGCTCTCTTCACGATAGCAATGTAGCTTGAACGTCTGACAAAAAGCCTTCTACACTAGCTTCTGAGAGATCGAAATGGCTTATACAAAACGTTGGCGCGAATCGCCATTTTAACATATCTGACGCTTTGTTTGATGCGATTGACACTTCATTATTATTCAATCGAAATTTTGCAAAGGAAAGTGTATCGTGCAATTACTTATTTTGATTGCTGTCTGAGATGGACTGTCATCGCCGAGGCTGACATTGGCGAGAAATCATTACGGAGACGGTAGCCGCATGCATTATGTATCAGTTAATTATATTTCAACCGTTTGATTGAGTGATTTTTTACGCAGAGAATGGTTTAATTTTGCATAAGTTTCATTTTCTAAATGTAATTGACGGGTGCTGATTCTGCTGCCTTTACGTAATGAGATGTTGTTCTCTGAATATATTACGATTGCTTATTTAATAAGTAGTCTCGTGGCGCGGCTGCTGTGTTGCCAATAAGATACCGTCGAATGTCGACAGTCATTCTTTTGTATGTACAACAGTTGATTTATCATTAAACTTTTAATTAGGTGTTCATTTTTTTTCTATTAAAGATTTTAAGAGTGAGGAGATTTGTATACCTCTTATAATTTTATATTAACTGTCGATTTAATATACAAAATTATTTTGACCATAATTTTCAGATTTAAAATATACAAAAATTTAAAAAAAAAAAGAAATTGTTGGCGCAACTTGGCTGAAATAATTTCCATTGCACGTTCCAACAAGTTTATACTAAACTTGTAATATTAAGGACAGCAAATTTCCTGGATGTATATGTAGAATCAAAATAAAAAGGATTAATTTAATAAATAGGACCGATATAAAAAATACTTTAACGGTTAAAAATATTGTGGAATAGCTAATAATCACGAAGCGAGGATCCATCAAAGATTTCGATTTAATGTGAAGTGGAAACCTACAAAAAAGTAGCAGCTCTTTTTAGGTAACAAATTCACAATTTTTTAAGACTCAATCAGATTAAGATCTGAAATTAGCTTAAAGGTGTTTTAAAAGGAACCGAGTCTTGTAGAACACCAACTAAAACTAAAGCAACATTAAACAATTTACTTTCAAGTTATGGTTACAACATTTTCGGTTAAGTAGATAGGATTTAAAATTATTTTTAAGGCGATTGTAAAAATAAAGATTGAATTCGGCAAATAAAGAAAATGTCGACTTCCACATATTTAAATGCACTTCCGTTAAAGACTTATTGCGTTGAGAAATATTATTTCATTAGTCATTGCACTAAACAATGCACAATTTTAAATTTAAAGTACTAAAGAACATTTCCGTATTAAGATGAATTGATTAAACTCAAACACAAAATATCGAATTTTATTAATTTTAAATCTTGTTAAATTTAAACTGATAGTAATTGGGAATAAAATAATTATATAAAATTGCATCATTCTCGTCTTTGTATTTTTGTGAATATTTATTCTTAAAAACGTTTAAAATATTTTTGCTTAGAAAAAAACGTTTACTTATATTAATTAACCTTATTTTATTATTTCGATAAATTTTAATAAAACTTTTTCCTAATATATTTGCAGTTAAAATTCTTGAAGAATTCTTCAAACCTGCACAAAACAAAGATTTCTTCAAAATACGCAATGAGGTTTGGTGTAGACACGTCATAATTCTTATGTATCCACAGACAATTGCTCCCCTGCTCACGGCATCGTAAGGGCGCGGGAAGTACGCCCTACGTTTAGACTTAGCACTTCAGTGAAGCCGAAAGCTCATTCAATGGGGACGAACTATTGTACTTCAAGTTGTTTGTCAATATTAATGGGGTAGTTACTCCTTCGTGCTAGGGGCATTTTAGTAGATTGATAGAGATGATAATCGATTTTGTCGTCTGCTGAGAATATTGGTAAGTGAAATGAATCTCTCTATTCAATATCTATATATTAATAGGTGAAGAGAAAACTTTACCCCTTTTTGAAGAAAAAAAGAAAGTGCGAGTTTTGGCATAATTAAAGTTTATGGAGAATGGAGAAGGAATGCAAAAAACTAAAATTTATATATATATATATATATATATATATATATATATATAATATGTGCTACAAATACATTTAATAGATTCATTGTTTATGTCATACTGTCAATGTCAAACACATAATAGTCTGTAGTCAAAGAGTGGTACAGAGCAGACGTTGTCGCCAAAGAATATTAAAATTATTACAAATGTTACTTTTTTCAATAGTCTGTGGAGTCACAAAAAAACGTTTATTTTATGTTTTGTCTAATGGATATCTGTGTTTTATATACTAGTGAAATACAGTTTGCTTAATATACACCTGTTTTGAAAAGAACATTTTGTAGCAGCAATCTGAATGGATTTACTCTCGCCTACCTATATGTATATCCGTTGATAATATACGTTGGCATCAATGTTTTAACGTATTTTTCAAGAACTAATTGAAACAAGATAAAAGCCTCGATAAATGAACATTTAAAATTTTCTTTAAATTTTCCAAATTATTAGAAAAAAAGACAGACATTCAGATCATAGAAAGTACATATCAAATGAAACACAAAGAAAGGAAAGAAAACTAAACAGTTGATTCATAGCAAAAAACTAAATATATATTTATGTATATCATTTTTAGGATGAGAATCAAGCGTGGTGTCTACATGAAGAAGGTGATTAGCGGTTAAGTTTGAAAGGCATCGAAGTCACCACTCTCGTAGCTGATGAAATTTTGAAGGGTAATCGTGAATACCGTGAGTTTGTTGAAAATATGGCAGGGTTAATTTTCAATATTTTTATTTTCATCGACATTTATTTTTGTTTGTTTCAAAAGGAAATACGGGGTTGCTGGTATATAATATTGAATTCAAAATCTTAATAGATTTATATATTTCACACAATTAGTATTACAAATTGCGAAACTCGCACTTTTAATTCATTTCGGCGGCTAGAAAGAGTACACCATTTGCTTCGTCATTGACTTGTGTTGGCAGTATAGAACCTGTACATGAAAGTCTTTCATTAAACCTTTTTTTAAAGGTAGTTTTTCAAAATATTCTTTCTGGAAACTAAAGAATTTCAAGATATATTTTTTTATATTTGATGAGGAAGTAAATTGATATTTTAAGCCATCATGAAACAAGTTTGTAAAGCTAAAATATTATTTTCAGGTTTTAGCTACCTAGCTTGGTGTAATTACATAAAAATTACAATTTATGTTAAAAATCGTTTAAAATGTCCTAGACAAAATTCTGATCATCTTCGTATACATTAGTAGGACATACTTTATTTAATATTAATTGACTTGCTATTAAAAAAGTAATCCTTGCAAATTATATTCATTCTGTAACTCATTATACATAATTTTATTCGTCTATAAGCTAATATCTTTCAATAAAAATTAGTATTAGTAATTATTTCTTTACTTAGTCGACGAATTTTCGATACTAGAGTGATGATTGCCAGCATTTGTGGCGCATTTCGTTTAACTAATGTTAGTTTGCTGATATTAAAAATACTAAGATAGTATATAATGTTGTGAAACTTTAATTAATATTAGACCGGTCTCTTAAAACATCGTGTATTAAGTTAGTAGCCTCACATCTGCCTTATATCCTTGAAAAAAAAGATATACGTAATTTCGTTATATACACGCAACCGACCGGGCAGCTCAGAAGCGAGCGCTAAGCTTTTAAAAGCTAACAACCTGTACCCGAGATGCGCTTTTATGGCACTTGCACTCGTCGTGATGCGTTATTTTTGTTCGGCTCGCCACCGCCGCCGTCGTCGATAAACATTAAACGTTATTACCTATGCGAGTCTAAATATAAAAACATACTCGTATATTGGTCGTTGGTCGTGTGTCTGTTAGCGAGAGCTTTTGAGCTCGCGGTATGCACTACGGAATGTATATTTAAGCTCTTTGCGTACGCGTAATTGGAATTCATTAGGATAATGGTGATTTATTGTGCGGTTGGGTCTCAAGTGGTTTCTCTGTAGGTGCACAAATGGTTTTTTTACAAAACGTACTTCAGTTTTGTTGCCTCAATGACTTATTTCCCGCAATTCAGTTTTGTATTCGACTGTTATTGAATTATTGACTTTCCATGCGGTTTCGCTTACGCTGATTACAGTTTAAGCCTTCGCGCAATGATAGATTAAACTATAGACAACAAATATACAAAAATTAGTTTCGAATGCCGATAGAGCGCTTCAAATATCTCCTTGCTGCTTCGTTATAACTACGATTCGAATTATAAATGCATTAGCGAAGAAATATGTATATAATTACTGTAGCTAGTACTTTTCGATTTATATATAAAAGATGACTCTACTAAAAGTATTTGTATTGATTTTGTAATGCCGATTATGATGAAGAAGTGCGCAGTGAGAATATTGTCAGGTTCATATTCCAATAAATAATAATTGTTTAAGATCCCATAATGCGTAAGGTTAGTACGCAAGAACCTTTATAATATTCTTTGGGTTGTCTAAAACTTTACAGACGGACGTGTCTCCCAAACTTGAAACAGGTATAAAGTGTTTGAAATTTGATAAGACCTTATAATAAAATAAAGAGAGACGAATGTTTTATCATAATTTTTTATTAAAAATTTGTCTTCAAATTCAAATAAATTACAAAATTGAATCTTTTTTTACATTTTAGTATGCACTAGTCGCAAATTTATTATTATTTTGTAAATATGAAAATGTTTGTCTCTTTCTCTCTGAATCCTCATTGTAGTCGTAATTATCAAATTTAATTAATATTTTAAAATAATTTGTCGAAATGATTATTGTTACACTAGCTTCTAATTGTAAAGTAATTTGAGTGGATAAAAACGAAAATAAATACTAAGTAAAAACTTCCTTTTGAGTAGTTCAACATCCAGTTCATTATCTTTTTGTTACGTGATTGGGTTCCTTGAAAATAATGTATAGTACGTGATTTTGTAGAAACCAATCCATCATGAAATACTTGCGGTTCATTAGCATTAAACGCAGTCAAATTTCATCTTAAATTTTTCACAAACCAGCGCACGTAGCGAAGGTTACTATAATTCAAATGGCACAAAAGGTCATCAGATAAAGTTATGGCCGCGAGCGCTGCAGTGACTGAACAAAGGCAGGCTGGACCGCAATGCGGCACTGCCCTTCTCTCTCCCTCCTCGTGATGCAAGTCGGTACAATCCTACCATAATGCGATGCATTCTGATCATATTCATTTATAAATACTACTACTATATGAAACCCTATGGTCGAGTAGGTTTAATGAGAAATGCAATATATGTTTTTTATTAATGTTGACTGCGCAAATATTATGTTATTCGATTTCGAGAGGTATTCGATTTTTATTTAGGTTTTTATTTATGGTCATTCTTTTTACTATGCGTCTAACGGATAGCGCATTGTAAAAGGGTTAATAAAAACTGAAACTATAGTTTTTGAAATTATCCTTCGCAATTCAAATTCAGGAATTAATAGGATTTTTACCAGTGCAATAATTAATAAATTGAACAGAATATCAAATTTACTATCTCTAAATCACATGAGCCAACAGTCGCATAGAAAGTAATTTGTAATGAAATCAACCTAGCTTAGATTAGGTCTAAGTTTTCTCTCGGGCATTTGTAAAAGATTTCATCCCGTTTTCATTAGTACGTGAGAAACAAAAATTATAACATAATAAATGCCTTTGTTAGTCCATACTATCGCCATAATTATAATTAATGATATCTTGACATTTTTAGCAATAAAAGCGTATAATATTTCCCATAAAATGTCAACTTGCCATTATTTTGCTTTAGAATCAGAACACTTGTACTAATCTGTGGACTATGTCGAATTTATAAAAGTTATTTTGCGGAAAATTGTGAACAAAATAACTTTTATGACTATCTATCTTGCCGTAGGTCTAATTTGCCTATCCTTGGAGACTTATTTTGCCGTAGGTCTGGAGGTAAGACTATACCAAATTCAGCGATTGTTTTGTGTATCATGGTGGTAACATCTTTACGATTGCCTAAGGCTGTATACTAATTTTTTACCTTTTTGTTCAGCCTTTCACTGTACACGTTATATATATATATATATATATATATATATTATATATATATATATATATATATATATATATATATACATATTATATATATATATATATATATATATATATATATAATATATATACATATATATATATATATATATATATATATATATAATATATATACATATATATATATATGTATATATATAAACCGCAATGTCTATCTTTAGTTTTGTTTGTTTGGTTATAACTCAAGTTCTACGTGGTAGTATTTCATGCGATTTTCGCAATCGTGGAAGGTGGCTAGATCCCAGAAGATGTTTATGTATAAAGCATTATATAGGTTAAAGAGATATGTTAATATTTGTGAGGCGTATTCCAGAATAAGCACGAAGTTACTAAAATATTCTTTATTTAAAACCATAAAGCCTCACAACATTGCAACTTCCACGCAAGGGAAGTCGCGGGAAAAATGTAACGATAATGCTAAATAATTATAAGGAATGTTTCACACCACAGGGATGAGATTTAATAACAATGTATTATCAATTTTGCGTTAATATCTCCGACATTTTTCCCCTGTTACATCGAATTCACACGCAACAACACAACGTCAGCGCGGCGATAGCTCTGTTCCCACTTGTGTTTTCGTGAATCACCGCAATAGTTATGATAAATATAATTGTAACGAGTAATTAAACCTAATTAAATGTTAATTCGCGTTACGCAACGGTCGACGGCCCGCGCGTTGCCCACCTGACGTAATTCGTTACATTTGCACGTGCGTCACGAGGCGTCAGTCTTTTATTGCCTCCGTTACATGATTTTCCACGCGAGGAGGACAAGTTTACGTATTTGAATTTTCTAATGACTGAAAGAAGAGAAAGTTTACGAACGTATGTGTCGAAAGTACAGTTAGCGACACGTTCATCGTTGTTTCCCGCCCCAATTAGCACCGTAATATTGCAGTTATGGCTGGCGGTACATGACTCTGTACATGACCTTATGGTCATGTACAGAGTTTTCACGATTTTATATTACATTAGTTCATTTAGACTTACTTAAAAATATTTCGAAGTTGTTAATTTTGCTTCCATTATGCTGAAAGATAACATGAATGTCATTTTAAAAAATATTTTTTAAAAAGAAAAAAAGGAAGACTTCTGTAGGATCACTCGTCGATCCGTCCGCCTATTTAAGCCGTTTTTCTCAGAAACCGTTTGATACAGAAATTTGAAGTTTGCATATTGGCAATAGTTAACTCCCTAAAATTCATATGCAAATTTTAGAGGGAATAAAAAAAGTACGGAAATTTCTTTTCAATTTTATGTACCGCGCGTGATATCAACTGAAAGAGCAACTATTGATTCCAAAACTATTTATTTTCGAATTTTATGTAAGACGGTTCTACAGATATTGCTGAGAATGTTCAAAACATTTTCTTAGAAACAATTTGTTGTGGAAACTTTAAATTTGTCATAGCGATAAAGCCTATTAACTAGCATTTATCTCAAAAGTTGATACTCAAAAATATTTATATGGAAATTTTAGATGCTCAAATAATGCACTCGATATTTTATTTTAATTTAGTATATCTTGTGGGATATTTTTAAGGGCAGGTTAGAAGGATTCTACAACTTTTTTTACAGAACTTTACGTAAGATAATTCTAGAGATAACAGCTGAAAAAGACCATAAAAAATCTCTCTCCTATATGTCAGAAAATGACAAATTCAAAATCATGAAAAAAACAGTGTGACTAGAAGAACATCTAAAGATTATCGGAAAATTAATCACTTGTCTTGTAAATTGCATCGCCTTTGAGCTAGCTATTCACGATATTTGTATGCCTGTGAATGATATGCTAGGAAATATATTCACATGTGAAAATTTATATTAATACTTGTAAATATTTTAATAGCTTACCAAAACGTGTACGGAATCCTCGTAATGCGAGTTCTACACGTACACAACATGTTTTTTTTTGTTTCATTATGATGGAAAAACAGAATATGCAAAAAAGTAGCCCCGGCGGGCGCGACCGTATCCAAGAGTATGCGCGCAGTGGTAACACAACACCATCACGAAATCTTACGCCTGACGGCAACTTGAGATGCGACAATAGAAGTAGAACACGCTCGTCACAAAGTGCAACCAGCTAGCTTAACTAGAGTTGTATTGTCATCTAGCGGGAAAGACAACGCTCGATGTATTTAAATATTGAGGCGAGATAAATACGTGTATCGCGTTAAGGTTCAAGGTTAAAGTTTCATTTAATGTTTTTATACAAAAAACCGGATTTAACAGTTTCTTTAAACTGTTTTTACTAATGGCTAGTCGGAGGTTTTTTTAGAGAGTTCGGGTCTCGTAAACCTGACTATTAGAGGTTTTACTAAAATTACGTTTGTAGGGATTTTAACGAGATGACAAACAAATAAATAAATAAATAAAAAGTTAGGAAATTCTATTAGTCTATATATTTATATCACATTAGTTTATAATGGCTTCTATATGTTCATATCACACACTATTATAATGGCTTCATCCGTAAAACCCCCATGAATTATTTATACTATAGTACGTTGTTGTAATCCTACGTCTCCGACAAGGAATTGGCTAAATCCTAGGCCTGAAATCGGTAAAAATCTTGCTCAAAATACCCGGAAGTCGTTTCGTTTTATATACTATTCTTTTAATGAAACTATTTTTGTCTGTTGTTGTTTACGACGCCGTTCCGTAGCTGCAATTGCGGCGACTTGCAGTTGAAGCTTTTACACAGATGTCTATAAGCGGATCTGACCCATAAAAATCACCGCATCAAGGCATTGAGCAACTCTCATTGAGTAGATTTCACAACACTTATAAACGGATATACGATAGGTGTTAATCTTTTTGTTTTTATCTTCTTTTTATTTACGCCACTTAATGGTAAATATTCTATAATTAATGCGCTTTTATAAGTTTTAAAGTGGTTAAATAAAATAGTTGATAAAAAATACTGTAAGTGTATAAGCAGGAGATATGAAAGTCAATACAAGAAAGTTTTGTACATTGTGCTGGATTAGTAAAGATAGGAAAATTAAATCAAACTAATAGAAAAGTACGTTCCCTCAAGATTTTTCCTGTTATAAATTATGTCCTAAAATTCATCGCAGCCCTCATTTTTTCCCTACTTGTTTTATTGTTCTCGATCGTTTAAACATAGTAAATATATACTTCGGTAATGAAGCGATTTTTGTCTCCAAAATAAAACTGGATGTTTATATAATCGTATTATACTTTTCCAAAGCGAGTAAAAGCTAATCTTTCTCTGAGATAATGTAATAAACTCACTTTAATATAAGCACATTCTCAGGCTAGACGAACCTTATTTATCGTCAAAATTAAACTATATCTATAAATAAATTTTCATAAAAGATCGTTCTACATCATTTGTACTTGAAACGTTGCCGGTAGTAATAGTGTAAAATTAGAAGTAATATATAACAATAATATATAACACAATTAAATGGAACTACGTGATGTAGTATTATTTCTACTTTCTTTACCACGACCTAGGTTTCGTTGTATTACATCTTCAGGTGGGATATTAGCATATCTTTACTAATATCCCACCTGAAGATGTTGTAATACAACGAAATCTAGGTCGTGGTAAAGAAATTAAAGTAGAAATAATACTACATCACGTAGTTTCATTTAATTGTGAATAATTAATTTCTACAAAATTAACGTCAAATATATTCAATAAATAATATAAAACTAAAGTATAGTTAATAAACATTAACATTATGGCTCGTAAATATAACTTCCAAGCATTTTGATCGTGCAGTGACTAATTTTTGAGTTGAATGGCAATAAAAATCTCTAGTTAGGTGCGCCTCATGTACACGTCACCATAGAACGATGTCATAGCCAAAAACGAGGCATGATATTTTTATGTCATAAAAGTGACACATTGTGTGCATGTATTAGGCGAGTTGGCGAATATTTTAACGCGTTCAAAATGTACAGCGGTCTAGTGAAATAAATTTATGTGAAATTATTACACAGAGGCGAAGTCAAAAGTAACAAAATATCAGAAAACATTTATTCTGTAGCCAGCTCGTTCGGCTGACCTCGTATCGGCAGGCTTCTTTTCCTTTTCAAAACTAAATTCTTATTTGAAAGGCCGACATTTTAAGTGATTTGATACGATAAAAATGAATTCACTCTCGGAATTGCACAGTACCAAGGGCGAGCATAAATTTAAAACATGTTGGGAATAATTTTAGGATAAAAGAATTATTTTAATACAAAATATTGCTGAAACATGGTAAGCAAAAACATTGTAGTACATTTATCGCAAAAATGTATATAAAAGTAATAAATATTTATTACTGAACACTATGTTTTTCGAGTTAAGCATCATGAAAATATATAATATGATGAAAAATAATGAATTGATTGATTAAATTTTTAACATTATTCAAGTTTTCATGTGAATAAATATGAAAATTGAAACTGAATAAGGTAAAACTTATTTTAATAAAATGAAATATTCTGAGGTTCCATTTATATTATTTATCTAAATTATGCAGGAGAAAAATGGCAAGTATTAATCAAATATAATGTTTATAACTAAGTAAAATACGGTCAGTATTTTTTCCACTAAATTTATGCTTTTAATTTTTGAAATCACCAAATTTATACTGTGCTTGTTATTTTTTTTAAACCAAGTAGTAGGTACTACTATTTTGCGCAACAGATTAATAAACTTTTGATTCAAAGTTAGTAATTCAAAGTTAAGCAATAAACAAACAATATAACAGTCACAGACAAAACTAAAAGACACCGACGAAAATGGGCGTGCAATGATATATTTTCAAATATAAAAAACAAAGCATACAGAAAAGGGCCAAAAATAAAATGCAGTTTATAACCATAAAATAAAACAGAAAAGAATTATTAATAAAACATAAAAATAAGAATAAAAATCTCACAAAGAACTTAAAAACTTTTTAGAAGCGACGGCAAGACATTTTATTCATTGCATTTCGAATTGCTATTTATCAATAGCGATTGCATTTCTTTAAAAGTGAAGCTATTGTCTAAATTAATTATAAATAAACTATTAACCGCAACTGACCCTCGTTTTATGTCGTCAAAATGAATATATTTTTCGCTCTTTTCGAGTATTACGTCGCATTATTCGGTTCTTTTCGCGTCTTACGTTGCATTCGTCGACCCTTTTCGAGTGTTACGTTGCATTATTCGGCTCTTTTCGTGTTTTACGTTGCATTCTTCGACTCTTCGAGTGTTACGTTGCATTCTTCGACGACTATGTCAGTCTGTGATTTCCGTGGATAAATATGTTACATCTTTGTAAGTTTATAACGAAACACAATCTGCACTTTGTTTTATATTTCTGGTTCATAAATTTCCGTAGAAATAGCATTTACAAATTATAAGGAAAAATTACCTAATTTCATAAAAAACACAAATTGCAATTGACATTTTTTCATTTCGCAATTGACAATTTATCTAAACCTTTCTATTTTTTTATATAACAGTATAATTTTAATTCTTGTGAGATATAAATTCTATTTTAGAAATGTCGCCTTCGTATATCAGTACTGGGTGTTAAGCTCCACCCGCGCACCATCCTTGAAATATAGGTTTAAATTACATGTACATGTTAGGTTCCAATTTAAATTATAAACCACATTCGATTAACTAAAATATTTACCATATGTCTTGATAAAGTAAAATTATTGATAACTAACTGTCCATCTCTTCTTTTTGCCCGGATAAAAAAGGACCATTAACTGCATTTTGTTTTATCCGTTTCTTATATAATAACTAGCTATGCCTACGACTTCGTTTGCGGGCAATTGGGATTTTTTTTATTTTAATCTGTTATATGTTGCTGTCTTGGGTATATACCCGTACAAATTAACATACAGAAAAATTCTAAAAAAAGTTTTTTCTGGCTTCTATACGCTAAATCTATCACTTTTTTTAATATTTTCAACACACAGACCGCTCAACACACAGTACAGACAGAATTCACTCTGTGTAACAGAGTGAATTCTGTCTGTACACTTTACTGTGAACTTATTTTTTGAGTTCTAACTCTTTTTTAATTATTTGAATATATTTAGTTGGCTCTTTTTGCATAAAATATTTAAAAAAATACAAAGTCAAACCTTACGGACAAACCGACAATAGAGTTCACTCTTAGCGAGTAATTATTAATCGAATTTTATTGTTTTGCTATTGAATTAAATATTAAATTAAACATACATCATCATATTTTTTATTTATTTAAGTGTACTTTACAATTAGATACGTAGGGGAACCAAATCTGTGACTATCATATTTTTATGAAACGCCAATAAATATTCTCTATAAATAGGTTGAATGGAATCGTACGTGTGTACCGGATGCTCTACGTTAGACGTAGTCTTCACCCAGCTCGTATTTCACAGAAACCGGAGCATTCGTTCGAATTAATTAGACAAGGCAGTGAAGAGTTGGAGAGGGATATCCGTTTGTGTTTCGCTCGTATCACAAGTATTTCACATTAGCACCACAGAGGAGTCTTTAATTCTTATTTTAGCCCTTTGTACTTTATCATAACTTTCCGACACTTTAAATGCGTTAAATGTTTCGTATTCCTGTGTTTTGTATTATGTTACTGAACATAATATTCAGTTCTGTGTAGTTTTAAAATCTTAACCAAGTTAAATATTACTACGAGTGTTTTTTTCGTAGTAGCTATTATCATTTTAGAAGTGTCTTACTGCCAATCAATGTGATGAAAAATAGTTATGATTTTATGTAATGTAGATTAAAATAGTTTTTATTGAATGAGTAACTTCGTACATTCGATATTTATGGAAATTGTTGTATTTATAGTATATCTGCGGTCGAGCAGAAGCCAGAAAAACTTTCATTAAAATTATAGTCTGTGTGTCTATTTGTTAGAGCATCGCATAAAAACTATTCGAGAGATATGAATGAGGCTTTCGCTAGGATAACGGTTAAGATTAAGTTTTTGGGCTTAGATTCCACTTGTTTTAATTCAATATTCTCTAAGGTATTTGATGTTCAATTACTGACGCCCATGCAATCAAGACTCGGGTTTAAGAAAAGATGACTATAAATGGTCGAGACTGCCCCAAAGATTATTTTTTAAAGTTTAAGCTTAAGAATATGTTGATTTTATTCCTATTAAGGATGGTTTTGGGACGCAAACATTATTTTTTGAGAAAAACTCTGCCGCATTAACCCAAAATCTACGCGAGCGAAATCACGGGCAATAGCTTGTATCTTATAAATCAATTAATAATGTTTTTTAAATTTTATTTGTTAATATTTCTAACTGAATCATTGACATTGTTTCAATTGATTAATTGTTACCCTATAATGAAAAAATAATTTTTATCAATAATTTTACCCCAACGTAATTTGTTTTCAAAAGCCAGAAGTTCATTAAAGAGAGGTTTCCTTGCGTCTTTAAGTAATTATAAATGTCCGACATAATTGTGTTAGCGAAGTAAACAAAGGAGGAAAGTCATTCACATAAGAAATATATCTTCTTACGAAAACAAAAAAAATATTAATTTTTCGCAATTTCCCTTTAAATATAATTTATCTAACTCGTATTACGTGGAAACAATCGTATTATAATTAACCTTCAATAAAAGAACTTACCTTCCTCTCTGAATACGGATCAACAACTCCCCATATCTATCTTATCTACCGTTTCCTCATTGGACATAATTTTCCGGACTAGAAATGACTAATCGGATAATTATTACCATCAACTTATTTATTCATTGAAAGCTTAAAAGCTTACGTAAAGCATTTATCTCGACCGTTTATGGAAGGAAATTAGCATTTGTCCGCGTAAGCCGGAAGACATATTCTATTATCCATAACTTAGGTTGCTTTTAAAACAAAGTGAACGATAGACCTGTGGCTGAATACATTGTGGCGCGTGATTTTATTTAGTTGCTGTATATAGGCAATTATTTATAAGCGGCGTGGCGGTCGCGCTACGCCACACCGGTCCGCCACGCGAGATGTATTGTAAATCAATATTTATCAACTACGCAATGTGGAGTTACCGCGATACGAGCCGCACGCCTTTATTCAATCCATTCAAAGTGCAATGTAACACTTCGTAGGTGGACATGTCTATTATATTTTAATATATAGCGGTCACATGACTCGTATAAGTGTGGGTTACTGGCCTGCAAAGAAATTAATGTTCAGAATGTTGGTTGTTTTCCTTGAACAGAGATTTAATTATAATTTAAGTATCAATGTACTTTATTAAATTAATTGTTAATATTTTTAACTAATTTTTAAAAATGATATTTGATTGTACTTTTAGATAACATAGAGGTCATATTAATTCGGATGAAAAAAAGTGATATGTTTTTTTAATTAAAATTTATGTTAAAATACTACATTGTCAATAAAATGTTTTGGGAACTGACCCCTAGCGTAAGACATATAAATACTACCATTAACGGACCTCGAAGCTCTATATAAAACAGTAGATTAAAAATAGATAGTAATTAAGGCTAGTCGGGGCCTCATGAAAGCAATTGCAACACACAGACCTTATTGAATATATCTTACATTACAGATGTGACGAAATGAAGAGATTTTCCTGAATAACAGTTTGAAGGAAACCACACTTCAGATTATGATAATTGCCTTCCTCAGCGTAGCTGATCCGGAAGACATTGAGAGTGATTGGGCTTCTAAAGTTTAATATACAAACGAAATAGTCAAACCGGGAGCTCAATCTAGATTAATTATATCGCATTATAAATACAATGTGAGACTAATACGATATAAGACTTATGTGAGACTAATACGATGTGAGACTAAAACATAAGTTATTTTGCCTTAGTTTCGACACGTAAGGAAAAAATAGTGCAATGAATGTTAAAATCATTATTATTGTTAAATATGTTCCACAAAAAGTGGAATACCGTTACAGAAAGTGCATTTTCGGTATTAATAAATGAACTTCTACATCATATTCGATACGGTCAATTGACAACAACATATTAAATAACTTACATTTTTGGATTGCGCGTAGGAGTTTAATTTGCACGCAGTAATATTTCTATCAATAAAGTATGAGATAATTCGAGATAAACCATATTTCACGACATTTGAGTTTACCGCCTACACCAAGTGTAACGGCACAACTTAGCAACATTGTTATAGCTTTACGTGTAATATGAATATTTATTGCTTAGAAATTTTTAATTAATTTGTATTACTTGTGAAATGGTCTAGGATTTAGGAGAAGCGAAATTTTGAAAGTTAAATATAATATCAGTCAAACCTTTATAAATTTTATTTTTGCCTCAAAAGCGCAAAATTCTGAGTTAGAAAATTTTATTTAATCTATTTATTTCCGATACAAAGCTGATTTTCGTTATATGGCAAAACAATATCTTCTGACGATATAAATAGGTTGGCAACTGATAAATCAACCGTTTTAATACATTGGTGTTAGCCAAACTATTCATTCGAGAAGAAGTGGGAATATTAGATATTCCCACTTCTTCCCGAAAGCGTGAAGTTGCTTTTATTGCAGTATGTGAGCATATGGTAATTCTGCCAAATACGTAAACCTAAACTGGCATGTTTTCTAATAAGTTTCAGTTTTGTAGCTGAAGGGCGACCAAGGGTGAAGGGCTTAGGATCGCGGTCTGGCTACACCTTACGGAGGGCGCGAGCCTCCTGTCGCTCGCGTGTTACGCGGGCTGCAGCGCACCGGTTCACCTTGCACTAACACGCCTCGCGGAACGGTGACACGGGGCGTGCGCGCTCGAAGATTGCTCAGGCCGATGTGCAGGGGCGACTGGGGTGTTCCGCGACTCGTATCTTTGACGAAAATGAAACTCGAAATTACCGCTTCCGAGAAGGCGCGTTTTGCTTGTGCTTTACTTGCCGATGTTCAGTTACTAACTGAACAGAAGATAGAATGCCTCACCCTTTATATATTCTACCGGAGACGTTCGACAAGTTTCTATAACATTCCAGAAATAGTAGCATAGAAGTGGCGGGTTTATGATCAAATCAAATCCTTAAAACTTTATTACGGTATTAAAATTAATATAAACTAAATCAATGATACATATGTAGGTAAATTAAAACACGAACTACGATGTATAGAACTCACAATGTATTTTAAGTCTGTGTGTATTCTACCAAAGCTTTTTTCTCTAGACGCTCGTATGCTTTGCCGTAAGCTTTTTTCTCTAGACGCTCGTAAGCTCTGCCGGTCGCCGGAAACGTAAAGTCGCTGCGCCATTTAGTTGATGGATTCGATTTGAAAATAGTTTTCTGACCGATGCCGACAACAATTTCATTTACGAGTATGAATTATAAATATCCATTTTATTAAGTTGCTGGAAGATAGGGCGAGTATCCGCACAACACTACTCGTCTAAAACATATTAAAATATTTAACGTGCGGATGTCGTTAAATATTTGAATGTGCTTTAGTCCTTATACTTTTTAAACAATTTTATATTTAAGGAGATAGTTGAACGTAGCTGATAACGTTTTCAGATAGTATTATTATATGTAGCATTATATTATTTATTAATAGTTTGACTTAATGCTTTATATTTGGTGTGCAATTTTAGTTAGGTCCTTTAAATATTTAAGTTATTAATGTCAGCTGAAATCAGGATAGAGCTATGGTGAATATAACTTTTTTAAATAGATTTCGTATTGGATGTAACTTATTACCAGAGTTGGTTTAATTTTTTTTATGACGGCATATAATAAATATTTCCAGAAAAAAAAATGAAACATTAGTAATCACCACAAGTATTTAAAAACATGGAAATGTTAGCTTATAATGCTTCTAGAATTTTCATTAAATAATGTTTTGACACATTTCCTTTATCGCGAAATCAACTGACAAACGGGAACTTTCAGATCAAGCTGCGCACGCGTATTTCCCCCATTTGCGGTTTAGGTCAAATGACGTTTGGCATGGTTTAACCATATTATTAGTAACTAAACTTAAATATCGAAAGTCGTACGGAATATTTATTTATCTTACGTAGACCGCAAGTTAAAATCCCGATCTTAATTTATACCTTATAATTTTTGTTGGAGTTATTCCTTGTGTCCTAAACTTTTTTAAACAATATTTTTGTTTTTATTTAGAGTACATTAGTTTAAATTTTAAATAATTGTTAAAAATAGATAACAAATAAATATTTTGTTATCTTATCAGAATAATACGTTAAAGCTTATTAATATATAAGCTATCATCACTGTCGTATAAACTATCACTACTACAAACAGCTGTTCCAATATTATTCAAATTTTGCCATATCTTTCCTAATCAGGTGCACATCGATGAATTACATATATCTTAGAATTAAGTTTTAATTAAATGCACGAGATGAACATGTGTTCAAGTAGTTCTCTCGCTTGTTAAGTGCTTACACGTATTCATTTACTAATGAGGGCACAGCGGATGCAACTCATCTGAGGTCATGGGTGAATAGACATAGGCCAATGGTTATCATGCACCTTTAGCGCGCTAAATGGAATGAGTTAGGGGAGCGGTCTTTCTCTAAACTTCCTATGAATTTTTAGCAGAAACTTTTTAATCTTTATTTTACCCTTTTTTTGTAAAGAATGCACCATTAAAGCTATATTCAAAGTTATCTTAAAATGTGCTTTGTTTTTGACACATGTTCGCCTTATACTGGCTTTATTTTTGTTTGTATATGTTCTGATCATACCTTACTGTTGGTATTTGTACGAGTTTTGAGGAAAAACTATCAAGCACGAGTAGAACTCGGACTACGAGAGTTCTGTACACATTTAGGCACTTAAAAACATTTAAGTTTACACAGTACTTGTATTGAACTAATAAAATAATATTTGTAAATATTATTTTTCACAACGCTAATATATTGCTTACAATATTCTTCACAGGTGTTAAAACATGGAGCATATTTCAAAAATATAAGATATAGAATAATCGTTTACAGTTTTCCTATAGTAATTACGCAGGGTTCTCAAACCCTTTTTTTATAATTTTAGGTTGTGTAGTGAAGATATACTACCTACAATTATGAAAAAAAATATTTTTGGACCCTTATAACTAGTAAAGATTAATAAATGTAACTAGTTGAGACTTTTGTAACTCTTCCAAACAACACCCTACATTATGGAATTTAAAAAAATCCAATAATTAATTTGACCCTTCTAAAATTTCCCTAAAACTATTTTTGAGTGTTAGTTATTGAAATATGAATGGGTTAATATGTTTTATTACTATGCCAAATTTCAAATTTCTACGTCAAACGGTTTCTGAGAAAAGCAGCTTTGATCGACAGACACACAGATAGGTGAATTATTTTAT
The DNA here is from genome assembly GCA_039881145.1 of Druceiella hillmani. Taxonomy (NCBI): domain Eukaryota; kingdom Metazoa; phylum Arthropoda; class Insecta; order Lepidoptera; family Hepialidae; genus Druceiella; species Druceiella hillmani. The sequence continues at coordinate 10,351,330 of JAYKKI010000038.1, read as the reverse complement.
AAGAATTTTATTTTTCATTTTGAGGTAAGAAATCCTTAAAAATTAGAAAAAAAAATGTTATCGAATGTTTTGGTATTAAAATAGTATTAATCATGTTCGTTAGTATTACATCGTAATAGAAAATTAATAAAAATATATTTTTAAAGTCGTGGATAATTTTTAAAAAATAAATTTAATTGAATTAAGATTTTAATTGCAGTTGAAGATGTCAAATGTTTAAAGTTTGAGACTATGGACTGTATACAAGTTATTGCAGTACGTAGTTAGACTATTGGATATGCGAATAGCAAATATGTAAATTAGAAATTATGAAAAAACAGGTTTAATTCGTAAAATAACGCAACTAACTAAAAAAACTTGAATTAGAAAACGTCATCAGAATACAGCGGATTCGGGCTTTCCTTGCTTGCACCTGTCGGACTGGCCAGTGTTGTCAGAGCGGCGACCTCAATACCTTGGGTACTGAAAACAAGTATTTTATGTCGCAACCTTACTTTCGCACTTCTGTTTGCAAATTATTATTATACCCAGATTATTTTATCGGGTTGTATATGTGCGAAGTACATTTTTTTCATATGGATAACTTGAAATTTATTTTCATTCGGAAAGTTTTTTTTACGATCGAATGTTACATTGTACGTGCATTTTTGGCCAAAAATTAAAGTACCAAGAATCGATGAATGTGAACATGGTTCGTATATCCTGATGAAAAATTTAATTTTATTTCCTCCTCCTTGAATTTTGGTCCTTGTAAGGAAATCCTTCAAAGACTTCAGAATGACCAGATAACACTGTCGTTTGGTCTATAAGAAATTACTAGATAACATCACGACGGACAAAGAAGTTTGCTCATATTGAAACCTCATTTCAAAACTCTTCAACTAGTTTGCATATCACACTCATACGTATCGCCGTCTGTTATGATGTGTATCGTGAATTTAGGATTCAGATTGGTTTGTTCAAGAAAATTTTCAGTAAAATATTTGCGGTATGAGAAAAATTGCTTTTTGAAGAAAATTAATCTCCTTCGGAACAAACTGACGCATGACGCATACTCGTATTTTCAATAAAGTTAATTAACTCTCTGTAAACCTTTTTCAACATTCTAAATGAAAATTTTAAAGAATCTAAATTCTAAAGAAAATTTGACAGAGAGTGTAAAATTTCAGGCAAATTCTGTTCGATAACTTCTACATTTAAATGTCATGTAGCAGAATTGCGGTTGACTCACTTAGCCCACTTAGCCAATAATAATAAAAAAACTGATAATAAATCGCACCAAAACTCTACGTGACAATTAGGTACACCGCCATCAAATGACGGCAAAAACAAATGCAGGCTTTGTCCGTGGGATTTTTAAATGAACTCTTCCCGGTATTTTTCACAGAGAATATATAATAAAATTATAACGAGGCCACGTCCATGCAGATGAACTTTAATGAAGCTTTCACCTTTGGGGTATAGTTAACATCTGTTGTGGAAATCAACGTCAACTTAATCGATCAACAGTTTACTACTTGTTTAATTAACAGCGACATCAATTTATTTTATAAACAATTGTCATTTTGTAATTTTATAATTATTCACTAGATGGTAGTGTTTATTTTAATTAAAATACATATTTTTATTTCAATAAAATATTTATATATATGTATATATCAGTAACTATAGTATCAGCACTGCCTATCAGACTGTAAGGTACTTTCCTTAGCATGCCCCAGGGGAAGAAAGTTGGAAGATTTAGAAAGAAGCACGGAGAGCGGGTAAATTTGCTCTGGTTAAAAATACGTTATCGTTGTCGCACATATTTTATCACATTGTCAATTTTACACTGGTAGGTAATTAATAACTTACCAATTAATAAGTTTGAAATATTAAGTAAAACAATTTTTAAAAGAATTTAGATTTATTGCATTATATCGTATCGTACCTGATTAGAACAAGATTCTTGTCAACTTTTCTTTGATTTGGATTGTATCCTGGCGTTCATAAATCAATCCCGATGGCCTTAAAAACGCAACGAATATCGTAATAACAGCAACGTTAACGTTTATGAAACGAGTTCCAATGAAACGTCAGTGCTGACACGAAGACGAGCGGCTCAACCGGTTAACGTCTGTGTTTTCACTATTTTATCGATATAAGATTGTGGATCAGATGCTGCGGCGAGATGCAGACAGCGGCCATTAGATGCTCTTTTATTTGACTTTATTACAAGATTATCTTTTAACTAATTACTTTTTACCGAATAATATTTTATGAAAGTTTTACATTTATTTTAATATCTTAAAATTTTAAAAGGGAAAGTGTTTGACACTAAAACGTCATCGACAAAGTTATGCTCGTAGGTTACATTCATTATGTATAGAGCATACTGTAATGTTATTAACAAAATAATTTTAAGAACTGCCATTTTTATCTTATTTTCATGTTATACTCTGAATAAAAAAAAACCATAAAATTAGTTGAGCAAAGTTTTTACGTTTTAATTTAAAATTTCTTGAGTTTTTACTATGTTAACTTTGAATAGAAAAAAACACAGGTAAAGGGATAAAATAGTGTTTCGGTAAACTAACACATGTTTCTGCTCAAAAGGAATTTTTTTTTTGAGAAATGTTTATATATATATATATATATATATATATATATATAGCAAACAAAACAAATATGCTGAAAAATAAATTTGCAACTGTTGTATTAAAAAAAATTATATCAATCTTGAAGACGTTACGAGGGTTGTGAACTATTAGAGTTTTCCAAAAATTATATTAATTATTACAAACAAATTAAATCGACTAGTTATTGAAAACTTGTCAATTTAATAGTTTTGCTTAAGCAGAAATACATGTGATCAAATTTGACTAGACAACTAAATGACTATATTAAAACATCATTGTTGACTCGTTGGATTAACATCTTCACTTTTAATAACGTGTAATTTCTTAACATGATTGTATTGACTTCTCGCCTTCTCGATCACCTAATATGCGGAAGGCCTTAAAAGTCTAATGTAACCAATTAGAAACTTTAGTTTACGTTGTTAGAGAGCAGTAAAATAACACAGTTACACACTTTCTGATACGAAATATCTAAATAAAATGTTTATTAACTCAAATGACTCGGACGCAGCACGGCGCGTGAAACAAAGGTCGGATCGGTGACGGTTATTTTGTTGCGTAGATTTCATCACTGCGTATTTCTACGACCGCGCTTATTCAAATCATTTATCATTTACAATGTGATGTTATTTAGAATTTAAATTTTTTATACAAGTTAGATTCGTGCGATGACGTTATATAAATAACCTGGTAGTTGAAAATACCGGTAATTTTTATAATAAGAATGCGAATATTGTTGCTATGCCTTCGAATGACCATGTGTACAGTTTATCTATTTTAAATTGCATCTGACATAAGATCGTAGAACATATGGAGTCTCAGAGCATATATTTCAATAGTTAACACTGAAAAGTATTTATATAAACATTTTAGAGCACAGGGGATAGAAATAAATTAATAGATTTTCTTTTTCATTTTGTTTATAGTGAGGTTTCAATAAAAAGAGCAGGTAATGATTCCAAATTTATTTTCTAAAATTTTATTTAAGATTATTCTAGAGATATATGTTTAAAAATATTAGCGCCGTTTTCCTTCGAAACCATTTCATGTGGAAACTCAAAATTTGACACAATGACAAAGCATATTAATCTACATATTATTTCAGAAGTTAACACTAGGCTTATTCTCCGTAAACTGGAAAACCACTCTGTCTATATTGTAAAATACTGTCTAAATTAATAATATAATAATGTAGTTTACCTCTCCAAAAACCTGTGAATTAGAAATAATTATCAATATTCATAACACGTTTGAAGCTTCTCCAAAAACAGTTCCCTGACCTGAACTCCATTCTAAATTTATGGTGTTAAGGAAAACTTGTCAGAATTTATATAATTTCTTAAGGTTTTTGGATTATTTTAAAGTATTATAAATAAAGTATAATAATAATTCATACTCGGTTTTTATTTTAATTAAATAATAGAAAAGCAATATAGTCGAAGGTTAACCAGCAATTTTGTGAACAGTCTCCTGTCGCAAACAAAATATGAGAGAAAACGGGAGCTAAAAACATTAAATACTTTTGGTGTCGAAAGGAACGACTTACGTGTGAAGTTCGTTCACTCGACAGACCTCGTGGCCGCCACCGTTTTGTTTTAGTGTCAAACAGACGATAGCTGCAACGAGGTGTGTCGGGGCCGGTACAAGATATGCTCCACTCCACTGATATGTAATTTTATTTATTGTTTTTGTAAAAAAGTGTTTGCACTTTTTCTATATATTTATTCTCACACTTAGCACTGTACCTCATAATTAATGAATTTAATAATATACTTGACAATAATACGTAACGTCAGCAAAATTAACAAGAACTTGACCATCTTCAACAAGCGAGAAGAGAAAAAGACGTCCAAAGAACTTAAAATAAAAAAAATAACAACAGGTAATACCAAAATATAGAGATTACAGGGGAAAAATCGAGAAAAAGACACTATTTGTTGTGGTACTGAACTACTAAAATTATTCTAAACGGAAAACCCGTAGAGACAAGTATTCTCCAACGTTATGTCTGGCAGTTTGATTAAAAAATATATGGTAGAAAGACAATTCGGCAGCTATGACCTGTAAAATGAAAAAAAAAATCGACGCCTTGTACTTCTAGACAAACATGGAAAGACAAAATTTCAGAAAGATATGAGAAAGTTATTTGAAAGTTTTACGGGGACGACAGCAATAATAAATTGAGAGTACGCAAAAGTGCGTTTTCGGCGAAATGTATGTATTGACTTGCTCAATGTACGGATACAATCTTTAAGCGTGTTGAGTGAAAGGGTTTTTCGTAGATGCATACACTTGTTTGGGATGGGGCGTTTCAATGTGGGCCACAGGATGATCTCTGAATGGTATGGATATTATAAGTGTAATAGGAAACAGGAAAAAAGAATACGTGAACAAATATTATCTAGAAAGAAATTATTTTCCAGATTCTAGACTTGTGCTGACTTTGCACAAGTAATTTATCACTAATAATTTCAACATAAGCTCTCATTGCCATTTGCTTTCTTTTTGGATTTTTACTTATCTCGGGTATGTCTTGATATTATTTTCGCACAATAAACGATGAAGAAGTATAGTTAACGACTGATGTGATTCAAAGAGAAATATCAAAATTAAAGAGTTTTAATGGACGTTCGTAGGTGCCCAAAATTACTGGAAACATATTGAGCATAACGTCTAGCCCAATATAGTTAGTAAGGTTTAAGCTACTTTTTATGACCTTAGATGTAAGTATTTTAAAATAGGGGGGATAAATAACCAAACGAAAACAATACTTTATGTAGATGATATTTTTGTCCATTTTGAATCTAAAACTGAAAATGGTTTTAACATAATTGAATCTGGATGTGCGATAGAACACCAAACTGGACTTGGCTCTGCAGATGATAATGCGGGACTTTCCTGAGACATTGGCAACTAGTATAATAGTGGGTAGTATGTGCTGGTAAATGTACAGGTTAAAAATATGCTGATATAAATAAAATCGATGAAGAAGGCAAATTAACTGTCACATTTTTAAAATTCTGTGATAATAAGGGAGTTTTAAAGTGGCCGAGAAGATATTTTTTATTTAACTTTGAGCGAATTGTTGATAAATTGCCAAATCCCGACCTGTAGTTAAAAGGGAAAAGAATCTTTTACAAATTTAATATATTACTAAATATATTTGAAAAGAAAGTTATTAAAATATATTTATTGGGTATTTTTTCTTCAGAGTGAATTTGTGACTGATAGTATTATCATGATATGTTTAAGCAATTTACCAAAGTAATTTAAATTATTTTTTTATGAAAAGTTTTTGTAAGTTATAAAATTTTAAGATGATCATAATTTTTATCGGATATTTTTTTTGTGGTAAAGGCTAATTCAATTTGTTAAATTTATTTTTCTATTATTTTATGAAATTGATTTGTTAAATATGTGTAATTTGGTGTATAGCGACCTTAATAAAATAGTATAAAGTATTAAAGATAAGAAGATTTATTGAATTTTTGTTTTGTCTTCCAAGACTCAATTTTTGTTATATTATTGTAAGTATCAAGTATCATTTCTATAATGAAGTTACTCTGTAATGAACAATAGCTAGTTTTTTATATTTTGAAATTTTCTGTATTATGTATCATTTTTCCTAAAATCGTCGATAATTATTCAATATCAAAAACATAATTACGGCTCTTACTTTAATAGTTTTAACTTACAATTATCTAACCCTCTATAGTTAAATTCACAGTAAATTTGTGTAGAGGTAACTTTCCTATTAGTGAAGAAGTGGAGTTTTAGAGAAAGCAAATGAATTAATAGAAACTTTTTTTTAATTTCGTGTACGGTGTGTATTATCAACTGAAAGAGAGAGATATAAAGATTTCAAAACTATGTTTTTTCCGAAACTTATATAATATAGTTCTGGAAGTATTATTGAAAAAATCAACAAAGTATGTTCTTTGCGCCAATCTCCGAAAATGCTACATTCAAAATAATGAAAAAAGCAGCGTTACTAAAATTTTACTGGAAACTGAGCTCATAGTTTTTGAAAAACGCACGATAACCTTTTACGCCTGCGGGAGATATACTAGACAATATATATACATAGTGAAATATAATATTAGTATTTGCAAAAAAATTAATTAAAACAATGTGTTATCTTAAAAGTTTACACGCGCTCAAGGGTATACGGAACAGTACAGCACTTAACAAGTTTTATTTATTCGGGGGCCAAAATTGTTTGATTATATTATGGTCTAAATGAGTCATTAAAAATTTTAAAAAATCGGATCATTCATAAGAATTATGTCAGAAATAAGACCAGTGAAAATAATTCTGATTATAAAATATGCCCGTTTTAAACAATTTTTAAGATTCAATATGGCTTACTTAATATGGCTATACGAAATGTATATGAAACCGATGCTCAGTTTTTCTGCTTGCCTAAAAATGTAAAAATATTAAAGTTTTTATTAGTTTCTTTAAGTGAACTTGAAATGAATAATATAATATTAATTAAAGTTAAACAAAATGAGCTCGAGACACAAAAAATATATCTGATCAGATGCGATGATTTCGTGTTATTAAATCGTACTGTTAATTATACCTTTCTTTTTTTAACTTCCACCTTTTAAAGAAGACGCATAAATTATATTGAGTCTTGAAAAAAGCAGCGTTATTAAAATCTAACGTGCGTCATCATCGTGCGGTATCGATTTTTGAGACATTATACGTCAGAGTTGACGGATAATGTCTCAAAAATCGGTGCTATGCTTTGGGGTTGTTCTTTCATCATAAGATAAAATTTGGATTACAATTCAGTTGAACAAACTAAAGTGTCTTAGCTGACATAATGTTGAGAGCACCTTCGAGGCCAATATGCTCTTGTCTTCGGGTTAGAAGTCGCGATTATTGTTTTATTAAAATCGAGTCGTTGATTTCTTTGATCTACCTCAATTTATTCAATCGTGTTTTCTTTAACAGCGAGAGGCACGTTGAACTTTCCACTGATCAGGTTGAATCCTCAAAAAAGCTAGTAAGGAAGTATGGAGTCGCTCATGCGGCACACATGTCCAAACAATCTAAGCCGACGCTGCCCAATTTGATGCTCAATGGTCGGTTGATTCTGACAGCGAGATCGGATGGTGTCATTGGTGACACGGTCACGAATTGAGGTAATTCGGCATTGTTTGATCCCCAAACGGTCAAAAACCACATATTATAAAAGCTTTGATATTTTTTTAAATTGCTGTTCACCAAAATTGTAAAAGGCTGAATTAGCCAGTAGTGAATGGTATAATATCACTAGCACATAATATTTAAAAAAAACTTAAATTCTATATCATTCGATCAACAATTAGTTCAGCAGTGAACTTTAATTTTCATATATCGTACGATCCTTTCAATTGTACCTATAACTTTTAAAGGTATTTACTTCACTTTGGAATTGACACATAAACTTAACTGAAGACGTAATTACCTGGTATCGCTTAACCCTATCACTGCGTATCTTAGGTGGAAATGATGGTAAAATTATTATTTGTTTAGTACCCAATATCGACCCAAGAGTTTGTTAGTTATTGAACGTACTTCAGTTCCGGATATTGCGGATTGTTCAAACCACAGCTATATTGGGTATATTAAAATGTGTTGAAACTGTAAGCCACACGCAGCCTTCACGAACCTTTTACGACTTCTTTATAGCTAACAATAATTGCAAATGAGTAATTGCTAAGCGAACGCGTTTCACGTAAACAAAAAGCGCGGCTTCACTCGGTGATATTTGTCCGCATTTACACTTTGTCCATTAGCGACGTACGCCTAGTGCGATTCGGCTGCGAGCCGGAAGTGAGGGGCCGGAGAGAGCCCTCGGCGAGTGGATCATCTGTGCGCGTGATGTGCGCCGGTAGCTCGCTCGCACCTGTCAGCCCGCTAATTGAACGCTCGTCGCGCACATCAAAATATATTTCACTCTAAAGACTTGGCAGGACCCGCCGGTACAAATGTAACTCATCGTTTTTGATATGCTTGTTTGAGTGAATCTTAATTACAACAAATTATTTAATTTGAAGCCGACCAGTTTCGAAAGATTGAATAAACGGTATGAGGGAGATAGCCGACTGACCTTTCGAAACCACCGTTACCAAATCACTCAAATGGCATAGATGCTTGCAGGTTAAAACATAGCATTTCTCTCATTATTGAGCATATATCGCAGTATTGAGCATATGTAGCACGGTTGTATACATTAATAGTCAAAAATTGTGGGAATCCTTTAAATTTAATTTTCAATTTTTTTTATTTTTAAAGATATATCTAAAAGTAGAGAAAAAATAGGCATGGTAACTCACTTGAATTTTCAATCAGATAGAGTACATACAACTCGATTTTAGGTGTCAATAGTTAACAACTGTGTGCATTATGTGAAAAATAATTTGTTAATTTTCTAATTTTAAATATATGCCTGCTTGTAAAAATATTGGACCTGCAAACTGGCGCTAATTATTTAAACTTTCTATTGTTCGTCCTCATCTTTTATTGCATTCCATGCGATACACAACCGGCAGTTATTTATCAAATGAAAATGCTTTCTCATTTCTTTTACTCAAACTCAATGTGACCACTTTAATAATAGATACAGCATGATTTAAAAAAAAACATATTACCGCATTAAAATCGAGTCGTTGATTTCTTTGATCTACCTCAATTTATTCAATCGTGTTTTCTTTAACAGCGAGAGGCACGTTGAACTTTCCACTGATCAGGTTGAATCCTCAAAAAAGCTAGTAAGGAAGTATGGAGTCGCTCATGCGGCACACATGTCCAAACAATCTAAGCCGACGCTGCCCAATTTGATGCTCAATGGTCGGTTGATTCTGACAGCGAGATCGGATGGTGTCATTGGTGACACGGTCACGAATTGAGGTAATTCGGCATTGTTTGATCCCCAAACGGTCAAAAACCACATATTATAAAAGCTTTGATATTTTTTTAAATTGCTGTTCACCAAAATTGTAAAAGGCTGAATTAGCCAGTAGTGAATGGTATAATATCACTAGCACATAATATTTAAAAAAAACTTAAATTCTATATCATTCGATCAACAATTAGTTCAGCAGTGAACTTTAATTTTCATATATCGTACGATCCTTTCAATTGTACCTATAACTTTTAAAGGTATTTACTTCACTTTGGAATTGACACATAAACTTAACTGAAGACGTAATTACCTGGTATCGCTTAACCCTATCACTGCGTATCTTAGGTGGAAATGATGGTAAAATTATTATTTGTTTAGTACCCAATATCGACCCAAGAGTTTGTTAGTTATTGAACGTACTTCAGTTCCGGATATTGCGGATTGTTCAAACCACAGCTATATTGGGTATATTAAAATGTGTTGAAACTGTAAGCCACACGCAGCCTTCACGAACCTTTTACGACTTCTTTATAGCTAACAATAATTGCAAATGAGTAATTGCTAAGCGAACGCGTTTCACGTAAACAAAAAGCGCGGCTTCACTCGGTGATATTTGTCCGCATTTACACTTTGTCCATTAGCGACGTACGCCTAGTGCGATTCGGCTGCGAGCCGGAAGTGAGGGGCCGGAGAGAGCCCTCGGCGAGTGGATCATCTGTGCGCGTGATGTGCGCCGGTAGCTCGCTCGCACCTGTCAGCCCGCTAATTGAACGCTCGTCGCGCACATCAAAATATATTTCACTCTAAAGACTTGGCAGGACCCGCCGGTACAAATGTAACTCATCGTTTTTGATATGCTTGTTTGAGTGAATCTTAATTACAACAAATTATTTAATTTGAAGCCGACCAGTTTCGAAAGATTGAATAAACGGTATGAGGGAGATAGCCGACTGACCTTTCGAAACCACCGTTACCAAATCACTCAAATGGCATAGATGCTTGCAGGTTAAAACATAGCATTTCTCTCATTATTGAGCATATATCGCAGTATTGAGCATATGTAGCACGGTTGTATACATTAATAGTCAAAAATTGTGGGAATCCTTTAAATTTAATTTTCAATTTTTTTTATTTTTAAAGATATATCTAAAAGTAGAGAAAAAATAGGCATGGTAACTCACTTGAATTTTCAATCAGATAGAGTACATACAACTCGATTTTAGGTGTCAATAGTTAACAACTGTGTGCATTATGTGAAAAATAATTTGTTAATTTTCTAATTTTAAATATATGCCTGCTTGTAAAAATATTGGACCTGCAAACTGGCGCTAATTATTTAAACTTTCTATTGTTCGTCCTCATCTTTTATTGCATTCCATGCGATACACAACCGGCAGTTATTTATCAAATGAAAATGCTTTCTCATTTCTTTTACTCAAACTCAATGTGACCACTTTAATAATAGATACAGCATGATTTAAAAAAAAACATATTACCGCATTAAGATCGAGTCGACGAAATACTCGTAGTTATTTACGCGAATAGTTCATTAAGTACATTTCTTTTTTACTTGCCTTATACAGGTCATCTCAACAATTGTTGATATGTTCAGCTTGTTTTTTTGAATTAATATCTCGTGTTCAATTTAGATTTAGACCACAATTCAATTAAACCTTTTTGCACTCCCAAATGGCCCAAAAATTTCTTGTTTTTAAGGTCACTCTTTAATGTTAACCGTTTAAAAGGAACATTCAAATTTTAATGTAAATATACGGCTTTTTTCTTTATCACATTTATCTAAGGTTGAGTCAGGCAATATTGGATGGGATAAAGTCAATCAAATGTAATATCAAATAAATCTAAATACAAAGTGAGCAATATTAAAACATAGTTTAGTAATAGCAACTATGGAATTGATACGGGAGTTAAAAACGCTCCTAATTATGCGGACAAATTCAGGCTATTTTGAATTGAATAGTTTATTTACTTTTACAGAAGGGGATATACTCTTCTATTCTTTGCTGAAAATCAATGCTAAAGAGGTTGAGGTACTATTTCATCTTATTAACCGACATATTTCTATCTCTTGAAAAATAATAGCGTGGACCATTTTCCTATTTAAGCATGACAAATTGTAAAATTATGTATTTTAGGTCAAAAATGTAAAGACATAAAAACATTCTCACATAAAGTCACGTTCGTTTTATATCGTCCTGCTTTGTAGAAGTATGAAGATGAATTCGTGACGACGTGAACCAAAATTCTAAAAATAACGTGATTCAACAGACGATGATGCGTCTAAGGTAATTTTCCAAGTCACGTAACTGGTTGCCCGTTAGGAGTGATCTCATGTTCGACATAAAACGAAGCTTACCGAATACGAAGCGAGTGACTGTGCATACACAGATCAACGCTGCCCCACAAGGGCGCGTTTGAGTCAGTGAACGTAGATAGTGAACAAACATGTCGGGTATACGTATACGTCTTATTGTACAATGATAACGACAAGAGGATGAGGTAATGCATTGTTGTAACATTTTACTAGAATAAAATAAATTAGATTGCATCAAAATTACAGCACAAACGAAAACCAGGTTAATAATTGAAGGAAGTAACATTTGTAGAGCAAAAAAGAACACTCGCTATTTCGTTTCCTATAATGAGTTGCAGCCCAATATGGAAGTTAAATTTAGGGCAAATCGATTCTCACTCCGACAATATAATAGCTTTAATCTGCCGATTTACCTACTCAATAAGAATCGAATAATGTCGCCAACAAACCATTTATGGAGGCGAAGAATTCAATTGATCATCCGAAAACTTTCACTCGGCACACACAATGCCATCGCTCGCATTTTTTATGCAATTCAATAAAATAAAGTCGACAAACTGTGGCGGACCTCGAAGGCGCTTACGCTAAATAAACGCTGCATTATTTAGTAAAGTGGGTTTGTTAATTTTCACAAAAGATCTAAAATATTGATAGAGAGATTGCTGACGGGTCGACCTCTTGACCACATTCTTATGGAGCGAACGCGGCGCGATGCTGACAATAGCACGCGACCGATCCGAATGTACAATTCACGTCCGCGGTGCGGCAATAGAAGGTGATCCAAATGTAGAGTATGATGGTTCATATAAATGTGAAGCAAGTCAGTTTTGTGGTTTTAAATTCAAGTAATAAAGTTTTTTTTAGTCTCAAAAAGTATTTAGAATAAATAATGTGGAATTTCGTATTGTAGGAAAAAAGTGTTTGTTCATTGATTGTGATGCACCAATTTTGCATTTTGGCATTTTGTGAAATTTTATTTTTCCACTATTCACTTTCAACTCAATGGATTGTGATGAAATAACCAGGGGATGCTTTTCAAACTTCTTGAAATATAAGCATTTTATACGTCAGTGTATTTTTTTAATCTTCTGATCTATCTTTAATGTATTTTGACAGTTTAAAGTTTTGTTACAAAACTAATTAGTAAAATTAACATTTTTCCTGTCAGTACATATTGATTATTATCTTTTAATCACACGAATTTTGTCGATCTACACATAAATGACAGGTTTTATTTCCTTTCAGAGTTTATAAATTCCACCACGGTTCAGGTTCGAAGAAGATTCTATTTGTGTTCGACTGTAATGTTGTAGCAAAGAACGACAATAGCGCGGCTGTACGTAGCACCATTATTCAAGCGATTGTCTCGTCTATCTACACAAAACAACTAGAATAATTAAGAAACCGTGACCGATCGTGGTACAGCAATGCGACAGCGAACGTATTAATATGTGCATCAGTTCAGAGACGAAATTTTAATATAATGCACAGTTTACAATATTTATATTTTTAATAATATATTAGATACATACCATTCTTATATAAAAAAGTTATATTCAGTACTTGCTAATCAATAACTTATATAAACTTAGGTGCGTGATTGGGTAGAGCTCTATTGGCTGTGTTCGTCGTTCCTGTTGATGATATCCAATCAATAAGAATTAAATAATGTCACCTAGAAACCATTTAATTCGTGTATAATTGGAATTCATTACACGTGCATTAAAGGGATAAGTGTGACCGCGAGCACAGGAAGGCTATAAAAGAAATAGCTTAAAAAACTAAAACCTGACTACGGGTAAAGCCATCCGTTATCTAAAAATTAATTAATAAGAACAAGCAACAATTTGCAAGTTAACATTTAGCTACTATTAACATATTTAAATTTTAATATTTAGCAATTGAACTGCATCGTCGTAGGGCGGCAATTTGGTTCAAACTTTGTGTTTGTCACGCCTACGACTATGTAAATTGAATATGAAATTTTAAATATAGTACCGAACATAGATAGATGCTTGTTTGTAGATTTTTAGTAAACATATGGTTTTACTCGTAGTCGAGTTTCAAAATCTTTAGTTGTTTATTTTTTTTATAATATGCACTTTGTGGCCTTTCATTTAATACTAAATATGTCATATTTATCTGAAGTTTCCATTTCGAGTTGTCTTGAATTTTCCAAATGTCCGCCATTTTGTCGTATGGTCTAGGACACCCGATGAAAACAAATTGACAGACATCTCATTTAACAAAATAGATGTCTACTACATTTGGCTACAATCGAACAGCCAAAAATACATACGTACATATATCCAAATTCATTAATCTTCCTCTTGCTTCGACGTAGGCGGGTAAAAACTTTCCCGGTCAAGAACTGAAATATTTTCCTTGTGTACAGTATATACGACCAGTTTCTAAAGCGGAAGTGTATTATTTTATTTATTAGTGGATATAAACTGAAGAACAAAATTAAATATTCCTGTTTATTGTATGGTATATATTAAATGCAAATTTATATCGAGTGTGGCCATTTAGTGTACCCCAAGAGAAACGGAATCACGGGTGCAATGTCATCAAATCGGTTAATTTATGATTACAATTATTTAGTAAAAGGTATACAAATTATATTTTATAACATTTCGTGTTTTGACTAAAAACAAATTCTGTATGAGTTTCCTTAGCGTTTTACACGATCTTCACTAATCATTATTAAACTTCCACAATTCGCTGAGGTACTTACTAACTCCTTTGTCCCTTTCAGAGTTTTAAACTGATCGTTTAATACGGATATATTTCTATTCTAAGAAGATGCCAATTTACAGGCTTAAAATGTATTACACATTTATATTTCGTACAAAATATTCAGAACGTTTAGAGTGTTGGTAAAAATAGCAAGGTACAAAGATCGATACATGGTATAAACACTACCTGTTTCATTGCTGGTGCATATTTGTATTAATTTGGCGATGAAATTGGCATACAGTTGTAGTAGACACAAATTATTACACACCCTGAAATTCCATATCTGATTTGTTTCTTCATTTTCCCTGAACTCTTTGTTTGCCATTTGCAGAGACATACCACTGACGAATATAGATATCTAGGTAGACCGACCATCGAGATGGGGAAGGCTCAGAGGGTCAATGTTCTCCGACAACGATTATGATTTTATTACCCGACATTCTCGACGCATTTAACGTACGTAACGTGATCTAAATTTAATATTGCCGGCAGCATTAATGTACAATGTTTCTCACTTGGGCAGAATTATTTTGAAAAAAAAATGTAAGCAGTGAGTTTGAGTATTCAAGTATTGCATTAACATACTTTTTTTTTCATTTATATTCGATTATGAACAAAGTTGAAAACCTTTAGGCGTAGATAAACATTTATCTAAAGAAATGTTTTATTTAAACTCAATTATGACCATATTTGAAAAACTTTAACCACAGATAAAAATTGATCTATTGTGACAATTAGAATGAATGTCTTTAATATCTTCTATTTATATAATTAACGTTTAACACTTATCATAATATCCATACCACTCAGAGATCATGATGAGACCCATAGCAAAACGCTCCGTGCCAAACAAGTGTATGCATCTACGAAAAAACCTTTCACTCAACACGTTTAAAGATTATATCCGTACAATGAGCAAGTCAGTACGTACATTTCGTCGAAAACGCACTTTAGCGTGCCCCCAATTTAACACTTATTAGTAATTATTTATTCTCACTTCTGAGTCCACAGATTAATATTCAAAAAACGAAACTTTAATCAATTTCCCCAAAAGTGTTGCCAAAAAACAATGGATTTATTATTAAATTTTCTGGTACGAGTTTATTACAAAAGTGTTTTTCTCCAGTAGAACACTTTAGTTTAATTTTAATTAAATTATAAAATGAATGCAATTAACATAAGAGAATAATTTTATCGCCTGTTCGAAACTGAAAACATGATGTATGTATGGTTTAATTACATCCATAAACTATTCGTTAACACTTCCATGACGTGATGTTAAGGCGCTGTTACTTGAACCAGGAAGTTTCAGATTTTTTACATTTTGTGTACAAAAGGAATGCTGAAGAAAGCTTTTACGTTTGTATGTAAAAATATTAATTTAAACTTTTAATAGAAAAGTTTAATTACAAAATTAAGAATCCGAAACTTTAGACCTATACTAAAGTTTTGAAAGTAGATATAGAGTTTGATCATTTATTTTTGAGCAATGGCTGCTGATGCAAAACCAATAAGCAGACAAGATTAATTAAAAATCCGTGACAGGCCGTGTCGTAAGTAGTAAGGGGACGACATTTCTTGCCGGTAACTAGGTTAGATTCCCGGCGCAGCGGGTGTTTGCTTGATTGTTTTAATGTTAGTGATTAATTAACCGTGGGTAATAAGCGACTATCGAGTTTTAAGGAAGTAAAATAAGATATAAGCAGATTGCTTCAACTTGAATTAGCTGCTCAAAATACAATTTGTTTTTTGTGTCGTGCTGTGCAACCTCAATTAATATATCGGTTTGATAAGTTTAAATGCAAAGATTCTAGTTAAAATAATATTAAAAGTGAAAAAGACTTTTAGTATTTTTATGCCCTATTAACAAAGAGCCGAGTAAAATTGTTTCAACGCCATGACTACGCTGTACACGGGAGGTACATTTTGTCACATCAGGAAACCAGGTCTATTAGAACGTAAGAAGCAAGACTTAGTGAGGGAATTCAACAAGATACCGGTGGGTATATAATCTTGAGGCCAGTCGGACTTGTCGAGTTCGATTTGGGAAAAACAGTGGGCCTGCTTGTCGAAAAACATTACGAACCGGAACGCGTCGACGTTACGAGGAGGTAAATTGTCTAAAGAGGATTTAGTCGACATTATGGTGAGGTATGATAGTCGCGTGTTTGAAATACGAATAATTTCAATTACAACAACTAGTAGCTACACAATTAGTAGCTAGAAGCAGTAACAATTTCTGTTGTAAACCGTGTATACCAATCCAATTCCTTTTGGTCTACAGAGCACTAATAAGGCCTATAATGTTATTAGATACAATTTCCAAGATACACCGAAGTAATGGTTGGATGTTTTTGATGTATGTCGTATGATGTTGATATATGTCATTTAATGGAAGCGCGAAACTGATTGATAATACAAAATATATGTCGC
The DNA here is from genome assembly GCA_039881145.1 of Druceiella hillmani. NCBI lineage: Eukaryota > Metazoa > Arthropoda > Insecta > Lepidoptera > Hepialidae > Druceiella > Druceiella hillmani. The sequence goes on along the minus strand of JAYKKI010000038.1, from coordinate 10,334,310 downwards.
CATTTCCATGCCTTACATTATAGATGCAAGCTTTTTAGATCTATCGATTATAATTAGCTGATGCGTGGCAGTGAGGGTCAACTCGAGGCACATATAATTGCTCACATTTTCCACTTGTTCTTTCAACGAACTGCGGCTACGTTGAATTCACTACATTACTACACTTGGTTCCCTTCAAGAAAAACGTCTTTTAATGCATTGTTATCCTCTCATAACTCTAGCAGCTGTGTTTCACAAAAACTGTAGTTTATTAAGCACGTCGCAGCGCGTCGTAGGATCTTGTATAATTTATCATACTCATTTGAGCTATAAACCATGTAAAAATATATTTGTTCATATATGTTATTAAAATGGAATACAAAAAATGAATTATAATTAAGTAATTTTCAGTGGAGAGTTGAGGTATACCAGATAAGTGAAAAAATGGACGGACGCTACAAAAATCCATAATGTAACTTGTTTCCATTTCTTATATAACCTATAATACTATCAAAAAATGTAGACCAATTTATGTTATTACTGTTTGTCTTATATTTTTATATTTATGTATTCTTTCTGACATTATTTCATTGAATCAACTTAAAATTAAGTTAATATTTTATGTTATGTCATAACTATGAGTAAACGAGTGATCAAGTATTTACTTAGGCATATTAAATTGATTCTATAAAACCTTTATATTATAAACAAAATGAGATAATATCAAAAATATAAATGTCTTATTGATTTTAGATGAAATTATTATAATTTGTATGTAATGTATAAGTTTTAGTCTCATTTTATAATTATTTAGTACGCGTATTTGATCATCACCTTCATCACTACTACCAAGATCATTAAGTTAGACTTTTTATGTAATTATATAATTTTTCTTTGAACGTAACAATGTTACACTGTACGATTAAATCAATTTATTTAATATTTCACCACTATTCTTTATTTTAATAAAATATTATTACTTTATATTATTAGTTAGTCCTTAAATTGTTCGCAGTGACAACAATCGGTGTTAAATAACAGAATTGTATCAGGAAAAAAGGTATCTTTTTGTGTTAAGATATCTTTGTTATAGGTTGTATCCTCACTAGTGATAAATTTTGTTATAATGAAGTTAAATATATTCGGTATTTCCATGCGGTAGTTCGTACAAGCACTGACCGTACTACTAGTCACTGGAACTTTGCCGTGCTGGAACTCAGATGTAGTGTGCTTTCTAACGGGAAAACTCCCGATTCTTCTACTTCCATTGCCGTGCGTATTAAAGTTTAATTTAAAGAAAAGTTTCCATTCTTTTGTTTTAAACTGAAAGCTGTTAATCATTTAATAACAAAATTCTTTTGAAAACGTAAAATCATAATAAATCAAAGAAAGCCCGCCACATACCTGAAACAGCAGGTACCCCGAATCGTACATCCAGAAGTCGTCGGGCGCCTGGCCCGGCTTGGCGAGTTGGAGCGCCACGCAGCGCTGCAGGATGAGGCGAACGCGCCGGCCCGCGCGCCCCGCGGCCCCCGCGCCCTCGCCGCTCGGCCCGCTCATCGGCCAATCGAACACGGTACCATACTCTGTCGGCAAAGGACAATACTTGCTATTATTATGGTACTTATTTAATAGTAGTTACTAGTGGCAGTTACAGTTAATACAATAATATTAAATGCTTAATCTAGAAATTCCATGTAATTTAATAATTTGTGTACACGTAAGTTACCATTTAACATTATTTATTGATTAAGAAAATAATTATGCTAACTTTGAATAGCAGTTAAAAATGTACCTTGTAATATCGATCGTTATATACCTGGAAGTCCGAAAATGCATACATGGAAGGGGGAGGAGGTGGTGTATAGGAACTCGACAGTTAATAAATAACCAAAACAAAGTCCTCATTTAGATACTAATCTAATGTACACCTGTTGCTTCGGAAGGAGGTTGTACATTATAAGAATACCTAATGAAAATTAGCTTTCTTATTCGATGTACATTTTACGCAGTCAGCGGTGGTTCCAACTCTCGAGTTACGGGGGTCATTATTGTTTTATGCGTTTTTGTTATGGTGACCAAGTCTTATTTTAAAATAAATTTCTTTAAGAACGTAAATATAGAAAATTAATCATTATTTGCAGAATAAAATGTTATTAAAAAAAAGATAAATTCTGTTTTTCCGCGAAAATGTCTTGGTGCAGAGAAGGGAATATAGGGTTCGGTGCATGATTTCCATGTCCGTCATTCTGGATCCACCCTTGTGCACAGCAAAAGGAAGACTGCCTGATTTTGGCAACATTCGTATCTTATGTATATTCGTATGTACATTCGTACATGTACTATTGTAACAGTGTAAGTTAATTTTGTCGTAGAAACAACCAAAATACGATTATAATTCTCGCTGTTTAGTGTAATTTAATAAACAGCCACATGTGTATGTACTTATATTAAGCTCGATATTGCAAGTACAGTTTTAAACACTTTAAATGTATATTTAATCGAAGTGAAATAATATCTGACATTTCAAGCTGCGTGAAAATTTAAAAATTGCATGAAACTCCGGTTGGTGGTGGTTACCAAGTTGCTTGGGTATATTTTTCACAAGTATAGCCCTTAAAGACTTAGACAAAAAATATTTAATTTATCAATTGTTTATGAATTCAGCGGACATGACAGAACGCTAAAAAAATTGAAATTGACAAATGCCACTAAAGGAACCTTTATAATTTCGCCATGTCTGTCTGTCAATTCATATGTCACAGCATAACACAGCATTTTGATAATTTGAGACAAAATAAAACAATGAAATGTTAAGGAGAGATATCGTTGAAATACGTGAATACATAAAAAGAGACAAAACAAACTAATTTTTTTCGCTACCTTCTCATACTTCTTGAACTTGAGAATGACTTCTTTTGCGAACCCTACAGAATGGTTATTGAAGAGGATTTTTTAAAGTGCAATCAAAAATGTTCAGCAATAATTTGTTGCAAAGCATCTGCTTCGTTAAATCGCCTTCATGAAATAAAATCCCCTAAGCGTCTTGCAATTCCCCCTCCTTCTAAAAGGATAAATGAAGATAAAAATCTAAAAAAAAACAGGATATTTCAATGTTTACATTTCGTTGATCTTACATTAACAAATTATTTATTTATTTTACGCTCGCGAAAGTTATTTTAAGCAATATATTTACATAGAAAAAAATTACACTTGCAATTTTTTTTTAATAGAAGTTATGAGCCACCAAACCGCTTATTATAGGATGTTTGTTTAGTGAATACAGTACATTCGTAGATAATCTTAATATATTTTTAATAATTGAAAAACCGTGTACAGTTATTAACACTCCGTGAGCCAGATGACAAAAACTGCTACCCTAAACGATGAGAGGTCAAAATTCCTTATAATTTATATAATGATCAAAATAATTTATTTTCAGGGAAATACGGCTGTAATTTTCACTTTTTTTTAAACGAATGAAATAAAAAGTATTAAAAATTTATATATATATATATATATATACATGGGTGTAGCCAAGGAGGTTTCAAATCGAAATAATTGATTATTGAATTAGATGGAAGGAAAGAAAAAAAACCTATTTATTGGAACCGATCAATTTTCATTATGATCACAAAATAGATTAGCAACGATTGTTTTTAATACTCAAATACAGTGAAGTAGCTAATTTACGTTACTTTTAAATCGATATTGTATATTTTATTACACTACAAGCAGACAAGCAATGTTCAATTTGAGACAACTCATATAAATAATTTTCTTGAGATATTTATCGACTAAATAAACGACTAAATATTCAATTTGAGACAACTCATATAAACAAATTTCTTGAGATATTTATCGGCTAAATAAACGTCTATAGGCAGAAACTACGTATTTCATGAATACAACAAGGTAGTTCTAATAAATTGCTTTATGATAAACATTTCGTTTATCTATTAAGGCATTAAGACGACAAAGATATTTGAAAATATTTTACGTAAGCAGATTAAAATAAAAGTTATGTAGGAATCCAAAAATATAGGCATTTTTAACATTAATTTAATTTATATGTGGCGATAATAAATATATTAAATCAGTTACTGACATAGAGAGCAGTAACTCTTAATGTATTTACCAAAGTATATTGATTGAAATCCAAGAGTGAAAGCTTACAAAACTATGAGCGCGCACAACGCGTACCAATTACGCTTACAAAAAGAATTAAGTCTAGTTATTATTGACTCATTTCTGAACTTGGACATTACAGGCAACCATGGTTAAGCGTCATATTTACGCATTGAGACATATTTTCATAGCTTTTGTCGCTTATATAATAAATTTCATTGTTTATACGAATCGAGGTTTTTTGGATTGTATATAGCCGTTTTTAAATTTTTTTAAATTTTTGAAAGATCTTTTTAAATATTTTTCTTTTTAATGTGCGTTTTCTTTGTTAGAGTATTTTTAATAAATATAATGAAAGGTGCTATTAATTATAAAAAAGAAAGACTTTCATGGGTACTCGAAAGAAAAAGGATGTCAAAATGTCATGTCAAAATCGATTTCAGCGTCTTTCTACTATCTGCTTCGTCTAGCATTTAATAATACTGCATACATTTTTTTGCTTAAAAATATATTCATTCCATACATTCCAAAAATCGTGGTTTCGATTTCGACCCAATCCACCTTTCGTACTACACGCAACACACTTTATCGCCACAGTTGTATATCGCACCAACAAATGTACCGTGTGTACATTTTCGTTTGTACAATACGAGTCGAAAATTACCAACGTAAACGCTTCAACCGCCTATGTTGAAAAACTGGCGCGATATGCCCTTCCCTCCCACTCTAATGCACGCCCGCCGAGCGGGACGGACGACGAGCGGCACCGCTCACCGCCGCCGCACTGTGGGAATAAAGCGAATCGTAATAATAATAGCGTATTACGTTTCAAAACACATATTGTTTTCGCGCTCAGCGCGGTACCACGCCAATTACACTAACGAAACTCTTACGTACTTTTCATTTCAGCGCCGGCGCTCGACGTCGCCGGACTTATCTTTGCGAAATCTCGTCACTTCACTACAGTCTCCGCCCTCATAGTGAAACGGCTTTTTCAGATTAGAATAGAAACAAAACACGAACTTCGTTAAGTTTAAATTTTGTTTCTTGTTGAAACTGACATAAAATAAAGTAGTTTATATTTTGAAAAGGTTTTTGAACAGCATCTCCTTTAATCATCAGTGAACAATCTGTAACGGTTAAAAAGCTATGTGTTATATTAGTCTAAAAAACCTTCGATTGAAAAAAAAACAAATTATAATGGTAGACAGAAACTATAGTGAAATGAATATTTCTTCACTGTTCATGATACAAAACTGTGGAATAAATTGGACCCAGATTATCTGAAACCATTCCTTTCGTAATTCTCGTTGCAGACTCCCCTTTGTCCCCTCTTTGGATTCCCCTCCTAAGCCCTGCCTCTCTCCTTTACTCTTGCTTATATATTTTTGTTAGCTTTCTTTTTTTATATGTAATGGTCTTTTTGCTGTATGCAAACCGCGTTTTTGCTGTTGTATTCACAATCTGTTACAGTTTTCTACCACACAATATATGTTTTACTCGCTAATTTATTTGACTGGAAGCGACTGCCCCTATAGCAACAAGACCGTCTTACGTACTTATACATTATAGACGAACAAATACAATAAAGAAATAATATTCGGAAGTACCAAATTTCATTTTAATTCTTAACTTCTTTTCAACTAATAAGTACGATTAAATCTTAGGTGATGGTTGTGATGTAGAATTATTTTCTCGAATGTAATTGTTCATTTTGTAGAAATACGATATGTTTAGCGGAAAATAAATAAATATAGTAATTTTATGACAAAAATTAAAAATAAGCATTGTTGTCATATATTATTTTGTTCATATGTTTATGTGATGTTTAAAAATTATATCAAAATAAACTCAAATTTTACGCGGCTGATTAGGTACTTTCGTTGTTAAAACTGAAACAAATGACTGTTATTATATTTAAATTATATAGAAAAGTCAACTTTTGGGGTTTATAAAAAGATAGAGACTTCTTCAAATATTATATAGGTCCATACAAACAAAACCGTTAAGTGAAGCGGGGTTCGAATAAGTGAATTATACATTTGTGATAACAACAACGGTCTGTGTAAATGTGTAGTGAGAGGCAATGTCTTACTAAAGTTGACCAATTGTAACGATTCGAAGCAATTATAGTCGGAGAGCCTTAATAAATGGCCCCTATATATATGTATGTAATGTATTAGAGATTATGTTAGTAATATATTAACAGTATAGCTATGAACTTTAAGTTCAGATAGTTTGTTTATAGACAAAATCCTACAGGAGTATAATTTATATTCAGCAAGGTTAAGAAATATTTAGCCGAAAAAATTCTATCATTTTGAAAGGCAAAAGCAGAACAGATTAAGTAAAAATAAATTTACATTTTAATTAGCCGATAAAAACAATACTGACACAATAATACAGCTGTAATTATGTAATATTAAATAAACATATGGGTATATTAATTTTAGAACTTGAATCCGTACAAATTTTACACGAATCACACAACGTGTCTCCATTTCCATAATAATTGATTAATCATTAACTGTCAATTATTATTAAATGTGAAAAAATAGTGATTGAAATCATATTTAATTGTGATCGAATTAAATCGTTGATGGAAATTTTCACACAGTTTACTTCGTACCTTTAGGTAGCCAGGTACGATACGATACTTTTTAGATATATTTCAAATATTTATGATGCATTTTTACTTCCAAACTATCAGCACCGAATTACTACAACGAGGAAGGACTGTTGTGAAAAAGTAAAAATCTGGCCACGTTTCAATATCAACAAAGAACTAAATTACTAACTCGCTCAATAAAGGTCGAACTATTTTAAAATTAAGATGCAATGTAACAGGAACAAGATTTTACGAATCAACTAAGACGAAGCATTCATTCAATAAAAACGATTAAGTTGCTACAGAGTTGCGAAAAGGTTACTGTTTTTTTTGGGTTGAACCTGAAAACTTTACAAATGCCATTGCGAAAAAAGTACAATACTTGAGATTTGCTGCATGTACTTCGAGGGAAAAGTCAGAAGCGACCTGGTAAGCGAAATCTCTTTTATTGCTATCATAGCTTATAGCTTATCAAATGTAACTTGTTTAATGTATTTATTAACAGTTTGTGCGTTTTGCTTTAAATAACCGACTAGCGGTTACTTAAAACGGTAGATATTTTTAACCTTGAAAAAATATTTCTCTACATCTCTTTATTTTCTTTATTCGTTTCCTACCTTTAAAACAATAAGAGAGGATTTAATTGTTTATTAATCGTTTGTTTCATCGCCTATCGATATATCATTACACTAAGCCAATGAAAAATTAGACAAATTTGCTTCTATTAAGAAGTTATTAGAAAGACAATCCTTTACAAAGTAATTCATACCGTAATGAAAAGGGTTTTTTATTACACACATATAAATGAGAATCTAGAAATTAAACCTAGACACGTGTCTTTATGTCATAACTTGGATACACTAGATACTTAATCGAACAATCTATTATAATCGAATATATTTGTATATATTTGAAGTTATATAACGATCCAACAACTCCTTTTCCGGTCCACATAGTCGACAAATATATACACGTTTCGAATAAGCTAATGTGAAAATTGATATTAAGTTTAATCGTGCTTTATAAATCTTGATCCATAGTCCATAACGTATTTGCTTTTCATTTTCCGAAAAATGTTTTTTTTTAATTTCTATCTCTATGTTTAATGGATGACCGGTAATTTTAGAGTTTTATTATGGCTACATCAATCAACCCCTTTAATCACGATCTCCTAAAGTATTGTTTTCCGAAAAACTTTAAAGCAAAGTATTACTGTATGAAAAGCAGACACTATTTCAAACCATGAATGTGACGATTACAATTAAATACAGGAAGATGTATTCATCATAGCATCTGAAGAACTTATTAACTAATCACGACAGTATGAAAGTGAATTGTAATTTTTATTACTTTAACACGTTGTTTAATTAGATTTCAATCTTCCAACGATATTCTAGTAATATGCACCAATAAAATGTTATATATCCTCCAGGCTATGATACTACACTACTTTAGGAACATATCGACCACAGCTTAAGTATACCAGTGCTTATAGATTTATAACAATACTTATGTGTTGTAAACGTTTCAGTATATTATTGCACTTGAGTTGATCAATTTATGATAGGGTTAAATTATAATTATAGACATAAAGACTTGAGTAAAATTATTAGTGGAAGTTACACTTTAAATTACGACCAATTAAGTTTTTGAAGAATTATGTATACAGAGTGCTTCATATTACCTGAAAATGACATCAGTAATCTTAGTTTAATGCGTATAATGATTGCAGTTCAGAAAAAGCTAATGAAAAAAATCAATTTGAGATTGAACTCAATATGACAGCTTTTTTTCATCGAACTTGTTGAAAAACGACGTGAAAGAAATTTGCTTAGCTTAAAATCTGCTTAAAAATTTACCGCGTCAACCTTTATTCTTTCATGCACTGCTCTCTTTCTTCCTTTAATTACTGAGTGTAAACGTAATTTTATGACATGCATGAGGGTTTGCTATTTTTAGAGGGTGAATAGAAGTTTATTAAAAATCGAGTCGGGTACGTTGAGCCGTCTTTTACATTTGGTATAACACATTGTGAACAATAGTCAGAATACGATAGAAGATTGAGAATTGTAATTTTCGATAGCAGTGTTGGATTTGATGAATCCAGACCACGATTCCATCGTATATAAAGTCTACGTTAATTTTCGTGTATATCTTGTATATTGGTTCTATGACGTTCTGGTGTTTTTGTAGCAATAGCGAATTTCATAACTTTCATGTCAATTTATCTCATTAAATAGACATGAAAGTTATGATATTCGTAATGTTTTTTGTGTAGTTTTCTTTTTTCTTCGTCTTAACATATAAATGACCTAAAGTATATGAAGGAAAATTCCATTGTGTAAATCATAACTTCTATTTTATGGCAACATTCCTGTATTGTCTTAAATGTTCCTTTCTCTTGGAACTTTTACGACAATATTTTCATGACTTCTCACCTTCCCGCGTTCGCCCATAAATGTTAACATTTGCAGAAACTCGAAGAGTATAGAAGTCCTAACTCCATAACACATTTTCACACAATCTCAGTTTTTGCGACGTACCATTTTCCGAATCGACAGCGTACTTGACGCTTGAAGTTATAAATGATAATATTTCTAATGGTTCATTAATTCCTTTTTGGAACCCGTCGAAGATAGTTTACGGCTATAGCGTTATATCGCAAGACTACCTAAGGCATATGGAAAAATATGTCTTTTTATCGGACATGACAATATCAATAACAACATATATAATCTAGCTTCCGTATTTAAAATTTCTTTTTAGCCCCATATTTTACGGGTACCACTTTTAGAGGCAGAAGAGAGTCTCGTTTGTTTACGAAATTAGTTATAAAAAAAAACAATTTGACGATTCGGAAAAACCTCTTTGTTTCATCTGTTACCTGATTGACTTCGGTAAAAATAGTTATAGAATGAAGGTTGTTATTTCGTTAGAGTTATTGTTTCAAAAGAGTATAAATTCTCGAAATTATGTCTTTTTAGACTTATTGTAAGTTTTGGGATAGACACAATAAAATGCAAAAATAAATGTATGATGTCAAAATGCTTTTAAATATAACCGTGATTTCGTTTCTTGATACAAACCAAAAATCAAAAGAAGAGGTACTATTTACTGAGTTACAGTATCATAAGAGATCTAATTGTGTAACAGGGTATAATTACTACTTGATATATATGGGTATAACTACTACTTGGTTGGGTATAACTACTACTTGACTGTATTGTAAACAGGGGTATAATTAATAATAGTGAAAAAACACACCTTTTCACTAATTTATGGAAGATATTACAGAAGACGTTAATTTTTTTAATATAAAATAATTGTTACTTTGAGAAAGAAAATATAATTCTTATCATGTTTTATTTTATTTTGTATTTCATTATGGGGAAAAAATTATGAATTTTTTGAGATTTCTGGAATTTTCATAGTGTCAGAGTTAATAAGGTCAGTACAGACTTAGCTCCACATGGAATAATGAAGAAATATGCTTATGCATACAAATTATAAAGTTCTGCTTAAATTTATTTCAAAAGTAATGATACCCGTATTGAATTTTGCTAGTCCGAGAAGAGCTTTGGGTCGTTTGAACTGCAAACATTGGAGTGGTCAAGAAGTCAAAACCTTTTGTCAGTGTTTGTGTTCTCAATGATAGAGACCAAGCAAAACTAGATATTTTAAATTATATTTATATTTACATATTTGCCGGCAATAAAATAGCATTGCGAAATAATTTAATGTGGTACAAAATTAATGAAGTAACAAAATTTAAATCAATAGTGTTCATTAGTATTGACACAATGATTACGTTCGAGATACGACCTTCGGATGGTCAAGTTGTCAGATGTAATTTGTTAATAAGTATATATCGACTTTATTACGGGTTTAACCTGATGATATTGAGAAACTTATCGTTACCTGGTACACACGTGAATGCGAAGAATCTCGAAATCATAGTCGATTAATGAAATATGTACAAATTACCGATGCCGTATCTGTCAAGCTCTTAAACACATTTCAATGATTCATAATTAGCCTTTGAGCAACCTACAAAAGTAAAAACCAAAGTATTCTTTATAATTAGTAAGTTATTTAACCCGCTGAAAACGAATTAAAATTACTGGAGAAAAAGTATTTGATGCAATTTTTTTTCAATTATTATTATTATTCAGCAGATAAATAACCCATACTCTTCCTTCAAAATGTTATCTCCTCTCCAAGTAACCTTCCTGAAGTGTTACTAATGTCTTTTAATAATGATACCATTACTCCTAAATACCAAATTTAGTGCTAAATATATGGTAATATAGTAATATCACTGTGATTTAAAGGATTCACGAGATATTCGCGAGATTCACGAAATTATATATATATATATATATATATATATATATATATATATATATCTATATATATATTTATACACTTTGTCATTTTGATTGGGTTGTGGTTGCAGTCTGATTTTACCTAAAAGCACGAAGCTTTGCGACAATGGGAAGTCGTGTTCAAATCACGTTTGGATCAGATTTTTTTTAGTGTTAAGCATATATGATTTCTGTACTAGATACATAAAGAAAATGTAACATTTAAATTATAACATATATATTTATTGTTAATTAAAACACTATATCATAGTCATCATTACTATTAGAGTTATAATTTCCACATCATTTATATAATATTAGTAACATTTTAATTGTCTTTCTACTGTTATAGGAAATGTGAAGTTGGTTCAAAATTTTAAAAAAAAAATTCATAAACAATTGTGTTGTCGGAAACTAAACTTCTACTTATTTACATCATGTTGTACATAAGACTCAACTAAATGGTAGCAAAGCCACCTGACAATAAGGACAAGGCTTTGTTATAATTTATCATCGTTTACTTTGTCATAACATAGATAGCATTTTACTTTCCGTGCGTACTGTAATAAACGGTTAAAGAAAATGTGACTCATGAATGTCAACTTCGTTATCCTTTAAACGGTGTCATTTTCCAAACATTAATCAAATTAGCAAACGGAACAAACGCAGTCCTTTAAAAAGACAAAATGACGACTCGCTCACGATTATCAACCGCCGCAGTGCGGAGCGTCGGCGGCGCCGGGCGCGATCGAACCGGGACTCTACCTGCTCGCGCGGGTCGCATTCCACTGCGCCACCGTCCAGACGAACTTGATGTTGTTTTATTTGAAGGGTGGTCCAGTCGACAGCGTTTCGTTTCTCGTTTTGGTCGTCGTCTTTGCCCTTCGCACTTGTTTGTTTTATAGCGTTCCGTCAATTCTGTATATGCCTGTTCGTTACGAGTTTCAAATGTAAAGTATACTTACTTTGTTTTCCTCAGAATTTTCGATGAACATAGTTAAAAATGAATACACGAGGATAAGAATCTTCTCCTTTCTCTATGATTTTAAATAACCAGTTCGCCGTTAAGTGTAGCTAATGCGATATTACATCTTGACTTATTGTTGTCGGTATATCCACCTTATTAGTATATACTATGTTAACTTTTGATGAGTGACTAAATTTTAAGGTGCGATTAAGAAACAGTAACTAAAATCATGTAATGAAAAAACATAATTTTTTTAACTTTTCCTAACATTCTAACTTTAATAAAACGCGAGAATGTTAGGAAACACTAATAATTTTTTTTCTTTTTTTCATTATATGATTTAGTTATGGTTTCTTAATCGCTCTTTGAAATGAGGTTATTGATTTGTTAATGATTTTTCAAATGAGAACAACCTAGTGTTTGTTCTCATTTGAAAAGTCAGTATATTCAGGATAACGGAGCCATAACACAAGACTCGATAATAGTTTAAGATGTGCATAAAGACCTTAATAGTCAATCAGTGAAGTAAATTGGAATGCTGTGTCAGAATCGGCCTATGGACAATCACCACTGTTGCATAATATTGAAAAATTAGTAACGCTAAATTTTAACAGCATTTTGTATTAAGCGTCAGAAGAAAATTATTATTAAATCATTATTATAAGTTCTCTAATCAATGTAAAGTAGTTTGCCAGTATACAAAAATATCTCCTATCTGTAATAGCATTTAATTTGCCTATAAGTTAGTTTTCAAATAAAGCAGATTACGTAGTCTATATTCAAGCTTCGATGAAAACCCGTAATAATGGACTAATGCCAAGACGGAAACTGTGACAACGTTGCCCATAAGCTCGCAGCGCCAACGCCAGTACCGTATCCCCGCAATGGTCCTTCGTAAACAAACACGCACCTTTCTCTTGCACGTTCAGATCGACAACGCGATCGTTCTTTTTCAATCGAATTCAATTACGCAAATAAAAATTAACCTACCATATAACATCGATATTGTAAATGTGTTTAAAATTAACATAGAAATTGACAAGTTGTGACACGCCATAACGTCGACGATTAAAAACAATGCTCGATAATTAAATAAAGTAACAGTCCCGTCGGCGCGAGCGGCCGATATGCCTTAGAGCTACGCCGGCCGACTGTCACGTCGTATCGGGCCGCCGTCATCGGAGTTTTATTGTCCGGCGGACTGTTTGGCAAATGTTTCGTATCGTCCGTCGATTGACAAGACATGCGATAGGGGCGTGGTCCGGTGCCGGTCAGAGCTGTCTAAACAATGCGTTTATTAATAATATTTCGTAATGAATTCAATTTAAAAAGCGTCGAATGAATTGTGATGGTTAGAGAAATTTTGCGTGCTAGGCCAGCGAAAGTTTGAACACCAGCTCGTTGTAAGTTGGCTGTAGGACATGTTAACATTCGTTCTTGCATTTACTTACGAGCAAACATCACATCTTCCAGTTCAAGATAGTCTTCCTATTACAAAATCGCCAGTTGAATAAATTAGTTTCATACAACATGAGCGCGTGCTATCTTGGAAAGTTTGTATCGCTCCTACGTGTCAAGAAAGATATAAGTAAAAATATAAAACAACATTTTTGCATGTCATTAAATATTTTATTTTAAATTTACTAAATTTAATTTATGACTTTTTCGTACATAAGTTATGTTCGATATGCAATTAAATGTTTAATTAAATTTTAAATTCCAAAGGTAATAATGGATTGAAAAGCAGAAAAAGTTGTGGAAAACTTTCAGACTGTTAAAAAAATTGCTGCATATGTTTGTAAAGGTGCATGAAGATGGGATGTGGATGAGAAATGTAATATTCCTCGTACATAAATACTGCAGCCGACACTTCATTATAATGTTATATTATTTTGAATATATTTGGCGTTAATTTTGTAGAAATTCATTATTCACAGTTAAATGAAACTACGTGATGTAGTATTATTTCTACTTTCTTTAAGTTCTTTACCACGACCTAGGTTTCGTTGTATTAGAATATCTTCAGATGGGCTATTAGTATCTTTGCTAATAGCCCACCTGAAGATGTTGTTATACAACGAAACCTAGGTCGTGGTAAAGAACTTAAAGAAAGTAGAAATAATACTACATCACGTAGTTTCATTATAATGATATATTATTTTTCGATACATTCTATTCATTTTATTTCCTGCAGTTAGCCTATAATTCAATCGTTTCAATTCAATAAGCAAATCATGTTTTTTTAAAACATGATTTGTTTATTGAAAAGAAAGATTTGCTTATTGAAAGAAAAAGATAAAGAACGATAATGAAGTGTAATATTTTAACTGTAAAATGGAATGAAACTTTAAAACTAAAAAAAATACACTAAGACAGCATTATGAAATGGATGTATGGGTAAACCTACAGTTCGATAGATTGTGAATTGTTCGACTCGAGTAGATCTCGCATTATGAAGGTTCCATACAAACGTATGTATATATGAAAGTTTAAATATTACGCACTAACTATATTATTTTTTACTATGTCAAAATATTGTCTAATGTACGTGTCATAGACCTAATAATTTCATGAATTTCTAAATCATGCGGTTACGAATATATGTATAATAAATAATCTGGAATCAAAACCAAATTGCAACTGTTCAGGTTAAACGTTCTTTAAGAAAAAAACTACTGTGACAGGTGAGCATAAGGACGCGCAAATGATCCAATATCAAAGGATAGATTCTATATTAAATTTCTTGTGTATAAACCGAGGCACCGTCGTATGGAAGTAGCGCTGTATTATTTCATATTTTATTTTATAAATTACAATCCAACCTACTCATTTTTTAATTATAGTGTACGATAGATAGGCCCCAATTTACATTTGTGGCTATCAAGCGCACCAACGGTGTAGTAACAAAATAAATTTCGTTTTGTACATTTTATTTATATTTTAAATCGATAAAGTAATTATTATGATAAATTTCATAAAAAAATCAAATCGCTCGCTGTCGCAAAATAATAACTTCGTTTCGTTAGTCAGATGCAATTGTATTGTTATTATTTCTAAACTTCGCAAACTGCGTGCAACTCACTTTATTCTTCGCGAGCGAATTTCATTAAAAATTCGCGCATGAATTTCCGAGACCAGTCGCTTGAGGAATTGAGTCCTTCCCTTACTGTCCTAATCTCATAATAAATCATGATTTCTAGATAGCAACCAGTTCAGCTCTTGTACAAATCGTATTCGATTTAAAGACAATTGGCGCTTTCAATGTCCACATGATATTCATGATGAATTAATAGATAAGCGATAATGAATTAATCTAAAAGCAGATCTAAAGCGATCTCGAGAGAGCGGTCGGTCTACGACGGCTGCTCTATCTTACATGCACTGTGTCGTCGAATTGATTGATCGATTATTGTAGTTTGGATATCGCCGTGGGGGTTCGCGGAATGTTTGAATAGAAAATTCCCAATATATTTTGTTAGAAATACTTTGCATTAGGATTCGTAACGTTAATATAAATTTCACTATTCGTTTGAGGGCATAATAAAGAAATATTCATATTCATTCATCGTTTCCTTGGAACCTGACAAACGTCAAATAAAACTCAAACGAACCTTTAGCACAACGATACAAATATAATTATATAATATGAAATATAAGATAAAATTTCATTAAATACATTCCACGCCGTTTGACATGGGCTACTAACTTTTCAAAAGCTTTTCCTAGTCGGCACAATGTGTAATAATAGATTTGAGGGCGTTTCAGGCGGCAACGCCCTCCAATACAATTGTACCCAATTAAGGGTGGAAAAATGTTCTTTCCCCGCTCGCGGTGAAAGACGAGGGATTGAGCGAGGGGTTGTTGCGAGATGGATGTCAGCGACGAGACGTGAGTCCTGAGGGGTTGGCACTAAGTCAAATCGATACAATAAAAACGAAATAGACGGCTTTCTGTCTTTATTGTCATGAGACAAATCCGGACGGTTTGTACGAGACGCAGCACCATTTATATCTGTATAATGTTTCTACAGCCTTTTCGTTCAAAGAATTAAGGGAGTTAAAGGCAGCTTTTTACCCGTCAAATGACAAATAATTTATTTTAAATTCAGTTCAAGTTTTGCTGAGTTTGCTATCACACTACTTCTATTAATGCTGAGCCATATTTTGTAGTTCTGGAAATGCAGGCAGTGGCAAGTAAATTAATTAATTTATTTATTTACGTACTTTAATGTATCTAATTAATATATATATATATATATATATATATATATATATATATATAATTATATGGCGGACTTATTGCTACGAGAGCTATCTCTTACAGCCAATCAGAACACCAGTCCAGCACCGCTCGATGAGCGGCCGGGAATCAAAACCGGGTCCCCAAGGTGCGCCGAGCCGCCAAAGGCAGTATGCATTGTGATCAACTCGACGTATCATGGCAGCGACGTACATATATTAAAATAACGGAATGAGGTGCAGAGTTGTAAAAATTTTAAATTTAAATTATAAGTCCAATACACGGCAAAATGGACATAAAAAAGTAGACTACTGTCTACTTTTTGTCACAATATATAACTTAACAATACCTTGCCTCGATTAGTTTCTGTACAATTATTTGACTACAGACTACGTCTTCGAGGGCAGCGTCTTAACAAATGAAGAATAATTATGATAACGTGTTTATCAATAGTAAAAATAATACTTTTTTCTTTTCTTCACTACAATTTTTTCTAATTTATTATCCTAACTAATATATAAATACAAAAGCGAGTTTATTTATTTTTTTATCTCACTTTTATGTCTAAATTATCCAAGTGATGGATATATATATATATATATATATATATATATATATATATATATATATATATATATATGAATATATTACTATTTACCCGTGATACCACCTATTTTTTGGGAATTGAAAAATCATCCTGTAAGAGATAAAAGCGTGAACATAACTATGTAAATAAATTGACACAGTAAATCGATAACCTTGTCTTAGTGTTTAAACTAATTAAAGTCACCCTGTCGCTACCGACCCGAGACAAACCAAAATGAGACGGAAAAAGTGGGTCTACTCCTCCAGCAAGACACTTCGATACGGTAATAACCTCCAGTAATGAAGATGCGATCAAGAGGAAAAAAACAAAAATGTAGGTCTGTTTTCCCATTTTGTAGTCTCGTTAGGATCTGCGTATATAAAGTGAAAATATAAATGTACGACAAATGCACCAAGTAGAAAAACTAAATAATTTACTCTTATATAGATAGTTCCATATCGATCAACGAAATAGATCAATTCGATCAAAGGATTGATCGAAACTTAAGATTTAATGAGCGATATGGCATATTTTCACAACGCCTCATAGGTTACGTGTGCATAATGGAACTTGACAGCCTCATAAAGATGTTTTGATTAAACGAAAATACGAAGATAAATGTATCAATTCCATATCTTCTTGGAGAAGCGATCGAATAACGAAAACGTTAAGATTAAATTAACCAACCGGATGACATTAGCCACGTAAGCGATAAGCGGTAAGGGCAGTTATAATTTATCGTAATTACAATATTATGAGGCTTGTAACCTAATAAGATCGAGTTCAAGAGCATTTGATAGAAAGTTTTATGGCGATTAGTGACATTCGAGATATTTTAAATTGATAAAATTTATTTGTTAATTTCGTTTTGCTGGTGATTCATATGGTTATTATTATTTTCATGATTTTTAATCGTCTTTCGAATACTAAATTACTAAAAATGCGATTCTCATATCCATTACTACTTCAAAATAGACAAGAGATACACAAATAAAAAAGAGATTCCTAACATACACGAGGGTAGCATTGAAAATTCTTAAAACTGCCCATTTGTAACAAAAGCAACAAAAAATTATACAAATTTCGAAAATTAACCTCTTTCGTAATTAATTTTTTTTTTCAAATTGACAGCAATTTCAAAATTGTGTGTATCAAATCCAGGTAAATAGGACACGAGAAAAATTTCATGTTCAATGATGTTTTGTGAATTCGTTGTGGCCTCAATTAAAAACAAAGTGGCGATTGACTTCGACTGATATTTTATGATGAAGCTCCATCCCGTGCTACTGTTAACGATTAGTTTAATGAGTTCAAGCGTGGTCGTACCAATCTCAGTCGAGATAATGTCAAAGCTATGCGGCTCATGTTATCGATTAACAAAAGAGTAACCTATTAACAGACTTGGGCAAGTTTAGTCTTTTAGTCATCAGGAAGCTTTGTCTTAGATGGATATATCAAGATTTTTCCGAAGCTCATAATAATTCTTGCGTTGATTGGTGTTGTGAAATGTTAGAAAAATTTGATGGAGGTCACTCAAATGCTACATTTTATATCGTCACGGGTGATTAAAAGCAGATATACTGTTGCGAACTCTAAACTACGAGACAGGAAGTGAAGTGACTGTTTTCTTTTGAAGAGTTACCTGCAAAGGTGAATAAAGGATGAAATATTTAAAAAAATGGTTGCCTCCTTATTCAGACGGACGGTTTATTATTCGACTATTATTGGAGCAGGAAAATAAAAGAATTGTTATCGCACACTGGTAAACCAGCAATTGATTGCTTGTTGTTTTGGAAAAAGTTCGAAAGCAATCTCTTCAAAAAGAACCCTCCTTCATTACGATAACGCGAGACTCAGCCCACTCAGCGAGAAGGCTTCAAAAAGGTCACGGAAAAGACGTTCAAGGAAGAGTGGCTATTTCATTTCTATGTTTAATCTATACATCAGTAAGACTAATTTGAAAAAAAACAATTAACGATTACAACCCGTCTAGTTGGTTCCATTTTCGAGAGTCTAAAAAGTTTTAATGTTGCCTCTCGTATGGATTAACTATATGTATGTTTACGGTTTTGTATTTTGAAATTTGAATTAATTTTTCTGAAATTTGAAATTTTCCGTTACGCTCCCGTTATAACCATTAAGATCTGATAAAAAAATTGTTGCTAAAATTTTCAGTGTTATTCGATTCCAATAGACGAAGAATTGAACTTATTTTATTTTCGCGATAAACAAGTTGAATCTCCAAACTCAGTTTAATAATAATCTGTAAATGTTTATTCATAAAACTAAATTCGATTATTGTAATATTAAACTAATTATTTTTAACTTATTATGTATTCCGTAGACGAATTGAATATCAAATTTCGTTTACGAAATTCCTGTATATTCAACCTTACACCACGAAATGTTCACCTTCCCCGAGGCGGTCACAATGCGACGGGGAAAATGTCACCCTCCGTAAGTATTATACTTATATGCACCATCGATTAGACCTGACGTTTTGTATACGTTTCGACGACGAAATTTTCATAAACCAAAGCGATAAGAACGTCTGCGTAAATATTCCGGGAACGGAGCAGGTCTACATTGCTTTATGAACCTCATTCAAATAATCCATCATTCTTCCCTCTTCCATTTGACAGCAAGGCATAAACCTTTTATAAAGACTTCACATTCACACAAGGATATCAAACTTGAAAATAGTAAAAACTATAGTGTAGAATAAATACATGGCGTAATGATGAAAAGCCACTTGTTTAAAGTTATATTTTATTATTAAAATGTATTTTTGTTCTCACCATTACTTATTGGCGAAAAAAAGTACAGCAAATATAACGTGAAAAAATCGCGTATATATTGGTGAATAGTTTTAATTCATCTTTTTGCTTAAAAATTTAAAAAAATAATATTTGATCGCTCAATTAGAAGACGTAACGCCTGGTATATGACCATTAATACAGTTTCAACTCAGCTAAGATGTCATCGTAAGAATGTAGCGAAGATGTTAAAATAATCGTAACCCCCAAATTATTAACTAAGAAAAAGGTACGTATGAAAATTAAGACGAATTGAACTATTACAGAAATTTAAAAAAATAAACTTACAACTAATCAAAGATTTACTTCGCCACTTATTTAAAAGTAGGCACAAATAACTCATAAATTCTTAGAAGTTAGCTAAAGAGTAAAATTAAAAATAGATAAATATAATAGTATATTTTTGACAAGAAATAATTTAATTGTTTTTAACGAATAATGAGAAATACATTAAATTAAAATCTATTTAGATCATATTTTGCAAAATAATCCTCGCTTCCTGTGCAACATAGGCGATATTTATCCATGCAATTTTATAATATATAAGCTGTGCCTACGACTTCGTTCACGAGTAATTAGGAAATTATTTTCTCTTATATGTTGCTCCTACTATTACTATACTAAATTTCATCAAAATCCGTCCACTCGATTTTGTGTGATACCCGCTCAAATTAACAGACAAAAATTCTAAAAAAGTTTTTCTGGCTTCTATTTTCATTCTATACACCAAATAAATCACTTTTTTTAAATATTTTCTATGTACAGAATTCACTCTGTTACAATTTTATTATATGTATAGATGAATAAATACTGTCAATCTGAACGCGCACAGAAGTTCTTTACCCGCCCTAGTGGGACTGCACCAGACGCGCGTATCGATCGCGCCACTGCAGCCGCACCGTCCGCCCCGTGTATCCAATAGGCGTAGGGCGGCACTCTCATCAGTACAATGAGTGAGAAATGTTATCTTATCGGTTTAGGGCTTTATAGTTACTATAAGGTAGCACATTTTTTTCTACTCGCGTATGTCTTCAAAAATTTAGTTCAAAGCTGTTTTGATTTCAATTTTTAAATTTAATCACGAGGTATATATTTCTATTAAGCAATGTAGACCAATAGAGTTTCCATAATCGTAATTGTTCAACGTAGTGTAACAAATAATTAAGTTTGGTAAGTCAGTTATCAGTATTTTAAAAATTACCTGAAATATTACTATTTTATTTTGACGTAAGTTTTTGATTGTTCCTCCCACAATTACGCTCTCATATATTAATAACGGACATGGAAGACACGATTTTAAAATTAAGTTTTCGTTAAATGTTTGTTAACTTCGAATCAGTGACAATAATTAAAAATAGCACATGGGGTCCCTCAAAATCGAGTTTCCTAGTACTACATAAATTCTTAACTGGACTCCAGAATCAGTCAAACTACGAATGTAGTGGCATTTTTAAAAGAGTATGTAAAACAGTGCCCATGTACAGAATTCTATGTCAAGTACACTTGAATAATCGTTAAAGGCAGCAGTGAGACTATTATGGATAAGATGGGCTCGTTACCCTAATTTAAAAATAAGTTTCGACAGATTTAGCTGTACATTTTAGATTATTCTCCAATTAATTTTTCTTGTAAACTACGACAGATTGGACCATTTATTCAACGTTGAGGTAACGAATTGCCATAATTGTCGTAACAAGTAGAACTATTTGTTTTTTTTTCGAAAATATACTATAATGAAGAGTTTAATACTTTAATAAGAGTTTACTACTTTAATTATTTTTTCCCATAATCGATTTTATCTAAATGTTATTATCAATTGTATTTTGGGTGCATGATAAATGACGTTTTTGTTTGAGAAGGATTATACAGTATTGCATTACAAGATTTGGTAATAATAGAACGTTTATTCATACACATGTTTTCTGTCTCATAACATGACCTTCGAAATGTTCATCTATTTACGTGTCTCCTTGCGACACCTGTTTCATGTCCACGTGTTCAACATGACCAAAATAATTGTAATATACCTTTACCTCCGTAATAATAATTAAGAACTCACATCGATTTTTTTTTTATTTTGGTTTTTATGCTCACTTTGGTGATAATAGGCTGCCATTGACTCTTTTTTAAAATGAAATCCTTTTAGTCACCCAGAGCAATTTCAGTATATTCGAAAGTATAATTTTATTTATGGTTCAATTTTAAAAATATAAAAAAAACATAGAAAATTAATTCATAATACATTCGCGTGATTGATTTGTGGTTACTGCTTTTTAGTCGACTTAAGAAATAAAGAGGTTTTCTAATTTTTTAATGAATTAATGCAAGACTCATTTTTGACTGATTTGAGATTGTTTATGATTAAACTAATCTTTTTCTGGGGGCTCCTTACCAATGATGCAAATGTTCTACTCTTAACGGTACAACTCATTTAAAATGTATAAATATTATACAATGTATAAATATTATACAAAACCCTAAAACTGGTAATATCAAAATTTTCATTAGTAATCGTAAACAACCAGATTCATTTCTAAATAATTGTAGGTTTTATTGAGTTAAATATACAGTCGTTCTAGATATAAGAATATAAAATATTTGTAAAATATTTGCTAATATGTTTATATATAGAAATAAAAAACTTAGCTCAAGATTTTCAGAAAATAAATACAGCAGTCACACGCGTCTGACTTATCGTTTATACTTAGGACAATCGGAAAATCTTAAGACATGATTTGATGAGCCTCATAAAATTAATTTGGTTTTAGTTTATTTTTGTTTACCATTTGATCATTTCACCCTGGCTATAATTAAATAACTAGCATATTATACGGATATAATACCGGCTAGCATAATAACGTAAGATATCCAAAAAATTACATTGTTGGCAATATTATAACATCAACGTAATAAGTGTTCAAATCGCACTCTATATCCCACATAGAGAACGATAAAATATACAAAATATTTACAAAATCGGCTAAAAATGCGCCCACGTAAAAACCATAGTAAAGACAGAAGATTCTGAACTATTAGTTATTATTACTTAAACTAGTTGTAATCATTAATAAATTTGTTTGCGACCATTAAATAACTGAAATAGCTATTACATAATTTAATAATATAATAAGTTTTAAAGATGAGGAGTAAATGACAGTATAAATAGTTTAAATTAAATTATATCGCTGTTAAGATTTAGGACCGTAGTAACGACGCCTATAACAAACAAATAAGTTTGTTATATTCCAAGTTATGTAGGTCTATGATATGTATTAGTTGACCTTGTTTTAAAAGTCCGCTTCCTTAAACTCTGTTTCTAGAGAACCACATAACTTGGAAGATTTTTCAGGTTAAAGAAATGTAAGAAGTCGAAATCGTATTTAAAAAATGTCACCACATTGATACACTTATAAACGTGAACTCTAAATAAAGTTGTAAAAAACAAACACAATATATAAGCTGAATATAAAATTAATTAACTATTATTGATCAAATATACTTGATTTTATATTCAAGCAAGTCGTGTATCGGTTTACTCTACCATTGTTCAGTTCTTAGATAAATTAGATGTAGTCAAAATGTTAATTCATGACATTTAACACGTTTTAGCTGCTCGATTCGCAAGAGCTCCAAAAATCCAGAAGTCATCGGATAACTTCTACGTCACCATGGTTAAGTCGCTTTTCATGTTTAATAGAATTGGTTACATAATAATATAAATATTAGCAATCATACGCAAGAACTTGTTTTGACTTCGTTGTATTACAATACGATTAGATTGCTTAACACTGTCCCAAAGCTGAATACCATATATTACCGGTTTGAGGATAGGCAGGTAAATAAATTGCTCACAACAGAAGTTGTAAGCTGGAAGCCAGGACTTGAATTCAATTACTTGTTTGTTCATCGCAACTTAAATATGACATTTTCGAAAATCAAGTACATTTAATCAATGATAATTCATTTCATATTAAAATTGTATCATGTCTATCTAATAAAGGAGGTTTTTTAAAAATATAAGCGTAATATTAAAAATATTAATAGTGGCCCAAGAGTTAGTTGTTTAATGGCAATGATCGTTTGTAATTCGTTACAGATATAATAAACAATAACTAGTCTTACCCATAGTTTTCATGAAATGTGAATTTTAAATAAAGTAGAAATTTCCGTTTACGTTTATATCGCGTCTACACCATTTTACACACGCCGAAGGCACTATAAAAGTAATAGCCAATTCTAATTAAAAACACCGCGTGAATCCATCTCGTTTTATAGCTTATGTATGTATACGAGTATGCACAACTCTTCCATACGAATACTTCCAGTATGTAATTTGAAGTTAAACATAACTCTGCTTGCTAATAACATTATAAGTAATAGTTAATTAATTGGAACAAGTCCGAGTACCGAGTAAACAATAATTGCTTAATAAAAACACGAATTGTTAACGAAGTGAATATAAGGTTTAATCGTTTTATAATGTATACATTGTCAAACGAAGAGCAACTAATTGTTTAATTTACTATTACATTAATAAGATGTGAAAGAAATGGAGCCGTGTGTTAGAACAAAATTCAAAGTATATTTTAATTATTTGTCCATTACAAACAAGAATGACTTGTGTCGAACGGTAAATACAGTTCGTAAAAGCCACAATGGATAATTCTCCGCAAGACAATGAAGATATAATAATGGTGTTCTTCGGTGCCGATAATATCACTGAGCGTTTGAGTAGCTTTAATTACGGGTATGACTCTCGGAATCGTATTAATAACGTGAGGATATCCACCTAACAGTGGCTGTTCTCGAAAATGTTTTTTTTACTGTTACGGTTAGTAGCGGATACATTTTGACTCACTAGGAGACGAACAAAGCATTTCAATAAACACTCTCTACGAATTACGTTGCAAGCATGCTTATTGTCGAAAGCTTTCTGACTTTTCTAATACATATTGTGTAATAACAGAAGAGCAATGCAAAGAAATAAGTTAGTGGGAAAATGATTTTACAAGATAGCTTATATATGGTCAATACAAGGGTATTGACCATACGAGCTATCTTAAAAACGAATGCAGAAAAACCTACAAATACAGAGAGGGGTCATAGTAACCCCGAAGAAGCACACCAGAAATAAGAGCAGGGAAAAACAATAAAACGTTTCACGTAGGTTGATAATCATTTATTAGCAAGGGAAATGGGCTTACCCATTTTTAAGAGCTTCTATTGTTGACGATATTCTTACCCTCGTTTTGAACAGTATTCATATACAGCGTAATATTTAAACAAAATTAAACAATTGTTCAAAATTAAATATTATATCTTTAGTGCAATTATTTAAACTGAGTTTGAACTTTTAAAAGGTATTTAAATGTTACCTTTTAACTTATCCATTATCTTTTAACGTGCATCAGTTTCTCGTAGATTATTTTAATTTAAGAATAAAATTCATTCTTGCGATTTTTATCACTGTTTTTGAATTGGGTGTCATGAATCCGTATCCATTAATGTTTTCACATTATCCAATAAGGGTTAGTTTTTCTTTCGGTAGACGAACCATCGCTTCAAACCCTAAAACTTCAAAATAATTACATTTGGTATTTGTGGGTTTTTGTAACTCTTAGTTAATATTTCATTAAAAACCCACAAATACATAAACCACGGTGAGAGATGTAGGGATTAGGATTATTTTAATATCAATTAAAATATGGTGATGATGCTAGAAGAATCTGCTTCGTCATAAACTAATGTTAAAAAGTAATATGATCGGCAGGAAATCAAAGATCTGTCAACAGATATTTCTGTCGCATGTAACGTTTACGTCAAACGTCTCATCTGAATACAATTTTTAAAAGAAAAATTAAAAAATTTTTATGTTTCATATATTAGACCCTCACGTTTAATTTTTAATAATTCGTATTATTCAACGAAAACTCATGTACGTGTACTCATGATGATTTAAAAGAATAATTAAATACATGTATAACATATACATTTGGATGTATACACAAAACGCGAACCCGAAAGAAGTTACATTTATTACCACACAATATTTTTCTTGGTACGTTTAGAGTCCCTTGTTAGGAAAGTTACCTTGTTAACAAAGTTAATTCAATACGGCACTTTTTTCCAAAATAATCTGGTGCCTTGCTTTTCTTTTAATCTTAGTTAATTTTAGTTTATTACACATATGGATGGATGAAAAATAGTTGTATGCCTTTATATTACGATAGGTTAACAAACTCAAAATCTCATTCAAATCGACACGGTCCAAAACGTTACCCTTTTATATTTTTGCATCGCCTATTGTAATCACTAAATTATATTCTATAAACATTTTTCGTATATTTTATCAGAAGTGAATAAATCAACGAGTTACAGGAACTTGGTTTTTGGCCATTGGTATCGTGTTCTCATAAGCAAGTAAACGAAAATTTCTTTATCCGTGATTTTTCTTTTTGGTATCACCTCTTAACAGGTTCATACATTATCGAAAATTTCTCATCCTCTGATAGGGTTCGGAAAGCCATAAAATCCTCAAAAGTAATTTTTGTGACTCTTTTTGTTTACAATATCTCGACGCGACGTTGCAAAATCAAAAATGCGCTTCCTTCCTTCTGTTTTATCCAAGAAATACAAAATAGCTTTTTTGACTTACACTAATTCTAATGTTATGAGACGCGCGAGTCTCGTAGCAATGCGAATATACCTGCAAAAATCTGAAGCACGCCATAAAGACACCTCTGACGTTTATAAATGTATTGGAAAGAATAAGTCTATACGACTTTAGCGATTATTACGATTACTACTTTTCTAATACATAGTTAAGAAACAAAATCTACGGTCTAACGTTTGACATACGTTCGTCAGTTGTTAAATCTTAACAAGCGGATATCGCTAATTGCATACGTCGTTCGTAAGATGAGTGTAGTTATCGCGATCAGTGCTAGCTTGTAATCAGTTAAATAGTGGTCATCCACAGTGAATGAATAATGTAAAAGTGCATCCCGTTCAACTCATTCTATGCAATTAACCAGTTAATAATAATGCAAATAGAAAGCCTTAACAAAATAAGTCCAACTCAGTCACTAGCGATCCACCTTTTAAATTCCCCACGTCAGCACGGTATCCAACTGATTTACCACCCCGACGACGGTCACGCGACACGTTTCGCGAATGCCCCGACCATTGGGCTCGCCTCATAACCGGGCGGCGCCGCAATTACGAAATCATCTCGAATCACGACAAATTATTAAATCCGCGGGACCTTGGGACGTCAATCACGACGAAGCCGCTTGCGAGACGCGCCCGGCCGCCGATCACGACCACGTTTCGCGATATCGATCGTCGATATGTTCCCTGAGAGCGAATGTTGACGCCGAATTGCGAAGCCGCTCATTACAAAATTTAATTAGAGAATCACTTTGGCCGAATCACTGTGTTTTGTTGACGGATGAACATTTATTGTGTAACAAGGCTACGAGAAAAATATCATCTTAATTTAGCGATCCAGGCGGTGACCTAACAAGTCCACTTCGTTTCTCTATTTATCGTTTGCAATTTAAAGATCCCACATAATAAAATTCCAAATATTTGATAATTTAGCCATAAATTATATTCATTACGTTATAGATTACACTGAATTTTAAATCCCGCGCCGCTATGAAATCGAATGATATCTTCATTAGATTAGTAATCGTTTGTGGATGTTACGGTAAGTTATTAAGAGATATATTTAATATAACGTTAAAATACATCGTCCTGCAGAATTAAAATCAAAATACGTTTCGAGCTGTTATTTGCATTTGTAGAGAAAACGTTAATAAATTGCCAATTTTCTTTCCCAAAGTCGTTAAATTGTTTTATTTTGATTTATATTTAATAATGTGATGTATTCTAGTGCGTTAATGTTAATAACAATCGCTTATTTACTGATATTCACGGCTAAGCTATTGAAGAAAAGAATCCGTTAAAGAACCGTTTGCCGTCCGTTCACGGTATATGATGAAGCTTTCACCGCAGCGATGATCTAATTAATTGATATGATATAACACATCAAACATTGTATGAAAGTAGGTTAACTGCAATTAACAATGTTAAACGATTTATTACTCTTCGTAATGGGAAGTATCTTTAGTTAAATTCTCTGAACAGCAGTGACGTAATACACACCGTACAAACCTTGTGTATGAATACCGCTAAAAAGTTATAGTGCATCAATTAAGAAAGCACCAAAATAAAAGTTAAAAATTAAAACACATGAATGGATTTATTAAGAAAATGTGACGTAAGGCATTAATCGTTTATTAAGAATTGAAAAGAGCTTTTATGATATTATGAATTACGAGTAAATGAGTTGAAAAAAGTATGTCCAGATCGAAAGGGAGTAGAAGAGCTTCCACAATACGATGTATAGGAATAAATGAGTTGAAAAGGTATATCCAGATGGGTGAACGAACAAGAATTCCTATGATTTTATGAATGTAAATAAATGAGGTGAAAAGGTGTATTAAGAGGGTTAGGTTGCACAAGAGCTTTGATAATATTGTGAATATGAATAAATGAAATGAAAAAAACGATATCCAGATGACTGGGGTACGCAAAAGCTTCTACGATTTTATAAATAAAAAAATAAGTTGAAAAAGTATATTTAGATATTTACCATCATACCGCAATTGTTTACACGTATACATTTATCACCCTGTTGTCCTTTTAGTCGCTTATGTGAACAATCAGTATAAAGGAGGAGTGCAAACCGTCAATATCGGCTAGTGGTTACTTATATAATGAATCGGCGGCCACCTTGGCACCGATTTATTCACATTTCAAAGCGAATTCCAACCGGCAAATACTGGCCGTGGCACCCGCGACATCGCTCGGAAATTCGTACATCTAAGGAGGCGGGCGGTGACTCACACTCCGCGCGAGAGCCTGCAACCGTAGCTGGCTTTTTCTCTATAAATAAACATTCAAGGTGAATAAACGGTACATGTCACGTCATAAGCACCGTATATATTTATGTTTATACGTTGCGTATATTTAAATATACAAATTTCACATTATTTGATTTTAACTTTACATTATTTTTAATATACAATATATGGCCTTGGAGGAGGTAATGTGTGAAATGTTATTACAACTTAGTCCGCCTCAAATACACGACAAATAAACATAAAGATATGCAGTGCTCGTGATATGATGTAACGCATACCGTTTATTCACGTTGAAAGTTTATTTATAAAATTTTAAAAAATTATTATATTTATCTGGGACACCGTTGTATGTAAATGATGAAAAAAATATAGTTATAGCATTTTTAATTAAGAATGAACGGATGGACATCCTAACACCATCCCAATAGGATTCCAGTTGGTTTACTCACCGAACTTTTAAAAGAGCTTCCCCTTAAAACCTTTTAATTATATTGTCTACTTATTATTTTCCATAAACTTTTTAGTCAATTATTGTTACTCCTCAATCTAACTCTACTTTCGTTTCATATTGAACTTTAAATAGTATACCGGTGTCAGAACTTAATCTAAAAGGAGTGGATTCAAATTTTACTTATAATTAGTTCAAGAAAATAATTTCTAATTTTAATAAAGTACTTTAGTTTAATCGTCATTCTTGTATAACACCACAGTTCTTGCTAACGTTTTATATATAGTCCCTTCCAACGTAACATTCCGATCGGAACCACTGAATAGTCAGAACAAATAAATCTATTTCTATTGGATGGAATCAGGATTTTATTTATTCAGGAGAGTTTGAGGCGAGATCAAAACAAACTTTAATCCGTCCTCACTAATTACCCTTGCGACACCGTTGCTTCAGAATATCCGGTGCCATAACAGATGACCGTAACAGTATCATTACTTCGTGTGAAGTATACTTTAATAATATGTAGGCACGCATTATCTATTGTTTTATTTCGGATCGTGACTTCGTGCGTACTTTCGGTAAAATATTCCTTTTGCGAGATCGAGTGTGGTGTTTACGTAATAAACGGCTGGACAGCACAAAGGTCTAATGATACGCCCGATACGTTAGCCCACGATGAATATTTATTGGCCGTTCGAGTATTGCTGGCGCTAAAAGATGTAGAAATATTATTCAAAACATATGGCTATAAATAAATGTTGGGTGACGGTGCGTCCGTAAAGAATTGCAAAAGAAAAACTTTCAACATGTTGAAGTTAGTTCAAAGAAGCAATAATATAATGAAATGAAAACAAATCAACAGTCACAATATTTTAAACAGTTCAGTTTGAGGATTTGAGCACTTTGTTCAAAATTATCTTTCACGTGATTATAGGTTACGCAAGTTAACGATTATCTCAATGGAAATTACAAAAGGTATGAAACTAAGTAACGAGAGTAACATAAGATACAAATGTAAATACAAACACGCATTTTATATGTATAGATATAATTTATATATATTTCAAATCGCGTGCGTCTAACGTTCTTTTCTGATGTTTCCAACAGTTTTCTTCTTTTCCCCGTTTCTTTTTTAAATAAGCCAATGACAAAATCAAAAAAATATATGAGGAGCATCTAAGCAAGATAATATACGGGCACATCACTATTTCATAAGTCAGGTTTGTATATTGCTAATTCCTATCAACGACTTGGTTTGCTTATGTAACCTAGCCTGTTTCAACACAATTTTTTCTAATACTTTACCTATTTATCTCTGGTCTAATTTTCCTAAAATCTATTCGGATTCAGTAGTAACACTGTGAACAAATTATAAAAGGGATCCCTTTTTGTACACTATCCCACGAGAGTCACGCTTGCATTTTTGTACATATAGTGTGAGTTAAAACATATTAAAACTAAACTTACTAATGAATTTCACAAAAGATGGATGCTATCCCTAAGAAACGATTTAGTTTTTAGTTTAGATTTCGACACAAAGTATTTATTGTAACAAGTTAATGCAGGTTATAATCTATTCACATGGCCAAATTTCGTATTAGTTTATTCAGAAATTATGGATTTATAGAGTAACAAAAATCCTACCCTACATCAATACATCCAAACTTTCGCATTTATAATAATAGGATTATAGTGATTATACCCATATCCGATTATCACAATAATTCTTTCAGACTATTTAAATAATACCAAAGACATTGGAAGACTGGCGTCTTCAATATTTTTGGTATTATTTAAATAGTTTGAAAGATTTATTGTGATAAACGGATATGGGTACAATACTAGGATAACGGGTCAATAATAATGAAAAAAGAACCCCCGTTCTCTTTTTCTTGAACTTCGTAAGCTAGTTAGTATATAGCTACATACACCCTCTTAAACCTACATATATTACGAAATCATAAAACACAATATCGCTATAAGTTTTCTAACCTTAACTCTAGCCGTAATATTAAAAATATTAGTAAAACTAAATTAATAGAGACTTATACTGAAAAGCGCTTTGGAGTACATCCGTGATTCATTTTTATTTGAAAGTGGAAAAAAACAAGTGTTAAAATCAACTAGACACTTCCGATAATTAATTCTGTTTATCTCTACGCATTTATCGTACAAAAAAGACAATGAAACTTCCGTATTGTGGAACAACGTAATCAAAGTATCTCGGGCGGTCACTTCCTCGCATCTGCACTCACTTGCCTAAACTGCGTCACAGCTTGGATACTACGTTACGTTTGACTAACAGTAAAAGCATTTGGTAATTCAACGTTGTTAGGCAAATTTCATTCAGCAGTCTGTACAATGAAACACAAAGTATAAGAAACTGGTATACGCCGAAGTAAGGCTCTGTTGTCACGTTTAATTGACGGCACCATGTTGCTGCAAGTTTATATGAACTAATAATACGTTGAATAAACAGTGTTGCTTGTCCTCTATTTAGTTTCCATTATGGCCTATAGCAAATCTTAAATATTTCATATGGAAATTAGAAGAAAATTTTAACTAATTTTTTAAGACTTTAAGAGATAAATATACGAGGTGCTAATTAGGATAAATTCAGTTCGTAAACGGTTGTTCCAGTAAGTCAATAATTAACAGCACGTGTTAAAAAAATTAAAAGTGTTTACTGTCGATATCTTATTAATATCGAGTGAGACAACTTACATTGTGAAAGATTTTATCACGTCGGTTACAACGTAATGGCGGTGCCATTAATTACGGTCACATGAAAATAATATATGGTTTAAGACAGTTATCACGTAAAACTCGTTGTCGACGAAATTCGCTGAATCTGTTATATATAATTCAAACTATAAATATCTAACTTGTTTTAAAATTGAAAAATTATTCACCCTTTAGTTTTGGGAAAAATCGGTCTCAAATATTATACAATTAATATGACAGGAAAATTAATTATTTCACCACACTTTTAAATTTATTTGAAAAACCCGTCGAGCGATTTGTTTAAAAAACTAAGGCAACGTGAAATGATGTTATATTTACATTTAAAAAAATTATTTACCGTCCAGTTTTGGTAAAAATAGCTCTTAAAAATTGTAAAACCAACATTGGTACATGCAAAAGTAGTAATTTCATCTCATGTTTAATTTTATTTCATTTCCGATTTATCATCCGATTTATCGAAAAACACTAAGTGAATGTAAAATGATGTTATATTAACAGTTAGAAGAAAAATAATATTTACTGCTTAGTTTTGGTAAAAAATCGCTCTCGAAAATTGTACAGTTAACATTACAGGAAAAATAGTAATTTCACCACAGTTATTTTTTTTTCAAAACGCGTCGAGCGATTTGTCTAAAAAATTAAGTCAATGTAAAATGATGTTATAATAAAATTTTCAAAAAGGAAATAATTATCGTTTAGTTTTGGTAAAAAAATCGCTCTGAAAAGTTGTACTATTAACATTACAAGATAAGTAGATATTTCACAACACTTCATTTTATAAAAAAAGCAATAAAAGACGCAAAAATTATTTTATTTCCACAGTTTAGAAAACAAAAACATTATTTTCAATAAAATATCTCATAATAATTTTTGAATCTTATTATCACACGACAATAAGATCTCGTATAATTAAAAGTAAATAAATAATGCAACTTTCGTGGACGGCGGTGTTTTAGCGTTCTGTAGCCTAACTAGGATGTCTGTACGTTACAGCCGTTTTACTCGTAGACTATTAGTCATATAAAACAGAAATTTGGCACCGTCATATATATATATATATATATATATATATATATATATATATATATATATATATATATATATATATATATAAGCACTAGAAGTACTATATACCCTTAAATGTTTTGTGTCTAAATGTGTACGAAACTGGTGTTTTTTAGTTTAATTAAAAAAAGACCTTAATACAGTGATGTTTAAAGTTGTAAAGTGTACTGCGGTTTCATAAATTGAAATTGGGAGAAAAAATCATGCATATTCTTAAAAAAAAATTCATATTGTACAATGAGGTTTATATTCCTACATTTCTGTAAACATTTCAAGTTTTTTGATTCACGTAATAAAAACCTATGGCCCTTTTAGTGTACTTTTTCTATATTTTTACGATAGTCTTACTCACTGATCATAAAAGCATACAGAGTACTTCCGGTTGACTTAGAATCATAAAAGTCAGTGCAATGAGAGGCCAGTGAAACGTGTAGCACAAGTTCAGGGAAAAATAAAAAAATCAATGATTTCTAATTTCATGTGAAAATGAATATTTGTTTTAAATATCTGAAAGATAGAAGGCAATATATTACGTTCTAAAAATTATGATTTTGTAAATGATTTAAAAATACAATATATCGTTAAATGTATATAAATGCCTAAATGTATACGGAACTTTCGTAGCGAGAGTTCTACTTATGCTTGACAATCTTTTTAAATTCAAATCTAACGATAAGGTTTGCACTTTTAATTTCTTTATACACTAGGCACGTTTTACTGTAGCTCCTTACGGCAATAGAAAATGTTAAAAGATTAGTAAACAATTGTTTCTTTTAGTTTTGTATTTATATTTTTTTGTAGAATATTTATATTATTTTGTAACGAAATATGGTATAAAGAAATACATTTTCAAAGTAAATATATAAAACTAGCTAAGTGCGTATCGGTACTCAAAATATAATTCCGTAATTGTCTATATCTAATTAATCATATAACCTATTAAATATATTTTCAGATTGTACTACATATTAATTTAGATGGGGAACTTGCTAAATTTCATGCGCATGTATAAAACAGTAGAAGCTAAAAGAAGGGATGACACGACGAAATTGTAAGGGTCCGTTTTTGCCATTCGGCTACGAAACACTAAAAATATTTATTTTACTCTTACGCGATAAGTAAAAAAAATTAAACACTCGTTACTTTTATATTGCAATATAGTTTATTAGAAATAAATCTTCCAAAGTTTGAAGAGTATTATTTTAGAAGACATATTCGTTTATGGTTTTCAAATTATTTACACAGTGCCTGGCTTGTCAGGGCGTGCAAATAAACTTCTATATTTGAGAAACATTCGACTGATATGTTTCATTAAGTAATTCAATACACTTTCCAAATTGATACGTTACAACATGGAGTTCGTCGACAGGGGCGGGGTCAGCGAGTAATATTTATTTATTTTGGTAATGTAATAATAACGGTAAGTGGTAAACGCAGCAACACTCTCAATTTATACTTCATAGTCACGTACGTACACAATCACCACGGGTTAAGTCCCTCTCGCTACACTCGTTACTTAAATTTTGTACTCGTTACTTAAACTGTATTTCGCACTAAGTTTTAGAATATGAACCGTCGTTTAACTAATATTTATTATTTCGGTGACAAATTAATCTTACACTTTTTATTGTTGTTATTAAGTGTGAGAATAGTTTACTAGACACAAATTCTTCGTTTTTATTTTTCTTTGAACTGACAATCATTTGAAAAGAACGTCATATATATATATATATATATATATATATATATATATATATATATATATATATATATATATATGATAGTGTGAACGTGTAGAAATATCATTTTACGAATGAGTGATAAACAAATTTAAAAAAATAACGCAATAGAGAAAGTACACAGAATCATATAAAACTATAAAATGAACTTGTATATAATACAAAAAATAAAGTACACACACCTGTGTATACTTGGGCGAGAGATAGGGTGTAGATATAGTTAATGGTTTTATAAATTGTTGTTTTTTCATTCTTTGTTTTTAATATGTTCCATAAATGTAAAAATCATATACTGTAGAATACGGAGCAAATTTTATAACGTATAACGAAAAACAGACATAAAGATATATAGTGCAATCTGCCAAGCAAGGATACGCAAATAAAAGTAATAAATAAAAAAAATACGCAGAAAATATATATAATGATGTTGATCTTGAATTTAAACTAATTTTTTTCAACATTATAAAACTGTTTACCAAAATTTATTTCAAAATTTTAAGATATTATCTAAAAGATCCCAAAAAGAGAAAAGAAACATTATAAATAAATATTTCGATATTTTTAAACCAGCTGTTATTATTGTGATATGTACACGATAATGACCATTAAAATAGTGTTACATTGATTGAACATGTGGTCGTCATATTCAAATAGTAGTATAATTAAATACTCATATAATCAATTAAATAATAAGAAATAATTTGACGTCTACAAGTACACTGAAGTGAAATTGATCACAAATTTCTTTTAATTGCAATAAGGTGACCGGAAGTCACAACGCCATATTCGGATACGCTTTTATCTTGTCAAACTCGCAATCGATTCTACATGGCTATCTGGATCTAGCCAGTAAACATAGGCGTGATTTCTGTTTATGTTCTAAGTGAAAGGACATTCGCGGTGGATTACTGAAATTTTGTGAACAATATCGTATTACTAAAGCTGCTGTCAATTTTAAATTGTCTTGTTCATAATCTAAAGCCAGTTCGATCGATCACCGATATAAATATTTTGAGGTTGCAACTAAAAAGCCGTTCGCTCGTCATGGCGGCACGGTCTCCACATTAGACGCACACTTGTCCTTTGTATGCAATATGTAGATGCATTAATTATGTTATGACAAGTTAATTAACATAACATTAAGGCAGGTCGACGAGCCATTTTAGCGAACTTTTAGCGAACGCGGACTGCGTCGTGCAAGGTCGTCCGAGTGCACAAGAAAGAATTGCCGTTATCCCCAAATTTTATATTATCTATTAATTATTTTAAACTTACCTTTTGATGTAATTTTACATGTTTTTGAATATTCCCTTCATTACAATACGATGAACGCAACGATAATGACCTCGGGCTCTATTTAACCGTGAGAATTATAATTGTTTATTTCGGAGGAAATTACGTATGAAAATAAGAACATTCTGGATATTACTTAGTTTTTTTATTTAAACCTCAATGAAACCTTTTGAAATACGAATTGAAATTTCGGAGACGAATTATTTTCAGTAATTTAACCATGCATCATTACTTGTCAGTTGAGTGTCCTGTAAAACTTCTTCAAAAGTTAGTTTCCTGTTCAGGAAACTTTCCTGAAGTAAGGCAAAATTAGATAAATAATATTATATCTGTGCGAGAGCATCTAATTTACTGCTAAATACGTAATATATTTTAAAGTGCTAAAGCGTATATTTTAAAAGTAATATATTTAAAGTAATATATTTTAAAGTGTTGAATCGAATTTCTGCAACTTCTTTTAGAACTTATGTTTAGTGTAAATTTAAACATTATTTCGTATGACGTTCAAAAAACATGAATATTTATTTCAGGATTGGAATATGACATTCTAAAACTCTTATGCTCGAATCATTTTTCAAAAAGGTAACACCCAAAATAGTGCGCCAAGAATAAAGTTGTTAACATCTAAGAAATAATATCTATTCAATGAAATTGAACTCTACGTTTCAGGTACTTTCAGTACCGAAATATGAAACTAAAATATCACTTTAAAAATGGTATAGTCATCTGGAAACAAATTTAAACTATTTGTGGCAAGGGAATGTGACGAAAAAACCGCCGACTATAACAAAGTGGGATCTGAATTATAATGAAATGTCGAGATAATGCACGCGATGCAAAGACACAACTTTTTATTAGAAGTATCCGTAAAATTCGGGAATCCAGAATATTCCTATTAGGGTATTCAATATTATTATTAGGGTATTCCAGAATTTTATTTCTCGAATTTTAGTCGTTCATACTTTAAAGAGAAACGTTTTATATATTGAAAACATAGATAAATGGTAATTGGTTTTGGTTAATATATCAATCAGACGTTCCGATATAAAATTATGCTCAGCTGATACCGAATTAATAAATATCGAAAACTGAACCGCATTTAAAGCATCGAGTAAATGAAAACTTGTCTCACCAAAAGTATATTAAATGAAATGAAGCGAAAAATATATCGAAATATATATTATCTTAATAAAGCGGTCCGTCATTGTCACTTACCAAGGCCTCATGCTTCACTAAATTGTTATTAACTTAATACAGTATTGAATGTTGTTATTTATAGCTTTGATTCGATCGTTGCGAGAATTTAACGTGTAATACGATTATAACTGGTTAATGACTAGTAATTTGAAATAGACATAAATAAATGATGAAAAATCTTAATTAATTAATGAAATTGAAAGACAAGTTAGAAGCTTAATGTACAAGTTATTATAAAAGTCTTCTTAAAACTAAGTAGGTCTGTGATAGTCTAAACTATTATTCTGCGTAAAATAATAACTTACGATGAGAAATTCAAATTGAATAGACAAATTTGCTTCGCAAAAAGTTTTATTCAATCACATTTATTCCGTAAACACTTGAACCGGTATAATAGCTGAGCGAGCACACAAAGCCGACACAATAAAAATGTAACTCCAACGACGTGTTCGACTTAAGCGCCCGTAAAAAAGTTTCACAAACTTATAATAGAACGACGAGAAAAAGTCTCACATTCAAATTATTTACAACAAATATTAATTAAAATTCACAGTTTAATTATCATCATTCACTGTTCACATTCGTTTAACGCCGGCGATTATAATCATTACGGAGGCCATTGTTTAATCAGATTCCACTGGAGCACGTCGGCTCAAAGCGACCGCCGCGGCGACGAAACGACGACGGGCGACTCTCATCGCGCCGATCGTCGGACCGCGGAGAGCGCACCTCGTTCGCGAGCCGGACAAATCGCTCGGTTAACACTTCAATTAAAGTACAATTAAGCTAGCTCAAATAAATTAAGAGCAATTTTTTAAATCGCTTCGATTCGAAGTGAAATTAATTCGTCTCGAGACAGGCGCGTCGACGCTCGTGTGGCCCGGGCACATGGCTAGTTGTCATTAGCGTGCGACGAAATTGAACAGAGCGAAGGAGCGATTAGCATTTTAATGAAAGTGGTCGGTGCGGTGCTCGCGTGCGCGCGGCGGCGGTGCGAGTGGCCGCTGCGTTCGGACGGAATCGGTAGAGGCGGAGCGCGCGCGACGCGTCCGTTCGCCGTCGGAGATTTTCGCAAACTAACTTGACTCGCGGCGGCTCTACTTGCACTTCGCACACTCCTCTCCGAACTGGTCCTCTAGCGAGCTTACAAGAACAGGCGTTCGCACGCACAAGTTAATACTTATTCCCCGCTTTGTGTGGCTGCCTTATTATATTCGTTTGCGCCGGAACACGACGACGGCTCGCGCGGTGGCGACCCCGCTCGTCGGTGTGGCTGCCTGCCTGAAATGGTTCTGTATCAGATCATTTTATGATGCAGTGGCTCCATTTCCTTTTAGTATATTATTTACGATACTAAATTGTATTTGTTATTTAAAAATAGTGGATATTTCAATCAATAAATATTTTACAGTTATAAAAACAATAAAATTAAACAAATCCATATCAAAGTTAGTCCTGTAGTTGTATAAATAATTAAAAAAATTATGACTGTAGCTGGTTGCACGTTTAGAAAAATTTTCAAAACTGACGAGACCTTAAAGGGAAATGTATACGTAATAAACTACTTTCATAATCTCAATAAATTTCAAGTTGGAATATATCCTATAAGAATAAGCTCATTACAAAAAATAAAATTCATATACACAAACGTAGCTTCTTTTTTCTTATTTTACAAAAAGATTATAGCAGTCTCAAAACAATACAGAGTTAATTGAAACAAATAAACTGTTTCTTTTTCTAATTAAAAACGACATTAAAATAAAACTCAAATTTTGAAGATTTCGTAATACAGAAGTATTTATTCCAGTATGACATATTGCTGCAGATATAAGAAAATGAAAAGCAGCATAGGCTGGATTACTTTTTAGTCAGTGACGGAATTTTAAGGAGCGATAAAAATCGGTAACTAAATTATATAGTGAAAAAAATAAAAAAAACATTTTTTTTAACTTTTCCTCGACGCAAACGCGGGAATGTTTGGAACAGTTAAAAAAATATGTTTTTTTTTCGCTTTTTTTTCGATTTTTAACAACTAAACCATACAGGTTTAGTTGTTAATTCTCAACCGTTCCTTAAAATTCCGTCACTGAATAAAAGGTATACATATATATATATATATATATATATATATATATATATATATATATATATATATATATATATATATATATATATACACATAGATTAACTCAAAATTATTTATATATGATAACATTTTATAGCTAGCACATAAACTGTGTAAATTTGTAAAATATATATCTTTTAATGTTTAAAAGTTATAGGTCTATGACTTACAGCCGAGTGTACAATGTGAAAACTATTGATTTCTATTCGGATCCTTTGGGTGCGAATTCCTAAAAACGATTTCAGAATAGACAAACGACAAAAAGATAGACGTGTAATATTCCCGACCACCGTAGTTGATCCTGACTGTCACTATGATCCTTATTGTCACTATGTCAAGTTTAATTGATACAATGCCTCCGTGGAATAGTTGATCCTTATTGTCACTATGTTAAGTTTAATTGATACAATGCCTCCGTGGAATAGTTGATCCTTATTGTTACTATGTGAAGTTGTTGATCTTTATTGTCACTATGTCAAGTTTAATTGATACAATGCCTCCGTGATCGTAGTTGATTCTTATTGTCACTATGTCAAGTTTATGTATGTCACGTAGTTGATCCTTATTGTCACTATGTCAAGTTTAATTGATACGATGCCTCCGTGGAATGATTACGCGTCGTCACTCCACCCGTGCACCGTCCGCCCAGTGCGCAGGTCGCGGTGAGAGAGATATATTCTCGTTTTCGCAAACTGAAGTCTCGTTTGTCTAATTAAGTGCTTTCATAACGAGTTAAAAGTCATTTACTTTAAAATCATAATCCATTATAGCAATCGGTTTTTGGAAACTATATTAATAATCTAAAGCCATTGGATTCGCCATTCTAGTACGCCATTTTAGTATTGTTAGTACGAGGTTGATAAGTTTCAGGTAAGTGGATTACCGCAAAGATGTCGGATAAAATAAATAAATGATTTCAAAAATTATAGTTATGAGCTCCTTCAAATATAAAATTGTCATCCTTGATTTAACGACTATTCTTAACAAAAGAAAAAGAAATTGTGCGTGTACTTATGTACGCGTGTTAGAAGTTATACCTCTTTGGCATAATACATAATACAAATAAAATAATAAAAGGACTGGAGCGTGATTATAAATACAGTTGGTAAAATCTAAATTCAATTAAGTAATAAAGTTTTAAATAATTTATGATTTATAATGCAAATAAATACATATCGAAATTTAACCTCACTAAGAGAAATACATTTTAAAAAGCTTATAAGCGCCATTTCTATAACTAATATTCACAATAAATAACCACTATTAAATTTAAATTACTAAAAATATCATTTAAAACATAGATATAACTTAGATTTCTATGAATATAAAACACGTGTTGTGTATTTACAAATACCTCAATAACTATTATGAATATAGTATCAGTCACTACACGCATGTTTAGTGAGCAATTTCGTCCTGTTGGTTTTTGTTGCATCGTGCGCGGGCATCCTATAATTTCACTCTCATAATTTTCCCATAACGCGCCTAAAGAAGTATAACTTCAAAAATTATTGAACATCTCAATTTTTGTCGATGCTTGTTTCTTAATATCATAAAATAGTATTTAAATTAAAATTTTAAATTCATATTTTGAATGTGATTAAAGTGAAAAGTATCAGACGATAGACGAATCGAAACAAGAGACTAAGGAGTGCTGGAAGAAATTGTCGCAGAAATTAATCTAAAATTCTTTCGTCGGCATTAGGATTGATTCCATTGTTTCTTATATTAACAGTTAGTGAACTCGTTATTGTCATTAGTATAATTGCATACAAGACTTAAATTTCGTTTTCATTTAATAAACAATCGTCTACCGCACTGCTGTCAAAATCCATGACAAATAGCATAATTTTCGTCTACACATATAATAAATTGAACGCAAACCAAAGAAGCAAGTTAAAATCGATCTAGTTTTGAAATATCTTATACCTCGATCCATCACGCTATCCGATTGACCGCTGGAATGGAGGCCAAGGTGCAACGTAAATGGCTTAATTCCAGCTTATGCGTGTAGCTTGTCAAAACTGATACCTTCGTAATCCGTTTAACGGAG
Source organism: Druceiella hillmani (assembly GCA_039881145.1). Taxonomy (NCBI): domain Eukaryota; kingdom Metazoa; phylum Arthropoda; class Insecta; order Lepidoptera; family Hepialidae; genus Druceiella; species Druceiella hillmani. Next base: position 10,293,028 of record JAYKKI010000038.1, on the reverse strand, counting down.
TAATCAATTTTGCGACCGTAGCCTTCTTATCGCATTCAATTGAATGTTGTTAAAGCTTTTGTTACACGCGGACTTACGCCCACAAATTTATTTATTTATACACGAAGAGCAAAATGGAAGCAGAGAGTTATTAAAGCACGGCCTTTGCGAGAGTCATGACACACTCCGTAATTGATTATCCATCGCCTCGCTGCGATGTTAAATGTCAGAAACTACCGACACTTTCCCTTTTTCTAAATTTACATATTACACTTCGCTTGTAACATTACGAAATGCGTACCCGGCAAGGGTCTACGCGTTTTCTTAAAGGTAATTACGGTCATAATTAGTCAAAAACCAACGTCAACGGCTTGATTGGCAGTAGTTGCACGCTCGATCTGTCGCGTTTAATTATAAGGCCTGCATTTTTCGAACCGGTGCCGTGCTTCGTCATGTCGGTATTCAAAAAGTGCGTTCGCAGCATCCCAGCTCTCCCCCTATTTATCTCGGTGACCTTTAGCGCCGATCTTGTTCGATTCGCGCTAACAGTTTCAGCGGCCGATAATTAAATTGATACGAAACGACACGTGTCACTTTACGCGGTATTAGCCGCCAAGTGTTGACGTGATATGTAATTATTTGTTTGAGTCGATTGGTGAAGAGCAGTTATTTTAATTACTTATGCAAATAATTTTTTTCTCAAATTATCAGTTAAGAAAGCGAGAGCTGTCGAGCTTAAACATTAAACGTCGAATAGAGCAATGGCGTAGTATTTAAATTTCGAAGAGAATACGAAGCCATTCTTGATTTCAAAATGTTGCCCATAGAGTTTTCAAAATTTACAACAAATTTTTGATAAATCAGCAGGCTACAAAACATTTGAAATCTTATCCGTAAGTAACGAATTAGAAAATGTTTATAATGTTATGAGAAGCATTAACGCGATTTGTTTGACATTTCGGTTGGAATTTGCCGCCTTAAAATGTTTTAATTGATAGAGATTTTAGAAGAGCTCAGAGTAGTTGTATTTAATTAATATTATAACCGACTTAACCTGGTCAAACCGTTAATGTAGATTGTCTAAAATGAAGTATGATAGTTGTAAGAAGATACAAAAAAATAAATCCTACGTGTGAGTGAATTGTTATGAAGATAAAAAAAAAGTGTTATTAACGGTCTACGGATGTTATCGACATCGACAGAATGAGACGTATGTATGGTGGATGATTACAGGGTTTTAGAAATATAAAAAATATTTGTTTATGGAGAAGAAATGAAAATAAGAACATTTTACGTTTATCATTAGTATTTATTGACTCCTAAATATTACAATTTTATTTAATTGTTTTCTTAGAGTTTCTTTACTATGTTTTAACAACTGCTTTCATATTTTAATCGGAGATCAAAATAAATTTCAATGATATTTTTCATAAGCAGATACCAAATGTCGTTTAAAGAGTCCCGATCTAATGCATAATATTTTAAATGATCATACAGTTCTGATTATTTCGTAGGACATGTAAAACATTTTTAACGAAAAGGCGCTCGTTAATACATTTATTTTCCATGTTTCTCTAAATAAATTTTGCGAAGCGAACATAACGTGACAACATGGTTAGATTGGTAAATCAGGTAGCCATCGCTTTTCTTCGAATAATCCCTCTTCACAATTAATGAGCCGTAAGATATTTCCGTGAGGCTTGTTATTAAACTATTTAGACAATCTTCACGCTTCGCCTTCTTAGAATTTTTTTCACTACGTAGCCAGATATATATGTGACAATCATCATAGATGTTTGAGACAAACTAGCGGTATTGTCTATTAGTACCACTTCTTCGCCAAATTCAGTATCTTTTAAGCTTTAGACATTGGCATAATTACTATCGTGCAACAAATTATTAAATATTTTGTTATATAATTAAATTTTTTTGTTTTTTAGTCATGGATAGTGCTACTAGACAATATTGCATTTTTTTCCATTTCCAAGCATCTGCCACTATCGCTGATTTGATTTTCACATGGCAGAGCAATCACTCGTATGCTGCAATATAATATCTGACAGTTGGGTTATTGTTAAATCCCCCTTTTGATCTGACAGCAATAAAGAAAATCTTCAGTTGATCCTGGGATAGTTTAAATGTTGGAAGAAATATTAAGAGTACTTTTTCTATAAAATTGGTATACAATAATTTAAACGAAATAGTACTGACCAAAGAACCCAAACAATCTAAGCTCCTCAGAGTTCCTATAAGAAGCTTTACACTTCACGCTTGACTTGACTGGAAGTATTTGCAAAGTTCATTAATTTTATTAAATAGTTCTCGTTTATTATTTCGACGTAATAGCATTTTAAAACCAATTTAATTTAAATTTCTAGAGTTAAAACTTCACTGTTGCTTCATAACTCTCAAACTCAAGTCTTTATAAACGTCAATAGCATCAGTCCGAACTTACTTAATAAATGCTTAGCCAACCTAACTTTCAATTTTTGTGTTTTGCAATTTACGTATCTCGTTTGGACTCAACTTATTTGCAAGATTAATCTCAACTTATTTGCAACTAATGTCAAATCAATGCATCTCAACTTATGTGCAAAGTTCTGCTGCAATATTTGTAACTATTGACAATGAACTTAAGTTCAATTTTGCCACCGATACTATCATAAAATGTTTTAGGGCCTACAAAATAATTTCTAATCATTTCTTTTAGACGACACGCGTTAAACAAAATAATCTTCTGCCTTTATTAAAAAGAACGTTTATAAGACCTCAAAGATATTTTAGCACCAAGTATTTGTGCCATAGTTAAATTGGATTCGACTCCGTCAACAGTAAGTGAAGTAACTTCACAATTTGCATCATTTATTAAAACTAAATATCTTTTTAATAATCTAGCTTTTTCAGAAGCTGTAAAGCTTTTAGCAGGATAAAGCTAAGTGCAACTTGCAATAATAATTTACAGACAATCTTACAATTTACAGCATGTCATGAATGAAAGGATTTCTTTGGCGATTACTCTCTGATCACCATGCAAATTTTTTCGATGTTGACATTGTCCAGATATTTTTTTTCTACCATTTCTGGTTGTTCTCGTATTTATATTTCATCAAACGGTAAATTTACATAAACTTGTTTATGTTTAGACATTTTTGCAACTGACTTTAAGTCTAATTATCTAATATCATTATTTTGGTATTTGCTTGTAAATTTTCTTTTTCACTTTTATTTTGTTCACGTGTGCACATTTGTTAATAAGTTAGTTGCACATTTGTTAATAAGTGTCCTTGGTGTCAGTGGTTGACTTGACGGACCAGGTGATGGATTCATAGGAAGTAAAATATCTCTTGTTACATGAAAAGTCGCCATTCCCGTTTTCTTCAGTTTAATCTTTAAATTATTTTAAGTATTTATATATATACTTTTCCCTGGGGTAAACTCAGAGGTAAAATAAAGTAAGCACTGAATATTTTATTAAAACACGACGATGTTCTTTTTATATAAAATATTTTTGTTCAAAATGTTTGCTACAAACAGTTGAATTCTTGCGTGGAGTCCATCAATACCAGTTTAAAATTTGTATCAATTTATCACACAACAAAAATTTAATTGAGAAACTGACATCAAAAATCGAATTTTAGTTATTATTAGAAAAATGTTCAATAATTCAACAAACAGAAAAGTATAAACTACACTACACAAAATGTAAACAAATTTAATGACATTCAACTTTTTTTTAAAGAAACTTAGATATTGCCTGTCTGTATAAACACTTCCAATGCGTCTTTGAAAAAAGCTAGACTTAAGCTTTTTTACCCGTGACGTCAGCACTTTGTTAAGCCCTGGCATTAACAAGCACGTTCTTTTTCTTCTACATAAAATAATATGTAATTCTTAACAGGAAATTGAAACGTTAACAAAAGCTGGCAATATAACTAATATTTTACAATAAAACTGTTTTTAGCTATTTAGAAGAGAATACTTGTCAAAATATGGTCAATAAATATTTCACATAATTACCTGTGAAAAGTGTATTTGTTCGGGTGATTACACGTCATAATCACGCACCGAGTCACAGTCAAAGTCTCAATGCAATTTTAGTTCGACATCTCGCTTTCACGCTTTGTTAGTTTCCTTATGCAATAAAAAAATCTTAAGTCTCTTTCAAACTGTTTCACACAGTGGGTCTCCAGGGTGAAATAGTCCTATTTTTATAAATTTTCAGACTATTAACTGATCAACATAAGAATCTGACTAAGATCAATTATTAGATATAGATATAGAATAACTCACAAATTGAAGTTACAATTTGTCTTAATATTTGTCATAAAAGCGCACGAAATTGCGTAGGTAAACTCTCCAAAAAGAGAAAAACCGACCGCACACACCCTTCGTAATCCCGCAACCCTCCTCTGAATCTTCCTAATAATCGATTAGGGTTAACTGGTAGTATTTAAAAAAAAATTAGGGTTAACTGGTTGTTTTACATTATTAAACGGTGCGTTTAATAGTGTAAAACAAAGTTATATTCTCTTTACTTTAAACCTTTAAGTATAACCTTTAAGTATAGCTATTATGATCAAAATATGTATATACTATTGTAAGCACAATTGTACGTAACCACATTTGTACACATACATGTCCGTGTTGAATCTGAATACTTTTAGTAATATTTAAAATTGTTAAAGATCGTGAAAGTCAATTGTATTACTTATTGATGTTCGAAAAAATATTTCGACAATGTGCCTATAGAAGCCGCTAATAGTCATAATAAACTTTTCCTCTTATCAGTAGTGTCAAAAGCTGTAGTATTGATCCAATGACACTTAATTTATTAGGAAAATTCAACCAAATACTAAAAATAAAAAACTTTACATTTCTTAGCAAAAAGTATTAAAATCTCACCAAAAAATATTAACACGAAAGATGAAGTAGGTTCGTTTCTTTTTTTTCAATAAAAAATAAAAATCTAACAAATATCAACTCAGAATACAACAAATATTAAAAAAAATAGATTAAAAACAATTAAAATAAATACAACTTTTAAATCTGAACTTTTTTTTGACAGTATCGAAATAAATGTTTTACGAATACCCAAGACTTTCAAAATATTCCAGTCCAACGTCAAAACCGTGCTACATGCATAATGTTGAAACATATCGAATGTAGCGAAAGACATCAACACGATGAATCGAAATTTTCGTCAATCCCAGGCGGCTAAGGACCGGATATACATGAAATAAAGAGTGAAACTATGCAAGGAAGTTCCGATTGAGCTTCAAATAAAACTCTGAAAATGAAACTGTTCTATACCTTCAGAAAAGATCTATCCATTTTCTATACAGGTTTTGGATGAACTTTCAAGCGAAAGCGTCACTTACTTGTCCGTCCGAATCTGTCCTAATGATGGATTGTATAAATAATAAATAGTCCGCGATGACTGCTTTAATGACTGATAAATAACTATTTTAAATTTTAGAAAAAATATTATTTTTATGTGTAGAAAAACAACATCTAATTGTACAATTATATTTCTAGAATGATGTGAAAGCGATGTTTCTAAACGATAAAGACATACGAGTAAATAACGAAAAATCCTTAAAAAAAGGTCAAAATTGGGGTAGTAATTTCTAAGAATAAATAAAAGAAATACAGAAGCAAACATACAAGTGTCATGCTTTATGTATAATAGTAGAGCAAATTATTAGTCATTGAACATATATAATATGATACATTAAATGTGAGAAAGCGAAAGCAAGTACAGTAGACGTAAATACGCTCCAACTTATGAACGCTAGTAGAGACGCGTAAAAAATGCTCGCAGTGTAGTTTTCACGCTCTGTCATGTGATATTTCTTCGCCTGGATTTGACGTTCGACGCCAGAATACTCATTAATTCCACCTGTGCACCCGCAGCGACTCTCCCCACCCCCCGCACGTATGCGCGGTACTTTTACTGGGCGCTGTGCATTTACATACAATTGTGATTTATTTATTTTTGTGTTCAATACTTATTGCACAGATAACTTTTCAAAGTTTCCATAATAAAAAGAAGACGGTATTCAATAGTACCATCTGGAAAAAAGAATATGAAAATGAAATTTACACTAGTATTTTACATTTGGAATTAAAACTGGCAGATATTGGTAAGTTATTTTTTATTCAATATGGCTTCCACCAAAGTTAGGAGATTTGAATTTGTACAAACAACCTTTCAATCAATTATCAGTGCAAAATCTCAATGTATATTTATAATTTTTTTCAGATAGCAATCACACAAAAATTATTTTTTGTGTGATTGCTATCATTGCTCATTTTAATTTTAAAAAAGTTTTCTCAAGCTCTCCGAAAATATTTGGAACACATGATATATTGCGTATAAGGCCAGCAGAAACTTAATCCTATTATTTTCTTTCACTAGTTCCATGATATGTACCATCAAAGGATCCCTCCGTAATAATTTTGAATTAATGAAAGAAAACATGTTGCAACATTCTCCTTGTTTCGATTAAATCTTTATCATCTGATAATTTATTCTAAATTAATAACGTGCACATAATATTAATATTATTGTCTACGTTATCTGTTATTGTATAATGGAAATTAGTTTTCTTTAGTATTAAAGCATCGCAAAAATGTCTTACTCTCGCAAGGATAAATAAGAAAGCGGTATGAGCTCTCATGTATTCATACAATTTAGGACTAATTAAGTAATGTATCTACTATAAAAATTAGTTATACTTAGAAAATATCATAAAACAAAAAATAACCCTAAAGGAACATAGGATCGAATGAAAAGCGTTTTCCAATTTCAATTCACGATTTCGTCACTTCCTGGAAAGAGTGGATTGATTAAACAAATCTTAACACCAGGCTCCCCGATGACACCATGTTGGTATTGTGTCAAAACAATCGGCCGCACGCTAGACACGAAGTGATGTGAAAGCTATTGGATAAAGGTGTGATAATAAAAAAACCTTACATTTATTTAAATAAAACCCCAAAATTTCGCAAAAATAGAGAACAGGAGTAGAAACTACTGAAATGTTCATGTTTTATTGAGATGTTTTCTGATATTTCGTAAAATTCCGAGTCGGTGTGGTCCGGACATCCTCTGGAACTCTTTAGACAAATAAAATAATTTATTATTATAAAATTATAAAATTGAATTGACAAAATTATAGGCAGTGGGATCGGCACCTCACCTACCAATGCCAGACAAAATAATTTTAGTCATACTTGCAGGCGTCAAAGTATTAATCACGATAACTGCAATTGCATGTCATAGTTTAGATGTGACTAAAATAACAAATACATTTTCAAATTCACTTTCTATAAAGCAGCAATTGTGAAAATATTTTCTTCATATTTGCTTACCTACGTAATTGATGCGAAAGTAAACAAAAAATTACACCGAGCCTCCGTAGCCAACGGAGGCAGTCCGTAGTAGATTGGAGGAGGAAACTGAAGCGTGTCAACGCTCAGCGTGCCGCGTCAATCAAGCGCAGTCCCTGGGAGCTAGTACGATATACCCTGCTAATTACCATCAGTCATTATCCACCAGCTGCTGACTCACTCCACAGTCAGCTTGCACGCCGCGCGCTTTTTGTTTCATTTTATACGCAAGGACGCGTTGGACACTTTCGCTGATTTTATAACACGCCGGTAGTGTTGAGATGGCAAAAATTTTCAAAGGTATATAATATGTATTTTATGAAATTTATTTTTCATCGTTGAAATGTTATTTCCGTATCAAGGAAAAAGGGTAATATTTTAATTGATATGAAACCTTTCTTTGTTATCTTTGGGGGGGGGGGGGGTTAATACCATGGTTTAGATGGTATTAAAAGGTTTCATGCCAATACTGGGCACATAGCTCCTATCATAATAGTAGGGTTCACAATTAGAAGTCAGACTTAAGAAATCGCATATCGTTTTATCATCTCGTCATACATTACGATACGCCAAAGTAAGTGGTGAAAGACAAATTCCTTTCTCGTTGATAAAATAAAATTCTCTTAGAAATAGTATTAAAACGTGAAAATTAACCACAGGTAAGAACTTCACTGATAATGATAAGGTACTGATAAGGACTTCACTTATACTTGCATACCTGTATACGAGTATGTTCATGTAATGGTATAGAGTTCTAATCATGCAAGCTCTATTTGTAATTGGGTAATTTCAGTTTAATCTCCCTTCATTTGCTATATCCCCTCGGTGGGGCAAAGTGTATTAATGGTGCTTCGCCACGCTGATCGGTCCTGTGCATCGTGAATTGCTTAACTCCAGGTCTTGCCGATAATCTTCGATTCAACCAGACCGGTTTGCAACTTCGTCTGCTTCGCTCGGTCACGTTTCCTCTTCCATTGAAAGTTTCAATCCAAGGCTTATTTGGAGACATGGACTCGTTCCCTTCTGAGCCAATGGCCAGTCCCATTTGCGACACTTTATTTGGGACTCAATGAAAACTTCTCTATGTCGTTTTAGCAAGTCTGCGTTAAATATTTTTCGGATCAAGATATTCGAAGTATATATATAAGATAGTGGTTGACGAAGAGTTGAAGTCGAATTCTGAGTCCTTTTGCTGCCTTATAACGGTTTTAACGTTATACCTAAATAAAAAGTGAAAGAGTACAGGTATTATGATAATAATACATCAAATATAGCAAGGATAAATAATGGCTACATTGAAGTAAAATTACAAAAGCAATAAACTAATTATATCAGCGACACCTCAAGCTGTTTCCAACCAAATGTTAACACGGAAATATATTTAACTAACAAAAATCTGCTATTAATTACACTATAATCTGCTTGAGACAATCGTAACAACGTCAAACTCTCTCACGCAAAACGCATTGTTAAATTTTCTCATAAAGAAATGTTAATAACAGCAACCTAAATAATGTGCCCAAATTATTCATAGTACAGTGATATTTATGTGCCCATACATAAAGCGTGGATTTTACAACTTCATCTGGGGTTCTTGCAGGCCGGCGAACAGTAGAAAAATGATTATGCTCCTTATCATAAAGTATAATTTTTATATGTTGCCAATAGCGTGTCGCAAGTGGGAGCTGGTTAGTTGCCGCAGGTCCACCGCTCTGCGCGAACAATGGACAATAGTGAGTCTAATTTATGTTGGCCGCAAATAACGGAATAGCCATGACCTATGGTGTGTAATGATTGAATGACAAGTTGACCGAGTACCGGTCCGGGCAGGCGGCTGCTGATAAATGACAGTTTATTAAAGCGCACAAAAGCCAGGATCGTTATGGGCAATCGAGTTCAACGGCGGTAACTATCGTGGCCCATTTCTTTATCGGTTGCCATTTGTCACAATGTATGTTACTAATGTCTTACAGGGCCATCTTCAGCTACGCTCTTCGGATGTTGTGTATATTGTTTTGCACGTCCTAAAATCCCAATAATCTATTTAAATAAATCTTGCATGGTATATTTCTAGTTAATAAAATAGTAATTTAGTAATAAATAAAAAGTATTAATATTATATAATAAATATTATGTAATAAATAAAAAGTAAAATAAATAGTGTGAGGATTTTTATGGAGCACAATGAGAATTTTGTGCTCTAAAGTTTCAGAAAATTTAAATACCTAGAAATACCAGAACTACGGAGACGATGACTTAAGTAGTTTTTTAAGGTTTTATTCAAAGCAGAAGAACTAGAGAATTTTTTAGCAAAACAAGAAATAGAACTAAATCTTTATCAACTTAAAACTTAACAGTAGTATTAATGAAGCTAGGAGATATACCTCTCCCTCCTATTTACGAAGAACAAATCGAGCGGAAGTTAGAAATTATTTAATAAATCACTATTCTGTAAGTGTAAAAGCAATGAAACGGTCGTATGTCGTTGGACGCCTTCAGGATTTACGTGCCCAGATTGCGGTCTGTCTATCGCCGTTACAATGATCGATGTACGCTGTAGTGTAATGTATTGTTATGAATTATCATTACGAACGAATTTTATGAATGAGATAAAGCGCATTGTTACTATATAAAAATAGTGATTAGTTATGCAACCGGAAACAGTTTGCCGAGATAGTTCACTCTAATTACAAAGTGTAGGCTGCCCCGTGTCTTTCTTTCGCCAGTCTCCTTTGAATTATGATATATTTTGAATATTTACAACGTATTCTGCGCCGATACTTCTTACGAAGACTGTATGTCGATGGTGTTCAGTATGAAACAAGCTCGTGTGAAAATACATTTCAATTGTGTTGTCTCACCTTTGTATGAGCTGTGATAATATCTGCCTAATATTAGTATATTTTATCTTATTAAAGAGTGATGGTCTCAATTCTTGATCTTTCCGGTTAAAACCTTGTGAAAGTAGCTGCGTTATCGATTTGCTGTTTATGTATAACTTTAATAAATTATTTTTAAAATTTGGCGTCATAAAATAATATCATGTGATTGTCATTCAAACATGTAATTAAATGTAAATATTTAATATTGACACATTTGGAACAATATTTGATTAAAAGTGAAGTAAAATAAAGATATTAGTGTGAAAAAAGCCTCTATAGAATTAAAATAGGCATAAAATTGACGTTTGTTCCTAGAGAGAAACTAAAATTACAAGATTGTGAAACCTATTTATAATAAACATAAATAGTCATAGCTTTTGCCTCCTGTATGTGTAATGTGTATATATATATATATATATATATATATGAGGCAAAATCCATGACTATTTGCGTTTATTATAAATAGGTTTCACAATCGTGTAATTTTAGTTTCTATATTATACATTCAGATAATTTATTTCTTAGTAAATATGACAAAAGAAACTTGTTTCTCTTTATTCCTTCTACTTCAGCGATAGTGGTGCATTTGGATAGTAACTGTATTAATGGAAAATTTCTTTACTTTTCAATAGATTTCCCTGAGAAAAGAAAATTGTTTATTCAAATTGTTTATATGATAACTTTTAAACACAACGCATTTGTCAAGGTTTATAAGTATCTTATAAGCATAGCTTATAAAGTCAATTTAACCTAATCATAATTAATACAATTTGTTAGAAAATGCATAAAAGTTTATAATTCATATATGTCTAAAAAAATTTATAAATTTTGTCCTATATAAATGGATGATGCTGCTAAACGAAACTAACGCGGCGGACGAACGAAGTACATCAAGGCATTATAATATGGTGCGAAACTGTCGTTGTTTACAACTTCACACTACGTTAAAAATAACATTTAACAAGGATAATTAATAGTCACCAAAGGCCGTATCCAAAAAGTCAAACTGAATCGATTAAATGTAAACTCAGCGCCAGTCGGATGCAGGGGGCAAAACGCGGCGAAAAGCGGCGGACGCACAATGCAGCCGCACCGAGCCGCCCGACTTCGTGATTGTTAATGGACAATCGCGTTATTCTACGGGGACGAGCCGCGCCTCGCCGCGCGTCGCTTTTTGCCGCGACGCAAAAACGCGACGACGACAAAAAGCGCTATCGCTCGATACACCGGTAAAAAACTATTTTAGCCCGACCGCCGGAACATCTTCCATTCGGCCTTCGTGATCTTCGAATATATTCAACACTATCATTCGGTCACGGTCCTCAAATTGAATATATCTGTTGAACATTATTTTTTTTAATGTCTTTATGAAAATTATTTCTTTAGGCAAATATCCGGCGAAAACGATATTATTTCCTAAGATTCTAATTAGTATTGCTCGACGTGATCCTTAAAACAATTAAAGTAGGAAGTTTCAAAATTTCACAGTTTGTAAATTGTGTGTATTTACAGTTAAATGTTATTGTTCGTACATACGTTTATATATATATATATATATATATATATATATATATATATATATATATATATATATAAATATATATATAATTTTAATGTTTCAGTTTGTATAAATAATAATTATTAACTTTTCATTTTGTTACTGTAATTCGATTTAATAAAAAATATCTTGGTCTTACAAGTGATGTGTTTACTTAAGATTAGGTCTAGATAATATATAACCATGTATTCGCTAGTTCGTTGCATTCTTTGACCGGCTTATTTTAATATTAATTTTTGCAACCATGCATTGATTGGTTCTAACCATGTTCACAAACTTATTTTTAATTATTTTTCCTACCGAATGTCAGTTTTTTAAATATACTTTTTATAGTGTTTTCTTTCAATCTCATATCAAATTCGAAAATCTTTCTGTATACGTCACTTGGTGATTACATTTTTAATATAATTATTTTCAAATATTGAATATATTTGGCGTTAATTTTATAGAAATTCATTATTCACAATTAAATGAAACTACGTGATGTAGTATTATTTCTACTTTCTTTAATTTCTTTACCACGACCTAGGTTTCGTTGTATTACAACAACTTCAGGTGGGCTATTAGCAAAGATCTTTGCATACTACAACGAAACCTAGGTCGTGGTAAATAACTTAAAGAAAGTAGAAATAATACTACTTCACGTAGTTTCATTTAATTGGGAATAATTATTTTCCTTAATTCCTCAACACAACCGCCATAATTAGCGCATAAAATTAGATAATATCAATACATAGAACGAATAACAGCGAATGGTTTGTAAAAGACATATTCTAAGCATTAATATTGAAACACTCGATAGGAAAATAGTTTAAAAATAAATCTATAAAACATAAACCATATTTTATAGATTTATTGTATATAATAAATATAACAAATGAATGTATAATGGCAAAAATACATCAACAAAAGTACTCACTACACCAGAACGTATACGGATACTGACCCATATCGGTTCACCTAGGCCTAATATTTAAGTAAACGAGTATGAAACAAGATATTTTGTGTTTAGAATGTAGCGGAAAATACATTTTTTTAAATTTCAAAATGTTGCTGTTCAGAGAACAATGAGTCGCTTCATTACTGCTAGTTACTCCAACCATACATCTCTACGTGAGTTATCTTTTTGACCAATAAAACGGAATACGAACTAGCCGACTACCTAAAAATCCTGTCGGTATAAGTGTTTGTGATTTCCAATAGATTGAAAGAAATTCGTTTATTTTCTTTCTTGGTTTGTTTTGATAGTACTTAAGTATCGTGTTAAATTATGTCGTACAAAATTAGGCATGAAATAAAGTTTTAGAGAAAATGGAATATCTAAGTAATAGGTTGACTCGAGTGTAATATTGCTTAAGTCACATCCAAAAATTTTGTAGAAAATGACGAAACTAAAAAATGAGGCTTCTAGAACAACTTCGGAGATTGAGTTAAGTGGCGGATATTGCTAGTTGCTGCGCCATTTATATTCCATTAAGAATCGCCAAAATTTTGCCACACCTCAGACGCAATTTCCTATTTGTTGCATTACACTAGTTTCAATTTTATATGAATGAACTAAAATGTACACGTATTTTCAAATATTGGTAGCTGGGTGCACCCGCTCTCACAAGCTAACTTGCGGTTTTGACACTATTTTATCTACGGTATAAACAATTGAGGAAAATTTTTAGAATAAATAATTATCAGCATAATGAAAAGTGAAAACAATTAAAAAATGTATATTAAACTAATTTCTAATAACATCTTGATAGATAGATGGATAGAAATTTGTATCTAATGATGTGAAATATGTTACTGTATTTTTGATTGGAATATCGGAACAGAGATATATATCCAAAATGAATCCTCTTTGAGTAAAATGTTAACAGCAAAACGTTAGCCTTTTAGAATATATTGATAAAACGAAGATGTTTCACAAAAACAATAACACGTAATCGAACATCTCGATAGCAAAATATAAATACTGTATATATCTGAGTACTGCATACAATACTCCTATTGAGTATGGTGCAATCTACATGATTTATATTTTTGTATATATTCTTTTTATATATCGTCACTATACCTATAATAGTTTATATTTTATTTGGAAGTGTATATCAACAGTATCGTAACACAAAAATATTTTGAATTCGATCTTGAAAATTAAAGGTACAACGCAGAAAAACTCAGCTGACGTGACTAGATCATGGTCTGGATTTGGGTGATATAGGTCTAAAAGGTAATCTAATAATAACATCTCTAGAATTATAGAAGGTACATGTAACGACGATTTAAATCTGCCTTTTAAGAAAATCCAGGTACAATAGTTAGGAAAATTGATTTACGAAAATCAAAATGCAAGGAGTCGAAAGGTGGTGACAGGAATGATGAGAAATAAACTTAACGAGTTTATACGTTTTATTTCTCTTGACGTAAACAAGAAAGTAACAACATAAATAGGTAGATAAGCATATATAGGTTTATACAAAAGCATGAAGCAACTAACATATTAGTAGATAGATAGATAAATAAGTATGTATATGTGTAAACAAATGTATGAAAGAAGTAAAATATTAGTAGGTAGGTAAGTACAGGCACATACATATACACATATATAAAGGCATGAAGAATATTAGTAAGCAGATAGGCAGTAGGCATTGGTATAAACAGGCATGACGGTGAAGCCAAATAAGGTAATGTGATTTATATGTTCGTATGTAAATATCTACGTCTTTATGTATACAGGCACATATATAAATATGAATATATTTAGGTTCATTAAACGCCAAAGATGTTTCCAGTTCAACAAGTAAAATATTATTGAATTGTTTGTAGGTGACTTTTTAGGTGATATAGGTTACATCAGCATTAAAAAATTGAAAAGTAAAATATTTAAAAACAAATTGAACCGATTTCAAATAACCGCCGAATAAGAAGCACACTGAGAAGTATGAAATAATGAAAATATGAGTATTCAGTTGAAACTTTTGCAGTACAATATCGTTTCCGAACATATAAAATTTGCAAAATACTGCTACTGCTAGAAATTACTGGGGTGGTTTCCAAGTGAAAAATAGTACAAATGTGCATGTACGTAAAAGGGAAAGAAAAGGGTCGACTTGGCATCAATTATATCATATATACTTCTATTTAAATCAGCCCATTAGGATCTTTCATTTTATACCCTCATAATGGTCTTTTTGTATCAGCGTTTTCATATGTGATTAGTATCTACAGCCCCATTTTACATCACGAGTCACTAATTGCTTCAATCAATCAAAAAATGTTTTAATTTCAATAATTGTTGAAAAACGTAACACATAGTAAGTATATAACATAAAGTAGAAGAATCCGTACGTTTTCTGCACAGCTGAGCATTATCTTCCTGTTTGTTAGGTTCATGTTTGGAACTCCTGTTTGCCCTTCACTGTGCCATTGGCTTTTCTATGTATGATTAGTGCATATAACTCCTCTTCTTGTGACCAATTACTAATCGCCTCAATCAATCGAAATAAGTTTTAATGTTAGTAATTTTTTTTAAAAATCCTTTATTGGATATGCGTGATACAATCTTAATATACAATTAATTAATTATCATTGATGAAATGTACTCGATTTTATTTTCAAGTAAGTCGTGTGCGGGTTTACTGTACCAATGTTCAGCTCCCAGATAAATTAAGTTTATTTATGAAGTTAATTCGTGAGGTTTAACACGTTTTAACCTTCTCAGTTCATGGGTAATATCCAAAAGTCGAATAGCTTCTATTTTGGTATGGTTAAGGAGTCGTTTTTCATTTTTAATAGCATATTCTTGGATAATATTGATTAATAGCATGATATAATAGCATATTCATTGATCCATTTTATGTCTAAGTCTTTGTGAATTTCTTGATTAGTAACATAGCGATATGCATTGGTAATTATACGCAAGAACTTGTTTTGGCTTCGTTGGATTACATTACGATTTGACTGTTTGGTACATCCCCAAAGCTGGATACCATACACCCAAATCGGTTTGACGAGAGAAAGATAAATTAGTCGCTTATAATAGAGGTTCACCTTGGAGTGATGTCCAAGCAGCCGCAGCATTTGTCATTGTTAAGTATGTTAGTAATTGTTAACAAATACGGAAAAGTCGTGAGTATGATATAAGTTAGAAGAATTCTTAACTGATAATGATTTAAATTCATTTTATATGTAATGCACTTGAAGGCATGATGCAACACATCATCAACCGAGTGCACTTTGGTTTATTTATACCAAATATTTTGAGACTTTCGACAACTTTTCTGGAAAAGTGTCAAACTCACGACTAAAAATTTATTAGATAACTCAAAAGATGCAGAAATAATTACGTGATTATTTCGCATCCCCTAGATGCGAATATAGGGGATGCGAATTAAATGACTCCAGGAGTAACTTGTAATTTATTGAGAAAGAAATATATTGGCTAGAATTTGATTTTAAGCACCACTCGTAATGTACTCGTATTTCCAAACTGATTTAAAATATAATTCGGTACAAATGTTGCCTTAAAGTAACATATAATACGATATATTAATAGAACATATTGTATTAGAAAAGCGTATTTCTTCAACCTAATACTACAAATCGTTTTTTTTTTCTTGTACCCAGAACTTGTAGCATTTGCAACGATATCTTAATTTATACAGGTAAACGATTCTTTACTTGGCATTTTCGATTAGGAGTGTTCCGAAACTCGTATGATGATTCATGTAGTTTATTACAAAATGAAACAAGTTCTCCTTTATCTTACAACATCGATGATATCACCTGGAAACCCGACATGCAAACATGCGAGTCCACTTTTTATACGAGTTGTGATATACGTATATGCACGTTAGAATTCATACTTAATACGTGCTCGAAGTAGTCTATAGGTACGTTCAGTCTGGACGGCAAACACGGAATAATTGAATACCTGCAGGATGACGCATCTTATTGGAATGCACGACGATAAGAGAGCCCGGATATGTTATTTTGTGCATAAAAAGGATTTAAATTCTAATGGACGATAGTGGCAAAAAAGTCTGAAAGCTTGTAAGTTGGAACCAATTTACTGAAATAGAAATCGCTTTAGTAGGCTACTGATGTGTGTTATTGGTATCTTGAACAATTTATTATTTGCTCTTAATAAACCCCTTGAAATTTTGATTCTAATACACATGCATATTTGTGCTAAATGCACAAAAACAAACGTACCCTTTGTTTTTATATTGCAATTAATTTATGAGTATTTAGTATCTCTCACAAAATGAGCTATAAACAAAGTGAGAAGCAAATCAGCAAAATTTCCTCTAATTGATGTATTTTATTGATGAAACATTTCTATATTGTTACGAAAATTGTATATTTTATTAATATTTATTATTACCATTTATTACTCTGCACGAAAATGTCCATATTTCATATGTAAATAATGTAAGCGGAATATACCCCTTTGATGGCAAATGGCAGTTCGAATATGTTTAAATTTGCTGTTTATAATGTCTCGAAGTTACTGGCCGTTTTACGCCAAAAGTGTAAAGCTGTGTGTTTGAAGTAAAACATGTCTGCCATGTTATTATCGTTACTATGGTAATATTGTGTCTAGTAATATGATATTGCGAATATTGTCCGCTGCTCGAAAATGTGTGTATAATTTGGCACATTAAATTCTTTTTATTTTAATTATTTACTGCAAACATTATAATAACGCACGCGATATGACGTATTTAACATATAACGTTATTGTACAAAGCCGACTATTTCAAAAATAATAAATCAATGATTGTGATTTTCCCTTACTGAGTCGTAGAAATTCTAAAAGTATTTTGGAAACAAAAACGTTTGTCGACGGAAATTATTCTCATTGGAGGGTTGTGTATTTGTAAAATACAACAATTATTCATGTTTATTATTTTAAAATTTATTGTTACGTTTTATTATATTAATATCATTATTTTATTATATAATATCATTTTCGGTTGCTTAATAAATATTTAGCGGTGCATTCGAGACTTTTCTAGAAAAGTTGTCGAAGGTCTCAAAATGTTTGGTTATAAGGTATAAATAGATCGAGGTACACTCGGCTGATTATGTGTCGCACTAAGCCTTCAAGTGCATTATATATGAAATTAATTTAAAACATATCTCATTTTTATTATTTTAATATTTACAAATATCCAAAAATAATTTATTTTATTGATTATTATTCTAATGATTTCATTAAGAAAACATATCCTTAATTGAACGTTTACGCCACCTACAACTGATAGACCCACCGTCAGTTATAATCATCATGTAGAGGGCCACCAACAGATAACCAAAAGCTGGCTGCGTGTAAATATTAAAAGCGAAGGGTAAACACTAGTGAGGAAATGAAACTTTCACTCGACGCTTACCCAAGCACCACTTCGCCTTGAATCATTACTGTTACTTCAGTGTTACGTTTACGGGTACTTTTACCGGAATCATCTTGAACTCGTACTCATTGGACATATCACTCGATTATATAATAATACATGGAACTATGAACCGTTACCATTAGAAGTACTACTACTTCAACTGTTACATACGAGCAGAACATAAGCGATGAACATCGACCTCTTTTTCAACAAGTAAATTTTCCACCATTTGTCGACTCTTAAAAAAACTTGAACGATTAAACCATTTTCTTTGACAAACATTTGCTGTTCGTAAAAAAATAACAAAGCGGGATCAGTCTATGTATGTGTAAGAAAATATTTTCTTTGTGCATTTACGTGACTGGCAGAAATATTTTTGAAAAGAAGTTAATTGGATACTGGCGTAGCATTGTTAGGCACTGAAATAAATTTTCGGTGATTCGTTACAAGAAAACGCGCATGTTTAAGCCAATCGTCGTTAATCGTACACGACGTGTTTGCAATGATTAAAGTTTAGGGCAATATAGATTTTCATTAAAGTATTGATTATGTTAAATAGTGATAATTTTCGATAATTTTCTTAGATGATGGTAAGTTTCTTACTTGTAATTTTAAATCGCAAAAAAAGTAAATACCCACCCCGATCGTTAAAACACACATTATATGCATTAGAGTGAATCAGTTCTTCGAAATATTACCTTCGTCTCACTTTTTTATAAAATAGCCTGTCAGCGAGGTGTCAATAATAATAATGTTTGTTATATTGCTATCTACGTATTGTCGATGTACATGGTTTCTAAATTGAAGCGTGCAGTAAAATTACAAAGGTGAAAAAATCCCCACATTAAAGAGGTTTAATAAAAAAATATGATTCTTTTATTAAACCAACTGTGTGAAAAAAGAAACTGAGTTTTTCTAATTTTATAACTCTATTCGATTGTTTGTTTGCATATTCTTATCGTAATTAAAACTTTAAGTTTAGGAAAAAGAAAATATATTTTCGGAAAAGTATTACTAAAATTAGCAACTTACTGACGATCACGACATGGTAATATTGATTCCGTCCCTGTGAGGTCGCTAGAAGATACTAGGTATATAATGAAATAGTAAAATAACGGATTAGTGGTAGCGCCCGAAACCCACATTTACATGCGTTACGTTACAAAACAATTAATAAATGAATTTTAACTTGAATGCATGAGTACATATTTACGCAACCGCACTTTACTTTTACGCAGCTTGAGATCAACTTATTGAATAAACGAAATGCAAGTGTCGTTATTCAATCGCATAAACAAACCAAAGCTACCCACTAATCGCTCGCAATGATCGCAGCAGCCTTCAACTTCGTCAAGAAGAGTGGAACGAACGGTTTGAGTGGCGGTCCACTTCCAACTTGTCCCCTCAGTCGAAGCACATGTCAACCGAGTATCGAAAACCGGCCGCGAGCGTCGATGAGCGGCCATGGGAAGGTACGGCGAGTGAACGTTTTGGCACAATACTCGCTTCTTAAGGATAGGAATACATTTGCCTTGCGAGTTTATGGGGATGAGATATATGGTAGCGCTCTATGCATTTAAATTGGCCTTAAAAACGTGGAACCCCAAAAGTGGAAGAGAAACCGGAAGCGCGAGTTATTTTATTTTTACGTTGCCATATAAAACACAGACTGAATAAGTAAATTATGTACCGTTTTAAAAGCCTGTACTGATAGGTATCACGTGTGGGGTATCTCATTGTTTTTGTATATTTTTAACCATCAAATATGCGACTGAGAATAGTAATGTCCCATAAAAGAAATTTATTGTGGAATATGTTCAATAAAAATAACAAAAGTAAAATAACTGCAGTAGATTTAAGAGAAGTGTGTACAGATGTTTTAATAGCGTTGAGACAACAAAATATTACTTAAAAAATAATAGTTCCAATTGGAAAATAAATTTTTGAGAAAGTTGTAGCAAAGTATAAAGTACAGGCGCCATCAGATGGAACGTAAAAATGCATGTAATATAAATTTATATATTGAAAGAGTTATGATACAAGAATATCGTTATAGAAAATATACGAATGCGTAGGGTGAATTATATTTTGGTTATAAATGCTCGCTTTCAGATAATACTTAAATTTCGAATCTTTTTTTTTCAAATTTTAATGAAAGAAATGAAGGTTTAAATAAGTGTACCCTGTATAAGAGTTTAAAATTAGGTATTGTATTACCTATCTTTTACTACAACATTGTTTATTAGCCAGTCGTTAGTAAATAGAGTAGGAAAATTTAAAATATTCGCCATTTTAATTTAAGATAATGACATTCTTTCGAAGTTATAACACTGAGGAAAACTAAGTTTTTCAAGGTATTTCGTTTAATTTCAAAGTTTCACGTTTTAAATCTCTAATATTTATAAGATGTATAGCTTTCAAACAGGAGTTTACTTATATAGAAAAGGAAAAAATGGTGGTGTAATTAAAAAATAAGGTTCTTATCAAAATATTGGCTCTTATGGTTGGAAATGGCTTAATAATTTCATATGAACATAGAAACAGAAACGGCGTGAAAAAAGGAAAACTGCACCCTTCTACAGTCGGCAGCGGGGCAGGCATTTTGTCGTAATGTGTTATTATATATTCATACTATTATTCAAAGCACGGTGATATTTTAATTACCAATTTAAAAATAATAAACTCTTTCATAATATATCTTGAAGTATAATACGCCTATTTATATGAAAAATGCAAAATTCACTTTCCAATTTGTAATATATTAAGATCTGGATTTTACTAAGACCGGCTGACAAACAAACGTGAGATTGAATTATTAAGTTTGCTTGTCGTAAATATTCGTACAAAATAAAAATTAATTTTCGAAAAGAAAAAATTTGCGTCTTCTAAATTTAAATTTAAAAAAAATTATGACTGTACAGAACGTGGCTGTACGATGACCTTTTGTGCCAAGCTTACGCATCTCAATGAACCCTCGTAATAAATAGTAATACCACTATAAACTAATTCGTCCGTCGGTTATATTAGCTTTTGAGAGAATTTTACAGGAAATAAAAAAACAAATCTCCAACTACTGCGTGTTAGAATGCATTTGATTGTCAATTAAAATTGTCAGCGTGTCTCATTATGCCATGCGTAATCCGATCCGATCTGCAATATATTAAAAAGAATTTGGTCACACACGTATACATGTGGGCACAGGCGGCGTGGCTACACATGTACAGTGCGCCTTACTCCGCGCAACGAGACCAGTGCCCGGATCGCCGCTCGCCCCGCCGTCAACATAATTACACCGGGCGTTGATTGGCATACTTCAATTATTATCGAGATCGGTAAAAGTGCCATAATCGGCACATGTGTCGTGCGTCTTGGCGAGATAACGCCCGACGGGGCCCGCTGCGGACCAAATGGCGAATTATCAAACGCCGCTTGCTTTATTAATATGTGACCATTGTGAAACGGTATTTATTTGGCAATGGAAATGATTCCACGCATGAACTGAGCCTGTTTTATTGTGTAATATCTGTTGTTATGTATGAAAGTTTGTGTGTCTGGGTGTGCGGCAAATCACTCGTTAGGACATTTCTCCTTTTCGGTTATTATTTCTTCTTTTAAAAGCTTTTGAAAATTCTCGATATGACCGGCTATAAACTATTAATCAAAGAACCCAGTTCTATTTCTCTTTTAAAGAATACAATATACAAAATATTTTCAAGGGCCAAATATTCCTAAAAGTTATTTTATTTTCTGACTAACATTTTCTGTGTTAATTACAATTGGATAGAATGGTTAATTTGGTGTTTAATTCTATGTTTAATATATAAATAATGATTTAGAGACTTACAGACAAAAGGCTTTCAAAATTAATGAAAACAAAAACTTTAAAAAAAGACAGACATTGTCTTGAAATTTAAAAGCAAAAAAAAGGAAATTGAAAGAATAAATAGGAATAGCAACAGGGAAATACTAAATAAGGGTTGATATCGAATTAAAATACATTCGTAAATTCATTTCTTTATTTATCATTTGTTCTCTAAGTTAACCCCTTTTGTGCTGACTAATTTAATCGAGTTTAATTAATTAATGTAATTTAATTTAATTCAATCAACATATACACTTAATCGATTGCTACAAGATTTTTATCACACTTCACATAAAATATTTGAGGCCTACGCTTGGGTATGTAACTTTTTCACATTTTCCCTCCTTATATTTTTTCAATACTACTCACTGTCTGTGTCACAAGAAAAAAATTGACATGGAAATAACAATTCCATCCACGCCCAGGTTACCTTATTATCGCAGTGGAACGTGAGATACATTTCATATAATCCTATGCGTATGTATCCTCAGAGACACGTGGGAGATAGACCCGAGACACATAAATAAAGAGAGAGTATGTGTGTACGTATACAAATAGAACAGAAAAATTATTGGAAGATAAAACCTAAAAGTTGCCTTGTAATAATTACATTACATGCTGACGTGTAATGTGACCTTCACTTTGAATAAACAATCGTTACACTATGCGTGAATAAATAAGTATGACAGGCAACTGCGTGCATGCTGTGCATGCGTATCGGAACGCGGCTTATCTCTAACAATAGGGTTCATTCCGAATGCATTAAACGCGTTCGAAATAAAGTCGGAAGCGTAACAAAGCAAAACGATTAATCATCATCCAAGCGCACGCTTCACTGAACGTTATGATGATAAGGAACCAAAACATGCAATTTTTAGTAATAAGTGCTTTCTTTAAATAACTAATTATTATGGTTGTATTAAGTTACGTGGAAGAATTAACGATAAAGAAACTTGGCGCCTGGTTAGTGGACCGGAGACAAATATGATTTTACGTTTACTTATAATATTAAATACGTCACTTAAGTAGAAGAAGTATTAATTACAAAATGACTGGTAATTTTATGTGTGCATTCATTGTACAATAGTCAGACAAGACCGGTTGAATGGTGATCTATTAAATGGATAACACACACAAACACACACACACACACACACACGCGCGCGCGCACATACGTACACGCACACGCACACACATACACATATATATATAAAGTGTCCCGGAATAAGTGTCGGACAAAAAAGACGTTACTCCTTGACTGAAAAATAGTTAAATGTCGTTAAAATAAAATTTAAAAGATGACTTTTTTTTCAGAAAATTGAAAATAATATTAATAATTCTTTGTCTTCTTTTTTGTACATACAATATTTGCGCACATTATTCAGTGCCGCTTGGGGGAATAACCCGCGAATAGCTGCGAAGACATCGCCAATGCGGGTAAAAATCGCACTCCGGGCAAATATTGGGTATGTTAATAAGTGTTAGGGGTAAATTTTTTTTCACTCAATTAGAAAAAGGGCGTGTTTCACGTTTTATTTGCAACGACAAGTTATTGCTTTATTGCCAACAAATAGCGTCTTTCTTTGTCCGACATCTATTTCCGGACACAGTTTATATACATACACATATGTATACTAGTCATTCCCTCTTGCTTGGCTGGGGCATATCTGAATATATAAGAGATACTTAACTGTACGTTTAGGTTTTACATTTCCATTATAATGCATCACTGATTTATTATTAGGGAAAATGTTGCAAAGTTGATTTGCTTCGTTTGATCTTTCGATATATGTATCAATATTATTGGCGTGTGGGTTCTATCAAAAATTATATGCATAATATTAAATTAAATTTTAAATTTAACCATACAATAAATCATTATTAAATTTAACCAATTTTTTTAATTTATAACATTTTCCTGTAAACAACGTTCTTCGTCTTTTTTCCGTTTGGAAATTCACCAGGTTGTCATCTGAATTGACTCTTGCACATGCCACATAAAATTTACCTGAGAGAAACAGTCACTTCTCAGATCCACGCTAGCGTTCTCAGATTCACACTAGTCATGGTTGTCAGTGAAAATCGTGGCTTCAATTACGTTTTCGGGCAGAACTTTTACTTTCAATCTAGTACCGTTATAACATTTTAAAGGATTTAAATCGCGCAATAGCCATAATTCGAAAGTACATTTTAAACCATAGAACGTGAGTGAGTATACCTGGTGGATTAAGTGTACGCAAAAACAGTAATGTACAGCATACTCTGCCTATATTACTGTGTCTACAGATTTCATACTTCCTACGTTCAGTCGACAGCTTCTTAAGCAAAAAGTTGTTAATACTATTGGCGGCATTGATGCTTCTCTCGCTTTTGACTTTGACAAGTAACAGGTAGATCAAGAATGTTTTGTCAATGCCACTAGGAACATCGAACAAAAACCATCACCCGGAATCAGAAGGAGTACTGTTTGAAATTTCGATTTCTTTCTGTTCATTATTTAACTTCGGAATATTCATAGCAAATACTTCAGTCAGAGGAACGATGTCATAAGCCAATCCACTCAGGTATTGGTGATTATTAATAACAGTTCCTTATTCTCGTGATGGTAACAAGAGTCCAAACTGTAGACATTACTCAACATACATATGACGATATCTTCAATAAGAATAAGCCATTGATTGTAGATAAAGTGACATATCAGCTCTAATTTGTCTTCTAAAATCTTCCGCAAGACTATCTTGGAATTTTTCCCATAATTCTATTTGATTCATTGCAAACAACTCACGAATTTCATACGAAGAAACAGAAATAGATCCTTCTTACAAAGTGCGATCCTGGTGGGCATCGTTTTCCAGCAAGCCAAGTGCTCCAAACGCCGTTTGAAATGTTGGCTGGACTACATTTGCTACAGTTTTTAGAACAGTTTTTATTTATTGTATTGGACCACGAATCTCATGCAACAGGAGACGTAGGTACTAACACTCATTATTACGGGGATGAACAGTTTACACTCTAACTAAAACATGATCTTTTTTAATTCTTTACTCCTGAAAAACTTTTTGTTTTCCCATATTTGTTAAGGCGTAACTTCGTAATATAAAAGAATTTTTGCGAAATTAACGACACTACAAAGTTTTCTTCCATAAAATAATGCACTGTCTTCCGTAAAATAAACTCTACCGGTTTTCGAGTTGTTTGGTAAGGTGCATAACAGGGGGATCTCTCGTTAATAAAAAAAAACAGAAAATGAGCCAAACCGCTTCAGAGCTGCTGATTATGTTCCTGACTCGTATTTTAAAACCTCATCTAGGTCAACGGTAAACACTGCTTGGTCAGCTCCTTTGTTGACATGCTTGAATTGCAGTACTCTACATTCATATGAGCCTTGAAATTGGGACGCAGGACAGAATTGTATGGCACTACCCATCGATTTTCATTGTCAACTTTTTTAATTTTTTTGTTATTCACCATCTCCTAGACATTGTCTATGATAGTGAGGATAGTCGTCTTTGCCTGTATGAGTTTCTTCCAAAAAGAGCCTTGGGAATTTTTTTAAGAATTTCTATTGAAGGATAGGACGCGGCCGTGATATGTTGGGATCAGATAATTCAGTGCTAATAACTTTGTCAATATACTCTGATCTTATCTTGTTATCTAACCACAACATGATATAGACGTGAAGAAGTCTGCCTTAACAACTTGTATTACCAAACATGCAACCTTTCGTTTCCATCACATCGTGGGAAACCCTCGCTACTATGTCATATCAATAGTAGGCATTTTGGTCTAGACACGAAAGCTCTACTATTAGAGTTATTAAGGATTGCAAGTGAACGTAATTAACAAATCTGGTCGACCAAAATGTAGCACATACATCATATAATCTTGAATTCGCTCTTGCATATAATGGGTTCATCAGTGAAAGAAGACTGCAATACAATCATATTTCTTGACTCAATGTGCTGCCACTGGTTACTGATGAATAAGGAGACTGTGTAAAGCTCAAGGTATGGTTTATTGGTAGCTAGACTTTACCGGCCCTGCAGCACATTCCTTGGGTTTAATCGGTAAAATTTGTTCTTATTAGGTATCGATGTTGCATAAGGAACATACATGCCCCATTTTGTTGGTCTTATTTGTACAAAATAGTGCCACCGATCTCATTCTACCATTCCAAGTCACCCCGTTAGTGGTTGTTTCCGATAAAACACGGTGGGTATCTTTTGTTACGTATGGAAATAATGTCAAATTGCAAGTCCGTATGTTTTAAAGTCTCAGAGATCTGTCGATGAGTGAGTGAATGAGTGGTAATACTCTTATTATATTTATATAGAAGTTAAAAATAATATCTTCTACAGTACTGTTTCCTCACGTGTCTGTCTGTACATCTTTCACAGCCGATTTTCTCTAAAACTATGCAATGTAGAAACATGAAAGTTGCCATGATAATATGTATTATTATAGTAATACATTTGTTTATATTTTTAATGTTATACAGTTGTAATTAAAATGGTCATTTAAAAAAAGTTACTATGGTGAATATAAAAATATTTTTTTCATTATTTTAAATTGCATATTTAGAAAGATATTCTAAAAAATATGCGAAAATAGAGCGTTCTTCTCATTTATTTCCAAAACTAGTGAACCAATAACCATATAAAAAAACAGGGTTGGTTAAATCTGACTAGATTATTACAGAAAAAGACTATAGATTTTTATTACTCAATCACACAATCATCTATCAACGACAGCAATCGATAGGATGAGTCTATCATATAGCATTTTCAGAAGGAAACTCCATTCAAAAACAATATATTAGATGAGTTTCATGTATTTTAGTTGGACCTATCGCATTTTGAAGGTGCGATATACACTTATCAATTATTTATATATAATATTGCAGATATAAGTTTGCAGCAGGAGCACAATTGCTTTCTCGTTTAGTTGAACTCTATTCAAACTGTAATTTTTTGAAACCCTTTTATGTAATTGGAACATAGAACGCTGTAAACATTCTAAACGTAGATAACAAGTTTTATCCTCTTAACATTTTGCTTTCTCAACTTTTGAAGAATTGCTTACTTAGGTTAAAAAAAAATATTTATTATTTGAACTATTAAACCTAATTGCAAATGCAGTATAAACTATAGAAATCGAAATTAATTTCTTTAATAACCATTAGTGCTACGCAAATCAGACTAAAAGATGATATAACAATTAATACGTCTACAAGTTAATTTCCAAGTTATAACAAGTAATCCATCTAATAGAGGCGCGGCGGGCTGGTGCGCGGAGAGCGCTCTCAATTTCACGTCCGTGTTAAATGGAATTGGACATGGGTCGTTAGTATAAAAAATAGTATTTACAACTAAAATTAAACGTAATAAAACAAAAGTAGACATATTGTATTACATTTAAATTTACGATCGCTGCTCTTTTGATCTATCGATGTTGTATTTAACCTTTAAATAGTTGCATGGGGTCTTTTCTAAATGTAACAAGAAAGTCGCCAGGATATAAGATGCTTTTAAATTCACACAGAAATTTTTCAATTGACATTCATTAGCATAAAATGTGGCGCGTTTGTGGTACATCGGAGGCCATCTTGATAAATCTTGTGTATACGAAAAATATTTCTTGTACTTGTCCCTAGTAATTAAAATGTTATAGCGTTAATTGCTTTGAACATATTTTAAAAGAAAAAAGACTAGACAATCTCGAGGTGTAGGAAAAAGGCGTTTATCAAGATGGCTGCCGATGCACACACCCGTTACGCCAAGTTTGTTGAGTCCACTAATAAATTCCAATAAAAAACCGCCGTAGAGTTTTTTTTTCAATATTAGTAGTGGCGTGAACAATTTTTATAACTTATGCCAGTATTGAATATATTCGGTGTTAATTTTATAGAAATTCATTGTTCATAATTAAATGAAACTACGTGATGTAGTATTATTTCTATTTTATTTAAATTCTTTACCACGACTTAGGTTTCGTTGTATGATGACATCTTCAAGTGGGCAATTAGCAAAGATTCTTGCTAATTAGCAAAACCAATATTTGCTAATTGCCCACCTGAAGATGTTGTGATACAACGAAACCTAGGTCGTGGTAAAGAATTTAAATAAAGTAGAAATAATACTACATCACGTAGTTTGACTTATGCAAGTATTGATCTGATATGTCAAGTTTCAATAACAAGTTTTGCTTCCATTTTTATTTAAAAACTATTATTTATTTGTAAATAAATAATTTTTTATTTGCCATTAACCATGTATAACCTAGAATAAAATAAAATCATTTTCCAAGGGCGTTACGGTTGTGACTGATATACAATTGTTTAATTAATAATATATAGTTGTTTCATAGTTAAAGTTTTCTCGTTACTTCAATATTCTTAAGAGTATGGAGAAGGTTGAAATCCAGATTTATTGGTGAAGGAGAAATTATAGAGGATTTAAATTTTTAGTATAAGATTTATTCTTTTTGAAACTCCATATAAATAGAACTTGTCAAAAAATTTACATTGTATGGTATTCAGCTTCTTATACGCAAAAGCGGTAATTATATGAAAAACAAATTGCATATGGAATTTAACGTAAAATTTATAATTAATAAAAATAAATAAAAACAAAACGAATTTTTCGAGTTTTCGAATACTGCTTGTATTCGAAAACTCAAAAAAGATGTGAATTTCATTTTGGAGTCGAATGTATAGGACATAAAATTATACGACTATTCAAGGGTTAATGGGCATTTGGGTAAGTAAGGACGGCACTTGCATCAGCGAGTGCGGCGGGTGAGAGCGCGCCGACAATAGTGATTTAGCGACTGGAGGCCGGAGGGCAGCTTGGCGGAAGAGACAGCTAATGTTTGTCTTTTGATTGTTGTCTGTCGGCTTAATTCAGATGTGAAACTTAGCGATGTCGCTGTAAACTCAACACTTGGCAATTGCATGAAGGGTACTCGCCAACTTCCGTCACGATTTTTGCATTCAATCGTTGCAAGTTCAGCTTTTGTCTTTTTTTTAGTTTTAAATTTAACTCTCATTATGAGTACACGAGATGAACTATAAGTAGAAGCTTATTGAATATCGGAGGACGGTCCGATTTACGATGTATGAAAATCGACTACTTGGAATTTACATCGTCGGTGAATGAATACAATGGTAAATGATAATACGGTAGTTGACTCATTCTAAATTTTGATATTTTTCATACAATATTGTGAAATATAAGTTAATTAAAAACCAGTCTTGAAAAAAATTCAAAAATTGATTGAAAAATAAGCCAGTTATAGGCTTCTAAATTTGAAGATACGGATAGAGTTGGGTATATCCCTGTCTCTTTTCCTCTTGTAGAATATAATGTGCAATATTAAAAATGACCTCACAACACAATATTGCTATTCTTATCTAAAGGTTAAATTTAAACTTTTATAACTCGATCAGTTTTTAAGGCGATTAAAAAAAAAAATTCACTCTTCATCAGCTTGTACCTTGAAATTATGATTAATGAAATATAAAAAAATTAGTCAAATATCCAATTAATATGTCTACCAGCTTTGATAGCGCCGATTTGATTGCGTAGAAAAGAGAAAAAATGGTGATGTTATTTAAAAATATTGACCTCGTGAGACTATTAAATCTTAATATGAGAAATTTCTAATAGTTTTAACAAACATATATATATATACACACACACACACACACACACACACACATATATATACATATACATATATATATATATATATATATATATATATATATATATATTTTATGTTCTTATCCCGATGTTCATGTTCTAATAACAAATTATTGAATCCTATTTTGGGCTAAAAATACGTATATTTAGAACAAAGGTAACATTTCACGCAAAATTTCTCGGAGGACGGCTGAGTAGTTGATGTGTGAAAGCGAGACGAACAAACTGACTTTATAATCTTTTAGCAAGGATAAGGATTGATCAAGATTATATCAATTTAGATTTCGCAATCACAAGCTTCATGTTATGCAGATTTATATTCATTAGAGGAAAGATTTCTTTAGTTTTTTTCTTAAATTTTATTATGATTTTGAAGTTGCGAGTCACTGAAAATGTCGTTTTATGGATATAAGGAAAAGACGCAGAGCCACCCTGGACACTCTCGTTTTGTTTATTTTGTTTTTTTTAGATTTCGTACTTCAATAGGAAAAACGGAACCCCTATAAGATCACTCACGTATCCTTCCGCCGTCTGTCACAACCCTTTTTCTCAGAAACCGCTTAAGTAGAAACGTGAAATTTGACATAATAACAAAACATATTAACTTACATTTATCTCAAAAGCGAATACTCAAATATATTTATCCGAAAGTATTAGGAGAAGCAAATTTAGTATTCGTTTTTTAATTCCATATATAGTGCGGGGTCAAAGACATTTTTTCATAATTTTAGGTAGTTTATCGTTAGAGATATACTGAACCTAAAAACTAAATTTATCGGCGGACATATTGCTACGAAAGCAATCTCTTACAGCCAACCACAACACCAGTCCAGCCCCGTTCGACTTACGGCCGGGAATCGAACCCGGGTCCCCGCGGTGCGCCGCATCTTCAAAGGCCGTATGCCTTGTGATCAACCCAACAAACCACGTCGTCGCCTTTGACGATG
Source organism: Druceiella hillmani (assembly GCA_039881145.1). Taxonomy (NCBI): domain Eukaryota; kingdom Metazoa; phylum Arthropoda; class Insecta; order Lepidoptera; family Hepialidae; genus Druceiella; species Druceiella hillmani. The sequence continues at coordinate 10,262,313 of JAYKKI010000038.1, read as the reverse complement.
CTGGAACGAACGGGGCTGGAGGGGTGTTAGGGATGGCTGTAAGAGATTGCTTTTGTAGCAATAAGTCCGCTATATGTATCAATTAGATACAATAAAGTAGATAAATAAAATTATAAAAGACAGGGTTGGAAAAATCTAACTAGAATTTTATAGAAAAATTATAGCGGTTATCCTAGATCCTATAATTTTTAAAATATTCAACATATTTTTAAGTACATGAACGATAAATGAAAAGAGACATACTATGAAATTTTTGTTTATAAGTGCTTAAATGCCTAAGGAACCCTCGTAGTGCAGTTATATTCGTACTTGACAGGTTTTAACATAAATACCTAGAACAACGATACAACTTCAACTTTTCAAAATAAACAGTAATAAGTTTCATAGATATTTAACACTTTAGCTGCGAAGGATGCGGTAAACAAAACTCACATTTAAAAATGAAAATGCCATTGTTAAAAAGTTCTTACTTTCAGCGCTCAGTATACGTAATTTATATACTCAGGGGGTAGTGAGGAGAACAAATTTTGCATACCACTGTATAAGATTAGAAATATAAGTAACGCCACGGGGCCTACATGATATTAAAATTTATTGACCATAAAACAGAATCTCGGCGCCCGGTGCCGAATTGCTGATTAACAGTGATGCCAAATGTGTAATTAATAAGCTAACATTATTTAAATTTTATTTATGGTCTCATTCCGGTCTGAACAATCAGATCGCTAGCTGGATCGAACGGTGAGCGAAGGCCGTAAATTTAATTGACAACAAAGTGCGATATTTGATATGTGACGTCGTTATAGTGAATTAATTTCCGCATTTCTGTATTTATACATAATGTAGTGATAGTGTATTATAACTGTCGAAAATAATTATATCAACGCATTTAAGGAAATATTTTATAGTTTGATGGTTAAAATGTCATTCTTCATAAGCCTGTTCAATTGAATTGCGTTCTATTATATTGCGTAAGGTTTAGAGCTAACAGTAAATATTAGATGTCTTATAAATTTCTAGCACTCGAATACTTAAATCCAAATTTATTTATTAATAGATAAGATTATTATTAAAGACCCGCAGAGCGCGAAGGATAGTTCACTGTTCCCGCTCGGTTAGATATCCGTCTATCACTCTGTCATCCCCCGCTAGTTTTCACAGAACACATAAAATGTACATAAAATTTGTTCAAATTATATAAAATGACAACCAAAACAGAACTTAAATTTGGAAAGAAAACAATTTCTTTACAATAGCTTTAATTCACGCAAAAGTGATGACGAAAAAAGTTTCAAATATATGTGAAGGTGGGTACATAGAAAGGACGTTTTAAAGATAGTTGATAAGTATTTTTCTCAAATCTTTTGTTGAATATTGAATATATTTGGCGTTAATTCTTTGCTAATATCCCACCTGAAGATGTTGTAATACAACGAAACCTAGGTCGTGGTAAAGAACTTAAAGAAAGTAGAAATAATACTACACAACATAGTTTAATTTAATTGTCTAATATTTTGGTTGTGATTTCAGTTTTTGGTACTTGAACATATGCAAAAAATGAGGACCACCCCGCTATATACTAAAGTAAATGAAAGAAAAAACTTTAAACAATCCAATTATTATGTTTAACAACGACAAATAAGTTTAATTTTGATACCTCAGTTCGTTTAGGAGAAATCTTCTTTTAATACTTGTATACAGATTAATAAAAATATTAGGTACCTTTAAATATTAAAATGTTTATATGCGCGATTAAATTAAACTACGTGATGTAGTATTATTTCTACTTTCTTTAAGTTCTTTACCGCGACCTAGGTTTCGTTGTATTACAACATCTTCAGGTGGGCTATTAGTAATTTTGCTAATAGCCCACTTGAAGATTTTGTAATGCAACAAAACCTAGATCGTGGTTAAGAACTTAAAGAAAGTAGAAATAATACTACATCACGTAGTTTAATTTAATTGTGACTAATAAATTTCTATAATATTAACGCCAAATATATTCAATGTTTATATGCAATTAGATGTATTGAGTACACGTTAGCAATAGGGTTTCTATTCATATTTAATAGGGTGTTTTTTGTTATTTTCTAACAGAAAATTACTTTATTTGTACTATATAATATATTACCTTTAAATAAAACTACCATATTTTCAAGTGTAATATCCTGAGGTTTAATTTTTTACGTTGAGTATTATTTAAATATGATATTTGAATAAGAAACTGTACAAAGGAGAACATATTTTTCTCATTTGGGTATTGGACTACGGTGAACAGGAATGCTTTCGCAATTAATACAGTTAGTTGTCTTGTTTGGTTCAATTGATTTTCTTTCACAGGATCCTGTACTAATTTACGTTCATATCGGAAATCGACTAATTTCAAAACTCGACCAAAGGTTACAAGATTAATTGAAACATATTTTTTATCAAACTTTAACACGATAACATTGTCTAAAATTATCTTGCGCAACGAGCGTCTTGCTGATAATTAAACGCCATGTAAAAAAATGGTTCCCAAAGATCCTAATCTAATTGGAACTGAAAATCGAGCCTTCTTTCAAAAATACTTCCTTTATATTTACGCAAGAACACCAAAACGTGTAATTATTGAAGTATATAACAATAGCTATGCAAATAATCCATATAATCACAGTACATCCATTATAGCCATATTACCTAATATGCAAAAATGAACATAATTTTATTAAATAAAACATGAATAATGAAACAATAGCCGTGGCGACTGTAATGAAAGTTGTTTACTAATAACTAGAGAAGAGTGTAAATGGAAGCGGTTATCTTGTCCGATGCGTGCCATTGTCTGTCAGGGATTATGCAAGCGCCTCGCACGCAACTTGTTTTGCTGCTGCACATTATTGCATCAATAATTTCACCAGCCGATGATGTTCACAAACTTCACTTGCTGGAAATTATTTAAAATGGACATTGTACTTTTATTATCGTCATAAACTAACTGCCCTTCCTGGCCTTATCAGGGCTAAAAAGAGGTCCTTTTTTAAGCAATAATTATTGACAATGAATCTATTAATAGTATTCTTAACAGTTTAGTTATAAATAACTTACGTAGTTGAGTCAAGTAGAGAAGTATACGGTTTAATTTTGAAACATTTTAATATAAACGTTTATAACAGATGATTCGCCTAGTATAACTTGAAGCTTTCTTGTACATTTCATTGTGAAATAGAGTTTTCAAAAATAATGTTTCGTTATAGTTATTTACTTTATTTAATTGAAAAACACCTATCTGGTAAGATTTAACAACATGAAACAAATCTGAAATGACTAGCAAAATACCTTGTTGTAAATTTTCGCATTATCTATAATACCTTGATATATTAATGTAGCTATAATAATTTAAAAGTTTAACTTAAATGCTGCCTTCACACTTCAACTCCCTTCGCTTAAATCGTTATTTTTCATCAACAACAGGCTCTAAAAGAATTATATACTCGATATCCATCTGGATACTATAAGCTATGTGTTGGTAAAAATTTCCCGTCAGTTGGATTAATCATTTTCGTACCAAGCCTTAAAAAGCAAAGAAATAAAACTGTCTTCTTAATAAAATTAGAACGACGTAAACGAATGGCGCTACATTATCTGCGTAAAGTTAGAGATAGAAGTAACCTGTTAATATCTAACTCAGTCACTTCGGACCCTTGAGCGTATTATATTTAAAGTTTTAATTATTTATCTCGTGTCATTAGTTAATTTAAATTCAAAATTCCATTCAACAAATGTGTGTGAAATCATTACTCCTAATATCCGACAACTTGGTTTTATGAAAAATAACTTCTCTTTTTTACAGATAACACGAATGTAATTACGGAATATAAATTCTCAATATCCGTTTGAAAAATTTACAGCAATCAGTTTCTAAGCTTATAATAAGGTACGTTAACATTTTAAGATACAGTAACATTTTAAAGCACATTTTGTTATGAATAAGATACAGTATCAAAATGGGAAAGTAGTAACAAGTGAAATCAAATATTTAGTGCCGTCTTCGATGATAAAATATTTTTTTAATGAATTTTTTTATTAAAAGCGTCTTTGCAGAGAATATTAGTAGAAAATGTTTTGTAGTCCCAGTGTAGCACCACTAGCGTTATTTAAGGTATCTGAAATAGTAAAATCTGATCTGATATCCAACGTGACGAGGTATCGATTATAAACTTTCCAGCATTCACTACAACGACCGATGGTATTTAAAAAAAACTCAGCGATCATATCCGGTCAGCCGGATATGTAAAATAGCATAATACGCGTCGACTTATCTCATTAGACTTAAGTCATCGTTTAGGTACAAGCAATAAACAAGTAATTTACAAATCGTTCGACAGCAATTAACTAACTACTTACGATTTAAATTATTATGAACAAAATGTCAACATGTTAGCTGTCAGGTTTCGTTTATCCGAAGCCTCTTAACACATGATGACGTTCGATTTATCGGCCATCCGGTGTTACCTACGTTATCCGCCGTTGATTTCTTTCCGCCTGTCAGACTGTCAATATAACGGCTAAATTATTTATGAAATTTACAAAAAAAAACAATTTCATTTCATAAGGTATTCATTATATCCTCTAACCTTCGTCTAATGTTTCAGTCCCTCATATGACCAATGTCATAATGTCATAATATAACCTTCAATCAACTAAACACTCGAATATTAAAATGAACCTATGTAAAGGCTACATAATATAAATAAATATCACATCGTAGATAGTGAAGCTTACAACGAAGTCCAGCGGTGGATGATTATGAATAATACTAAACAAATGTTTGGTTATGAAAACGTATCGAGATATCTCGACTATGGCCATTTTAAATGATTAATTAATAACGCACAAACACGAATGAATGAGTCACAGCGAACGATGAATAGTTTTTTTTCTGGAAAGTGACAGGATAAAAGACATATGTAATAAGGAACTGTAAAAAATGAAAATTTATAACACACTTTTCTTTCGCGATTTTCATGTGGGTATATTATAACTTTCTGATCGTATCAAGACTATGCTATAAAAGCGCTTTCAGAGGTCGAAAATAAGTTTAAAGAATTAAGAAAATCCTTATATCTGAATAAAAGTTTGCGACGATAAATTTTGTATCAATGCGATACGTAGCCTCTTCATCACATTCGACGCTGCTAGAAATTATAACGGAAACACTATAACCGAAAATAAAGGGTAATAGAAAGAGAAGGAAAGATAAGTTGTAACATAAGGGAAAGTGCATAAAACATAATCGAAAAAATAACTGCTATTGTGATACCGACATCATCGGAAATGAAGATATCTCAAGCTCTTTAGTCGCGGGCAGACGTTGTCGTGCCAGAAGTGCCTGTCGCAGTCTAGCATATAGTCTGTATGAATGAATAATTACTGTTACTAATGATTCGGCTATAATGATCATTCAAATACTAATTTTGTAATCAATTATCAGAATAGCTCATTAGTAGCCCATTCAATTATGGAAATCATGCGTTCTACCGCTGGTGATACGCGTAAAAAGGATCGAGCCACTATCTTTTTTATGTTGCCGGGAATTTTATTCTGTTCGATCTGTAAATTTTTGTAATTGATAAGAAATATTATTTCATCATTCATAAGAGAATAAAACAGAGATATTTATCATATTAAATTTAAAAACACATTTTTAAATTCATCACAAGTTTTTTATCGATTTTAATTCGTGTTAAGACAAATACGCATTAAACATTGAAAAAAAAATTAAAGTACTATTCACTTAAGTTCGGTTTGATATTAATAGTAATCATTAAACATCAATATTCAGTCATTGAAAATTTTGTAACATTGATGTCAAAAATTGTCATTTCATCACTTTTATTGTATATTTTTAACATTTATAGGAGGTAGGCCTTAATAAAATAAATGTTAGGTTTTTATTAATATTATTTCGATAGCCTGAACCTGCATGAGCAAAGATTTACACAGTACAAATCGAGGCATTACAACGCAAATGGATTTAACGATGTAAACACGTAAAGAGACGAGCGAAATGAATGAAATGCAGCGTAAGTGCGGACGCCGAGCGCCGCCTCGTCTGTAAAATGAAAGATCGAGATAAAACATTAGACGCTGCAACATTAATCACGTAACGACTTAATTAATTCATCAACATCTTGGCTTGGCTTCTAGAGGTGATCACGAGAGGCGAAAGGCAAAATAATTGACATCCTAATCGTTCGTGATCAGCTTAACGATTTGTATAATTTCATCTACATATTTTATCTATATCGGCATTGAAATTGCAGATTCGTTCAAAGTATAACAAAGTCACTTTGAAAAATTACTTCTAGTTTAAGATTACGTTATGTATAATCAACGTCCTGTATACGTATAGACATTATTTCTTCTATTTATTCTATGACATCTTTCGTTTTAAAAACCTATATCCTTGGGATAATGACAACTGAGCCGTGACCCATGGACATAACAATTCAATTAGTGTCATCAACCGGATCAAAATTAAATTGTATTTCACTAAAGCCTGTCAAGCACGAGTAGAACTCGCACTACGTGGGTCTATTACATATTTAGGCATTTAAAATATTTATAAATATAACTTTTGTCTTCGCCGTGGTTTGTTGGATCAAGGCAAATGGCCTTTGATGGTGCGGTGCACCGCGGGCACCTGGGTTCTATGTCCAGTCGCTCGTCGAACGGATCTGGACTAGTATTCTGGTTGGCTGTAATATATTGCTCTCGTAGATAATTGATATAATTTTCCTACAACCTTTTTGTAGGCTTCTAGAAACCCTATTCTTCAAACACTTTAGATTGATTAGTTACGAAAATAATTTTATTTATATTTTTTACTTAATATTTCTTTTAATATTTTCAGTATATCTCTAAAGATAAACAACCTAAAATTATGAAAAAAATATTTTTTCTCCCCATAAGTAGAATTAAAAAAAATCAAGTACTCAATTTGCCTCCTCTAAAACTGTCCGTATAAATATTTTTCAGTGTTTGGCTTTTCAAGTTTTTACAAGTGGCTTCTGAGAAAAACGGGTGTGACAGAAAGACAAACAGACGAATAATCTTAAAAGAGTTGCGTTTTTCGTTTTGAGATACGGTGCCCTAAAAGTGCGATTGTTTACTTTTAATTATGTATTTGTATGTTTTATTATATTTCATAACCAGGAAGCAGTGAGGCTATTCAAAAAATGTAATGTGTCAGCAGTGCGACAGGTGATGGCTCAATAATTAATTATTGTGTATAGTGTGTTAGAAAGTTCGTTATAAATGAAGAAATAGAGTTTTTTGAGCTCGTCAAAATGAAAATAAATTGATAATAAAACCGAAACGATAATTTTTGAAATGATAATCTCACTTAATTACAATTAACTAAATATATTGTTTGATTTGCTATTAATAAAATTAACAGAATGACAAATCCGTGACGCACCTCAAAGGGCGAAGTGAAGGTATCGCCATTTCACGGCTCGACTCTCGGACGCATCAATACAAATTGACGAGTATTCATTAAGACAGCTTTGTTCCAAGCGTCAACTTTATAATTGGCTTTTTTCACATAATAACGGCGACCGTGGCTGGGCGGCGCCCACGCAGCGAGAACGTGCGTGCGCCATTGTTCGGCGTCAACTCGATAGTTAAAACTCAATAGAAAGTTGAATGGGAGGCGGCCAGAGGCGCGTCTTCCACCGGCGGCGGACGTTTCGGCTTTGCAGCTCGAGATGTACTCTTCGAATCTATAGGTCATCTCCTATGGTACGGTACTCGTGATGCTTCGCGGTCATATGTATAGTGTCAAGCTTTGTAGTGTCAATTTTTTTGTTGAAAAGTACCATATAAATAGTATTTTTTTTCGTAATTAATTCAAATTTTCAATTTAATCATTACATTACTTTACAAAATTTATCTTTTTGTCTGTTGTCGCGAATTTGTTCCTTGATAAAGTGCATATTTTAATTAGTGTTAGGACTATTAACTGAAGTTTTTTAGTATAAGCAGTGCAAAGGGACGTTGCTTAAACGACACAAATAGTTTTTGCTACATATGTGAACAATACGTATTAAAAGATTGTAGAAAAAATAATTCTGAGTTCGTTAAAAATATCTATTCGCTGTATTTTGGTACATAGTAGAAGATTTACTCTTACAATTAATACACATGGGATGCAATATGAGAATAAAAATCCACTTCTTTCATAGTCACCTGTACAGGTTTCCGGGTAATCTAGGAGATATGAGAACGTATGCATCAGGGTTTACGCATCGTGGAGGAGCGTTATCAGGATTTCTGGGATACGCATATGATGTCTGACTATTACTGTTCCCTGATGCGCCAAGTCATAACAAAAGCATGAGTTTAAATTTTTAGAACTCAATAATTAACATCATTATATAGCAGATTTTTTTTAGTAAGTGCATATTTTTGCTTTTCTAAACATAGATCACTTTTCTGAACAGATAAACATAGATCTGTAACTCAAAAACTAGATCTCATAAATCTACTTATATACTTGAAATTAGCATATAATTAGCAGTCAGCAACAGCAAAAAAATTTTCCACAATTCCCATTTTCAAATCCCATTTTTTCCACCTAATACACCTTTCTATTCCAAATAAATAATAGTTTGAAAGGAAGCGAGAAACTTAAGTAGTAAAAATATTATGTAATATTAGATACTGTTAAATAAATTCTATGGAATATTTTTAAGAGCCTAATATACATTAATTATATTTTTTGAGTTATTACATTAATATTTTTGAATTTAGTAAAGTATAATACCTGCGTACTAGAAAAAAATCGTATTGATGTACAATTGTCCGAAGTAATTCAGGGGTACATGGAGATAGTAACTTAATATTGCAATACAAATTTAAGAAAATTATAGTATCAAAAGATATAAAACTAAAGATACAGAAAGTTCAATCATTTAAAATATCTTTTTGCTATTTAGGAAAAGCATCCTAGATTTGTGGAAAAATAAAAACGGGCTGCGACATCGTCTAATTCTGGCAGTCATTTGTATCAGATTTAAGTACAGCCATTCTCAACAGCAAAAGATGACACACGAGAAAGTTAATTATCGCAAATAATACGAGTGCAGCTGGCTATATACGTGATAGATTACATTTTAAAACCGATCTTAACCCTGGGTATGTAGTTCACAAAAGAGTTTTTCTTCTAATACTTTAATACTTCATTGTGTACTGTACTAAATATGTAAACTAATATTATTCAAGTGTTGGTGTGGAAATAGATTACTTTTCATTTTAATTGATGGCAATAATGACCACCTTTTACGATCACATCTATTTACATGAACGAATTGTTCGCAATAATTATAATCGCCGGTATAAGTTGTAACTCTGGTTATTTATCATCCCGATGTCTTTGTTTAAAGCTGACTGGATATTTTGCAAGCAGGTTTACAGCCGACCAGGGGTGGAGCCCCGGTCTTGGAGTTGCTTATTAAACTTATGCAAACTCATTAAATTGTGGCTTGTTAACGATCTAGTGTCGCTGGTTTAGTACTTTCTTGTAACGCTTTATGTAAAGTTGTAAATTAATTGCGTAGTTATAAACGGTTAGTTGAAATTACAGAATTCATATTTACGCACATTATACGTCACTGACATTAATGTAATGTCGGGCGCTTCGGTTTCAGTCCACGTTCTTGTTTCCTTTCAAAATGTAGTCAACGTCCCAAAAAGGCAATCCGTCGAAATACTTCAGTGTGGAAAACAAATATAAATTTAGATGAAAGATTTTTTTTGTTTTCTTTCTAGTTATTCAAAAAACTTTACCCATTTTATTTGCAACGACGTTCGCAATAGCCTTTGTGACAATTATATCAGTTCGGATATAATTTTACTCTTAGAATCCCAGTAACATTATTGTGTAAAATCATAAAAATCGATTAATGATTAAAAACACTAAGAATAGAAGGCAGTCGTAAGAAGCAAGGTTAAGACTATATGGACAGTGATTAACTATAAAATTCTAATAAATCGAAAACTTATCTACGGCCATGTTTTTTAATCGGATGCATAAAAGTACTGACGTATAACGTACTGATGAGTAGTAAGACTGCAGTGACAGTATATGAATCTTATTTCTACGATTATACACGTACACTACTAATGAAAAGTGGCTGCAATGATTATAAAGAATCAACAAGATGAATGTTGGGCGTATGCACCAATATATAGTGCAAAATGATACAGCCTTTTTACAAAAAAAAGCTTTGTCGAACCAATCAAATTAAAGCTTTTCAATTCCATTCCTATGGGACCTCCAAACTTTTTGGAATTCTTTGGAACAAGAATGAAAATTAAAGTTCTAATGCAATAATCTACACAGTGTTCGCAAGCAATACAGTTATATGAAAACTAACTATAACTTATTTATTGATATGCTTAAAGCAGACTGAAAATGTTAGACTACGACATACAATACATATTTTTCGTCACAGTGACGTGTACCACGTGGTGTGTTGGGTTGATCACCAGGCGTACGGCCTTTAACGGCTCAGCATATCACTAGGATACGGGTTCGATTCCCGACGCTCATCGAGCAGCGTTGGACTGGTGTTCTGGTTGGCTGCAAAAGATTACTTTCGTAGCAATAACTTCGCCATGTATATTAATAGTAGATATTAAAATATAAATAAATAATTTTTTTTTACATAATATTGACAGATATTTGGACGTGTGGAGGCGTGGTATAATCAACTACACGCAATTATCCAACTCCTATTGAAACTTTCTTTCGAAAAAATCCTTGAACTTCTCGTTAGATATTTTCTATGCGGATCGTTTGGATCGCAAAAATTCTGTTCATGCACATACTCTATTTTACACGGGTATAATCCATGCTCTATATCATGGTATATTTATACAGATATGATTATTATCGACTGCCAAAATGCAAATTAAAATAATTTATCTTTTTCCAATTTAGGGCATGATTTAGATGTCAAGCGGAGTAGGCATTATCTATTCATATCAAAATAAATAAGAACTATTTAATCACAAGTAGGTAAAGTTTTATTTACCCACCTAAATGTAATTTTCATTTTTCTAATTAGTTTTTTTTTCTATATTTATATAATAATTCATTTATATACTACAGACAGGTACTGCAAAAGAATTCTTCAACTCACTTACTTCGTAAAGTATGTGTTTATGTTAGTAATTTTTCTATATTGATGTCCAACTCTAACGCTACTTACGCCTTCAAAGAAAATACTGGATACAAAGTGGAAATTATTAAATTAATCTTAAAATATTATAATGAAAATTTAATTCAGAATATGAAAAAATTTTATTAAAAAAATCTTAATAACTGAATTTATTTAAATGAATTTATCCAAGAATTTTTCACAATTAAATGAAACTACGTGATGTAGTATTATTTCTACTATCTTTAATTTCTTTACCACGACCTAGGTTTCGTTGTATTACAACATCTTCAGGTGGGATATAAGCAAAGATCTTTGCTTATATCCCACCTGAAGATGTAATACAACGAAACCTAGGTCGTGGTAAAGAAATTAAAGATAGTAGAAATAATACTACATCACGTGGTTTCATTTAATTGTGAATAATTAATTTCTACAAAATTAACGCCAAATATATTCAATAAACCAAGAATTTTTATAAGTTTACGTCAGGTATATAAATAAAAAGTGTATATAAATTATTCGCAAGATAGTTTACAAAAAAATAATTTTTTCTAGTCGTTCAATGAATCGTAACTGCAACAGATTGGTCACATAAACATATACATCTATTGAAAATCTATTATAGTAACATAAATTTTATACTTATTTGATCGCCCATAATACGTATATTCACAGGGATAATATTGTGTAACTAGCGGCATTTAGTGAATGAAACTGTAAACGGTTGCTCATTGGACAAATAACTCCTGTCGTGGGATGAAACAAGATAAGAACGCGCCGGTTCGTCTCGCTTGCGACATTTCTACGACCATTCGTTGTAGTGTGCGATATATCGTTAAGGTTTAAAGTAAACTAATAAGTACTGTTATTAAGTACCTAATATACCGATTTCGAAGAGCCCTTTTTTGTATCTATATACATCCTTCACGAGCAACTCTAATATGGAAATTAACATTTTCCAAATTTCAAATGCATATTTTTTATTTTAACTGATTGAAAGTTTTATACTTTTTAGGATTCCGCACCGTCTTACTGTCCGTCTGTCTGTCCGTCGTAGGGTTATGAAGTTGAAATTAATATCAAATACTAGCGTCTATGGCCCCTTGGAGCTGTAAAAAAATCAAGTTTCTAAGTGAAAGCAATAACAAACGACGACCATTTATGTCCTAAATTTTGACCCTCGCAAATAAATCAAAACCCATAGGGTACTTCCCGTTGACATGAAATTTGGCAAAAAGCAAGGTTTCCACACAAGTAAGATTCAGCACACGTAGAGTAATAAATCGTCAATTTGTAGTTATATCACATAAAAAATATTTTTTTTAATATCCGCCAGGAGAGGTAAAGTATGCTCTCGTTATTAAAGTTAAAAGTTAAAATATGCTTTCGTTATAAAAGTTAAAATTTTGTACTTAGTTTAACAGGAATATTATGTACCATTAATTTTTTATAAATGCTTAAACGTGTATGGAACCTTCGTAGTGCGAGTTCCCCTCGTGTTTGACAGGTTTTTATTATTTATTTGTACGACGTTTTTTGTTATCAAAATTTTTGTTCGCAAAATCTACGTTGACAACGTTAATATTTAAATAAACTTTGGTGTGCAGAATCTGTACATAACTTCAGATTTTCACTGAGGTTTACAATTAGAGGATGAGAAATTAGTGGGTTATTATTATTTTTATTAAAAAAGGAAAACATAGTGACGTAGATAGGTTTGTGAGAAAAAAGCAAGGTTTTTAATAGAATATTGTAGAAAATTATGAGGTCGGAGTAGGGATGGAAATCTGTTTATGTCACGTTCATAATATATCCGCCATTTTAACATATGTGTACACTGTTCATAATCGAGATTTACATGTGTGGTAATGGTCCTTGTGCTGTTGAAAGCAGTGCGTATAGCGTGTGACTGATATTATCAAATTTTAGTAGTGTGTATATAATAAAAAAGTAAAATAATTAGGTCCATTTAAGAACTGACGTATGAAACCAACGTCCATAACAAATATGAATTACCAATTCGTTTGATTGAAAATTTAAGTCCATGAACGTGTTCTACAAGTAAAATTTCTGCACCACTCTGTACCTTTACTCGCGAGGCAGTCGGACGACTTTTGTAGGTAGTAGTGAGTCAGCGACCTGCAACTGCCGTCTTTCACGGGAGAGGATCGGCGGTCCACTTTCTGCCGATTTACCGTACGAGTCAGGCACGTGGACCGCCGACTAAATGTCTGCCGTTTCCGCTAAATGCGTGTTCAGTTGTATGTTTAATCCTTTTCTCCGTTAGCGCGTTTTAACTCGTAACGTTAAAATCGGATCAACGAGGTCTGTCAGGGTCGCTCCGATTATTTTTGTAAGACCCATTTTTGTTGGACGTGTGCGTTAAAGTATTAATTGTAGTTCTATTTTCTTCCCATAGTTCTCTTTTTTCCCAGAGTAAAATGAAGACGTTTAAAACAGTTTTGTACGCGCTTTCCTAGCGAGAACGTTAGTCTACGGTTCCTCTGTGCATCTTCATACCTTACGACTGCAGTTAAACGAATTATAACGGTGGGAATAAAGTGAAGTTAGATTCTTTTTAATAAATTCTCCAGTATTAGGAACTCCTCGGGCGGAGACTGGTATTACAGTATAAAATTTGAACCATTTCTATCAGACGATCCAGATATTCCCATTGTATGAGTCGCCTGTCACTTTAGAGAAATACAAAAACATGCAAAATATTATTAAACAAATTTGCTAATACTATATTTATAGAAAATACAATGTTGTGGTTTAATTTATAAAGTTTTCTTAAAATTTAACACGATGCAACTAAACATGCAATATTTTAACAATTAAATAGCAAACATAATTACAAAAAAGCTTATAAAACAAGTTAATAATATAATGAATATAACATAGAGCATAATCCAACCATATTTATGAAATCATAGATTGAGCATTAAAATAAATCAATATGCTGCAATGCTCCTCATACCGAGGGGTTTACTATATTATCGAGGATAACAAACAGGTGCATAAGCAGCAGATGAATCACTGCATATCATCTCGCACTATATTTTCTTCACATTCGACCGAAAAGTTGCATTTACTTACAAAATTTTTTTTTAACTACTAACAAAAACAATCTTGAATGGCACATTAAATTTGATTTATTATTTAAATTTAAGAAGTTGTTTTTTTACTTGTATTTCAAAAACGTTGTGGAAACCACTTAATTTTTTACTATGGTATACTCATATGCTAAAAACTTAAAAAACAGAATCCCACTTGACAAATTTTCTTTTGTATTCATGTTGACCTACAAAAACGACACTTAGCCACAAGGTTAAAATCACTCCGCAATTTCCTGGTTAGAGAATATGAGCTAAGATTTTGCATAGCCGTGTGCAACTTAATTCGTAATGTTTGAAATGACGCGGCCCGGTTATAAATAACAACGACAAACAATGACGACCGGGATGGCATTGCGTCCGCCCGCACCATTCGTCCACCAGATTGTGCGATAGCGCGGGCGTTTTGATTTACGTGAACGTGACCCGACCACCGTATATGGATTGCAGGAACTAAGAAAAAATTGATTGCGAGATACGAATTGGTCCTCTGGTCGCCTATTATAGAACTGCGTGTTCTTAGTGCGCTATAAACGTACTAGAATGGAGCCCCCGACGTGAATATTTTGCATTAGTGACTATTACATGTTGCATTTGTATTTTGCGTCATCCAATGTGCCTCGCATCTGCCGTACATTTGTTCAGAGCCGATAATTGAATAGAGGTAGTTTTTACTTCCCCATTTATAATTTTTTTATTAAAAATCCTTATCTTTTCAAAATATTAATCGTAGCAGCTGTGGCTATTGTAAACCTACGGCGGAAGTATACAAATCGGGAATTTACTTCTGACGTAGCATTATTTTGTAGCTGTTGACTTGTCTGTATTTAACTACGTTAATGTATGAAAACATTTTGCTTTATTTACTATATTTCTTCAGTTCATTGCATTTTAAATTTTCATTTGTGTTTTGCCTCTATCTTTCATTAAAACATCTAATTCATTGAAAATACGTATGACATGTTTAGAATAAAAATGGAAAAATAAATGCGGCATTGGATGTTTCAATCATGAGTCTTTTCACCGTGATATTTCTCATCGTATTTTTTTTCAACTATATATGGCGAATGTTTTTACTTCAGTAATGCCTTTTTTCACTGGGGAAATGTATGTGTTTCACCTATCTCTTCGTTGCATTCGGATGAAAAAGCTAGTGATTGGATTCTCCGGTTTCTAATAACCCCGTTAGTATCAGTTCTTAAGGGAAGCTTACTAAAATATACGTACTATCCTCAGTCGCTTCCACAACGGCGATTATTGGTAGTTCCATCCTTGTGGGTGATTTTAACTGCAGTCGCATTAAATCTATAAAAGGTTTATTTTCTTTTAAATATTTTAAAAGAAAATAAACGTGAAAAAATATATTTTGTATAACAATTACACAATTTAAAATAAAAGTAAATTTCATTGTCACTACTATTCGAGTACTTATTAAACAGTATTTTCCAACGTACTGAATGGTACAACTGCTGATTTTTCGCGCTGAGTACTTGTTTTTCACACACTTTACCTCGTTAGATAGAGATGGACAACTTATGACAACCTTTACCTAGGAAGACATAGTGCGCGGAAGTCAAATTAAATAATGCCAGCGTTTCAACCGGATTACGCACGACGACACTGTTTTGTGAAGAATAGAACTTCCGGTAACCTTCCCATGACCTTGGCCCGGTGTGGCCACGCTCAGTTATCGTGAATGACAAGAGTCCAGTAGCTTAATGAGATTTTAATAGTTCCAACACTTAATTCGGGCTAAGACGCAGTGAGTTTCATACTTGTTTACCAGATAAAATAACCACTTCTTATCTGGCAAATGAAAAAGACGTTATGTTTGGCCGTGAGTACGGTCAGTGATGAGTTGGTAATAGTTAAACAAATAACACAGGATAAAATCTTTTTTGTAACCATCGAAGGGCCGTCACGTCTTTCGTTATATAATACTATTACGAATATAGTCCATTGTAGGTGATAATCGTACCTATGTGTTCAATTTCGAGTCACGTTTCGACACTTAACACGTCTTCGGTATTCCGGTTTCTGCGCTAAATTTTATTTTATTTGTCAAGTTTCATACGTTATTATTAGAAACGTTTCTATGAACATAGTTTATAAAGCGAATTGCCTGAGAACTGTTTAAAGTGTGTAACTATAGCAAAATGTATATATTCGACTGACATAAATGAACAATATTTTATTTACTTAACTTTTTTGTTCGTAGTATCTTCGAAACCAACGCAGTCATCTGATCCTGAATATTACGTGAGACGATAGAGTAATAGCTTATAACACATACCTAGAGCGCACAAGGACATCCTGCAGCACACGCCAGTTTTTCATGCGACTACATTGATCGAGGCGGTATCGCAAGAGGCGCCCAATGTTGATATTTTTTGTTCCATTGATCGCTTTAGAAAAGCAGTTATACTGTGCTTTAAAGTTCACTTTTAGTAATTAGTCAGTTTTACATTTGATTTAAATGAACGTATATTTTTTTGTTTTATCAATTATTATTTATATTGTTACGTGTACTGTAAACTGCTTTACTTTTAGTGCTTGTGTATGTCCAGTGTTTTCGGGTAACCTGTAAGTGGGATATGGGTTTTTTTTTATACATAAATAATAAAATCAGCTTCGTCGGAAATGCGTTTTTAGGTGGACAACACACAAATTGGAAGAATCATACAAAAATATTTTTAATAAAATAATTATTAGAAAAAAATTACGTATTATGTATTACATGTCAACAATATATGAAATTTTATTACAGTAAAACTTCCAAATCAGAAAAAGGGGACAATAATTTAAACGAGATTTACAATTAGTAATTAATATAATCAACGATAATATTTCCATTTAATCGACTTACAAAACTTGTTTTTTCAACATATGTAAAAAATTGAATTGAACATTTTCAGCTAATTGTAACAAAAGTTTAGAATTCTTTTTGTGATATAAAATCATTATCTATCCGAACCAACTGTATGAGCCGCTTCAATCAACTTATTTTTATCAACAGCGAGTAAAAATATGCTGCGTGTGCCTTTCCTCGCCCTCGAAAGCATGATTTTCATATTAGCTATTTAATTGGACAAATCGCTAAAAATTAGGACTCGATACAAAATATTCAGCTGGCTAACTTGGTCGCTCAAGTACCGTGTTATTGGACTTTTTCTAGTTTATGGAAGATTTTTTCTATTTTGCCATGACCGCAATTAATTTCATTAACCAATTGACGGATAAGTCAAGCTTCTTAATTATAGTCAAGCTTCTTCACTAATTACGTGTTTTAACCATTGTATGTTTAATTCAACGAGGAGCTCAGAACGGTGATCATTTTCAAGATTATAGTCCTCATACTTCAACTTCCCCCTCGTTGAATTATCATCCGATTATCACGTGGCTAATATTACTTTGGATAGAGTTTTCAACATCGTGACCTAGGCGAAACGCACATAAAAGATGAGTTCACATCATGACCCTTACTTGACGTCGATTTAAATCTATTTTATTTGAAGTACTACATTTGAAGTTTTGGCGCTATCAGTCACCGTTAACCGTGCTCACTTATTCCTCAAAATGAAGTATTCTGAAAATTTCACAATATTTTGTGTAAAAGTACCAAACTCGTGACTAAAAACTTAACAGCCAACCCAACAAAATTAAAGAACAACTGTTTAACACACTGAGGCCATATCGCATGTACGTTGTTAAAACGCTGCGATCATCCTACTCAAAGTTATATTAAAAACGAAAGTAGGAAAAGAACCGTAAAATATTGTTTCTAAATTAAGTTCCGTAGCGTGTATTATACCTATTAGGCCCAACTTAGATGAAAATAGAGACGCGAGCGTGCATCGTGCCCGCGAGTGAAAGTACACAAATATTATATTGGAAACGTTGCCGCCGGCGCAATCAATCTCGAGGCAATTTTCGTGATGAGCTCCAAAATGCATTTTCATCGTTAAATATAGTAAACACGGGTTCCAGTCGGTATACAACGCACCTAAATGTTCGCATCATTTAAAGGAAGTTTTAATTTGTAGTGTTGGCACGTCCAAATAATCAGTAGAAAATGAAATATATGTGGTAATTAGTAACATATAAATAATTGTTACTTTTTAAATGAGCCCTGGGACATCTTTAAACTAAAGTAAAACGTAAGACCATCGCTACGTTTTACATCACTGTATTCTTTTTCATTACTTTTTCAAAATATAATTTTTACCTATAAACAAAAAAATATAAGTATAAACATTATATTAAAATTAAACTCCGCTTTCCAATATTTATCGAAAAATTTAAAATACAAAAATATAAAAAATGACAAAAATCTATAACGTATAATTTCACATGATAACTTGTTACACTCTATTACTACTATTTATATGCATATAATCATTGTTAATCTTAGTATTAGTTGCATTAATTGATTTTCGGGACATGTGCTACTAGAAATAATTACAGCTACTTCCAATTTTATGAACATTCGATACCAAGTTAAAAAATTATTCGAAATTCAAAGTATCCCGGGTCATTATGAAGCAACCGTAAAACAGGAAGACTGGGTTTTCTATAGCGTATCCCGCGGAAGTGAAGTTTATGCGAGATGTTGGTATTTCGATATCGCTACACTGGCTCTGTCTATCCACTATAATGAGGTGATGTATGAATGTTCTAATGTATTTAAATATATCTTCGAATATATAATATTTTAATCTCTAACTTTTTCCTTTCTACTTTTTAGTGCATTGACGTCTCCAAGGAAGAACATTGCAACTCACTTCTCGGTAGTTTTGAGTTACAATTACTTGTTCATTTAATAATGTTTAATAATGTCCGATCCATGATAAATATTGAAAATGTAGCTGATTTAAAGAAAATATTATTGAAAAAACGCTGGGAGTACTTGGGTGCCGACAAACACTCGCTCGAGTATTCCCAGTATATTTTTAATGATATGTCCAAACTTCGTCACGCTCCCCTAAAATTGAGTTATAATGTTCTTTTTTACGGGTGTCGAAACCATAAATATGAATCATTATTCATAAATCGGTCAAGTGCAAGCTGTACTTGCACAATTAGTGTTCCGTGCAGCCCCTTAACTTAAAGTATTAACAGTAACGCACTCTGCCTATCTAACGCGGTACCCGCTGTCGGTCACACCAATGTCGTAGGATATCGCTTACGCGCTAAGTGGGAGTGAGTTTTACAACCTGAGAAATATTTTTTCCTTACATTTTCGGGTCACCTTTAAAACTTTATCTCTAAAACCAATGGTCCAACAGTAAAAAAAAATTAACCAATGAATTTATTACAACAACTAATAGCGCAACTAATTAATTATAGTAACTATTTTTAATCCTAATTATTTTTGTTCAATATATACCTAACTCTCTAATATCTGCAAAAAAATATACATTGTCATGATTTTCTTCAGATTTTTCTGAGCAATCTTTGGTAGGGACATCAACTATTAAGCGGTTTTAAACCTTACACAATCCCTTTGACTTTTTTAATTTCTCAATTTACCCCTAAAAGTAATCTCCAGAATAAAAAGTGAACTTTTATATTTCATGTCTATAATTAAACCTGGCCTGGGCAAGAAAATCGCCTGTGACGGACGAACTGATGGACACCGAAGTGATTACATAAGTTTTACGTTTTGGCAAATTTGCTACAGAATACGAAAAACGAACTGCCTACTAAAATAAACAGTTTTTCCATGACATACTGTAATAAAAGTTTATTTTTGAACATAAAAAGGAAAAAAACCCTTGTACTGTCCCTTGAACTTATAAGTCAAATTAACCATGAAAATGTAATTTTCATAATTACTACAGCAAAAAATACAAAAATTATTTCGTAGCCCTCCGTCTAATAAATGCATATCTTACATACTTATTTAGACAACAATTAGATAAATATGCTTTTACAAATTCTCGTAATTAGCAAAAATTAACATAATGAAAATAAACGAAAACATTGTTTTTATATATAAATAATGTTACCCTTAAAGGTTACAGGGGTTCCTTATTAGATGAGGAAGGGTGATACGGTCACGGGCAGTCGACAAGCGCCGCGTAGTAACTATTAGTGGCCGCTAATTGCGACAATAACAAGCGCCGCGCTGTTTCTGCGGCGCCCCTACCGGAGAGACGCGGGCGCCTTCGCCCTCGTTGTCGCCGCGTTACAACGCTTTCACAGCCAAGATAAAGTGATTAATTATAACGTTGAAGGTTTCTAATTTAATCTACAATATTCTATAACAGGTAAAGATCACTTGATTGATGAACACAAGTTGCGAAAGAAGATCGGAGGAGTGGCAAAGGGGTAATTTTAAATAAAGTACATTTATATAAATCTGCGAAAATGTGCATTTTAGTAATGAAGAACCGGTCAAATATTTTGCCTGATATCGCCCCGTTGATTATGGAAGATGGGAAATTTCCGTACAAATAGTTTGCAAAAGTAATTTAAAAAAGAAATTATATAAACTGCTGCAGGATTTATATGATTTCAAACAAGCTGGTATCAAATCTTCATCTTCTTTGTTATTAAGGTCTTTGCAGAGTGGTCGTGGTCGTCACGTCGACATTAGTGGCCTGTTTCACAATGCGACGTCACTCTTCGCGAAGTCTCGCTCTTCTCGTACATTCGTTCAGTGGTCCGTTGAAGGTCTTTATTTGATCTGTCCACCTCATTGGTAATCTGCCGTGTGGTCTGATGCCTTTGACTTTGCCCTACAATACTAGGCCCTCTATGAATTCGCATCCGCGCCGTGTCATATGCCCAAAGAAAGTGAGTACGAGCTTGTACTGTGCTTATACTGTGTACTGTGGTGGTATCAAATATCACGATATAAAGAGTTGTTTTAGTTAAACACAAATAACCTAAAAAATACAGTTCTCAAGTTGTAAAATGCGGGAGTTTAAAATTAAGTCGAAATGGAAAGGGACGATAACCATACCTTCGGATGTAGGGGACGTGTGCAATAAACGGGACAATTTTTTGAGCTGAATGATTTTAAGCAGTAAATGAGGTATAACAAAAACGTGTTTATTTATATCGTAACTATATTTAATAATCTTTAAAAATATAAACGAAAGATAGTTCCTGTAACATTTGTGCATTAAAGTCAAATTAACAAATCTTGAGATATTTCCTATTCATGACTGGCTGACCTTCAATGGGACATTGATGATCATATTAAAGTAAAACCTAAAATTAGCAAATTCTTAACAATTATTATGGAAATTCTTGTGTTACCTACATACTTAATCATTTTTTGGAATATTTTGATCACATACAGGATTTACGAGATCAACAATTAGTCTTATTAAGGTTTGTTTAAACTTAAGTCTAACGACACAGATTAAAAAAAAATTAAAGTTGCCGTTGACGCCACATTTTTCATTTGCCCATTTTTGACAAACTTTACATTGGAACCAGTCTTCTTTACTCGTAGATTTTTATTGTTTACAGACACAGCATACATCACCATTAGTATTTATAGATATTCTCAGTTTTTGCAAGGGTTCATAATAGCAATTAGAAAATTCATCACTAGAATCTAAATTAAAAATTGTTCGGTTAGTGTCACTGGATGATTCCAATCGTACCTTGCTTTGTACCGTTTTATTAGTTCTCTTTTTTTGCACTCCTCTGTTACAACTTTCTTTTTTGTCATTTTGTTTTTTTATTTGTCAAATAACAAGTTTTCAAAATATCTTTTACACGTGCCACGTCTGTGATGCTGTTTTTTTATTTAGCAAGGTTGTTAAGGATTCTGTCAGTAATCTGTATTTTTCTGTAGTTGAAGTAAACATTTTAATTGTGAATCTTCTCTTGAATTGTTTCTGTTTGCGAGACGGACGGAAATAGGTGCATTATTTCTGGACAAAACAGCTGATGTCGATGGCACAGGATTATTATACACCGATTCCATAACAGATGTTGATAATGCAGTTGTATCAGGCCCTAAGTTTGTATTCATTACAGTTATTAGCATCCCAGGAACTGCATTACCTGAGATAATACCCGAGGATATTGGTAGCACAGGAGACTCACGCTCATCATCATTGATCTCTTGGTGGTTGTCTGCATTTATTGGTTGTATGATGTCACTGCTTTGTACTATTTCTGATTCGACAAATAATTATGTCAGATGCCAAAAAGTCATCATCAGTAGAAATATTTGTATTTAATGGATAAATTCCTGTAGTTTTGAAATCTAACGTTATGTTTTGTATGTCAAAGGCGGAGTAATATACATTTTTTGGAAATTCAACAACATTGTAAATGGTAACAGCCTTACCAGCGTTGGATGTCATCCAGTTATTCATTGAAGTTCTGTAGCGTGACTTGGATGAGCCAAAAATAGTGAAATTCAGCGGCTGTAGACGATAGCTACAGTGAGGTAGAAAACTCGATAAAATCAAATTATTTTGACGCGCAAATAATATAACATTTATGGATATATGTGTTTTGTAATAGTAGTACTTATTAATGCAAGTTATTAGTGTACAAAATGCTTTAAAGCTTCCAAAAAACAATCCTCACTTATCCAACCAGAGTGATTGGCTGAACCTAAATCCTCCATTAGATCCATTTTGTAGCACATAAGATTTAAAATGTACCCTCGGAAATATAAAAACCGGAGGAATACTACCCCGGAGGAATACTGCAGCATTTGTAAATGCTATCATAGTGACTAGGATTCATAACATATTTTCCTTTTTCATCTTCGATAACATATTTTCCTTTCATCTTCTTCTTTATTTCTCTTTCATCTTCGATAACATATTTTCCTGTTCCACATTAAAAATTCTACGATTTCCGATACTGGGACAATACTGAAAATCGTCTTCCGCTACCTTAGAATTTATTACGAGTCTACCTAAGTGAGATTCGCAAATATTGTATGCACTTGTTGTAGAGCGTAGATATTTTTTTCTATTACTTAACTTTATGCCTTCTTCTATTTTTTTTAGGTTCAATTCGTTCTCTGTTCTTAGGAGGCATTTTATATCAAACACTTCAGTAATTTAACCTGGAACAAAATGCAACAAAAAGCAAATACCATCTAATCAAATACCATATGCTACAAAAATATCCGAGTTATGAATGGGACAGCCATGAACGGGACGTCCCTTTCAAGATTTATTTAGTTGTGCCAAACAAGACTTTCAGGCTCTTTTAAAAATAACTTCACAACAAAAACATGTTTGAATAATTTTCTTATAATTGTACACACACCTTTTAAGTAGTAAAACCACAGTTCAGTTGGCAGTACAATAACAGTCAAATATTATTAAAACAATCTAAAAAAACGAACTTTTAAAACAACAAATAAAGTTCGCCATTTTGTTTGTTTTGAAAACCGAGTGACATTTACGTCAATATTGTCTATGGGTCAATATTGCCAGAATGTAAAAAACAAAAATCTACTACTTAGTTTCTAATACGGTAAATTTAATTTGTCCCATTCTGAACCTATCTCTTCCATAGCACTTTCCCTCTGCATATATACAGTGTGTGAATGTTTTGTACACATTCAGTTAGTAGGCTTGATTTCTTGCGGAGTCTGGACTGTGAAACTTCATTTTATTTGCGTTAATAAGATGTAATCGCATTGGGTAATGTGATCAATAAATTCTTCTCATTTCTCAAAAGCAATTTTATGTAAATAACAATTTAGATCTTAGTAGATTTTACTGGTTACATAAATATTAATAAAATCGTAATAAATATAAATAGGTAAATAATACTTTAAAATTTACGGCTTTACAGCAACCAAAAAATGTTCAAACTGTTGTAATAAAAAGATACTCACAAATATGTAGTAACCATTAAAAAATACACGAAAGAATTTGTGAGGCATTGTTAGAACAGATCCTAGTTAAGTAATTCATTTAAATAGAATAACATCAATAGCAAGGTTTTATCAGACTATGCTAGAAGGTGCTTCGTCATCATTGTAAGTCTTGCCTCGCTGGAGACTAACGTGATGTAATGTGCAGATATGTAAATTCATATCTTTCAGAACATCTAGGATCTGATCTATCTCTGTCTCACGTCGTTTCCCATTCATTGTTTAACCATCCACTTCCGCTTCTTCGTATATTATGATTATTAAATGTTTCTTTATAATGACTCCACATATTATGCCTTAGTTACCTACTGTGGAATATAGACGATATACAGCAATGCATGTGTTCAGCGGATCAGCGGTCGGCTGTTAAAATCAAATGCACGGCAGTTGTACGTTTGTGTATAGGTTGATTTTACCGATTTTCAGGGATTCCCGACCTATTTTGCGTTGGGCCTCTCTGGATTATAAAATATATATATTCATGCCCCACATCTAAATTTTTTTCATTATTACAATAAAAAAATTCATAATTTTCATAATTATTTCTACAAGTATAATCAAATAAATTAAACTTTAGTATAGAGTCTTAAAAATAATTAAGTATGTATAATAAAATTGTATTCATTCCATGTTTGTGCCCACAGTCGACCGAATGATTTATTGAGTGGATTTAAGACTTCAAATTGATTTTTCTTTAGATTATGCCCCATTGTACGCACCGTAGGGGAGGCGTGTCCCACTGGTCGGATAATCCTGATTTAAATGGAAGGTTATTTATTACCACATTGTATCGTCTGTTTACATATTGGCATATTTTTTATAGCTACTAAATTTAAACATTGCAAAAGATGAATTCAATCATATTTTATGTGTAAATATACCCCACACAACTTTTGATGATATTGCCAGAGTTCATGCTGCCATAACGTTTCAGTGTTCCAGTTTTAACAGTCGACTACAATATTCGCTCTATTAATACAAACTTGGAAGATTTATATTTCAGCCCGTGTCCGGTCAATGGAAGAAATTATATTATGGTGATTGGTAAATTTAACTTCCGATTTTAAAGTTGAACGGTAATTCGAAATAATACAGTAAAGATACTCTTTTAAAGGCCTGTTTGGAAGCATTAGCCTCATTAATTTTCAATATATTTTTATAACCTGTTTTGTAGTTGAACGCAACCAAGGACATCTCTAAATTGCATTTTTATAGTGGTTAAAATAATTAGGATAGAAAATTTCATCATAAACGCTTTTTCAAGGGATTGTAATAATTGAATGACCGATTATTGATATTTGGAAAAGGTTCCATCTAAGACAGATATAATTTGATGTACTAAATTTATATAGAATAAAGTTTTTTTTAATAGTTTTGCACAAAAACATTTTATCGGATTTAGGGGAAACTTCGACGTCTTATAGTTAATAATACATATAAACAAAACGTAGGTATCTATTATATATTTATACTTATCACTTGAATGTTAAAGTGAAGCGTTAAATTGTGTTGGATATATTTTTGAGTTAAACATTTAAACCATAAAAACTACTTTATATATTTGAAGACATTGCACATTGAACTTTAAGAAGGTTTTCATGTTTTCTTCGTGCTTTAATTGTTTGAAAGTTTAATTAAAAAATACAACAAACAGACTTTGATTCCCATCACTTATACAGGTTGTCCAGTGGCAGATTTCAATGTTTGAAAAAATGTAAAAAAAACTCTACTAAAACTACACCTCTAATACAAAGTAGGTTTATTTTAACTTTATAACAACAAATGCGGATTTAATTTTTTAAAAACCACGTTTTCCAAATGGCGGCCATCGAGTCTGACACACTCTTCGAGTCTAGCACGCATGTTTTCAAAAACGTTTTTGCAGAGCAACTGGGGTCCTACTGACTTCGGCTCGAATATTTTCAAGTTGTGTCACAGTGCTCGGATTTGTTTTGTAAACAACGGATTTTAAGTATCCCCATAAGAAAAAGTCACAGGGCTTAAATCGGGTGACCTAGGTGGCCACGGTACGGTACCGTTTCGGGATATGTTTTTTTCTTGAAATAACTGCCGCACTGCATTCATGGACACATTACCAGTGTGAGCTGTGGCCCCGTCCTGCTGGAACTATGTGTTTCGCTTGAAGGGTGGACTTTTCTGTAGTTCTACTCTGAAAAAGTCATTTAGCATCTGGGCATATCTCTCCGAATTCACAGTTACAGTTTGGCCATGTTGATTTTCAAAGAAATAAGGCCCTATGATTGCAGATGCAGACATGGTACACCAGACTGTTACTTTAGGCTTATGTAAAGGCTCTTGATGCATTTGTCTTGGGTTGTGGACATCCCAGTAACGAAAGTTCTGCTTATTCACATATCCTCCAATGTGAAAGTGAGCTTCGTCACTAAAGAATATGTTGCCCATCCGGGTAGTAGTACGAAATCTCAACAACATCACCTCCGCGTAAGTTTTTCTTAATTCAATGTCAGAATCGTGTAAATTTTAAACATTTCCATCCGTGGCTACCAATGGTGTAGGTCCTGGCCTGGGCCTATTTAATGTTGACCCATGACTGAATGAGGTTGATCGATAGTCCATCACGTAATCGACGAATACTGTAACGATTATTAAATCGAAGCCGTGCTACAGACAGCGAAAATCCACTCGAAATGTACGCCTCGACGGCAAAAGCGCGGTGCTCTCCACTCCACTGTTCCATGGCTACTAAAACATCCGCACCGCTTGCGCTTCTAACGACGCCCCCCGCGCCCCTCTTATGTGTTGCTTTCAGAAACTATGTTTGTTCAAACTTTGAAATCTGCCACTGGACACTCTGTATAATTATTGTTAATTTCCCAGACTTTCTAAGAAAGATGCTATATAATCTGTGTCAGTTTTTAGTACTATAAACTATGCGATAGTTATTACTATACAATGTGCTATGATTTACGTTATGGTTATTTCCATTTTTATGACAAGCCTTAAAAGAAACAAAAAAATTCCAGTTTATATGATTTTTATAACGCGTTTTCTGTTGCAAAATCAGAACATAAAAGTATTTTTGATTTAAAAAAATAAGCCGCTGTAACTACATCAAAATAAAATAAAAATTCTACATAATAATGAAATTACCAAACATTTTGATAGGTTTTCACAGGTTGTACATGGGTTATAATACAAGTCGTTCGTTGAAATCATGTTAATACGAATATTACACGACTGAACCTATTGGGCAGTTCTGTACTTGACTGACACATGGAATAAATAACAAAGTCGTTGAGAATACGGTCAATAAATTAACTACAAACTATTGTTTTACAGGATATAACAACGAACGCATCTAATATCCATACAGATGATTCCATTCTTCAAATTGAGTATATTTAAAAATGTTTCTGTAAAAACGTAAGCATTTTTATAGTTCTTTCTCTCGACATAAAAAAGCGGAACCCTCATAGAATTACTTGATTGTCCGTCCGCCTGTCTGTCAAAGTCATTTTTCTTTAGAAACGGCTCGAGATATCAAGTTGAAATTAATATTGTAAATTGAGGTCTATAGCCTTATAATGCTAGAAAAAAAATTCAAATTGTTTGGTTCACGCAACAAAAGGATATGACATTTTAAAACTTTGTTTTTCATGCAATAGTCTTACTCACTGGTCATCAATATCACATCGTTAATAGTGATATTCGTTAATAATTAAAAATGTTATGTATCTACCCTTAATTGTTTATAATACGGAACCCCCATAGTGCCAGTCGTACTCGTGCTTGACATGGTTTTTTTCATTGGAATCGCAACTTTGTTAATGACTTTTTATCAGAAACGATTGAGAATTCGCATTAATCCCTTAACCTGTTAAGTACAAGTTACAAGTAGAACTGTTATTATAAGGTTTCCGTATACACTACTGAACATATAATTTAAAAACTTAACAGGACAAACTTTAGCAGTACGTAACATCTATATGGTAAAAACAATGTTAATCTATATATTAACACGAGAAGAGAAAAATTGTACCTCTTTTTAAACATATTGCACCCACGGAGGAGTGTGAGATATTGCATAGTTAAAGTTTATATGATTTTTTTTCAACTTTTACAAACATTAAATTTTAAATTTTAAAATTTTATGAATTACGGTCGAATTTCAACTATTGGACGATTACTAGTATTAGTAAATATTTTAATAGAAATAATACATACCTTTAAATAGTTATATACGCCTATGTGAAGACGCCATGGTAGTCTTAATTGGGTATTTGACTAAATTTTTTTTTATTTCATTAATCATAATTTCAAGGTACAAGCTGATGAAGAGTGAAGAAATTTTTTAATAATCTTAAAAATTGACCGACTTTTGAAAGTTATAAAATTTAACCTTTAGTGAAGGAATTTAGAAGCCCACAACTGGCTTATTTTTCAATCAATTTTTGAATTTTTTCAAGACTGATTTTTAATTATCTTATATTTTACAATATTGTATGAAAAATATCAAAATTTGGAATGAGTCAACTACCGTATTTTACTCGCAAAAATTAAATAATTACAATTTAGATTTTTTCCATTTAAACGTACTTAAAAATATTCACCATAATTTCTTTCTTTATCTTCCTTCTCAAAATCAATTGAAATTATAAATAATTCAATAATACAAGTTAACATATTTACATATAAGCCTCAAGGACACATGTGTAAGTAGAGTTTTATTTTGTGATTAAAATTACGACTTATACGCTATTTTCTATTTTAATGGCTGTTGACTTCGTCATAACAGGAACCTGCTCATAAGTGGGTAGAGACGAAGTGTTCCCAGTTTTAGCTTTTGCAACTGCAAGGTTGTATGCTCTGCCACGAGTGGTCGCGTGTTTCGATATAGCAGTAGCGGGGTAGGACCTTACTTATTCGATTGCGAGCTTCTCCATCATCAATAGCAATCAGATAGTAGACATCTGCTCTAGCTAAATACTACGGTGACGATGTGTAGTGGATAACACAGGCACCGAACTGCCTGGACGACATTGATGGTTGAAAGCGTAATACTAATTACACAGATAATTAATAAGTATATTCGAATTCGATATTTAGTGTCACACTAACGAACCTATAAATATACACAAGCATATACATATATATGTTATAATTATTAGTGAAAATGTTAATAGACGATTATCTAATGGCGCAATGCCAGGGCTAGACGAAGGATGCAATATAATTTTCCAACCAAGCTTCAATATTTTTCCACGAGTTACTAAAATTGTGTGACGACTTATATTGCTATGGTGGAACATAATTCCTTTGCGATTTGCCTATTCCGACCATTTTTTTTATTGCATCCCCAGCTTCACTGCTAACAGTAAATATCTAAATTGACCGTTTTATTTTTCGGCAGCAAATCAAAACACATAATACCTTTGTGACTCCGCCAAATTGACTGTGTGTCCTTTTTTTTATGCAATACAGCTAGTTTGTGCTTGAAGTGACATTCACTCTGCTGATACTTGAGCTTATCAAGGCTTGGTACATTATCGTTTGCGATTGGTGCTAGCATGTAGGCTACCAATTTCTCATCATTCAGATGCATATCGCAAATGTTAATTATTTCTGCTATATGAATGAATGTCTTGCAGTTCATTTAGAACCTATATGTCTACTTTCTTATTGAACTATTTTAAATGATTGTTAATTGTTGTGTGCGACACATTTGAACTCTCCGTAATCTCTAGCGTATTTATATGACCATCCTATTCAACTATGGCTTTTACTGAGCAATAAACCTAATAAATTTTACATATCTCTTTTGGAGCTTCAGTGCTTTCTTATCTTTACGGAACTAAAAGGATATAAATATATCTGAAACATCGTTACAATTGATAAAAACTAACAGCTTTACAAAAAAATACGCGCAATTTACAGCAAATTGGTAAGCTAAATTAAACAATTATCAAATGACAAAATTTTTTGAAAATGAAAATTAATTCATATTATTTTGAAAACACCAGCGGAGCAGGAGAAGGGGGTGCCCTCCCTCGCTTAAAGGAAATCAAGTCAAGTGTTGCAGTTAGGCCCATTACAATCTTCTCCTTTAGTTAATCCATTTCTTAAATATCAAAAATATAATTAATTTTACAGATTAATGCAAGTTTCAATGACATGAAATATAAAAAAGTGATTTGTAAAAAAGTCGTATGGTAAAATTATAGAATATTTTAGTTATTTATTTTATTACAAAAAATTGCTTTAAACTGCCAAATTTTCATATTTAGCAGCAAAAAATCATGGGAGGTATGTTTAAAAAGATCATTATCAAAATGTAATACATTAAAATCGTTGCAAAAAAAACCATTGAGAGTGAGAAAAACTCAAGCACATGAACATCGTTAGCGACCTAACGCACTTTAGAGGGTGAAGTAAAGAGAATTGTGAAACATATATTAACTGGAATGTGCCACCATTATGACAGGGCGATAAATTGTGATATCGCTATTATGACATCTTTTACGAGGCGGTTGAATTAGAAAATATACGAGTGCCTCGAATACAAATTGCAAGCGACGGCGCGCTGGTGGCCGAAGCAGTATATGACCAGATTGAAATAGACAACTATCCATTGCGATTGCAGAAACGTTGGTGTATAAAATTGCAAAGCGGATTGTATTGTGGAGCCACCGGTTCGGAGAATTCCAGGAAGA
This sequence comes from Druceiella hillmani, assembly GCA_039881145.1. Classification (NCBI taxonomy): domain Eukaryota; kingdom Metazoa; phylum Arthropoda; class Insecta; order Lepidoptera; family Hepialidae; genus Druceiella; species Druceiella hillmani. The sequence goes on along the minus strand of JAYKKI010000038.1, from coordinate 10,231,424 downwards.
GATTTGGGTAATAAATTATGGTCAACGGTGAAGAGAGTGTCAATAGCATCATAAAAGCTATAGATCAGGTATTCCCAACCTTTTTGCGTCCGAATCCCCGGATTATAAAAAATATATTTAATCCCTTTTTAATGTTTTCTCAACGTTACAATAAAAAAAAACATCATTTTCACAACATTTATTTCTCAATTACAAGCGTAATAAAATAAATTAAAACTTTGATGTTCACTTTTGAAAACAATTAAGTATAATTAAATAATGAAATTGTATTAATACGATGTTTGCCCCTGAATGTTCTGTACCAGTCTGTCGACTTCAGGTTCAGTTTTTACCAGAGCTATCGTCAACGCTATCGTCGACGATTTCGCTGTTTAGTTTTGACTTAAACCAAGGCTGAAAACCCTGTCTCACATGAAATAAGTTGAGGGAAACGACAAAATTATTCGCAAAGCAAGAGAAGCACCTTTGGGTTAAGAGGGAAACGTTTTATCCAAAACTTATTAAATGTCAAGTGGAAGGAAATTATCTTTCATGGTGGAATATTTGTGAATTTTTGAAATAAGTAAATAAATAGACGCACGCACGATTGTTTTCCACACCTGGCTTTGCTTGTGTGATCTGATCGCCAGATACGTGCACGGGTGCGGGAGCGCGAGTGGAGCGTTGCAAGTTGAGATTTTTCAAAGCTTGAACAGCGACCGAGTGAATTAATGAATGGATTTAAGACTACACTGTAGATGGATGTTTATTATTTTAAAAAAAATATCGCACTGTGCGCACTACATGTATAAAACACTTTATAGACTACGATTCTTGAAGGGTATTTTTTTCACCTATAAAAATAACCAAACAAGACTACATTAATTTTAATTATGATCAGCCTTAATGTATTTATTTTATTATTTCTTATTGTTAAAAGAGAATTGTCATAGTAGTAAGTAACAATAATGGAACTTTATTATTTCGTTTCTTATTCATAAATCATCAATAGCATTTTCACTGCTGGACACAAGCCTTCTCAATGCGAGTAACATTGAAAGTAACACCTATTATCGTCGCGTTAGACAGGTGACTTGGCGATCGCAGTGCACAGCTTCTCGTACCAGTGGCGCTACTGCCTCTCACTGGTTTGTGCTATTTTAGCTACGTAATTACAAATAGCCATGCTCGACGAGTGACCGGGAAACTGCGGTGTGGTGCACCTTCGAAGTTCGTAAGTCTGTGTCAAACCATTGGGTTGGGGATTCTTCAGACTTACGAACGTCAATGCAGCGACATTTTTAATATCAACAATTATTTATTCCGTGTGTCTTAAAAGGATTTAGAAAAAAATTTGTATTTTCAAAATTACTTTACTATATAGTTTTTCTGTGTCACATTTGAACCATCTTAACAATGTTTTTCTGTAATATCGCTTTACAAATGAATAGATCTTTCCCTTCTCTGGTATGAAACTAGTGTACTTCTCATTCGTAGGCTACAACCACCATCAATTTATTTCTTTATACAACAACTAGCTTAAAGGTTGATTTTAATTCTTGAATTCATTTATCCTATTATGAATACGTATAATAGTTTTGACCATTCACTTAAATGGTAATAACACAACTTCCTTGACAAGTTGGAACTGCTTGACAATGTGTGTACAGTTTAGTATGTACAGTTAGCCACAAAAGAGTTTTGGCAGAACTTATAACAGCTAACGACAGTGCTTTAAAAAAGCTTATAAAAAGAAAATTTGTGGGACCTATAAATTGGCAGCGGTTGGAGATTAGTACCTACGACTTGTATTTCTGTTAAATTGCCTGTAACTATTAAGTTACAGCGACCGTTTGCGATGTAGCTGTATCAGAATTACGTATAGGCGAATTGTCTTTAGGTCAAAGCCACTCAAATTTATCAAATTTTCATTAGGCCTACCACGCAGCAGTGTAGCTCGACGATAAATTCGTAAACAAAATGGTGAAAAGTCAACTATTTACGGCGCAATTCGTACTAGTTTCGGTTTCATGCGAGATGCGCACACGCCATCCGACATTATTCTCACCTTTGTTCATAGTAGTATCACGGTCGATATCTCTCGGATGGTAAAAGGTCATAAATAACGAAGTACCAGCACAGATGGCGGAAGAAGCTGTGCGTAACGAAACGGATTATCTAATTTAATTAAAGTTGTTATTTCAGTTTAATAAAAGTTTCGCGTTCGTACCCACGTAGCGCCATTACGTTATTATGTAGTTACGAAGTTGGTATTGTGTTATGGCGGTTATGCTGCGTAATTATGTAAACAACGGATATACGTTAAATTCTTGTTTCAAATTGTCGGGCTTTTAATTTTGATCTGAACACGATACTTATCTTCTAATTGTCTGTAGGCCATGCAGTTACATATTGTATTAAATTTACACACATAAGGTCAACTTATATACAAAAATATATTGATGCAATTTTTTTCTGTATCATACTTTTATTTCAAACTGGTAAATTAAAGAAATTCGTAGCTAGAACGCTAATCAAACGCGTGGCGCGTTCAATGGCCATAATGTTCAATTTGTCATACACCATTATTCTTTTTTGGTGGTTCGTCTTAATTTTGAGTTAAAATCATGTTACCTTATATTTTTTTCTCTACACCTAAAGAAAATAATGTTACATTATATTTTTTTCTCTACACCTTATAAAATTAAATAATTACGAAATAAATACTTCTAGAAAAATACTTTACAGATTCTCCCAGAGGCACACGTCATAGTCGCACATGTACAAAAGTCATATGATTATCTTATCATGCATGATTGAAATATTCCCTGTAGTACAAACAGAAACTGTACTATTAGTAGGAAAAATTAACAGCAGTGAAATCAGATACTCGTGACTATTTTATTTTTGGAAATATAATTATATATAGAGTAAAGTAAACAATTTGGATTACTTCTTCGTAACTTTTTTTGTAAATTATGCAAAATAATTTTGAGCGAACTTATTATTGTAGTAATAGTAATATATTAATAGTAACAGTTTAAAACTTACTCTTCTCTTTTATATTATTTATAACTCTTTAAATCCAACACTTAACTATCCCCTGAATTCTCTATCTTGAAGTTACAAGAGAACCCTTCTATGCATAAATTAAAAGCCAGTGATGTAGCATTATTTCTATTCTTAACCACGTTCTTTATTTGAATCCTTAACCACGTTCTAGGCTTCGTTGCATGACGACATCTTCAGGTGAGCAATTTGTAAAGATCAATTTTTACAAATTGTGCACGTGAAGACGTCATACAACGAAACCGGGGTCGTGGTTAAGAATTTAAATAAAGTAGAAATAATACTCCATCACGTAATTTCATTTAGTTGTGATTAAAAATTAAGTGATAAAATTAAGTGATACAATAATTATATAATACTAAAAAAATCATAATTATAAAAATTATATTTAGTAACGATTAACTATATTACTAAGGAAACATGTTTTGTTTTCGAAAAACGTGAACACCGATATTAAATAACAAAATTGACTTCGCCTATGACATGACCGAATGAAAAGTATCTAATAACAAAACATTATCTATTTTTGTAGACCACTAAAGGATACGTTTCACGACACCGGTTGCCAATTACTTGTCATTCTCACGAGTCGGATACGCGAACCACCAGTACACGATATCCGATAATTACCATCACGAACTTGGATCGCTACAGCTAACGGAAGCTAAAAAAACATTCTTTTAACAACTTCATTACAAGACTCTGAACGTGTTTTAATTAAACTGTACTTACTCGTTGATGTTCGCCGTTTTTTTTTAATTATCGAAAGTGATTTAATTTCAGAACGTAGACCATGGTCGAGATCGTATTTGATATCCACATTCCGTCATGATGGTCGAGTGTTCAAAACTATGTAACGTTTAGTTCAAACGCAATATATTTTTATATATTAACTATATTAATAATTTACATATCTTTACTACTAATAGTAATATATGCCTTTTAATTTTTGCACAGTTTTTCTTTCGTTAAAATGTCAACGTCCATGTAACTTGATAATAAAATCAAAAATGTACTCAACGCTACACAGAAAGACTCGAAAAGTAAAGCGATTAGTATGAAAAATAAAAATAATATCCGGAGATATAAATACATGTTTAATCGATACGTCAGTAGTTTTGGTAAAATGCGATTCTCTTTCAATTTAATTTAATTCCGCATGTTGTACAAAGTGTACTTACATTTTTTATATTTATTGCAAATTACGTCGAGAATTGAGTAAATTACATTGAAGAAAATTAAATTTACCCAGAGATAAAATGAGATAATAATAAAAAGATCGTAGAGTGAGAAAATAAATGTATAATAAATTATCTATGAGAACTTGTTTTTCTTTCAAATAAATAAGCATTTTATCATCCATGTACAAATATATATCATCGAAAATCAAACCAATTAGAGATCAATTAATGTGAATCCAAATTCATTGATCAGCATCAAGTTCATCATCCCTGCTATCTGCGATAGTAGCCGGTTTGATGGCACAAACTCCAAACGCAAAGTAATTAACCACCAAATAAGTCTATTGTGTTACTTTTCCTAACCTACAAATACAGCCTTATGCTAAAATAGCTACACAGCGGTCGCTATGCTCTACAGTTATAGATCCTATCTCAATTGCAAAAGATTTTCGGTATCGTACGATTTAAAACTTCGATAACAGCAAATGAAACCATAATTTATCATTTTTTCAACTACACATGATAAAATTATATACCTTAATAGTACCAGATGCTGGCCACTTCTAGTTTGTTCCACGAACTATACTATCTTAAAGGGAGGTAGTCAGAGAAGGTCTTATCGGAACCAGATTATAAGACGACGCTCTATTATCTCTGGTCAATATGTGTATAGAAATAGGTTAAAACAGAAGAAGTTGCGAGACATAACATCACTAAATATTCGAAAAAAAAAACAAGAATTTCCAACAAAAAAATAATCGTTAAGCAATGCATTTGAAATTTTATTTAACTTTTAGTTTTTAAATTATATCCATTTATTAGTAGGACTATGTAAAGCTTCGCTGACATAAAAAAATTAGGTACAAAACTTGGGTTTGTAGAAAATTAAAAGAACTATTGCAAATGCAGTAACTTTAATCTTTTAAATATTTAATTATTGTCTAAATATTCATACCGTTTTGATCAATACATCTACATACAAATAAATAAAATTGAAGTGTATGTTTGGTATTACAAAATTATTGATTATTTCTTGTTTGTCACACTATTATGTGAAACCTGACCACAAAGGAACGTGTTTAGAATTGTCGTCCGTATCTGTATCTGTCTGTCTACCTGCCTGACTCAGATAAGCTCCAAAACAGCTGAATGGACATTTATAAAACTTTCGCAGGATTATAATGGGTATTTCCGGTCATAATTTGCACTCTCACTATCTTATTTCATTTCTATATTTTAATTGGTTCCAAACTTATGAATAAAAAGATAGCTGGCGAAACGCGCTAGGCAAAAGCGGGCTAGCTATGGTATATATGACTGGCGGATTTGACTGCGATGGATCTAATAATAACAACGGTTTTTTTTTAATTTGGTCCTAGTTCAATTTTTTTTCTGGTTTATTTTCGAATAGTAATATTGATATGTATATTTTGTCCATTCGAATATTAATAACATAATATTCGAATGTACAAAATATTTTCTGCAATTTATTGATTACCGATATGCTTATAGAAGATGGTATAATAATGCGTAGTAGTAAGATTGTGAAGTGTATTTGTTCTGTTTTATATCGAACAACCTACAGTCTATTTATTTAGATACATAGAGATTTGATTTATACCCTAATCTTTGTCTCATGTTCAATAGAAAATCGAACTTTATACAAATTGTTTAGTTTAATTGTTTACTGTTGTTATAACAGTTTCAATGGTCATTGTACAAGACACTTAATATGCTCATTGAAGATCGTACAATGAGGTCCATATATTATTATGGATTACATCTACTTTCCTTTAATAAATAAATAATTTTAAAAAGTTTTATATAATTCCTGCTTATACGTAATGAAAATTTGTCAGGTTTCATGGTCAAATTTGAAACCCTTATATCTTGTGTCTGTCCGTCTGTGTAACACAGCTATTTTACTCGCAGACTATTTAAAACTGAAATTTAGTGTAGTTATATATATTATAAATATAAAGAGTGTAAAAAATGTTTAGGGTGTCTCCCCTATTAAATGGATGTGTTGATTTCTTTGCATACCCCATTGTGTAGGGTATCGTTGACTAGGTCTTTCAAAAATTATTGGGGGTATATCATGAACACTTTTTCGATACAGGGATCCATTTACGAAATATTAAGCTTTGAAACGGTCATTTTTGTTAAAGTTAAAGTGTATCCTCAACGCCACTAGTTAAACCGCCATTTTCAAATATCTGAAAGTATTCCCAATATACGTACGTAAAGAAATTTACGTACGTAAAGAAATTAAAAGGAAAATTATCATAGTTATGTAGGCTCTATTTGTTCATAAATACTATTCGACCAACTTATGACATGTAGCTGGATTTATAAAAAGTTCATAGAAACTCCATGCAAATAATTTCCAATAACCACACAAATAACTTTGTATTTTAAAATGTATATTGATTATGTCTGTGAAAAAAATGATAGGTAATATATTTGGCGAGAATTAATTTTAATATTTGTGAATATTTTAATAAAAATACTATGTGTTACATGTACGGAACTCTCGTAGCGCGAGTTATACTTGTACTGAACAAGTTTATTAAATTATTTAGTTTGCTCGTTTGTAGAATATAACCGTTACTGTTATGTTTTGTTTTACGACTCTTGTGGCTATTAAGTACTAATATAATAATCATTATTAATATTTGGAAAGACATCATTTTCAAGAACATATTTCCATCCTCTATCAAGAGTTTAATGCAACGCGTGAGCACGCTCACTTCTCAATAGTGGATGGAGTAAAAATATAACAATAGGTGTAAGTAAAATTATGGATTTTTATCTTATAATTCGAAAATACTTTTATATATTTACGTACATTTCGAATTTGTTTATGCTTTGTTCTCAGAGTAGTAATTTTCGATACGAAAAACATTTTCGACATGAATAACTAACATTTCCTGAAAATCGATGCGCGAAGACGAGATAATACCAAACATACTGTAAAAAGAAATATAGTAAAAATAAAGTAAAATATATTAAACGATTTTCCTTTCATTTCTGCAAATAAAAGAATAACAAGATAAGTATTGAGGACAAAAAATAATACTTGACCTAGATCATTTAAAAAGCTAAGTTCGCAAGAACGAAATTGATGATATTCGCTAGATATTATATACACACGTTTCTTTAATTTCTTGTCTTTGTCTTTTAAGTTGTTAAAATAAACGATAATATAACTTTAGAATAACTAAATAGTTAAAATTAGCGTAATATTTTAAAAGTAATACGTTATATATCCAACATATTAAGAAATATGCTTGAATGTCATATATCAAAGAGAAATAACATAAATTGACAACCTAATTAAATTAAACACAATAAATTCAGGCAAAGACAATAATCTATTTAAAATTGTTTATTGACGGCTTGGATGTAAAATACACAAATATTAAAAGTTCTAAACAAATTTATGGCTTGCTGTCTCCCTATATTCTAGGACGCCGCCCAAAAAAGCGAACATACTCCCATTCGCACCGTCATTTAATTATACACAGTGTCGATAACTGGGCAGTAACTGACTTATTTCCGCTAACAATTTATCAACAACAATTAAGAAGGTCTACGCAGCGGATAAATTAATAGCAGTGCGCCGGTTTGGAAAGGAAGCTACACCGTTAGCACGGGCCGGCAGACCTAAGCACTTAAGTCAAAATATATTTTTGTAACTTTAGTCACTGATTTGTATCAACTTGCCGTCTAACTAAAGTATACAGTAAAACAGACCGATATTTGATACAACAAGTAACACATGTGTTTGACTTTTATGCTTTATTCAGGTAGCAGGCTGATACGAGCCAGTGATTAAAGTTATAAAAATATATTTGCATTTTTTGACTTATGTCTACCGGCCCTAGCATTATTCAGACAGCACAATGCTTAATGCGAATACAAGCTCAATGCATATTAAGATTTTTATCTGCTACAAAGAAATGCTTATATAGTACAGGTCGCGTTAAATTTTAAATATTAATCAATCAGTTTATTCGATTAGTTGTTTTTCTAAATTGAATCATTTACCTACGAAGCTTGGTTCGATTTTCAGTGGTATTATTTTTCAAAATACGGAGATGAAACAATTGTTCACCCGAGGCTTTTATAAAAATAGCTTTAGTATTTAACGAAAATGGTCTTTTTTGGTATTCCTAATATAAACGTAATAAAATAAACTAGCGTGACCCGTGCGAAGTCTTCACATTATTTATTCCATTATGAAGCTCAGATAACAGATCAAACAAATATTTTACTAAAATTGACATATAGAGGCGCAAGTATCAAAAGCATTGAGCTAAAGCGCCACTTTATTTATACGTGAGTGGATTTGAAATTAAACAAAAATTTTACCGACCGTCAATCATATTGACGTTGAGCCGTTAGATGGCAGCATTGCTGTTTTGTGTATATAATTGTAATAATTAATTAATTTGCAAAAACAATAGCAATAATAAATTTTTTAGTTGTGGATGCCGGTAGAGCAAGCAATTATCTATAAAATGATATATAATTTATGTGGATTAGTTGTGAGGTTTTTTCTAAAAAGGGAGAGTAACATCTTAACCTTAGCGTATTAATATATATGATGATGATGATGATGATGGTATTATTATTAAGGAAGTCTAAAAAATTCGCAACATAAAACCATGAAAACTTTTAATGTTAACAAAATTTCGTAAAATAATTTATTATTTTTTTGAATCGAGAAAAAAGTAGAAATAATATATTTTGGTTTTAAGGACATCAACTCTACAGCCTTAAAGTAGGTAAACTAAAATATGTTATATCTACTTCTGACTGGAAGACACTTTTTTCATAATATCTTTCATTTTATCGCCGACTACTTTTCCTTCTAGAAAGTAGTACATCCATTCAGAAAAAATATATCTTAATCCTATTTTATTAGCTTTGGTAAAAATCATTAAAATAATCCATTATTTATTGTATTATCGCTTTACATTTAATCGAATCGAATCGTTCAAATTCAGGGCGATATCGAAATAATACGTATCCGATTTATAATCCATTAGGATCACAATATGCATATTTATGTCATTTATTTATTTACACGCGCACATTTATCGATACATTACAAGAAACCTATTCGTAACGAGAAACAAATAATGGTTTACCGACGACACATTTCGACAAATTTACTTTCACTAATCATAAACATATGACACTCTGGTGCGACCGTTAACCAGGCGGTCGAGCAGTTAAATACCGCGGGAAACTGGATATAATTCGGTTCTAGAGGATAGTACAGCAAAAGGTAAAGATTGCGTGAGAGCAAGAAATTGTCAGGTATGAGGAATGAAGTTATAATGAAAGTTACATACATACACACACACAGTGTTCCGTAGCTCGATGCCAAGTCGCAAGCGGCTAATAGCTTAAGCCATTTAAAACATTTTGAGCCATACGTGTATTTGACAAAATCTGATTACTTTTTTTATTATTTGTTCCAGTAAAAGCTGGTATGTCAATATTCTTATATTTTTTATTTATATAATATAAAGCTAATCTACAGGAATATGCTAGGAAATTAAAAATATGGGGGGCTATTGTTAAAATGTATTTATAAACGGTGTTCAGGAATAAGTGTCGGACAAAGAAAGACGTTACTCCTTAACTGAAAAATAGTTGATTGTCATTAAAATAAAACTTAATAGATGACTTCTTTTTCAGAAAATTGAAAATAATATTTATAATTATTTGTCATCTTTTTCATACACACGATACATGTATACATTGTTCAGCGCCGCCCGGGGGAATAACCCGCGAATAGCTGCGAAAACATCGCCACTGCGGGTAAACACCGCACTCCGGGCAAGTATTGGTTGTGTTAAAAAGAGTCATGTGTAATAATTTTGTGCACTCAATTGGAAAAAGGGCGTGTTTTACGTTTAATTTCAGCGATAATTTAGTCCTTTATAGCCAAGGAATAGCGCCTTTCCTTGTCAGACATCTATTCCCGGACACCGTATATATATATATATATATATATATATATATATATATATATATATATATATATATATATATATATATATATATATATATATATATATATATATATATATATATATATATATCCTTTGGTTCGGTTGTTTTCTATTTAATTGAGACTCTAAGGAATGTGTTGGTAATTTTTTTGGCTTATTCACGATCCATTTAGGTACATACATTCATTACATGGCCGACACCTTTATAACATTTTTATACCTCCGTCATAGCTAATTAATAATGTCGAACATTTTGATTTGTGCTGTGAGTTACTTATTAATGAATATTAATTAAATAAAAATAAACAACAAATTTAAAAACAAATAACTATATATATATATATATATATATATATATATATATATATATATATATATATATATATATATATATATATATATATTAAAAAAGAACTCCTATTATTTCCAACTATAAACAATCATAGAAATACAATGGCTATAAACTCATAGCAAACTAGTTACTGGAGGAATACCTAGTCTGTCTGCGCATTTAAGTATGATTATTACAAACTCACGAAGTTCACAAAAAACATAAAATGTTAAATCTGAATAAAATTTCAATAATGGCATAACATGTGCATCTACAATGAACTAATCATTGGAGATATCGAGATCTCCATTTGACGTTGGCAGATGATCGACATATCGGCCGAAATGATAGGTGCCACTTGCAAGTCAAAGAAATGTCGCGGCATCGAATTCATTTGAGAAGATCTAGAAAACGAATAAGATAAAATAATATATTTATCATTTCATAATTTACTTTAAATAACCACTTAAACGTAAGTGGTTTGCGTTGTAATGGAATAAGTAAGCTAAATACGATACAATTGCCTTTCTGCAAGAATAAAAGGATGAAACAAAAAGGGGTTAAATAGCCCTTACGAATCCGCCTGAAATTACAAAATTCCTGAACTATTACTATGGTGTACATATATTTTGAATTATGCTTCAACGGATGTCGTGTCTATAATAGGTATTTCCACAATTATAACGTTTAAAAGTATACAGCAGAAATTGACTAAAATGTAGTAAAAGTTACATACAGTTTTATCAACATATTTCCATTAGGCAGATGAAAATACATTTGAAAAATTATACATAAGTATTCATAGACAAATAACCCACCGCGAGTTCTTTTCTTTTTGATCACGGGTGATACATTTGCATCTTAGTTCATTAAATTAATTTTACTATGTTCACAAGACCTAATAAAATTACGTAAGCGATTAAAATTGAATTCAGATTTATCATTCATTCCTTCAAATTCTGTTTAATCAGATTCATTACAACAGTCCCATTAACGACTTCAATTTTAAGAGATATATATATCCAGATAACTAAATATTGTCTTTACATTGCGATAAATTTAAATGTTTAACAGGACTGGAATATTGTACGCAATGTTTATAACAGTATTTCCAGTATATTTTTCATTACTGGATCTCCAGTTTCGGTTGTTTCTTTAAAAAAATATGGGGAAAAAATCCAAGATATTTCGATACCGTATACTCTACGTAACAAAACATTTACTTTAGTACAGGAAACCCATCGAATATAATATTACACACATAAAGCTAGCTCTTTCTTCGCGCAGTCTCACGAAACATTCACTTAATGTCTCATTAAGAGCAATTGCTGGCAATGAACTAATGAAGATTGACTCGCGTCCACGCCGACATTGCGTCGTCACTCCATGCGAACCAACAACGAAAAAAAGAACCGGAAATTAGAATCTAAAAACGAAACAATAAGCGGCGACCGCGGAGCGATCAAAAGTAGACGAACGCTACTCGGCGCCGCCGCGGATGTGTGTCATCTGACAGCGCTCGGCGTCGGAAGGAACACCATTTCCTGTCACCTGACACATCAATTTCGAAAACTAATTAAAAGTCTCATTTCATTAATAGAAATCACTAGTGACATAATCGATAGATATTTCCGCACCGGACAGTTGCTCGCTGAAATTCACAATTCATGCATAGATTTCACCTATAAGAAATCGGATTGAATTCGGCTTCTGAAATGAGTGACTAGTAAAAATCAAAGCTCCATTTTATTTATCTTCCTAGTTTATCCATGCTCCCAAGCCATGTTGGCAAGGCAAACTATTATAGTTTATTGCTTTCTCGTATTCTCAATAAAAGTCCACGTTTTAATGCACAATTTTTCCGTCTGAGCAGTCTTTGAGAATATTACTCTATGCATATGGATATGTCTACTCTGTTAACAGGAATTTAACAGATCTAGAGTTTTTTGTAAATTCCGAACTCTGAAGTCTGATAGTTGCTAGATTTAAATTCTACCTACATTTCAACATTATGTGCAAATTAAATATTATTATTATATTTTCTACGAGATTTGAAACCTCATGGTTACGTTTTGAGTGATGCCACTAACTGCAGTGCCTACAAAATTGGGTAGAAAGTCTGATATGAAGTTATAACAGCAATTATACAGTTGACTTTAATGTTAACAAAATTGGATTTATAACATCGAATGTATAAACAATCAGTCGGATGGAAAACCAACAAAATAAAACTTTAACCTAATGAAATTTTTAAATTGATCTATACAGATATTCATGTGTTACTACGAACATAGTTAGTCACACAAAACATATATTCTTCATGCATAATTCAACGCCGTACAGAGTTTAAAATAAAACTTTTTTAAATAAAAATTAATTTATTGAAATAACCAAATCCCGAGCAACAACCAAATACAGGGAATAATCTCTCACCAAAATATCCATGCTACCAAAATTTAGGAAACTGAACTATCAAATAATATCAGCTATAGCAACGACAACAGTGCGATATCCATCTTTCTTATAAAGAAAAAATCTGTTTTTAACCGAATTTAAACAAGAATAATAGGTATCATTGTACCAAAAAAAAGTCTGACATTTATCCGTTTTTCTCAACTTTTGTAGAACATTAGTTTAAATTTTAAAGGCTTATATCTCAAAAATTGTAGGGTTTCCGAAATATATAATTATGTATTAAAACATGCAGCCAAGCACCGTGAAACAAAATAAGTTCAAGAGCAATCGGACTCTTCGTTCAGTTTTGACGAGCCTTTGGAAACGCACGAAGAATACACACAAGTAGGGGCATGCACACTAACAGACCCCGATTTTATTCGTGTAATAGGGTTTATCGTCTACAATTTTGACCTAAAACGCAATGATACGGTGTTTTACTCCAGCAATTAAAACTATCATTTTTATAAATAAATATGTATGTATAAATATATATATATATATATATATATATATATATATATATATATATATATATATATATATATGCAAATGTGTGTAAATGTATATAAATAGTAATGTAATAATTAAATATTGTACATCAAATACAACTGACTTATAATATACTTGTCTCTCCAAAGCATAGTACAAGATGGCCCATAGAAACGTGCTTTTTTCAAATCATTTTTTCACAGTATTCTCCATCCTTTCTCTCAGCGAGGCCGGGTAAAAGAGGGGATAGCATCGGTTGTTATGCATTTGCACCAATTCAGTTGCCACGGATCAGTTCACGGAGTAACAGCGCGCGTTTTGCGTTCGCGTATTTTACAAAAACGGCTAATCTTACATCGCTGGACGTTGTCGTTTGTTTCGTTTGGAATATCCTTTAAACTACAATCAAAACTGTTCCAGTCTAAATTTCATTAAAATATCGATAAATTGGTTTACAGAGAACGGATCCACATTTAAACCATGTGGCAGAGGGCATGATTGAACGTTTCGACCAAACGCATACAGAAGTGATCTATAAACGCCAATCCTTGCATGTTGATTTGGAAACATGCAGCTGTACAGGGATTATCTTGAACTTAATTACAACGAATTCTATCAATCGATTTAAGTTTTACCCGAAAAAATACAGCTGGTACAAAATGTTCAATCACGTCTCGATTTCGTCACTGAATCGTTTACAAGACCACGCAGTCTAAGCAAGATTCTGTTCTTTGATGAGATGCATTTTAATTTAAATGGTTTTGTCAATAAACAGAACTGTTGGTACTGGATTGATCAAAACCCTCAACGGAAGTAACAAAAATCCTACATTCGCCAGAAGTTATAGTTTGGGTTGCCATTGCAAGTTAGGGAATTATAGGCTCTTATTTTTTCGAAAATTCGAGGGGCCAAAAGGTAACTGTTAATTCAGAGCGCATTATTAAGATGCTTCACAACTTTTTGTTATCAATACTTGAAGAGATGTCAGGATACAATACCCATACATGGTTATAGTAAGATGGGGCGATCTGTCATACATCAGGCTTGAGTATGAACGTGGTGAAAGAAATGTTCCCCGAAAAGGTGATCTCTTGCAGATTCCCCCTTCGTATGGCCCCCGAGGAGTCCAGATCTCACACCACCAGATTTTTTCTTATGGGGATTTTTAAAGAGTTAAGTTTACGACAGCAATCCAAAACCAATAAGTGCACTGAAGGAGAATATCAATCAGGAAATGTGATCGGTCTCACAACAAACACTTCAGTGCGTTTTCCAAAATTTGCGAGCCAGATTAGAAGAGTGTCGTACTCACGAATGGCATCATTGGATGATTTGATTTTTAAATGGCAATAATTTTTGTGTATTTTTTTATTAAACGTAAATAAATAATATTATAATTTAATATTTTGTTAAATTTTTCAAAAAACACAGATTTATAAAAAATACTATGGACTACCTGTATTATGAGAAAAATTATGAGTGCCTCTGCTAGGTTAACATCTGCTAGCTAACGATCAAAACAGACCAAATAACTAAAAATAGTACCTTTTTTATATTTTGTATCAAAAATTATTGTGAAATTATAATTAGTTCAGTATTTTATAAGAAAATGTGACATTATTAAATAAATTTATATGCATTCATAAAATTCGTGTTAAAATATTCTTTCTAATATTGATGTATTTTATGGAATGTTAAGTGTCTGTTATAACTGGCGCAAATCAACATTATAGAGCATACCTGCAGACCGTATGGTGAACGCCAGTAGCCGGTAGCGCCTAGCCGGAAAAGCACTTATCCTGTAACAAAACAACGTTAATATAATTATTCATTCTTGTAATTGTGTATCATTTTATCTAAATTTTATGCACCGCTTGTGTTTGTTTATTTAAAACCTTAATCTACTTTTATAGCGGCGGGAAATGAATGTTTAAATACGTTCGGCCTATTTTAAAGAATTACTCTATCGAGAATCCAAAAGTAGTAGACATTTAGAAAATTAATTGAATTATTTTAGATTTGGCTCAAAATAGAGAAATTTCCTTAAACTCGATATTTCCTTAAACTCGTATTTTGATAAAGCAGAATCTTATTTTACTATCTCGCATAGTTAAAAAATATTATTTTCGTGATTTTTCTCAAAACACCCCTGTCATTTATATTAATATTTATACCCTAATATTTAATTTTCGTAAATATGAAAATTTCGTAAATATAAAAATATTATGTAACGAGAAAAACTGATATAATTGCAAGACAATAAGTCTTGCAATTATTTAAGTTTTTCTTTAAATCAGTAAAATCATCCACAATTTTTTATAGCTTAAACTTAATATACTATTCTTCCTCTATACATTCAAATTTCTCTTCGCATGGGGGTATTCATATCCGCTATAGTTCAGAATATACTCCTTTTTATGGCTCGAAATAATGTATTGTCTTCGTGATTTTGACCGACAGTCTCATTCCCCTTACGTTCAATCTTAATTCGCTTCAGATACTATAACTCTAAAGTTACTTTAGACATTCGCGTGGGAATTTTCCAACTCAATTTATCAAAGAAAAAACTAAAACTGAAATTTTCCCACAATAAGTAAATTTCTTAAAACAGTAAAAAACTTAAATATAATTAAAGATTAAATTAACACAACTTTATACATTTACTATTGTTACTTAGTTACTTCACTAGAATTTAACTAATTCAATTTAGGTAAAGTATTCGGTGCTATCATAAGTAAACATAAAAAAAAACTATAAATGAATACGAAAATACAACCCGAGTAATGCAAGTTTGATAAATTTATTGATTCATTTTTCGAAGTAACACTTAGAAATCATACTTTAACAATTTACTGAGTTGAAAAGAGTGGTGAATGCAATGTCACGCATATAGATTTTTACGTTTTTACAAATCAGATTTATAAAAAATACTAGCAGCTACCATAGTTACATGTAGTAATATTTTACGATTAAAAATACATTTAAGCAAAGAGCTACAAAATAATGCAATAAAATGGTTTATATTCGTAATAAAACGCGCCAGTTCGCGAGCCAGTCGGCCAGTGTTTACGGGCCGACTGGTTAACACATTAAGAGGTTACGTCTCGAAGGCGAGCGGCCCGCGAAAGTGATTAGCCCGAAGCGACGAGCGCTCTAAAGAAAATTTCACACGACATTACAAAGGCGATAGTTATTTTTTACTTCCTCATATTTTAATAAGTTTTATTTGTTCGCTATAGAAACGATAGGTACTGTACTAAAGTCTTCTAAGCGTGTTTTAGGAGAGACGTATTTGAAGTGTGCGATCGATTGGGCCGCGCGCTGCATTGTGGCCGCCGGTGTCGACCGCACTCGGGCTCGTCTTTAGTGGGAGCGTGTCAAATTTGCCTCGTTGTTGCTCTCTTATCTGCGCTGCAGATGATTGTTGCGTTTCAACTGTCTTTGTTACGTTTCTGAATGTGATGCAGATATTGATTTCGCTTTACGGTTTCTATTCTTGGCGGAGAGCTTTTTTCTTTTTCTGTAATCTGATGCATAGTCGTATCTTAGTTTCACACGTGTGGAATACTTAATGATGAATACTTGTCGCAGTTTAAATAGAAAGTTATTATAAACTTCAATAGAAGTCTCCATTAATATTTTAATTAAGAGGCATGGCATGATTTTTATATTTAATTTCAATTCTTATTAATCCAAGATGGTAGAATTAAAAGTGAACAGTATATTTACAATAAGAAATCAACTAAAAATTAAATTAAAAGAACGAAATACTCCACACATACTTTATTATTAATTACCACAAATAAGTTATGTTCTTATTTTTCGTCGCCATTGGGGACAACTTTCCATACACTTGCAGATTCTTGAATATATTTGGCGTTAATTTTGTAGAAATTCATTATTCACAATTAAATGTAACTACATGATATAGTATAACTTCCACTTTCTTTAAGTTCTTTACCACGACCTAGGTTTCGTTGTATTACAATATCTTCAAGTGGGCTATTAGCAAAGAAAGCTAATAAGAGCTATAAGCCCACCTGAAGATGTTGTAATATAACGAAACCTAGGTCGTGGTAAAGAACTTAAAGAAAGTAGAAATAATACTACATCATGTAGTTTCACTTGTAGATTCATAAAAAAATATAATTATACAAAATTTTTAGACTTTTAAAAACGAGGTTCTACCCTATTTATGGCGAACACATATCATGGAAAGATTGGTTGACAGGTAACGTTACGCAGGGGTGCGAGATGCGGTACGCTGACTAACTATTTGTTATCGTTAGTGAAATGACTTCTACATATTACCATTATATATATTTTAGTTTCTAGAAAGAAACAGAGATGATGTACAAGAAATTATCAAGTCCGTCTATTTAAAGTCCCTACTTACCTAACAGCAAAGGTCGTTGTGAAAAATAAATTATTTACAGAATCTAGTTGAGAAAAGCCGTAATAATCTGATTTGCCAAGAATTGAAGAGACCGAGATACCTCTAATAGTTTTATAAATCGTAAACCTAATAGCGTTGAGAAGCTAATTATCATGAAAACAGAAAATTGTAACAAATCGATTCCGAAAATTGATGAGCGTCATAAATACTTTAAAAAAACTCTCTTCACCGATTTCCGTTGAGCCTCTATCTCTATCTTTCGGCCTTTTTTGATTGAAGGAAACAAAAATGAACTTAACTATTTTAGATGACTTTTTTCAATTTTCTGACGTATTTCATATGTATCATCGGTTAAATTGTGAAAAAAAAACAAAAAATTATTCATAAATAAATAATACTTAAGAGCAATATTGATACTTAAATTGTTTGGTTTGGTGAAAAAATAACTTAAAATAGTACATTTAAAAAGGGTTTCGTTTCTCGAAATAGAAGCTCAAAAACGGGATTCTATGTATGTTTAATATATTTATAATGTTTTTATTGGATTCTTTTCGAACATGTTGAAATAAAGACGTAATTGCGTTTCTGTGGATATAAGATTTATTTACTTGTAAAACGTTCCTTCTACAATTTGCTAGTAACATTATCTTATAAACTAAACATTTACTCACCTGTGGATAAAATAAACAACATTTAAAGCCCTTATTTCGGGTTTATCATCTGAATTCGACAGGTAAGCTTTTTATAATAAAATACTGAATCAAAAACAAATCTAACCTCTCAAAATCTTTTGACGTTTGATACGAAAGCTAACAGCGACCTCTGTGGAACTTATCATAGATAACGCGGCAAAGTTTAAATGAAAGGATACCTATAGGTTTTCTTTACATATCCCCGCCGAGAGAAGAACAATTACAAGTGTGATTGCACGTAATTGTTCTTTTCTCAATCGACAATGGAGTAAGTTTTGTAACATGAAACAAATTTGATTCTTCCTTCTTGTTACCGGCATCTACTTCATAAATTGTATTAGAAATTTTTTTCAAGATCTCGTAGGGTCCAATTCTCAGTTCATCTGTTTTCTTCCTATTTAGTCGATTACCGTTTTCCACATAGACTCTATCCCCTTTTTTAAAGTCATATTCCCTCCTTGATAGGTCATATCTCTTCTTATTATATTCATGAGATTTAATTGCATTTATATATGCTAATTTTCTATCTCTTCTCAGATCTTCATTTGAACATCTTGTTTTTAGTTCTGATGGAAGAATATTTACATTTTCTCCTTCCAATAGGTATTTTGGTGCAAATTTGGTAACAGTGTGTTCTGTTTCATTATATTTCTTTACACAATTCTGTGCTATTGTTGTCCATGCAATCTTTTTTTCGCTTTCATTTATTTGGCATCTTATTTTATTAACTAAAGTTTGGTTCAATCTTTCGTTAAGCCCATTTGAAAAAGGAGTGTCCACCGCAGTAAAAATTATTCTTATACTGTTATCTTTCAGAAATCCCTTAAATTCTTTAGAGTTTATACCAGGATATTGGTCCGTTAATATCATATCAATTTTATGACTTTGTGTCACTTGTTGAATAAATTTAATAAAATCGTTAGAGCTTTGGTTTTTTGACGTCAAGATATAAGCATACCTAGTGAAATGATCAACTAAAAGATGCAGGTACTTTTTTGTTGGCCGAGATCCCCCAAAGCCACCAATTGTATCAATTGATACAATTTCAAATGGGTGTCTTGCTGGTCCTAAATGTGACAATAATCCATATTTCGGCTTTCTCCTTGTTTTATTTTTAATGCATATTTCACATTCTTCGCAAGTCTGTTTAGTTTTTGCTATGATATTCTTCGCTGAATAGTATGGTGTTAATTTATTTATCATTTGTGTTTTTCCTAGGTGGCAATAAGTAATGTGTACTTTTTTTATCAATGTTTTGCTTAATCCTACTGATAGTATAATTTTGTTTCTTCCTTTATTTTTCTTGTAGTATATTTCATCTCTTAGTATAAGTCCATTTTTATCTTTTTGTATTTCTTGATTTGAATTTTGATCTATTTTTATTTCTTCTATAGTTATTAAATTTACCACTTTCAAAGCATCATCATCATTATTTTCACTGGGATCTAGGACTGGATTTCTGCTCAAACAATCTGCCTCTATATTTGTTTTTCCAGGATTATATTTAATTTTGAAATTGTATTGGGATAAATAATATGTTAGGTCTCCAAGCTCCTCAACAGTTCTTGCTTTAATATTCAAGTTTTCTAGTGGTTTATGATCAGAATACACCGTAAACTCCTTTCCCATAAGCAAATGCTGCCAGTATTTTATAGCTTCTTTTATTGCTAAACATTCTAGGTATATTGCCTTCTTCTTTTTTTGTGTATCTGTTATTTTTTTGAAAAATAAGCAACTGGTTTATTGTGTCCATTTTTATCAGGTTGTTTTAACACTGCGCCTGTTCCTTTTGCACTTGCGTCTGTATAAATGTTTATTGGTAATTCTGGATCATAAATTTTCAGAATTGGTACAGAGCACAGTAGTGTTTTCATTTTATCAAATGATTTTTAACATTCTTCAGTCCACACGAATTTCACATCTTTCTTTAACAAATTGTGTAACGTGTTCAAGATGATAGCACTGTGTGGCACAAACTTGTGATGAAAATTTACTTTTCCTAGGAATTGTCGTACATTTTTCCTTGTTTCTGGTATTGGAAATTCTTTTACTGCTACCAAATAATCTTTTAGAGGCCTCACTGAATTGTTTTCTATTATGTGGCCTAAATACTTGGCATAACTACTTGCAAATATGCACTTGGTAAGTTTTAGTCTAAACCCTTCCGTTTGTATTGCCTCCAGTAACCGTGATATATGTGATAAATGTTCTCCAAAGGTTTTTGAATAAATGAGTATATCATCTATGAAACTTACTGCAAAATCAGAGAGCTTATTCTTTCTTATGATGTTAGTCATTATCCTTTGAAAAATGGCTGGAGCAGTTTTTAGTCCAAATGGTAAGCATGTCCATTGAAAATGACCTTCCTGAGTAACAAAGGCCGTTTTGTACCTATCCTGTACTTTCAATGGAATTGACCAAAACGCTGAATTAATATCAAACGTTGAGAAATACTTACAGTTTACTGTTTTTGTCATTAGATCTTCAATCAATGGAAATGGTTGTGATTGTGGGACGATTATCTTGTTCAATTCCCTGAAATTTATACAAAGTCTTGTTTTTCGTTCATCTTCCTTTTTATAAGCCAAAGTTACTGGGGCAGCAAACGGGCTACATGATTCCTCAATCAAATTTTTCTCTAATAATTTTGATATTTGTTTTTCTATCTCTCTTCTATCTTCAGCTATACATCTGTATGGACGTTTGCAGCAGTATTTATCCACCATCAGGTCAATATGAGCTTCATAATCTCGTACAGTGCCGATATCATATTTATCCTTAGCAAAGACAGTCTTAAATTTGTCTATGAGCTCGTCAATCTCTAATTGTTGTTGTTTATCAAGATGATTAACGATCTTTTCAAATTTATCAGTTTTAATATGTTCATTGAAGTTTATTTCGTGTTTCACCTTCTCCATTCTAGGGCTTCCTAATCTTGATTCAGTTTTGTCTCCTAGTACATCAGGAATGTTGACATTTGTATCGTTTTTTATATTAAGCTCTTCTTTCTGACCTTGTTATTTTTAAGTCCTCATTTTGAATAAGCTTGAATTTTTTTATACAATCAAAACCAATTTGGAAATAATATTTAAAATTTTCTTTGTCTATGACAAAAATATCCATGTTTTGTTCTACATTATATATTTTAATTTTTAATGTAACCATACCTTTTGTTTTTTTCTCACCATTAATAGTCTTTAAATTTACTATTTGTGTATTATCTGTACTTTTTTCTTCATTCCGTATATTTAATAATTTAGCATTAATTAATGACACATTTGAACCTGAATCATAAATTCCAGTTACTTTCACAGTGTCATTCAATAGTAAATTTATTTTTATTAATGGTGGTACCTCTAGTTTTTTGGATCTTTGTTATTCAGTTCTGTTTTTATGGTGTATTTACTGTTCTCACCATTGATTTCTGAGTTCTATCTTTAAACCAGCAATTCTCCTCTGAGTGATAGCGTTTCCCTTTTTGTCGTTGGCACAAATTTGGCATGGTTTTCTTTCTTCAATTTTTTTTTGTTTAAGGTCAGAATTTGTAAATCCTTTTTTTTCATACTTAGTTTTCCGAACGAGGTGTTCTAGTTTTCCTATTTCATTATACAAATCTTCTGTTTGTTGCAAAGTTTCTCTGTCGATTTTATCGGCAACAAAATTAGGTAAGCCGAATGCTATGAGATCAATAAGAGTCCCAGTATCAATGTTCTTCTTAACTTCCAGTAGTAATTTCTCTTTCTTTAGAGCGTACTCGAGTAACGGACCTGCTTGGTATTTAAAACCTAGAGCATATCTCATGGATGACCAACCTTTATTTGCAAATGTCTCACAAAAGCATTTCTCCCATTTGTTCCACTCTGATTCTACTGTGTATTTTATTAGCATACAGTCGTACCAATGTACACTTGACGACTCCATAAAATTTTTCAAAATCTCTATTTTCTTTTTGTCTTCATTGATTTTGAAACGTTCGCAGTCTTTATTAAAATTATTAATCCACTGGTAGGCATTAGTGGTTTTACTTGTGAACTTTTCTATCATAAAATTCTTCGCTATCTTGCCTAGATTTTGAGTTTCTGATTTTTGTTCTTTTTCTTCGAGTAATTTTTCTAACAGTTTTTCCAAAGAGTTATTTGAGCCACTAGATTTAGACTCTGGATCACATTCAGTTTCTATTATTTCTTCTAGATAAACATCATTAAACTGCACGTTTTGAGCCTCATCCACATATGCTTCCGATATCTCATCATATGCTACCCGTCGCCTATGGCACCAATGGCTATCACATTACATATACGCGGAGCTAAATGGGAAGCCTTTCGACTGTAGAAATTAAAATTTTGAAAAATATCTAAGATTGAGAGTTGTTCCTCACGTCGTGAGAAATATTTTTTGTCTTTTTGTTATTTTATTTTTCCTAAAAAATTAGTTATTCAGCGGTCATTTGTAAAATTAATCTCGCTAGAATTTTTTAATCCTAATAAGTTTCATTCAATCTATATCTGATTCCCAATGTTCCTGACTTTATTCAGAATTTTCTGAGCGACTCTTACGGTATAAAGGGTAAAGCATAGTAATATTTTAGCATTTTTCCTGAAAAATGTTTTAAAAAATTCATGAAAAATACATCATATATATTATTGAAATCGTGATTGCTGTCATTTTATATCCTACAGGATAACCTTGAAAGATTTCTCCTGTAATTAAACCCAAGAATTAAAATTGAACTTTTTATACTTCACATTTATAAGTGGACCACCATATTCTGTCTCCGCACTAAATTTAAAATTTTTAAGACGAATACTTTCAAAGAAAATCGGCTATGACGGATGGGCGGACGAACAGACACGAACTCGTGTATCGTTTTGGTAATTTTGCCACGGGATACTAAAAAGAAGTTAGTTATTTTATCGATTTACAAATAGCAGTGATCTAATCAACGAGAAATTGAACAGTATATTTTTAATAACTTTTTCTTAAGAAATGCAAAAATCGCTTTTTCTCACAAAATCAATACCACCGATATTTTTCAACTATGCTTAATAATTTAATTTTTTGTTTTTTTTGTCATCTAAAATGGAAAAATGTGCTAATTTTCTAGCTCTGCTATTGAAATATATTTAAACAGATACATTACTAGTACTTCATTTTCTCCATAAATATTTTGTTTATAAATTGTTGCCTTGCAATACACCAACGCAACGGAAAGCATTAACATTTCCCGATATCTGAAAGGTTTTCCGTTTTCGAAGACCTCTCGCGGCAAAATCGAGGCGGCGCAGCATAAGCTAAGGAGCACTCGAGCGGGCTCACCGCCACTCGAAAGCGATGCCCGATAGGAGCAATCGGCGGCGCATCGGGCGGCTATAGAAAGCGGCGCTCATAACGCCGCTCGGGGTAAAATAGTTCGCGCGACTAATTAGTGCCAGGTGTCGCGGTTCGCTTCCTGAATTCCGCTCCCGATCGTTTATCACCTCACGCCGAGCCGCGCCCGTCTGCCGCGCACCCGACGCTCATCGAATGCTATTTTAGTTCATTTCATTTCTTTCCAAGTACACCTTGCGATTGTACCGTGCGCTCGGTGAGAAGAAAGGCCTCGTGATTTTAATACTAGGTATACAGTTATCCATTCCAGATCGATGTTAACGTAACTTGGAAAGAAATGACTTTATTTTTTAATTTGATTCTTTTATTTATTATATTGGACGTAAACAACAAATATATCTGAAATTCAGTTACAGAAAATTAATCGACGTAAATCAATGTGCTCATGTCAAAAATGTGGGAATACGAATACTTTTTCAAATTATGTCAAGGAATCCATCATTGTCATTCGGAATAAATAAATTGAGAGATAAATGTACGTTTTTCTAAAACCAAAGACATTTTTTTCTCCCGCAGTTCTCAATTTTATTAACTCTCAGTCATAAAGTACCTAGGATTAAATAATTACTAAATTTTTGCCATAAGATGATGTCATGGTTAAGATATCTATTTTCAGAATTAGAATAACTAGAAATAATATTGAATATTACAGTTAAAAAAATCGTTTCTCTTACTACATTTAGATTTTTTCCTTAAATTTAAGCTATTTTGACCTTAAATTTAGGCTATTTAAAATATATGTTAATAATAAAATCATTCAACCATACATTATTAATATTTTTAACAAGCGATTTATATTTTGAGCTGTATAAAAGCGATTTTGGGAAGTTACGTTTTTTACAAATCTTTTTTATTTATTTCTTCCGTACGACTTGTAAAACTATGAACAAATTTTGACACGTTTCCGCCACTGTACTATTATTAAACGGGATTTCTCCCATTGAATAGCCGAAATAAAATAACGGAAATGAAATACAAATAATTGCTACGAATAAACTTGAAAAGTTGAGTAAAAATATTTTGAAGATTACACATGTCATAATGAACTACGGAAGCGCCGCCTATGTCTACTAAATATCGCGTAACATATCATAAACTTTAAATAAACTTCCCATTAGTCGCTAATGATATAACCAATTAGTAACGCATATGACATTATAGATTTCAAACTGAGGAAAGATTCAAACCAAATAAGCCGAATAACGTTCGGCAATTGCGAAAAAACGTTTGAATAGGCATGGACCACGGATGAGCGAACATTACCTGAACACACACTTTCCACGGTCATTAAAATCTTCATAAAATATTCCAACACACAAAGGCGCAACCTTGGGCTGACACGTACACGGCGGGACGGTGCGGCCAAATATTGACGCGCTCCACGACGACAATAAGACGCTGGTTAAGTGGGACACGGCTGACGAGTACGACGCCGACGAAGATGGCGCCAATGTCTTGCACATGTTCCGCGTCACACACGTTCACTATTCTCCACCTGTCAAATTATTCTGCCAATAAAGTGTCAGAGCAAACATTTCAAAGTCCTCATTTACGCGATCGCCTTGACGTTAAATGCTTGTTTGTTGATCAGCTATTATACACCTTCGTACCGCGTACGAATGTATATCATGATGAATAAAGACACCATGACGTATGTGACAAATTAAACTAGTGGAACGGAAGATACACGTGTAATATGATAAATGGACGAATGGTAAACAAA
The DNA here is from genome assembly GCA_039881145.1 of Druceiella hillmani. Taxonomy (NCBI): domain Eukaryota; kingdom Metazoa; phylum Arthropoda; class Insecta; order Lepidoptera; family Hepialidae; genus Druceiella; species Druceiella hillmani. The sequence goes on along the minus strand of JAYKKI010000038.1, from coordinate 10,205,690 downwards.
TTGTTCAGGAAACGAGCAAACATTGAAGAAGGTTTGAAAAGAAATAAAACTTAAGTCTCACCAATATTATAAAGAAGACCTTGCCGATAATTTTATTTATTTTCATAGCCATTCGATTATTGGTAATTACCTCAGAGAAAACCGTATGGTTATTTCCTACGTAAACTATATGTAAAAAAAAATATATGTAAAAAAATATATAAAATATATATTATTTACTTCCAAATCCTAAATATTTAATTTTATTTTTAACATCATAAGATTTACTTACATTTTAGCGATTGTATTACATTTGATAAGTTTCAATTTTTCATTTTAGCTTTAGGTTATAAATTTAACATTTTGTAAAAATTGTTTTGTGTAATCCTATATACTCGTATATAGTTACTACGTGTGCATACTAAGGAAGCAGAGAATTTACACAGTCACAACCATAAAATTGCAATTAATTGGCGGTTTGTATTACATCGATTACAAAAACAGATGTTTAAACATTCATAAACATAGATATACATAACAATCAATTATATAATCTTTCATTACGTAATTTAGCAAATTTGATGTAAGAAGTTTTTCATTGAATCGAGATTTTCATACAATGAATGATTTAGATAAATATTAATATAAATTCTAAATGATTGATCGGTTACTAAAACTCCTGAAGTAGAAACCTTAAATCCTGAAGTAGCAGTTATTATTTTATGTATGAATCAGGTCACAGTTCGAACCTTTTCCCAAGTAAATGACCGACTCCCAACGAGACGACCGTAGCCGATTGGCATGTGAGTGCTGTGTGATATTATTACAAGTTATTTATTTCGCTTTAGGCTGCATTTCACTAAATACCTGTTGTTTTATTTATAGCTTTGATTCAGTTGTTTTATTTACAGCTTGACAACAGTCGAAGCTTTTAATAAAACATCAAGGTTCTACAAAATAGCTTAGGGATAACATTTATTCACTAAGTGATGCATTATTTCAGTAGCATACTATTACGAAATGACGAAACCGTTATAGTTAAAATTATACGCTATTAAATAAATATTAATAAGCAAAAAATGAAAGGTAACAAAAACCCTTTTCAATAAATTTAATTTTTTTTAAACAAATCTTGTAATGCTTATATAGGACGATTAAGCAACTCGTCATGTTGAAGTTTTTTTTCTTGGAAGTCTTTCTCCAATTTCGAAACTAATAACAGTTGCTGATAGTTAAATCAGGACCGAAGATATGTAGTCGCACTTGTGCAGAATAATTATTGTAAAGTGATTTTTTTGTGTCGCATTATTTTCATTTTAATTAAGTAAACAGTATAAAGGAGTAAAGGCGGGTCTTTTCTCCTTAATAACTTATTTTAATTTATCTTATGATATTGCCTTACGTTGCCTGGTTTTACATATAAATACCCTTTTTATAATCAATTAATAAGATTTCATTGTAACACCAAAAACTATTTGAACTTGTGTGTGAATTTGGTGCAAATTTATTAATTCCAGTTACAATTCTCTCGATAGTAGAATCATGTTTTTTACTACACAAATACAAAAAACATTCAATTTTGGAACGCCTTATTATTCAGGTAACGTCATCAAAACGGTAGTTTCTCACAATCCTATTAATGGAAAAAGCTAATTTGTATAGTTCCGCACCTTAATAAAGAAAAAATGGTAATCTTATAAAATGACTAACGTGTCCATCCATTTGTTCGCCTGTGCGAACGAAAAATAATCATAAAGACAGTGCTTTATATAGAAAGCTTCCGTCTCACTAAATATACTTTAAAGCTTTTTCTTTAAGGAAATTAATTATACCACGTTTCTCGATCCATTTTTTCCGAACGTGCTTGTTTACTCTCGTAAACTTATAATGTCAAGGTTGATATTTGACATACATATCCTTAATAAGCCTTCGACAGTATGGTACTACACGTGTACACCTTGTAACAAACTCCAATTTTTCAAATATTAAATTACAAGTTTCTTTATATTACTTACTGATGAAAATACGCATCTTCTTATATAATATATCATCTCCTTATTTACTCTACGTACATAGGATGAGAAAAATGCCTATTGTTTATACAAAAATGACCACTAGTTTTTACTTAGATCCGATATATTGAACTAGTATCTAAACAAAGCAAACACATAAACTATCAAACAATAGTAATCATATCGGTCTTACCGGGCCTCCGTACAAACACTAAATGTTAAACAATTCCGTACTCCGCACACGTCTACGGGTAGATTACAAACGGCAGTAGCTCCGACGCGATCACGATCTACCTTTATGCAAACTGTCCTATGAAGCCGGTGGCGCGGCTGCAGCATCCATCACGGCCGCATCATGTGTTGACAATAACAATCAACTGGCGGCGGATGTGGTGCGCGGCCAAATACGGCGCCGGACTCGAAACCTTGAGCTGAGCGAGACGTGCTAAGACGTCGACGGCGAGATGAGGGCCGATGCCGCTAGAGGGGCGACCGAATCCTTTCAGTCGTGATCGTTCATTCACCAGATATTCCCGCGGTCATTAGACACTGACAGTTGAAGACCATATAAGGATGTACATTTTATGTATTGGAAAGTATCAGTGTCCATTGCTTTGAAATAGCAATTTGTATACCGGGAAAAGTCCTCGAAATAATTATACAGGTAGATGTCATTATAAATAATGATTATATATGTAAATTGAAACATATAATCGATCTCTGTATGTTTATCATATATGTCTATCATATACCATTGTATGTCTTTCATATATCATTGTATGAGCTTGTTATACCGCGTACTATATGACAACAAATAAATGTACGCGAAAGTTTATAATTTCTTATTTTTAACTAATTGTGGCTCGCCAAGATGTGGGAAACGACTCGTGTTTGATAATATATACATAACCAAGATACATATGTATGGATCGTATAAATTATTATAATTATTATATATGTTTGTTAGCTTGTAGAATTTTTCTTTATAACACAAATATCAAAAGCCACATAAAACATTTAGGAAAATCAAAATTGAAAATTATCAGCCAGTCAAACACGTTAATAGATTAATAGAATTAAATATTTTTTTAGAAATATAAAGTACAAATACGCATATATATGAGTAAAAAGATCGACCAATGAATTACCGGGGAAAACATCACGACACCACGGAAAATTGGTGGTTATTTTGAGCTCAAAGGCGTGAGCTTAAATTTTATTCCTTGGACTATGTAGATTCTTAAACAGATACAGGTTGCAGTGAGTTAGTTGGCCACTCTTTCAATTCCTTGACTTTTCACATTTTGTAAAATTTCACCAAATTTAAAAATATGTACCGTTATATCACAAAAATTGCACTACCAGGAATTAAATAACTAATATTATAATTAGTTTTTTTGATAATAAAAGAAATAATCGTTAAGGTAACAGAAATATAAGCAGAAAAGATATATATATATATATATATATATATATATATATATATATATACATGTATATATTATTTATATATAAAGAAGTTATTTGATCATGCACGTATGGGAAAAATAAATCTAAATCAAATTTTGCCATCATATCTCTAAAATTAAAACCGAAAAGAATGCTATAGGTACTTATTTGAAATAACATTTGACCGTCCTTGTGGTTTTCATATGACCTTTGTGCAAGCGCTGATACTTGTGGTATTGTGATTGTTGTATTTAAAACTTTCTAATGTCTGTTGGAAATAACGATAGATAAGATTTTTTTTCAGAACCTGATGATAAAGTTAAGGCGATAAAATTATTTCCTTTGTTTGAAACCTAAGACGAAAAGTTGAAAAGGAAAAAATAACATTCGTCTTTCATTGGGAACCGAGCAAACATAACACATTTTTTTCTCATTTGCGAACTGTCGGAAGAGATCATAAAACCATTTAATTCGGATTCCATATTTCAATAAAAATATCCAGTAAATCTATTTTAACAAGTTAAATAATCGTACAGCATTTGAAGCGTATTCAAAAATGCAGATTAAAAACGAAAACAAAAGTTTTCTATACTTTAATACCTATGCTTTATTACTTGCAAATCTTATAGTGTTAGTGTTATATATTTGTTCAATATTCTGAATACGTTACAGCACATCGAGCCTGTTTACGTGATGTTTGCGATTGATATCGATGAAATCACCTCCAGAGGAAGAGCGTACTGCATCACGCGACTAGTTGAGTGACGTCTTCGGCCGCCGCCTGATCGTTATCCGCTAATGTAAAATCATAATAATAAGGAATGAAGCGTGCGGCGAGCAACGTAATATCTGATGTAATAACGAAGAAGAAGTGCAGTAATCAGAACTTCTAAATCATTTATTTCTTTAAGAAGAATATTGTTTTTGTTTTCTTAGAATTTTAGGTTGAAGAACATAATACTAGCGGCTAGATTCGACGATGCACTCGTGTTCTTTTTAAGGGTTCCGTACGTCAAGAGGAAAAAAGTAACCCTTACAGTTTCGCTACGTTTTCCGTCGGTCTGTCTGTCTCTCTGCCAAGACCTTTTTTCTCAGGAAAGCGAGAAGGTATCAAGTTGAAATCAATAATATCAAATAATTAGGTCTACGGTCCCTTAGAGCTGTAAAAAAAATTAAGGTTCTAAGTTAACGCAACCAAAAAATACGGTCATTTTGTCGTATATTTTGACACTCGCAAATAAATCAAAACCTATAGAGTACTTCCCGTTGACCTACAATCATGAAATTTAGCAAAAAGCAAAGTACAAGTCAAGGAACCACAGCACAAGTAAAGGAAAAAATCGTAAATATGTAGTTATGTCACGTAATTTTTTTTAAATATGCGACAATGAAATATGTAGTAGGTAATATATTTTCATTCTAAAAAATTCAAATTTTGTTAATAGTTTAATACGAATGTTATGTACCATTAAATTTTTAAAATGCCAAGATATGTACGGAGTTCTCGTAGTACGAATTCCGCTCGTGCTTGACAAGTTTTTTTATATCTAACATAGCTTCAGACAGAACTATTTTTTGCATACCTCGTAAGATGTTATAATCAAATTTATTTAACTTGATAATTGTTAAAAGAATATTAAAGTATAAAATGTTGCTCTAAACTTAGCAAAAAGTCGTGTAAACACAATAAGAGGTTTGATAAAATATAAATAAGAAAAACTGGGATATGGCTGAGTTATAGGCACGGCGTAACATTCACTTTGCGAGCTACGAACGTCTTTTCTGTCACCACGATCGGAAAAAGTATTATTCTGTTATCATTTTATTGAAGATATAATAATAGTGATATGAAGAATAGGAAATAAATGGCATACGCGATCACTTGCATGGGCTCGGCCGCTACCTCGGTAGACGTACTATAACCATCTTTGATACGTTCGGCCTCCGCAACTTTCTTACGTTTCCGTCATTGTTTCACTCGACCATATGGGGTTTCTCAGATTTCACTCACTGCTGTTAAGAAGTTGTTTTCAACCATACACGATTCCAGTATTTCTACTTGGCTTTTAGACGAGATAGACCAACATTATGGTGACTTTTATTTATTTACAATTACCTAATAAAACTTAACAATAACCGCTCTGCACTAATGTCTTATAAAAGCAATCAATAGATCTTGACGGGAGTTGTCGATTCAGTTGTAAACGAGCGTCGTAGCTTCACTGAGTCAAATTTAATGTATAGTCGGAAATTTCTAGACGCGCGAAAACGAAAATGAAGCCTGGTTCTTAATCCAAGAGTTTGACCTTAACAATGACTAACTTTTAAATATATAAGACATATATATAAGACTAATTTGTAATATACATATAAGTTAAGTTGAGCAACATATTAGGATATCATGTTCAAATCATTTATTAGAAGATTAATATGTTATTACATAAAGTATGTTTTCTAATTTCATCTCATTTTAATTTTCATCTCATGCATAAAGGCATTAAATATATATTTATACGTAAAGAGAAGCCTTTGTCCACGGAGGACTGTGAGATTTTGCATAATGTTTATATGAAGAAAGAGTGCAGAAAGCTAAAAGTTATATATGTCTATATATTAATACATGAAGATAAAACTTTGTACCACTTTTTAAGCATACTATACGCACGGAGGAGTGTGAGGTTTGGCATGGTTCAAGTTTATACGGAGAAGGAATGCAGAAAGCTAAAATTTGTATATAATATAACTATATATTAATACGCGAAGATTAAACTTTATACCCCTTTTAAGCATATTGCGCGGATGGAGTGTGAGATTAAACAATGTAATTTGTACTGTTAATTTGTATTCTTATTGATGATGAAATATCTTTTTATTAGTGTTTATTTGATTTAATAATAACATGAAAAAATTAAACCTGACAATGAATTGTATCAGTAAATAAATACTATTACAAGCTGTAATAGTGTTATTCCTAGACTGTTACTAATATTCAATTTTAAGTTTTATAGGTATTCCGGGGGAATTAAGGCAAGCAACATAGTTAAGGACGTATTTGTACACGCTTTCATCTGACGTAATAGAACAAAATTGAAAAAAAAATTATATGCAATTATTAGGTATATGATATGCATTGATTATAAATATTCAAACTTAAACATTTAATGAATTACGGTCGTTCGACGGAGTTTCGACCACTACGTAACATAAATTGTCAAAAAAGAAATACAAAATATCGTATATATATATATATATATATATATATATATATATATATATATATATATATGTGTGTGTGTGTGTATGTATATATATATATATATATATATATATATATATATATATATATTCTATATATCTGTGTATTTTGAACCTTATTAATAATGAAGATAGATGGAGACATCAGGAAAAAATGTTTACCACTATTTTTCTTCATGAGCTATAGTAATACGGCAAGGCTACATCTTTCACCATTGGCTGACGCGTCTTTAATGTACATATGTATATATATTCGCTGAGAGATATAGAAATATCAAAATTATAGAGCTGACTAGTTTTAAGAAGTTATTACTTCAGCATTTTCTATTATCATAATAATTGAAGTTAGCTATTTATTAACTACGTCTTTGCAGACACATCAATATTTATCATTAAGGCAACCGTGCAGAATATTAAATATAAGACGACTGTTTTAAGTCGATGCGGCGTATCATAGTCAGTAACGTCAGTACCAATATACATCGTTTAGTAAAAGTCAAGCATTGCTTCCGGCAACTATTTCAAGTAATGCACTGAGCACGTACTGTACAATTACACGTGTTTGTTGAAGTCACTCGTGACTCTGTGCGATATCGTAATATCGACTCTCTCATGCGACGCTAATTTATGATTACACCGAACTAATAACAGCGGCCGAGTTTAGGTTGGAGAATATAATAAAGTGGAATTTAAGTCGAAAATGTAATGAAATAGTTTCATATTACATTTTCAATTTGACTTCGTGAATATTAAAGTCCCGATTCATAATCTTTCTGAGCAGTTACAGTAAAAAAACGTGCCAAACGCATTTGAGAATACGTGTAGAGTTCCATAGTTGTTTTTAAATTACTTGCAATTGTTGATGCAAGTAAGACGAAATAATATTGATACAAGTAACTAACCAAATATTTAAACCCGTTGTTAAAATATTAGAGAGGGACGGGCTCTGTGCCCCGTCACGTCACGTTCAAAACCTAATGTCGTATAACTTAAGAATTAGAAATGGTTAAAGAGTTGGAAGTAAAATGAATAAGCCCAAGAGTAATTGATGAGGGGCGAAAAATATTTCTCCTTCATTGTACTTGTATTCCCCAAATATTGCAAGTTGTTTTCAAATATGTTGTTACATATTAACTGAGATTCCCATCGAACCGTCTACGTACAAAATTTCAGTAACATAGAACTGTGGAAACTGTGACGCCACGACAGACGGTAAGCGAAACAAAAACACTAAATAAAAAGATTTAACAGACTTGAACCTTTCAGTTTGTTTCTGGCCAAATGTTAATTAGGATTATTACTTTATTTACGTCTCTAGTATAATGAAAGAAGCTAACAAATTCAAATCATAAATATTTTCCTTTTTAAGGACATATTAATTGTAAATTAATGAATACAAAAATAACATAACCTCTTTATGACAGAAAGGTTTTTTTAAACATTTGCGGCAGATTTAAAACATATTTTCGATATATTTCACGTTAGGCGTATGGAAATGATACTGTAAGACTTCAGTATATTTTCTTTATGCTTGAAAGTGGAAATTACATTTAAATCTGTTACTTTGAGATGTCATTTTTATCGTAATTTAACAAATCATTTACTGAGCGGCTTTCATAAGACCGCTATGCGCATGCAATACCGCTGCACCGTGGTGTACCCACAGGCAACATTGCGATATGATGTGATCGTGCCGCGCATAGTTTCATCGCACGCTCATCGAGTAGGCCATCCCTAGGTGGGCTGGAGACGCACGGAAACCGTATTTACTACATCTATGTAATAAATTAAGGGCGTGTTTATTTTTTTGAAGAAAAGCCTTAATTTTTGCCTCTGGGAATATGTAATATAATGATTTTGATTTTGATAACACAAAAAAATGGATCAAACCTTCATCTATAATTCAATCAGTTACTTTTATTGCTTTCGTACATTTATTTCGTGTAAATCACATTGTTACAGCTCATTCCTTGCCAAAATTGCTATAGAGTTTAGAGTTTAGAGGATCCATTCCAGACAATTATATTTTAATTTGAAATGCGAAGAAAAAACAGTAAAATTCTTATACCCTCTTCTTTAATTTGTGCATAAAAAAATTTAGATTGCCCCACATCGGTCGTGTTGCAGTCGCTCCGTATAAAAATATTTGCGATGTATTTTTAATTGAGAAATCAAAACTCACTCACGCGTATGTCCGTTTGTCTGTTACAGCCGTTTTTTCTCAGAAACCTCTTGACGTAAAAACTTGAAATTTGGCATGACAGTGAAGCATATCAACCCACACGTGCTTCCATAGCTTATAATCATAAATGTTCGTATCGAAATTATATAATAGACTAATTTAATTTCAATATGAATGTTTTGAGTGGACAAGAACTCGAAATTTTTTTTAAATTCCTTTAATAGTGTGAGGTTTGAAAAGATTAAGGGTAATTTTTTTTAATAAATTTAGGCATCATCAGATATATTCTGAAACATGAAAAAAATATACGGAAAGTAGTGCATCCTAATTCCGAAGCTACTGAAGCCAAAATTATGAATAACAGGGGTCTTTAGAAGCCCAAAAGCTATATGAAAAATGTAGCAATGATTCTAAATGTCATAATTTTTACTACGCAGTGTATATTACACTGCGTATTTACGCCTATGAACGTATTTTCGAAACTACTGAATGTATTTACGTTATGAAAAATTGAAATTTGCAAATAGTTTAATAGAAATGTTATGTACTCTTAAATGTTTATAATTGCCAAAATAGGCGCGGAATTCTCGTAGCGCTTAACAGGTTTTTATGTATTTTATGGAAATGCATGTGCATGTTACAATTTTAAAATTTCATTCCATTCTAGTGTTTTACTCACAATCAAATTAATCATCCCTTAGCTTTAAAATCATTAATTTCGATTTCATTCCATTTATTCGACTATTTAATTCATTTTACGTATCCGTTCCAGTAAATTATTTTAATAAGTAAATGATTAAGACGTATTTGAATTATTTCGTCCATTTGCTTATTAATTTTGATTTTAATTTGGAATATATGCAAAAGAATGAAATGTTACGAGTCCTGTTTCTTTTATAATCGTTTCAAACTAACGTTTTAGAATAACACTAGTTTATTCCAAATTTGTATACAAAACGTCTAAATGAAGAACCTGTTTTCTATTGTCTATAAATACTAACTTTTACCTGACCTTATAATACAAATGACAATGGATATAAATATATTTCCCTCTAAATTATGGCTAAAAGGGAGTGGTTCTGTAGCTATCTTTTAAAATAGCCACAGCAAAACATCACGTCGATCTATTGCTCCGTTGTGACGTGAAAAAGAATAGAGGAACACACTTTCGCATTTAATATATTAGTTAGGATTATAATATTAGTTAGGATTAGATTTACTGTAATGAAAAGTAGCCTATATCATTTCCTGGGTCACCAAATATGTCTGCAAAAAATCAAGTCGATCCATAACTCCGTTGCGACATGAAAGAAGGACAAACAAACACATGTTTGCATTTATAACATTAATTTGGATTATAATATTACTAAGGATTAGATTTACCGGGTTCAAATTAGCTTATGTAATTTCCCAGTCTGTCAACTATTTCTGTGCAAAAAATCATGTCGATCCGTAACTCCGTTGCGACGTGAAAGAAGGATAAATAAACGCCCTTTCGCATTGGGATTGTAATATTAATTAAGATAAGATTTCCGGGATTGGAAAGTTATCAATGTTATTTCCCAATCTATCAGCCATCCTTACGTAAAAAATTAGGATAATCAATAGCTCCATTACAACATGGAATAAGGACAAAGAAACCACTTTTGCATTTATATTAATTAGTATTATCATGTTAGTAAGAATGAGATTTCCCGAGTTGAAAGGAGCGACGTGAAAGAAGAACAAATGAACACACTTTCATATTTGAATATATGTTAGGATCATAACATTAGTTGGAATGAGATTTCCCTGCGCAAAAAGGAGCCTATATCATTTCCTGGCAAGCCAATCTATCTTGGGCAAAAAATCGCGTCGATACTTTGTTCAGCTGTGATTTGAAAAAAGGACAAAAAATACTTTTGTATTTATGATATAGGTAGAACCCTAAATTAAAGATTAAACTGAGTGATTCGGTTGCTCCTTTATATTGGGTATGTAACGATTCAAAATCAAGTAGATCCATTGCAATGTTGCTTCCTTATTCACTTTGTGTACTTTTTTAGTTTTAAACAAGAATTTAGCCGTAATAAAAAGTATTCTATATAATTTTCCGATCCCTCAGCTACTTTTGTATATAAACTTATATTAATCTCTTGTGCTATTAGAAGGTGAACGACGGACAAACAAACATACTTTAACATTACATTAGTTAGGATAATAAAACTGTAGAACTGGTTCGTCTGTACATTGAACATATTTACGAAAGAGACATTTAGGGTAATATAACAAAAGTAACATAATACAAAAATATTGTTTTTGAAATAGTAAAGCATGTTTGTTTGTAAAAAAAGTAAGCCTGTATATTTGTTCACATACTACTCAAGACTAGCTAAAAGATTTTCAATAAAGTTTTATTAGTGGATTCTATTGTTTCTGAGTTATCATAAATGTTACCTATATATTACCTACTATATTTACTAAAAGACTACTAAAAAGGAGGTATGGTAATTTCACGTTTCAATACAAATTATGTTTGTTAAAAAAAAATTACTTTTATAATTTTCGTAATAGGTGGCATTACTGGCTGGTCTTAAAATTATTGGACCCTTAATTATCATATTTATCATTGGTATTCAATTTAATTATTTATATTAAATAGATCTTAAGTTGTTTACTTCTAGACTATCTCTACGCGCTTTGGAAAGGACGGAGGAAGCAGCTTTAGAAAGTATTAGAGAAAACACTCGTTTGTACTTACATTATTATTCCCGTAAAAATATGATATTCCGTGGTTATATTTTTAAACCGCGTTTTTAATTTACAGGCAGAAACCAATTAAACTAACCGAACTGCATGACAAAAAGCAAAAGAATAGTAGACATTAATAAGTAGTCGAGTTACTGCTGCCTCGATAAAACCGTATGTGGAAAATAAAATCATTGTACACAGCCATTCTAGTTAGTTGGTTTAGTCAGTGGATGAAATCCTAATTAATATTGAATATATTTGGCGTTAATTTTGTAGAAATTCATTATTCACAATTAAATGAAATTACGTGATGTAATATTATTTCTATTTTCTTTAAGTTTTTTACCATGACCTAGGTTTCGTTGTATTACAACATCTTTAGGTTGGCTATTAGCAAAGATCTTTGCTATCTTTGCTAACAGCCCACCCGAAGATGTTGTAATACAACGAAACCTAGGTCGTGGTAAAGAACTTAAAGAAAGTAGAAATAATACTACATCACGTAGTTTCATTTAATTATGGAATAATTAATATCGTAATAATACTATGTTGCTGTATTGACGTACTTTTGATGATACAAAATAAATAAGACTGGTTGCAAAACAAATATTGAACACGTGTCTTTACTTTAATTATATTGTCGGATTATTAATTAAGGTCAAGATAATGCGAATAGGCTATAAGTTTGTTGGACACCAACAAGCGGCGTCGCTAAGCGTGTGTTAGAGATTTTACGACTAATAAATATCCGTCTTGCAGCAACGGGATATTATAAATACGTCCTTAAAGAAAGATTTTACAGTTACATAAAATTTAGTTATTTAACACTGAATATTATTTATTCAAATTTCGTTTTCTATGCGTCTGTTTGTCTGTTCGTCTGTCTATTCTATCACAACTCGTTTACTATTTATCTCATTTTAATAAATCCTAGTAAACGTAAAAAATATGTATGTTTGTGCGTACGTGCGTGTGTGTTAGTTAAGTCCGGTTTGGAAGACCAACAGGAAGACCAACTTTTACGCTAATGAAGCAACGCGAAAGGTAATTCTCTGTATAATAATATATAAAGCTAATAACGTAATATAAACCACTTTTGCAGCTGATTAGAAAAAATGAAAATGTGTACGAAATTTATTTTAAAACTATTTTTTCGTTTAGATTAGATAGTAAACATAAAGGTATATTGCAAATTAATTTATTTAAACTTCTTTCCATTAATCACGCCGGTAGGACCATTAATAATAGCTGGACATAAAATTATTCATCTGAATAATTTATGCGATCACAATGCATCTAACAGTAATGATGTAACATTGTCCTACGGTATCTTTTGAGCTCTATTCATTATTACACTTTAATTTTCATTGACTCAATCGATCAAACGTCTCAAATGGATGACTCTGAGAGATAGTTTCTTTATTTTCAAAATCACAAACGGATCTGCGGCAAAAGCTCCATATCATTGGAGCTTTTGCCACATATCCGTTTGTAATTTCTTTTCATCATCATTATAAAAGTACTATGGTAAAATACTAGATAGTCTTACTCAACTAAATAGTCGAATAAGAGTTGACGATTCTAAATGTTATATAAACAATATATTATGACAATTTATACTTACAACCTTTCAAATTTATTTGTAAAAAAAATTAAAGTATTCAGTCAGTAAAAATCAATGTAATCAAATATACGTTTTGACGCCATAAGTACAAAAATGAATCAAGAAATCGAAGAAGTTACCAAATAAGTAATTTACGCTAACCGAAAAATTTTCTAACTCTAATTGAGAAATCAAACAGACCTTACAATTGAAAATTAATAATACAAACTGAAGCAAGAGTTTCCGTATAAATTTATTAATCGTTCGTGAGGCCGCATTCGACCTATTCAAGTACAATTGAAAATATCACAAGATTACTTCATTACGCTCGCGTCTCGCGCTCGCAGACTTAACTAATAAAGAATGCAATAAAGCTAAAAATGCATCGGTCGCAATTGCCGGCGATGTCTGACTGTCCCTTGCAAGGCGGATGCAGCGGACGCGGTGTCGGGTATCGCGGCGTCACGCGACACGCCACGGCCTCTAGGCGCCGCCGCCTGTAAGCCGATATCTATCCACGGTACCATTGTGAAAGTAGAGAATAAACATAGATTGTTAACTAGCTCGCGCTACGTGTGCTCTTTGACCGGGGGAAATTAATGAGCGCACGCATTACTAAACGCCTGTGAGAACTACCTTCCGCGAAAGATGATATCTACATACTTTCAGTTGAGTTTTCAACTTCAACAAACATTTTCTTTTAAGTACCAATGGAGTGAAAATATTACCATCCTAATAGATTAATATTTAAAAGTTAATCTATTAGGATGGTAATATTTAATGAGGAAAGTTTTGTTTCTTTGCACGTTTGTTTTTACGGATTCATACAAAAACAATTCATCCTATTGACATGCAACTTTCACAGTATGATAAGCTTAAAGTTTCCAGATTTCCATAAGCTTATAATCAATTGTTAATAAAATGTGGAGGGCTCGATAAGTTCGATAAGCATACGACTATACGCCATACAGCGTACATTGCGAAGTAGCCTATGGCTTATGCCACAATGCAGCGGATTTGCGACCGGGGGAAGGCATTTAACGATCTTACGAAAGTGTCTCCGTATATACCTATGTTAAATTATGATATGTCTACGCAGTCGATGGAAAATAGATGGGAGCACTTTCCTGATGAACATCACGATATACAAATATTCCAGCCGGTTTTGATGGATAAAAATTTACATTTTACACTTTATAGTTTGTATTAGTAGTTTGTGAAAAATCGAAAGATTTTTTCAGTAAATAAATGTAGAAATGCATATTTTGTACTTAGAGTGTAATGCAAATGCACATTTTGTAAGTCCACCTAAATAAATAAAAAATAATATTGAAGCTAATTTCTACAAGTAAAAGACACTAACTTTCAAGCCATTCTTCAAAAACTATCCCCCGATATCTGACTGACAACTCGAATAACTATTTACAAAATACGAACATTACAAAACAAGTAAAATATTAATTCCACGGAAGCTGAATACCTCACTTAATTTTTTTATAAGAGCATTCAAAATAGGAATTAAAGTCGTAACTATTTCGTCATTGGCTGAAGTAGTCCGAAAATACGCCTGAGCGGAACCACTGGTTCCCACCGTTTACAACTATTCGCAAGCGTTAACCCTGTGCGGCTCAAGCGATTTAGATAACACATTAAACATATGTTATAAGAATAGAAAAGAAAACGATTATTTGAACAAATAAGCAATGACTTCTATTATCAGAAACAACAATGATAAATAGTTCAAATACTAGTAGTTTTAATACTTTGGTCAGATTTAAACTAAAAATATGTTTATAAAGATGCGTGTTTTGAAGACCTTATCCAAATTCAGAATCGACAACGTGTTTCGTACCATTAATATTTTTTCTCTCTCAAACGATATTGTAATAAGCCAAAATTATGTGCAATTTTTACACTTTGGTTTCTTGCTTGATACTTCCTTTTCTTTAACAAAAACATCGAGTTATATTGTAATATCACTCATCATGAATTGAAGCAAACTACATATGCCGTGTATTCGAACAAAAATATTTGAGATATTTTTAAGATTTGATCAAAATTAATTCTTCAAATTGAAAGAAAAAAAGAACGAGAGGTGTCGTGAGACACCCGGTTGGAATATATATTGTGTATTAAATAAGAGGCCTAATGAAATAAGTTAACAACGTTTGAGAGTAATTAAATTAAAAATTAAAAGAAATATATGAAAGAATGGTAATAAAATTGTAATTAATGTTCCTAAAAAATTTATAAAAATAAACATTTATTTATTATTAATTATTATAAATGATACCAAAATTTAAGTTCAAATTAAATCTTCCACTTATTATCAGTTTAACACTGGTACTTACCTGACTTCATTATCACCATCCTCAACTTTTACTGAATCACATTCACAAACTGAATCACATTTTACTAAAATAATATTCCCATACATTAACAAACGCTTGTAAACAAGTAAACGCTTATACTGTAGCAAAAGTGTCGGCCGAAATCTCACACTTTCATACAAAGTGTCGGTTGAAATATTATACTTTTTTCGGATTAGCTTTCATTCGCCAAGTGTGGAACGTGTGATAAGGAACTTCGTTTCAAAACAGAAGTTTAATTTTTGTTACTATGGAAATATGCTCGTCAAAATAAAATTCATGGCATCTCTTTCAGATGATATTAGATAGTATGATTATATTGTGTACGCATTACTTCTCTACGTCTGTTACGTATAGTTAGGAGTAAGTAGAAAAGAAAAGCAAGAAGCATTTTTGACGATGTTTTACAAAATTACATCACCACCCTTAAATACACATTTAATGTAAATTTTATTTCAAAATATACCATAGTGCCTTTTGAAGAAGTTTGAGAAACCTATTTCATGGTGAGAGTTTCTAGATTACCTGTTATGTCTATTGGAAATTATATCTAAAGGCAAAAACAAAATCAGTTTCGTAAGGCATATAAAAAAAAATTTTGCCGTAGTTAACTGGAATGTTAAAAAAATTTCATTTTTATTATAAACAAGATAAGGACGACTAAATAATTACTACAAATATGTACTAAATAATTATTAAATAGATGCTAAATAATTACGTAAAGAAACTTTGTGCCAAATTTCAATAAGATGGGTTCTATAGTTCTCAAGAAAGGGTGGATATAGTTTTCGTTTCAAAAATATAATTTAAAAAATCCTTCCCCAAGCCCAGCCGCCTATAGCTTTGAGATAAAACTTGCTGATCGTCGTTGAGTCTAGTGTGTCGACTCCAGTCTAACTGGCACTGTTCTAACGTTCATACATTAAACAATATGTCCAATTTTAATTACAGTCGAGTCCTATGAATTTCTTTCAATTTGTCTGTGTTTGAGTTATTTTCATCTCGATGCTATTTATTGATATTATTTTGAAACTAAGTCACCGCACTGTTATCAAACTTTAGAAACACTAAATGAAGAAAAAATTTAATTCAAGTAACAGAATGGAAATAAATTTGAGACTCTTAGAACTTAGAGATACATTGATCATCTGTCAGGTATAGAACCGATACAAATTCTCTAGGCAACCTTTTCCATTAAGATAAATAAATACTTAGAACGTGGCATTAATTGTTTTCATTATGAAAGGCAATAATTTTACAGCAATAACAAAGAATGACATGGAACAATGATAAATGGTATTAACTGTGCACTTTGCAAAAATATTACTTGGACGGCAATATCTCCTGAACAGATAAATAAGGCTGTTGTCTACGATATACTGCAGCGTAGTAAACTTTAAGCATCGGTAGTTATAAGTGAACTATAAATAGAATTAAATTTAGCACAATCGAATAAACATATTATTGATAAATACATTCATTTCAACCCGTTTATAATTCATTACATTCCAAAAGAAAATGTTGTAAATAAAACAAAATTGTTACCAAAGTGGTATTTTTACAAAAAACCAGTTATTGTAAACCTTTTTTTTGCTTTCACGTTAGTAATATAGTATGGATTTTTTTAGTATTTGTTTAAATAAATATATTTTCTTATTAGTATAAATTTTTACGCCGTATACATCTTATAAATTTAAATAAGATGATAAAATCTTTCAAATCTTTGTAGACTCGAATTTCATAATATTTTTAAATGATAGAACATCTTTACTCTTAATAAAAAAATGGATTCTATATTCGTTGAAAATAGTTTTTTGTTTCAAATCGCTTTTTATAATAAAATCATCACAAGCCGCCCGATTGTTCTTTAAATATGTTTATTTTCATGTTCGCTCTATCTATTAAAGAAACATTGAATTTGCATTTTTTTGAAATTGCATTTTCTGCGTATTATTCCTAAGCTCTCTCATACTTTCTTCCAAGCCTGAAACAGACAATTTTAAAAGAGACTGTAGCAATATCAACCAACGAGTTATAAAGTAAACAATGTGTGCCGAATAACATACAAGGGCGTATTATGCGTATGCATAGGAATAGTTTTACGAAACGTTTTATTAGTTAGTGAGTTTCGCGTAATCGACAGCAAGGGTTGTTACTTTTTAGACGAAATTTCACAATTCATAGTGCTAAAAAAACAGAATTGATATTTGTAACATTATTTGGCATAACGTTAATATAAGTATTATAGTATGTCGTTTAAGAATATTATGGATGAAATATATTAAGTTTTGTGAATTGTCATCAACTGATTAAATATACAACTATTTATGCCAACCACATTTTAAATATCGAATTCACTTGCTTTTTAAACTTCTTTTGGAATGGGGCACAGAATATATGTAACCCCTTAAATATTCCGTTTTAATGAACAATACAGACCAACCTTTACAAGTTTGGACAAGTACAACTTCCAAGAATAGAATTTATTTTCTTTTACCCAAATGTTAAACATTATGCAATTTTTATACAAATTTTCGTACATTTTAGCCGATTATTTCTGACGTTTGTATTAGTGTGCACTTGAAGGTATTATACTTGCGAGTGTCATGATTGCTTAGTGCTCTGTGGCGACATCACTCCAGTCATATCATCACCAAATTCTAAGTGATAATTGCTGTTGAGACTGTAGGTTAAAGGCTACGTATAATAAATTAAAATACTTCAAATATAATAGTAAATTTCGTTGAGAAATAAATAATAACCAACGTAAACCAAGCCTTGAACGGTAAAGGGTTAAGGTAGCAAGGAACCATATAGCAAGCGTGCACCATGATTAATGTACTCGGGGCGCGCTGAGCACACATTAAGCGCGCACGAGCAATGAAAGTGAAGGTGAACAAAACGAGTACGCATGCGCATGCGCTGTCGTGGCTCCACTAAACCGTTTCAATTATAATAAATGATAAATTAGGGACAAATATATTGTGGAGCACGATCGTTTCCTACGCTCTTTATTGATTTCACTCCGCTAATAGTTTTACCTTCTATCTGCAACGCCGGTGCGATGTCGCATTGATGTATTACGGTCTCGTAAATAACAACAAGTGCTAAGCGTAGTGGATACACACCAATAGTTGAGAGATTATGTCTGGAATTATAAAATTTGAGCTAAAATGTCAAACTATACCGTTACAAGATTACTATTAACGGTATACTTTGACATTTTATTGTTCAAATACATAAATAGGTATACTTTGAGATTTTACCGTTCAAATACATAAATAATTATACTTTGACATTTTACCGTTCAAATAAATAAATAGGTATACTTTGAGATTTTACCGTTCAAATACATAAATAGGTTTACTTTGACATTTTACCGTTCAAATACATAAGTAGGTATACTTTGACATTTTACCGTTCAAATACAAAATAGGTATACTTTGACATTTTAACGATCAGAAACATAAAATAATTTAATGTTTCTGATCGTTAAAATGAATCTTCATATAAATGTGGAATTGAAAAAATTCAAATAATTAAAAATTAACATAAATGGTTTTATTTTCCTTTTATTTATTCATATTTAATGCATAAATACATAAGGTACCTTACCCTATAATACATAAGGTCCACCTTGGTTGCTACAGGAACAATCCCTCACAGTCAACAAAACACCAAGTAAACAATATATTACGTATAGTGGAAAACTGCTGCACATTATTAACAAAGTTAAAAAAAAACTATTAAAACAGTACAAATACAATGGCAAGCTATCAATAACAATAATTAATAACAATGTGTTGTCAAGATAAATACAGGAATAAGGATTTAGGAGGAAAAGCCAGAGAGGGGACGACAGGAGTAAAAATGAGAGTTGCGGAAGAAATTTTTTTCAGATGATTATTGAATATGTGAATTGACGGCGCACGGCGGATATCTGGATCCTTATTCAAATAGTTTGTCGGTATGGAGTGAAGGGATATTCATAGAAGGAGGTGTGATGTTTGGGGATAATTATGAAAACACTGGGTTCTTAGGAAAAAAAACAATTTAAACAGGTTGATTTTTTCCTGTGCAAAACTTATCTTATTGTGTTATTTAAGTACTCGTATTTTTCACACGAACTCTCATTTTTCGAAGATCTTCCCTGATGCTAAATTTGATTAAAATCCTATATATCTACTTTTCTCGATTTGACGGACTATATACTTATTAATTCCGTATTAAATAAGTTTATATACACTATAAAATATGACACAACTACTGCTCGTAGAACAATCCTCTCAAGGAAACTATTTTAATGGATTGCAACGAGTTGGGGGTTTTTCTAGCAGTTAGCGTCAAGCCTTAAGTGAATTACTTCAAAGAAAATGTATTTGTATCGATATTAATTACAGACTATTCTCCTTTATGATTTCTGTCTGGATTACAATGACAAGAAATAAATATACGCCATGGGAGAAAAACAAATAAAAGCAACAAATATGCCGTGTAATGGATCAGTCAACGCTCTCTTACCGTCCAAACGCCATTGTGAATGAGATATAAAACGATTAGGTTCCCTAATTGAAGAAGATTTCCTTTAATTGAACGAGATGCTCAACTGCAGTCACGGTAGAATAGAGACCAACTTGCATAAATTAGGAAAAGTTCCAAAGTACGGTGCTTGGGTACACCAAGAACAAGTAGTGGTTAAAAATTTAGTACCCAGCCCAAAAAATTAATGAAAGATGGTGTTAGGTGTTTTAAGTCAGTCACGTAAAGTTTATAAATAAAAATATATGATAATGCATATATTGGTAATGTAGTTAGATTTCTGTGCTTAAACATATGTAAAAGCGTTGAAAATTTGTAAACATCTGACTTGCATTTCACTCGCAGTCAATAAACTTGGGTTACTATTCATGCCACTATTTACCCCATCATTAATTTATAGAATACGATAGAGAAAATGTCAGGGTTAATTGAGAAAACTTTACCCAATAAATGCATTCAATGTCAAACACAATATCCTCTGTTTACCGACCTCGTTCTAAATGCTATACTAACAGATGTCAGACGTCACCGCGCGTTAACGTTTGATTTAACGTGTTAATAATGTGCGCACTCCTTACCGTTTGTACACACGTGACTAAATTAATTTTTTTTGTAAATGCTTATTTGTAATACATAAGAGTTGCGCACTAAAAACATGCGACAAGATCTATGTCAATGTTACGATCTAAACTTTTGTAAGGTATTAAAAGCATGGTGATTTAATTCGCAATTAAATTTACAACAAAGATTTATGGATTTACATTTACTTTTTTGAACAATTATTTCTACTTATAGCGAACTTGTGAAACTCATGGCTTTACCCGTCTCCATCAAGATCCTTGCATTGTTGAATGCAAAGCTTCAAAACATTTATAGTAATGATGAAAAAGCGGGACACGTATATGCTCTGGCATTAATAACTTATTAACCATATTAAATATTTGAAATAGGATCAATGGGCAATGAGTGATGATGTGAAAAACCGGAAAGAAAAATCTGTATGTCATAAGATCAAGTTCATTTCATCCACTATTATGTGAAGTAGCAAAAGAGCAGGACATACACAGAAAAGCCCGCTCCTGTTAACAATTACTATAAAAACTGAAAAAAATGTATAAAATTGTAGTTGCTTATCGAAATCAGAAATAAATGTTTGCCTAATATTAATTTCAACAAAAAAAAAGTTTTAATTATGTTTATGTGGTTCTTTCCACCTACTCAGTTGATTTATAACTAGACTTACGAGTGGATAACGCATTTTTGTATTTATATTTTTGTTATAAAGTTAGTATATTCGAAAAATATAACAAGTCTTATTTCTTGTCGATACTACATAGTCACAAACGAGTCATTTTCACATTTTCTCTTAATAAATTTCAACTACTGCACCGGCACACTTTAACATTAGTTTCAAGGTCTTTAAATGAACTTTACACCGAGCGCGTAATAAAGAGTTATTTTTGAGTTCGAAGTAATTATTACATTTCCAGATGGTGACTGACGCACGTACAATCAATAGTCGCTTGCTTCGACGGACTCGGTTCATACATAACGACGGTCATGTAGACCAAACAATGCCTGCGAAATTGAACTTTGTTTAAACAAGTTGAATATTCCACTGAAAGAAAACAAAGAAAGTAGTTTCTCTGGACGATAATCGTCGAAACATTATGCACTTGAAGAATTAATGAAATGAATGGAAATTAACCCTGTTAATATAATAATTTCACGCTGTTTTAACATGGATGCAATGATTAAAAATTAATTTGTTGAATTGACTGGAACATAATGCATTCGAATTATAAAGTTAGCGTATACATTAATGTACGAACTTAATATATTCACTTTATAAAAACTGAAGGAAAACTACTAAAAACTGAAAGAAACTGAGGAAAGGATAAATTTAAAAATTTAAAAATACCTAAATGGTGAAGGAGAGTAATTTGCCTCAATCAGCTGTTTACGAATAGGTAATAACTGCTTAAAGACAATCTAAATATTTGTACTTGTGATGTCATTTTCCATTTAGACCGATTTTCCTTCAAATCTTTATTAGAACTGCTTCCTTCAAATCTTTATTAGACAAATTGCGAACCGACCCAACTGAAGTCACGACGGGTGAAAGCTCAATTTTATTTCATAGAACCGACTGGAATTTGCGTGCTTATGACATTCTCTATTAGACACTGGCACGGGTCCACCCTGCGCGCATAACGAATCGCTCGTCTCATTTTACACGCAATCGTAGCGAAGGAGTAAACAAGCAGAACAGTGCTATCTATTATTTAATACAAAATAACTACAATAATTTGGATTATCTCATAAGTCAATTACCGCCCTAGCCCCATTTCCGACGGTCGTTTGATTGATGGTGCGACGACAAAAAAGTTATTCAATAAGAGATTAATATTAGCTGCGCTACTTATCTTATAGAGCAGAAAAAATGTTACAAGTCAACCGCACGCTCGCTACGAGCGGAGAAAGTGATTGATATAAATGATGCCTAGAAGGGTTAACAACAAAACACAACTTTTGATAAAAGTATGAAATATTTAACAACGTCACCGTGGTCTAATTGGAAACAGTATGATTAAGCTTATTTAACTTTCGTCAAAATAAAGTATTTGCACTGATCAATAAACGATATCAGGTTAATTACATAGCCGATGGCGGTTTCATCGTGAATGATCGTAGCACGTTAAGCGGTACAAGTGAAAGCGAAGTAAATGATTTCTCTATTGGTTACACATATCATCTCTCCATAAACCTATTTATGGAGGACGTTCCTCGAAATTGAATTCTGTGAATAGTCACAATCTTATTTATATATTTATCAGCTTTAATGCATATTACATATGGCGGACTTATTGTTACATGAGCAATCTCTTCCAGTCGACCATAACAATTGGCATTGAAATTTAGTTGGTAGACTGTAAGAAATTTTACAATCAAAATTATTTATGGTACGAATGATTCGAAGACGTTCTTGTACAAATATTCTTCATTAAGATCAGGATGGCAATCATCTCCATAATCAATCTTCACTCATCGGATGTAATATAATGACTTGAAGGAATAACCAACAATGGTTAGATGCTCGCATAAGGAATACATTTATCGTCAGTTTTCACTCAATTATTCAGTGTATAGAAACAATTTGTAATACAATTATCGACCTTGACAAGTTTTATTGTACTCAATAGAATATAATACAACCAATATACGATGTATAATTTAAAAAAAAAATTTCATTTTCAAGATTTTCATTTTGAACGTAACATATGTTTCAAGTTCGACACCATTAAGACAAAATATTTCAAAATTTCAGTTATCATTTCTATTATACACTGCAAATTCCGTATCCATTACTCGAACCATAGAATAAACAAATTTTGCGATTACTCAGCGACACCATATAATTAAAATATCCTGTTTTATCTTCCAAATTATCATAATAAATTCCTTGCGTTGCGTATTCTATTCTAAAATGTTAAGAGATTTCATAATATTTTTAGGATTCCGTAGTGAAATAGTAAAAACGGAACCCCATCATTTACCCAGAAATCATTTCGTCCTGTGCGTCTGTCTATCTGCCCGTATGTCACAGTCATATATGTCACACTATATATATGAAATTTGGATGGTAGGTGTCTTTATGCAAAAATTATGAAAAATATAATATTTTGGGGTGGCACTCTATATGTGTAAATGAGGGATGAAAAAAAATCCATTGCGTATATCGTCAGATAGGTCTGAAAAATGATTCAGAGGTTCCAAAATAACTTTTTTTATTTAAGTCAAAAGATAGGCGCTCCAAAAGTGTGACTCCCTGTCCTCTCTACCTTTTGTAGCTAAATTTGATCTTAATTTTTCTAAAATTTAACACAAGTCATTTATGTAAAATTCAAAATAGTAGAACTTAAAATAAGTTTTGAAGGAAAATTGGTTTGAATGAGATATATTACGTAGTTTTTGAGATATAATATATTTTTAGTGCCAACCGTAGCATTCAATTTGTTTTTTCACTGTATCTTTGAGAAATGCAAGCTACAATTTTAATATTGTTTGGTGCTATGGAACCCTTCGTGCGCGAGTTTGACTCGCACTTTACCTGTTTTTTACATTGTGTTTCAAAATAGAGATCGATTTCCGCAGCTAACAGAAGCAAGTTGTTTTATTGCTTTTTACTGTTTTGTAGTCAAAGAACCCTTGCAATTTCATGTCATGTCCGTTTCTCCATTCACACCTTTATAGCTTCTACAGTTTTCGACCTATACGTTTGTCAATAGTTGTAAATAATGCATATAGAGAAATGACGAACATCTTTGACGCACCACTTGGAGTGAGTGAACTCGTTCATCCATTTCAAAATTAAATAGATGTTTTCGTCACTACATTACAAGCACATTTTCAAACTCCGCCCACAGAGTATTAAGTGTCAAAATGATGTACAATGCGCCGCAACATGATGTACATGATGTACAATGCGCTGCGACATGATGCAAGATGAAGTACAATGCACCGCAATATGATGTACATGATGTACGATGTACAATGCGCCACGTATAATTTCTTTTGTGCCCAGATCATTTTGATCGTGTTTATTTAAAAATTTTAAAAAGTTTTCGATACTTATGCATTTCATTACAAGTTTAAATTAATATTATTTCAGTTAATTCGTATCAGCAATTTCAAGCGATATTGAAGACTATGAAACCCTAAGTTAACAAATAATGCATCGGTTTTTAATATTAACGATTAATCATAATTAAATTTTATGAATTAATTTGAGAAATGTATTTTTCTTATCTAATATAAATATTACTGTTACATAAAAAAACATATAATAAAATAATACCAAAAATATCGATGGAAATAGTAGTTTTAATTAAATGTTAAGTTATACAGAAAATTAATAAGGAGTAATCAAAAATACTTAATTTTTGAATAATCAATAAAATATTTTTTCACTAATGTTTGACAGAAAAAATACACTGCATACATATACATTTACATCACAATGCATCTGGGTTTCACACCGATATCCAAAGATGTTGGTATGCTAGTGCCTGCGAGGCCGGCCTTTTGCCGATATCACTGAGAAATAGTATTACAGAACACATCATATCTATTACAGAACTTATTTCGCAGAACACATTCATCATAAATCTATCCATTACATCGTATATCAATATTAACAATGGCTGTTCAGCCATGCCGCAGGGCTTATTAAATGACATTGCTCCAAGTAGAAATCTTTTGACATCGTTTAATTTAAAAGTAGTGTTTTCGTACGCCACATATAATTTCTTTTGTGCCCAGATCATTTTGATCGTGTTTATTTTACAGTGATATGACGCCAATCTTAGTATTTTACAGTGATATGTATTCTCAAACAGCTGTATAAGTACTGTCATTAGAACAAAATTCGCCATTTTAATTACACTCATACTTAAAAATATTACACATTTAACACAACGAACTTAACATTATAAAATACATAATTATATATTAAACTTAATGTAATACAAAATCATTTTATGAAACGCCAAAAATTTAGAGAGCAATATTGGAAAATGATAAGTTAGTGCGCCTCGCGGTTTTTAGTCGTCATTATGTTGACACGTGTGACAAACAAGCGTTGTACATACGTGGTATAAATAAGTTGCCGTATGTGGGCATACAGTAAACAAAAAAATATAATTTATCTCTTGAATCTATATGTCTTTGGACAAGAAGTGTGTCCCTTGTGAACACATAAATAAAGAATGTCGTAAATAATTAAACTAGCTGTGACCTCGGATTAATTCAGATTTGTTAGTCCTACGTACATTTATATATGGCCACTTCAATACAATTGTTAGGTTTTGTGTTTGTGCAACAGCAACCTGCATTGCTTGTCCTCAAAACAAAAACTAATAATTTAGTTTTACCAAACATTCATATCCGATTGGAGAAAATCGTTTATTGGCCTGCAAAATTCATAAGCACAAATCGTCATTTTTAATAAACTGATGATTTTATGAAAGTCGGACGAAAGTACGACATTAAAATAATATTATTAAGTAAGTCTCAAGGTGTATTGACCATAAAAATGGGAATAAGATTTCTTTTCTTTTTAACATCTATACGAATGTTTTTAGATTATTAAAGTAGTATAAAAATTAATATAGGTATGTAAATTTGAAATAAATATTTAATTATTTGTCGAAGATTTTGAACTGAGATAAACATTACATTTTCCGCAGCCATTGACATAAATATATTACTTTTTAAACTACTTGTACGAAATTATAGACTTATAGAATATATGTTTTCTTTTCAGAATAATATTTCAATTATTATTTTATTTTCCGCTTGGTACACTATGCCGCACATAATGCGTTTTCTTTTTGTAAGACTATTAAAATGCGTAAAAACGAATCACTGCGAATGCACTATAATATATATAAATACAATCAAGGCTGCGTTTCCGGGTATTAGCGTAGGGTAATTTGGTATGATATGGCCTGTTTTATGAAATGACTAACCAAAAATTTCACTGTCTTTGGTACTGGAACGTATACGTTACTGTATAGGCCGTTTTATAAAAAAAAAAATAAAAAGTAAGTCTTTTTAAACTTCAAAAATCCAATTTACCTCAGATTCTTTGTGGTATGTTAATATTTGATATTGTATTGTTAATATTTTCATAATAAATAACAAATTCATAAGTGGCGCTAAGTTTATATTCCAGATTATGGTTACACATCTGACAATCTAAAAATGACAGAGTTATTGAAGAGGATTCAATGATGCTTGAGAATCCTACGTCTGAACAGGTTCAAGAAGAACTGTCACCAACAATGCCTTCAACGTCAAGATCTAATAACGCTGCTCACAAAAAGACACCGCAAAAAGACACGCCTTCAAAGTACCGGACTGACACGTCCCTAGTTGTAGAACTGCATACTAACGTTTGGACACGGTCCCAGAAAGTAGCAAAGGGAATCACATCTCCGGATCACATAAGAAAAAAAAAGGAAAAGAAAAACAAAAATAGCAAGAATGAAGAAAAAAAATCAATATTGAAAAGCAAAAAATTAAATTAGATTGAAGTTCTGAGGAAGAAGGAACGATAGGATTAGCCAGTAAAAAATCCAGTCCCGAAGATAATATATGTTTGCGTGGGATGCGGCGAAAATTACTACTAGACTGAAAAAATAGAAGATTAATTGCAAATGTATTTTTTGTAAATTATGGCTGCATGAAAATTGCACTGCTTCAACAATTCTTGCAATCCTGGTAGCAAGAAAATGAGGAACCAAGAAACCGAAAAGAAAAACTTATACGAGAAAAAATAAAAAAGTAACGAAAAAGGTAATGGGAAAGAAAAAATGACCCAGAAATTAAATGGCCATCTTATCCTTACACGAGCGGCCAATTTATAACAGATATTAACATTAAAGCTATTTCTAATATTTTTGAGAAAAAGCTCAAGAATTAAGAATGATCTACGAAAAGGTACATCGAAATAAGAGTAAAAGCTCAGTTTTTATCAAAACATTATCTTAAGTACATATATAATTTGTAGGCTACACTGGAAAATATTGTAGTACCAACACTTATTAAAATAACATGTCACAATGTTTGTTTATTATCTATACGCCAAATTTAACATAATTATATCTGTATATAATGCCATCAAATCTAGAAATATAGCAATGTAAGCTATCACATTATCGCTATCTAAACGCCTTACAAAATTAATGAATAACATATATGAGCTAGGCTTTTTCAGTTTCGAAATTTCGATATTTTCACGAAATGTTTGAAACGCCTGCTAATTTCGCCAAAAAATTGAGGGTTGTCCATTTTTATCGTGTAAAATTTTACAATTCGTGTCAGTAAAATAATGGTGTAATATTTGTATTTATAACATTTTTAATAGAGAAACTTTCTGAAGTTAATGTTTTGAGTATTATATAGTTTTATAATACTCTTGGTACAATACAATGAATTTTATAAATTGTCGTCAGCTGATCGAATGTTTATTTTAGCTAACCATATTTTAACTGTCAAATTCGATTATTTATAAAAATTCTCACTTGAAATTGAATGAACTGTAAGTGTATACCGGAACCTCACAGTGCGAGTTGTACTCGTACGCGTACTCGATATATTCTATTATTACGGGTGTATAGAAATTAAGAACATTGCAACACACGTTGTATTTTATTATGCCATTATTCAAATTTAACTGTGAGATCTTAAGCAAACTCAGCGTAGTAACTGTGATCCATAATCTCATTCTTAAAATCGATCTCCAATTTACGTCATCAAAGTACAAATTCCACCAAAAAAATAAAGAAAACATTTAAGAGTACCTAGGTTTCAAAGTAACTAAAACTATAAAATTTAACATACTATATCTATCTATTGACTCAGTATTTTGGGGATAATAAGTTCATCAGTAATAATAAGTTAATTTCAGTAACAAATTTTATAATCCTACAAAATAACCGTATATTTTTTTGGTTTTGCATATATTTTCAACAGTCTCAACATTCCTCAATGTTTTTTATGTACACTTTTTGATCTCCTAATTTTTTTCCCGCATTAAACCTGTATGATAAAATATTTGTACAGTAGCATGAATAACAGGTTGCAATAAATTATAAAACTTCTCCTTTACAAACTTTATAAAAGACTTCAAGAAATGTATTTTTTCAATACGTGATGTCAAAATTGTCTGTCAGTTGAACGAGTTTAATCAAATTTTCTTTGAACAACATTTGACTCAATAAATGTTGTATCATATTAATATTTACGAGTATATCCAATTATGCAATGCGAGTTAAAACTGACTTGATCGGCTTGCTTTAAGAAATATAATGCAGGGAATGTTACAACATTCGTTACGCATTTAAGAAATGATTATTAAGAAATTATTGAGAAATGCTAGTTAAATTAATTTGTAAAACATTCAGTTTCTCTTAATATTTATAACTCTTTTGAAATTATCTAATATAAAATTCTATATGAATTTAGAAATATTGTAACCATAATTACGTTATGATCGGTTTTTGTTTGATGTTTGGATGACACAAATCCATAATTCCCTTTTTATTATGTAGATAACGCTAAGTAAACATATGCCCATCTTATATTAATAGCAAAATAGATATCTTCTGTCTAACGACTTTCAGGAAGGGACAAATACAGATTGTTATTCAGAAAGAGACGATACGATGTTGCTCTGTTTGAAGAGACGTAAAAAATGTTGGAATTCACCTTGCCATGGTTTAATTTCTACCTTCTCTTGCTGCTATACTTTAGTTTTTAGAGGTCGACCTTCCACTACCCTTTTTCTAAGCTTTTTATAATAGCATTAACATCTTGACTGAAAGCAATATAAATCTGATTAGTCTTGTTATACTACAGCGTGTGTTTTTTTTTAATTCCGTGTCTGAGAAAGAAAAAAATCAAAATTCTAATTATTGAACAGGCATGTTAGAAGAATTTAAATTTATTTTCAGAAATTTATTTAATATATTTCTAGATATATTTTTTCAGATAAAGTTAAATTTATGAAAAAAATAAAGTTATTAGAAATTTAACGTTTACCGAAAAACTAAAGCATAATTTTTGAGGCACGATTAATTTACGGTTATGAAATATGTACTAGGCAACATAATTATATAGAAGCAATTTAAGAGAATTAATAAAAAACTAGATTTTTAAACTTTTATATATAATTAAGCGTAGGCTACACTCCTGCAGTGTAAGTTTTACTCTTACGTGAAACTACAATTAGTCAAGAACTGGTCATACCACAATTGTCAATACTTTGAAATTACACGTTGCAATATTCCATGTTTTAAATATTTGTGAATATTCAGCAATATTATAATAATTCAAATTGCACAACTATAATAATTTCATATAAATTTAACTTTTAAACCTCACTATGTATTCTTAATTTGGTTTTGTTTTTTTTTCTTATAACAGTATATAAAAAATAATTTTTGGATTCAGCCTACAGTAAGCTTCCCCATTTTATTTCCAAAATTAAAAGACAAGAATCGATTTCGACATTACATTTAAAAACTCGCTTGCCTTCTTCTCCTAATTTTACCTATGCATTAAAAAAATTTTTTTTTTAATTCGCATGGCCAACAATAACACTCATAAATCGAATGGTCATTTGTCTAGCAAATTGTTTTTTTTTCAACTATTCATTAATTATTATTTCTTTTTTCAAATAAATAAACCTCGTTATATTAAAAACACTCTCAAAGATTATACCCGTTAGCATTTAACAATCATTAAAATAACATATTTAAGTACCAACTGGCGCCGGATGCAAACCTTGTATTATCCATCGCCGCCCGTGGCTATAAAACGCACCCATCACACTGGGCGTCGCGTCGGATAGGAGCGGCGGCGCGGTCAGTCGCGCGAGTTAGCGCGTATAAGGAGTGAAATTATTCGTTTCGTCCAACAATGATGATACAGATAAGCGGATCGCCGCCAACGTGATAATGATCTATAAAATACGACCCGATAGACGGATCCGGCACCGGTCAGGTTCACAAAAAGCGCGACTGTGAAAGCCGATCGCTGGTCGATGCGGTGCTTTCTTATGGGGTGATGGAGATATCTCACCAACTGGATTGTCCACGTATCGCATGTTTGGGTCACGAAATTTTACATTACTTTTATGAGTAATTTCCCTTATATTTATTTTTCTACGGGATTCTTACTATGTTACTAAATTTACAGATGAAGTTGACATTTGGAGTAACTTTTTACTGCACTTTAGTCAGTTTATCACTTCATTATGTACTGTATTCAAGATAGATACTTTTTCTATAATTTTCATTGAAACTTGATTCGAAAATTAGGAAAATCCCCTTTGGATTTGGCTTTTGATTTTCAACCAATCGTACAAAATAAATGGGAGACAAAACATGATAATTTCATAGATTTTTAGGGTTTCGTACCTGAAAGCCGTCGACCACAGCCGTTTTTTTTTCAGGAACCGCTTGACTTAGAAACCAGACATTTCGTATAAAACCTATTAACCCGCACATATCTCAATAGCTAACACTAAAAAAATATTCATTTGTAAATGGGTGGGGGGGGGGAGGGATTGGGGGTGATGTTAATTATTTTTTAAAAAATATTGTCTTTGATTCCATATGTATTGTGGGATGTCGTTTGAAAGGGCTAGTTATAGGGCATCAAAACATTATTTTCATAATTTTTTTGTATTATATCTTCAGAGATACACTTAAAATATGGAGAAACACAGGGTCGTAAGGAAAAGTATACTGATGATTATAGATGTTATAATTTCTTAAAGATACACCATATTTCTACGATTACCGATTTTCTCACAACCCATACAACGCAGAAATTTCAAATCTGTATTTACGGCACAGTAATACATCTTGTCAGCCCACATATATTGCACTAGCAAATTTTTTTTAAATACTCATATTGGAATTAAAGAGTAGAATATATTGAATAAAGTTTTATATTTTTTTTTCTAATTTCATATATCATGTCGGGTACGAAACAAAGTTGGTTAAACATGACCAGAAGATAACATAAAAACTATAACGACTGTGCTAGACCTTATAATTTTTTAAATATGCATAATGTTTTCACGCTTTGAAAGATGTGATATACACGGTGTTCGGGAATAAATGTCAGACAAAGAAGAACGTTATTCCTTGACTGAAAAATAGTTAATTGTGGTTAAAACAAAATTTAAAAGATAACTTTTTTTTTTAGAAAATTAAAAATAATATTCATAATTATTTGTCATCTTTTTCGCATATACGATACTTGCGCACATCGTTCACCGCCGCGTCACACTCCGGACAAGTATCGGGTGTATCAAAAAGAGTTACATGTAATATTTCTTTGCACTCGATTAAAAAAGGGCGTGTTTTACGTTATATTTCAACGACAATTTATTCTTTCATACCCGACGAATAGCGTCTTTCTTTGTCCGACATCTATTTCCGGACACCACGTATAATAAACGTTGTGAAAAATTAATATTTGAAAATAGTTTGAAAATGTATGGAACCCTCGTAATTGACATATGAAATTTTCGATTTTTTATAAAAAAAAACATATACTATTTAAATTTATATTATATTTATATTTTTCTCGAAACAACTTTTTTCGAACTGGTGATCGATAACTAAACACTAAAAATACGGTTTTCACATTCATTTTTTAATTTTTTTTTATTTGAGTAGTTAAGATTAAGCAAAGCCGTTTCTTTTTAATTTCAGAAATTACGATTTTGTAAGGACTCAATTAAGTGTTGCTTAATGAGGAAAAAATCCAATTTTTTCCAACATGTTGCCATTTTGCTCAAAATTAATTTAAAAAACAGCTACGATTGATGATAACTACAATTATACAGATTACAGAAAAAAATTAAACTTTATTTTAGATGAACCCAGGGACGATTACACCGTCAATTAATAACATTTTTATGGGTTTTTATTGAGAATGTTTTTTTAATAAAAACTTGTGTGAAATAACTTTAAAGTATCCCTGACAACATTCTTTATTCCCAATTATGTAATAGTAGTTACATACTAAAAGCAAAATCGTAAAAAAAGTTACTTCAAAAACACCATGAAATGTTGCGGTAAATAAATAGCAATACACTGCTGTTATACATAGAAAAATTCCTCAATATAATTTACAAAACAGCGCTGCGCTTGATCGATTTTCATCAAAACTTAATTCAAAGAAAGATGCTCATTCAAAATTGCATAAAACTTACTTCCAACCCATAATGAACATTGGGAGTAATGACACTATGAGCATTGAAACTAATGTGCAAACAATCCAATGAAAATATTGTCATATAGGTAAATACAATGTGTAAAGGAACAACTATTACCGATGTGTTTACGCGCAATTACCGTACGATCGAACAAGTTGTCGGAACGCCCATCTTGCACGATTCGCAACCTTGTTAAATCGTTCGCGTAAGTGTTCAGTTACGATTGATGCGTTACATAAATAGTTATTATGAAAAAAAGTTACAGTTTCCCGTTCGCTCGAATCTCAAATTACTGTATCGCGAGACCGAATTTTAAGTCCCGCCCGCGCGAGAGAATTTCATTAACAAGCGTGAGGTAGGCAACATTACTTTAATAAATAATTAGTGTGTTATCGAGAAATTTGTCATAATAAAAAGTCATTACGAAATATTTCATAACATTGTATTATTATGTGCTCGAGTTTGTATTGGGTCCTTTCTCTGCTGAATACGGCCGCGATTGGGCCACTATTTCGCGCGTCATATCGTTTGATTAATGATCTCCGTTCGATCGTCTCACTTGTGTCGTGATGCCAAAATTCGCATTAAGTTTCGTCAGGTTAATAAGATTACAGCGATTAGTCAACTCGAAGAGAAGTCCAATGATTTGCTACTGTCGGTGCGGACTTTTAAATTAATAGCTGTAATTGGCATTCTTATTTAAATGTTACTTACGAGGCATTTATACAGGAAGCCAATGAATTTGAGGATAAAAATTTGTTGAGTTGTCTAATAAGTTCTTAGTCACGATTTTAACACTTTTCTAAAAAGCTTGTTGAAAGTTTCAGAATACTTTGTTTTTTGTGTTTCAGATATACACAGACCGAAGTAAGCTCGGTTGATGACATTTAACGCAATCCGCCGAGTGTACTACATCACTGATAATCGATTTAAACCGACATTAATAACGGACTTAATAAATCAATATTTGTCAACAATTATTGACACTAAAATGTAATTGCGACAGGATGAAGTAATTAATTACTGATAATGAGAAGTAGGTTATACACTGAATCGAATTCGCAATCACCGATCGCATTTTAGTGCAGGACAAACGGAATTTGGGTATTGAAACCTAAACTGAATACCAGAAAGCTAATAAGAAGTTGCTCGTAGAATAGAAAGGGCGTTATAGTTTGGGGATTGCTTTCGCAGGCATCTGCTGAAGTGCAGAAGTTTACTGATAGCAGTTAGAACAAGCAGCTAACAAACCAAATAGTCGACGGGTACCGAGTTTTATTTTCTCCACGATAATGTCAGACCGCATATCGTAAAATATATTCGTCTACAATTCGAGGAGTTGGACTGTATTCTCCTAATATTCCACCTTATTCACCAAACATTTATTAGCCATCTTTATTCACTCAATATTTTGCGTCCAGAGTCTTAAACTCTGAACACAACATGTTACACATAATTTACAGAATAAAAAATTAGACTTTTTAAAATTGTTCTATTTAAGTTACCAACATTTTTTACGCTCCCTCACCTACCGAATAGCGACAGTTCATATACAAAAATAATGCATATATAATTTAATTTCTTATATATTAATTTCTTAGATATAAAAATATTTGTTGTCAGAGCTAACCGGGATTAAAAATGTATTGGCTCACCCAATAAAATATTTTCACATATTTTTAATATCAGATAGTGGTATTGCGTTGTGATTACCACTCTAAGTTAAAAAAAAAATAACATCGTTACAAATTTGAGTAGCAAATGCAATGGACAAAATGTAAAGTTAAATTCTTAATTTTCAATAAATTTAATCAAATTAAAATAGATTGAAAATAATCGAAAACGTCTGCTAATGGTATTTTTTCTGTCACATTTAATATGTCGAATGCTTATATAGTACCTTAAACTACTTCCTTCAATAAATGCGATTGAAATGCATTTTACAATGATTTTACGCAGGTTGGTTAATGTTTCACCAAAAGGCGAATTTGTAAATCATACGTGAATTCCAAATTAGTCAATATCAGTTAGCGGCCAGTTGGGTATCCAGTTTGCCTCTCGAAATTTAAATAATAACACTCAAAGGGGTGGATTGAGTGTACGAGTTGAAACCCACCCGAGCTTAGAAAATTAGTTGTTGTTTTGAAGCATTAACGGCATTGAAGGATGTGGATAGACAAGAGGTATAACATAGAGTGGGATAAAAGAGGAGAATATAACAACGATAAGAAATGAAGGTAGGGTTAAACTTTTCAGGCCAATTTTACAAGCGTAAATATACGCATACATACATATATATATATATATATATATATATATATATATATATATATATATATATATATATATATATATACAATTGTGAAGAAACATTCATAGAAATTCATAATATGGGAATAAGGATAGTAAAGGGGCTTAAAATATCATCCAATGTTAAGAGCACCTTCGTCTTCAAGTTTAGAATAAAATTTACGAACTAATGCTTATTCGAAATCTTTAAAAAAGGCATAAAATATGTCAGGTATTTCCATCCGTTGAAAATATGGTCGAACGTAGAAATATGGTTATATTTTCTCAAGTCAATGTCGAAGTCGAATTTCCACTAACGGCCGGGTTCAAATACTTCAGACTTCAGTATTTTCTCATTTATTTTCCTACGAATAAAACATTTTGTAATAAAACAGAGATTCCAGACGAATTTTGATCGAAATACAAGTTAATATCTGTACGGAAAAATTACTGAAGGTTTTGCTAATGAACATTAGACACCGACAGAATTTTTTATTACATAGTCTTGGAAATATTTTTACAATTTATTTTCATTTAATAAACGAGGTATAGCCTCAAGTAATATTTTAATTTATGCGAATCATTTCACAACTGTGGCCAATGTTGAAAAATTATATGGTGATTATTATGTTTCCGGGAAAATATAAATATGCAATCCCGGTCGTGTTTTACACTTTAGGTATCTTCTGGTCTGCAAATTTCCACATGTTCATTGTACCAGATACAGTAATTAAGATCGGCTTAGCGATAACTTAAACGCCTATAAGTAGAGATGCCTATAAGTCACGTTAGTAGCTTTTTGTAATTCCAAAATGATTATTTAAAATTGGTTTTCTGTAATTATCGTTTTACACAAAGGATAATTATATTATTACCGAAACATACTGGGAACAAAAATATTTAATAATAATTGAATACAAATTCATGGTTATTATCTCCGACATTATCTCCGCAGTCCACTCCGTAACATCCGTCATCAGTCATACAAATTACCCGTCGGTTTATTTTATTTCCTATTTAATTCGCGAATTGAATTAATGATCGAGACGGTCAATAAATTATTTCTATCATTTGTATTAATTTCAACAAAGACTATCATTATTTTGGCGCTAAACTCCAGAATAGAAATTATTTCAGAACGTAATTACACGTCTTTAAATGGTACGTTACTGGTGTTGTGTAATACGAATGATTCATTATTGATTAATTGCAAGTGCTATCTGCTCGACGCATTATTACGCTTGGCCGACTCAAATTTTGTTTTAGTTTCGCTATGAAAATTTGCTTAGGAACACCGCGTGACTGGTTCATAAACAATATTAAATATAATAAAATAGCTGCTTGCCGGGTCAGCTACTTATTTCAGCGAGTCATTAACAACAGTAAGTAAGATAATGGTTAATCGTCTCGTGATCGTTAATAGGTAGAAGTTTTTCTCATTATTTCTCAATTTACTAACGCCTATTAAGGTATCTAACTTTCTTTACAAAACTAAAAAATGAACAAATCCAAGGGAGACTAAAGGTGACCGGCTAAAATCGATATAGTGTTGGGCTCACGTGTTAAAGGAATAGTAATGATACTCAGACAATAGAGAAGATGAAAAAATTAGTTTCTTAAAAGTTTTAGTTAAATAGTCGATAAAAAAGATTTTTTTTTGTTTGATCAATATTTCATTGCTTTTGAAGTCAGGTTATGTTTGTAAACGCTTTTTCTACGAAACTCTTTGAATACTCAAAATGCAATAAAATACAGATTGTGTCTCACTGTATCCTTTCATGCATAAACATAATATACTAGTCATCGAAAAAATGCCACGCACAGCACGAAAAGAATTAAAAAGACATTTGTTTTCACAATAAACAGAAGGAATGTTAGTGAAGCTTTTACCTAAGTTTTGTTTTACTATGTAGTTTATTTTTTTATTAACAAGCAACAAGGACAGATATCCGAAAATTGATGAATGTTGCATAGCCTTTTCCAAACTTGACATTGGCATAGGTTCTCAATGGAGAAAACGAACGCCATATTAAGATAAAGGATAAGAAGGAATGTCAAAAGCAGTTCAGAATTTATTTTGAATTAATTCAGGTAATAGCTACTAATGAATTAAAAAAGCGAACGGTATTGATTATTTTTTGTAATCACCTCTAAAAAGTTATTTTGTACTTCATTGTTACATTTTTATTGTTATTTTTATTTCTTGTTCACGATTCTTGATGTATTAATTGTATAAGACATGCACATTAATGAAGATATTTTT
Source organism: Druceiella hillmani (assembly GCA_039881145.1). NCBI lineage: Eukaryota > Metazoa > Arthropoda > Insecta > Lepidoptera > Hepialidae > Druceiella > Druceiella hillmani. Next base: position 10,168,221 of record JAYKKI010000038.1, on the reverse strand, counting down.
TCCCTGATGTTATGATTACAAATTTTATTTTATTTTTGGTTCTTTCTGAATTATCAATTGATGAATTATTATTTTTTTATTCTAAAAAATGCCAGGTTTTTTCAAAATTATCTTCAATTTCCGTTACACCAGACCCATCTGACCAGACAAACCTGTCTCCTTAACTTGGTAGTTTTTGATTGGCTCAAATACAAACAATAAATTCGATGGTACATACACAGACAGACAAAATTCCATAAATACTCATATTACATACACAGACAGCCAAAATTCCATAAATACTTCATATTTTCCCTAGGTATCTAAAAAATAAAATATATAAAATAATGAAACTTCATCTGCATATATCCATTTCTTTGGTGATATGTATGCAAATTGACACACAATCATGAAACTTCATCTGCATATATAAATGAAACTTCATCTGCATTTATAAATGAAACTTCATCTGCATAAATAATGAAACTTCATCTGCATATATCCATTTCTTTGGTGATATGTATGCAAATTGACACACAATCATGAAACTTCATCTGCATATATAAATGAAACTTCATCTGCATATATAAATGAAACTTCATCTGCATAAATAATGAAACTTCATCTGCATAAATAATGAAACTTCATCTGCATATATCCATTTCTTTGGTGATATGTTTGCAAACTGACACACAATCAAAATTGAAATAACATGACTTTTGGTTTTCTGGCTTACTTACAGTAATACTGAAATCCTTTTTTTCTAGAAATATTTAATACATGCAATTAGTCTTTTCTGTTATATGCACGTATAGACCTAAGCGAAAATGTCAGGATACAATTGTCGATGAGAAAGATAAAGACCTGGTAAGTGATATATCTATTATCAATCTAAGCAAGTTAACATTAAAATGTAAGTTGTTCACTATTTCAGTTTAAATCTTGAAAACTACTTCACGCTCTGTATTTTGAATCTTCTTCTTTGATCAAAAAAGGAATGTTTTAAAAGATAGATAGTTCTAGCCAGAAAGCAAGGAATTGAATAAAATATATTTACTTCTACCCGGTATAGCAAGGAAGAAGAGAAGATATTCATGTCTACATAAATAATTCCATAACATTCAGTTTCAATTTTTAATGATAAAAATTTAATAAAAATAAAGAGTTCAAACATTCTCTTAGTATTATGTGAAAATTATACCAAGTTATTATAATTATTTACGGTATTATACTTATAAATATACAGAGAAATTATTTGAATCAATTTAGTTTCCGTTTCTTGTTATCCCAAGTAACTTGATGCCGGCCATCAAATATAGTAAGAACAAAAAAAGCAAATTAAATACAAAAAAATAATTAAAAACGTAAGTAAATTTAAACAGCTTAGTTACAGTTTAGTTTTATCAAAATTTTGAGATAAATTAGTTCAAAATATTCCCTAATAAAGATTGTAATGGAGCTAAAAATGTTAAGGCGTAAAATTAAATTATGTGATGTAAATTATATGACTGTTTTCATTTTCATTGAAGACCTTCGACGAGCAGTTTCACCCGCATAGAGTACGCTTTCACATATGCGTTAAATTTAAAGGTAGCAATTACTCGATTCAAATTGTTGAATCTTAAATTCCTCCTATATATTTATTACATCCCCATAAAATAAACTTTAAAAACTGTCTAAAAAGTCGTTTCCTTTTTACAATTTAATATTGCTCAAAACGCGGCTTACGATTCGAAAAGTTACGACTCTTTTTCGTAATTTTTTTTCTTAAAATCAAATTAAGTTTAAATGTTCAGTTTTTTTTACTCAAAATAATCAGCCGAAGTAGAATAGAAACGTCGTAAGAAAAATTCAATAACATAAGTTGTCGAGTTTTAAGGGACATTCTTAAATTTGCGCTATCTTCATTATTACAAATGTTCCCTTACCCGACAACGTTTCAATGCACTCCATTGAGAAAGGTTACTAAAATAATTATTGGATCACGATTGACAACTTTTATATTCTTAAGCAAACCCATCTCAATGGACCTTTCTCAATTATATTGAGAACAGTCCATTGATCATTTCTTTATCACCCTTATTGTTCTTTATTTTCAAATCGTTTCAATAATTTCTTTAATTTTTCAAATCAGATTTCTTTTAGACTTATATTGACTTCTCTTTTCGCATCTAAAAATTTAAGACCTAATTTTCATAGTTGTGAATTTTGTAGTAACATTTATCTTTTTGTTTTAATCATTTAGATCATTTTTGATCCTTAAAGAGTTATGAGAGGACAACACTTAGCCAAGAAAGCCATTTTTTGAAAGTGGAATGAATTAAATAATTACGTAAATAAAAACACTAGTGTCATTGCACGTCTGTAAATTTTTAATATTTAACGTCAGAGTTGTGCAGCGCGGCGAACTTAATTGTGAGACTGACGTGCTTTATCTCTCTCGTTAGTGTACATCACTTAACACCATGACGTTGAATTTTTGGATTCTCACACTACTTATGCCGGTTTATTTCAAGTACCGTTCACAGCATTATACAAGTGGGTATTGTTGCCGTTTACTTGGCACGATTTAAGTGTTTAATTCTAGGAATGAGCCAACACTGTCCAGTCAGATACAGATCTTGGCGTTTTTATCAGTTTGCTGAACCAACACGGAGCGCGCATCGTTGCGCATCGCCATTGAATGCCTTGTAGCATTATTATTGTGAATGTTTTTCCTCCGGCTCGTGCAATATCACGACTCAGAAGACGTGCCTCGTCAAACTATTAACCTTATGAATGGTGAATCCGGATATCGCAATTTATTATGCAGATATAATTATTATTATAAAAGAGATTCGCAAACGAACAATGGAGCATTGACTCGTCCGTCGCTCGTCGAGCTGACATTTCGACTAAAGGTTATCTCTAATTTCTTCGGGGTCCTTTCGCGAAGATCACTCCATTTCGCGATACGAGCAATTTCTAAGAGTTTGCTTCTATTTATGGTGTAAAGTAATCGCGAAAGTGACATGTAAGCCTCTCTAGAGGAATACATTAACCTATCGATGTCCCAGTTGAAGATTATTTCTTTTTAAGTTATATATGGCAACACTTAACTCTTACTTCGTATGTGACGCAACATTTTAACACTATATTACAAAATCTTTATTAAAATTGTTTAGTAAATATGTCTAACATTTTTTTCTTCAAAATTATATAGCTTTACTGATATAATTTTCAAGAAAAAACTTTCTTTACTGATATCATTTGCAACATCGAACCTAATCGTAAAAGTTCATACCGTCTTAATTACAATTTTTTTTATCAAAGGGTATATACCCTTTTTTTCTAATGAATATAATTAGATACATTAATTTTAAATACAATGTTCTATATTTTCTATAATTACTGTGCGCTATGGCAATACACGATATTGATAGTGCAAAATTTTCTATGCGCAACGAGATTGCTATCCAGGTGATCGTAAAAATATCACGTAGAAACTTGTCATCCTCTAAGCAATAACAGATCTTACAAATAATTCTGGACAAGAAATACCCTGTATCGAAACAATAAGCAATGTCAACATAGAGTTACACAAAAAACATTGCAGTACTGACGACAGACTTCTTTGTGTATACAATAACCGTAGCGTACCTGGCGGAAAAGAATATGCAAAAATATTTTCTGCCAGAACAATAACCAATTCAGATAACTTAGAAAGTATGAATGACATCAGACAGATTTTTCTCGTTGAAAAATTATACACACCTTGCTCAACCTGAAAACATGGAGAAGCAAACGTGACACGAATTCTAATATCAGATAGCTAGCGAACAGTTCATAAACAGACATACAGATTTTGTTTAAGTTTATTTAATCTAGTTGAAAGTAGTACAATCGGCCTTTTGCCATTTATATAACAAGTGTTAATCATTTTTAGTAGTTTTGTCTGCATCAATTTTTTTTTTAAATAACATGAAGTTAAAATATATACGGGTGTTTATTTTGTTACGAAAGGCGGACATAAACAAATAAATAGCGGCTTTTTCAGCTTATATAAATGTAACATTAAAAAAATTAAAATAGGATCTAACATACCAGAAAAATGATTTCTAAAATATTGGTCGAGAATGACTTTTTTTCTTTAATTACATTTGAAAAGGCTACAGATATCTTACTATAGAAAGAAAGCTACCCAAATAAATGACAACGGCATTTTCTCAACTCGTAAGAATATGCAAATCAATTATAAAGCTAAAATATAATATTCCAATAGAATTATTTTGTGTAAACTATGATGACATCGAAAGCACCTCCACAAGGCATAAAATTATTTAAAACATTGTTAACGCCAGATAAATTGCTGATTTTGCATGTTTTTCATGTATATTTACAAGGTGACGATTGGTCGTTAAAACAAAACCAAGATTTATCAGAACTCACATGTCGCGTTTAGTTTATATATATATATATATATATATATATATATATATATATATAAAATTTTGCTGTATTATGTTGCTACATGGGCAACCTTTTCCAATTGACTAAAATAGATAAATATGAATATTTAATTATATGAAAGATCATACAAAAAGATTTTATAAAGCTAAATTATTATCTAATTAAAAAACATTTTTAGAAATTAAAAAAAAATTAATTTAAAGTGTATTACATATGAAAACTTGAATTCACATATACTGACATATGTAAGGGAAGGAAGCAAGATGGAACTAAGGAAGTGTAAGAGTGAAGGATTAATACGGCTTTTTCAGAGGGTCTTTTAAAGCATTAATTGAAGGAGAATTCCTAATATCAGGATCCTCTTGGTTCCAAAGTTTAGCAACTTGGATAAAAAAAGACTTTTAAAGAAGGTAGTGGTGCCTTTGGGGAAAAAAATAAAATGGGTAGATTTACGGAACGTGATTTTCGTATTGAGGGTACCGTTTTCCTATTAATTTATCGACTAAAGAACTTGAATGAAGAATAACGTTTTCCACATGTGGAAACAATCTGACCCTTTTTCTAGATTCTTCTTATAAACTGGTTTTAAGAAGGGTTAAGTATTTGTCACAATTCGTTTCCTAAAATAAAATGTAAGGTAGAAGGTAGATACATCCCCATATATGCGAAAGAAACAATGGTATTGACAAATGGTACATAGTTCCATTGACTACGCACAACAGCACGCGATGAAACGTGACGTTATTGTATTAATATTTAGCACTTTATATTCCACAGAATTCATTTGCAATAATACTAGAAAGCCATTCTCCACATAATAAAAAATCTATTTCGTGAAATTTTACTTAAAAAAAGTAAAACCGAAGATTTCACTCCGTTTACTACAACTAGTGCTATAAAAGCTTACCGCGGCTTGTCTTAATATTCGCTTTCCAGCTGCATTAGCATACTAAATCGGCGGCAGTAAGCGAGCAGCTTGGCCAGTCGCGATCAACACGAGACATAACGAATGGGGTGACGAGGTCTAACGGCGCTGAATAACGAACATGAAAACATCGCGTCGACAACGTTCAAACGCGCATATCGAGGATGGCGCTAGGTAATTGCATCGCACTGCAGCCCGTTTGAACACTGCGCCCGGTTAGTTTCTAAACAAAAGTGATGCCCGCTGTAATGTTTTATTAAACCGGATTGTAATGGTAAATTTGAACATCGTTCACTTTCCCTATCCTTTTCTAATCTCTATGGAGAATAGAGTGTGATTTGTTCAAGTTTTGGAACTTTCAAGTTTTGAAACATCTTTGACAATGATTTCAAAAAGTTCGTATTTTTATAATTAGTGTTCAAGCTCTAATTACTCGACTGCTACGAAACCAAAAAGAGTATTCTGATATTAACAGTCTACGAATGTATGCTGTAAGGTTTGGTGTCTCAAAACTAGAAACCAATGATTAATTTTTTCTAATCGCACGAATAACACACTATATACCATAGATAAGTACAATAATAGGTACATAACAACAAGTTAATTGAGTAGGCAATCTAGTGATACACTTTAATTAATGCCACTCTATATCCGCGACCACTACAGCTTACATATCGACAAATTTACGAGTATAATTTTAATTAAGTTTTATTGACAATATTGTCTATTTAAATTTAAAATCCTGGATGTGCAATTTTAGCAATTTAAAGCAATTTTAGTACACCTTTTTTTAGTTTTAGTCTTTTAAATTTAATTATTTCATTATATTCTTTAATTCATGCATTAACAGTGAGAACAAAAGCCTCGCGGCGAAAATTACCCCCATGGAATGTAAAACACGCACACATACATATATATATATATATATATATACACGCACACACACACACAGATATATATATATATATATATATATATATATATATATATATATATATATATATAAATATACACATATATATGTATAGGAAACCATTTGTAGAATATTAATATCTACATGCATAAAGAGAATCCATTATTATTACCAAGTTTAACTATCAGATATAAGAAATATAATAAAATCGTTGCTTAATAATAGAAAACTACGTTATTTCTATTGGAGATGCCAATGACATAGTTAGTGATTATATATGATATAGTTAGTGATGAAATAACATAGTTAGTGATTAGACAATAAATTACAAGGCACTGCAACAACGCATACAGAGTGGAATGGAAAATATTCTCCAACTTTTTCATGCAAAATTGAATACTTGTATCGCGATTTAGTGCGGGAAAATTAAATATTACACAAAAACTTGTTTTACGTATCGTCTCACAGTCAAGAGGAATTAAAAAATATGTAGTCCTAATTTTAATTGCACTCAGTACTTAGCACTCTCACTTATTTCCAAAAATACTGAACCAATAATCATGAAAACACAGTGTTGGTAGAAACGGACTAAAAAAATATCAGTCTTATAGTTTTTGAGATATGTACACTTAAATTGTAAACAACGTGAATGCACATCGTGCAACGTGACAATGAAGCGATGCAAAGGACAAACGTATTTTTCTCACGATGACGTTTATTTAGCTGCACAATAGAATACGGTTTCATATGATCAGTTATAGAAACTATGGCCGATCAGTATACCTAGTTTAAATATTTTGCTTTAATTACATATTGGAATTAAGTAATATTACAACGTAAAATTTTTAAATTTTTTTTTTTTAATTTACAGGGCAATGGGGTGCAGGTATTTCACTATTAATGTTTTATATATTTCAGTTAAAACGGTCAACGTTCGACGTTCGTTCAAAGTGCTAAAACGTCTTTCGTTCTCCCCATTTTTCTACATTAGTACCACTATCAGGTCAGTTAGATGTCTAAATATTTTTTTCTATAACGATTCCATTTTTTATGGACTCTCAAAGTGTATTCAAAGCCGCAATAATTATTAAGCCTGTACCGATACTGAATGTATGAATTACTAACTGCAACCTTAATCCCAAAATTAATCTAATTTCCACAATAACAGCTGCGAAGGCAACCGACTACCATATCAATTAAAATTTCAAGGTACACAATACGGGAAAGAGAACACAAGGGAGCTCGCCGCGAAACCACTCACGAAAACGCCAAACGCACGTTAAGAAAGAGCGTCGGTCGCAACGCGCGAGCGTTCTCCGTTACACATTTCGTAAGTGAAACGTAACGCGGGCCGATAAGGGATCTGGGCGGGCAAGGAGCGCGCGACTCGCGGACGTATCGCGCGCATCGCGACCATTGCGGCCGGCCGCCGCCGCCGTCGTGCCAAACAATTTAACATTCTTCCACACGGCGCGATTACGATCTCTTCATTACCAAGTTTCCGCGTCTTCTCATGGGAAATGACTCCGCGAAATTATACAAATAAAACACAATTGCAAATTGTTTCCTGCTAGTACACTTGTCAACGTAGTTCGCCTCCCGCGCGGCCACGGAGAGATTAAATCTCTATGAGAGCGACTAACTACGACGTGGCGACGGTGATACCCACAATAGGAAACGATGTGACTTCTATTATGATACAGTTATTTTTATCCCTATTATTATGCAACATATACCAGGGCATCCGATTTTATTATTTATTAATCTCGCTCCTTGTCAGCGTAAGGATGTAAAAACCTTCTCCCATCGGTTGTGCAAAGATAGGCTGACTAACCAATCCACTGGTACAATTAGTTTGCCGGGTTAAATAACAGGTCAGATAACAACTTCACCACAGCGAGAGGATATCCGACTCTTTAGTCCTAACTCGTAACCTCAGCATAGTAACTATAGGCAAAAAATTCAAATGAAACTACACGCAAGACATGACTCCACAGTTCCCGAAAGCCCTACTATTCCCAAACATAATGGAAGTCGTAGTTCGAGCAAGGCGAGGAAGCTAAGAATCCCCGGGATATGACTGGGTTAGAATAAGACGCAAACAAATATACTTGGTTACATTTAACATCAAAAGACTCAGGCCCGATGAAAGCGTCGCTGAGCTGAGGACGGAGTTAACTAAAATAAACTGGCGTATTCTGTGGCTATTGGGACTTTGAAGGGTACATAAAACTATTATTTAGAAAATGCGACAAAAAGTCACAAAGCGACATAGGTTTTTGGTCAACAAAGTTCTCTATAATAGCGTGTATCATACCTTCTACTAGAAATGACACAAAAAAGTATGATATACCTGATATGTGTGGCCGTCACCCTGTTCACTTTGAAGGTTGCATAGATATAGTGTCCACAGGTCTAGTCGTCACATGCTGATTACGAGATCGTAGAGGTTTATAAAGACAAATAAGGCTATACCTATTAAGGCTCTAATAACACCATAAAAATCCATCTAACCGTATCTATTTACGGTGTTTTCAACGCCAACGTAGTGTAAGAATACAATGAAGCGAGTATCGGCCAATATAGGTTTGGCATCAGAAATCTCAGAAGGTAGATGCTAGTTGGCTTCTGAAAAAGCCAGTGACCGTTCTTAAGGAGCTCGTGCTTCACAAAAAAGCCGCAGGCAAAGTGGACTTGGCTGTGTCTCGACAACGTAACCAGGAATGAGATTGACTTCATTGTGGTGAACAAAAAGCACATATTTGACGATATCTTAAAGATCAATAAGGTTAATACTGATAACGATCACCGAATAATATAAAGTACTACAAATATAGATTATCACCCTGAGTGGAACCATCTGATGAAACGCTGTCGATCTACCCTATATCAAACTATACAAACGACTGAACAGTTCAAGTTGGAGTTGCATAACGCGATCAATGAAGACGTCGACCAGAAACCTAGAAATTTCCTAAGTCCAAAATCTCACGAAAGGCTTTAGACCTTAAGAGAGCTGTCGACAGTATCGTGAATACATAACGTTAAAACCCGACTGAGTAAAATAAGGAACCAATTGCGCCGCTGAGACGGGTGACACTGAGTTCGCTGAGGTCATCAAATTCTCAGACAATTTAAGAATAACAAGGCACATGCAAACGATGACATTACTACTGATCTCCTCAAAGGAGCAGAAGGGGTTCCAATTCTCAAAGAATTGAAGAGACTTTTCAATCCCATTTTCCTCGATAAGGCAAGAGCCGAATCGTGATATAAGAGTGTGGTCATATTGTTCTTCAAAAAAGGAGATAAATGCAACTACTAGAAATACCAACCGATTTTACTCTTGAACCATGTTTACAGGTTGGTCTCGAGAGTTACCGCGAATCGTCTTGCCCGGAGAATTGACGATTTCCGTCGAGTCTCCTGAACAAACTGGATTTTGACAAGGCTACAGAGCCGTAATTCATATTGAATCCAACAAGAATAATACAACCAAAATGCTGTGATAAGATTTTATTGACTTCAATGAAAACTATTGAAACTTTGGGATTTCTGCAGCGGTGCATGCAAATTGATTGGCGACATATTGAATTTTCTACTATATCTCTACGACTCTGCTCCCTAGAAGTCTATATGACGCATCTTAGATAGACTGATGACCTAAAAAAGACGGCAGGAAATGGCTAAATGTGGAAGACAGAGGACCATGTTGATGGCGCATCTTAAGTAAGTCTATGCCCAGCAGTGAAAGCCTAGAAGATGAAGCTCGCATTTTCAGAGAGTAGCTGATAGTCCTGAAAATACCAATCTTATACTTTGACTCCGTTATACTTGAAAAATTCGAAACAATTACAATAGCAAATCACATTTCCCTACCCTATTTTTAACATAAGATGTTTATATTTTCCAGATTTTTGCAGTGATAGAGCGTTACGGAACGTTGTGTATTTTATGTTGACATTATAGAATATATAAGGGAGAAATTAAATGAATAAATTTATTTTCATTTATTAACTACGACTTTTAAAAAAAATTCAATCAATATTCATATTTAATATTAAGAGAAATCTTATAAATTTTAATTTCATTAAGATACATAACGAAATATAAAGAATATCTAAAAATTTAGAAACATGATAAATACTCGCGATTACGAGGTGTAAATATATACAACTTGCTTAAAATTTGTCCTGATGCGATTAAATATTATAGACCGAGATAAAAAATGCACATAAATTCTAAAGACTAAGCTTTATATAATTAAAACCAGTAGCAGGGGTATACTAAACTAGTCTGTCAGATTATCTTACACCAAAGTGTGACAGATAGCGATCACGAAACGCCATATTACTATTACAGGCATGATATTAACAATTTGAGTCACAAAAGTAATTCAGTTATCAAAATTTCTAGAAATACAACCCAGTAACAAACATACCTGCAGTTTGATGAGTTAAGTTGACAAAGACCGAAAGGACATAAATGTCATAAAAGTTTTGTTAATTACATTTTAAAGATTTTCTTAACAACAATAATGAACAAAGCTTCCCGTGGGCAATATTACTAATAATAATTATTATCCTTAATTTTAGATCACAACACCTTTATATATGTTCACATATTTGAACCTCCTTTAAAATGCAATCTACGAAATGCAATAAACAGTTACATCAACTGCATAATGTGAATGTTTACGTAACAACTAATTTCCTGGAAACAATTTAAAGCAACGGTCCATTTCGCACTCATACGACTGTACGCCCAGTCACCTACCTTATTCCTCTCAACTGTGTCGTGTCATGTTGAATAACTTAGCAGTTGTATAAATTTAACTTCAAAATAATTAAAGTCCAAGAACGGATCGTGAAAACGCGCTCCGCTCGTGTTATGCAAGACAACCGTTGGGTTCGCTGTCCGCATTGTTCGCCGAGAGTGCAATTCGTTTTAACATCAAATGTGTTTCGCGTACAACTCGAGAAAATTATATCATAGTTCACAATTAAAGGGTTTAATAAGTTATTACGATGGTCAGGGTTATACACTTATTACCGGGCAAGAATTTATTTATCTTCACATGTATTAATATATTCTTCAAAAGGAATAAAAAAAAATCACGTGTGCAATTCACACGTGGTAGAAGTGAAACCTTCAATAATTTAAAATTTTAATTTTTAAGTTTAATATCAATTTTTAATTTTGATAAAAACTAAAATAATTAGAAAAGTTTTTATAATTCCCCTTCCCCTTCCCCTTCCCCTTCCCCTTCCCCTTCCCCTTCCCCTTCCCCTTCCCCTTCCCCTTCCCCTTCCCCTTCCCCTTCCCCTTCCCCTTCCCCTTCCCCTTCCCCTTCCCCTTCCCCTTCCCCTTCCCCTTCCCCTTCCCCTTCCCCTTCCCCTTCCCCTTCCCCTTCCCCTTCCCCTTCCCCTTCCCCTTCCCCTTCCCCTTCCCCTTCCCCTTCCCCTTCCCCTTCCCCTTCCCCTTCCCCTTCCCCTTCCCCTTCCCCTTCCCCTTCCCCTTCCCCTTCCCCTTCCCCTTCCCCTTCCCCTTCCCCTTCCCCTTCCCCTTCCCCTTCCCCTTCCCCTTCCCCTTCCCCTTCCCCTTCCCCTTCCCCTTCCCCTTCCCCTTCCCCTTCCCCTTCCCCTTCCCCTTCCCCTTCCCCTTCCCCTTCCCCTTCCCCTTCCCCTTCCCCTTCCCCTTCCCCTTCCCCTTCCCCTTCCCCTTCCCCTTCCCCTTCCCCTTCCCCTTCCCCTTCCCCTTCCCCTTCCCCTTCCCCTTCCCCTTCCCCTTCCCCTTCCCCTTCCCCTTCCCCTTCCCCTTCCCCTTCCCCTTCCCCTTCCCCTTCCCCTTCCCCTTCCCCTTCCCCTTCCCCTTCCCCTTCCCCTTCCCCTTCCCCTTCCCCTTCCCCTTCCCCTTCCCCTTCCCCTTCCCCTTCCCCTTCCCCTTCCCCTTCCCCTTCCCCTTCCCCTCTCCCCCTCCCCATCCCCCTCACCCCACTCCTCCTCGCCCCCCCTCCCCCTCCGGACACAATTCGTTTCATCGACTCCGAATACAATTCTTTTCATCGACTTTCAAATCACAACGATGCTATACTGTCGCTTTTTCGTTTCGTCGCTTTTTCGTTTCATCGATTTTCAAATCACAACGATGCTAAAGAAGTTTTCACTTCAATAACCAAAGAACATTCGGACAATCTTAAAAAATTATCTGCGCGACAAAAAAATAATTATAATTGAATAAACTAAAGTTCCTTTATCACCTGTACCACCTTCCATCTTTCTATATTAAATATTCAAGAGAAAAAAACAAGCTTAGCTTTTATTCAAGTTAGTCTTTTGTTAAAGCTTAGCTTAGAAACGTTATTTGCACCCCATGAATGCTCTCAACTTTCATAAAAAGTCAGGGTATAATTTCGTTAAAAGAATTAATAAGCTAAGCTTGTTCTTTTCTCTCGAATATTAAATTATGTAGTTTTTATTAATTTTTGCGGGATAACGATAGTATAACAAACCACCGATAATAATAGTATAATAATCGGCAGATAATAATTGTACAATAATCGACAGATGACCATAGTATAATAATCGACAGATATTGATAGTATAGTAATTTAATAGACAGATAATGGTAGTGTAATAATCGACAGATAACGATAGTATAATAATCGACAGACAATGCTAGAAAAATAATCGACATATAATGATAGTATAATAATCGACAGATAACGATAGTTTAGAAATAAATATAGAACGATAGTATAATAATCGACAGATAAAGACAGTAATAATCGACAAGTATCCCTTTCAGAATTCTTCAATACGTTTATAAAAAAAACTATTAATTTAGGTTTGAAAAACACGTAATCTGTAACGAAATATCCGACATTAGATATATCGTGTTTCACACACATGTTTTCTTTTAGCTAATAATATAATTAATGTCAAATATTTGATTTAATTAATGGTTAATTTTCTTCATGTACTTTAGCAATTAAAAACATTGCAATTGAAAAATTTTTAAATCAATTTTTAAGACACCCATACAAGCGTACGTGAAAATGGAAATTTGAATTTTACGGTAATTAAATTACTTGAAATGCTATATTTTTTGATGATATATATATATATATATATATATATATATATATATATATATATATATATATATACACGCCTATAATACTTAATTGCAAGCGGTATATTTAACTTGTAACATTCTAACAAGAGTAGAAATACGTGGTTTTAGCGTGTTTTTTTTTGTGACATATCGTTTTTATCGCAATTAGATATCTATTGCCCTTTCCCCGCAATATATATCTAATTGAATTCTCTCTGAAACCAATATCTAATAAGTAGAACATTTTATGTTAGTTTAAGAACAGTTTGTATATTCAATATCTGAAAATTGGTTACAGCCAATATCTATGAAGAGTGAAAAACATGCTCAGAGGTGCTAAATAAAATAGTCATTAATTTGCGACTTACCAATTAACATGAATTTACTTTAATGTTATTAAACTTAAAAGTAGAGATAAGAGACGTGGGAGAATTAACTCTCTCTTGTACTAGGTCCTTTGAGGGCTTCGTCGCTTTATATCTTCGTTTGCATTTAGGATGAATGGTTGCAAACAGGATGAATAGTTGCGACAGGATCCTGTAAAGTTATCAAAATTAACAAGCAAAATTCTATGACTTTACTAATAAACTGCCGTCTGACGTGACGTTCTTCACTATGAGGAAGCAAAATTAACTAGAAAATTAATGACACCACATCCTAGATTTTGAGCCTTTAAATTTCTTTTTTCTCCATATACTTATATTTAATAATATTCTCATATTATATATATATTTTATTATTTACTTTCTTTTTTAACTTTTCCTTATGAGTACGTTCTTTTTTTACGGATTTATTTTACACATATTAAACCGCAGTCTAGGCACATGCCGATTGTATACAACCGATAAATTGCGGCCCTAGTATACACTGTGATCCTGTTGACTCATTAAAATTCATTAACGGAAATAATATTAATATAATTATTCCTATAGATATAATCTGTATAAGCCACACTTAGAAAACATGAATTTTATTTTTGCAAAAGCAAAGTTGCTTTACTAACAATATGGTATATTAACAACATGGAGTGTCATATTAACAACATGGAGTGTCATACTAACAACATGGAGCATCACTTGTTATTGTGATGTGATTAATAATATTGATTCTACATCCCATTTACTCTTAACACGGTCTAACTACTCAACTTGGTTTGGAGGCATTGGAACTATGTTCAATATATTTTTGGTACAATGAACGAAAATGATATTAAGTAGAACAACGATATTCAAGACGTGCCAACGAATCAACGAATATTAACAAAATATTTCAGGCGAATATCTTAATCACATCATCAATGGTTCTGCCTTTCTTCTTTATAACAAAATAAATTCTAATGAACAAAATTTGAATGGCGGTGTTGAAAGTATCTCATCTAATTTTAAAAACTTTACTATTATATGGAATAAATTATTATTGAAATGCAAATTCACAATATTGTTAAACAAATTACAAAATAATTAGCAAAATGAAGGATGTAATAATTGCTTTAATGTTCAGCAAAAATCAACTCTCTTAAGGTCTAGTTGAAAACTAAAGATTTATACTTAATTTCCAATTATTACCTGTATCCTTGGGTTTAGATTATATTCATATTTCAATTAACATATCTGAAATAATAAACTACTATTTCAACAATAAAATTATATTTATATTAAATATATCGTCAATGTATGCTCAATTTAATCTATTTCACAATCAAACATTGTCGGTAGCATATGACATATCTTACGTAATCTTAATCAAATCAAACAAATATATTGGTATAACGAGAGATAAGTACTGTTTTAGTGATTTAAATAATTTAAGAGATTGTTTAATTATTAATAATCAAATTTACAATATAGCAAACTTTAACTCTAATCTATAACCCAACTTTTGGAAGTGAAGTTATTAAGTTGATTCTTTTATTCCGAAGTAGTGTGGACACAAATTCCTTTACGCAAATTTGGAAATCTGGCAACAATTAGCAAATGACAAATGTTTTTCCACCATTTCTCATAAATCAAATATTTCAATAGACTGTCTTAAAGAAAATGTAGTATCGATCTAAAATATCGGAGTATTATGTAACATTGCAACGGTACTTGAAAATATCTGATCGAAACGTGAAAGCAATTGCAATTTAAGAAAAAGAGATATATGAGACAACAAAGAAATCGAACGTTGGACTACCGTACACCGTCCAAAATAGTCGCTAGCTTCACAGGACATATTTTGGTAACCACGATACACGCCACATAAATCCTCAAGCGAAATTGTTTATATAATATTGACATAAAATCATTATTTCACGTCTACATTTGGTTGGCTAATAAACATAACCACGAATTTGAGACTAACGTAAAAAAAATTTTAGAACTTTTTATTATAAAGTGTAAATAAGCCCGAAGTACACTTAGTTAATAACAGCGTCTAGGCTTCGAGTGAACTACGTGAAATAAAATGGATTTAAATCGACCTCACGTACGAGCTGTTCTATTTCATGAGTTTATGGTGTAAAATGCAAAGCATACCCGTTCCCATATATAATTTTCAATGTTGTAATTAGAACGGTTATGCTCAATAAACCACCTGACCGTATTTAATACTATAAAGAAATACAGTAACTTAAAGTCAAATGTTGAAATAAAAGCGAACCCAGTCAACTTAAATACTAATATGAAATTTAAACCTTAAATTTAATACACCCATTTCAAAATTTAGGACTATTAAATAAGATTATTTTTAAAGACAATGACAAAATATTTAAGTAGATCACGGACAATGTAAATTCTATAAGTAAACCTTATATTTTAGAAAACGGTCAGTATTCTTCACGCACTATTATTTACATACTCTTAAGCATGTAAGTATATGTAAATGCAAATATAAAAATCGGTCAAGCTATATGTACTCGTACTTGCGCAAGTAGTGTTTTGTTGGTTAATTCAAATGGGCCTACGAGCCTCCCACTTAAATGATTAACACTAATGCACTCCGACTATGTGCAGCGTTGCTTTTGACTTTAGATGCCAGCAAAAGGAAAAGTCAGCGTCGAGAAACGAAGGTAGCGTTTTTGAATTAGTACCCACTGTACGTACGAATTGAAAACAATTTTGAAAAACGTGTAAGCACAACAATTTTTGCTTGCATCATAGGCATATATGTAACAATATTTTTTATAGAAAAGCTTTTCCTCTAAAACAGCGGTTTCAGGAAAAAAGTTTTATCTAAACCAGTAGTTATAAAGAAATAAACAATTGGATTGTTTATATCAATTAATATAATACAACTTTTTAATCCCTATAAATTTCGGTTCAGTCTATTCTCAATGATTACGATTTTTTTCACATTTTTTGAGTAATCTTTTTGATGATAAGATGAAAATTGAGTAGGAAGCAATTTTTATACGTTTTTCCGAAAAATATTTGAATAAGTTCATAAAAAATGCACAATATGTATTTTTGAATTTGTGTTTCAATAAATTTTCATTTGAGAACCTACTCGACCCCCTTGAAATATTTTTTTTAATTACCATGTTTACTCTGAAATTAACCTCAGAAACAAAATTGAACTTTTTACATTTCATGCCTGTTGGACCACCACACTCTACCTTTGTGCTAAATTTCAAATTTCGGACAGACACCAAAGTGATTCCATAAGAATTCTGTTTAGAGAATTTTGCCACCGAATACTAACTACTTCTAGTTAGACCTGCAACTAATCAAAATAACGTAGATCCTGAACACACTTCTAACACCGACACACTCAATCTACCGTAACTAGTAACTAGACTTGGAACTTCTACGACATGAAACCACATAAGGATACAAAGTTTACAATTCAAAGGGGATGCTGTTGTACGCTGCACCTACTAGCACTATACTTGTACTACACCGCTATGATAATTTTCATATGAACATAATAACACAGTCCAACTATCAGAATATAAATTTTCCCAAATGACGCTCTGTGCTCAGAGACATTTGCCACTTAGCGTTTTCCCTCCTTATAAACTCCAGACAAAAGTACAGTAAAGTTGAGATAAAGGCAGTTCAATTTAGTTTATATGTTATAAAGAGAGCAATCTGTCTTCAATATCTTTCATATCTTCATCTCCATGAATACAATTTCGTTGAATGTTTTTGTTTCTATTATAAAAACTTTTACCGCAAATATATTTTATAACTTTTATACATAATTTGCTTCAGTTGTAAAATATACTGAAAAATCTAATTCATGTCAGTAGTTCGGTAATAAAATCAATATAAAAATAAATAAAGATAGCGCATGGTGATGTGAGGAACTCTTACGTCCGATTTTGTGTTGTTTAATATTTTATAGATCGAGACAAAGATAAAGCGGTTATATAGCCGAATCTTTACTTAGGTAAGACGTAGATATCAAAATATTGTAATAAAAATAGATTTTCTTTCTATTGACAAAATATGAAGTTTATTTCACAATAATAAATAAATGGTTTGAATCAAAGATTTTTTTATTTCATAACCCATATAAAATACTTAAAATACTAAAATAAATTGCATTTTAAAAAGTAATATTTCAATGCGCGCGTACGTAAAAGTATGAGTGCATGCGTGCGTGTGTGTACGTTTGCATATTTACCATAGCGTCTTTGTGCATTTAGATCAAAATTTAGACTGAGTGGCACAGATTCATCCTCAAATAGAAAAATAGAGACTTAACCGCTCTAGGGAGATATGATAAACCACTGACAGCTTAATACCATAGGAACAGATTGTCATCCTGTAGATAAGATCCGAGAGTGTGTCTGTAGAACAAATGAAGTAATGAAGTAATTTTACGCCCGTAATCTTAATGCTGGAAGTGGTGATATAAACTTAGTTCACCCTTACTAAACATAAAGCTTATAGGAAAATGTATCTTAAAAATATTTCGATAGCATTAATTAGATTTTAAACAAGCCGGTGCGCTATTAAATATCGTCACTTATGATGATTTCTTCCATAAGCACGATGAACAGTAACAAGTTTACAGAATATATTTTTCGTTTCGAGGGCCTCTCCAATAAATTACCATTATTTTCATATTATTAATATTACAGTAATTGATTATGAAATATATCGATTGCTTTCATTTCATCGCACGTTTTATGTACGTAGATATATTTTTGAATTGTAATTTCAGTATTTACAAATTTATTTTTATGTTCAAAGTTTCGTAAATCGGCTTTGGGCAGTTTAAACATTATGATACGGTGACCATTATTTATTTGCAACAAAAATGTATTTATATCCTCGGGTCTGTGCAACAAATATTCATTTTAAGAATACCCGAGGAATTGAAATTAAAAACCAAGTTTAAGATACGAACTTTTTAGAAAAGGAAAATAAACATTGCACATTGAAAAATCAATTTAGAAGTGATAAACTACCCCATCTGATAAACTTTGAACGGACATTTGAAGGTCAGTTAGAAACTTTGAGTCCCGTGACCGTCTTTTTCTTGTTCTGAACTTTTCCAAAATTTGGATGAATTCCTGTAATATTAAGACTAGGCTAGATTAAAGTTTTGGAGATGTGTAGCATGAAACACGACAAATGAGACATGTATTCCATCAGACGTTAAAAACATATTAAACATCCAACGTTGAAAGGCATCACTATATAAATTTTATTATAAAGTTTATTGACTACAATTCAACATAAAACTCGCTGCTTACGCAACGATCAAGTCGTAAAATACGACATAAAATTTACTGCATATCATTTTCACGATTCCCCGCCATACACCGTGGCCATAAAAGGCAATTATTTTGTCTACTTGGCAGCCACTAGATCGTTTAGCTACTAAACATTTTCTTCGAATCCAGTTAACA
This sequence comes from Druceiella hillmani, assembly GCA_039881145.1. NCBI lineage: Eukaryota > Metazoa > Arthropoda > Insecta > Lepidoptera > Hepialidae > Druceiella > Druceiella hillmani. The sequence goes on along the minus strand of JAYKKI010000038.1, from coordinate 10,148,997 downwards.
ATAAGCAGTAAAAATGTCGCTTAAGTCTTCTATACAAGATTGGTATAAAAAATTGCGGTTTTATTTTTAAAATTAAACGTCTTGGAGTACAGTATTATTGTATTATTTATAAAAAAAATTCTCAATCTCTTCGTTATCAAGAAACCTAGTGAATTTTGCATTAATCAAAATTTATATTTTTATAAAGTATTATTAATATTTTGTAGCAGATTGAGAACAAAAATTATAGAACCTCTACGATTAAAATTATGATTTTTCTTTTATTGCAATATAAAGTTGACAATTTTAGAAGAAATTACGACTACACACTAGTAATATTTATATATAATAATGTAATATATAATATAATGTTATAGTAATATTTATGTATAATAATGTAATTATTATAATAAAGAGGAAAAATATTATTTCTTTTTTAAAAACCTCTAATCTGACTGATATACGCCATTAACATAATATGAAAGCTGATAGTTTCCATATTGTCATTGGCTACAAATAATGTATACACGTTGTTTAATTAATAAAATATAATTAATAATGTGAATGTGGCCAAATAAAAAGTCGCTGCTCTGGATGGTTTCGTTTTCAAAATTATTAAATATACACTAATACTACGTACTGAAAAATTATGTCTTAAAAAGTTCTACAAAAGTTTGCGGCAACATACATATATATATATATATATATATATATATATATATATATATATATATATATATATATATATATATCTATATATATATATTATGAATAAGCCCCAGTATCTATTTTAAATATAGTAAAATTTACCTATATTTAATATATTTGGCGTTAATTTTGTAGAAATTCATTATTCACAATTATATGAAACTATGTTGTGTAGTATTATTTCTATTTTTTTAAGTTCTTTACCACGACCTAAGTTTCATTGTATTACAACATCTTCAGGTGGGATATTAGCATCTTTGCTAACAGCCCACCTGAAGATGTTGTAATACAACGAAACCTAGGTGTTGGTAAAGAACTTAAAGAAAATAGAAATAATACTACATAACGTAGTTTCATTTAATTGTGGAAAATTTACCTACTTCAAAAATCTAGAAAAATTAAGGTGATATTAAAATTATCTTCATCAAAATAAAAATTATAATGATTTTTCTGCAGCAAAAAGCTTTTCCTATAACGAAAAATGACCCTTTACACTTTACAGTCTGCATCAATTGTTTAACGAAAACTGAAACGTTTTTGGTTTTTTAAAGTAGATTTCATTCTGATGACATTCGGTGCGATGTATTCGAGCTCCAACAGGAGGAATGGAAAGCTTGGCTCGGCATGCTAGGCATGAGAATATACCGTCAATTTATTGACGGTATAATTTTATATGGAGTAAATGACTGATTTGATGATGTTTTTACGTTATCATGAAAGAAACAAATACATATAAAAAGATTTTTTATATTTATTTTTTTCTTAATCTAATAACTAAATTGTCAGAGTCGGTACGGTTAGCAATTTCGGTTACTTATAAAAGAAGGGCGCTTTATAAATATCAAGAATAAGCGACTATCGCAAGGAAGACATGCCATATCTCATTTAGGTTATGCGGTGCCACGTTATTTTAATTAACACTTTCACGGGATACGTACGACACTAGTCACTTCGATATGATTTACAACATCTATGCCCCACATAAACAGAGACAGTAATTCTGTCACGGCTGTGGGTTCACTTAACATTTATTTCACATAAACAGAGACAGTAATTCTGTCACGGCTGTGGGTTCACTTAACGTAAACAGAGACAGTAATTCTGTCAAATTCGCATACATTTCAATATTATTGCATTAATTTGTTTTTTCATCTAAAACAAAGGTGTACCTAAAAATAATTAATACCACAAGTGACGATCGTAACAGTTAAGACTTTATAAGATTAAAACAGTTTTTATGTTTCTTAACGTTTTTAATAATTCTGTCATTAATCTAAATTACATTTTTGTGAAATGATTCCATATCTTACTCTTTGTTTGTTTGATATTCCTCACCCTAAGTTACAGGTCAAATATAATGTTTAAATCACTGTTCAACTAGTTAGAGATATGTGATTTTGTGGAGCCTAAATATTTTCTGTCTCGTCCGTAATATGTTGTATTATGCAAATTATTTACTGCATATACTTTAACCTTAACATACGGCTTCAACAGCTCGTGGCCTGTGAAAGCTCCTAACTTTTCACTTTCCCAAACTTAAGTTGTAAAAATGTCAAAGATAATTCCTGAAAATAAAGAAGACCAAATTTCAAAAAGACACTTAAACTTATCTTTTTCTATCTACATATTCACACTGTCTATTAAACAAAATAACGATTGTTCAACAACATATTACATTACCATGCTCACATGGATATAAATAAGTGCCGACATGCGAGACAAAGTATTTGAGAGTGGCCAGCAATTTCGTTACTGCCGAGACAAATTGATATAAAACGTGTCTCACATCCCTTTTATGCAGTGAATGGTGGAGGACACATTTATAATTTCATATTTTTATAACACAGAAATAATGTATAGACACTATACGTTGTGCTGTCACATCAGACTTTGATATTTTTTTTTCTCTAACAAATATTTTCGTAGATCTATAGCGGAGGTGACAACAGTCAATAGTTATACATATAGAGATAATGAAACACAAGCACATGTGAAATTAATTATCAAGAAACTCTTCTCTTCTATCCTAATAAGGTACCACGTTATTATTGCGGAATGAGCAAGTACAAAAGAAAACAATCGTTTTTGGAACGTCAACTAAGCAGTAAAGGGTGAAATAGAAAAATACATACCGATTATAATTAATGCAACACTAAAACAGTATCCACAGGACTCGATTAATGAAAACTCTGTTTTTAGTCACAAACCGAATTACAACATAAAGACTGAACATTCCGCACACGATGCCACTCAAGTTTGACAGAATGACAGCTTAACACGTCAACCGCAACGGAACCTGTATTATTCTGATATTTTCTGCATTAATTACTATTGTTTTAACCAGCGTGCTAAATCTTGTTGTCAATATGACAAGTGCAGAATCTGACGAGGAAGACACACAGCTACACAGCGCAATAAAAACTTATTACACAATAATTCTATTACGTAGTTATACCCGATTATTTTTGACAAATTTGGATATCGTAAAAGTAATCGACCAAGAGGACGAGCAAAAATCGAAAAAAAGATTGAAGCAAAAATCTGTCAAAGTGTAATACCGAGTCTCCCTTCCCGGCTCTTTACAGGCTATATATATATACATATATATATATATATATATATATATATATATATATATATATATATATATATATATATATATATGTATGTGTATGTGTATGTGTACGTGTACGTGTACGTGTACGTGTACGTGTACGTGTACGTGTACGTGTACGTGTACGTGTACGTGTACGTGTACGTGTACGTGTACGTGTACGTGTACGTGTACGTGTACGTGTACGTGTACGTGTACGTGTACGTGTACGTGTACGTGTACGTGTACGTGTACGTGTACGTGTACGTGTACGTGTACGTGTACGTGTACGTGTACGTGTACGTGTACGTGTACGTGTACGTGTACGTGTACGTGTACGTGTACGTGTACGTGTACGTGTACGTGTACGTGTACGTGTACGTGTACGTGTACGTGTACGTGTACGTGTACGTGTACGTGTACGTGTACGTGTACGTGTACGTGTACGTGTACGTGTACGTGTACGTGTACGTGTACGTGTACGTGTACGTGTACGTGTACGTGTACGTGTACGTGTACGTGTACGTGTACTTGTACGTGTACGTGTACGTGTACGTGTACGTGTACGTGTACGTGTACGTGTACGTGTACGTGTACGTGTACGTGTACCTGTACGTGTACGTGTACGTGTACGTGTACGTGTACGTGTACGTGTACGTGTACGTGTACGTGTACGTGTACGTGTACGTGTACGTGTACGTGTACGTGTACTTGTACGTGTACGTGTACGTGTACGTGTACGTGTATATGTATATGTATATGTATATGTATATGTATATGTATATGTATATGTATATGTATATGTATATGTATATATATATATATATATATATATATATAATAAAGGACCGGTCGACTTAAGTCTTTATGTATGTAGTTTCTGCAAAATACACCTGTCAGATGCATGATTTATAACGTGTGTGCGTATGGTGTTTTTCTCTCAAATCACCAAAAATTTGGGGAGTGATCAAATCCTAGTGATCCGCCCTTGGCTACTGATGAATTACATGAGTCATGAAGATGTTGTAATACAACGAAACCTAGGTCGTGGTAAAGAAATTAAAGAAAGTAGAAATAATACTACATCACGTAGTGTCATTTAATTGTAAATGCTGGTTGTAATTTGTATTATTGAGAAATTGTAAGACGAGGAGATTTTTAGACGAACAGTTTAAGTTTTCTTCTGTTCCCAGGAAAATGAAGGGTAGCCATTAGACCTTAATGGATAGAATTCCTCAATAGTATTTTGTGTACATATCATTGGGAACATTTTGCAATAAATCTAAATAACTGACAATAATACCCACGATCCGTCACATGATATATCAGGCGATAAATCGATACGTGTACGTGACTTTACAAATAGTGAAACGTACAATTACGCATAGACAAATGAAGTTTCATAAAATAAATGTCGAATCGCATACATCCACGCAGCTGCAGACGTATCATTCTCGTTTAGTAATCGAATAATCCTGTACTTCCTATAGAAATGACAACACGTAATCTGCCGTTAACTTCAGTCACTAAGCAGTCGAGCCGTGTGCAGACAACCTAGCAATTTATCGATCATGAATCGCCAAGCAACTCTGCAATCGCATTCCTGAAATGATTAACGGAGCAGAAAAAATGTAAAGACTTAGCACATATCGCAACACCGCGTTGATCAAGGTAAGCTTGCCAAAAACAAGCGAGTGCTGCAGAATATTTTCTACGCAGGTAAGTAAGTTATAATTTTATTATCTCATGTAAATGCTAAAAGCTTAAAATATTATTGAATCTAAGAGTGACGAGCTAACAACGTAATTGGTAAGTAATTTGAATGAATACGTGATCAGAAACAATTTCCATCGGAAATGATAGAATTACACCCGACCGATATAATATCTGAAGCAGGCAAAGCAGTAGCCATCCATTTATCACATATAAATATATTAAACTTTTTAAATATATTCAAACATGAGTACACAAACTGCCATACGATGATCTGATTATTGCATTCGTTTTAAGAATATTACAAAGTTAAACAAAACTACAAATACACTTGATGTTGTGGAAATTGCATGAATTTCGCATAACAAATCCTAGAGCTATGTACGCCTTCCTCGATAATATGGCTGTGAAATATAAAGTGGTACGTGGTAGTGGTAAATATAAGTGGACTTCAGACATGATCATTGATCAGGACGACCCCACCTCTCGATCGATACAGAGTTCAATATAATTTTCTACTAATAATGATACTATAAATAAATATTAATGAATCGATACTCTCATAAAATCCTTCTAAACTACTCTAAACGTATTACAGTATCATGAAACAGGAATTCCATTTGACCCACTTGCCCGTTTTTTCGCGACTGGTTGCGAGCGCATAGCTCGGCTCAACACCCGACAGATACATTACGAAAGCACACCTACGCCTAACGAAAAGATGACGGGGCAGCTCACAGTTGACTTATTGACCGGTTAGCTCATTACTTTCCACGTCGCAAAGAAAATGTCGTAAGACGTACAAAATGTCGCGAACGCGGTCACGATGTCCAACATTATCTTTAGCGAGTAATTATAATTGTGTAATATAACGAGGAGTAATGTTACATTGAAAATAATTTATTTATGCAAGAGAACAATGACAATGCTATCGTTATAATAACTTACAGTCGCCGCGATAAGTTAAGTAACGAGCGAGTAAATAAACGCGCGGCGGAGGCGGCCGGTGGACGTCGCGTGTCGCGGCGACCTCCATTTGTCGTTTGTTTCAAAATAAATTGTGTCGTTCGAGATTGTTTTCGGTAATCGTAGGTTCTTAAGAATCTTAAAACGCCACTCGTATTCGAATATGTAATAAAACGATTTTGGCAACATGTTCTGCTAGGTCATGGAGTGATACGTGAGTCACGTCCATTACATCAGATAAGGTGTTACTGTTTCGGTCTATCGTTCTATCTTTAAAAGATAATGTATTTGTGATATAAATTTATCATAATTGCTATCAAATATATAGGCAAAAATATTTACCTCACATATTTTACTACCTATAATACCTTTACGGGTATTCGCATCAGAAACTGTCCACGTTTCCATGTATTAGTCGTCCGTCATCTGTATCTATTCCACAATAAAATAGTAGGCATCTTAAAAAGGGAGCTATTAGAACTAATAATATTTAGTACAATTTACAATAACACGCGTCAATGACAGTGATACCTGAGTATATGGAGCGATCTACCAATTACAGCTTACACTTACTTTAAGGTCCAACTGAATGAATGAGCAGACACGATATACGCTAGTGTATGTTCATTTAACAGGTTCGAATAATTATTTTATAAATAAGTATTAAAGAATATGATTTCCAACAATCAGCGATATCCCTTAAGAAACATCGATTACCTGATCTGAATAAAAGCACAAAACAAACATTCATATTCCCCTCTTTATAACAGAATAACTGTAGCTGTGCTTTCATAATGCATCTATCGGGTGTTGAGACGAGCCATGTGAGCGAAAAAACTCGCTCCCGCCTTTATAGGTAATTTTTTATTTTTTATTTTAAATGTTTCATTAATATTTGTAATGTAGTTATACAGGTTTTTAATGTCATAACTCATAGACTCGCTGTCCCCTCCATTTAATTATGATTGCTCGTCAAATATACAAGCTAGGTGATGAGGAATAAAAAACAATACTGCATCACCTATATTCACCGAATACGGTGAAAGGTTTACATCAAATGGATAAATTGTTTTTGCGCCTTTTCAATATGAGCATAACTCGCACTACGAGGGTATTGTACACATTTAGGTCTACCTTGTACGTCTATAAAAACATTTTCAAATATAATATATTGCCATAATAATATATTACCTAGTATGTATTTTATAAAATATTTATTTTACTAGTATATATTTATACAAAAAGTATATATTTTACAAACTTTTGCGAATTTCCCATTAACTATTAGATTTAAAATCAACGCCTTACTTTTACTATCAATTTATGTAAGCTTCTAGAAACTATGTTATTTTCCTAACTTTACATAGTTTTTCTAACTTTATTATCGTAACTATAAATTTCGAAAATATTTCCACAAATCTCTGAAGATAGGCTATTTTAAATCCAAAAATTATATATAATTTATATCGCCCTTTTCAAACAATGCCTCATGATGCATATGAAATTTTCAAAAAGAGTGGATTAATTTGCCCTCGAAAATTTAGGTATACACCTTTTAAATGTTCATTGAAATAAGGAAGCATTAAAACGCTTTATCATCAGGCCAAATTTTAAGTTCCTATATCAAACGACCTCTGAGACAAATGGCTGCGACCTAGATGCGGACAGATGGACGGACGCATGCTCTTATAAGGATTCCCGTTATCTCCTTTTTCAGGTACGAAATTCTAAAAATGAATAAACAAATAAATTATTTATAACAATAGTTTGATTTTCCTTTGACGGCTCGAGCCATCGCGAGGATCCAGACACGCTACACGTAGCGCGCATGAACCACGTAAGCAACGTGTTGTTTATTACCAACTCAATTAGGTCGCTACTGATTTATTCAATTTTATTTCAAAACAGTTTCCTTCGATTGGTATCTCTAAAATAAATCATTCCAAGCCGGTACGTACGAGCGTTGAAGTTAAATTACACGCGTCTAATTCACTAAGGCCCGTATAAAAGAGGTCATTATCGTGATGGATTGGTCGACGCTTCCATTCATGAAAACGTGGAAACTTATAGTCCATAATGAAAATCATAGTTATAATTATATTCTCATAATTAGTCATAACTATATTCTCTATTTTTCATAGTCATATTGATATTCTTTATTTATATTAATTTAACTAAATATAGGTAACCTAAACACACAAGTAACAAATCCGCTTGAGATACATTGCTCAGTCTATTTTCTTTTTATAATTTTCAAACTCACCGCAGAACTATAGTTACTGCACAATTATGTATGAAATCTAACTGTGACTGTGTATGAATCAATTATGTATGTAATCTAACTGTAAGAAACTGTTGGTTTTAATTTTTTTAAGAATTGAAAAATGTTTTCGATATTTTATTTTTAAATAAAAAATTCGCAACAAAACGAAATTTTCTCGTTGACGTTGAATAGCAGGCATCTTTAACGAAGGTTGGATCCACCGCCTTGATCCAGTGTGTGAAAAAATAAACCTATTAAATAGGAGTAAAACTCGCACTTCCACAATTGTACACACGCTTAGATACATACAAAAGTTTAAACATACATAGTATTTCTAATAAACTACAAACTTGGATATATTTTTCAGTATCTAAACATATTGACCGCCGTATCTTTTACTGACGTCAGAATAAAAAGTTGGTTACTTACATTTTTCTGATTTAACGCAAGTTGACCGAGGAGGACACCATAGTAGGGTTTAGAGACTCGTATCTCGCAAAGAGCTTGCCTTTGAAAGACCCTTTCAATTATACTCCATTAAATGGGGTCAGTGAAAAACCAGTTTTCATTCCCAACTTCGATTTATGGACATAAAACAATTTTTTTCCTTTTCCCACGAGTCATAAAAATTCTTAACTTATCTTAATCATGTAATTTCCTAAACGCAAAATATGCCATGCTAATGTAGTTCCAATGGTCTATTAAAAAAAAAATTATATATATATATATATATATATATATATATATATATACATATCATCATCATATATATTAATACGCTAAGGTTAAGATGTTACTCTCCCTTTTTAGAAAAAACCTCACAACTAATCCACATAAATTATATATCATTTTATAGATAATTGCTTGCTCTACCGGCATTCACAACTAAAAAATTTATTATTGCTATTGTTTTTGCAAATTAATTAATTATTAAAATTATATACACAAAACAACAATGCTGCCATCTAACGGCTCAACGTCAATATGATTGACGGTCGGTAAAATTTTTGTTTAATTTCAAATCCACTCACGTATAAATAAAGTGGCGCTTTAGCTCAATGCTTTTGATACTTGCGCCTCTATATGTCAATTTTAGTAAAATATTTGTTTGATCTGTCATCTGAGCTTCATAATGGAATAAATAATGCGAAGACTTCGCACGGGTCACGCTAGTATATATATATATATATATATATATATATATATATATATATATGTATATATATATATATATATTTATATATATATATATATATATATATATATATATATATATATATATATATATATAACTGTTGAATGCTAAACGAATTGTTCCCAGTAAATACAATTTTTCTTTGAATTTTCTTTTGCACTTTTGAAACATGAATAGAAATAAAAAAACAAATATTATTTTCCTGGGTATTTATTTAGTCTCTCAAATATGTAATGTAATTTCATTATTAAAAACTACGTGGTCAAGTTAAACTCCAATTCACTCTGACGCTATGCACTTCACTACGCACATTTTGAAAGACTCGTTAACACATGCTACTTGTGATAGTTTCTATCTCCTGTAGAATGTTTTTTTCTTTAATCGGGGCATTGTTCTTGGTCCATTATGATAGACATGACTTTTCAGGCTTCCTACGAAAATATCGACAGGAGTAAGGTAAAAATACATACATGTGTGTATATATAGGTATATATATATATATATATATATATATAAATACATATATATATATATATATATATATATATATATATATACCTATATATATATATATATATATGCCTATATATATATATATATATATATATATACAAAATTCAGACACTGTTTATAAACACAAACCACACCCGAGTTGTACAAGGGTGCCATCAGGGACTCTTATCTATAAATCATCTTCAAAGATTTAGGTTCCCATATCTACCATAGAACTCTCCCAACAAAATTAGAGACTGTAGCTACTAAATTAGCCATTTATTGTCTCCATTTTTACTAAATGGCACTTTGCCAAGATTCTGTATACCTCAAAGTTCAGTCAACTCTCAACCAAATCACGGTGATTAAAAATACCATAAAATGCTAAAGTTCTTATAGTAACAAGTTCTGAAGTTACTAAAAATCTGTGTCCGTTTTGAATAAATCCGACAACGTTTTTGTCAAAATCGTATCTACTCATCGACCACGCAACCTTTGCTGACAATTTTAGTTCGCTACGTCGCGTGTCTCACTCGTGGCACTCGTCACACGCACTGACTTAAGTTAATACTCAGTTTTCGTCCATATAAGCAATTATATTTTATTAATTTATTAACAATTATAATAAAATATTTATACTTTAATAGCAGATTCGTGCACAAAAAAATAAATTTTCTGAAGTCAATAAACAGATAAAATCTTAATAGCTAAAATATGTAATTACTTTTGTTAAGTTTTCAAAACACTTGCAAATGTTATGTAATACGATGATAAAGCACAAAAGTAAATTCAATTCGTAAAAACTAACAGGAAACAGAAAAACAAATAGAGCCATGGAAGGCCAACTTTAATTAAAGGAAACACTTAAGGTGAGAATACATTTGCATTCCGCTAGAATGCAAATTCACAGCATCTTAGAAGTTTCTGATGAGTAAGGGCCAAAAGTGAATAACACTTATTTGTTTATAAAAATGTTATTCTAATTAATTCTATTTATATAGACGAAATATATTTGCACAATTGAATTAAAATTGTGTAATTCTATTTCTCCCCATTATAGATATCTATATTTCTAAGTATTGGCGTAGGTGATCTTCGTGATCCTGTGTACTTAAATTAAAAGAGATTTATGATGCTCTTACAAACGGATGGACAAATAGATAGACAGACAGGACTAAATTTAAGAGTTCCACTGTTGCCATTTGTCTATGAATCCCTAAAAAGAGATAACAGACATTTGTGGAAAAGGATATGATTTAATTGTTCATAATGTAGTCTTTTGTCATCGATTCGAAAATTCAAATGACATTTTAACTCGAACCGCTAGGCATTTTGTACTGCGTTAAAACATATTCTACAAAATAAATAAAGATATAGAAGTGTGTTGTCTAGGTTTTCTATAAATCACACACACTACTCTGACTCCAGATCAGAAGGTTGCGTGTTCATATCATGTCGGGGTCACCAAAGTGTGTTGTCTAGTTTTCTATAAATCACACACACTACTCTGACTCCAAATCAGAAGGTTGCGTGTTCATATCACGTCGGAGTCACCAATAAAGTGTGTTGTCTAGTTTTATGTAAATCACACACACTACTCTGACTCCAAATCAGAAGGTTGCGTGTCCATATCACGTCGGAGTCACCAATAAAGTGTGTTGTCTAGTTTTCTATAAATCACACACACTACTATGACTCCTAACTAATATTATTTTGTATATCTTAATTATTTAGATTGAATTATTCTGATAGATGAACTTTTCTATTTATTTCTTTTTTAGATGTCAACAAGTTTTTGTTTTTTAACATTTATTCTTGTTGCCAGTTCTGTCACACTACAATATATTCTATATTACTGTAAATAAATATCTCAGCCAAAATATTGTAAAGTCTAAAAACCAACTTATACGGTATTGAATACTACATACTTGAAATTATAATAATATTACAGTGAGTAATTATCTATACATATGAGTACTTAGGCAATGGCCTCTTTAACAATTTTATGCATAATCGTGTTATTGAAAGAATTGTCATCAAAGTAGGACAATAAAATTACACTAGATGTAATGAAATATATCAAGTTTGTTAACGACGATAACAGTATTACATATTATATTTAGTAGGTATTACATGTAACTAGTAATTGCAGCAGAAAACGTGTCAGTGTAGCATTATTGCGGAACTGCTGATTATTCGAAGAAATAGGGTTTCCTTATAATACAAAAGACTGACGACGACTCTTACATGTGTTCGAAGGCAGTCCTTTTAAAGGATAGCAATATGTGCCCCAGTATCGATAGGTCATTCGGTGTATTCCATTATATTATAAAAAGACTAGAAATGCCCAATATCTTCTCCACGTGATAAATTATGAAGAACACCAAGCTACAAATTCATAAGAATGAGCTCAACATTCTTGGTGGGTTTGCACCCCACGGAGAACCCCTGCTTTTTTTTGTTCGCAGAATGCAAAGATAATAAAAGTTACAAGACTGTTGCGTGATTCCTTAATTTAAGTTTTGAAATGTATTTCAACACTTAAATTCAGGAAATGAAATTGTATTTTTTAAATTATTGTTTTATAATAACATAGCTTAATTAAGATTACACTGACGAAGAAACTTGCACGTTGCAGTCTAATCTATCTATATTACGAAAAATAAAGGCATTTTTGGAAATTTCGAAAAATCGACGTCATTTCTTTTAAAACATTACTTAGACGTAAGCTAGTGTTTTTCTGCAGTTTTGAGGCCAGCCTAGTTAGAAAAATCAGCTTAAATGAAGTTTTGTTATACGGTGTAATAACTTAGTCCTATTTTTCCATACTTTCTAAGAAACAATATATTTTCTGACAATAAAAATTGTACAAATTTATTGGTCAAGTGTCGAGTATAAATAAAAAATTAAATTCAAACCTGTAGTAAATGTAGGTCACTGTTTCTCAGCAGCATTCAGTTGGAACAGATTTTCACGCCTTCGCTCAATTAGGACCAAGTTGTTCTTGGTATGACATAAAACCGTCACCCTAGTATAACATATTTACGGCACAAAACACAATATTTTTATTACGCGAAATGTAAACTATTATTGCATTGCATAAATATTTTCTCTATATACAATTATACAACTATTTCGTTTTTTCACACGTACAATGCTTATGTTTGTTTAATAGCAAAATATTGCAGCTTTTGCAAATTAAATTACAAGCTACTTTATAGTTAAAAGTATTGCATGTTCCTAATATAATATATTCATATGGACTTAAGCCTTGAAATACTTAAAGAGGGAAAAACTTAAGAGATGAAATAACTAAAGAGGGACCCAATAAAACCCGCGTCATGAACTGCTATAATATATGACGGGATCCTGCATGCCTACGCGCAACGTGACCGCCGTTCGCGACCCGACGCTGCCGGGTCCTTCAGCGCAGCTTCACACAAGACAATATCGAGATTTATGAACACCTTGATAACCGCCACTCCTGCATTCCAATATTTACGGTCAACAGTCTTGTACTGCGCATGTGACACAATAATATTATGTTCTCGCGGGCGTAATTATCGTTCGTGTCTGCTGCAGTGGCGTTGTAAAATATTTATTTTATAAACAGAACAATTGTGTTTAATAACGTCATCTTGGCGTTCAGTTGGACAGGGTCAACCGGAGTTATTATGTATTGAGCGAGCCACACATACAGTATGAGTGTCCTAATGCGTTTGCAAGTACTAAAACAACACTAGTCTCCAACACAAGTCTCCGACACTAGTCTCCAATACAAGCCTAGTCTCCAATCACATGCAAGTAAAGGTAATAAAAATTATGAAAATGTGGTGGAAGATTGATACAAATTAATTGTCACTTTAATTCGCAGAGTGGCTTCGTAAAATTTTCCATCAAAAATAATAATTTTAAATACATAGACATAACAATTTGATCCTCGATGATACTGATCTTACACAAAAGAAATAAGTCAATATAACTGATTTAACGAATAAAAAAAAATCGAGTTAATATTTAAGGACTAAAACCCACACAGGTCCTTAAACTACCGTAATGATTTGCGAACCGATTGTTGGAATCGAGTACAAAATATGTATCAACAGCGAAGCAAAGTTTAACTGAAATTCGCTAATAACAGCCTGCCTGATGATAAAAAAAATATAACGTTAGTTTGTAGGGTACAAACAAAACCCAAAACTTTATAAATGCACTATATATTAGTACTTAGATAGTAAGTGTTTTTCACATTACTAGCAACATAAGTGGGAATATTACTGACATACAGGTTAAACAATAAAATACTATTTCTTTTCCTTTATTTTAGATGTAAATTGGTTAATAAGACGAAATTATAACCATTATATTCATATAATTTAATTTTGCATGCATAATAAATTTTTGGAACCCGAAATTTCTAACAATAATAAACAAAATATCTATATGGGCGTATAAGTACCTTTTTCATAAGTATAAACAACTGTTTGTCAGTAAGTAAGACAGTTTGATAACATTTTGAATTCTCAAACATTAAATCCAACATCAGTTTTGAAAGATTTAAAAATATGAAATGTATAACTGTCAAAGTAATAAAAAATATACTGATGTTATTCTATATTACACAATACATGCCGATATATTATTGTTAATGGTTTAACATACTGGTTATACATATATATATATAAGCTCATTTAACATGGTTTCGTGTTTTAATTCAATTAACATTTGTGATGTTAGAACAATTGACAACTGTTAATTTGATTGTTTTTTACTACCTCCTTTTGTGTTCATAATCTATTTCGATTTATATACAGGCGAAACGTCCATAATTTATTAATTTTTTATGAATAATATGTACAAGTTTCAGTTCTGACAACAAAAAAATATTGTTCCTGATATTTACGTAAAAGGAATTACCTTTAGTTTATATTTCGGAGAAAGGTTTTTCAAATTTATTTATAGGATTAAAACTAAAGGAAAAATTAAAAACTTGGCAATCAAATATAATTTATCTTAATGTTTATACCCTATACACTTAACCTTAAACTAAAATTATTGTTAATCAAATGGGATAAATTGATAGAGTTTGGGAACATACTAATTTTAAGGATGTATGACGCATCCATGCTTAAATTTATTGTTCAACATCCATCAAAACATAGTAGAATGGCTAAATGCCACGAATTCTTATCACCGACTAAACTGTGTTTAAATCAACACGTCTCACTCTACATTTTGAAACAACCATTTCAATTTACTGCAGCACGGGTCCACTTGCCCAATGGTTAACCTTTTCGCGATCGTTCCCACGCAGATAAGGCGGGCGCGGTCGCCGCCGTGCCCCTGCAGTCACATCGCATTGCTCGCTATCCGATACATTTAGTTCCAAACAGTAACTATCAAGTATTTATCACAATAAGTACTAGGGTTGGGCTGAGGTGCCGTAGTCAGTTGAGCTATTAAAAGAGTGATATAAGGCTGCGATAAGAGTATTGTTCTTTTGCAAAATTGACGTTGTACACGGTACTTCAACACATGGTTTATTTTCTAGTTAACTAAAGAATCGAATTTTCAATTGATTCGTTTATTTTAGAGTTAACAGTAAAGATGTATTCTTATTTATTATATTAATGCCTTTTTTATTAAAATCGCTCCAGTAGATTGTGATCTAGGACGGAACATTTAAAATCACATACACAGAATGCAAATACCACAACCTCCTATCTTTTCGGCCTGTGGCGTTGTTACATCGGTAACAAAAAATACCGCAACCAGTTAATATTTTGTCAGTACCGATATATATATATATATATATATATATATATATATATATATATATGTGTGTGTGTGTGTGTGTGTATATATGAATATATATATATATATATATATATATATATATATATATATACACATATACATACATACATATATCCATACACTCACAAGATAATGGTATATGAAGGGACGATGTGATGGTGGTACTGGTGGCAATGTGAGACACCTGCGTTCCTGCAGGTGTGAAGTTAATAGGCACTATGATATTTTGCGGCTGCATAAGTTAATTTTATAGAACAATGGTTAAATGGTATCTTGAAGACAGTAACGGGACTACAAAACTGACAATTAAATTCAACCTGGAGTTGGCGCATGAATTGAAACCTGTCAAGACTAAGTTCGAGATGATCTTTGAACACAACACCTTATATGCTTTAAATGCGTACGCTCTAAATGTATATAAAAGCTAGAGACTTAGTCTCAAGAATGCTCCAATTAACCAGGATCAGCTGTTTTCTCATGTGGCCAATCTTATGTAGCGTTATCTTTGGCACATCGGCTTGAGTCCTTTACTTAATTTCAATCGCAATACCACAATAAATTCTGGCCAATATCGCTTTATCCTATGTATAATCTACAAAACCATTAGAACTTTCTGTCTACACAACACCAGTTGTTAAAGCGATAAATATCTTGAAACTATTCACCTCATTGTTGTGATAGATTTAATATTAAAAAAATCTAGACGCCAAGCACTAAATTATTCGTCTATGCTTACTCTAGCAAAGCTCCTCAAAAACTTGGCTATCTTTGCTCTACATTTTACCGCCAAATTTTAAATATTTTGATGCGATAAATTATATTTGCACTAAGTTACTGTCACGACAGTACTTTTTCGTTTACTTTAAAAAAATTGAATTAATTCTGTTATTATTTTGTGCTCTTCGTGCACAAAATAATAACAAAATGTATCGCCATATTGTTCAATGCGTGGTCATGCACGAAGCAAAACTTATTGACATTAAACGATTATTTATTTTTCACTATGCCTGGACGTTTATCAAAACAAACGTTTAAATTACCAAACAATAATTCATGAATTCCTTGACCTGAATTTAAAAACTAAAATTTATTGACGCCATACGAAACGTAAATCAATTATTTATTGCTCTCAAATATAACTTATGAAAATATTTACTATTTTAAGTCACGATCTTTGAACAGTACGAGTAATTACTGCGAGCAACTCGAAAGAGTGGGGCTAAATTGACATCACTATTGCACGTGACTTCCTTATTTTGCATCACTCACCTAAAATATTATTTACTACGAATAATTAATAGGCACAGCACAGAATTTTTTTTTTATATCCGTCTCAAAAATAGTACACGGAAACAATCTATGACAGTAAAAGAAACATTTAACATTTTAATTTTTTTTTTTCCTTTCTGCATTTTCTCAACCATAAATAGATTTAATAGTTTTATATAAATGTTTCATTTTAGAAAAGAACTTAAAAGTAACAATGAATACTACTTACAACTAAGAAGCTTAAAAACGACTTTACTAATGAACTTAAGAATAACAACATACCAGTACAATCGATATTCCTAACTGTGAAATAATACTTGTGTACTATAATACTTGTGCAGAATATTACATATATTGTATAAATTGCTGTGTCGCGTTGTATCACATTTATGGTGCGCGATGCATTTTCATGACGTTTAATCCTTTAGTTAACCTTGAAATAGTGGATCTCGCAAATGTGATAAAATAATAGTATTTTAATGATTCTGTCTTAATTTGTGCTTAGAAATCTACAGAATCCGTCTTGCTATACCAACGTAACAACATTATGTATATATTGGTTGAAGGTCACTAATTTAAATAATTACAGTCATACATATATTCAAGCCCATTGCATATTTTCTTATGGCCGCAATGCTGTGGGCAATTTTCTTCCCTCTGTAGACATAGTTAAAAGTGTAAGTAAAGCAAGATCTGTTCTAAATATTTTTATTAACTAACAATTTTCTTACATTAATATTGAACTATTTTATCAATGGCTGATGGAAAATTTTATACATAGGAAGAAAAATTCTTGTCATTTTTCTCTTCACATTGCAGTGCCGATAAACGGTAAAAAAATATATTTTATTTTACCGTATTTCCAAATTCAAATAACTTCTTTAAATCTTTAGGTAGAGGAATTTTCCACTTTTCCAAGCATTTTGTTTACTTTAGTACACACAATCCAATTAATTGACATATAATTTCACACAGCTTATCATCTTTATCAGTAAAAAACACCTCACAAAATCTACTACCAGACCAGCTTATTGATATAATCGAAAGTAAGGATACGTCAACCCATTATATGTTTTACCACCCATTCACAAATATGTTCTAACAGCGATTATCAACATAACTCAAACCATTAAATCTGTAAATCCTGCAACGACACAAAACAAATATTCGTATATTGCCGGAATCAACAACTACTCATCTACTATTGGAATTTATATCCCTTTCAAATAATCTACATATTAATATTAAAAACACTGCTTTAAAAAAAGAAATTCCACCAAAATTCCTCCACGAAATTTCATTGATTTCAAATGTTTCAACACTGATGGTAAAGAAAAGTACACAATCAGCTTCAGTATTAAACACCAAAGAATACAGGTAAAAAGAAAGAAAAAATGTTAAAGGGATCCTTATTTTAAAAAATGATAAACAGAAGGACTGAAAAAAATCAGAGACAGAAACAATAGTCCGATAAGCTCAAAGTAAAGATAAGGAGTAAATAACAAGGAAAATTTGTGTACGAAAGTAATGCGAAAATATAAATACAATAAAAGATAATGCCCAGGAAAAATGAAGGTATGGAAATTTCTTTTTGAAGTAGAAAAGATGATGAAATGGATTAAGAATTAAACAAAAGCTTCAGGATTTTAAAAACGATATGACACTACTATATAACTTTGAGTATTTTGTAACAATTTAAGCTGTTTTTATCGTCAAAGCTGTATTAATTCCGTATTTAGCAAGTTATTACTAACTTTATACGAACCCCGTTCTGAACTTTATTCTTAAAGCGTCATTGTATACTCTTATAAAATCATTGGTCTTTATGACTTATGTCTAAGAGGGTGTTGTTATACTGCAGGAATAAATGACAGCTATACTACAGCTTATTTTGTACCGATGCGAGTCGATTCTTAATTTGCCGCAGCTCCTATATTTCAAAATGAATTAAATCCAGATGGAAAAAATATATGGTGTAGTCAAGAAAAGCATTGAAAAGAAACATCACAAAATGTCAAGCAAACAACAATATTCATAGTGAAAAGCAAATTATTGCTTGAAATGAAGATACGACAAAACAGACAAGCTATCCGGGTTCACCTTATACGTATCTCTAAAGTTCAACGTGTATTGGTGTTCATTTACATTTTTAAAAAAGAACTGTTAAACCGGCCGTATGATAAGAAATACTGATAAAAAGCTAAATACAAGCCAGTGGCTAATTAAGAGAAGCGCTTACTTTTTACAGCTATTTAGATTATAATATCTTTGAAATATCATTTAGGCTGCTTAATAAGTTATGGTCATTGTTGAATATTTCAAAAGAAATTTATGATATGATTGATGAATTTTCATGATCGGCGAAAACCGTATCACGGTTTTTAAATTAAATCATAATCGCTGGTGCCCTTCACATATTATATTTAAATATCAGTTTTGATTGTAGCCTCAAAAGCAATTTATACTTATCATATTTAGAGCAATTCTACTTTGTTATTTTGCAGGCGCATGAATATTTTCCCTTAAAACGTACACTTAATTAGAGTAAATTTTATTATACACTCATAATTCACAAAGTATAATAGCTATTTCAGATCCAAAGCAACCTTTATAAACATCAATATGTCTTTCTTAAATTAATATAAATTTGCCATAATTCATTTTCTCTTCGAATAAACATATTTTTATTTTACTTCTCCATTTATTCTCTGTAAAAGCTCTTATTGTGACAACATGCTTATAAGATAACATTTATGAAGCTAAGGTTTCGTTCTACGCTTAATAACTTTGCTAAATCATTTTAAATAGCTTCTTCATTGCTTGTGCACCACTATACAGCTTCAATAACGCCAAAAGCTGTTTAATTTGGGGTCTAATTTGCATTCATATAGTCTGTATAAGCGCTTCTACAGCGTTCATACCGACTGAATAAACGATTTTAGCATCGGCAAGAACTTAAATGTACCATATATAGACTTGAGCGCTGTTTGGGAAATTCAAAGCATAAAGTAAAACAAATATTAGATGAAACTTGTTCAATTTATACTAACTATTGCTCTAAATGTGGTCGCATGGAAATTATTACTTTCAAAGGTGTTGCTCAATACTTGCAATTTTTGCAATAAATATTTGTTCTATGTGAAAACCGTTTTTTTTTTCATTTTAATTTTAGTGTTTATTTTCCTTGATACAATCAAAGTTGTAATTCTAGCCATTAATAAAATGCAATCGGAAATGTTTAGACGATGGTTAATCTCATGTTATAACTTAATTTTCTTTTTAATTTGGATTAACTTTTTATTAGGGATCTCTTCAATCCAAAGCAGTGATTGCTCCAAATAATGAAATGAAAGAATTAATATTAAATCAGTGTTTGTCTTATTTCTAATTAACTCAGTTACTACGAAATTAAAATATGGGACATGTGACGTAGAGTTACCCTAGATATACATTCTGTCGTAACAGCTACGGCAGACAAAACTATATTGAGAATTGTGTACCCAAAAAAACAGCAACTCAAGTGCAGAAGGACAATGATAACAAAAAGCCCGTTTATAATATCGATAATACGCTAAGGCGATAAGAATTTAAATGTTACTATTTTTTAATTGTTTTAATGAACAACCATTACGTACTTTGATTAGTACGTAATTTGTAATGTTATTGTACATGACGAATCAAAATTACAAAGCAGGCACCTTTCAAAACTACAACTTGTTTATTTTTGTTCATTTGTAAATATTTTTAAATGACTCAGATCATGAAATAAAATTGTATGCAATAATTTCGATTCGACTGCAATCATTTGGAAGCGCCTACGCGTAAATACAAATATACGCATTATATGGATTTATATTTATTATTGTGCTTGGTATATACTTGCGTATTTACAACATATTTAAGTCTTACATAGTGATAAGAGTGTGTGCACTCGGCACACTTTCGCATGCGTGCGTGTGAGTGTAGATATGTGTGGATTGTTCATGTGCATGAGTGTCTGTATCTACCTTTTACTCATAATCCATAAACAACATAACTACAGATTGAAACAAACGTTAGATTCATGACAGTTGTTTTCTAAAATAAATGCACTTAGATATATTACATCTCTGAACAACAGCTGTAGGAAAATTAAAAAGGCGAAACCACAATACAAGTGTCCCGATTTTCCAATTCCCATGTCAACGGAAGTGAATTAATACCTAACCCATCAAGATAAATCTCGTACCAAGAGATTTATACGAAATTTGCAGTTTCCGTCATTAACACTGTGAGCATTGATATAACAAACGCGAGATAAACAAATGAACAGATGACTGCATTTCTTCCCGACAGCCGAGCGCAAGCAGCCGTTGCGCCGCCGCATTGTGCGGAGAGCGTTACCGCATTAAGATTGCGGCAGATTACAATGAGGCGATAAGAGCCAACAAGAATTTTTAAACAATGACATGTAATTCGTATTCGGTGTCAAATTATTCACATAATTACTTGGTAAAAACACTCGGTGCAGTTCCCAGGATCCCAGATGCAGTTGGCTCTTTGCTACGTCTGAATTTCGTCTCAGTGAAAGGTTGCCGTAAGCTTCCGCCGGCTTTAAGTAAACAACATGTTTAAGTGAAAAGTCGAAATTAAGACGACTCTTCTTGCGAGGACCAATTTATCTTGTTTAAAATTACTCATTTTTAAGGTATCTATTTATTATTCTAATGCTATATTTCAATTTTCACAATACTTAATACTAAAGTAAAAACACAAGGGTGATGGAATATCCTTGTTACTATTGAGTGCAAGTACGATATCTTATTATCTCGTGAAATAAGTGAAATATATTAGGTAAACAACAGAGAGCTTTTTTAAAAAATAGATATCAGACGCAGTGGCGGTCGGTGAGTCAAAATTTTGAGAGGGCACCCAACTCAGACTATAATAATGATTGAACTCTATAAACTTATTCCATATCAAACACAGGAGGTCATGATTCAAACTCGTTTAAAGAGGTATCCTAAAGGTCTATTCTTGAGGTCTTTTAAAGAGGTATCCCCATAAAGAATACGTATAATCCTTTTAATAAGATGACGTAGGAAATGTACATGAAATGTACCTTTTTACTGCCAAGTTTTCAAATTGCCCGGCACCATTACAAACATATAGAAAAATAAAAAAGTATGAATTTTCCAAAAAAATCAATGTTGAGCGACGTAAAAATAAAAAAAAATTATAAACTGATGGAAAACTGTTTTATTAGTTCTTTTTGAAGTTTGTCTCATTAGTTTGTTCTTGTGCGAAAATGGGCTCTAAACAAGCAGAAGCCGTTTTTTGCATTTTTGACAAGTGCTAATGTAACTTACATTTTAAGCAAATTTACGATCCAAATTTAAACCAAATTATGTATGTACGTAAATACATTGCTCAAATAAAAAAAAACCTGATATGCCACCAAATTTAATACAGTCAACATTCAATACAAAATATGTCTGTTTTTACTTACCAGAGAATTCTATCATATGTATAGAATTCACTATCAAATCCGAAATCACTATCTAATTGTAAACGAATATTGTTTTTACCGAGTACGACAAATTAATAATGTTTGACTTGTCTTGATATTGAAGAGTCGTATTTTTTCATTCTTTCATTTAATTTTTTGAGATCCCTAACGCCATTTTTTGACCATACATCAGAACTACTATAAATTAAGCTAGGAAAACAAAAAAGGGTAAACTTTGTCACAACCACAAATGCACGAGTTTTTTATATACGTTTATATTAAAACAACGCGTGAAACTTTTGTTTTTAAGTGAACAATTTTGCACTAAAGTGAAATACCAAATTCTTTAAAACCACTTTTCTATCAAACGACAGTAATTCACCGTTTTTAATATTTTGCACCGAATTCATTATTTAATTTTACCATTCATGGCCGAAACACAAATATATTGTTAAAATACGGTAATAACTGTTTAGATATTTGTGGCAAAACTATATATTTATGAATCACTAATCGTGCTAGAGAAAGCGAGACAGAGAAAGGGATACAGAGAGGATTTATTCTTTTGCCTGTTCGGAAATTGAGTTCGTTATGTTTATATTATTGTTTTAATTGTTTTATAAAAATTGTAGTTATATTTACTTTAATTAATTTAAAAATTAAAGGAAAATATTTAGCAGTATAAATAAATGGTGTTATTAAAATAATATTTTTGAGTCGCAGAAAAATAACTCTAAAAAAAAATATCTTCTTTTACGAAAGCCTCTTTCATTTCGTTTTGTATTAGAAGTACTTTAGGCAGCACCGCAACGCTCTATACAAATAACGGATTTAGCTGTTCATTAATGATACCATTTTTTCAATATTTTATATGAAGACTTTGGGCAACCTACTACACAGCCCGTAACTATATGAGATATTTATTTATGTAATTTATCTACATATTACCACGGTGTTTGTTATCGACATACGAAAACTGATATTTACAAAGTTTGTATTAATTTTTAGATTTTTCATCAGTTTTGTTTTATAGTATTGACTTTAAAACTAAATAATTAAAATGTTTCTTACGTTTACAAGAATAAAGTATAGGTGGATAAAAAAAAAGGTCGTTTCTTTTTTGACATTCAGATGGGAGGGCACAGTCCCATACCACTTTATATAGGACCGCCACTAATCAGATGGTCTTAATAACATAAAACTGATAATATATTTCGTAAAAAGGTAGTATTTCAAAACAACATATGCCAAATTGTCTTGATGTCATAAAATTGAAAATGTATTAAAACCAAATGAACTTCTGACTCATTTGATTAAATTTTCCTAGATTACATTTGCTTCATAAAATTGGTATTATAGAAAAATTTTCACACATATTATGGTTTTCATATGCTTAACGTCCATCTCTATTTTCCAGAATTAAAAGAAAATGTTGAGTTTATAAAAAAAATATGCTATGCCTCGTTTGATTCAAATCTCTATCAAATTAATTATACTTTTTATGAACAAGTAAGTTTGCGTATCTTTGTTTATTTTGGCAGAAACACACCTTTTATACAGCTTAATTTTATATTTAATAATTGGAAAAAACGTGATACTTTTTTGGTATCCGTAGTTAAATGAAATAGCAGAACACTTGTAATTTCGGTATGTCTATTCCCATGAGGCTCTTTCGGTATAAGACTAAATATTGTGAAAAATTACAGGAAGTCGTTGTCTGTTGCGCTTCTTAATCTGACCTTCAATGGTTTAATCAGCAACATTATCATCAACAAGCATAATATGATGGAGCAGTATCTTCAGTTTTTGGCATTAGCAAACGACGTGGCACATCTAGGCAGAACTAGACAGGACATGGCGCGGGTCAACATATAACTGAAGAAGGCATCCTTAGAAGTTGAGCTATGCTTAAATGTTGCCAATAACAAGTACCTAATGCCAGGACGTCTACATGTCAACGTCTAGTGGTCCGAAAGAACCGTTGGCGCACTGTCAGAAACCAGGACCTACTAAATAAGTGGGAGCACAAAATTCTAGGGAAGGTGTGTTGCGGCCCGGTAAATGAAAACGCTCAGGGATACACTCGAACCAATATAGAATTCAAAGCCTGTGGTGCTGCGGTGTAGTAGCAGCAATATATTTATAAATAATTAGTTTAAACGAACTACTATGTGTGTACCCTTATTTAAACAGTTGCATTTACTTAAATGTACAAGGATAACAATCTGCGTAGTGTAAGTTCTATTCTTACTAAACAGGTTTATTTTCTGTTGAAAAAATAAACCCGTTAAATACTGTAAGCAGAAACTATATAAAATTAAATACGGCATAATTCAAACGTGTTTACGAACGAAAACAGACGCAA
Source organism: Druceiella hillmani (assembly GCA_039881145.1). NCBI lineage: Eukaryota > Metazoa > Arthropoda > Insecta > Lepidoptera > Hepialidae > Druceiella > Druceiella hillmani. Next base: position 10,124,149 of record JAYKKI010000038.1, on the reverse strand, counting down.
GTGAAAACGCAAGCGGGCCCATGATCTATATATTCCGCCAACGACTACCATTCAAGACACACAACAATAGTCGGTAACAAAGTAACGTGTGTATACGCAAATCATTCAATTTTGATTTATTGTTTTGATATCAGTAACACAAGTTAACTGCAGATTCAGTAATCACTAGTTTACAACAACTGGAATTAATAATAATTCTATTTAATAATAATTTAAATCACTATTTCTGAGTTGTGACAATAAATATGTTAGATTGATTTATTAAATTCCATTATTTATTTATTAATATATTTGGCACACAGATAGAATATCACAGTTTTAACATTTTAATTAAAAAGAACAAAATTATATTATTTTTTTTATGCGGCAACACCAACATCATGGATACAGCGTGGTTACTTGTTACCATCTATGTAAAGTGTACCTATTATTATGAACTAATTAATTAAATAACTAATAAATAACGAAATTAACCACTAAAATAGGAAGTTAATTAGTATAATTTAAAATTAGGACAAAACAATTGAAGTCGATAAATTTATTATGTTAAATTATTATAAATATAAGCATAAAAATCCACTGAATATTTAACTGTTCTTTATAGGAATTACTTATTAATACGAATGTCAATGAATTTGTTTTTAAAGAATGAGTTTGAAAATCCAAAGAAAGCTACAAATGGAGGAAGTTCATTAACAGTTCGGCTTATTCTGTGGATGGGAATAAAAAATCCTATGTTGGTGCGATACTTAAAAACAAAGAAGGGAAGGTAGATATGTTAGGGGCTGGTGACGCGTGGAAAGTTAATTTTAAAGTATTTAAATAGAAGATTACTATCAATTGCATTGTTATGAAGGAATATGTCTCATTGTGTTTCCCCCCTTAAGCAAGATTATATAATATAAAATATAAAAGACGCTCTTCGTCACTAAGAAATTTGTTATTTAATCTGCTCTATTTTTCTGTTGGAATTCATGGTATTGTGATTGCCCTATTTTTTTCGGGAATTCATAGATTCTCAGTTATACTCTACAGTTTACGCTCCCCAGTTAATTTGGAATGTTCTTCCAATAATTTGGTTATTTTATGGATTGTTCCCCACATTGGATTGTTCCCCAATTAAATTAGTTATTTTTTTATTCTTCCAATGCATTTGATGTAAAGCTGATGTCTATGTATTTTTCCATAAATCCGTCTATTTTTCCACTTTCAAATGATACATTTTTTTAATTAATGTATATCGTCAGTTTGTCTAAATTCATATCCTAGTGTTGATGCAAGTTTTTCATTTTATTAAATACATTTAATATATGTATGTATAAATATCTATATATATATGTATATATATATATATATACACACACATATATATATATATATATATATATATATATATATATATATATATACATACATGTATTAAATTTATATAGTTTTAATTAATGTATAACATCAGTTTATCCAAATTCATATCCTATTGTTGATACAAGTTTTTCATTTGAATCGTTAGTAACATATCTGCATATTATCCCCCTATATCCGTGGATATGAAGGAAAATTTCATCGGAACAACAAGAGCATATTATAAGATCATTTATTTCAATTAGAATTTCACATCATACATTTAGAATTTTATCCAAATCAATAATTTTTTGTACAGTGTTACCCAATAACAATATCAAAAAGGTCAATAACCGTATTTTTATAAGAATCATAGAAATATACTAATCATATTAAATCATCAATATGATTGTTGAACGATTAAGATATTTTCTATATGCCAAAATCATATTTGCACTCTATATAACACTATAATTAAATGTCAAGAACAGATTACTCGCAATATGTTTTATTACATAAAGAAAAAGGAGAGAAACGGCAGATCGCAGCTCGCCTAATAAAATCAATTGCTGTAACAATTGCCAATTAAAGTCCACCTCGTCCGCTCTCGGCGACCGAGCGAGCGACACAAACATTATCACGGCCGATACGTAATTTAGTTTAATTAGACGACAGATAATTGTAAATAATTTAATAGGAAAAAAAGACAAGTGCACCTCACTACACACGCTGGCCGTTGCGCAACATTCGGAATAATGGTTCTCTTTTTTGCATGTCGCGAGACGTGCGAGTCGTGTTCAATGTTTGTATTGGTAGATACTGACGCATCTATGGATTCTAGCAGAACGTATTTCCAATTTCTTCCTTGCTTAGACTCTTTTATATCTTCATGTCATTTTCGCCTCTTAAGGATCCGTTCAACTTATTAGTAAATGCTTTCATTTCCCAGAACTCCTCATTACTAATGTTAAAACTGACGTGTTTTCTGAATATCAATTATCTAATTTATAAGTCACATACGAAAATAAGTAATTGCCATAATTATCTTAGACATTGAATAATGTACAACTGTTGACCATTTTAATAAATTGATACAAATAAAATTAAGATAAACACCGAAATTTTCAAAAAAAGATAAAACTTGTACTTTGTAAACACATACTTAATTAAAAGGATAAAATTACGGTGGAAAAATCCTAATAATTTTTATTTTCGATACCAACTTAAGTGTTACAAAATGAATATAATTTTATTAACATTTTTTACATCCATAATCATTTCTTGCCGTCTGAGGAAAGGTATTTAAGCAACATTTTAGTTGCAACAGTATTAAACTATCTAATATAAACTACCTATATTAACCATCTAATATTTTATACAAAGCAAAAAACAAATTAAAAAAATTGCGTTGTTAAACAATTTAAAAAAATGTAAAATGTTATCAACATCATTTCAGTTTGAAAACAATTGTAATTCAATTACATTTAACTGACTAATATGCATTTAACATCGTTTTAAAGTTTTCCTTTCGGAAAAGTTTTCTAACACTTTACAATTCCAGAAGAAAAAAATCGGCACGGATTATCATAATTTATATTTTTACGTTTTACGAATGGTTATTATTAAATATACGACTATTTTGGAAAACCCATCCTTTTCTTTTATATTATTTCCATTAAAAACTACCGTAGATCAATTTCAATGTTCTTTAATATATTTCTAAAATATTTTAGAGAATCTCGAAATTTTTGCAAAATTATTGGTACAAGAGGAAAATTTCTATGTCAAACTTTAACTAAACGATTCTACATAATTCAGAGCAACAAGACCGAAACTGCAAAAAGAAGTATAGAGGGTCATAAAAAAGTGAAGATTAGTAGAGCTGGGATGTAACTGGTGGGATGATTCTTTTTGTTGAATCTGTCACTCACTGCTGAGTTCATGGTTTCCTCTTTACAACATTTTTCTTTGATGTTATTCCATCATAGATTCTTATTCTCAACGCTGTGTATGGCACTATGTAATGGAGTCCCGAGCGTTTCTCAAATATGGTCCATCCAGCATCCAGGGCAGCATCCCTAAGTTCTCCGTTCTTTACCCATGCTATTAATAATGGGTTTCTCAATACTGTTAGCAGGTTTCCGCCCAATATGCACGAAGTACTCGTGAATTCTCCGGGCTCGGGTGGATAATCTTGTTTTGATTCCAAGTTCTTTCAGAATCGAGACGTTAGTTCTGGGTTCGATCCATGAGATGTTTCAAACACGTCGATTCTTTAACAGTCATTTTCAGCATCCATGGCTCAGCGCCTTACATAAAGATGGATAAGATCAGTTTTCCCATGAAACGTGACTTGTTATGTCTGGATAAGTTTCTGTACGCTTACAAAAACTTGCTAAGTTACTGAACTGGATAAGTTCCAGTAAGAGTACAGGAACTTATCCGGTCATTGCGCTTTTCATAACATTGGTGGGATGATTAAGTATGGCTAATAAACAGCAGCGCTATAGATAACGTACGGTCACAAACAATTCAACTCAAGCTAATATGATACGAGAACTATTGAGTATTGATGTATAAAAAAAATATAGGAAAGCCAGGAAAAGTAGACCAAATCGCGTATCATTTAAACGATAGCCATATAAATAAGAGAACATATATATGTAAGTATGTACGAGAATAAGTGAAAATAGATGCGTAAATCGGAGTGGAAAACTATTATGTTTCGTTGGTCTACTAAGAGGGAAATGACCTAAAGATATATATTGAAGTATTATAGAGATAGTTCAAGATGATATTAGCAAATAGTACTTTATGAAAATAGATATAATAATGACAATAGGCTAGCAAGTCTGCAAAAATGGACATACCAACTTCTTCTTGCCAACACCAAAATTATGTAAATGAAGTTCGACTTAACTACTTACAAATATTAACTTGATCAGCAATCAAGTGATAATTGTTGATAGCTCGGGCTTTTATTAATCTATACAGTCCGACTTTCACCATTTTGCCGCAATAAAAACTGTTTGTATTTGGGTTTTATTGGACGACCCAATGCTGTATTGTTTGAGGTGCGCACTGCCCCGGGTGGCGACGCGCGAACATCTACATATGTTACATGTAAAATTATACAATCGGAACCACAATCATATCATTAAAGAGTTGTCCATCGACTCTTGGCCGAATCGTATGTTTAATTCTTTCTGATTCAAGCCTTCGAATCATTGTGGGGCGATTCGATTGAAGTTATTAAATTTAAATGTTATACAATACTATAGCCGTAGGGAAGGAATAGATTATAATGAAATTGTGAAGAAATTTATATTCCTTTTGAAATTCCCAAAATATTTGCCAATTCCGATCAATTTAAATGTGGTCATTTGTTTAAATCAATGATTTCCAATGTGAGCTATGTGGAAGGCTCGATTTCGACACTTATCCTTCCTATTAACATCCTTATTTGTCCATCCATATTATATAAGAATTACATTAGGTTCGGATTATTTCTTCCCAAACCAATTATTTACTTACTATTTGTGTTGAAAAGGTAGACACTAAAAATTATGCATGTTTTTCTTTTTTTTCAATTGTAAACTGTATAAAATACCTACAATATTTATAAACATTAGCTTGATGGTAATATGTTTAGCAAAATACAATATTATGCAGGCAGGCACGCTCAGTGCTATGAAAAAAAAACTTCTCAAATGGGCTAAAAAAGTTTGGTAACCTCTTTTTAAAATAATTAATTGATATATCTAATATATTTTAGATCGTAAGGCAGTAGTTTTTACATGGTTATATAAAAGTTTGGCTAATAAATTTTAATTCCTGACTTGCTTTTCGAAGGAATTCGAAGCTTTTCGAAGAAACTATAGCTAATTTATGTATTAATTTATGTATTATGAACTGTTAAGCCGATCGGCGAGTAGTCAGTTGAGGATCGTCTTCAATTAGGTGTCGTAATCATCTCGTTCATCTAATTCAACAGGATATCTGAAACGAGATTTTTCTTTGAGATAACAGTCCTGGTTCTTGAACTTTCCGAATCACCGTTGCAGTCTTCGCATCGTGACCCGTATAGAAATCATAAAGAATATGCGTCCGTACTTAATGTCGATTTAAATATATATTATTCGATATAGAACAATTGAAAGCTTCGCACCGTCGATAACGTAACTCAGTTCGGTCTAGTAATAATTTATAATAGAATGTTCTAGAGCTTTCGATAAGCTTTATAGAAATGTTCCGATTCATATTAAAAGCTTGCTCTTCATCTAAAATATATTGTTGCCAATGCAATACTTCGTCACAGAAGTCACTGTATCCTATAAGAGTCACGAAAAAATTAACTAAACGATAAACTACCTTGACCTTTACCACAACGGCGCAACCATTTCAAGCTCGCGCCGGTAGCGCGGTTTGTTGTCTGTCAATTATCACGTACGCATAAAAGTTAAATTGATTACCTTTTTGTCCGTCGCGCATCGGTTTACCTAACCTCACGAGCGAACGCGCCGACGATATCTCATTTGTTAACGAGTTTAAAATCTCGTTATCATCTCCCCGAGTAGAGTTTACAACGACGCCGCCTCCGTGCCCAGCTCCCAGTCGACTAATAAATTACTAATAGATCCCACGCGCTTATTAATCAAAAGCCATTTCTGTCTCGATGTGTCGACGTAGCAATTAATAAAGATATGACATTTGCACAGTTGAGTTTCTTTTTGGACACATGAAAACGCGCATGGACAGCCGTAGAAAATGCATTTTTATTGCCAAAGTTAGAGGTATAAATATTTAATACTCGTACGTGCTAAGAAAATCTTTGTTATCATCATAACTTAATGAGAATCAAATTGTTAAGTAAGACGTTAAAATAAGTATATCACAATTTTATGTAACTAAAGGGAGGAATATTAAGTTTTCAATTTACTTTTACTAGTCACTGACCTAATATTAATCTCAGCTATGTAATAATAATTGGGCGCATCATATAGAAACTATTAAAAATTTACTTTGTAAATTTTATTGTACAATTCCAATAATATTTAAAATTGAGTCTCCACTTCATATGCGTAACAATTTCGTAATTTTGAAAAGTTAACTAAAAACTGTTACCGTCTAGTCCATTAATATGTCATACACATTAAAAAAGAGTTTGTTTATAGACTGTTTTAGTGATTGTTAATGTACTACCTCGATCGACCTTGATAATCGCTTTATTTTAATTCTCATCAGAGAGAGGATTAAATAAATGAGTTTTTCTTGTAACTTGCAGATACACTCTACGCAGTAATAATTGAGAAACATAACCTACTCCTAAGCCTGACCAAATTCACCGAACATCACAGGAAACACTGTGACATCAGCGCCTCTTTTCATCACAAGCCACCTATACGGTACGTCACTAGTTTCAATAAATAGAAATCTATGATACCCAATAATACGTGGAGGTCAATGAGATGTGGTTGAACGCGCTTAATCTTTTACAGGTAAGTTACTCATCTTTCAAACCATAAACCTGTGCAAAATTATCTACACTTTGAATGTTGGTAGTTTGGTTCCAAAAGCGGCTAAGCCCTATTTAGCAACTTGCCATTAAGATATGGCATTAGAGACGCAACTACAAATTCCTTAACCAAACTGGAACCTGCAGTTGGTTAAGGTATAGTATCCAACCTGCAGTTGGTTATAGTATATAGGAATAGTATCCCTATAGCTGTTTATATATAATTAACAGTATCAAATAGTACTGTCAATAAGAAAACTTTTTCATCAAACTTTGTTTACGATATTTTAAGTGATTACAATTATTTGAATAAAATTATGAAAAAAAAGAAAAATTATGAAATAAATGCAATGTTAAATTATTCATTCATAATTCATATTTAATGTAATTTTTATTTCCATATTTTCGTATGTTACCCAACTAATATCATCGCGTTAATTATGTATCTTTTCAGTGTGTATTTAATAACTTTTCTCTTAACAAAAATTTAAAACTGAGAATTAAAAGAAAGTTAATATTGGTTAAGAAAACGAGAATTATATTTTCATAACCTAAAGTTCTTTTGCACCTTCGCAAACTTCAGTTTACAGTAACATTTTATTAATTTACTTATAAACTTGGATCAAAGATCTTAAAAGCGTGTACTCATACGTGTTACTAGTATATCATTTTAAATAATTATTCCATTGGAGACAAATGCTGGTATTAAATTGACGGAAAAGTAAAACAAATAATTTAAAAGGGAAGGCATCGTTGTCATAATCACATTATAAATAATCATCTTGAGATTCTTTTAGCCGTTTATGGATTAAGTTGCTTTTAAACTATAGTAATGGCATCACATGATTAAATTAGTGAAGTCTGCGAAATAATTTAGCCATAATTAAAGCTAGGGTCGAGCAATCCATATAGCACCATCCTCGTTGACAAACCAATCTCTAATTTATCTATATTTATTGTCTGAATAACAATAATCTATTATCGTTATGAATTTACAACTGGTACGTTCGTTAATTTGAATAAGTTCGTTCAGTTGATAAAGTCCATTGGAATTCAATTGTAATGGGGTCGCTTCATATTCAAGGCTGACATTAATCTACATAATATTAATAGGCGATAGAAAAATATGGGACACAAGATTATGAAGATAGTAGTATGGCAATTGCAAAACAGTACTGTGAACAGTAATTTCGTAATGTACCTGCGACTGTAAATATATTTATGAGATTCTAAAGATGACAAGTGAAAAATAACCTGCAGTAATGGTACTTTTCGATTTGTTTGACAGATCGTGACGCCCTAAATTTAAATTCCAATTTTGTCATTTTCCGCTTTTGTCTAACGGGTTTCACAGCCGTACCTCTATGAATATTTTAGAAACTACAATTTTATTCGATCCGATGATGATGTAGCGGTGGGTGAATTTAAATTCCTCATTTGGAAAAAAGGAAGGTATCTGATTTAAGTAGGATTTCCCCCTATTGTTTAGTTCTAATAAAACTAGCCTAGCTCTCAGTAACATATATATAGTTTAAAGTTCAGTACGAGAAAGTCACGGAGGGGCACATCTTTTCGATATGCTTAAGAGATTACTGAGTAACGTTTTCATAATTCTGCATAAGGAATAAAATATGACCGTTGAAAAATTCTCAAAAAATCGGGGTTCCTTTGAAGATTAAGTGGACTGATTTATAATACAAAAGCATACGTTCTGTTCTAAACCTTGAAATGCTTTTGCTTTCATGGAAGAAAAATTGTTTTTTTATTGAAAATATTGTATTATTTAATGACATTCTATAAAAATGAAAAACGTGGAAAATTTGGTAATAGTTTTGTAAAAAAGTTCAACTGTGATCTTAAATAACTAGAGAACCGCCACGAATTTTGAAAAACAGTTTCTACGGTTCTTTTCAGAACATTGAAGGAAAGAACCTCTCTGTGACTTTATCGTTATCCATTCAACTCTACATTTTGTGATTCTGAGATTGACATTGCGATTGTCAACGGACGATTTAATTTTTTAAACAATTTAGAAATTTACTTTCGTTTCATTCAAATCAGTTTTATTTATACTAAACCTCTGCAAGATTATCTATACATACAATAAAATTGACTTAGCGTATAGAACGATAAAGGAAGCCAGAAAAAACACTTTTTTGACCATCATTTTTTTGCCGTTTTATTCTCGTCCAATTTTTTTCCATCTGTTATTTTGGTTAATTTGAGTGTATATCACGCAAAATTTTCTGGACCGATTTTGATGAAATTTGGTGTGGTAATAGTATATACCGATAAGAAACATATAAGAGAGAAAAAAATTCCTAATTACTCGCGAACGAAGTAGTTGGCACAGCTAGTATCGAATAAGATTCGAGATTATGACAGTTCAAAAATGTTTGCGAGAGTGATTCTTGCAAATCTTAATTAATCAAGTAGCTATTCAAATACAGGAGAGTAGCAATTTGGTGAATATAAAGAGTTCGACAGTTACGATTATAATATTCTTCGTTCGGCCATCATTCTATAATCAAAGTTATGCAATCCAAATAAAAGTGCGAACGCAGCTAATCAAAGTTACTCCATCCAATTAATCAATTACGAAAATTCAGACAACGCGGTGTTGGCCGGTGGCGAGCGAGACGGCAAATAGATTAATTTCGTACACGTTCGAGCCTCTACACGCCTCGTTTTAATTAAACATGCACACGCAGCCGTGTGGGCCCGAGAAGTTTCGATAGAACCAAGTGGGACACTGAATCGCGAATGGGCGTTGCTAGGCGACTGCCAGGTGCAATTGACATTCTCGCGTCGGTATGCGTTGCAGGCGAGCGAGTTGATTGAAATTTTTAATAACTGACTCCGGTTTTTGTCGACACGGAGGCAGGCGTCGCGTTGCACTGCCATTCGATTATTGTTGCATTAACGTTTCATTATAGACGGCGGATATAATTCTCGATAGAGGTCGGTAGGTAAACTTGAGCTCAGGGTGAGAGAAATTGGTTTCGTTTGTCGTGCGGCCGGGCGTCGGAGGTGTCGGTAAGATATGTTACGTACTGAATAGTGGAACGCGACGAGGTGCAAATCTCGACTATTCAAATGAGCTATTGAAATTATTATCTGTGGAACGCGGCTAGCGGAAGGTGCCGTCGGCGACGGTGCTGTTGGACTAATCTGACTATTTATTGAGAAGTTGTCTGTCTTAATAATGAAAGGCGGCAACCGCAAAATTATGAGAAAGGTGTAGAATTATTTAAAATACAAGGTAATTCGATATAACATTACGAAATTCCAGCTACAATATAACTGATATAATCTATACGTGTAATCATATATAATGCTTCTTCAAAGTTGACATAATCGTAAGTATTCGAAATCTATGCATTTAAACTTGATTAAAATTAAAAACCTGTCAAGTACGATTAGAACACGAACAATGAGGATTCCGTACATATTTAAACCCTTGTAAGCATTAAAGGGTATGTATTAATTCTATTAAACTATTTACAATTATTAATGTCTCACAAAGTTAATTTATAAATATATTTCCTAGTATATCTTTCAGATATAATAAATAAATATATATATATATATATATATATATATATATATATATATATATATATATATATATATTAAAATACAAAGTTATGTTTTAGTTTAATAGTTGATTTATATCACTTGAATATACCATAGTTCCAATTACATGTTTACAGACCTAACTACTTGTCATAAATTGTCGGCCATTACTTGTAAACTAGTAGGCCCTACTTAGCTGTGATTATTTTCTTTTAATTTTGTTACCATTGAGAACACTTTTCGGTTATTCAAAAATAGCAGTTTAACTGGTAGAGACACATAACTCTAACACAAATAAAAATAAAAACTCTAACTAACGACATGATTAAATAAACACATTATTTTATAAAAAAATATTGAATTTGATTTAAGTTCTTTTTTATGAATGATATCAAAACAATTAATGAATTGGAAAACGAATTGCTGTTTCGAAATATATTAAAGGCGTGGTATTCAATTATTACATTTGAACAATTCGTCATAGCGCTATTAATTTAAATGAAATGACGGGACGATTAAAAATAATTAAGATATTTTTAATTAGTTTACAAATATTCGCAATAACAACAATATGTTATTTATACTAGATACTGACAAAAATATACTTCATTTAGTAAGAATATTTCTCACAACTAAATGAAACTACGTGACGTAGTATTATTTCTACTTTATTTAAATTCTTTATCACGACCTAGATTTCGTTGTATTAGAACATCCCCAGGTGGGATATTAGCAAAGATTCAGAGGGTAAAGAATTTAAGTAAAGTAGAAATAATACTATATCACCTAGTTTCATTTAATTGTGAAAAAATTAACGCCAAATATATTCAATATTCCTGTCATAAAAATTACACAAACCAAAATATACAATGTTTAGTATAAAAATAAAACCGACCAGTTGAGAATATAACTCTGCCTCGAAAGCTTTCACTTTTAAACGTAATATTTAGAAAACGGACCCTCATTTTACGCCTAGGGAGGAACCCTAAAATAATTGTTTTAAACATTTTATTTCATAACTTTGTAGGTGTTTAAATATATATAACCAAGACATATTTCAGCTTTATAACACTTATAGTCTGCGAGTAAAACGATTGTGATATAAGATGACAGACAGACAGATGGACACGACAAATCTACAGATGTTTCTAGTTTAGTTACGGAAACCTACAAATGCATAAGTGCCGATAGAGAAAAGTACGATAGATCGAACCGTGTACCATTTCCAATCCAATTAGTGACGACCGTTTCATTAAAATATTTTCCATCTGTGTTGTAGATCATCCGACACTTATCGTTTAAGTAGCTTAACTAATTTTATTTATTTTTTGTGCAGCAAATAATTATGAATTTAACACCTTTTCCGATTGGTAAAAGTTCAGTCGTTATCGATTGACAGATAAACAATGAGCCGAGGTCAAGCAACCGACATCTTCAGATACCAAATTAACGGGGCATCTGTTTACCAGACGACCAGAGTGACTAACGCAATACGGTTACAATTCTGACTAACGATTATTTATAAAAAAAAAGGCTGGGCTTTAAAATGCAGCCGTTAACGAGAACGACCATGAAAAAACTCGTCGGTCACGTACCATCCTTCTAAGAGCATTTACAAATAAAGCGAAATCGTCCGAGGACGTGTTACATCAGCACTTCCTTATTTTATAAACAAACATGTTTCGAATACGAGAGTAGGCACTATTTGGCTAAAGATAAATAGTTGTGACACGATCACTTGAATACGTACACACTGTGGTGTCATTATTTCATAACGTTCGAATATTTACGGAGACGCTATTGACAACAATTCGACAAGTGTGAAAATCGATTCGAAATTACGAATTACGAATCCGTTTGAGCGCTCCGTTGAGTATTAAAATTCGTTCGAATCGCTGTTTTTGTATTGGCTTCTATTAAAATCTCATTACATCATTGCAGATAATAATGTCGCGTGCAGTTCGGGTTGCGTACAAATTCTGTTTCATGTTTAGAATCTCCATTTTTTAATGCTCTTCTCAAAGCTGCATCGCATTATCCGGAACGAAAGGGTGATGTTCCGGTACTCTTGTTGTTTATTTACGTAAGTCGTATGACAACACCCGGCCGAGCTGCTGTGTTTTCGCACACAATATTCTTCATGCTCTAAGCGCATCGTCACTGTACAGTATACAGCATACAATTGAAAAGAGCTGTGTCAGCAGACTATTTGTGTATATGAAAATACTTATTTTGAGAGGCGTATAACCGATTTCGCTGCTGTTTTTTTTTATGTTCCCTCAGTTTATTATTCTCTTTTTATATTATATATATCTATTAAAATTCAAAAAATGCTTCGATAAATGCAAACGGTCCCAAGATAAATCACCAGGGGTAATTTTATCAAATAAACTATAATTTATAAAGTTAAGTCGGTGTTACTGACAAAGTAGAATTCCGTAGTTATTTATATCGTCTGAAATTGTTGAAGTAAACCAAAAAACATTCCTTTTAAAACTCTAATCAAAAGCAAGTATCTAAAAATTTTTCAGGTTTTCGAACTCATGTTTAGAAAAATAGAGATGTGTAGAGGGCATACTGTACGTGCATTTTAAAGCTTAATATTTTGCAATGGCCACCACAATCCTGATATTGCAATGTTTTACAAAGCTAAACCTCGCCCACGTTGCATCACGCACGGTCCATCCTATCCATCAGCGCTTAGGCCATCCATCAGATGACATCAGCCGTCGTTAACGTCAGTCCTACTTGCGTCGAGCGCACCTCGCGAACTGGCTCTCCGAGTGGAAACGCTCAACAGAAACATCTCAAGGTTACTGCTCGTTAATGCGGTCAGCATCGAGACAAACAAACGCTACACCCGCTCATTGTTGTCTTACAAGTTATGTAACCGTCTGTTAATTTTCAGCTTATACTTAAAATGTTTGCGCCTGATGTTGCGCCGTTGTTATAATTAATATCAACACTTTGTATCGGTGACGAAATAGAAAGTGTAATCTGATTTAGGCGCTCGCGAACAGGCACTCCAGTCGTTTCAGTTACGAATTTGCTTACGCGTTAATGAGGTCTTTGCGAGTGACTGATCACGGTCCTGTAGATCACTATCTCCCGATACACACACCGGTATTATAATTAACAAATAGGCTATTTGTTTCTTTGAATACTTTTGAATCACATTACAGACTACGAACACGTCTTGCACTTTAGAAACATGATTGCGTCATGTAGAATGGAATTTAAAACTACACTAATGGGTAAAGGCTCTTCAATAATTTCTTAGGAACAATGATATTTTATAACAGTGATTATTAATGGATCTACATAAATTTCTAGCGTGTGTTTTTAAAAAAAATCATTAATTTTTTGCACATTTTTATTTAATTTCCCTTGGTTGTTTGTCTGAAAAATATCAAAAGATTTTAATCGATTTTCCACCAATTTAAATACCCAAAACATTTATATCTATTAAAATGACGTAATTATTGTTGATACTAATATTAATCATTAGTTTCAACAATTTATTCATCAATTTTAATTAATATTCATTAAGTTTGAAAAAAAAATGGAAATTATAAGTGTTGATGTGGCAAGAAATTTTTAAGGATTAAGACGAAAAAATTATATATATATATATATATATATATATATATATATATACGAGTATATATGTGTGTGTTTATATTCTTGATGCACATAAAATACACGTAGTAGAATTTGTAAATGAGGCTTAGAAGTTCACAATTTTAAAATATGTAAGAAATTGAAAAAAAAATTGCATTGCAATGTACTATAAAAAGCTTTCTGCAAACTCAAGTAGTAGAACGACTATGGAAAACAAGTCTTTACTCTAACGGTCAATAATAAAACTCTAAACTGTTCATAGTACGCTCGGCAACATACAGATGAAATCTTTATCTCTTAAGCGAATATGAACAATAATCGCCATCACCCAAACAAAAAGTTATTTGTACTATCATTTAATAGTGAGAAATAATAGTACCCGCTCTTTCAGAAGATACAATGACGCGACACAGGAACTTGTTCATGCTTTTATTAATAAATCATCAACAAAACTTAGATTCATCATCATTACGATTGTAAAACAAAGAGGTAATTGTTTGTGAATTAAAGAGGATGTGTTCGTGAATGTGAATCGTGAACAATTCCGGAAGAAATTTTGAGCAAATCCGTACCTTGAAAGTATAATAGTGACTATTTATCAGAAGGTACAAGTTCCTATAATTATGGAGCACATAAATTATGAGAAATTGTTATTTAAACGTCATATAATGAACGTATATAATTATTTATCAATATATGAACGTCATATAATTATTTCTCAACTGTATCCCTGTTACTTTACGCCTTTGAATGGAAAAATAATTCGGGCCAATATAACAATTTACGTGAAGCTATACGTAAATAGTCTAAACAAACGTTTGTAGAATTGCATGATAAACTGTTCAAAGGTCGTGAAACTTTTTATTTTTATTCATTTTTTCGTCTTAATTTAACATAACAGTAAACAATTGCTAGGAATGTAGACATTTAGTTCCTAGCGTCATTCCGAACAACATTTTATTAATTTTATAATAATTACTGCCTTTGTAGTTTACCAAAAGACAGTATTTTGATGTCAAAGAAAAGCTGTATTAGGTAAATATAAAAAGCTGAAATTTTCCAAAAAAATTATTTAATATATTAATAAATTATGATATTTATAAAGTATTACCAATATTTTGTATAACATATTGTTTCTTTTATAATACAATTAATAAGGAAACAATATACAAAGTAAAGAAAGGAAAATCTAGAGAAATATAATTTTTTCAGACAACTTTTCAAAGCACGTACGGACGGTGAACTTCAAATGCTGAAATCCAAAGAGTTCCATAATTCGGCGGCGTGAACAGCCGAGAAATGTTCATAAAAGGACGAGAGAATTTTAAAAAGAGTCTGGATAAGTCTTCCCAGACTCTATGTAAAAAAAACAATATTATTCTAAATTTTCAACTGTGGTGTTATAGTTATGGTATTAGTAATTATAGCAGAATAACGCAGCTTATGCTAAAACTTAATATCAATAATGAATTATATAGGGAAGGGATTCGATTTATTCCTGAGTGTTGCGGAATAAAAATAGATATAAAACTCCAACAACAAGTGCTGGTCACAAAAGTAAAAGGTAGAGGGGGTATTTTTTTAACACTTTCAGATTTTTATATTAACACTAACAGCTAATATCTGCTTGGATGGGTTTTTTTTGGTCGTACATTTATTCACATCTCATACATTTCTTTTGTTTAAAAAGGTTTTGTTTCCCATTTTTCTAATTTTTTATTACTTTTTTATATTTTGTACATAAATAATTTACCGATAAAGTATACACATATATATGTGTATATATATATATATATATATATATATATATATATATATATATATATACATATATATATATATATATATATATATATATACATATATAATACAGCATTCCTTTGACTTCAAATGTCTCCTCAAATTACATCTTCTTTGAGATTATGTTATCGAGTAAAGAAAGACTTTAACCCATAATCGGATACACTAAACGACAAATAAATCAAGAATATTATAACAAAAAATTTTACAAGTGGAATTAAAAATAAATAATATATGAAAACACGAATAAATTTTACATCGTCATCCAATACCGATATTTGTAGATTAATATTAGTTGCATATTTAGTTGCTAGCGTTCATTTCGTACATTTGAATTCTATTCTTTTGATTGTTTTTCGAAAAAATAGGAAAAGCGAATAATTCAAGCGTGCAGTTTGAATTCTTCGCGTTTCGTATCTTCTACACATTATCGTTGTATATTGAATTTATTTTTCGATTTCAGTTATTTTTAAAGCGTTTAAAGTATACTACATGATATAGTAGGGCGACTATATTATTACTAATCTTTTACAAGTTATAACTTTCTTTATCTGGCAACTTCTATACAGTTAGTGCTTTGTCCGACAACTTCTATGCATCTGGGCTTTCCACTTGTAATGGGGGTTAATGCTAGAATAGCAATATAATTAACTTATTTATTGCCAAAGCTAACGCGTAAAAATAAACAGTGGAATCAATTGAGTACACTCCTGTTATATATTTATCACGTGTTAGCTACGATAATAAGATGGAAATATTATTGGCTTTCATGAACTTACGCTTGTCAGTATCAGTGCTAAGTTTTATACTTTTTGCACTAACTTTAAAGTAACATAAATACATATGTGGATTTGGTTGAAAGGCCTAGCCTGCAAACTACCAAAGTAAATAATTTACAATATTCAACTTAACATGTGTAGAACGTAATGCAGACCTATTTGATTCGGAACCAAATGAATTGTATTGTATCCTTATTCACACAGTTTTATTGACTCACTTGAGTCAATGATTCATTAAGGTGATGCGATTCTTTTTATTAGTTCACACTCAGTGCGTCAGTTCACTTAGGTGAATTAAGATTATCCAGGACTAATCTATGCATCTACACTATTTTTACAAAGAAATAATATTGTTTTTCTTTTGTACATTTGCTAGAGATAATCTCCGGGAATTCTAGATTATTTTGTAAGAAAATATAGATAAATTATTAATTTAATGTTTTATCACTGCATATAGTTTATAAATATGGAATACGTATTCCGTTCTTATTGGCAAAGTACTACGCATGGTGGGGGTACTTACAACAACGTGACAATGAACACACCGCACCAGAACCAGAACAATCTATCATTGCAGGCAAGCCTCAAACTCACAAAGTAAACGGCGGGACCTCTGAATTCTAATCTTCACAGAGAAGAAGCAGAACGAGTTTACATGCTCACTAAATACGGCAAATGTTTGCATATTTTATCGATGCCGACGTCAGATGTCGCCGTATACCGGAACACATAATACATCGTTTCTAAAGGATTTAAATAATTTTTTACCTGATTAGACAAGAATGTGTCAGTTCCATTTAGAGGCCGATTATTAGGAAGATCCTATAGGAGCCATACCTAATGTAAGACATACCTTTACTTCTTAATAAGTGACTGAAATGATTAAAATTTTTAAAAAAATGCGTAGAAAATACATCTTGTTTAGATTTCGAAAAACGTGCGACAGATTTATGAAAAGGAAACGTACTATTCGACAGGAAGAGCATGAAAAGAATTTTTAGGTATTTTAGAGATACCATTACTATCGATAGACACCACACCGGTAGACACCACATCTATCGATAGACACCACACCACAATCTGGTCTAGCTATTATAATGGCCAAGATTAGCTCTGGCCAATCTAATGAACAGTTAGCATTCATATTTCACGTGAAGGATAGAAATCTAGGACGTTACATGAAAACAGTGAGAAATACATTGAAGCGTCAGTGCACTCACAAGTTTCTAAATCTTTTAAAGACGTTTTTAATTATTTGTTTTAATAGGCATATAATAGAAGTTACTGAAACTCATGGAGCTAAAGAATCTGAAGCAGCAATAGTTCAAGATATGTGAAATGATAAAGAACACCCTTCCCACTGGTTTTTAAATAATGACGATAAGTTTACATTAGATAGACATTTTAGAGACCTAGTACCTGTCCACACATTGAATAGAGGAGAAGGGCAGTTGACAATGAGTAAAAGGGTTGTGGATGGTGACGGGGTGGTGAATGGGTGGTGACGATGAGTAAATGGGTTGTGGAAGCAATAAACGGGCGTTTTAAACGTGATTACCGATTATTCCGCCAATAATACACAAATTCGAAAATACTCCAATTGAAGCAGATTTATTCTGTTTTCTGGGAATGGAAGTATGCGTGAATACAAATAACGTCTGGTTGAATATATAGAAAGAGGCAATTTAAACCAGCAGTATTGTAAATAGTATTTGTAAATATCAATGCTAATATACCACAGCTTCAATCTTTCCCAAGGTTTACAAAGGAAGATTTGACTACCTTCAGTATTGGAAAGTTCCAGTTGAAGCTCACTAGTACCTACTACAGTGAGCATGTACCAAACAGAATCTATAATATTCGATCGTTTCGAGATCAAGAACGATTCACAGAAAACTTAAATAGTAGCGGTAATGATAATGGCATGGAAATGATTTGTAACTTCTAAGAGGCGAAATAAAATCTAGATATGCGCGGTCAGGTACCTACTATTCATATTCAGTGCGGAACAATAATGAAGCAGGACTTGACCCAAACAATCGTTATTATTGTTCATGTAAGGCAGGAAATACATAAGGCTGTTGTGTCCACATAATGGCAATGTGTGGTTTTTATTCAATACATTTACCAGCGCAGTTCAATAATTATTGATACATAAATCTAATGTATATTTACTAATGATAGTGATATTTTAAACGTAACTCTAGAGTATTTTTAATATTTTCTTGAGCTTTCAAGTAGAAACTGGTGTCCTAAATCTATAAATGGACAATATGGTATCAGTAGGAAATTATTACTATCGAAGAATTCAACAAAATTAATAAAGAGCACCAGATTATTTTAATATCTAAGTAAAATAAATAAAACCGTTGTTACTCAGAAACCCTGGTACAGATTATGATGCGCTTCTGCACGTATGATGACTCCTTTATGCACTTTCTTTTTACGGCCATCTTAATGCTTGAACCACTTTCATACGAATTTGCCCACTGTCATTTCGCTCTCTCTCTTGCTCTTGCTACGGTAATTACCACATAAACCACACTTTTGATTGTTAACTATGAATTAATATTTATTAAAACCATGGTTGTATATTTTACAGCATCGACGCTCAACGAGTCTCATGTCGTAATGTTAGCATTGCATTTAAAACATGTAATTATTAGATATACCCCAATAAACGAATAATGGTAGAAAAAAATTCTTGGCTTCAGCTACTGTTTTCTTTTTAAATATTTGAGGCAAACATTTTCATTTACAACTACACTAAAGGAGTTATTTCAGATTCTTAAAATATTAAGAACCACATTGCTCTTGCCTCGGTATCCATTCGGGAAAAATAAGCCAGTCAAAAGCTTCTTTCATCTTAGTTATGGATATTACAGCCATAATTGCACCAAAAGCTTGACTCAAATAAAGTTAGAGAATAGAAACTAAAGATAAGTATATTGCGCAGAAACATAGGAATTTATATAAACACATCAGGAAAATTCTTATGTACAAAATAAATATTTCAAAAAAAAATTCCCTTCGTTGTTTTAATATAGAGTTTGTGGTCCCGGTAAATCTGTAAAATAATATTATTATCCTTCTATTTTCCAAAATTCTTGACTAACGATTCCTTTATTTTACCATAATCTTAATAATGTTAAACAATACTATCGAGTGTTATATGACATAGCAACCAGAACTATACGAATTTTCAAATGAAATTTATTATAAATTTTTGTATACACTAATATATACACTTTCAAATAGTAAAGAAATACCTGCACACTCCATTAGCTGACACTTCTAGCTGACTTAATGTTACCGTAAATTTTTATGGAAAAATTCTTAAATATTGCTGTTCCTCGAAAAATTTCTTCGAAAAATTAAAAAAAATTAAGAAGTAGGTATGCATTGAACAAAAACGATCGGGATAGAAAATGTCCAGTGCCATTAATTTTTATGTGGGCAATCCGTTTCAAGATCAAACTTTTTCTTTATAGATATACTAGTGAGAACTCTAGGATTATGAGCAATAATTATTTTGCAGTTAATTACTAATAATTAGCTATAAATGCATTACTGTAAATGTAAAATATTTAATAATTGAAAAATGTTTATCAAAATTAAAATAAATTATCTCATCTATTAAAAATTATACAAAACGTTTTATTTTACATACAGCAAAATGTAGTGTAGCGTGAAGCTCTAGAATATGATAATAAATTCAAGGTTCTACCCTTATGAAGATAATCGCAATTCGATTTCTTTCTATATAAAGTCTTTACCGTATAAAATCTCCTTAAAATTCATTCCTTATCATTTTATTATAGGTTTAGATAAGACTAATTAGTTTCAAATGGCTTTACATTCGTATTACTTATATTTTATCCAATTGCCAATTTTAGTTAAAAGAGATATCTAAAAGCCACAAATAGCAATATTACGGAAGTTATTTAACTATAACCAATATTATTTTAATTAAGTAAGTTATTATAAATAATAAATTATTTTATTGTTTATTGCTAATCCGAGGACTTTTTTTGGAAAAGTTGTCAAAAATTCTAGAATAGTTTAGATATAAATAGACGTTCGATTAATGCCACTTAGCGTTAATCTTTAAGGTGCATTACATCTAGAAAATAGATTTAAGTAGACATCGATTACTAAATAATGCTTATCAACAATTATTGACATTAAAATTGCGATTGGTTGACGAGTACTAACTGGGGATGAGAAGAAGATTACGTACGTTAATAACATACACAACGCTAATAGCTTACTTCAAGAATTTTAGTACTCAAACTTAAACCAAATACAAGAAAGATGATGATAAGCCGTTGGAGCAATATAAAAGGCGTTATTCATTAGGAGTTGCTTCCAGAGGGATCTACAATGAATGTACCGAGTTTATTTTCTCCATTATAACTCTAGACTACATTCCGCAAAATACACACGTCAAAAATTATAATATTTGGACTGAGTTCTTCTTGTACATTTACCTTATGCACCGGACATTCCATCACCTAATAATCGTCGTTTGTTCAGAGCTTTAAACAATCATTTACAAAATAAAAATATCTATAGTATAAAAGACCTTCAAAAAATCCTTGGCAACTTTTTAATCTAAGCCACAACATTTTTAAGTTGAAAATTTTACGTGTTGCTAATACCATAATGCAAGCAAATTATAAATAAATATGGCGTATGTATAATTCACTTTCTTTGTAACATTTATATATTAAGATATTTTTCCAAGACCAAGTCAGGGTTAAAAACTTATTGACAAAGGATTTTTATAAATAATTTCCATTTCCATCGTTATATTTTACTGACCACCGCCCAAAGGTTACAAAGCAGTGCGGTGAACCTCCCCACGGCCATGCGACCCGATAGATCAGCTGAATGGGCGGACTGTGTGACGTTCTTCATTTTAATCTGTTATTTGCGCCGCGGATGTATTTAAATGGATGCTATTTTCAAATGAATTACAGCCTCGTGTTCGCAGCCTGAGTTTCCTATTGTAGCATCGTATTTGATTTAAAGCTTGATGACGTGGTTAATGTGGTAATAGTTTCACCTTCAAGTCAGTTGTTAATAAATCTTACCATATCTAATGGACTGTAAGTCATCAAAGTCGAACCATTAAAGCAGAGACTCAAATAGATTCAAGGCATTGCCAAAAGGACGTTTATAAATCTTCTGTTTACATAACCAATAAATACAGAGTGAAAAAATATACAACACAATTGTTATATATTATCACATTAGTTACGGTCTTCTTTTAATTCTGGGATGAGTTTAGATTATTTCTTTGTTTATTTTCATCATTATCAGTTGATTAATATTGAAATAATTATTTGAAATAATTATTGAAAAAATATATTGAACAAATAATTGAAAATTTACCGACTTCCAATTCGTACGAGTTTATTTTTGCAATCTCCAATTTTTTATAATTTATGAATTTTATTACATCCATATTTCTGGTTCGCTTTGAAAAAATTTTATATATAAGAAAAAAAATTAAATCGCTCACGTTTTGGTGTCCAAATTATATATTAAAAGGTCAAACAATGTCGAAGCGGCTCGTGACTACCGGAAAATAGAGATGCAATTACATAGATAACGTACGAAAGAAATGTTACGCAAGCCCTTTCTAATTGAGCCAGCATTACTGTTTGTGTACATATTAGAGGCCCTTGCAAGAAACTTCTTAATCAATCATTCAACATCGCCTCGTGCACTTAAATATGTCTCTCGTGCAATCGTCTAATGTCAACGACACTTTTTGATGGCCTCTCCAACTTACTTTAGGAAATTGTCGGCCTTAAGTTGGCAACCCCGCGTGGCAGAGTCAACGTGCGATAGGAGCGAGAGGAATGCGCTGGACAAACATATACGAAACAGAGCGGCTGGCAGTCGCCACATATACGAGTACATTATCGTCATCTTTAACAATTCACACATGACAGGACAAACGCTAGATTAAACGCTACAAACCACGCTTCGCTGTGTTTTGGTTCTTTTCATTTTGAGTTCGAGTTAATATTACTAATATTAAAGACAAAGTCTGTAATAAGTTTGCATAGAGTGGAAACGTACAGTAGCCATGTTTACGTTGATATTCTACAGTATAAGTTTTTCAGAACATCACAAAGTGCGTACGGATACCAAGCTTTGAAATAATATTGCACACCTATATCGGGAATATAAAATGAAAGCAGTGTTAAAACCTCAACATTTATTTTAAAAAAATTCCATTTATTTGTAAAATATCGAATGTAATAAATATTCTTTATATTTTTGTTGGAATATAAAACTTATTTATTTAAAAAATATATAACATATTTACATATAGGTTTTGAAAAGCCCGCATACTAAATAATACATATCCAATGCATGATAAATGCTCAAATTTCAACTTCGTTAACTAACAGTAGCTATTTGGGCGTGGTCTCTTGCCATATATTCCTAAATACATAGTATCAAGTAAAAAACTATAAACTCATAGTAATCCTTCAATAAAATATTTTTAGCAACCCTGCTCTTTCAGTTATATACAAAATTTATAAAAATGGAGTACTTGATTTGTCCACCTCTAAAATTCCTATATAAATATATTTCAATGTTGCGATATATGCGGGCTAACATGCTTTATAATTATGACAAAGTTTTTCAAGTTTCCACATTAAACATTTTCTTTGAAAAAATGGCTGTGGCATTTAGACCATCAGACAGATACTTAAGTAATCTTACAAGGATTCCCTTTTTGTTCCTTTTGAACTACGGACCTTTAAAAAGACTCCGTTTTGTATTTATCTAAACGAACCTGAAATTTTATGCCGACGTTGTGGTCTAAAATGTAACAATATCTGGAGAAGAAGAACTAACTCTGAACTTTACAAATTATTTAAAGAACCGGATGTGATCAAATACATCGCAATTTAGAAGAAGAATAAAGTGGGTGGGGCACTTGAGCAGAATGGACGACAGTCGGGCAACAAAAAAGATCTTCTCAGCCAGACCATTGGGCTCCCGAAAAAGGGGAAGACCTAAACTTGGTGGCTCGACTGCCTGGAAAAAACTTTAAAATCCTAAGTGTAACGCACTGGATATCTCTGGCCAAGAACAGGAAAACTTTGGAGTTGATTCTGCAGAAGGCAAGGGCCCATTCTGGGCTGTCAAGCCATTGAAGAAAAAGAATACTATGAACCTAATATTTTATGCCGACCTTGAATGCTGATAATATCTTTTTTTCAAATGTGATGGAGAAATCAAAGTGAATATTATTTAGAGGCTAGTTTAATGGCCACATAAACCATAATGAAGAAAGAGCGTTTTTATTACAGTATAAAAATTTTATGCCTGAAACATAAAACAACATTCAACTTATTAATTCTTGCATCAATTTCTCATGTGATAAATGCGTAACTAATTTAAACTAAACATGTATACGGTACCGTTTGAAAGACATTTTTGAACAAAAGTATTGCACGGGAAAATAAATTTTGGTGGTTCCCATAAATATTTCAAATCGTTTACGATGTAGTCGAAACAAATGAAGCGAGGCAAGCACATAATAATATCTTAACAAATCTGAGGTCGTTTACATCCTTAACTAAAGTTAGATGTGACAAACGTGAATTATGTAAGGCTTATGTATAGACGTACCACAGATGAGCCTTGCGGTTCAACGAGGTCTCAAGCGACATTCACTTCCGGCACCCACATAATCCCGAACGACCTTCGCGCTGAAATATATTTAACTTACTTCAGAGAGTGCGAAATAATGGCGGTTTTAAGTTCCCACGCCATATACTTTATGTGAAGGCACGTATCAAGCCTGTGAAAATAACGTGCCTTAAATGGCCGTCGAATTAGTTTATTAAAACGACGGCACTATTTTTCTGGGCGTAAATTGTATACAATAAGATTCGACGCGCTTTGGTATCGTAATCATTTTGTAATCACACAGAGATAACGAAATTGTAGAATATTCTGATAACAATGATTACCCATTACAGATAATCAGAATTATCGCTTTGTACGACTTGCACTACCGAGTCCTTGTTAACGCGCAACAATGCTTTATTCGCCACGTTGTGAATTGGTAATGTCGAAAATGGTCATCTACTGAACAAATGTATTATCATATTATATTATTTAGAAGTGTTTCGTTTTATTTCTAACAATATATCCATTTCGCTCAACTCTAACAATACATCCATTTCTCTTGCATACTCTATGTTTCGTCTGTACCTCATATCTTTTAATACGTTTTATGTCATAGAGCTACAACGCCCCTCTAATGGAGAAAACAAAACGACTATCACGCTCGTCAGGAAGTGATACTTTTATCACTTCTCTATATGAAATACAAATAATTCGAAATTCAAATAATTCTTTTATCAGTTTTTCATGTACAAGTACAACGGTCGGAAGCGAAACAGACGATTATCTTTTCCGCTCCAGGTTAAATTCACTTCTAATCTAAGCTGCCCTCGTCGTACTCCATATAAATTATTAATGTGGCGTATTCAGTGAGCCCGCCGTGCAATGGCGAATCGATCGTACCTAAATGGTTTTATGTAGGTCTTATGACTTATATACTTGCGTTAACTAACCTACATGTTAATTGGCATAATTACAATTAAAATTACAAAAAAAACTTTGTACATTAGCCGTCACTTACGGTAAGAATACTTCCTATCCATAATGTTCACGATGGGGCATTTTAATTAATATTGCATCATCAACAAATGAGAAATATATCCTAAAATAGATTGGGGATTTATAGATGGTAATTAAACAAAAAGTTCAATGAACGTATTCAAATTCTCGATACTTGTAAGCAAACTTGTTATACTTACTATTAATTCACCTGTAAATATTAAACTGTTATAGTAATTTGAGACTGTAAAACCAGGAAACTCTTTTTTACCGAGTAACATTCATCTTATTATAGGTTTGCTATTACCACGCTTTGTTAATTATTACCATTTTGTAAAATACAGGAAAAATAAAAATGATTTTGAGGAAAAGCATAAGAGTGCCAAAATATAATATATTCCTTATTTCCGGAAACAAAGTACAAAATTGAAATAATTTACACATATATAAGGATACATAGAAAAGTAAATTGTATAGATATGCAGTTTTATTTTTAAACAGAAGTAATTTTTTTAACGTTTCGTGCCTCGAAGGAAAAAAACAGAACTTTTATAAGACCGCATACGTGCCCATTCGTCTGCCTGTATGTCAGTTATTTTTTCTCAAAAAAGGTTTAACATGGAAACTTGAAATTTGGTATAGTGCTAAACTATTTTAACCCGGATATATATCTCATTAATTAATATACAAACATATACGTATTTAAATGGTAATTTTAGATGGAGCAAAGTAACTTCAACATTTTTTTAAACTTTCTGTGCCGTGCAATCATGTGAAAGAGCGACTTCAAGGTTTACAAAACTATTTTTTTTAATTATATGTAAGATATTTGAAAACTTACTGCAAGTGAAAACTATTTGATAGCTATAGAAATATAACATTAAAAAATAGCATTACTAAAAGTTTGCCTAAAGTTTACGTGAACTGAACAATGATTCGGAAAATTATAGTACTTATACTAAATCCCATAGTTTCTGAGAAATTAACATTTTACGACTGTGAAAATTATATCAGGCAAAATATTCACATGATGAAAGACAATATCAATATTTCTTAATTTATAGAATGCTACTTACTTACTGTTTAATGTTTTATGCACAAGTGTTTTTGAAAACCTAGAAGTGCAAGTTCTACTCGTACTTAGAAAGTTACTACATTTTAAAATTGAAACAAATATCCTAATTGATATAATTCTAATCAGAAAAACAAATTAAGATATGGAGCAACCTCACACCGCTCGTTCCCACTCACCTAGACCAGATGTACCCTGAGATCGTTCACACACATATCGTTATACATTTGAATCTTGAGATAACGTCGATTTATCACCGTACTGACCTCATTAATGGCTTTAAATTTGCAGCCGCGAAGTCGAACGGAGCGGAGATTAATCGGAGGCTGCAAATCTAAAGCGCTGCACTCAAGGTGAGCGGCTCCGCTCGTCGCCTATACTAATCTCCCGACCTGCATTCCGACAATATTTATTTATTGCATTCAATATATAATTTCGTTGCATTTCAGCTTGAAGTCAAAAGGAGAATGTCCAGGATATCGAATTAGATAACATCTAATATGCAGTTAGTTGTCTCTGTAATTAGATTAGCCTTTAGGTGCAACGGAATTGTACGGTTGGGAAATAAACACCGGAAGTGCTGAGAGAAAATCGTCATTTAGATACAAATCTTAATCAGTCGAAATAGATAGTGCTAAATTTCGAGAGTTCAATAAATCCATATTGATAATTTAATAATAAGATTAGAATATATTAGGATGCTGTAAGAAGCAACAGATAACAATATAATATAATAAAAGCAGATCACACAATAAAGACGTACTGACATTCAGATTTCTCAGCTATTTCTTTAAATTCAGTGGATTAAATATGCATAGGACCAGCGTCTAACTTACTTTCAACAATATTGTTTACATAGATACATAAAATAATTTTTTATCATCTTTTGTAATTATATCCATTGCGCTGTCCGTTAAACGAACCTTCATAGCAATTTTCTTAAATCTGCAGAGAAGTTACTTTACGATGGTAATATGCAGACAGAAGGATAGCAGCGACTGATCATAAAAGGAAACCATTTTATATCTCTTAAGGTCCGAAACGCAAAAAACATTCAACTCGTCTTTTTAACTTTAGGCACGCATTATGTGCAAATGTTGTTTTGTATAAAATGTAGGAAAACCTTATCTCTTTAAACAAAATCTACACAAGAAAGTGGTCAACTTCAAAATGAACTGAATCGTGCACGTTTCGGTAATCCGAACTCAATTGCAATGCAAGTCACGAATGATCCCGTAAGTGAAACCGAGCACGTAGATCCATATGTAAACTTTGAACCATTTTCACTTTTGACGGAAGCTTTGTATTATCTTAGTTCTGTCAATATTTATATTTTTAAGCAGCACCAAGAGACAATGTCAAACACCGGTACCACGTTTATCCAAATGCTAATGTTCGAATCTCTATTACCGTACTTTGAGGTCACGAATAGTGAAAACGAAACGGTTTTAGACTTCTGTTTGTTAATTATTTTAGAAATTGACCTTGATTAGGTATACTTTAATGAAACGATAATGGGTTTGTGTTTTATGAGTTTTATTTCGATTTCTGTAGAGCCAGATATTAAATATTGACACGTTTTTATGGGATTTTGAGTGACGAAAACTGATGTACTAACGACATCTACTCTTTCACGTCACACACAGCTAAAGTATAATGAACAACGACGACTAAGTTACAGGTCCTGTCGTGTCATATAGAATCTATTTTTATAAGAAAATTGTTTCTTCAAAAAAGTTATCATACTTGCGTAAAATGTAACCTATGGCTTCACACCTTCTATCGATGTACAATTACATCGTCAAGGAATGATGGTAAAAAATAACATCATCGATCTTGAGTTAAGCAGGTCGTAAACGCGAAACGCTGCCAGAAGTAGAATGTAAGCAAATGGTTGCTGATTTAATTGATGTTTCCAAAATGTTTACTCGACACTTACGTGAGGAGACTGTGCGGCTACTGGGTTTGAAGGCGTGCTGAGATCGCGCCATCGATTCGCAGTCGCCACTCGCATTCACCGCAACGATTAGCATAAAACAACATTATTTGCTATCGTAACGCGCGAATATAATGCGCTCATTATGCAGCTTCGAGTTTTATATGGCGAAGTCACATTTAAGTGGATAAATTCAATATGACTGGTGTTAAAAAGTATTCGGTGCCTTGTTGTTTAAATATAACTTTTAACTTGAATCTTACGATGTATACTCACTTAAAAAGATATTTAAACGATGCTGAATAAATGATAAATAAACAGTAGAGATAAAAAAAATATTAACTGTTGTAGTTAGATCTTTGCAGTTAGATCTAGCTAGCAAAAAGAACAAAGATAGTATTAGTAAATAAAAATAACATGCATTTTATATATATAATGTAAATAACAATTAATTGTGTAACCGTAAATGTGTTATAATAAATATTAACAGGAAACAGGGCTTACTTTCAAAAGATTGTGGAAACCAGTTTACATTGCAGGTGACAAAATTAAAGGTGAACCAGTGAAGAATTAAGAGACATTTCACCGGAAGACGAGCGACATATATTGACACATATTGCAACACAGTATAAAAGGAAATGACGTTATTTCTATCTGTATGAATATGCTACTTTTGAAAACCAGTAAACCGATACAGAAAAAAAACGGTATTTTATAGATACAAACACTTTTAATCAACCATTTTGTCTTAATCTGAAATAACACGTAACAAAACAGACATAAATTATTCTGACATAACCCAAAGACTAACTCAAAGACCCGTTTAACTATTAAATTCATTTTGATATCATTTTCGCAAGTAAATAAATTATATGTGTAATTTTTAATGAAAAGAAGTTGTCAGTTTAAAATAAAAACACATCTATATTATTTTAACTACTGTTGATTATTCTACTCCCAATATAAAATATTGGGATTAGAATAATATTAAAATTATTGGAAAACGCCAAAAATAATTGCTTAATGGATATTCAGACAAAAATTATTTAACACTGGTGTTTAAAAAATAGAATTTTGTAAAATAATTGTGAAAGTTATGGACTTGAAGTACGAGTCCCTTGCGAGTCGGTGTGCTACTTACAAATCAGATAGTAAATTTAAGAGACAAAATAAAAAGTATTTCTAGAAAATATTGCTTGCCATTGAGTCGAAATGCGATTGCAAAAACTAGAATACCCATTAACTATATATATATAGATATATTATTTATGTGATTATTTACGTCTGTGACAAATGTGATATAACTATAATTTACTATTATATTCGCCAGTTGTAAAGAAAACGATTAATTGTAATCATAGGTACTGTGAATTTTATGGCAGCGTGTAACTTACGTAATTAGTATAAACGGTTACGATATAAAAACGTTGACACGTCATTCTATCATTGGTGTCCCGACGTGGAGATGGCAAACAGTCTGGTGCACATATATCACCACTTGTAATTAAAAAGACCGAGACCGCAAAGTGATAAAGAGTAGGCAAACGGTGCAAGCACGGTCGATCGTCGACTACCAATGCCTGCTAATTTGCATTATTTGAATGCTTAATTTCACAGCATATCGGTTATTGGTTTATGCGGAATTAAACATACAGAAGTCACATTTTCAATGCATGAATAAACTTTGATCACATCTCTTTTCCGGTCGTATACAAAAATTAAACTTAAATTTCATTGGATTACGATACTTTGTCCTCTATACAAAATTCAGATTTCTAAACTTCGAAATTATGGATCTACCTAATATGATACTGCAGTCGCTACCAAATAAAACGCTAAGAACTTTTAATATAAATTAAATAAAGAAGGGAAGAGGTTAACTCTTCTCCAGGCTGTACATAAGCGATACACTTGCAAGATGATTTCGTATTACCAAAAATACATAAATATATTATATGGAACCCTATATTATTTGCTTATATCGCCTCGATGGTAACGGCTTGTAACTGTCCTATAATTTGTCCCTTTTACTTCATTCTTCTCTTCCCGTAGCCATAAAATTAATGTTCCTCCCAATAACCTCGCTAGTTTGCATAAAAGCAATGTTCTAAACGTTCTAAATAAGCCCGTTACTGGCAGTAAACAGATACACATTTTTGTTTCTCGTTAAACATGTAATCGATCTCAGAAAATAATGTGACCTAATATTTAATCAGCTTATGAAAAAGAATTCATTTAGATTGACACATTGAATAATAAATCGACAAAATTGAGATTATATCAACAGTACTCAATCCGCATTGTTTTAGATTTGATACCGATAAGAACTCATTAAAATACTTCTTGCGTGACCATGCGTTGAATTCCGAATGGGTTTTGCTGTAACGATATTGCAATTTAATTCAATGCGCGGGTGCGACATTGCGAAATATTTCCCGAGTAATAAAAAAAATTACCAGGTTATTGTATTTTGAAAATAATTTTTATTAGAGCATATATTTTCTTTCCTTCAACCATTTTCGACGCAGTCTTTTAATGAGTATACATGATACATGACTATTGAAGAGTCTGAAAACTTTGTGCTGGGCAGAACCCCATACCTTGACTAGAGATTAATAAAACAGTGATTGGTATCGCAAAACGTTCGAAAAATTCGACAGAATAATACTGTATTCGATATTATTATGGGTGACGAAAACTTAATATACGTTCTCCGAGCTAAGAGGTTAACTGCGCAGTGAATGTTTCTTTCTGATGAGTTGCTTATAAAGTTGGTGAAAGGACGAAGTGCTGAAAGAAAAATGGTCATCTCATTCTTCGGGCGGACGGGTTATTATATAAGGATTGTTCTGAAAATATAAAAGATCAATTATACTGACATACGAGTTGTTTTGGGGAAAAAGTCGAGCAGATCGGACGCAACATCTTCGCTGTAGAATCCTCCTTCAACACGACTACGCTTCTGTACACTCAGCTAGACGAATATGGTGTTTTGGGAAAAGGTCGAGCAGATCGAGACATCCTGGCTGTATAATCACCCACGCAGTAGAATCCCCCTTCATCACGACGACGCCTCTGTACACTCAGCCAGACGAATAACCAAATATTCGACTACGTCGACTGAAATTATGAGTCAACCGCCATACAGCCCCGACCTCCCACCATGTGATGCTATTTATTCAAAAGAATGGTAGATAAACTGTGGAGAATATGATTTCCGAATGTTGAAAAAGCAGTGACTGCATTCGAAATGGCCGTGGAAGAGGATGTCCAAATAAAATGAGTCGATTGCTTTTCTCGTGGCTCCACCGAATGAAATGACGCAAGGAGTGCTACGGAAACTATTTTCAAAACGATAAATAAATTATAAACTTCTCAGTTGGTTCCATCTTTTATACTGTGAAAAGATGCTTAATAAACCTGAAAGAGAATTTTTCCAATAAAAATAGGAATTATTCCAGTATCTGAAAAAGTTGTAAAAGAATCAATACTAATTTCTTTTTCAATTACTTCATTTTTAACCAAATTATGCTAAGATCAAATTCACGTTAAACTACGGCCGCATTTAGACGTCATTTATAAACTGATACACATTCCTCTTAAATGTATTTGATATTATATTTGAGATTAAGGTTACATAGAAGTTTGACCTAAATCTCCGCCTCGTTACAGCACTACCTCACAAACTGACGAATTGATCTATTGTCAGTCAAACGAGTTACATTTCCGAGCAAGTGTTCAATAATAACTGCCGCTAACGAGCACGGAAGCAACAATGGGTCAGTTAGATTCGACATATGCTACACGACCGATTAACTTTCGCACTGGACTATTTGTCCAATATTAGGAATGTAGCAGCGGCGCGATTACGCAAGCCGGAGATACATAACACCGTGTAATAACAATCGTTTCGATTATACGCCGAATGACACGATAATATAACCGTTAACGTCTCTCCGTAATAGACTTTTAAATAATCATTTAAGCTTGATTTACACACTCACTGAAATTAAAAATTTAAATATAAAAGTTTTATTATCGTATAAACAAAAAAAGAATGTAAAATCGATCAGTCTCTTCTAGGAATACAATCAAGTAATTGAAATGCTATGTAGCATTAGCTAGTTACTACAGGAGTAAAAACTACTAATAAAACTGCAATACAATAGTATTAAATAAAACTTAAGATTAATTGTTTATGGAAAACGAATACAAATTTTTTTTTTTTATAATTTCACAAAATTACTTTGTAGTTCTTACGTGGCAACACTCATCGTGACCATTTCTGTTATTTATCAAACATACAGTTTTAGTAACTCTATAATATTAAAATATAACCGTGCCCGTGAGTTTGTACACATAAATCACTGAAAGACGTACAGATTACAGTATTTTTAAGTACTTCCACAATTCTTCTCGTGACACGCCCATGTCGCCTATTTGGTTCTGAGTGGACACTTCATTGCGCGAATTGAAATACACGTAGCGCCATCTATTTAGGCACACTATACATTTACTGCGCGCCGATAAGCACTTCTTTGTTGTGAAGAAGTGCCTATCACTTCTTTATTGTTGTTGTGCCAATATAAATCAATTTATGAAAAAAAAAATTTGCTTTTTTTTTTAAATTTGCATATCTTCTGATTGAGCGAACTGACTGTCAAGAAATAAAATCTAAATATTTACTTCAAATTCAACCCTTTGGTCAGTAGTCTATGTGACGCGTGTACAAAGAAACACAAACAGAATACTTTCTATCACTTACCCTTAATCAACCCAATTATTTTTTGCAAAATTTTTTAAATGATTTTAAAGAAGCTCATGTTGTATATATATATATATATATATATATATATACATATATATATATATATATATATACATATACATATATATATATATATATATATATATATATATATATATATATATATATATATGGAAGGACAAATGCGTATCGAAACACGCACAAAGTTAGAGTCCCTTATTTGTCCATATCTCTTGAAGTTTTTGGTGCAAATTAATCGAAATAAATTATTTCAAAATCAAATGTTATTATCTATAATTGTTTCATCCATAGTTTAAATATGCAAATATCACATCCATAGTTTAAATATGCATATTGCATTTCGTTTTGAAACTCAATAATACATATCATTATTACTTTTCTTGTATATTACATGAAACCTCCATAATAAGCATCTACTTGCAAAATGTCATACACACAGGTCTAGAACTGCAAAAAATATAGAAACCGTGAGACTGTCATAGACCGGATAGACAGACGAAGTGCTTGTTTTACTTCAGGACCCTAATATTTTATGAAAATGAATATGAGAAGACATTATCTCAAAATTAATGCAAAAAGCTTACGCTGGAAACTATTATGAAAAAGAGTAACATAATGATTAAAAATAACAGAAATAAAAGCGCAGGAGTATATTGTGTACGTATTTAGGGTGTGTACTCTAAGGTATGTAGCTTTTGGCGTAGACTCTGAACTGTAATAAAATGGTCATTTCGATAAATGGTCATTTACTTCAATGAACTGATAAGGTCTGTAATTCGAACAGCTCGATGGTTGATTTACTGTGGTACAAAGCAATAAAAGTTACAAGAAAAAAAAAGTTATAAGTACAAAAATTGAAATAAAGTTTATATTTATATGGTATTAATTATACTAGTTTAGTGAATGAATCGTTTAAATATTCATATGAAACATTAAAACAACAATTAGCTCACCATTAGGGTAATGCTTTTCCGCTCGACCATTTAAATGAACTCTCAGTTAACTGCATGAAAAAAATTTAGCAACTATAATTTAACTTCGCTTTACCTGTTGTGTTTTTAAATCATCATTCATACTTAGGTACTAAAAGCATTCAAAAACAGTTATGAATAAATCCTTCCTTCTCCGGAGTGTAAATAATTATATCACAGACCGCCGATAGCATCGACCGACGTCTCATGAATAGCCGACGGCTCGCACGGTGCCGTCGAGTTGTGAATTAATCCACGTTTTCCTGCGTGTTTCGTTATATAAATACGTGTCGGTCAACGATAGGGATCTAAAGCTGGGTTCCGCTCGGAGTCGGTCTGTCGGTCCACGGGCCGCAGGCGCCGTCGTGTGAAGCGGTCATGTAGCGTCACGTTAATCACAGGGAGATACTGCGGGAAGATACGCACCATTCGCCGCCGCATTCGCCAAATTTATGGATGTCAGTTTTTACGAGTGGATCGCCTATTTTACCTCGGCTTTACATCTAACCCGTTTCTAATATTATGCCTACTCACTTCACTAATATATTCGTGTGTTGAGTTCAGAAATTCATACTTGATTTCTGAACCGATCTTGATTTCTTAACAACCAAAATTTTTGAGGTCTCGCATGTATTAAATTTACAAATAAACACGAATATATGACAAATTGTAATGACATTGGATGTAATTTATGGAGATGGAGATTTCACATAACATTTTAAATTTGTATAGCGGTTAATGAAGGTTCTTTATTAAATAAAAATTCAAATAATTTATTTTTGAAACGCTCAATACATAATTTTATGTTATATACCTCAAGATTAGATGATTTCCTTACTTTTCAATTTCACCCGAAGTCTTTCTCATATTTTTTACTTAATTTTAAAATGTTTCAGATCAGCTTTGTCGTTTCAAATTCGAAAGTAATATTACCCATTTAAGAAATACATTTACAATTAGCAATTGCATACGCCCTACGCTAGCAAAAATTGTGCTATCTGAGACATTTCTAGATCCAAATTTCAAAGTTTCTCTTTCTGATGAATTACTAATATACAAATAAATCCTATCATCTACTGAAAAATTATGTAACTACTTTAAAATGTGCTGAAATTATGATGGTTTTTTATAAAAGAAGCAGATAATGTACATTGTAGTACAGATTATATGTGGCTATAGTATAGGATTTACCTCTGAAACAGTGAAGATAAAGTCATAAGAAACATCATAAAATGATTATCATTTATTGACCGACGATCAATGCAATAATGACCTACTTATTGTATTTGATAATAATGACTTCTGTTGGACTGACAGAATATCCAGTTATGTAGATTACATAGAACTTCGAGAGTTAAAAATCTTGAATGTAAAATTATTTCTAAGAAAGAGAAGTTACGTTTAATTCCATAATATTCTAAAACATTATATTTAAATGAAAATAACGACAAAATTCTGAAGTTTCTCAAACTCACATTTAGGGCCAATTTTTTTTATGTAAAGCCTTACATTCGTATCATTTTGTCATTAGTCTTCATTTTACTCCTATTATTAGCATATTGGAAAATTTATCAGGATGGAAATATTGTCAGGCGCGCTTTCACCAGATCACTCGTGTATATATAGGATAATAACCTATATTATTTCGTTTTTGTCTAATTATCTTCTAGCGTTCCCGCTTTGTTTCAGACATAAACTTCATAATGTTTCACATACAACATTTGGTTACACAACTTTCCGTTCTTAGAAGACTATCCTTCTAATGTCATTTCCTAAACTCCATTCTTAGATGTAATCTTTGAGAATTTACTTTCTTTCTATACTTTCTCTTCTGAATTTTATCTATTTTGATCAAAGTCTGGGGTATCCTTGCTATGGGAAACTGTATAAATAATGTAATTAAAGGGAATTCAAATCCACAAAGGCGATAATGCCTGAATCATCGCAAATGTATTTAGAAATCACTTGAATGTACGGCCACACAATCGAATTACAACAATAATATACATAGCCAGTTACATTCACAAACTTATATCGGTCCAATCGATTGTATACTTACATACCTCTAAACTCTTGACGCCTCTTCAGAAAGTAACTGGCCGACGTTTCGGCCTGCGCGACGTATCGTACGTTTCTTATCGGCGCAAATTCTTGGAAGCGCGCGCACGAAATATCGCAAGTCAAATAACGCGACCTACGACCGCGCGACCTCTGCGCTTTAGTCGCTAATCAAATTGCGTTCACAGATCGGTCGGAGATAGCGGGAGCGTTGGATGCGCCGCACGAGTAACCGGCTCTCACCTATTGCTCGCGGTAGGTGACAAGGCGGACTACAGTAACAAGTGTAAGCACAAAAGGAGACAGCGAATATGACTAGACCGAAAAAAAAAAGATTTAAAAAACCTAAGAATGACGTTGAATGAAAAAAGGTAAAACAGCACTTTTTGAAGCTTATGATATGTAGAATTAAAATAATCGTTATGGTGAATACTTTTATCAATCATAGTGAGTACTTTTATCAATAAAGCCGTTATATTTAAATACACAAATCTCAATTTTATCAGATAACCAGTTCATACCCCTTGAAATAGCACTAGTGACCGATATTTCTTTATTGCCATGATATCAAAGTATTTTTATAACACTTTTTTTTCGCAGTAAAGACATATTTTGAAGATACTTGAAGACATATATAACTATTTTACTATAAATGACGATCGAAACATCTTTTTTCAGATTAAGTTGAAATAACACACATTTCCTTAATTCAATCAGTTTTGAACCAATCGTGTTTGCCCTACATTATTCTTACTCGTTACACTCTCGACAGAGCCATCGTGTGTGTGTTGTGGTCACCGTGTCAAATGTGTTGCAGATAAGTAATGCGTCACAGGATATTTTCCTGTGACGCTTTATGAACGCAACCTGTTCTCCGAATATACTCCATTAAGCGTCAATTTTGCCAGTAATCTAGTCATAGCTTGGCCCATCGCCTCTTTTCAGTTGGCCCATGACTTACGGGGACATAGATTTCGATATTATTACGTTCACAATTATATGGGAATAAATACCAGCCTCATGCTTTACGTTAGTACTAATAGGCTAACACCAACAAACCATTCAGTGTTATTATTAAAATGTGTGCGGGTTTAGAGAAAGCTTAATGTTGCGTGGTGCCGAGTCGCGTTTTCAAATAACGCAAGGCCATAATATTTAAATCATAATAACCTTAAATATACCAAAATAACTTTATCAGTCGAATAGGAAAGAAAATACTAAAAAAATAATTTATTCAAACGTAAATAATCAGTTAAACAATTTCCAATAACATTTATACATACAATGTATGATTAAAATAATTTTTGAAGCTTAAAAGTTTGCGCTGTAGAATAAGTCTCACTTTACCTTTATAATTTTTTTTTTCCGCATTTTATCTCCTAGTAAATAACAATATCATCATCTGAACTTATGTTTGATAACGAAAAAGTGACGGAGTAAAATAATTCAATGTAACACATACAGATAAGCTCCAAGAGTATACTTCAAGCAATTACAGACTTCTTTTGTTGAGTAAACAAGTGACAGCTTGTTATTTGTCCCAATTTTATATCAAACAACAGCTTTTCACACGAACTTAAGTTTCACGAGACTTTAATAATTAACTATAAATACTTAAGCATGAAATTATTACTTCTTTTTCTCTTTCTATATTTTTCTTATCAAGTTAAGAGATGATATAGGGAGACCACTCAAAATATATGTTTCTGGAAATGAAAATGATGATCCCGCATTCCCTGATTTTTTATTATACAAGATAGATTACTTTTATCTCTTTTTTTTGCCTCGGTCGATAGATTGTATCTGAATGGATATTTTTCTTCTCGATATATATTCGCCGCATAATTGTAAGCGTAGTTATAGCTCGCATAAATGTTCATCGCATCTATAAAAAACATTATAATTGTTCAATTCTGAGAGAAGTAAATATTTCAAAACATATAATACATATTGGTTCAATCTTTGATGTAATGAGAAATATTATACACAAATCTCCAGGGATCGAAATGATCAGCTCAAGACCAATTGCGATTGTCTCTACGTGCACTAAATTATTCAATGAACGAATCGAAATCGCGTTATTTGTTTATGCTACAAAACTAATTGTGTTATAAGCAGCATCGATTCCACGCCAGTCGTTCCACGATCACAATATGTTAATAACTAAAGTACAACAATAGAGCTATTCGACTTGCTTGCGCGGTGTCTCACAGTAACACAATGACAAGGGATAACAAATGTTTATGTTGTTTACATTACCTTAATTTAATATTTTCTGCACATAAACGTAATTTACCTACCGTTCGGATGATCGGTGGCCCGATGCACGCGTGTTGGATTGTCTTGATATTGCCTTGAAGTGCGACGAGTATGTAGTTGCGATCGTTTAGTGGAGCTTTGCCTGAAATCAAAAAAAATACTGGGCTTATTCGATTGTTTGCTAAAAGCAAACTCTATCAACAAATGAACAATAACCATATTAGAAATGTAAAAAGGCTAAGAGCTGCCACCTTCACGATTATATAACTAAATTAGGAAATTCCGGCCCCTGCTCTCAGGAAATCCGATATAGAGATCCGTATTAGGAATGCCTCTAACTCTTAATTAATTTAGTTACGGTAACTTAATTGAAAAATAGACCGATTTTTATGTCGTTCAGTAAATGCCTTCCAGAAAAAAAATGAAGATACTGGATAGTTCATTGCCTAAGGATAACCTAACTCTGTTAACTTTTGGCAGATACAGGACGTTATTAGGGACATTCAAAGGTCCACGTGTGTGGCACGAAGCTGATTGCTACGGACCCCAACGGGGCCATTGAGATAATCCGTGTTTTAGTGAACGTAGACGTAAAATACAGAACTCACTAACAGATAAAAAATTATCACTAATTATTAACAATTTAAGAGATTTTATTTTTATTCAATATAAAAATTTCATGTCTCCATTTCCAGACCATTCCACATACCTCGGTTAGCTATACATGGACAAGTAAGGCTACTGACATTAGCACCTTATAAAAACTCCTCAGTTATGCAATGATCTTATGCTCAAGATCTTATGCAATCTCTTAGACATTTAACGACATGAACGATAATATTTTAATTATTAAATTACTGAAAAAAAAATTACTTTTAGGTTTTTTATTTCTGTTTTTGTATCTCAAAAGTAATTTATACAATATAGATATTTAAAAAAAAAAGTATATGAGTAACATTCGTTAGCACTCAGTACCATCAAATGTCAACGATTCAAACTAGTTTTGTTTGAGAAACACTTTGATTCATACTAAAATCGGGTTTAAACAACATTTATTTGAAAGTAAACAACTGCGTTTAGTCATTTTTAACTCTCTCATAAGTATGAAACTGAAAATTAACTCAATCATTTAATCTTCATACATAGTTGACAGGTTAGTCAACTGTCCGGTTTCACAAGGAGATTCCAGCTCGATTGTTCGGATCTGGTTACTTATATGTGACCGTTTCGGTTTATTCACAAAGTTCAGAAATTACACTGGAATTTCAGAATAGCTATCTATTATCGCTACGCCTGAACATAAAGATTAACAATGCAAATAAACTATGAACGAATTGCGGCATCTCGCTGGCGAACGTTAAAAAAAAGATTTACTAAACAAAATACTGAGACGATGTTGTATTTTTCGAGATGAACAAATTTGAAACTTGACTAGTTGAGGAAATTTGGTGTACTGCATATTGTACAAAAACGTATAAAATTACTTTTACTGTTAAATGATTAGACAAATAGACAGTGGACTACCACGAATACAGAAAGTTGCGTAACAAACATTTCTAAAATTGTATTCTAACAAAGCTTTTCTTAAACTGAAAGTTCTGAAGATGACATGGTGATTTCTTTTCAAAGCGTTTTGTTGACCTACCATCAAGTTATTTATCTCAGGATTTAGGTAATAAATTACTTCTAGCTACTTCTAGACCCCAATATATAGCACATAAAATTATCCATAAAAATTGCTATGTATAATCTGAGGGGATAGTGGACATTGTAAATTGAAAATTAACCCTTGTCCACGAGGCGTCCAATAAAAGAATCGGTTTTTTTTACAAAAAATTAGCTAAACGATCTTGTTTCTAAGTTTCCTATAAAGATTACGATATCATTTTTTCCGAAATATTAATCAAATTCAAATAATCTAAGAAAATGCATTTTAAAGATTTTGGAAAATTGCATTTCAAAGATTTTGGAAAATTGCATTTTAAAGATTTTGGAGATATAAAGGATATGAATTTTATGAATTTGCTGACCAAAAACACTAAATTGATGGAACATAACGACATAAACCTAACACCTATTTATAATATACTTTGGAATCTAAAAAGGAAGCTAACCGAGAGAGTTTAAAGAACTTTTATGACTTTCGTGTATTCAGAAACATTAACACACACTCGTTCGATAAAAAAATTCTAAAAACGAAGTTGGTGAATTGTAAAACTGGTTTTTGACATGTGAAGTTTGTGAATCACTGTCATCAGAAGAATTTTTTACAATTTGCCAGTGTAGAAGTCAATAGCGACGAGTTATTTTCCAAAATTTCCGATTTAAACAATTTTCTTCCATATTTGAAACACGCACACATAGAAATATTGACGAACCTAGTACGAGTGTAGAAGTCCTTCAAACTAGATTATGTGCTAATACTTGGGCATCTTTCTACTTTTAAGTTTAAACACGCAATTTATTGAAAAGAACGTGCAATGTTTGCAAACGTAGGGCCAATTAAAAGTGATTTATTTAAAATTGTAACATATTTGTAAACGCCAAAGAGAAGAGAAAATATAATTATGTCAATAACTAAGAATTAAAATATGTTTAAATCCAAGCACACATCGGCACATCAACACAGACGAATGCAGTGGAAGGACGTGCGCAGTCAGTGACTCAGTGCCATGACCTCGCCATGTCGTTGTCGCTCGAGTGACTACCGCTAGTCGGTCGCTGCGCGAGTCACGCCGCCCGGCGAAGAAGTGGCCGGGATAACGCGTCGATAATGGACGCGTAGCGCGGGAAAATTCGACGCGCAGGCGGAGTCTGTTCAGAGTCCAGATATGATACTATTCCTCGCGGTGTGTAGTAAAAATATGATTGACGTCATAAATAACAGGATAACTAGCAAAAATACTCTTCTATATTCATAATTTTTATAATGATATGTTTCTTGACAATTTTTTTAATTTGATAATATATTAGCGAAATAAAAATCGTAGTATAAAATATTGCAACATTTTGTTTTATTTTTTTTAATATTCATATTCGCCAAATTACTTTTGTTACGATATCCCTGTCCACTTCAATAGCTGTAGTAACTTTTTTGTTTATATTGACATTTGTAGATTTGAAATTTTATAGCAGTATGCTGACTTTGTGACCAGTGTCCAAAGTCGATCCATATAAAGTTACTCTAGAATTTATACAATTATTAATATAAATTGTGTTGTAGTTATCAAAAAAATAGATCGGTTCACGAAATATTTTGCGATTTGTTTTTAGTTTTCGGAAAACTTCACTAACTATTACAATTTCTGCGTACATCGTTTCACAATATTTTTAAAAATTAAATTAACGTAACTAGTTTTACGTCACGCTCATATGATTCCCCATCTCCTTTTCGGTCACCGCTCTACCGATGACGACTAGTATAAAGTTTCCAGCTACCCTCTAATATGATAAATTCCATCATTCCACTATCGAATTTATGTCAAGAGTTGTGTAATATAATATTTAAATAAATGTCGCCGTAAAACCGTTATTACAGAATATTTTTCGCGTACAAATACTAAAAATGAAAAACATTTTTTCTATATTT
This sequence comes from Druceiella hillmani, assembly GCA_039881145.1. Taxonomy (NCBI): domain Eukaryota; kingdom Metazoa; phylum Arthropoda; class Insecta; order Lepidoptera; family Hepialidae; genus Druceiella; species Druceiella hillmani. Next base: position 10,082,182 of record JAYKKI010000038.1, on the reverse strand, counting down.
ACCTGTACTGCAAGTAACTTTATGTTGCATAACTCCTATATTTATAAACATAGATAACTGGAAACTGAGGAGGAGGTTGTTACTTGTATGGATAAATATGTTGTCCCAAAATATTAGTATTTAATTGATATAAAGTGAAATAATTAATTGGTAACTCGCACGTATAGCGATAATGTTACACTTATTTCAAAAATACAAATTCAACTCTTTGTGGCGACACTGCGCGCATTTGTCCGTCTGCTTATCTCTTCCACACCTACAAATTCATGTCAAATAAAAATACCTTACAAAATTATGAATTTTTAAAATCAAATTTAATAACCAACAAGCGTAAAATGACAAGTTTTATCTTCATCTTTTTAATTAGCGCTAAATCAGGGAATGTATATAAGCACGTTGAACTTTCGAAAAATTTAAGAGAAATAATGAAAATCGAAACGTTTTGAATCTTAAAAAACATCAAATAAAAATTGCTAACACGACGATTAAATAAAAATTGCTAACACGACGGCTAACACATCAAATAAAAATTGCTAACACGACGGCTAACACGACGATTTCAAGAATTAATAACGTTTCTTAAATACTACTACTCTAAACTGTTTAAGAAATTGTTTTCGTCTTTCAGACGCGTACATACAAACCTACTCAACATACTAATACAGTTTTGAAGCCATTGCAAGTCACCTGTTGCTCGCCTTTTAGTATTTTTAATTGTAAACTTATGCAGAGTGTACTTATGTAGAGGTATATCATTGAAAATATGGCTTCCTAGGTAATTTACAATTATCTGGACGGAAGCGGCGTAACGTACGATTCGTCAAGCTAAAGAATAGAATTTTATTATAATTCCGCTGTTCATTTCATAAACACGCGCCGAGTGTGGTGTGATCGGTTTCAATAATATTAAAATAGTAAATATGTCAAGATGTTCTAATGGGTATGTATTTTCAAGGTTTCGTAATAATCAATAAGCGAGACGAACACTTTTGCAATATTAGTTATATGTATACATATGTATAATGTAGTAATTGTCGTATTTATCATGATATTTATATTTTATATTATTTTTGAAACTTGTGGTAGCCCTTTACTATACGTATTAATTTATTAAATTTAATGAAACACTTTTTGAATGTAATCTTATTGTAAGCTTACGCATTTTTTAGGGTTTCGTAGGAATCGTTTTAGTTTTAATATGCCCATCTATCCGTCCGTATGTCCCAGTATCATAGCTCTTTCCGTTTAAGACAGTTTGTGATGAAATTTCATAGGAAAGCGTAATTGAATTACACTAACACATACTATTATACCTTTTCATTTTTATTTAAGTACCTCCCCATTTTTTCGCATCGAATGATATTGCAAAGTTATTTCAAAACGCAATTGAAAATCTTGTGAGATATATGTCTTCATCACCGTTCGCAGTATTCCAGTTTATAGATGTTTGTGAAAAATCCGAAAAAAAAAACAAAATAACCGCATTTACTCGGGTGCAAAATAATTCAACTCATATTACTAAATTAAAGAGAAACATAAGATAAATAGAAAGAACCTATTATTTTTCTTATATCTGTGAAAAACATGTAAGTGTAGACTATGTAAGTTATAAAGTGAAAAAATATAATATTTATAATTAATATATCTATATATATATATATATATATATATATATATATATATATATATATTTATATATATATATATATATACATATATATATATATATATATATATATATATATATATATATATATATTACATAATGTATCCTTCAATGATTGTATGTTTATATGTGTAATTTTTACAAATATATGGAACAAGTTCTACTCTAGTGTCTATAATAGTCGTCCATTACAAACATTAGCATACTTTATTTTATTCTATCAAAGTATGTGTTTAACAAGTTTTTGCTATTCGTTTATTTTGTGTACATAATCTTTTCCATAATTTGTCGAATTAAACTATCATGTCTTCAAGCCAAAAAGACTATCTCGACTATAGAAATGATTACATTAAGATTAGTTTAACGTAAATTCTAAATAAAAACGAACTTTATTAAATAAGAATAATTTTTTTCAGCGGCGGTCCCGAAACGAAGCCGTGTCTCGGTGAATCGTTCGCGACTGAGCCGCAGAATCGCGAAGCGAAGCGACGCCATACAGTCGACTTACTGTTCATCCTTTTCGCTCTCGGTTCATGGCTGCCAGTTACGTCCGTATTTATTGAATTTCCAGTGTTCGTCGATATAACTCCCGAAGCTTGGACTTTCCCTACATACATTTCCCTGGCGACACAGTGTGGAAATATAGGAATAATTATCTACTTCCTATTACGAAAATATTTTCCCAAAGTACATGATAAGTATTACATATATTTACTTCTGACTTTGGGTTGCGTGTCGATGTCGTTCATAATTCGCTTATATCACGTCACCGTTGAAATCGACGGTAAACCGAGAAGTGTGCCGTTGATATTTATGGCATTCTTTAACGCCTTAGTGGGGTGTACGAGTGTTGTATTATTCATGCCTTACATGCGCTACTTCAAGAGTATGTATCTCAATTCTTACATGATAGGTGAAGCCCTGGGCGCCTGGATTCCGAGCGTTCTAACGATGATCCAAGGGGTGAGCAATCAATCCAAGTGCGGTTCCGCTGAAACCCATCTTTCATCCTTATTCATTTCTCTAGAAGGGTATTTTCTAATTCTTTTGACGCTTCAAGTACTCAGTTTGATTTCTTTTTATTTGCTGAATAATTTAAGCTGCCTGCGATACGACAAACGCGACGAGGAAGAAGTGCTGAACGCTCGGCCAGACGACGAGCGACCGCTGCGTTTGTCTGATAAGTTACTTCTCATCGTGTTCCCGGTGCAATCGGCGTTCGTTTACGGGGTGCTACCGAGCGCACAGTCCTTTTCCTGTTTGCCGTACGGCTCTGAGGTTTATCACGTAACTGCGAGTGTGAGCCGGCTCGAAGCGCCGCTGATGTACGCCGCGTCACGGTGGCTGCCGCGAGTTACGGCGACCGCTCTGGCCTCGACCGCAGCTTGCTGGGCAACGGTCGCCGCCTACTTGGTCGCCACCGCAGTTCTCAGTCCGAATCCGCCTCTTCAATATCATACGAGCGGGAAGATCATCATCGTGAGTCTTTCTAATATTCTCAATTCTCAATAACATCTCCTGTACTATTTATAAACTTTACAAATTTGAATTATCAACGTCATTTTTCACACGCAACATCTTCATCATGCTGCATCTATTACTTACTTAGGGCATTGACTTAATAACCAATTTCTTGCAACAGTTTTTTATTGATAGCTTAAATCTACATGAAAGTCCAGCAATAATATGACTTGCTTCTATCATAATAGTATTTTGTGCAAGTTATTTATACACTAAGTATCCTCGACTGAACTTAATTTACAGACGGCAGGGTGGATACTGAACACGGCGTTCGCTAGCTACTTTCGATTGGGCATGTACAGTGCACTGAGGGCGGCGGGCGGGCGAGCCATGCGTCGCGGCGCCGCTTGCTCGCAAGTCGGCTCCGTGCTGGGCTCGCTTACCGCCTTCGCGCTCGTCTCCTACACCGATGTGTTCACGCAACCTAATCTCTGCCCCTGAACCAACGTTTCCTGATAGACCAGTGTTTCTTAGGTACAATAATAAGAAACTCCTTATACTTATTTATTGCTCAAACATAAAGGGCGATAGATGTTAAAAATTATATTAACATTTAGATTAGACTAAAAAATGAAACGTGTAAGTATTTTATAGTTGAATAAGTTATTAATCTAACGTTACTTCGAAATTCTGAGTATGTTTTTACTATATATATTTCACTGGCAATGTGAATAGTTATAAATATTCGGAATTTAAATTAATCTATTATAATATATGGCTCCCAAAATGTAAACAGCTTCATGTATAATAATCATCAAAATAACATTAAATTGCGGATTGTTCATATTTTTATTGCACACATACAACTCTCGCCGAATCGTCATACAAAATGCAGATTGTTCATATTTTATTGCACACATACAACTCTCTTATTGCACTTATTGTACACATACAACGCCGAATCGTCATACGAAATGCAGATTGTTCATATTTTTATTGCACACATACAACTTAAATTGCAGATTGTTCATATTTTTATTGCACACATACAACTCTCACCGAATCGTCATACGAAATGCAGACACATGCTTTGCAAATCACAACTGTACGTATTTGTAAATTAATTAAACAAATATTATTTCCAAAACATTTTAAAAATAATGAAATTAACATATCGTTACGGATTTAATTTTTTTGTGTTTAATTCTGTTATTAATTTTCAATAATCATATCGTCTCTAAAAGTATAATACTGTAATCGACTGAAATTAAATAAATATTCAAGTAATAATTATTTCGTTATTCAATACACACAGTTTCCAAACAAATTTTCCTAACACATTTTCTCAGCAAGGCAAAGAAGGAATGTACTTTGGTATCGAAACAGGATATAAAACTGTACTACGGGATTGGAAACGAAGGTGATGGTTATATTTATGGCGTATATTTAAAGCTGCTCCTATATGTTGAGGAATATTGCTCTTATATGGCCTATCAAGTACAGGAGTAGTCGGCTTCAAAATTGTATTACGGCGTAAATTAAGCTATAGAATAAACTAAGGGACAATCTTACAGAATATAAATTAATTGCAGCATATTGAAACATGAAATATCTTAACATAACGAAACTATTTCAAATGTACAACCATAGTTTTTTTTTCCAGGAATAAAAATTAAAATTTATCTGTTATGATCGTTACCGACAAAATTTACTACCACACTCACAGTAATTAAATCGGTAATCTATGCTAAGAATGGATTCATCAGTATCGAGACCAACACATTCACAACAAACATCGAAACAAGATTATTCACTAGTCCACCTGCTGTTTACTTTTTCTATAACGCCGTTATTGAAAAATTTTTCAATATTTACATTTGCAAACATTTGTATAAATAAGCAAACGTTCATTGTGGAACATGTCGCTGAGCTGACCTTTAAGCACGGAAACGAACGCCGGTTTCAATTTGGCATCATTTGTCTATAGTTCGTCAGTAACTTGACGCACTCTCTGAACACACGACACAGGTAAATGCCAACGCTTGTTAGCGTGATCACTGACAAATTTACTGGTACCTATTTGATTTATAGAAACTTTTCATTTGGAAATATTAAACACGTTTAAATACAATACTGGGCATGTCTGTTTCTTGTGCGTATATTAAAATAAACCTGTTAAGTGCTTGTAGAACTCGCAACACGTGTACGGAACACACTTACTACTTAAAATAATTATAAAGTTTAAATATTTCAAAGTAAGCACAAGAAACTTAATAAATGTTTATAAACAGGTACTGATATTATTTTTGTCTATGAAAATGTATCGTCTATATCTTTCAGGAGCATAAGAAAAATAATTGTTTGCTCGCATCACTTTAGTTTATCAATACAATTTGGCCGAAATAATTTTGCATTGAAGAATTTCACAATTAAATGAAACTACGTGATGTAGTATTATTTCTGCTTTCTTAGAATAATGAATTTCTACAAAATGAATGTCAAATATATTCAATAATTGAAAAATTTATTAAACATTTTTATCTTCATTTTTTTCAGATGTTTAATACGCAAAAATTTAAAGGTAACACACAGTGCAAAACATTTTGGAGATTTGTATATAGTGAAAGAGACGCCCTATTCAAAAATATAACTAGAAATTTCAGACTGCATTGTAAAAGCCTTCTTAATGAAGCCGTGAGAATTAATTTTTCATCCCCAAGTTCGATATAGGGAGATGAAAGAAAATTAAAAAAATATCTTTTCAAAAGCATATAGTTATTCTATTCTTTCTATTTACGAATACTAATATTATTTTTTACTGTGTAAATATATTGCCAGTATAACTTTAATAGGCGTAAAAAACTTAATATCTCAAAAACTATGAAACTGGCAATGATCGCTATAGTTTTCAAGTAAATTTAGGGTTTTTTCTTAATTTTGTCTTTAGAAGTTTCGGATATAGAGAGGAAAAACATATTTTTAACACATTTTCGACAATGTCCCGAGAATTATCTTACACATTTTTTTTAAAAAGCTTGTAAATCGATACAACTTGCTCTTCCAAGTAGTATTACAAAAAAAACGAATGCTTTATTTGCGCTTTCTAAAATTTTCATGTGAATATTTTTAAGTAGCAAATATTATGGAATATGTGGGTTAAAATATTTTATATTACTATGCCAAATTTCAAATTTCTACATCAAACGGTTTATGAGAAAAACGGCTGTGATAAACGGATAGGCAGGCAGACGAAGTGTACGTAAGTCCTTTTGAGTTACAGAACCTTAACCTTCGGCCAACTGACTGTCGATGCGTCTAGCACCAAATAATATTCCACAGCTATCTAATCTAATGTAAAACTATAATAATTGTGTTAGGTGAGTGGTGAATGGATCTTTCATGTTTCACTGTGAGACTGTTTTACAATCATCTGTTTTACTTAAAGAATTCCAAAAATATTTATACATTTCATTCCAAGACAAATTTTATATTTGTTTCCATGCTTACTATATTCAACATTTTAAGGAGATCTGTCAAGATATGGAGGCACAAAAGAGAAACAAGCAAAAAAATAAACAAACTTATTTCTGCATTTGTAATATTGTTGGCTGGGCCTAGTCTGTGTGTTAGTTTATTTATTTCTCGGCCTCTAAAATGATAAAGTTAAGATGACACAAATATACTTGTCAGGGTAGCAGGTGGCCAGCTTTACATTAATATTAAAGTTATTACAGTTGAAGCATAAATGGCTTAAAGCCATTCACTGTTTCTGTTGATTATTTTCTCTATAATTACTTCACCTAATAATTTGCAGCTTCAATTTATTTACGGGTTCCGTGCAAGAAAGATTACCGTAATTTCTTCAATCATACAGCAGGAAGGTCGTTGCGTTACCATGTAAATAAATAAATAAATTATTTATTTACTTCTTCCACAGTACTTTTAGTTCGATTATTATCTAAGGAGCACAATGCAATCTGATAGTCTGTTTACGATATCCTTCAAGCGTCTGGATCCCGATGTATCTGTTTTGTGACATATGCTAGTTGCTCTATGAATATTGATCATCTTACGTGTTTGGCAAGGTAGGTACGGTCAAAAAACATAAGACAATAGAATTACTCACCTTATCACTATGACTATCTGACCACGTGTATCATAGCAGGTGTCATAAATATTTATTTCAAACTTATTATTTTTTATAGAAGATGGATTCTAAGAGCATTACCGAATACATGCTGCATGAATCACAGTAATTAAAACAAGCACCTGAAAATATGCTGAACACGGCCTCGCAATAAAATATTATTTAAATGGGCGGTTTGATCTCCAGGAGTAAGCGAATAAAATTAGGTCGTTGAATTCAACTCAGATCTGAAATATTCTTAGCTCATAAATTAAAAGATGCAGGAAACTATTTGCAGTTGTTATCCACCTCTATGTGTCTCTTTCGCACGAATGACGTAATAACGGCGAATGCGCTTTATATGAATGTCTATTTATAATATAACTTTAGCGATGTTGTATGCGGTTCGTTTCATCTTAACCAAAATAAATGCGCTTAGTTATATTTTATTCCAGGAATAAATTATCCCATCCTTGAAACTTACAAAAATAAACAATGGCGCTATTTAAACTTTGGTTATTTTGCATATACGTTTTATTACGTCATTTATAACGATAGTAAACAGAGACTCGTTGTAATATTATAATATATTGACATTTTTGTATAATTTTGTTAAAATAAACTATGAAACAGTAAAAATACCGCGCTATTTATAGGTATTATATAACAATGATGTGTAAAAGTTCAACCGAAAATAAAATATTTCTTAAAATTTCCAGAATTGACAATGTTCGACGAAAATGGTGAACTCGTAAATTAATAAAAAAAAGAAAATCAAAACCTAAACTTACATAGAATACGAATATAAAAGTTCAGTAACAAGTATTGTATCAAAGTATGAATATGAAATTAAATATAACCTCAAAAACATATCCATCACATAACCATCCGAAACTCATGAAATGTAGCGAAAATAATTCACATATATATCATGAAGCTTCGATACCTTTGAGTTTGCAAACGCAAAGTGAGGATCCTTCAAAAAGTATTAAGTCATTACGAATACGTCTACCTTCAATCGATTATACAGTTCAAAGAAAATATAATATTTTTCTTTGTACTTGCTGTCTCCGCAAACTTTGTGATTAAGAATTCATAGTTTATGAATAAAGAAATGGGTGTACCATATTGGTTCCAGTATTGTGTTATGGCGGTATGTCTACGAGCCCCAATAACGTTTAACATTGAACCCTATTCGCATATCAAAATTACGCCGCATTTATTCCCTGCATCTGCACATCAGAGGTCAAATCCCTTCTTTTAATTAATTCTGGCCACTTTTATTTTCGGCTCAAAAAGCAAAGCAAACAACCATTACAATTTCGTCAGTTACGTCCGTCCATCCGTCTGTCATAATTTGTATACTTTTATAACAATTTGTATAAAATATTGCAAACAGATGTTTCATATAAAGATCTCAATTAATATAGAAACATATTTTTTTTTAATTTACCTATTGAAAATACGTTTGGGAAATAGTTCCAAAAACATTTTTTTTTCATTGGATAGGCGTATTCAAATGTAATTAAGATTACATTTAATATTTTTTTCCTTTCTAAGATTAGTTTGCGAAACATTTAACGTCAAAGTAAAACACAACGTCTCTAACGCCCTTCCTATAACGGGTTTAAAATATCTGAATTATTTCAGGTAATTCCATGCGTTTCAAATTTCAATATAACTTTCAAAATAAAAAGAAAAATAATTTAGTTCAAGGTAAGGAAAAGATTAAAAACTAGCAAATGCAAATGAATTTTTGTTACAACTTATCAATACAAATAGAAACGAAAAAAAACTAACTACTACAAATAGCTCCGAAAATTACGTCTCTCGATGGATAATCGTTCATCGATAAACTCTGACAATCTTATATAACGATAATATAATGAAGTCACGTGCCCATCACTCGACCCCATTAAATCTGCTAATAGATGCATTAGCATTGTCTAGTTATTGACAGGTGACAAGCGCACCGCCCACCTTTAGTCAACCACCATACCTCTAATTCTGATTATAATGCGCAAATTTTAATACTTAGTTATATTAACGGCAAAGCCATAAGCAATCCTCTCTATTGCTGAATGAGAGAAATATAATTATTTCATTGACAAAATGTTTAATATGAATTATGTTTAATTCGGGCAAACATCTTCTCTTAAAGCTGAATACCATTTTATTATAAAAATCTGTCTAGCACGAGTAGAACGCGCACTATGAAAGTTCCGTACACTTTTCAGCACTGATGAATATTTAAACGTACATAGTATTTATATTAAACCATTTACAAATATAAATTATTCACAACGTAAATACATTGCAACGTATAGTATATCGTTCACGGGTGTGAACTCATAATGTATATTTAAAAAATTATAAGTTCTAGAATAATAGTTATAGTTTTCATTATAGGTCTAGTTAGATTTTACCAACCATTTTTTTTCATGATTTTTGGTTCAGTAGTTTCGGAAATACATGCTATATGCTATATTTTTTGCATATTTTTTAGAACATCTTTTTAAATATGCAATTTAAAATTATGAAAGCCTTTTGAAATGATTCTTCCAGATGATACATATTAGGAGAAAAAAAATGTTTAAGATCTTTATTTACGTACTCTTTAACTGTTATGCAAATATTTTAAAAAATATATTTGATGGTGTGAAATATGTACAAAATATATAAATTAATAAGATTTATTATTATGTCAGCTTTGAAATTATACGTTACAAAGGTTCTGAGAAAATCAGCTTTTAAAATAGAAAAACAGAAAAATATATATTGCCTACTATAGCCTTCGTAAGCGCAAGAAGATGGGGAACATTTAAATGGGGAAAATTTTGAAAACTAGAATCATCGCTGTAGTTTTCCTACAACCTTTGCGTGGGCTGCTAAAAAGGCCTATTTTTTCATAATTTTAGGTTGAGGAACCCTTTATTTTATTTTGGTTTGCATATTTTTCAGTGTATCCCTGAAGATATAATATATAGAATTATGAAAAAATATTTTTGGAACCCATAATTAGCCCTTTTAAACGACGACCCGCACTACGGAGGCCTCTACCAGGAAGGTAAGAAACCCTTGTGATATAATAAAACAAAAACGTTGTCCGTGGGTTTGGTTTAGCTTCTATATTCATTTGTGTTTATCCAAGACAAAATGTATCATTAATGAAATACTTTTCTCACTTAACACAATGTTAGACGTTTGAGAATAGTCGTAAATCTAAATGTTTATCTGGTTTTATTTTGTTTGGTAGCACGATTTAAAAAAGTTAATTTAGTTGCTAACGGTATTTATGTTAAATATAATCACAACAATTTCATTAAAAATCTCAATAATTCAAGGGATTGATAAGTGAGTCCCCAGTTAATAAAAACTACTTTAGCCTATGTCTAACAATTAATGTCAGACCTTTCTACTGTAATAATATGCAAAAAAATATGATTTATAAGTGAATAAAAATCAATATAACTATAAAAATAAATTGATAACGTTTATTAAAAATTCGTTTTTCATTTGTTTTAGATTATTTTTATTGTTATTGTATTGTTTGTGCTAGTACCCTTTAAGTGATATGTATTGAATTTTCATTGTCGTATTAAACTACTTTCAATACAGCTTCTTGATAGGGTTCATAAATTCCTTCACAATGTGTATTATAAAATTTAGAGTTTCTTCTATCTTTGCATATAAAATTCTAGAAATTTTAATTTCTGCACCGGTTACCGGCAAAGCTTTATGTCACCATGAAGTTTTGCATTTTATACAAAAATTGCGCGTTCGCACCATTTGTCAACGAGGATGGTGGGCGGTGCAGGTGGGGCGAGGTTACAGCGAGGTCTACGTGGGCACATCCCGTACCGTGTCTTAATATTATCCTTCGTGTTGTGCAGTCATCGAGCTTGCCAGTATGTAGTTGTTATGTTAGAGATGACCGTCAAAATGTTAATGTGTCTAGTTGTCGAAATTGTTGTTTTATTAAAAGGTCACGGTCGCTGGGTTCCTGTCGACCGGTGAACGATACCGATGCATGCTTTTTATGGACATTGTTTACTCAGGTTTGCGAAAGACATATTTATCGTTGTTTCAGACAACTGTTTCTGCTTTTGGCCATTTGTAACTTGAATTTTGGAGTAGGCGTAACTGAAAAATAAAATTAAGATCACAAATAGGAAAAAAATATCTGAAAAACTTTTGTCCTTAAATTTTCATTCACTAATATAAAAAAATATTGTTTTAAACTAAAATTAAACCAATGATAAGTGAATGAGTAGTAAAAAGGTCGTTTTTATTAATTGAAACGAAAAACGGAACGTCCTATGTCCGTATGTCCGTCATTACCATTTATCTCAACAACAGCTCGACTTAGAAAATTAAAATTTGGTACAATATTTTAGAGAGAGCAAAGTACTCGTAATTTTACTTTTTAATTTCATGTATAGTGCGAGGTGTCGTTTTAAAGAGCTAATTATAATTCTCAAAAATGTTTCTTTTCCATAATTTTAGGTATTATATCTTCAGAGATATACTGAAAGACATACGTTATACGTATAGTTCTTATTCTCAAAACTACTCAACCTAAAATTACGAAAAAATAGAATTTCTAAAAACTATATTTTTTCCTCACACTAGAAAAGCTATACAAAACTAAAACCATGGACAAAGTTATCATTAGGAATTCTTGCCTCCATGGTAGGGTAGTTTTTGATTATAAGTTTCGTTCGTTATTTTACATTTTTTTTTAATTTCTTTAATTTTTAATTTCATTGCGCTTTTCTTTGGCACATTAATTACTTCGTCAGTTTTTTTAAGTTTAATTCTTATTTAAGTCTATTGACTTTTCTAAAATTATTTAACTTTACAATATGAGAAGGTGCTTTATCCTGGTACAAATGCTATGGTTGAGTTGGTAATTAAATGCGTGTTCTGTTTTTTTTTTTAATTAAATGCGTGTCGTAATTTTTCTATTACTAAAGATACGTAAAGATATATTAGCCAATTTTGGGATAACCTCTCACTTGCATAACTGTTCTTGTGCCAATATAAATTGTCACAAATGCGTTCTTAAGTCATGTATTGTAGATAACACATAAACACCATAAATCTTTATAAATCAATATTCTTATTTTGTGAAAGTATTCCGACATATTAAATGAATTATTCCAGCGTACTACACAGTCGAAAATGAAATTTAATTCTCTGTCTTGTCTTCCTTATATTCCATAAATTAAGGTAATTTTTTATAGGCGAAGTTTCATATATTTTAACTACTTTTTTTACTCTCATCATAACATCATTGTAATAGAAGATTAACTCCGCGCGTGGCTTACTGCAAGTAGAGTTTTAAATTTACTGCTAGTCCGAGATATTTAAATGCAAACGACAAACTTTCGGTCGTTGAATTGTATCTGCAATTCCATAAAGAACCCATAAAATGACTTATTTACAACCGAAATGACATTAAAATATATTATGAGAGCGCAATAAAAAAAACAAAATCTATATTAGATAGTAAGATGTAACACCATACAACAGCTATATATCGCGAAGAACTCCCCTAGCCTCTACAATCGGGACACATTCCTATCGACACGACACTCGTCGTCCTCACCCCTTTTTCATAGTAACATTGCATAACTGCAATGTTACTATGAAACAACACATATACAACTCAACCAATATAAAACTCAACCCAAAAAATAGGTGAGATAACTTTTTTGTAAGCGATTTTTGTAATTGTACAAATATCATATATATTAATACGCTAAGGTTAAGATGTTACACTCCCTTTTTAGAAAAAACCTCACAACTAATCCACATAAATGATATATCATTTTATAGATAATTGCTTGCTCTACCGGCATCCACAACTAAAAAATTTATTATTGCTATTGTTTTTGCAAATTAATTAATTATTAAAATTATATACACAAAACAGCAATGCTGCCATCTAACGGCTCAACGTCAATATGATTGACGGTCGGTAAAATTTTTGTTTAATTTCAAATCCACTCACGTATAAATAAAGTGGCGCTTTAGCTCAATGCTTTTGATACTTGCGCCTCTATATATCAATTTTAGTAAAATATTTGTTTGATCTGTCATCTGAGCTTCATAATGGAATAAATAATGCGAAGACTTCGCACGGGTCACGCTAGTATATAATATTACAATATCAATAAAATATTTACTATAAAAATATCACAGTATCAGAGAAAACAGTACAGCGCAACACTGCGTCTATTGCTCGCTTGAAGCGAGCTTCTATTAAAGGACATTGGTTTATGGCTATTTGGCTCTCGAAGTTGTGCGCGAGTGAGGCGCGAGATGGGCTCAGGCTAAGTATATTTAGATGAAATTGACTCAATCGCTGCCTCTATGTGGCTGTGCGCCTATAATCGTGTTGAATAAAATCTTTGTCTAGTAGTGAGATTATTATCTAGTAGATGCTTTTTAAATTTAAACTTGTGTGTGGTTCTGATTTTACTTCCAAACCAACGGGAAATGCTTTCGACTATGCATTTTTTATAATTATTGAATAATTATGTTGATAGCCCCTCGGTCTTGGATTTGGTAACATTTTATGCTAATGACTGTTAAGATGAAGTTATAGTTTATTTTATCTGCCTAGATCAGGCACGTACTGTAGTGCTCTCCTGTTTTTCACGCACATACGTTGATCAACGTGGTATTGCGGAAATCTTGATATTTTTTCTGCTCTATTTGATCGCTTTAGAAATGCGAATGTGGATTAGCTTGGTATCTTACCAATCGCATTTCTAAAGAGGTTGCCATTTCGGTAATATCATGAAGAGACATGAACAAAAATGATATTTTTTTCATACGGAAGAAACATTTTTCACGGATGGATTTTATGACAATATGGACTTATTGTGGCCCATAATATGTTGCACGATATGTTGCGCAGGAAAATAAAAATAAGAAAACGTAATTAATTATCATATTTAATTATAATCGGAGTTTTCAGCATTAATTTAATAAAAAAGATATGATAAAATCATTTAAAATTAACCTTGATATGATAATTAATATAAATAAAATTAACATCAATAACTATAAACAAAATATACAAATTATATTCATAGAAAACTTAAAATAATTTGTAAAGAAAGATACGAAAAAATCCATCCTCAATTATCTTCATTCAAGAAGCAAAAGTTGAAATAAAAATATTATATGTCAGTAAGTCTATAGGTATTCCTATATGGGTTGGAGTGACAAGTATCTTAATTTTTTTGCAATTCTAATACAATAACGAAATATAAATTTGAATGGACGTAAGAGGTCACTTGTACCTTTTTAGGGTTCCGTATCTCAAAAGGGAAAAAGGAAACCTTATAGGATCACTTCGTTGTCCGTCTGTCGGTGGATTAAAACCCTTTTTCTCAGGAACGCGTGGAGGTATCAAGTTGATATTAATATCAAAAACGTAGGTCTACAGTCCCTTGGAGCTGCAAAAAAAAATCAAGTAGAAACTTGATTAGTCAACACAATCAAGATGAACCTTAAAAATATGGCGATTATAAATCAAATCCTATAGGGTACATCCCGTTGACCTGGAATCATGACATTTGGCAAGAAGCAAGGTCTCACAGCACAAAGGAAAAAAATCGTTAATTTGTAGTTATATCCAATAAAAAATATTTTCTTTAAATACGCACCTGTGAAATATATAATAGGCAATATATTTTCGTTAGTTTAATAGGAATATTATGTACCATTAAATGTTTATAAATGCCTAAAGGTGTACGGAACTTTCGTAGTAAGAGTTCCACTCGTGCTTCACAAGATTTTTTTTATTTAATATTTGCCTTCAACAGAGCGATGCGAGAGATTAATTTCATCTCTCGCGGAACGACCTTGTTGTGCACCTCCCATCCAGACCATTTGATATGAAAAAATATCTGGTCGCAAGAAATTAAAATATTTGGAAGCTTTACTTCTACGACTGTGTCTCATAAGCAGCATTCCAACCTCAATTAGAATTGTTTTCTAATCGAAAATCTACTATGTTTAATAATTAGGAATGATGCTGGACCAGAAAATCTGATAAACTCGAACAGCGAAGATTCCGTTCGTATGTAATAATATATATATATATATATATATATATGTATATATAATTAAAAAACAATATAGCCCATGGACGCCAAGAGAGAACTTGCAATTTTAAATGAAACATTCAAATCCACATGTATCAGTGGTATAAAAAGATTGTTTTTCAATGTCAAATTTCTTAACTTGGGAGCACCATCAAAAGTAACAATGAGTTAAACTTAAAATCGAAAAGAATAAAAGCTGTTATTTTTAAATAATGTTAATTTAATATTTTCAATGTAAATGTAATTCAATAAAAAACTTCAATTTTAAATGCAACATATTATTTTAACTTTTTTATAATTGTTTTATTGTCAATGAAAAAATGTAATTAACATACTTATATATACACGTGCAAAATGTACTTTTTATTTAAGGAGAAAAAATAAATAATTTTGTTATTAAATTAAATATTGCTGAAAAGATTTGATGTATCATAAATTAATTTTTTCGAAACGGATTTTTACTATTTGCAATCATAGTTTTTGATACTACCACAAGAAGCGACATGAAAAGTTAGTCACTTATGTCTTTTACACAACTTTTCGATAAGTATGCATTTTAAATTTCTTTTTTTTTCTAAAACAAAAAATAAAACTTATAATATGTTAAAAATTAATCATTTCAATAAAAAATTGTGATAATACTCACCAAAATATTGTATATTTTCAAATTAATTCATTAAAATAGATTGCCTATTTTGTCGTATTTTAATAAAATAAGCTTTTAAAAGTTTCGTTTTTTAATATTTTTTTTTCGATTTGTGTAAAATATATCCGTTTCTTTTATTGTGATAAAGTAATATTCGATACTCAAACACCAAGTTTATCACTATTTTTTTTAAATCTGATGACAATTTGTAACATTTTTTTTAAACTTGGTGACAATTTACAACAATATTTTTAACCTGAAATTATTTTTAAACATGTTGGCAATTTATAACCGGCAACTACTCAAGGTACAGGATCTCAACAAATCTGGGATAATTTAAAAAAAATACGTTAACCGTAAAGCTATTCCCAATCGCTAAAGAGCTACGTGAATTTTATAACGTTTGATAAAATCACATTTTTTCACTTTAAACAAAACATTATAAAGAAAGTAGGTATGTAGGCAACACCGCATGTTACTATGTATTTCAAATTAACTACTGATTAGATTAATATTGTAATTAAAACTTTACACTACAAATTTGGAAAACGCATAATAAAGCGTGCAATGGTGAAAAATGGAACTACCCATTGAATTGTTGTCCTACTTGAGAAGTCATACTTATATATTGCAGTCTATGTGAATTGCTGATTCTTATTGTGAAACGTAATTATTTAGGTTCTATATGCAACATATTGATCATCTACTAATTTATTCGTGGTTTTTGCTAGCGAAAACATATCCCGCGACGTAGGATATACAACGATAAAGGGTTATTAAACATTATTTTCATTAAATATTCGCACGATATTTTTTTCTCAAAATAAGAAAATGTTTTCTCCATTTTTTTCAATCTTACCTTAATGCAATCTACTTTTAGTACAAAGAAAATTCCAAAACGATTTCATTGCATCAACAATGTTTACCGTTTTAATACATATCAACTAAATATCACATGTAAATTTGGTAAATAAAATACATTTTTAAAAATGTATTTTACAAATTCATTAAGTGTCTTCAATTTACACAACGTCGGTTAAAATTTATCTTCAGGAGCTTTAGAGCTTGGCCATAAATAGCTTCTATTTTGGTAGAAAGTTCTTGGTTATTTGAAATAATAAGAAAGAAATTAGACCTATTATAGTTAATATACTTATTATAAACTAAATTGTTAAAATAACATCACGCTCATCTAATGCTTGACGAGCCAAACCACAACCAAAAATTATCTTTCCTAAAATTTCCTTGAATAAACTTGTTACATGTGTGGGTGTTTCGCACACTATTAAATGTACATACAAATTTAAACATATAAGGGTACATTTTATTTCTATTAAACTATTTGCAAATATTAAAATTCTTCTTCACTACGGAAATACATTGCCCAACGTGTCTATTACGGGCATGAAAATTGTGAATTTCTCAAAAATACTTTGTTTTTATTGCACATAACTTTTTTACCACGTTGTATTCAGCTTTTTTTAATATTCGTTGTTTAAGAATCAATATTAGTATATGAGAAATATTAGAACCGAACTGCAGCTTCCTATTTAATGACATTGATTTAGACATAGTTTTAGTAACAGAAATGATAACAAAACAGGTCTTAAAATTAAAATATTGATGAACTGTCAAAATTTATTTTTTGAATAAAACGGATGTCTGCTCTATGGGATAAAGCACATCTAAAAAAATTGATTAGAGCCTTTCACACGTTCGAGAGCTGCCACGAAATATAATGTTAATTAATTTACAAAACAATTTCTAATTTTGGACCAAGAAACATATTGTTTGTGAATTTCGAGATCCTACCTTATGACATTTAGAAATTAGAAGCCCGAATCAGATCTACGGACGGATACTTGTCACTATAAAAATAGGGTCGACCCTTTGGGTACGGAAACGTAAAAATAACCCTGTTTAATGTGTTAGGGTTCCGTACCTCAAAAGGATAACCCGCATACAATCATGCACATATATGTCCGGCTGTCTGCCTGATACGTTCTGTTTCTTAAAAACTAATTGACATAAAAAACTTGGCTTTGTGATAACGCATACTTATAAATATTAATACGAAAATTTACAGAAGGCAAATGAAGTACACAATATTTTTTATTTTGTAATTCGTGTAAGATATTACTTGAAAGAGTGAGGTTCAAAGAGTATTCCAAATCTATCATTTCCAGAAATTTATCCAATATATCACCTCCCCCCTCTCCCTCCCGAGAAACGACAAAGTCACAACTGCAAGAAAACAGCATTGCTAAATGTTTACCGGAGAAGTATAGCGATTCTTGAGAAACTTGTGATATTTTTACCACTGTGAAAAATTTAGCATGTGAAAAATAATATTAATTTGTCACAGTTTAATGGAAATAGTATGTACCATTAAATATTTATATAGGCCTAAATATGTACGGAATCGTTGTAGTGAAGAACTCAACTAATTTATTTTTTAAACTAATAACCGTCTTCTGTTAATTTTCTGACGCACAAGCGACGTAGCCGAAAATCCCGGTGCTTCGCTAAAATTGTAAACTTCCGAAAAAGTATGCATATTACATGTTGTAACTGCTAACAGCCGATAATAATAGTTAACAATAATTTGAAATATTGTTTATAATCTTACTTCCGCCTTATGGCATTTAAACTACCCCATAACTTATCGTAAACCCTGTATTTATAAAAATAAGTCTGTTGTTCCGAAAAGCTATCAATGCAATTATATAAAAATCATTATTTCGTAACTGAATTTTACGGACCAATCAAAGAAAATATATTTTTTGAAATTAAATGTTTTCTTTCTATTAGGATATATTGCCAAATGGTTACTTTTAACTCTAATTAAAGTAGTGAGTTGTTATGAATTAGTTAATTACTACTTTAATTAGAGTTAAAAGTAACCATATTAAGTTAATCAGTTAATAAACAACCTATAGCCAATTCACAGCTCTAGCATTCTATCAGTTATCTTATAATAAATTATCTTGCTTTTATCTTTTCACCAAGATAATAACTTACTTCAATAATAATAGGCACGGCTCGGAACGACATTTTCGAATTAAAACGCATAATAAACGCCAGTCGCACACGACGCGGCCTGCGGCGATCGTCGCACCGCAGGTACACGTCGGCCAGACACGGCCGATCCAACTCTGCGGAATATGTTTAGATAATAATAGAGTTTTAGGAGGAATTGCACGGAAATATGGGATTGTGAAATATTAAAAGTATTTATAATATATTTATTGTGCTAGATTCAGAGCCGAAGTGTATTATAACGTCTATCGCAAAGTGAGACAGTGTAGAAGCCGTTCAATGTGCATTTGACAGGGCGAGCACGCACCGGGAGACACCCACAATAACAAACTCACTACAAAACGAAATACTTATCACTCGCAAGGTGCTATTTCTAATTCAGTAAATCGAACGCTCCACGGACCGACATGACGTGCAGTGCAGCCACGGTGGCGCCTACGCGACCCACTATGCAAATGCAGATAGTATTGCCTTCAAATTGTTATATCACTTTAAGAATTGGTCCAAAAATACTAAATTTATATGACAATTTATTTGTAAAATAATTATTTAAAATATATTAATATTATAATAATTTAAATTTATTGATATAAAAACTCTATTGCCCCGGTCGAGTTAACACTTTAAATAATTTCATTTCCTTTAGAACTAATAGATTAAGAGGTAGACGGAATACTTGACACTGAATTAGAATTGAACTGGAACTGAGCTTCAATCGAACTGAGCTGGGCTCACGTGTACCCTGTTTCAGTAGACATAGAAATGCTAACTTTAGAGCAGAGCGTTTCTCATGAAAGTGCTGCTTTAACAGTGGAGCATTCTAGGGAGTGACTACGTCAGGGCGGTACATTATAACTAATAGAGCATGGGTGTTAAAACTCCCCCTTAGAAAAGTAAACTTATACCTTGAGCTGAAGTTTACATTACAGAGATACTAATTTTGGTATTGAAGTTTCGACTATATCGTCGTTAGGGGCTGAAGTTGGCGCAGCTTTTTCTAGGCTTAGAGATAAGTGAAAGAATATATTTTCGATATCTGCCAGATTTACAAAAGATTAACTTAGATATATAATCATAATTACCGTGATAAAGGTAGTGGAAATAGAATAGTGTTGACCATATAATAGAATGTGTAATTTCTTTTAAATGATCTAAATTAAAAGGTATTTTGTTAATAGATAATTTAGGAGTATCGGTTTTGTACAGAGAATATATGTTATTAATGAGATCAAATGTCAAATTAATTGAGCTTCAATTTGAAGGCAGGTTTAACATGTTTTTTCGTAGATGGATGATTCGGAACAGTCGACATTGATTTTTTTATTTCTTTCAAATTACATAAATTCAGTTATTATTTTTATTTCTTGAAATATTTCTAGGTCATGATTTAAAATTCTGGTTTCGCATTGCTGCGGTACAGTGGTTTATGACCTTTGACGTATTTCGCTTTCGCAAGTGGTATTAGCTGAAGTAGTATACAGTACACATATCACATAATAGTTTGTGATATAGTTACATTTAAAAGTTTACATGATCTAACATAATTTATATTACAATATTTACTTTTGTCTTTCGTTATAGCAATGTTCTTATAAGGAGGAATTATAGTAATATGTAACACAGAATTATTCAGTTTGGCAGGAAGTGGTACAAATAATATTCTTGTTCATTTACAAAGAGTAGTTTTAAAACAAATATAATCTTATTATTTAAAACATAGAATACAATTTCAGAAATATTTATCAATATATATGTAAATGATCCAATTCTAAGGATATTGGTGATTGTATATAACCCGGACATGACAACAAGCTATTTTCTAATATATTTAACAGTGACACAAATTTTGATCCTAGTTCTAAATCATTTGATAATTTTGTGAGATTTTTCAATTTTAATGTTATTTTCCCCACAGCGCTGTTCACACTATGTTTATTATAATATGCTTTGTCCATGATTTTTTTTAAATTGTGATATACTAGGTGAGATAAAAAAATTTTTATAGAAATTTTACATAATATAAAAACTTTTAACGAAAATAGCTTAACCACCCAATGACAACCAACCAGATAGGTTACTTAATTGACCACCAAAAACGCACTCTCTTTAACAACGACAATGAATGGCTTAACTCCAGTAATCAAACAAAGATATCAATGTCACTATGACAATATCTTACTCTTCATTGACTTGAGTATACTAGTATATGCATACACTAAACAAACGTCACGTTAGTCACTAGTAAACAAATTTGACATTATTAACAAAAATAAACAAGGTCACCCATCTCATAAGTTTGTTTGGAGGCGTTACCTTAATAAGTATCGCACATAAATATCAGTTGCCATATGATTAGTGTCAAGAGGTTTCGCAATTTTGAAGATTAGTGCCACTGCGAGGGACGCTGAAAAACCTGTTTTTAGGCTCCGTACCTCAAAAGGAAAAATGCGACCCCGATCATTCATTCACGTGTCCATCGTTCTGTCAGTGTCAGTGTTTTTTCGGGATTTATTCTAAGCAAAAAACTTCAAATTTGGCATAGTTATAAATCATATTAACACGCATATATGTCAACAAATATATTTATACAGAAATATCGCAGGGGTCAAATTACATTAAAATGTTTATTTCAAATTTCGTTTGTGATATAGTTACATTGATCCAAGATTATTTTTTTCAGAGTAATTTAAATAGTTTTAGAAACATTGCCGAAAATATCCACAAAAACACAAGCCTTTCCCCTATTTCCAAAACCGCTAGTTAAAATAATTTAAAACAGTTTTACTAGTAGTTTACCGGAAAATTATAGTGATAATTATAAATTTCGTAATTTTTAAGACATTCTCAATATATTAGGCCTGTGAAATATTTATTAGTCAACATATTTACATCGTGAAAAACAATATTTTATTATAAATACTATCCCCTAATTATAAATACTATATATATATATATATATATATATATATATATATATATATATATATATACCCTTTAATGTTTACAGAAGTATATTTAACAAGGCATATAGGTTTTTTATCATGCACAAATTTCATTTAAAAAAAGCTCGTTTTTTATATATCTTATCATCACCTTACGCTACGGATTGAAAATTGGTATATTTTTTAAACACTATTTGAAGATTTCTACTTTTTTCATAAAATCCTAAATTTACTAAATTGGATATGAATAACACATTATATAGCGGCCATCGATATATAATGATATAGACGGAAAGAATTAGGTTTCCTTTATTATATTTTGAATTGATTTATGGAAATTATAAGTCTTAATTTATCCACTACTAGCCTACAGCTGCTACAATCGTTCAGCATCGATATCAAACTGGAGACTTCCTAAATCTATATTTGTAGCGGTATTTAAAAATTCCCGAGCAGGAGGTGCTTCACCTGTCTGAGATACTCGCCACTGATATCGGATAAAAACGGTTATCGTAATGGTTACCACTGATGTCGAGTAAAAATGGTAAACCTAAAGTAAGAATTACTTTAAAACAACTGCCCATAAATCACTTTTCATAGGTATCCGGCAATTGGCTTGCTCGAACTAAAGCAGCGTGAAGTGCATCAAACTTGCCCAAGTTTCAAGTGACAGCTGCCCTTATATTATGCCTTGTATTATTCAGGTGGAATTCCGAATGTTTGATTCGTAATAGGGCAGTAATCTATTACTCATTAATCATGCAACATGCTATCAAATATTTCAATCAGGAAGGAAGTAGTGTTACGTAACGGCGGTATACCAAAGATTAACAACATAGCAATTGTTTGTTGTACAAAATAATAAATGTGCAATTATTTGTTGTACAAAATAAATTATAAATAAAGTATTTCTTTTCAGAATTGCCCTATATATCATGAAATGGCTTATCTGATTGATATAAAATTTCGACCACATATATATAGCTTATAGTGTTCGAATGGATACAGAGTAAGATATTTGATCACTTCAAACAGTCAAAGTGGTAAGTAAACATGCATATAGGAAATATTTATAAGTGTAATAAACAGTGTCTAAACCTAGCTATATCTTTGCAAAAAATTTTTTTCGCGGATGTCAAACTTAGCAGTTCGCCAATACTTTTTGTTATTAGTAAAATAAGTTTACTATTTCAATATCAAGTTAAGCGTCATCATGATACAGGACACTTGAGAAACAAAGAAAACCGCACTACTTGAGACAGATGGCAAGATTTTTCTTTTTTGTTCCTTTATTAAACTTGATTTATTTATGTCTTTAATTGGAGCTAAAATTGATAATTTATAGCCAAATTAAAAGAAAATTATTCAAGAATGCCAATTTTTCTGCCAATGCCAAATTGCTCGCACATTATTTCAAGCACAATATTTCACACTGTAAATTTGGGTAACAGGTTCATCAGGACTCCGTTGGCCGAACCAGATAACTCGAGTAAAAATAATACGTCAAATCTCCGGAACCCACACGTGTACAAGACCAGCAGTTATGTAAATTCTACAGGAGAGAAACCATAATATATTTTTCCGCATTGATACAAGACTTTCTATACAAATAGCAGTATTTATTAAGTTTAAAATGCCAACAACTCTTCCACTTAATACAGGCAACTATTTATATTCGCGCTCGCGCGACGTAGATGAGGGGTTTAACGAACATAATAGATTTGCAATGCGAACAACCGACGCATTCATCTATCCGGGTCATTTCGATGCTAATTAAAATCCAAGCGAGGCTCTATATCTCTTTATACGTGCCACGTTAGAGTATTATTATGGTTGAATCAAATTTAATCATCATGTATTTCATATTATAAGTAGGACAAGTTTCTGGATAAGGTTATTCCGGACAATGACCTTGTATTTGCAGACATCATTTGCGTTCTAAAATTAGTCATCAAAAATGGGATAATCTATCACAAATTGACTAAACTATTATTAGTATAAATGGAGACTCATAGCGGTAACTGCTGTAACTGTTTTATTTTATGAATATATCCATCAAAATGGCTTCCCTCGTTATAACAAAATATTTAAAGCAGAAAAAGTCTGGGTGTAATATTTTATTCGAAATATATCTATGCAAATAATATTTAGTTTGAATGTCTTACCGAATGACGAGCAACGGCAAGAATCAATATTTAGTTGTACATGTGACACTTGTACTGCGTCGGCAAGTTTAACAACGCCAAATTGAATGCTGTCGTTTTACTACGGATGATCGTCATTATATAAGGAAAATGGATGGAACCTATTTACATTACAACAATGCTATCCCATTTTTTCTTATCGCATACTCGCTCACTCTACTACAAACAGAGAAACTTTCATAAGTATGACAATTTCTTGTTTATACGAGCATTGTATTTACTCGAAGTCTCTTCCTTCAATCTGTGTTATTCTGTATTTGAATATGATTGTAAAATTGTATACAGTATTTCTAAGCCATACTGGAATCACCATGTTCATTTATATTATAGGGGTATAACTTGTCTAGAGGGCTATAATATCATGTATTTCGGCCAATTTCTTACCCAATGTAACTTCTTCATTTATCTAAAGAATAAGGATTATTTTTTTTGTTATATAACCGTGTCACGTGAGTCTGCACTTCTAGCTATAATTTCGCCAGAGTATACGTGTCTAATTAAATAAAAAATTGTCACGAAATTTATTCAATGCGTGATGTTAAAATTATTACAATTCTATACAAGGAAACTTCAGATACTTGACTTGCTCTCGAGGTCATTCGACAGACTTACAGAGATATTTCGTCAGCGATGTGACATAAAATATAAAGATTATCCTCGTAATCAGTTAAATTTAACAGTATACCAAATATGAATTCGGCCACAGGCCAATGTTTTATAATTATTATTCCAGTTATACATAAATTATAATCGCCATTTAGGTCTCGACAATCGCGCACTGCCGCCAATGTGATCTACAAAGTTGTGAAGCCCGTGAGAATTCATGATTACCTCCATTGTTTGAGGCGCAAAAGTAACTCGTCCGCTTCAAATGGCCAAAAACTGAAAACGCAAGGTCATTAACCGGCTAATTGCTCCGTAACGGTCCCGGCCGGTGATCTGACCGGTGGATTTATTGGTTTTCATTCTTGTTGCTGAGCGCACTTATCGTTTCAGTTGCTGTGTTGTTTGTCATATGGATGACTTCTGGCGAGTAGAGTTAAATCCATAACTGTAACAGATTATTGCCGCGATTCAATCTCACAATCGCGACAGTGGTTCGGAAGACTGGTTTAAGTGTTTATGATCACTTTATTATTTCTATTTCCTCGAAAAACTGTTTTACACGTAATATACAAGTGCAACGAGAAAATTTAATGTATAAATATTTCAATATGATTATATTGTATATTATGAATGCTACTTCCAGTAAACTAACGACGACTGCATAATTTATTTTGTTCACAAACTGGAAACCATTACCCGTTCTTGTGCAACCGTTTACCAATGTTGAAATGGGTACGTGTTTCTTACTTTTTTTTTGAACCGCTTTTCAGTCGATGTGTGAAAGAACATCTATAACCTATCATAGAAAAAAATAAAATAAACGTTACATTTCTCTAAAAATTAATTATTTGAAGATTATATACCTCAAAAACGATTTTATTTTTCTTGTTAGGTATAATTTTCGACAATTTGCAAAATTTAAGAAATTATTTTGTGAAAATTTATATATTACAATACTTTCTGCAAGAAAGTGATTAACGAAATTTATGCGCGCGTAGAATGTAAGCCCGCAAAGAATGACGACAAACTCGTATCTAAACATAAAATTTATAAAAAAAAGAGGTAAGAAAAAATATCACAATAAGGAATTGAAATGACATGAATGGGTGTAATTTAGATAAAAAGAAGTGCCAACAAGGAGTTATGATTCATGGTTTCCGTAATGAATCGGGATTTTTTATCCTGTACATTATTCGGTTACATTTACTTGCATAATTACAATCACAGCTACTTACATAACTGCACAAGCTTGCTTTTGATGCAAATAACTCGACTTATGGTTTTTTTTTAAACTATAAATTGATGTAAATTTTCACATGCGAAATCACCTATTGGAGAAATTATTCACGCGGTCTCGCTACCACTTCTTTCAAGTTAAACAGTGCTAAATTGTTTTCCCGATTTCCTATTTTATTTGAATGAATTTTCCCATTTACATCCGCATTTCATA
This sequence comes from Druceiella hillmani, assembly GCA_039881145.1. Lineage (NCBI taxonomy): Eukaryota > Metazoa > Arthropoda > Insecta > Lepidoptera > Hepialidae > Druceiella > Druceiella hillmani. The sequence goes on along the minus strand of JAYKKI010000038.1, from coordinate 10,055,919 downwards.
CATCGTAGTTATCTGTAATTGCAACTCTATGGAGCTTATTAACTATACGCAGTATGCGTTTGAAAAGATATAAGAGCATTTAAAAAAATGCGTAATTCTACGCGTCTAAACTTCTCTCATACAAAATAACTACTGTTATAAAAACATTTTACATAACTTTGTTATTATACTATATCTATTTTATATAATACTAATATAACAAAAACCTTTTATATAACTAGAGTCCAGATATAGCCCAATATATTTTATTAGTAATTAATTACACTAAGTCTATTCTACAAACACAAAATGGCTAAAATTTATCGGATGTCCGAAATTGATTTCGCTATTGTAACATATCTGTACAAAAGCTTGCGTACTTTAATAGCGGCCATGCCATACAGTATAATAACAAACTGCAGCTAAGCAACTCTCGGGGCTGAGCTGGGCGGTCCCGTGACGTCACGGCCGCATTCCAGCGCTAACAGGTTCCGAGCTATCAGGCCCGCTGGGCAGGTATCCAGTCTCTGCATACGTTCGCAGGCAAATATTTTAATAGCCTGTCGATAAAACTTGAGTGGCTGCCTGTGGTATTCATCCAATATTAAACTCGATGATATGGTGAGTCATTTTGAGAAAGATGTATTTTAAATCTTTTAATTTTGGGCAAATATTTTTCGTATTAATCGACCTGCTCTCACGACAAATTCCGGTTTTGTTTATAACCAAAAAGTCGTTTAAGGTAATATATAAATTGAATTTCATCGGCTAATAATTAATAATGGATTTTGCAAACCAGATTTTGAAAGCTTACTAGTCTTCTAAAGATGATTATGAGGACGTATAGTTTAAAGTCGATTCCGATTTAGAATGACTGTATGATGCTCCTACTGCATGATGCAATTACATCTAAATAATTATTTCAATTTTAGTTTTTAATTATAGATCATTTAATATAAAATATGAGTCTTAACTAGACCCGTCCTTCAAAATTGATTCATTTGTAGTTTTCTCCTATCATTAAAAAATGGATTTGATTGAAGCAATTTTGTATTAATAAAATATTCTTGACAATTTCCTTTTTATAACAGCCATCTGGAACTAATTTACAAACGATTTTTTTTACTTTCACACAATAAGTGGTAGCGGATCTGATTGAACGCGAAGTTTCATTTGTAGGTGACATGTAAAAATCATTTTTTTCAAATTTATCACCGTTCTACTTATAAATACCAACTGCTATTTTATATCGATAAAAATGGAGAATAACAGCGCAACAAGAATAGCAACAACAACTCTATAACGAGCTAGCCCACGGCGTACGCTCAGAAACCGAGAATCGTCATCTCGTACAACGCCTACTACTCGAACGTCGTGACAGATTCACGCTCTACATCCTTAATGCGTTAGCCAACCACCGGTTGTCCGCGAACGTGCGTGTAATTGCATTTAAGGCATACCTCTCACTGTCGCGTTGGAAAAGGTTACAACTCTCCCCACAATTTTGTTAGCCGTTTCAACAATGTCGTTTATATTCAAAACAAAATAAATGCTAATTTTCTCATCGAACTCAATGATAAGGTGAGTCATTTTGAGAAAGATGTATTATTGACTCACCGTAACATCCATTAAGGTTTTTTTTGTCACGTAAGAAAATTATTTAATTATATTGTTATTGAATAGATCGACTCAGAAAAAATACTCAATATATAATTATATTTTCCTCAATTTCAACAGCTATGAATTAATAAGACACTGTCTCTATCGATAATGTTGGAAAGCCATAAGTTAAAAAAACAAGTGTGATAGCAGCATGTTCTCTCCAAATATTAGCTGTTATCAGTTATGTCTTTCGTGTCAGTGTTACGTAAAAATTGTTATAAGACAGATAATGGTTTAGGGTTTGATTTGCTGGTCGCATTCGATATCCTGCACGGTTTTCAAAAATCGACGCACTGTTTATGGAGCCATTTAGCATCATCTTTCAAAATATTTTCGGCCGACGTACCAACAATAACCACTGAACGTAAAAAAGTAAAATCGGCAGTAATTAATGTTTTATTTACCTATATATTGAGTTTAACTATTATATTGCAGAGTTAAGAAAAAATGCAAATTTCTGACTTTTTTGCCACCTTGCAGAGCAAAATCAGGCACGTATCTTTGCCCAATTTTGCATCTTGCAAAAAGCGCTGTGGAACTATTATGCATTTACCCAAGTTTACAAATAGTTAGTCAAAAATTGTATTCTCTAAATTTTCGAAAACTCTCGACGCCATAAATACCTCCCTTGATAGAGTCATTTCCTTAGAGGAAAATCACAATAAACTATAACATTTCTTCAATGGTGTGCTTGCTCTATTTGCATCATAACTTTTCTCTACAAAGAATTATTTTATAAGTCTTTACAATATACTAAATGTTGAACAATGGTATTAAACCACAACCGAATCCAGGATTGCATTAAATTTGAAAGTGTTTCAAAGTAAACCTTCGGTTATGGTTTATTCTTTATGGTTGTCAATAAGGCCTCATGAACAAATTTTAATTTTATACTAGATCAATTGTCCACTATATTGTCAATTATTGTAAAATAATTATAAATTTGAATATAATGAATTTATAAATAACTATGAGAAGTATAATCGGAAATTACTCGGTAATGGCAACATTTTAGCATCATTACCATCGCATTGACGAGCCCACTTAAATAAACCGGACTACTTATAGCCTTATACAAGCATAACTAGCCGTTACGGTAATTGATAAGAACGCCTTACACAACTCGACGACGTCCAACGCGGCGCACTTCCTTCAATTACGGTGACCGACAAGCGCGGGAACCGTACGCAACCGACCGACCACCGATCCGAGGAGATCAGCTCGATGACGTTACAAAGCAGCGCCGCCACGAGAGAAACCGCGACTGCGAACCCGTCCTCGCTGCGCGGGGTAGCGGACTACCTGCCGCGCGTTCATCGCAATCGCTTACCATCAGAAACGCACACCCAGGGCAATAAACATGTCATCTATTTTAACAACATTAATACGAGACGCGACAATAATAATACCCCCGATCCCGCGGAAACTGGATAACGCTGATGTACGGTTGGCGCGTGCAATAACACTGCAATAATATCGCGTGCATATGTATCTCAATGCGCCTTTATTTTGCTGCATTACCCCGTCATGCGCTACGTAAGCGTCGGGCTTTGGTATTTAATTTTCTTTTTGTAATAATCTATTTGAAATTATTTGATTGTGATATTATACCGATTTTATTCGATCGATAAACGATATCGATTAATATATTCTTCTGGCTAAGTACACGCATAATCTTTCCTCTCCTCACAAATAATATCCTTAAACATATTTTCCAGCATGTTGTGGTAATGATGTATGACGAAACTAGCTCGAGTTTTTCTACGTTTATGATATTTTATTCGCCTATAGTACCTCTCGAAACAACAAAACAAAAAACAAAACAACAAAACTCCTCTCGAAACAACAAAACAACAAAAAAACAAAAATACTTTAAGATCTTTACTTTTTAGTTACACACAATTAAATGAAACTACGTGATGTAGTATTATTTCTACTTTCTTTAATATCTTTACCACGACCTAGGTTTCGTTGTATTACAACATTTTCAGGTGGGCAATTAGCAAAGATCAATTTTTGAGTTACACTAATGATCCACTTTTAATTACAGAAAATTGGATAGACTTATAAATACTCGTATACGCAATTTTCACTTCCAAAATGTGCTGATACGGATAAATAAATATTAATATAAGAAAGGACGCAAGTAGCTAATTGCTATTAATCTCAACCTCATTTAAGTTTGTTTATTATATATAAGTTCTCAGGATGACAAAAATCGGTCGAGCGTCGCGTGTCATTTCCTCGACCATAGAGGAACAATATATCTACATATAAATTGTGGGCCCGTTAAGACAAGCGGTGAACGTCCAAATTTTGACATCGATATGGACAACGCGATATGATAGTAAAATGCGAGTAAAATTGCATTTCTCGTGTGTCGCTGCGCCGCTTTCCCACGGCACTGCGGGCACCCCGTGCACTTGCCCGCTGCTCAATTACCTCCATTGCTATTGTGTTATTATTTATTGTACTCTAAGCGCACCGTAACACCGCGCCGTGGACATATAAATCTGCGTGGTCGTTACGAGCAGTGATACTCGAACCGTCAGCCGTAAAAGCGGTAAAAGCGGCTACTTTAAGTTAATAAACTTGCATTACGAGCCGCCGTCATACACACGACTGACCTTTAATTTACAATACATCACAGTCAAGCGGCAACAATTAATTGTGTCGCTCTTCTTTCGTTGAATAACGAACTGAAAAATAAAGAAAGCGTATCTATATTCTTCACATATCCATGATTTTTAACGAAATGCTGAAAATATATTTAGTAATATAAAATAAAGAAGTGAACTTAATATATATTTTCCGTGAAAGAATTGCATTGTACTATTCCAGACCGGAACAAAATTTAAAAGCGCCATACGGTAAATATTATTTAGCTTTACGAACTAATATAGATATGCATTCAAACTTCAATAATTATAAAACTACATTTTTTTCCAGAATGTTTACCTGATTACCCAAATCACAGCTTTAATTATTTTCGTATGAAGAATAACCACTAACCTATAGTTCCCACGGTTTATTCGAAATGGAAGTAACACAGCTTAATGTAGATCCATCGGTACCCCTATTTTTTATTTATTAATATTTCTGTTCAATACGGCTAGTGTAAATGTGGAACTCAACAAATCTTAAACCCTTTCTTGTCTGCCAATGAATTTGGACCTTTGGAGTATTAGTTAAAAACTAGTGGTTATAAACCATAAAGTACATAAAAGAAGAATCCTGTAAATGTACCATAAGCTTAATAAAAATGTACGCATACGCAAAAACCATAAGCTTTTCATTTTATTTTTACACAAGTAGCAAAATTGTAAGATTTATTGGGCGCCGCCTAAACGTCTTCAGATTTATGAGGTGTTTAATTCAATCTTCAAAAATAACATTCGTTTTAATAACAAGTACCTTCTTATTAGAGCATCAAAAATATGACTTCTATAATTTATTTATAATTAGGTATATAATAACCAGTATTGAATTTTAGATACATTACCATGACTATGGCTTCACATTTTAGAGACCAACCGATCAAAGGTCATTGTGAAATTTTGCAAATGAAGTAACATCTGAAGCTATAACAGAAAGCTATTGTGTGGTTCAGATGAAATTTCTAATTTCGCTCAACTCTTTCACTAATATAAAGTCTTCACAAACATTGGTCTCTTAAATTTTTAATATATTCTTCATACATTCTTGATACCAGATAGTCAGCTTACTTAAATGTTTGATATCAGATTACTTAAATCCTAAATCGGACATAGTAATCTAAGATTTATGGGAAATTAGATCAAGCATTACTACCTAACATCCACGAATGATGAATTCAAACGACGTAACTATTTCATTCCGTTCACGCCTCTTGATTGTTGGAAAAAAATATTGAGTATCGTAGCACTGGCAACATTTAAATAGCGAATACGAGTCCTACTCTTTTCCTGCAGCAGCGAAGAGAAATGCCAGTTGAGCAAGTCGTAGGTAACAATAAAGCGGACGACGTTTACCGATGGAAGCGGCCATTACGCCGGCAGCGACCGCGGCGTGCAATATTGACTAAACAAATATTGCGGCAGCTGAGAAATATGCTTCGGGTCGGTGTCGTGCAATGCATTCTCGGCTATCATCTGCCTTCGGCCGTCGCCTGAAAGGTTTCTACATCTTACGCAAGCTTCTAAAATAATGCGAATCGTGTCTTCCGCAATGAAACTAGTAGACTGTATAAAGAGTGACTGCGTCGGCGAGGCTAACGAATTGTACAACTAGAACAGCTGTTGCAACAGGCGGCAATCTTACCCAATTATGCAGGTAAGTAGCTGTGCCAACTGGGTCAACATACATTCCCTATTTACGCGTTTTTTTTTAATTTTGCCATTTTTATTAGGTTAAATAAAACAACTGTAAATTAATGCCTAACTGTATTCTTCATTTTAAACGAATATTGTTGTGGCGGAATTTTTAGCTGGTAATACTGATTTCTTCTCAAAAGTATAATTTATAAAATAAACGTAACTTGTGTATTGGTGCGGATAAAATTATCCCAAACTTAAACTTGAAGTTTAAGCCGAATCTCTGCAATAGTCACATCAATTCCCATTGATCTCTTTTAAGCCCGCCTTTTCGATCTTTTTGCCTAAGTGCTAATAATGGAGTTTCAAGTTTCTAAGGAAATATTCTGTGAAAATATATTTTGGATTTTAACCCTTCACAAGCATTATCGCAGTCAATTTTTACGTTAGGTCTTACGTTATCCCTTAGAAAATATTCGAATTTTAATTTGAACTCCAAGAATTATTCGAGTTAAAGTTACATTTAAATCGGACGAGTAGTTCTTCCATGTATACAAACACACACAGTTCTAAAAAAATGTAGTTTGGATTCAGAGAAACTCAGTGACCATCTTCTTTTATTTGTGTATTTAAAAATATCTTCAACATGCAAACACACCTCAGTTACAATTTCATAGTAGATAGATATATTTGAAACAAAAAATAGATACCAGATTCCATATGGATAATAGCACTGAAAATGAAAATTTCCCAGCAACGTAAATTTGTACATATACGTAATATTATATGCTTTCAAAAATAATTTTCCGTGCTTCCTTGACATGGCAAACAAAAAAGAAGAAACTAATAATATCATCATCTATGGCAAAAAGTTTTCATAACTCTTCAAGAATTAAGCAATACTTGGCTTCCAGATGATACAAATGACGGCAAAGTACTGTGAATAATAAACAAATAGACATGTAAGGTATGTCTGTAATGTAATAACGGAAGTTAATATTACACCAAGTAATTTTACACCAAAATCCATTATTTCCATCCAACGACGACGCGATAAATCAGTATCAATACAGCAATTATAATCAGTACTCAGATCTCGAGCACCGAGGTTATAAATTTCCTCTGGGCTTTTCTCCAAGTTATCTACATTACACTCCTTTTTGTAGCTATATGTATAGTCTATAAGATATTTTACACAACTAAAACAACTGAAATCATTTATTACACTCTCTAGTACTACGTAGTCGCCGTTCTATCAGCCTGCAATCATTGAAGCTTGGATAAATAAGTTTTTTGACATTAAAGGCTTAATTACACAAATATAATGAATGTGTAATATATTTATTACAATTGTATTACTCCTCCCAGTTCAATGGTTCTAGAATATTTTCACAATATCGGCCGTCTACCTAATAATACTTTTCGCATTCGTATCGGATGAGGCAATCCATGCCACAAATTTTGACGATAAGTTCATATCGATTGGTATGCTAAATTTTTGAACTGCAAATAGAATTTATAATTAAAATATTGTTAATTTAATCAGGACTTATTTATAGTCTGGGAAAGACCAAAATAAGGTTAAGTTAAGCTGACTAGTTTTTAAAAACGTATTTTTCTAATTTATCGGTCTACCTGCACTTACAGGCAATGCCACGTCGGAGACCTCAAAATAACACTCACTTTTTTCCATTACTCGATTTGCTTTATATCAATGACATCCAGTTATGAAACACTATAATACATTCCACCAATATTTGCGGAAGGCGCGCGGCCGAGTCCCAGGAGTGTGATGTCAGCGACGGTCGACGCGACTGTAACGACTTGTCACGTAAAGTGCGAGTAAATCGAAGCTGGGAATAATGGCGCGGAACACTCCCGCTCGGCTTGGAATTTACATGATAATATTTTTTGTGAACAGAATTTAAAAAGACCATATAATATAAATCAATTGAATAACTTATAATTATAAAATTGAAATAATACATTTCGGAATACAAATTTTTCGTACTGTGTTATATTGTTTTCGTATTATATTGCGCAAACGTTTATTGTAATAACAGGTTAAATATTGTGACGTTGTGAGTGACGCTCAATCAAGATATTGCGAATTAAGAGTGCACCTAAATAAGATCAACATTTTCCTTTTAGCTACCGGTGAAGCTGTGATATGATTACTCTATATGGCCGTAAGTCAAAAACTACTCAATATGTAAAAATCTTCAAAGCGCATGAAATTTAAAATATTTCTGAAATACAATTACGAACCTTGTCATCAAAATACAAAAAAAAATTTTGAAGGAAAAGTGTGCAAGTGGAGTACATTCATAAAAATTCTGGACAGCTGGTATATTTCGTAGCAAACCTTTGTGTCAAATTTAAAATAAAGGATTTCCGAAAGTGCAAATAACTAGTGATTATTGTACTTAAGTACGTACTCGTAAATACTCAGGTCGTAAATCTCTAAGACTGTACCTGATTTTGTTTAATTCTCCCAATCTGTTATTAGCATTGTGTCCTATTGTTAAAACATATATTATGAATGTGTAGAAGAATCTTTGCTGCAAATCTATATTATGAGTGTTTAAATAATCTTTACCGCAAATTTATGTAGCCATCCTCAACCAGCCGCTTCGCACTCATAGAGAACAAAAAAAGATTTTGATTTATTTTTTTGGATCTGCACGTTGCAAATGGCAACCAGTTTGAAATGCATTGGAATGAAAATGTGGTGGAAAGAAAGAAGCCTGCATTAGATCTTATCCTTATCCATAAAGGGTTGATTTTCTTTCAATTACCAAAAAAATTGTATGACTGTATCAAAGCATCCTATATTGGTATTTATCAAGCATGTATATATGTATGTGTATATATATATATATATATATGTATATATATATATATATATAAATATATATATATATATATATATATATATATATATGTATATATATATATATATATATGTATGTATATATATATATATATATATTATGTCACATATATATGATATGGGAAAGAAATGGGATAATAAATAGAGAAAAAAATAAAAATAGCAAAGATTTAAGAAGCGAGTCTTATTGTAATGAACATAATTCAAATCAAATTTTTTACACTTAATAGGAAAAATTGCCTATTGAGCAAAACAATCTGAGGGATGCTTAGGAACTTTGATATAACCGAAAGTACCCATTTCGGTTAAGTCAAAGTACCAGTGTACTGTATTTACAAAAAATATATCTGAAGAAAGACGGTGCTTTATGTCGAAATCAGGTCATATAATGCTTCTAAACTAATTTCACCTTAAAAAGACGGAATAACATAGGTAAAACTATAGAAATAATTAAAACTTAAAAATTAAAACAAGTGAGGAACCATAGAAATATAATAAAAGCACAAAACTTTACAAGTTGGAAGAACTTACTCATTTAATTAGTTTTAAAACATTAAATCAAAAAACAGCTTTTCATTACAACTGAACAAATAGACACCATTTTGCACGTGCATTATGTACGCCATAAGTAATTATTGATAGTGAAACAAACACACGAAGCAGTACTAAATGCTGGTTCACATTTATACTCTTATTTTAGTTGTCTAACGAGCGAGTTTATTTAATTACGAGTTACTTCTTATTAGCCATTAGTAATTAATGGCTAATAGGAAGTAATTGTTGTATAAGCAATAGTATTTAGTACATGAAAAACGTAATGAATAAAAGAGTAATAATACCCATTAAACAATTAACAATTGTGCCAACAAAAAAAGTCACAATAAATAAAAACCCACGCCAACTTTATATTTTTTTTATTTTCAACTTCTTGTTAAGAAATAAAACTCATGATTTAGATATTTCAACACAAATTTGAAAAATGTTATCTTCAGTCCAACGAAACTACATCTTTATGATAGCTATAGAACTTAACTAAAGATGACATGTTTAGTGAGAAAAAGTTGGGGCCGCTACTCGACCGAAAAGTTAAAACAAAATGGTTTGACTCAACTAATCGATTCTATTAAATTACTCGACTTAATCGATTCTATTAAATTACTCGACTAAATTTATTCGTTCCGACACATTTAGTTACTAAGTCACTCGCCACTCGACTAAACACTAACATAATTTGAACCAGACTTTACACTGAGTTGCTTCATATAATTTTGTTAAAATAAACTATGGAAATTAATTTAGTCTCTAAGACCTGCGAACTTCCGACAAAAAGAGTGCAAATTAATAATGAGAGAATATAAACTCGCTATGTTACAAACTCGTATACCATTCACAATCAAAGTCACAAATTAAACTTTTGTAATAAAAATTGAATCAAAATAGAAATTCGATAATACATATAACTTTAAAAAATTGTCTAAACTACCAAAAATAACTGTAAGAGACTAGCGTACATACAAACCAAAAAGCTTTTATTCCTTTTATTTCTGTGGACGCTAAGTCAGAATTCTTCAAAAAGTATTGAGCCATCAAGAATACGTCTATCCTCGGTAGATCATCTGGTTGCCATTTTATGTAATGGGTGTCAGATTTCAAAGTTTGAACATAGTTTCTGAACGCAACACATAAGAGGGGCGCGGGGCGTCGTTAGAAGTGCAGGCGGTAGCCATGGAACAGTAAAGTGGAGAGCACTGCGCTTTTGCCGTCCAGGCGTACATTTCGAGTGGATTTTCGCTGTCTGTAGCACGCCGTCGATTTAATAATCGTTACAGTATTCGTCGATTACGTGATGGACCATCGTTCAACCTCATTCAGTCATGGGTAGCAAGGTTCAGAGCTACAGGATCAACATTAAATAGGCCCAGGCCAGGACCTACACCATTGGTAGCCACGGATGAAAATGTCGAACGTGTTATGGTTTCTGTCGTTGAAAATCCCCGTTTATCACTGCGTACACGTTCATCGATATTGGGAATTCCTAAATCAACTTTACAGGTAATAATGCGAAAAAAGCTCAAGTTCCATCCACATAAAATTCAAATTGTTCAAGATTTACACGATTCTGACTTTGAATTAAGAAAAACTTACGCGGAGGTAGTGTTGTTGAGATTTCGTACTGCTACCCGGATGGGCAACATATTCTTTAGTGACGAAGCTCACTTTCACATTGGAGGATATGTGAATAAGCAGAACTTTCGTTACTGGGATGTCCACAACTCAAGACAAATGCATCAAAAGCCTTTACATAAGCCTAAAGTAACAGTCTGTTGTTCCATGTCTGCATCTGCAATCATAGGGCCTTATTTCTTTGAAAATCAACGTGGCCGAACTGTAACTGTGAATTCGGAGAGATATGCCCAGATGTTAAATGACTTTTTCAGAGTAGAACTACAGAATAGTCCAACCTTCAACCAAAACACATGGTTCCAGCAGGACGGGGCCACAGCTCACACTGCTAAGGTGTCCATGAATGCCGTGCGGCAGTTATTTCCAGAAAAAAACATATCCCGAAGTGTTCGTAAACAAATTATACGCACGATTAAGTAAACAATTCGCAATCACATTCACACAATTTAATTTTGACACTTTTCTCATTATGATCACTAAATTCCAATAAATTACAATCTATAACGTTATACTCAATACATACCTTGCATGTAACCACATAAAACGAACAAAAATTACAGTACCAAATTAGCAATAAGCGTGAAGTGTGATAAAAGAGATAAATGGGTCGACGAAATAACGTTGGTATACAAAAGAGGTATTCGTATTGAAATTGAGACAAACTACTTCGACTTTTGAGAACCGTTTTTAGAGCGCTAATGACATGTTTATACGATACGTCATTGATTACAGCGGTTTGACATTTATTTACGGCCGATTTGACATTTGTTTTGTGCACGCGTGACGTCACGACCAATACAATTCCTGTACTATCTAAAGTATAGGTATTGGCTAGATTTTAAAATTTAAGTTAATGTGAAATTAAATTAATTTCTTAACGGAAACCGAAAATATAATCAAACATTTTTACACATACAAAATATAAAAACATGTATTTAACAACTTTCTGACAAATAAACACGCACGCTATTGTAGGTGTTTAATATTTAGAAGAATACAATTATAACAATCTTAATTAGACTTATAAACATAGGCTTATATTACTTCATAAGGACAGGCCTATAGCAACCGAAAAGTGTCCCACTAAAAACGGTGCTAAACGGTGAAATGAGCATCGTTTCATTTCAGTTGACATCTTGATTCTAGTGAGTGGGTTAATCCTGAAAACTACCAGAAAATGTCGGATTGCGTAGTAAAAACATGTTTAGATTACAGTTGGAGAATTTTAAAAAAGGGTGATATATCTTACCATCGGTTAATAATTGTTTTTAACATATATTTCTTGTTATTTATAAAAATTAGTTTTATTGTCATATAACTATATGAATTCCAACGTTATGACTTGGTAAGGATCTGTTTTCACACGTTATTTTTTTAAATGTTCATTTTTCTTCGTTTTGTTTTTAAAAATATACCGATGAGTAAGATGCCGGAAAAAAGAAATTCCATCTGTCGGCCACTTCGATAATTTCAAAACTACTAAACCGAAAACATAAAACTGGAGATGTAAGTATTAAATATTCATAGGTTTGAATGGTTAATTGATTAAATATAGCCAACGCATATACTTTTAGACATAGCCTATACATGCAAGACCCACATGCCTACATACACAGTGTGTATATGATTATTGTGAGCAATGTCTACTAGTATCCATTTTGTCAAGAATAGTGGAGTTGAATATTACGACTACAAAGGAATAACAAATATAGTAAAGCAACATGGTAAAAAAGAGTTTGTTCAGGGCGTTTCAAGGATGATGACTTTATAAATACTACAAAAGCATTTCGCAGACTGTGTGTGGGGCGGCAAGCGCGAGCCGGCGTTTGCGCGTGCACGCGTGCGTGAGCGTGTGCATGTGCCTGTGCACGTGTGTGTGCTGTGTAATCATTTAAAATAATTATTAATTGAAATATTTGCAAACATCTCGACATTGTGTTATCGTTCTCTAAAACCAATTTAAATTTATTCTGTGAAATGTTTAAATAATTGTTAAAACTGTGGAAAAGCAATTATAAAGGCATTTTTTTTCCAAAGGTAAATAAAACACGAAATTATAACGTAATTCAAGATGATTTAATAATATTTGGTATATCCTTTGAAGTCTATTGCGACAGAGTTGTCGAAAATTCGTGTTCTCTTATGTGGACAGATAGAATTTTAATGTGATTCTGACTAAGTTGATATGTTTCTATATATATTGTACTTTACTATTTTCGAACTAAAGTAATAAACAAATATTTTATACTGAAATATGATAAAATACGAAGTCTGAGTACATTATTACCGAAAACATGAGGTAGATGTACCTATACGTGGACGGAAAGTTTTATGAAATTAACTTTTTAAGATAAAATTCATTGAAGTTATACTTCTTTAGGTGCGTTATGAAAAAATAATTAGAGTGACACTTTACGATGCACACGCACGATGCAACAAAAATCGACAGGGTGAAATTGCTCACTAAATATACGTGTAGTGACTGATACTATATTCATGATAGTTATTAAAGTATTTGTAAATACAAAATACGTGTTTTATATAGTAAGTTAAGTTAGTATAAGTTATATCTGTGCTTTTAAATGATATTTTAAGTAATTGATATTTAATAGTAGCCGGTATAATAAAAAAGATATTTATTTATTAAGAACATTCGTAACAGAAATAGTGTTTATAAGCTTTATAAAATATACTTTATGTGCATTTCTCCAAGTGAAGTTAAGTTTTGGTATGTATTTATTTGCATTATAAATTATTACTTTATCATTTATTATTTTATTTCCATTAATTATTTGCTTGCTAAATAAAGTTATTCCTGTATTAGGCACAATTTTTTTTAATCTTAACTTTTTTCATCGCTGATGAAGTATATGTCGGTTCTTGCATAATTGTCTTACCAACGCCGACAACAATAAGTACGTCATGGAATGTAATTGTAGCGATTATATTTAGTTAATCTTGTGTTCTAAAAATATGTCACACTTGTGAATTTAAGATATATTTATTATTAATCCTAAGATAATAAAATGATAATATTTGAATGCTACTCGCTGCAATGTTATCCTTTCACTTTTAATAGTAGTAGAGATGGAATTTATAAATTTTCATATCACACAAGAAGGCATTTTGATGTGATCGTATAAATTAAAAGACAGTCAAATAAAGCAATTGAGAGATAATCTCCCGATACAGGGAATAAATTCAAATTGATTATCATAGAATTAAGTTGAGACAATTAAGCCGTGTCCCGTTATATCTATCTATTATAATTGTCTTTTATTATTAAAAATTATTTTTTCATTACTTCACATTGAATCTAAGTAATTTAAGCAATTTTTTTTTATAAATTTGTTTAAAAAAGTAATGTAATAAAATATACGCCACGACAAATTTACATCTACGGTCGCGTACTGACGACCATGTGATTGGCGACGTAGTTTTGTTTAATTGCAATAGATGGCGCACAAGTATTAGCGTTGTAATTTATCTTTGGTTTCACGCTCCTTTGACCGTATCTTGATATTTAGATCAATGCTTATAAACAAGACGGTTTTTTTTGTTTTTACGTTTTGATGCAAGTAAATCAAATGTATACTTGGGGTATACAATTTAGATCTTATAACATATTGAAGTACTGTATTATGAATTTATAGGCAACAGAGATAATCTACGATAAGAGTTCAAGAAGCTATACTAATAATTATTATTACAAATTGTTTCTTACCATTACTTTTATACTGCAAAATTGGATCACATTTTGTAAAAACATTCTAAACTGTTTTAATTACATTAAAATAATATTTATGAGAATTATATACCGTATCAAAATCTTCAAAAAAATATTCTACTGTGTACATATGTGGATAATTTTAATAGATCGTTTCTTCTTAGAGACTTTAAAATTGCGAGCGTACCCGTGTTGTTCTGTACTAAAACACAGGATTTTCTAAAAGGCATTTAGATTAATATATTTTTATTTTTTTTAAAGACTACCTATTTCTAAAATGCATTTAATTATTTCATGTGATGTCGTAGTCAATACAATCTTTCTATACTCGTTAGGAAAATGGCAATAAGACAAATGGTACACATGGTAATAATATGAAAAAATTCAGATTAATTTTATTTCTCCATTTTATTTCTGCCAAGTAGTTGGAACTAATAATAGATGCACGCTTGAAATCATTTACATAAATATCCACTTAGCAAATAACATCGCTCCTCAAAGATAAACTTATTGCACAACTGTTTCTTTTTACTTACTTTTAAACCACCAATACTAAATTCTTAAAGAGTCAGTATTAATGGAGCTAAATGTTATTTAAGTATGTAAGAGCCATTGTTCTTTCCTCGTCTGGCATTGTTATACAAGGCAAGAACGCAAATTTTTTGAGAGTAACAGGTCGCTTCTTGATTGGTGAATCATTAAGACATGAATGTTAGGTAAAAAGGAATACGTAGTGCATGCAATTTTTTTGCCGACAGGACACAGTATGTCGACAAATTGTCGGCATTAAGAGGAAAATGAAGTGCGGCAGTTGATGGGAGATAGACATTTTAATAGATGCTCGCCGTCTAGCGTTCCTCTTACCTCTATGGATCGAGTTAGAGGGAGAGTCGCAGCATCTAGCCTGCTAACAACTTAGCCGTAGAATCGTCTTCCCGATTATAACGTTTCTTCATCTTGCCGAATTCCATGATTTTGACTCCTTTTTCAGGTAAAGCATGATCTATGACTTAAATTTTCTTATTAGTTACTGAAATATTTATTTGCATTTTGATGTGACGACGTTTTTTTATGAAAAAAATCTGATTTTAAGGGGGTAATATTTATAAATTTATAAATCGTATGAAAATAATAAAGAATTACAATCTTAGATATAGTTACTATCAGATAAACTGTAAAAAATCATTAAGATCGGTGGAAGTTGTTTAGGGAAGGTAACGCTGTGGCTTTTGTAGGAAAATTCGATATTTCATTAGGATCTTAAAAACAAAATTTCACGTCTAAAACATGTCGACACCCATACTGAAAGTAGCAAATTATTTTACTAAACGGGCGTGTCAAAAGTTGTAGTGAGATTTACTTAAAAACAAAAAACTTAAAAAGATTAGAACGGTAAAAGTTTAAATCAAAAATATGTAACTTACCCATAGATAATAAAATAAAGCCACTAGTGGAAATCACTAAAATATATCAAGCACTTAGATCGTGGATAATCTTGACTGACAATAACGGGATAAATAAAAATGTATTAATAAATAGTGAAGCACTCATCGAAAGCAATAATTTTTTTACAATATGAAAGAATTTTTTAATACGAAAATACTTTCAAGGAATAAATATTTATTTCAAAAGCATGAAATTGACAGGTCAATGGAGTAACGTCCGTGTCACAAGCAGTTAGAGCGCGGTGAACGAGTTAAATATTGCAGCAGGAAGTATAACTCGAAGTGAGCGCACGCTACATGCATGTGCCTATGCCGTTATGCACCAATTTGAATGTTTCACGTTTATTAGTGCAGCTTGCGAGTGCCCCGAGAAGCATAAATATTTGGTCATAATCACGGGTTCACAAACTTTTAGGGGAAATATTTATTTCTTTTTACCTCACCGTTTCAAAATAGAGTATGCAAACGAATATTCTTATAATAATTAAATTTTCTATATAATAGTTCATTATTTTTTCGACGATCTTTTACACCTAGGAAAAAACAGATTTATGGTAAATAAAATCTATTACAATAAATTTTTATCTTCATGATTACGAATAAATTATACATTTTTACATCATTGATTAAATTTTTATTAATACACTTGACGGTTCCTCAACTTTTTATTGCAATCAATATATTTAATTTCTTTTTAAATAATTAAATGGAAAGAAAATTATAAGTAAAGTTTAATTGATGTTGTGACCCTTGAAGAATTCGGACGAATTGGTATTAATTTTTTTTCTATTACTTCAAAGCAATTTTATACTATCAATAAATGCTCACCTATTAATATAAAATTTTATTGTAAGGTGTAACATTTTAAAAAAGTAAGAAAGTCATCACCATTTTTTTAAATCACTTATTTTTATATTAATTAATAAGAAATTAATGTAATCTATTGAAAAATAAGTAATAACCCTACCAAATTCGCTCCAATAACTATAAAAATAAAATTTTTTTTTTAATTATTAGATACTATTATATTATTATGTATTTATCGGTAAGCGTCCGGGTTTCGCTTCGAACAAATATGGTAGCCATAGTCAAAGATTATTCATTGATCCATTTGAATTGACGGTTACGAACGAAATTTTTAAATGTAAAAAAAATAAATATCCAAACTTAGCAGCAAACTAGAAAGAAGTGAATAAAAAGAAATAATCACTGTTTTAGCAAATAATAAATTTAGTATAATTATGCAAGATCATTCGACGGGATGTTGACAAATTAATTCCGGGATATTTAAAATAACGACTATGAAATAACTGATATTATTAAAATTAAGTAATCTGCTGTAATCAATTATTTCCAGTGACATCTGTATATTCTTAATTCATGCTACATAGCGGAACAATAAACAATTAATTATTTAATATTATATTAATTTAAAGGTAAATAATAGTGTTACGTAATAGAGTAGTGTTACAAGTATAGTATAAATAGTGTAAGTAAAAGTGTTACAACTTAATAAACAAAACCGGACGCAGTCGTGAGTCCGAACTTGTTGCTATGATTTACCGCAATATAAATTTCAGTTATTGTCTTTCGAAGAATTGGGCGTTTCGCTTTAACCTTTTATTAACGTATAGATAAGATAATTCTATTAGATATGATTCAATCTCCTACAGTTTATTGACACTAAAAATAAAAGAAAAAAACAGGTGATCGAATAACGTAAAAATCTACGATATTTGGGAAACGCATGCTCAATCAGAATCCGTCCCTACGCATATATCATTTCTGACGTCTTGTTTGAGTCACGATGGCTCCTTCGAACGCAATCACATCTGAAACAACAATATATGTGACGAATGCCGATAGCGGAGTACAACTCCCCCAGATCATCCAAAAACAAATGCGTGAAATCAGAAAAAAAATGCCTATAAAAAGTAACCACTGTACTTGCGATCGATCAGAAGAGCATCTGTTCGAAAACTTTACAGATTGAAAAAAATTCAGACGTCAAATCGACTTATTTCTTACATTAAATAGAATCTGAAGAAAACCTCTCATAGCAAATGTACACTAGTTACTACTAATTTTCGGTATGTAGTGCAATTGGAAGAAAATGTTAAACAGCATATTAAATTCCTCAAAATTTTGTATTAAAATAATGCCAATCACATTAAAAATAATAGATACATTATATATCTAATAGACACACTAATAGATACATACAGCCTATGACATTAAATCTAATAGATAAATAGGAAACTTATAAACATGCTGTTGCAAAAGAACAAGTGTCGCCAGGTAATGCTCGCGCATAGACTATAATGAGATTGAGTGTTAAAGAGACCATTCATAAACAAATATTTGTACAACAAAGACAATGCAATTACCTAATCTTTGAAGGAAACTTTTGGAGTGCTGTATCTATATAATATGACACCATTGAATCGTCATAGCACTTCAAGTAATGCTGTGTGATCGAAACGCCTTGAAATGTACTCGCCTTTGTCACTGCCAACCGAAAAAAACTAATATTGTTGAAAAATAGCGAACTATTGTTATAGAATGTTATGGGATTATTTTCTGATATGGTTGAGCTATATGTGCTAATAAAATATGTAATATTTTACAGCCACTATATACACTTTCAGATGAATTTCGCTACTATCAGCAGAATTTTATAAATCTAGACCGCTGGTCATTACACAATTATTTCCTAACTAAAAAGCCAGAAAAGGAAATTTGAAAATATTAAGTTCCATAATATTTGTATTCGTTTTTCATATCAATACCATCACGCTTCGTTTAATCCTTTAATACATTTTATTTATTTAAATAAAGGAACTGAATAAGAAAAAATGTCTGTCAAGTACGATGGCACAAAATAATATCGTTATGAAGTATTTTATAGTTATTAGTCCAAATATAACCTGGAGTGTTATTCATTATAGTTACAATTATAAAGTTATCTTTAATTGCTCAAAATTTAGAACTGCGATATTTTTCTATGAAAAGAAATAAGCAACGTAACCAGTTAATTCGATGACGCAGTCCATCGTGCGCCGATGCTGGAACCGCGCCAGCGTGGACTACCTGCAGTTATTTATGCGCTAAGAAATGCACCGTATGCAATCAATATCTCATTGCGGCAAACAACTTGCAAACAATATTTTGCAGTCTGGCAATGGCATAATTGGTATTCTCTGCTAATAACGAACCTAAGGTTATCACACTTTTTGTCTCTTGCAGATAATTTATAAAGTGTCTTATTAAGTCTTATATCTATATTATGTTTTTTTGTCAACTTAAGGTCTGGTAAAAAAAACTCGCATTGCAATATATAATTATATTGTGACATAATTACATATTTCTATTTTAATTCTCAATCCTATCTTGACGACTTTTCTAGAATAATGTCACTTACCAATTTCCAATCTCAGGGAAAATTTATTAATTTAAGATGCAAAAAAAAAAAGGTCGGTAAATGAATGTCAAATTTCCCTGACGCTCATGCATTAATTAAAAGAAAGTTGTACCGAGCACATTACAAAGTAGGGAATTCTCTGGAATTATAAAATACGTATAAACGTTATCTAACATGATACAAAACCTTCCATTGTTTTAAAAATTAATATTCTTCATTATTGTTTTCAAGTTAGTTAGTAACTTGATTCACCATATATCCTACATATCACTGTCCTATAACTGAACATTTCCAAAAAACTTTTCTTCGATATTTATACATTGGATAGTAGGGTTATATCTCTTTTTTATTTCCTATTAATTTTCTCTTGTATATACTTTGCAGTACAGAAGATAAAATTTCATTATCAACACATATTTTCCGATTGTTATTAAATTGGAAAATTATGTGCTCTATTATGTTGAAAAAACTCTCGCTCTGTGTACCTGATAATTTCCTGCTCTCACATAGTCATCACCTTTTTGTTATACCGGCACCTAAAACCAAATTATTTCTAAAATCCCCATTTTTCAATGATTTATAATTGTAAATTACCCCAAAACTTCTTGAAATTCGTTATCTATATAAACATAGTATTATATATATATAGGTTATTATAGTGTCAGTGCATTTGTAAGTTACCTTATGTGGAAAATATAACTATATAATTGTAACATTTCTATAACTATATGTAACTAAATGAAAAAAAAAATATTAAAGACAATTTTTAGGATACAAGTTTTTAACCAACGACACATGGAGTTAATATTTAAACTTTTTTTCTATTGACCGTTTACGAATTTATATTTTAATTAAACAAATGATTCCTCACGTCATATTTTAAGTAAATAAAAATGAAGCAATATCGTGCGAGAAACGGGCGACGCAATTTTGACATCTTAAAACGTAAAACCGCTTACAGTAAATGCTAATGATCCGAATCTACGCTGTGAACAATTGTACCAACATCGACATGCTCAAAGCGTCTATTCTTGTCTTCGGAATGCAACTTGTAACTGGACTACTTGCGATTTCGTAAGCTAGTGAAGCCGTATCGAAGTTATTGCTATTAGGTTATTGCCATAGACATGAACGGACGGGTAATGGTGCACTGCATAATGCACCGCAGAAAGTCCATTTCGTGCTCAACACGAACAGCACGCTATCTGATGTTACCATTATTTTAATTCTGACTTTCATAGGCTACAAAACTTATTTAGAATAAATTTAAAACTTCTGTTTATTTTCAGCTCTGTTTGTTGATTTATGACTACGTTCTCTATAAAGCAAAATAAAAATATAAAAGTAAAATAAAGTATAATGTTTAAATAGTTATTTAATTGGGATTCCGTGTTGCGAGGAAGACCGGAAGCACACTAGGGTCAAAGGGCGAGTCGTGTCTAGCGACCTCCGCCCTCACGCCACCAAAGTTATAAATCATCTTAATTTATATAAATTTAACTTCCACTAGTATTACCGTTACGACACGCTGTCATAATCGTGCATTGAGCGAGTGATCGCTGGAGCCTGAATGAACTCTGACACGTTATGAGATGCACGTTGGGAGGAGACAGAAGTGAAACGAAAGTTTACTGAAATTCTATTCGGACGATTTCAATGAGTTTGCGATTTATGGTCAAACCGATTATGTAATATAAAATATGTCACTCTCGTTCAATTTTACGATTATTGTAACTTTTGATAGGTAAAAATTGATTTTCAAATCGTTAATTTTGAACTTCGTAATTATTATTTACATCCGGTTTCCATTGCTGATATAAAAAGCATTAAGGGTTTAAATTTAACTTCATGTATATAATATAATTCATCAGTTAAACAGTTTAAATGGAATAATGAAGGGTGATATTATGTACATGTATCTATTAATGTCTACGATATATGTTCTAGTTTAGGATATACATGTTAGGATAAGAGTAAGTCTCTTAAAAATGTTTGAACAATGTGTATGTTTTAGAAATATTAAAAGTACCAAGCATTCACGTATCCAGTTTACTTTTCCAAAATATTGTAAACATTTTAACGATAAATTCATATTTATAACTAATCAGTTTCAAATGAACCTCAGATTTATCTTAAATAATTGTGTGTACTTTTATATACGCGCGTTAGAAATTACATTTCTTCGCCACAACACAAGAATAATTTTATTTAGCACGCAAATAATTAATGGAAATAAAATAATAAAAGGACTGGGCGTGATTAAAAATACGGTTGGTAACATCTAAATTCTATCAAATAATCAATTTTAAGAATTAAAATTTGTTTTGTCCTATAGAGTAGTAAAAGAATTATCTTTTTACCTGGGTTTACAATTATTAACATTTAATATTTAAAAAAATTAAAGATATAAACATGTAATAAATATTCCTAAATACATTTTTTTTTATTATATGGTCTACTATTAAATTTCAGTTACTAAAAAATATTTTTTAAAAGCACAGATATAACTAAGATTTGTACGAACATAAAACACGTCTTGTGTATTTACAAAAACTTTAATACCTATCACAAATATAGTATCAGTCACTAAACGCATGTTCAGTGAACAACTTTATCCTGTCGATTTTTGTTGCATCCTGCACGCGCATCGTAAAATTTCCCTCATAATATTTTTCATAGCATGCCTAAAGAAGTATAACTTCAAAATTATAACACTTTAATTGTTTTCCTGTAGTTATACAAAAATGTAAGAAAATATGAAACTATTGGTCCTATATTCTAGTTTGCGACTTATATTCTCTATTGTATATTAGAGTGATGATGATACCTATTATAAATGAAAAAAAATTTTTAGAAGTTTTTAATAATATTATTTCGATTTATTTGAATAGAAAACGTCAAGAAATGTAGACAACAACAATGTTCTACCGACACGCACTTGGCTTCAATCATCTTCTAGGTAATAGTATAAAACATTACATAAAAACATAAAAACAACGTCACTTCCTTCCGAATCATAACTGGGTTTAAAACAATAAATTATTCTCAGATATATTTTTCGTAAATTAAAAAGTTATGAAATTTAGTAAGGAAAATCTGCGGAGAAAGGAAATCTATTTCTCGAATGGCGGCAATTGATGACATTAATCTCTGACTTATTTACTTCAAGTACTCAACCGTTCTGCAAGCGAGGTCATTTTCGTTGCTCATTAACGGATACTGGACACCACGACTTCAGGTAAGGTTGCATGATCTAAGAGCGTCTTGCGAAGTCGACTGCCAAGTTGCAATAGAGCCACGTAAACCGCGCAATTTACTCAGTTAGCAATGCTTAATGTGTCGACAATCAAACTATTGGTTATTGGTGCATTTTTTCTACGTTCCAATGCTACAGGAGAATCCATAAACCCTGGTAGTAAATGATAAGTGACATATAATCAGTACTGACATAAGATCCAAGCAAATGCTTAAAATCCTGCCTTCCCGGGCAATAAAAAGGTTAGTGACTCCCAAATCGAGAAATCTCCAGAATTTTAAAGCTTACAAACTTGAAATTTCTTGGAACATGTATTTTTTTTGGCTTTTAAGTGCTCGCTAAGAAAAAATTTTTTTTAAAGTCAACCTCTGAAGGTGTGACAATAAGGGTGAACTATTGTAGGGAAATTTCAAAATAATCAAAGTTAGAAATATTAAAATTTGTATTTAGGACTATCAGATAGAAATAAAGAAATAACTGGACGTTTTTGGAAAATCGCTGATCGTAAATAAATATTATAAAAAATAGTGTATAAAAAGAAAATGCAGTCAATGTCCCTTTTTGCCCACGAAAGCCGATATGGGCAACTAGTTTATTACAAACGTAACATTTTTAAAGACGGCAAGAGTCGTTTCCTAAATGTAGAATCATATATATTTAACAGCATTAAAAGTTAAAAGAGAAGATCCGGCTATAATTTCATTTGGAGTTAACATAATACACTCCCATATAGCCATAATGTCTCAAGACATGAGACCAAGCAATTATCAGATGATTTTTAAACTTTACTAAACTAAATGGATTCTAAATTCACTCGACGCTTGTGCCACAATTCCATTGCGGCTGCTTAAATAGTTCCATTCTGGTTCGTAAAACTACTGTATAACTTCGTGATTATTTATTTGAATTTTACTCAAAATTTAAAACTAATTAAAATATCAACTATTAAATGAATGTTCAGTCACATGTTCATAATCAGCATATTAGAATATTGTAATTGATTGTCGTTATCTGATACCAATGGTCCAATGAAATTAACAATTTGTTTGATGATAAAAACGAACGATGAACGGAACTCGGCATTACACTGAAATATAGCAGGGGTAGAAATCAAAACAAAAATATTCGTGTGGTTCTATTTCAGGTCCTCCAAATAAAATCTTTTTGCCTTTTTAAATCGTTTATCTACAAGTTCATTGAAGAGAACGAAGACAAAATGACCGTAATGGATGCTAGTGTAATAGATCCAATACAATGACTAATTAATCGGATATACCTAAGAACCTATTGAGCGGGACTATAAAAACAGGTGGGAGCAGGAGCCGACGTGCCCGGGAAGCGTCCACTGCTCACAGGAAGTGGTCGACGGTAACGGAGCACCGCTTTTGGCCATCCGGACGGACGTGACGTGAGCTTTGTATTAAGTGCTATTTATGCCGGTTAGCGGTCCCGTGAAAAGTACATACGTATAAAGTATAAATAGCGTACAAATAATACGACTGATCAACGTATATTCGAAGCCTGCTTGTTTTATGTGACAAATAGTTTTAGCAAACAATTCTAGAAGGTCTATAGTATTTTCATTGTGCTCCAACCTAGTCACAATTAATATGGTATTAGAACTTTTTCTATGAAAGTACGAGATCGCAAATGTATAAGTAGATATCTTGAATACCTATCAGCATAAATGAAAGTTAAGCAGTTTCGTTGCTCAGAATAGCTTAGAACTAGCGAAATATTCAGAACTCATAACGAATCTAAAGGCGGTTTATCTGTAGCCTATATTGTGATTAATGTTTATAATTGTTGCTCAACTCGATTCTGGCCGCTTATAAGATGGGTCATAAAATTTATGAAAATGACA
Source organism: Druceiella hillmani (assembly GCA_039881145.1). Taxonomy (NCBI): domain Eukaryota; kingdom Metazoa; phylum Arthropoda; class Insecta; order Lepidoptera; family Hepialidae; genus Druceiella; species Druceiella hillmani. Next base: position 10,031,196 of record JAYKKI010000038.1, on the reverse strand, counting down.
TAAAGCTACAAAAAAACGATTCAACTATTTTTACTCTATGTCATAGACAATTTTTATGACGTACGTATTTTTTAAATAATACGGACGCAGGCTGGAACATTGGATGCGAAAACAGTTTGCACTTCGACTTGTATTGGTATTTAAAACAAAAAACGCTTAGCGCAGAACGCAATAAACAAAAAAGAGGCTGCGCATAACTTTTACTTAACACTTGAAAGAATAACGACAATGAGGTTACGCTTGTCTCGAGTGTCGTTTCATTTTGTCAAGGTGACTGCGAACAAACAGCAGCGGCAGCGTTTCAAGCGCAATGTCGACGCTTCCACTGCGCCACTCCGCCGGCACAGGTATTCGATACGTTTAACACTTTAACGGCATTCGACGTTATTTAACGTTAAAAATAATTTCCTCTCAACATATTAGTTATGTTAGTTTTTACATCACTATGTTGACGTTCTTAAAAAACTGTAGTTTGATAAAATAATTTTATTAAGTTATTATTGTAATACATTTCAATCAAGAAAAAATAATATTAGATTGAAACTATAATTCTATTCAGGTTACATACAGTAGGAAATGTCTATGTTATACATTGCAACGAAAACAAACTGGCTACATTTCATGACATATTCTATTAAATAAAGCGCACCACGTGGTGTCTTCACGTGGAAAAGTATACGTAAATAAAGATAGTGAACTCTAAAATTGGAGGGTGGTTACCCTTCAATTTATACTTGAATGGGACTATTAAGCATAAAATATGAAATTAATATAGTGTTATTAATTTCATATTTTCATTTTGCGTCATTACGTAATTATATTCTTTAAGGACTTTTGGTTAAACTAAAAAATTGAAGCTTGGAATTTAAAGAATACTTAACTCAGAAAATGAAACCTGACATTTGGATAAAAGTTTTAAATATCTAGAAAAGTATTGTCAGTTTTTACCTAATTAGTGCAAAAGCAGAACAAGCGAAAAGTGCGTAATAATTATACTTATTCATATATATCTTCACTCGTTTTGAAATGAACGTTTCTAACTGAATAATTATGCATAATTATTTTCGATAATATCTGATTATTTTACAGTACAGATAATGTAATTTTGTAACTTTAGAATTTAATTTTGTAAAATAAATCCAAACTTTACTGAACATTACTTAGTAAAAAAGTAAAGAAATTTGCAAATATGGTAGTTTAAAAAAAAGCAAATAAATCGAAGTTTTATTGAACAGTATTTAGCATTTCTAATGAGCGTAAAGAGTCCTGAAATTTTTTAATTTTAGAAAAAAGAGCAGCCAAATCCTATCTTTACTGAGCGGTAGTTAGCAGTTCTGTTGAAGACGAATGGAAAAAGGTAAAATCTTACAATTTTGTAATTTAAAAAAAAAAGAGCAAATAAATCCAAACTTTTTCCCGATGATAGCACTGAAGCGATGATAGCCACAGACGTTTTGTCCTTCGTTGGTCTATTTTATTCAAATAGTATTCCTAATCGGCGATCACTGCGCAGCTATCAAAGTGTTTAGCAGTAAGCGCTGTGGCGGGATGCTGTCCGTCTAATGGCAGGCCCGTCCAGCGTCACGCTCGTACGCGCCCCTTGTCGTTAATTAACTAAGACCCGAGCACCCAGATGCCGTTGCTCAAGGCCGCCGCGCAACAGCCATTCATTAATAATATATTGCGCCAATATTATTGGATTAAATGTATTTTCATTGGCAGTACCTTTGTGGTGACCACTGGCGCCCAGGTTTCACAATTGCATGCGCTGTTTTTGTAAAGTTGCTTGGTAAAATATGTACTTATGTAAAAAGAAACATCTATTGGAACAACGTATTTAACAAAACTCAATAGGATCATTTTAACATAATTTTGCTTAACTCAAACTTCCGTAACGTGAGTTTTAAGCTCACTAGGCTATTGTTTCTAACAAAATTCGAAATATTAGTAAAAATGTGGATCACTTATAATCGGCAATATGGATTATAAATGACTCACATTTTTCAAGTTTTAAAGTTCAACTTTAGCAACAGGTGTCAAAATATGATTTCTACCAAAAAAAAGTGTGCAACGGGGAAAATGGTCTACTCCCCGCCTATACTGATATCGATCAAAACTGAAATTTGAGCATCAATTCAATAAGCTTTAATAACTTATTAAAACTCTATTCTTTCACTTCCTTTAACGAAATATATTTCATTTCATATAAGTGCTTTATTACTTGTAAGGCTTTTGAACAAAAACCATTCTGTGAAAATATGAAAAAAGATTTTTCTTACGAACTCTAAGAAGGAAGGTGTACTTTCGTCATTCTCGTTATAATCTATAAAGTTTAAAACCTAATCATTATTTTCATTAACTTAATATAACCTAAACGTGCATTTATTTAGGCTATATGTACTGAAATTATTAGGAAATTATTATACATTTAAGACCATACATTGAACGGTTTCCGATGTGTTTTATATCTATAAGATACGAAATATCTATAAGAGTGTAGCTCCTAGAGCACGTAGCCGGATTAATAGTCAGTTCACTGATATATCTGTTTAACTATGTTTGTCAAATCTTTTATTACGCCTGTTACTTTTCTCATATTGCAAATTCGGCTTTGAAAACATATACTAATCCAATTTCTGCTCTACAATTTGCAACGCTTAATTATACTTACATTAATTGTAATTCCAGCATCAGATGATAAAAGTTGATACCGTTTCAAAAAAGATTAATGTTTGTTTAAAAAAGATGTTTTTGTTTTGTACCAACTACTTTTAGAAACAAACCTAATTAAAACTTAACAAAGGATTAAGTGTTCGTTTTGAAACTTATAACGTTTGAAATACTATTACAAGTATATTTGAATTAGTAAATTATTGTAGTTAAATATAATTATACAATGGTTTTTGAAACCGTTTTAAAACGGCATAACAGAATAATCAGCTCTTTTCAAAATTAGTATTTAAGAAATAACAGTGTCCCTGAAGGAACCGGATTTGTGCTGTCGAATAATCGATAGAGACAGAACTTTTCATGTCAAAAAGATAAATACCGTATACAGAACAATTTATATAAGTTTATTGAGGTAACATATTTAATAAAAACCTCTTTAATATTAGTAGAGCTTGCTGTACGAAGGGTACTGTACACATCCAGATAATAATATGTATAATAATACGATTAAGGATCCATTTTATTTTTATTAAAGTTTTTGCAAATATTAATTATTATTTTTCATCATATAATATATGTTTATTTTCAACGTATAGACTAATATATATTTCACAGGTATAAGAAAAAAAATAAAAAAAATAATTTCTCGTAAGTATTACATATATTATATCAAAATAAAACTTATTTATCTTTGTTACTCGTAAGCCTAAAACGACCTAAGTAATTTTTTTCTGATTTTCATTCCATATGCTTTAGAAAAAAGAAGCACTGGGCTATACTTTAGAATAATCGGAGGCTCATTCATATTAAGCTGTTTATTAGATGACGAAGATAGAAAATAATATTTGTATTTTCCCATAATAACTAGTTTAAGACTACGCAATACTGATAACCGTAAGGACTCAATATTAATTGTATGCAATAAATTAATGTAAGTTTTAGTTTCGGCGGAAAGTGACTCAGACAATTTTGGTACGACCCTAACAACAATATTGGCCACTGGATTTATCCAAATATTTTTATGGCAAATGTATCTTTTAAAGGTACATTAAATAAGCAAATAATATAATTTTGCAAGACTGCGGATGTCACTCTATTACACAATCGAGTCACAGGCCACTAGTCGCATTAGACACGCAGCACGACAGCATCGCCATCAATCCGAATTCCTCTCGACCGAATCGACAAATGGACGATGATTCTAAGCGGGATTCCTCACGGCGCGTCCTTGAGCGACCGCCTCACGCACACCCGCCGCGGTCGCGAATACCCGACGTTGCCGATAAATTCCGTTCGCTGCCGCGCTCTGATATAATTAACGGATGCATTGTCCCGCATCGCCGTGGGAAAACGACACCCTACATTGTCATTTTATGCACCGCGTGATTCATAACTTCACATCAGGTTCTTGGGTTTCACCGGAACGCTCGCCATATTGACAAGGAAGTGTTGCGTATCGCACGCAGTTGGAAGTATGTTCGATAGACTGTTAACGAGTTTCATATTCTGTAGATAACGACGTAAAGGTTTCGTATTGAAGCTCATGTGAAAAAAACATTAGGGTACTTTGACAACATCATATTTCTTTTTTAAAATAGTATATTTGCCCAATTTTTAAGGCTGCTCACCTCCAAAGGAAAAAATAGAACCCTGAGAAGATCACTCACGTGTCTGTCTGCCCGCATATCACTGCCGATATTCTTAGAAACTTGAGATTTGGCATAACAATATAGTTTATTAACACACAAATTTGTCTAGTGCAAATGTGTTAAATAGAACTTTTTTAATTATAAATATAAGAAATAAAGGACGATAAATATTAAATTTTTTAAATTTTATTTTTAATGCGTGGTATCATTTGTAAGGGCTTGTTATGGAGAATATAAAAATACTTCATAATTTTAAATTGCACATTTTAAAAACATTACAAAATAACTGAATGAAATCTGATTAGAAGATTACAGGAAAACCATAGCGATTATCATACATATATACATACATATATATACATATAGATATATATATATATATATACATTTATATATATATATATATATATATATATATATATATGATATTTGCGTGGTGAAAAGTTTTGTAAATAGTTTAATTGTAGTATGATTAACAAATCTTAATAAACAATTTTTTTTCGCGCAACCAGCGAATTTGAGATTCCTTTTATTACGCAGTAGTCCCTTTGAAATAATTTTACAGGTCGATTACTAAAAGAATGGAATCAAATTATTTGAATAAGACGTTCTCATTATTAAAGTAAAACTTCTTTACGCACGCTTGACTTGGGGAGTAAGCTGATGACTGCGTGACGAGAGCGTTACGAAAAGTGATCGGGCGAGGCGAACGGAAGTTAAGAGGGAGATATAAGTTAGTGAAGACAGAAAGAGAGAGAGTTACGTTTCGTATATTACTGTAGGGACAAGAGAGAGAGGTGCGAGCACACATTTTCTTTCTCTCTTTCTCTCATAGCCAGTTATGTTTCGTATATCTAAGATACAGTGCAAGCCTATTTTCTGTATCACACTGTAGGAGCAAGAGAGAGCGCGCACATTTTCTTTCTCTCTTACTCTCATAGTCAGTGCATGAAATATATATATTCGAGTTTGCCAGCGTTACGCGAACGATGATCTTTTGATTATTTTGTAATTTCATTTCGTTCTTGAACAATTTTATAAATTATTATTTTTTTCAATACATTAAATATTCTACGTTTAAAGTGAATAAAATTGTAAATTCATTTTACAGTTCATATTTTGTGAATTTGAAGTTTTGCTTCAGTCGTGTGGTCTAAAGCACACTCTTTTTTTTTATAACACCGCGTACCGACAAATCCGTTCATAGAATACTTCCTCCGGTATAATTCCGGCTTTATTTCTTCTATGCGCCTTCAAGCCAAATAAGACACATTCTGTTCAAGATTGCAGCTAATGGAACCTAAATTTGCCGTTCTAAAAAACCCCTTCAAGACACAAGTCAATTTCATATTTCATTTAAAATTTCTTTTTTGTTATTATTTCTCCACAATTGCTCCTCGGTAGCCGTAAAGTAATTACCTCGTGCATTTAAAGGTAAAATAAAACATTTTACCACTGTTAAAGTTCATTTTAGCCAAGAGAAATGTTTAAACAAGTGAAAGGATAAACTGAAAAATAATCGGGCCACTGCGAATTTTATTATTAATAAATGATATGTTTTGAAGTATGATTCTTTAATCATTTTCACTATTTGTTTTCAATTATTAACGTATTATTTGTATACAATATATTATATATGTTATTTAAGTTTACTTCGTAAATATTATCGAAGTGTTTCTTTTTCTATTTTTCTAATTTTTGAAACTTGGAATTTAATTGGCAACATAACCAGTATATCGAATGAACAATTACTTTTCAGCAGTAAATTGCTAACTCTGGAACTAACACTTATTACTTTTTGATGAGTTTGATTATGTTTAATGCTCAGACTATGATAACTATTACTATTCAATATAAGTTAAAATTATATCACCTACAAAATTTCTAACTTTATTGCAAAAATATTCGGTTCGTAGAAAGTGCACTGTCTTTTTGTTATTGTATTGCCGAAGTAATATAATTTACATTACTGCAAAACTGCACTCTGATCGAGATTTATTATTTACTTGTGCTGACTATAAACAGAGCTGCTTTATTTCTAAATCCTAATATGCGATTTAACACCTTCTTCTTACAAATATAAATTAATCAACGAATAAATTTTCAATAATTTTATGTATATGTTTCTATATGCTTCAAATTATTGAAAATTTATATTCAATTGGTACAAATTCTATATTATATACAAAATTATGCAGTTTTGATCCAAAATTCAGAGTCGTGGATATTTTTTTTCAATCCAAAGATTATCTAAGAAACCATGTAATGATTTACTTGAATAAAAAATCATTAATTTTGACATATTAACTTAATTTCCGTGAAAAATTTTTGCTTAAAATATATTCTTCTCTTTCTTTAGCATCAACATCGAAGATGAAAATACGATTTTGTTTCGTAGATTTTCTAAATTTAAATCGAGTAAATTAGATATCCAAAATTTGGCACATTTTAAGATTAAATCTTAATCGTAGAAGGAAAAATAGGCAATCTTTTTAAAATTCTCCAAATATTTGTTCTCACAACTTAGTAAATCAAAATTAATAACGAGATTAATCCAGTATTGATTAAAAATAACAAAGTAAAAGAAAATTACAAAGATAAATTCAATTAAGTGATTTAATAAACATGAAAAAAGTCTTAATCCAACTTACGCTACTGGAATTCCGGGGCCCGTTAATAAAAAAAATAATTTGTATTAAAAAATTTAAATATAAAAAATATTTCAAATCAAAACCAAATATTACTAAAACGAAGATCATTTCCATAAAATATGAAATTCTGTGCAGTAATTCAAAAATTAATTCCCTTTAATATTATCACTTATTGCTTCTATGTATTAGGTCAAATATAATTCAACTCAATCATATTTTTAACTTAACATTTAAGCACTCAGTATAATAACGATCTATCCGTTTTAATAAAATAATTAAAAGGTAGGAACATTTAGCATAATCAGATTTTGTTCTTCGCCCCGTGTTTTTTAGCTTCTAGGCCAGTTACACTCAAACTGCGGCCCGTCAAGCTTCTGTAAGTAGCCCACTGGTATAGTTTCATAAGCGAATTATTTCAATGCTAATTATTTCAAATTCAATGCTAATTATTTCAAATGCTATGCTAATTAATTATTTTAAATGCTATGATAATTATTTCAAATTTCGCGGAAACAATAGACGCACCTGTCACCGCATGATTTGCACCGATTGAACTCGATGCGCAACGAGCGCTCGCCTCCTCCCTCACCCTCGCATCAGCAATCGAGTCGTGTCGTCGCGCGCCGTATGGTATTGTTTTGATTTGTTTGTAGGGGTCCACCGTGCAACTAATTAATGCGTAATTAATCATTTTCAAAGTTGGTGAATGAATAAGCGTAAAGAAGCAATACCACAGTCAATTAGCGAATGTTTTCAATGTGAACTGTCACTTTCAAATTCAAATAAGTGATTTAATAAACATAAAAAAATGTTACAAAAACATCGATTGTTTCAAGACGAATGGAAAGCAAAATATTTTGTTGTACCGGACACAAGTAGTTTAGCTACTTGTTTGATATGTCATGAAAGGGTTATATTAAAAAAAAATTAAATTGCTCAAACAAATTATAAGTCATTCAATGACACTTTTCTTCAAAAATCTATAAGAAAAGAGAAATTATCTTTTTTTTTAAATATCTATGTACCAACAACAAAATGTTATGTCAATAACATTATCGCACGATGCAGCTATGACCAAAGCATCGTATGAAATTTGTTATGTTCTTGAGAAAAATATCAAACCGTTTACCAGCGCCGAAATTGTGAAAGAATATTTCATAGATGCTGCCTATGTACTGTTTAATAAATTTAGTAACAAAAAACAGATACTGTCGGAAATTAAAACAATGCCGCTTTCTGATTCTACTTGTGTGAGACGTAATGAAGATATGGCCAAGCATATTCGTGATAACGTTATTGATCACTTGAAGAAGTACCAGTTTTATAGTTTGGCTTTTGTTTCAGTACAGATATTTCAGCAACATCGCAATGCTCGGTTTTTGTTAGATATTGCACTGAACAGAATTTAAACTGAGAAGATATTTTGAAATACCTTCAAGTGAAAGGCCATACTAAAGAGACAGACTATCTTGATATTACGAACTGCCAAAGTTTCCGAGAGCAAAATGAGATAGAAATAAAAAAAATTGATTGTGTAGGGATGGACGTCCTTTAATTACTGGATTCGAAAATGGCTTCATTTCTCTTTTTAAAGAGAAATATAATTTAACAAATTTAATAACATTTCATTGCATTATTCACCAAGAAAACTTGGCGACACATATGGTTAATCCAGAAATAGAACCTGTGATGAAATCAGTTGTAAATATTGTAAATGGTATCCGAGTAAGAGAACTGATCCGCAGATGATTTCTGTCTTTTAGCAGAAGTAGATAATCAATAAGTCAATACAGCGACGTTCTTTTTCTCGGTATGTTGGTTTAGTAGAAGAAAAGTTTTAGAACTTTTTTTTTCTTTACCTAAAGAAATAATATAGTTTTTACAGCAAAATGATAAAAATTATTCAGAACTGCAAAATGACAGATGGTGTCTTTTGACTTCTCTATGTGACACTTCCTAGAGTTAATCGAAGTTTGCAATGTGAAACAACAAATAATACGATAAAAAGCGAATAAAATATTTGCTTTTGAAGAAAACCAAAGCATTTATTATGAAGAAATTCAAACTAAATTACTGCAAAATTTCCGACTCTAACAGAGGTTATAAAGAATGCCGCTTTCTTTTTTTATTAAACCTTCCGAAGAAAATTATTCGACGATTTCAAAATATATATCTGAACTATCAGACGAATTTAAAAGAAGATTTCACGATTTAAGGAAAATTTAAAATTTGTTACTACTAGTAGGCAATCCCTGGCACCTAGAGCCGACAATTATTCCACAATTGGCCTCAGTTTTTTATGGTAACCACGCCGACTTGTTCGACGAGTTTATCGAGATGAAAAATGATACAAACTTAGAAGTTAGTTTTAAAGGAAAGGGAGAGACAAAAAAGTACGCTGAGTTTTGGTCAATACCCGAAACTGCCCAAAACTCAGCGAAGATTTTTGCCTCTCCAAAATTTTCAACGGCTAATGTTTATGAATCATTCTTTTCCAAAATGAAAAATCCAAAAAATGCATACAAAAACAGATTTACAGATTCACATCTCTATGATGTATAAAGAGTAGCGTGTATCAATTACAAAACAGATCAATATAAAATTGTTAAAAAATGTTTCCAATATCATCGTTTTCACTAAAATTTGAACAGATAATTAGAAGAAGTGGTAATTTCAAAATTACATAAATGTTTTAAAACTTCTTCACAAATACATGATAATAAAAATATGTATTCATCCAAACAAAACATAAAGTCAAATGTTGAGTTGTTTAAAAAATATCAGGCCCGCATTCAACTCTATCCGTCTGAAAATGAAGTCCAGCAAGTTTCACGGAGCGCGGACAGTTTCCAGCATCCGCGCTGTTCCATCACACGACGGTAGTATGTGGGTGAGACGAGGTCGGTGGCGCGGTCGCGGGTCAATGCGCTTTCTCGCGGGCCGCGGCGTGACCCGCGCCGACCCGCTCACAGGCCCGGCGCGACCACCGGCATCGCGCCGACACACGATAGCAAGACGCACACCGACACTATTCGAGCCCAATTATTAGAGAAACGTGTCACGGAACGCACGCGGCGTTCAAAGTTCATCATCCGGATTGGCATAATCCCCACAAGAATATACTTCCTTACTTCTTGTACATCTCACTTCATATCGATATTTTTGAAATAATTTCATTGAATTATGTTAACTAACAATATTCTAAAATAAATAAATTTTGAAAAGAGTTTACACAAAACAATTGCAAAAAGTAAATACTTTTTACAGATTTAATAAATTTTGTGTATGATGAAGAATAAAGCCAAATTTTGCAAGTTTTGATCAAACTACATGATTAAGAAAAAAATGAGATATATATATAGAAAATGGTTAACCATTTTCTATATAAATTACCTAAAAATCTGCGTTCAAACTGACGTACAAAAAGACGTGCAAAAGTACGAAAAAAATAAATACAACACCATCTAGTTGACTTTCAGTAGAAAGTTCATAATATTTTTAATAAAATTTTTATTTCATATCATTATATAAATCATACAGCGCCATCTTTCGAGAGAAATTTGATTAGAGGTTAATTTTGTAGCACGACATTATCTAGATATCTAATTTACACGGAGTACGACACACGAAAATAAATATTAATCCATAAATTGGCCACATTTTCATTAATGAATGCACTAAATATAGAATCAAATGAGCAATTTCCAAAGTAATATTTGTTAACACGAAATGACGTCGTAAGGAGAATACCGTATCATGGGGCGTATAAGTTAAAATACAGTTTAGACCATTTTTCTCTTTCCTAATAAGTGATGAAAAGATATTTCTAGACAAAAGTTATTTACCGTCATCATTTTAACCTTGATTTTTATCTAAACTAATTTGTATCAAATTATACCCGATTCTTTGTCATGGCAGCATAGTTGTCGAAAATATAGTGACATCACCTAGAAATTCAGAAGTCGAGATTGAGTCTAATATCTATCTACAGTGAAGTGTTTCACTGAGGAAAAACACGAGATTTTCAACCTTAGTGGTAGACAATTTACGCCCATGGAATAATTCCGAGGCCAAGTGATGAGGTAATTATGTTTACTTCATGCTATTTTATATTCTGATTACGGAAGTATTCAGTACACTTCTAGATTCAGGTAAAACATTATGCTTCTCATCGTTTCTCCGCTTTCTGTATATGAGACAATATGGTTACTTCCCCTTCCTATTTCCTACCAATTTCCTCTTAAGTATGCTGGATTTTCCACAACGGAGAAGAGACGTTGCGCTTATAGAATTTATTTTCCAGCTTTTAAAAGGAAATATCCTACTCCATTTATTATTGAGTAAGCTTTCATTCTTTGTAGCTGACAAATTCCTGCACTCGTGCAATCATCAATTGTTTGCTATACCACCCTCTAGAACCGAATTATATCGGAAACCTCCAGTTTTCCGCAGTATTCAACTATTCAACCAGGTCCTGATCGCCGTCGCACCAAAAAGCGATTTATTCAAGATGCAAATAAATTTGTAGAAGTGTATAGTTGTTATGTTTTGTAATTATTGTGCATTTTATATTATATTTATATTATTTTGTTTAAACTTTGTTACACCATTACTTGTTTATCGTTACGAATAGGTTACCTGTAATATGTCGATAAATGTATGTAAATAAATAAATGATTAAATAAATAAATTATCCAGGATTTTGCAGATGATAATCCCGCCATGATCCAGATATCTAGTTTTGATATTGATATTGGTTATCCTGTGGGACAATTGCCTTTCTCGAGAAGTAACTTTAAAAGGCATTATTATGTGCATTTATTTTGCGGACATTATGATGTTTTGCGCCAAAACAACTCAATTTGCACGCAAATGTTAAATGGTATCTTAATTAAAATACAAAAACTAGAAAAGTAGTAATTCAAATCCATGATTTAGTGAATGAATCGGAGGTGATTACGACAAAGTTCGAGAATATCAGTAGTGTCTAACTCCATTGAATACAACAGTCTAAGCGTGTGACTCATGCTATAACTATCATTAGATACTCTGAGCTATAACTATACAGAAATAAATTGTGGTCAGTGACCAAATTTTAAGGAGCGATTGAGGATCGGCAACTAAATAATAAAATGAAAAAAATAAAAGAAAAAACGTAATTTTTTAACTTTTTAAAAAACGTATTTTTTTATTTAGTTGCCGATTCTTAATCGCTCCTTAAAATTCGGTCACTGACCAAAATTTAATTATTTATAGAAGGGCTAGAGATTTAGTCTCAACTGCGTTCGCTATTTTCTTGTATAACCAAGTTTACGCCACATTTGTCAAGAGTGAAGACGCTTAACGGCGCCCAGTTTAATTAATATCGATCCCAATAGTCGTTTTATTGTTGAATACAGTATTACCGATTAGAAAAGATATAAATCCTTTTTATTCGGTTGTATACGACAATTCAAAAGTGTCGTCTCAAAAAAATTAATGACGGTGAATGAGTGCTATGCATAAACTTAATATGCTGGAAAGTACGGAAAAAATAAACAAAAGGAAGTATTAATATATTGATAGAAAGTTAACATTACTGTATCTCTATCAGTCACTTTAAATTAAATGAATATAAAGAAGTAAAGTCCCATCGATTACTATAAAAAGGACCGAGTTCCTCTTTAAAATGTTAGCCGTTAAAATAGTGAGTTAAAAACAATCAAATCAAAAGTTCACAATTAAATGAAACTATGTGATGTAGTATTATTTCTACTTTCTTTAAGTTCTTTACCACGACCTAGGTTTCAGTGTATTACATCTTCAGGTGGGCTGTTAGCAAATTTTTGCTAATATCCATCTTCAGGTGGACTATTAGCAAAAATTTGCTAATATCCATCTTCAGGTGGACTATTAGCAAAAATTGGTACCCAAAATAAACAAACAGCGACGAGAACGCCGAGTAAAATTGACTGTGGTTCGAATCAACTTCGACCAATTGAAGAGCTTGCCACTGCAAGTAATTTCTCGTTACGGCCACTTTGGGGAAATCTGCAGTCTCTTGGAATTATGACGGAAGTCATTGGAATCAATGGAATGCGCGACACAAAAATGTTTTTCCATAAGTAAATCGAGCTAAAGTAGTGGATTTAGAGCTTTGACTTGCTGCCTGATGCAATTACAGAGTTTCGGCGGCTTCAAATTTCTGAACCACATTATAGGCGTGCTCACATTAGTATCATATTTCTAAATCTCATTCCTCCGTCCTAACTTGTGCACATAGATATTTCAAATACCCATTCTTGCATCATAAACAGCGTTTAACAAAATACAGCCTCGTCTAATACTGCATACCAGTTTTAGAAAATTTATATAAATTTATATAATAAATTGCTTAAAGCAACCCTAAAATAGATTTCGCAGATTAGCTGGTTCGATAAACCATATAATATGCTGTTTTTAGTGCTTCAATGAAGCTACGAAAAAGCGCACGGAAATGATTTAATTATACATTATACATTTTTAGATATTCCGTATATGCTCAGCATAGAAAATGTTCTTTATTGATACCTGGCTTGGATATTTTCCTCATTTCGAATATAAAATTAATCAAGTACCAATGTACTATACGTTAGTACTTCGGAATATAACAGTAACAGATTTAGCAGAACTGTCTACTTCGCATAGTTCAATAAAGAACAGCAAAAGTGCAGTTTTAGATGAAATGATAACAAGATTTTCATGGTTAAATATCCTTTTGACTTTTTTTACATGAACTGATTTTCAATTTGCCGCGAAGCACTTGTGAATCAAAAACACTATAATCTGTCATACTTTCTCCGAACTAATTACATAGCTACCACTTTCGTATATTCTGTTTCCACTTTCATTCTCCAGAGCAAAAGTAGCCTTGCCATACTCCTATGAAAACATATTTTATCAATTTCGCTGAGTTACAATATATAACATTAACATATGAATTAAAAAATCATAAAAGGACAGAATTATAAAGAAACCACCTAAAGGTTGCCAGGTCCGAGGAACTTTTCTTGTACTACGGATAGCCATAATCGATGGTCTCATTTCATTGAGGAGAGGCGTGGAAGACGTTTCATGCTTGGCATCTTTTATGCTTGTCAATTTATAATTAAAACTTCCACAATGCTCATATATTATATCAGACTTCTATATTCGATTCTTTCTAACTTCGAGACCCACTTCCACCCTTTAAGGGTTGAATTTTTGAAAAATCCCTCCTCTGTTATTTTCTACATTATAAAAAAATGTTCCCTCAAAATCAGTAGAACCGGTTAACAATTTTACTCCTTTATAAATGTATGATACCTATTTGAACATCTTATTTCAGTGATCATCTATTTAACCATTATTTTTCTCCATTCAAAATTTTCAGCTCCCCATTTCACCCTTCACTGGTTTTATTTCAAAAAATCCCTCCTGCCTGCATTAGATACAGTGTTCAGTAATCTTTGAAACGACTGTAAAACTTTTGTTTAGTTATTTATTTTTAGGGTAGTTTAATTAAATTTTGAGTTAATAAGATCATCTAATATTTTTCTCCATAGAAAATTTAAACCCGCTTTTCACCCCGTTTAAGGGCGGACTTCAAAAAAAATTACATTAATGGATACCCTTGTCATTTAAGGATACTTCATGCAAAATTTCAAGTTTCAATGCGTTGAAAAAATCAATCAATCAATCATCAGTCAGTTAGGGTATTATTTTATATTAAAATAATCATTAATATATTTAGATGGTATTACGATGTAGCTACTCCTGGTGACACCTTCGCTGTGTAAATACGGTTAAACCATGACATGATCTTCCAAGTTAGCTACAAATTTATATCAAATCTAGCTACAAATTTATATGTATTACAAACTTTACATATAAATTTGTAGCTAGATTTGACGAATAATTAAAGTATTACGTCAATGACAATATATATATATATATATATATATATATACAACATTGACATGTTTTGCGTAATATTAGAAAACAATTTGGCAAGAAATTGTACTGACGACGTGCGCTTTATCATTAGGACTTCAGTTTTCAAAAAAACGGAAAAATTCTGGTATACTTTCAGATAAATGTAATCTGGATATACACTTGAAGGAAGCGCCAGATTTTGAATTACAATAAAATCTGTGAATTGATTTCGACACTAAAATAAGTTGATCGTTAACGTGCACACACACATGAATGTGCACACACTGCCCGCAGCACACGCGCACGCGCAAATGCGCTCACCAAAACGCATACGTCCACACACATGCATACAGCTACCTGAATAAACAAATGTTTACAAAATATCTTTTGCAGTATATTGAATCTGTTCGTCGAAGATATGGAGAGGAACTTTTTAAAATTGTAATATTTTCTTCACCTTTAGTAAATAAACAAATTATAACAGAGTCAAAGCGACTTTATATTTAAGTCTAACTATTTTGCTGAAGTCTACATAACTCATGTACATAAAAGTGTAAATGAAATGAGACTCATATTAGGGTGCATCCACATTTTTTTCCTCTAAGTATCTATGTAGTTTCTAAATTATCCAATCAATGTCAACTTGTACATACTCGTAAATACTATAATTTATAGTTACTGACTTAGAATAAACAGAAAAAAGCTATGAAAGCTACTATAAGAGCAACCGACGCCGACTAGAGTGTACAACGAATTAAATAATACTCTCTTATTTCAGATATAACAATTGGTTTCGGTACATTACAATTATACAAAATATTTCATTACAACAAATTCGCTGCCTCTCGTGGTCTAACCTCGCGGCTGCAAAAAATATTGCGCGCACAATGAAACCGTTTAAAGTAAAAACTGACTATAATTCAACTTTATAAGTGGAGATAGGGAATCGAGGTCAAAGAAAGTTTAGTTTTAAAATTAAAAATAATTCGTATTAATTTATTCTCATTGACAATGGACAACATGTTGTTGACTGAAATAGCACGTTACCAAGTCTCAGTTTACAATAATACACGGAAGATTGTTACAACCGTTACGGTAAATGGAAAAATTCATTTAAGACGGTTCTAAATATACTTAAATTTAAACTATGAGTGGCTATAAAACAATATTTAGAAGTACAGCAAATATTATTGCTATGATAAATAAAGCTATTTGACTAAACCTAGATAACCGCTATCAAATATTTAAACTGTCTGAGTTTATGTTCGTAATATGTTAGTGCACACGGAAGCATACGTCTGTGCTTAACATTCATATCAATCACATGCCAATAATGACATCGGATTGGCGATATTAACCAATGGTTTGTAGTGAAGAACCAATTTTATACTATCTAGCACTGAAACTGGATTATACACACAGATACACGCAATATATGCTTGAACCGAGAAAAGATCGATTTAATCCAACAACAAAAAGTGGCAAATTATCATTATGCAGCGGCTGGCGACCATACGGCAAGAACATCGTGCAGCGAACGACCTTGCACCGATATTTCACTGCAGCCGCCGACGCCAAACAAGCGGCGTTACGTAAGCGGCGCACAGTGCGCGCGATTCTCTCCGCGAGGAATGCAGCAAATAGAAATATTAGATTAAATCGAATGTATCAAATGACTATTGTTGGCCGTGTCGAGCTCGAGTACTCAGGCTTTCTCTTCCAGCTTGCGTCAGACCGTTCGGGCCTGGCACTGGAGCGAGAAAGGCGGATCGCTCTCGCGCCCGCAATTAGAGCATCGAAGGGAAATGCTGTAAAATGTGTGCAAATTATTGCACGGACTTTTAAAATATTTAAAAACTTGGAAATTGTTAGTTCAGTTATGACTGATTTTATCCAAACTCAAGTGTAACTTCAACGATTGATCAAGTGATTTAGCTTATTTTTTTATTTTTATAAGAAGTTGTGAAACATAAGATATATGTATATATGTATATATATATATATATATATATATATATATATATATGTGTGTGTGTGTGTGTGTGTGTGTGTGTGTGTGTGTGTGTGTGTGTGTGTGTTAT
Source organism: Druceiella hillmani (assembly GCA_039881145.1). Classification (NCBI taxonomy): domain Eukaryota; kingdom Metazoa; phylum Arthropoda; class Insecta; order Lepidoptera; family Hepialidae; genus Druceiella; species Druceiella hillmani. The sequence goes on along the minus strand of JAYKKI010000038.1, from coordinate 10,014,213 downwards.
TGTAATATTATTATGCTTTTAAAGTACTAATCAGTAATAGCGAGACGCACCCCGAAACCCCCGAAAAACACCTCGCTGTCGTGGTACGAACACGCGCAATTTCTTTAAATTTGGTGTGAGAGAAATCCTTCATCATTTGGAATTATTTTTTCCACAAAATGAATAGAGGCCTGTTATTAGAATTATCAAGAATCATGTGAAACATTCATAGAAAATTATTGTAAAAATTTATGAGAAAGACGACTTTTTTATTATCGGACAGTTACAGCACATCCCTTCCTTATCAGGTATTTGAAAATAAATGCGAAATTATAGTTATCGTTTCATATTTACACATTCGTTATAGATATAGAAAAAAGAAAATATTTTTAAACATTCCTTCAATACTTTAAATTGATGCTTTGGTTAGAAATAACGGTTCGTGTCACAGACATATTCTACACTTATATCTATACTTCACCGGTTACACTGACCAACGGGAAATGTAGAACTTCACCCCATGGCAAAAGTTATAAGGGTAGTACTATATTGATCCAACAAATAGTCCGCATCCGAAGTTAGTTACTTACCGGGGAAGAAAAACTTGTATACACCACCCCATTTACAACTTCTAAGTAGATAATCATTATCTGCCCTTATTCCACTCATAAGAGTTTAATGTTAAAAGAGCCTAGATAGCGGCTCTATATCTTATGTTTGTGATTTACGACAAAAAATACATATATACGAATAAAGTTTACTCTAAAGTTAACATCGATAGGTAAACGGTACGTACAAACAGTCGAGCTCTCCGTATAGTTCCGGGTCAAACACTCGTAGTTTTTATAACAACAGGTATGATATCATCCTGGCCGTTATATGAAGCAAAGCGTGTTTTCGTTAGAAACAATGTTTTATGAGTTTCACACTGATTCATTGTTTCAACCTAAATGCAATTAGCTAAAAATCTCACGTGTGGTAGACGGAACGCATACCATCACCACATTCAGACGGGGGAGAGGCTACAACTGAAAAAAACGATGATCATATTTTCATCACTTTAATAATGATGATGCACCAGAGCAGTTTTAAATTAAACTGCCTTCCCACGAGAATAATATTCGCACCGAATCACTTTTAATGTTGTGAACGAGAAATTCGTTTCAATATTGGTACGAGTATGCGCATCACGAGACAGTACCCATTTTTCATAAAAATATATAGTATGGGAAAGAAATAAGTTATATTGATATTTGAAATTAATATAAATCAAGTAATACTAATTACCGTTTAAAGTGAATCTGATAACGTTGTATCACACGGTGTGATTGGAATGAGTATAGCAATTAAAAGTTGGAAGATTAAACTAGATCTGGATGTAATTACGAATTTCAATTATGAACATTTTTTTCACAATTATACTTACATCCATATATTTGTACGTGTATAAACAAAAAGTCTCATTATCTGTGTAACGTTAGACCTATAATTCGATTAAAAATGACATATAGACAAGACATTAAACCGTAGACGAGACGTGAAATATGACAATAGAGTTTGCATTAACTGATATTGCTAGTTCTACCTGTCCCATTCAAAGAACAGTTGATATAAAATTGACTGCACACAAAACAGATATTAAAACGAAATATATTCTACTGCCCCTTTTTTTCACAACTAACAATAACCTTGTCTACCTCGAGTATTTCTCACCACTTTCCCCTTCTCCCCTTCTCGACGGCGAAAAAGATTTAAACCTCAACAATTGCTTTGGCGAAATAATAATTTCGTTTTCACCATATCCTAACCTAAGTCAATTAAAGTACTGTTACGATATCTACGAGCTGTGGCGATGTCGCTCCGTATAACATCACAGTGCGCCGTCGGGTTAGAAACCCGCAAAAATAGAAAATGAAGAACATCGCGCGGATCGGCCCGTGACAAATCGAGAAAGTGGCTAATTTATACGCGAGGCCACTCGAGCCTCGCGGGTGGATTCAAATTGATATTCACACGATGAAGATGATTTGATTTTGATGAAGCGTATCGATTGTCGTTAAGGTTCCTCGGAAATTGATGGCGCCGTTAGAAGTTGCTGCGTACGAGATGTGTATCGCGATAATTGAAAAATTTGCGACCGCCGAGGAGCGTCCGGCCGCCGCACGTCGTTATGCTCCGAGGCGATTTTCGTCGTGTATTGAGGTAAAATTTTCTCGCTGATTTTGATATATTTAAAAAGAAAAGTACATGAGTTCAATAGAGGACAGTATTTTAATCACTACTGAAAAGGACCATACGGTTGGTTTTTCAGTTATCGTTTAATCACAGTTTTTGAAAATACGTAAAAGTTTATTATTTATTTTATGTACAAGAATGAATTTTTTTCGTTCCATAGGTTATACGTAAGAACCATAATGTGTTTTGTGTTTTTCTATCTTTATATGTATTATGTATTTCCTCTCAATGGAATTGTTAATATTACAACAACATTAACCGCTAGAACAGCCTTGTCCAATGACAGTGTGCTCAATCTAATGACAGGACCCGTGATTCTTCCATATCCTTGTCATCAGCTTCAATTGATATAATTTCAGCCTCTATAACAGATATTGTGAAACCGTTTACCCAATAGGCATGTTTTAAAACTGTTTAAGAGCATGTAACATCACTTTTTTTGGATCGACATCAATTTTCTCCAATTTACTGCATGTACATATTCACTACTTCATACAATTTACTGCATGTATATATTGCTAAATTTCCTAAAACAGACCACATAGAACTATAGTACATCTAAATCATTTCATTTAAATAAGAAAGAATGGTTTCCAAGAGGAAAACAAAAGAGGAATAAAAATCCTTCTCATAGTGACGACTCACTATTCTTTCCGATATTCTAAATTAACATTTTCATATTCCCTATTAAGAAAATAAAACGAGCGGTTTGGTAGAGAACTCACTATATAAATCTTCTATCAAAATGAAATTTTCCAATGTTTACATCACAAAAGCCAAAAGAATAACATAAAGAAAACGGTAAAGTTTAACATAACAAATAGAAAAAAACATTTGTTTATTACGCACGTGGATATTGACCAATCACGTGTTTTACATATTGTGATATAATTTCATGGCAAATCGGTTCATTAGAAGAAAAATTACATTTTTAAAAATTAAAATTAAATTATTGAAGTAATTAAAATTGGTAACCAGCAACTAAATACAGAGAATGATATGACGCAATCAAAATTTAACTCACAATTTAAACTGTCGAATAATGTAAAAGCAGCACTCACAGCAATGCAATAGCCATGTTTACTATTGCATTGCTGCGAGTGAGATAGCCATGTACTGCATTCTGTATGCATATGCCTGCCAATCTGCAAGAAATTTTCAAGTATAATGAAAAAAATAATTTCCCGTCCAGATATCCAATACTAGTGTTCTAGTTTTATCTAATAATCACAAGTAACATATATACACCAAAGAAAAGAACCTGAAATTTATCTAGTTCGAATCCATTAAGTTTTTCTCAAGTTTTTGTAAAATCTAGATTTCAATTTAAGGGTTTATGCGTTAAGAATGAAACCGAGAACCAATCCTTATGTACATTCCGTCAAGTACTATGAACTAAAAACAAGTACGAAGTATTTTGTTCAATTTTAACACGTTTTGAAAGCACATGAAGAGTATATACATACATACGTGCACATACACATCCATATACGAACGTATATACTCATAGACTCCAATGTCGTTCGTATTCATTTAGTGCTAAAACTCCTCGTAGTTCCTAATTTCTCCCGAATACTAAGACAAAAGTACTTTCATCATTTTTAAGGAATTAAAAAATGAATCATAAAGTTCAATTATAATACTTATCAATATAACGAACTAAACCGAAAAGCAAAACTTTTTATTTCCTTCTTTAATCTTTACGAGACGGTTACTTCTCTTATTACGTGACAGATACAAGGGAGCCGTCTGCTAACGTAAATTACGAATAATCCGATCGAAAGCCGTACTTATAGATAACGTTTAAAAACGAATTTATAGTTAACTGTAATCATAATTTGACAGCATAACTGCTACTCGGACAGTTAATGATGCGCTCGCGTCTAATTTACACTGACGTTGCCGTAATATCAATTAACCAGTGCGCCGCCGGAGCACCGAGCTGCGCTCCCTTTCATCGCAAGGCCGTTTTGAACGCGATTGAACGCGTCAGAATCTATGTTTGCGTGTCACCACTGCAACTGTTCTAACCGATTTACACAAGAGACTTTATTATTGTAACCAGCTGTACCCGCAACTTTATTCGAAATTCGAATTAAGAAAAGTTATTAGGAATTTTTAGTGTTTTTTTTTTTCGTTTTTCTCTCAGAACTCTATGAGCGTAAAGTTTATTAAAGACGCTAATATGTGGCGTTAGCATCGAAATCGGTTCTGCTGGTTCTGATATCAGCCTGCGCAATGAACGTAGTCTACGTTTAAGTAGCTTTTTGTTTGTAAACTACCTCTGATTGATGCTTATTCGTGGTGGTGCAAGTTGTGAGTAGTATTAAACGCACAACTCAGGAGGATACTTAAACACGATACATTTAAATTGAACGTTTACATAAATTTTTGGTTAATACTGAATTGGTATATTTACATTTAGTTACACTTTATTACAGTTTCATAACTTTATCTCTACACATAATAAAACGGCAACGTGGTCATGTCTGTACGCGCATTACACTAAAACCACTAGACGAACTTTAATAAAACTTTTTTTTACATATTAGAAATTACGTTATAACCACCAGAATCTAGAGCTTCTCTGGAACGCACCCCGTGATGGGAATTATTGTCTTTAAAAATAAACAATTCTAAATTAAGATTTGACACCTGAACATCATTAAGTTGAAAAATGTAAACATGTTTCTTATTTTAAAAGTTTTATATTGAAGAAATGTTAACCTGTTAACAAATTTTAAATTGTATCTTAACAATTAAGTTACACACCACGAGATTTATTTGTATATATGCACTTATATTATTCTGCCATACTACATAACTACTGCAAACAAACATTCTCGATATATATACTTCTATTACCTTGATTGTCATTCTACAAGTACACCTTTTAAAACTGTTACTTTACACTCGTCATTGGTATTGCATAAATGTTCTAGATAGTATTATTAAGATATACTTCTGATTAGACATTGTATGCAAGCTCTGTCAGGCGTTATCGGAACAGAATCATCCGCATTGAACACGAGACTTCCGTATTTACTATTTGTACGTCCAATGTGATTATATTTTTCATGCAAACATAATGTAAAGGTGGCAACAGTTATGTAGGTGTTACACAATACTCTACTGCTCGGTGTCAGAGATCCAGATTCAATACGCTACTCCAAATGCGTCTTATTTCTATTTTTGCTCATGTATCGAGAACCGAATTAACAAACGATTGGAATTTCCTAAACCAGGTTATAGAACAGTACAAATAATAATATTAATAAAAATAGTATTCATTTATCCTCTAAAAAAACTTTCTTCTACTTTCTCTTCGTATATATTCTGTATAGAATCGTATAAATTTCCGCGGACACATAAGTACTTTTATTTATTACTACCTATGCCTGTAAAAACTATCGATGAATATAAACAAATATTTTATCAAAATAATCTTACAGTTTTAAAATATTACAGGCTATATACCATTACTCGATTCAAACACATTCGAAGAAGAGAGGCATGTTTTTACCTAAACACCAAAAAAACTGAAAAAAACTACAATAAAACCTTTTTTATACTTGTATCGTGACGAAACAGAAATAATATTTATGCAATAACAGCAAATATAATGTAATTAAATAAATAACTCAAGGCTTAAAAATATTTAACGGATATTAATGAAGTAACCGGATATTAAATAATTAACGGGAAAAATTCATCAGTTTTCATTTACTGTTGCAACTGTATGACACTTCCGGTATGACGAGACTGAATGCTTGGCAAAGTTGGTAATTTTAATTTCAATTCCGATGGAAACATTTTATTTTAGAATGCTCTCGAGTAGGTGATTCAAAAAATTTGTATATATATATATATATATACATATATATATATATATATATATATATATATATATATATATATATATATGCATGCTTAACATAATATTATTTAAAGAAATATCATACAAAATATGAAACACGGCTCAAAACCCGTGACAACGAATACAGTAAATGGTGTAAGACGCCGTTTGCGCGAGTCGACACACGATAACGATCTTTATTTTCACAACTGCCTACGGGTCGGCAAGTGAAACAAAGTAATCTTAAGGCTTCTTTGATTAAAACAACTTCCAACAAAACTGTCTGAAAGCTATGTGAAAAAGTTCCAATTACCGATTTCGCAATGTAATAAATTTTGATACACACACACACACACACACACACACACACACACATATACATATACATATATATATATATATATATATATATATATATATATATATATATATATATATATATGCGTATATGGGTTGGTGATAAATGTGTCCATTAATAAATACTGTTATTTTAAGTACTATAAACTAAAATTGTGGAGTGATTAAAACAAATGACGCGAAATTCTCTTATATTATTATCCAAAAATAAATGAAATTACAAATTCTATTCAATTCAAAACTAGTTCCCTTTCCCCTCACTAAAAAATAAGTCATTTAAATAATGTCATAATTATATTTTTTTTAAATAAGAAATAACTTTAAAAAATATGAAATAGTCTTTATATTTATTGATTTCAAAAGAATTTGGGTTCAGTTAATTCACCGTTATTGCAAATGTCATAAATTTGCGTAATTTATTATTCATAACAATATTTTTTATTTCTTTTCGTTTGCTTTCTTATAGACGCGAATGGGTCGAGGACTATAGACGTATTATTATTTTTTGTATTTTTATTGATTTCTTTTATATTATTATAACCACTTAAGGCTCTATCTTAAGTGGACTTCTTACTTGGACTGGCTCTTCTTATGGAGCTTTAAGATGATTAAAAAACTTTCAAAGTGTAGTCACAAGCGTAAAACTAAGCATTTAAGTCCTAACCCCTTTGAAACTAATACCGTTGCTAAAATATCGAACTATTATTACATTTCTGGTTATCATTACACTTGCAGAGTGGTATTGACAACATTTTATCCAACAAGTAAAAATTAAGATGATTATTACTCTTGTTGATTATGATGATTACTTTTGTTGATTTCCTATCTACGAAAATTGGCAACCTTGGATTCTACTTAACCAGTTTTGTTATGTATAACTAAAGTCCTTCTCAGTAATATACACAAATAAAGATAAGCATTTTAAAATCTGACCACACATTATTAAGATATGACGCCACAGACACACAGACACACGTACGTGCAGACAAATAATTCATCTTTTTTGGGAGGGGCAGATTAAGAAAAAACTTTGTAATACCTTTTGCAAGCGACATTTTATAAGATCATTAACTTCTTCAATATCTCATTTCATTTTTAGTTGTGCTTTACCTTTGAAGGATGATTTTATTCTCATAAGTTTTGATCACTGATTTCAGAAGCAGCAAAAAAATAGAATATGATAAACTTTAAACGTGTGCAATTTATATTCAAATCACTACTACTACTAAGCATAAATATTTACTCTGTAGTTAACCAAATAATAAAAAAATCGTAATGTTTCAGATTTCTTTTTAATTTAGAGATTTTAAATCATTTTATTTTCCTTTATGCAAAGATACTCGAATTTTATTCTTTAAAAATTATATACATTTATTAAATTTTATATAAAAACCCAAATGCAATATTTACAAAAAAATTACTAATTTCTCAAGTTTGACTTGTAAACATGATTGTATATATAAAATTAGTCGAACTTATTATCGCCAATGATTGCGCCGTTTTATCTTTGAGAAAAATGGCTAGCCTGCAATTCAATTTGTGCTAATGAGAATCGTTTCGAAGAAAGTGTTTTAGAATGCATTCTTGTTTTGTGTGAAACTTTCAAGCGCTAGAATTCTGTTAACTGCTAATTGAATGTAAACTTCGTCGACGAATTTCGGTCTCCTGATAATACTCATTCAAATCTATCGAAATATTTTGAATATTATTAGTGTAGTTTGACCGTAAATATTTGGACTTTTGAAACAGTGAAACGTTTCCAAGCAATTATGGAATGCGTAAATAGATATATCTAAAATAACACTTTGCATCGAATTCTTTTCGTAATGCTGATATAACAAAGATCTGTGTAACATTCTGGACGACTTTTCAAGAAATAATGTTTCTTACAATTTCTACCGGAAAGGATGATGATGGAAATATTTTGGTCCTTTGATTGGTTTTAAGATTAAATATACAATATATAATTCCCAAGAAGAGATAATCGGACGCGACACGAGGAATACTAGTAAAAGGTTCCTTAAAAGTGCGTTGACTGCAGCGCGTAGTTAACGACGGTAACGACTTCGTCAATTCGGCCGACTGTGAGCGACTCCCGGGCGCAGCCGCGCGACACGGACCAGAGCCCGTTGTCTCACCTAGCAGGGCCTCGCGTGAACAATGCCCTAATGTTCAGGCTTAACATAACGTAAGTCGATGGCTAAATTTGCCTTAGAAAAATATAAAATTTACGTCTTCTTATCCCTATACAATATAATATTCCTGAAAATTAAATGGATATTCTGAAGAGCCGACTTTACTTAATCTGCTAGGTTTATATAGCAACGTTCACTCATAAGTAGACATGACATCTTCCTTACTTGAAAAAGAAACTTCAAGTTACCGAGTGACAAAACAATTATTTACTGAAAAAGTCCTTTAGTGGATTTGCGAAAAGAGCGTTTTTCCGAAAATAATTAAATTTGTACAATAAACTCAATTTCACTACTGCGACAATTTATAGGTAATATCAAATCTTCCTTAGATAATTTGTTCTTAATGTCTGCTTTCGAAGACAATGTTGGTGAAATGCAGTTAATTAACAAAAATAAGTAAAACGCATTTGGATTTTATCGTGTAGTTATTGCCTCTTTTTTGGACTTGGTTTAAAAATAAAGCCACCTTTGCATATACTTAATATGCAATACTCAAAACTTTTAAGCTGTAATTCTCTCATTCGAATACATAACCAATGTGAAAAATAATTTTTCGTGTTTCGAAATTTTTCGAAAATTAAACTAATGAGAAAAATCATTTTTCGAAAATAGAATTGATACAAAAAATTTAAATTACGTGTGTCAATCTGGTCAATAATTAAACGCTAGTATATTAAATACCACATCCTTGAAGTCGGGTGCAATACGACAAACATACCCGGTGCGCTGCCCACTCGCGTATTCTTATCGCCAGGAAATCATGCATAATTATATTTATATAACTGAACTAAAAGCGATAATAGAACAGTTAATAATATTGATCCCTCGGTTTATTTCTCTGTTTCAATAGATTATTCATTAACTTCATCCAAGTTCCATCACGTTATACATTGATTCTTTGTTAAACCATAAAAAAATACTTCAATGAAAGTGAAAATTAAGAAATATTTTGGGGCCAACGATAAAAGTAAAGAATAATTGCTAAAAATAACAACAAACTATAAAAGGAAGCATCGATTGCATATCTGTATACATACATATCTACAACGGGGTCAATCTCGAAAACCGATAAATCAGTAATTGTTTAATATTTAGAAAGGTTCCACTATGTAAAAATGTACAACATATCCTAAGGGGTTTTATAAATTAAATGTACACTTGCATAAAAAACGATACAAATTAATATTTCTTCTGTCAAGCGATAACGTTACACTACCTTCAACCAAAATGCAAAAGTTGCATTCACATATCGTTCGCACCGTTGCACTCTACGTGTGTTATCAAGTCTTAAAAGGTATTTTCCATGGGAACAGAATCTATAGACTAGGTCTTCCATTACGTATGTTATTAATAAACGTTATTAATCATACGGTTAAATTGTATCTTTCGCGCCTGTGCGATTATATGACTACTAAACGAAAGGATTACTCAGCAGTGAAAAAATGTCCATACCAAACGAGGTTCAAATTGGCTTATGTACAAGCTAGATAAAGTGGATGTAGTGATACTTGTTAAAAAGTAACTGTGAGTGTATAAAAAACTAATGATTTAAAAAAATTAAGCATGGAATGATATCTAATTGCCACTGATTGCTTAAGAAAATGGTGGTAAATATTTTTTCTAATTTGAACTCTCAATCCGAGAGTTTTCCTGTTCAAGCAATAAAAGTTTTATAAACATATGACGGTGCTCTCTTTCCCGTTTATAATTACGCGATTTTGTATCATATGCATAGCAGATCATACAAAGTGCAAAGAAGTTATGTGTGTTTTTTTCACATTACTCATTGAGACTATAATGTAAATAAAAAGCAACAAAGTATTAAGAAACCAAGAAAGAAGGTTTTATTAAATATTTACCATATATCTGAGAATTAGCATTTATATCAAAAGAAAAGTCTTCAAAAACTGAAATATATTTTTTACGAAAACGATATAATTCTAGAATCATTGTTATACCAATATCCCCACGTTTGTTAATTTAGAAGCTGATGATGTGAAGGCGGAATTCAATAAGTTCGGCCAATAAATATGTACTTGATAAACAATAGACCGTGAACTCCTTTCCTTCCAAGATTCTTCTAATTCATATGTAAATTCTTGCATTCCCAAGGAAAGCTCTGCGTTGCGTTTTTACTCCATCATCAATAAAATCCAACTAAAATTTACCTGATATCACACATTATTTCACACACAGCAGTTTTTTGCTAAATAGCACTGTACTACATTGTACTGTACTTCCGTCTTGAGCACCTTTTTTCACACAGGCTGCTGACTGGGAAGACAGTTGACAGTGACGGTGAACATAAAGCCAGACAATGTTCGATTGTGGCTGTCATGTAACCAGCGATATCCAGGAACAAATCTGTACGAGCTTACAAATTGACTTATTACCATTGCGGTTGTGTGACTGAAGAAATGGCTTACTATTTACCGAGTCATTCATTTCGTTAATGTAGACTTTCATCGCTTGAAAAATCGAAGCTGGAAATAAATTCTTCCTGTTCTCATAACTATGATGTAACTTAAATATATTTAATCGTAAATGATACATGTGATATTTAAGTAAATATGATTATAATTTGCGCACTTAGTTAAATATAAAAGTTTAAACTAATATGTGTAGGGTGAAATGAGTTTATGTCATGTCAATGTTTTCTACTCTAGTGAAAGTAAAATGTAAAGTCTCTATGACTCAATAAGCAGTACGAGGTCAAATGAGTAGAAAATTTTGATATGAACCATGGAACGGATGATTCCTAACTTCCTACAGTACACTTGCAGGAACGAAGCATAATATTTAGATTTTTAAAATCACCCTAATTAAACTAAATCTACGCAAGAAGGCACTTTCATTTCTCGTATCCGATCACTGTCTTTCCTCGTCTAAAGTATACGATAAATACCGATAACGACAACCGCACTTTCCAGAAGTCCTCCATTTTTCCGTGAGCATTATTATACTAAATTGTGATCTTTTCATATGATGGGAGAATAAATTTATTCAAGTTATACATCTTTAGGAGCGTTATGACAAAATGATGAGATGCAAGATGCAACAAAAATCTACAGGATGAAGTTGCACACTAAATATAACTTTACATGCGTGTAATGACTGATACTATATTGGTAAAAGTTATTGAGGTATTTATAAATACACAACACGTGTTATATATTCATGTACATTTAAGTTATATCTGTGCTTTCAAATAATATTTTTTTAATAATTGAAATTTAATAGTGGTCCATATAATAAAAAAATATTTATTTGTTATGACTATTCCTGATAGAAAACCTTTAAAAATATTCGTGAAGAATAAGATTTTTAAAAGATATTTTAATCGTATTTCTCTAAGTGAGGTTAAGTTTCGGTATGTTTTAATTTGCATTATAAATTATTTGAATTTAGATTTTACCAACCGTATTTATAATCCAGTTCTTTTATTATTTTATTTCCATTAATTATTTACGTGCTAAATAAAGTTTTTCTTGTATTATGCAAAAGAATTATAACTTCTAACGCGCGTACATAAGTACACGCACAATTTTTTTTAAAAACGTATTTTCGTTATCTGTAATTAATTTGCATTTACTACTATATTTATTGTCATACGCGACCCAACCAGCTTTCACTGTAAGTTCTGGTTGAAACTATAATTCAATACGCGATAATATTCAAATTTAAACGTAAATGGATAATTCTACAAATAATGGAGTAGAAGGACGTACATTGTTAGATGCATTTTGCACTACATTAAAAATTGTAATCTAGAAGTAGACATTTATATATTTCAGCATTAGATTAAAATTATAAATGATTATACATTTTTTTTCTGATTTGCCTTAAATTTGAGTCGATGCCTTCTTGGCGATAATTCTATCACTTAAGGCACAATGCTACATCAGCTGAGGATAATGCTTAGAAATTATTCAACGGTTTCACACTAAAACACACAGAACTCTCAGGTAACAGACACACCAAGTATTTTCATCAACAGCATTACAAATACGAAACAGAAAATTACAAGCCCGACGTTGCGAAAAAGTAGAAAACATTGACACGACACACATTTCATCTTGTACCTGGTAATGCGCGGGATAAAGATCTGCTAAATTCATTATTTAAATTTACTTATACACGTACTTATATCGGTGCTTAAACGGAACGTTGTCACGCTTGCGGCTAGACCGAATCGATTTCGATCCGGCGAAACAATCGCACTACTGAAACAAATTAGATTTATTAAAATGTTAACATCCAACTTGTACGTGGCTCGCCAGCCCGCCGCGTTGCCGTTCTCCTATACTTACGTAACGACACGTACGTACATACATTCTCTGTTCCATATCCCTGCTGGTGGCACCATACTGCGACGATTGTGCAAAGACGTACACGATATTCAAGTTGAAGGGCACAGGAAGAAAAATATAAAACATTAATGTAGCGAAATCTTTGCTTAGAAAAATGTGTCATTAGTGAAAATTCGTAACGAGTGAAAATGTTGTCGGAAGTTATCGAATGTTCTAAAAAAAATTTTAAAAATTTAAAAAAATTAAATAAATTATTGAAAAATTAAGGGCAACATTTAAACATTCATTATTTGTAAAGACTTTAATTGTAGGTGCCTGTAACGAAATAAATAGACTTTAAGTATAACCATATATGTGTGTGTGTATGTATGTATATGTGTATATATATATATATATATATATATATATATATATATGTATGTATGTATATCTGTTGTATGTACTCCTGCAAATTCCATGACTCTTAGATATTTCAGATTCTAGACCACTTTTTTATACTTCGAGAACTAATATAAAGGTTTGGATAGTTCATCTAAATATTAAATAAACAAATCTAAACAAAAACAGAGTTCAATACGAGTATGGACTCTATTTTAAAGTAACTGCACTTTTAGCGCAGCCAAATTTTTAGTCCAAATAGGTTTTGGGTTCATATGACATTAAATAATAAATATCCTTCAACATCCTTTAAACAACGAGTTCGTTAAGCCAGCCAGAGTATTTATTCGTTTCAAATAACCATATCCCCTAATTCGTCTAAAATATTACTCAAAAGAGCATTGTTTATATAGCAGCCAACTCGATCACTTAGAATGCAAGCCCACAAAAAGGTAGATGACACATTGAGCGTACTTCCTCTTATATTATCTATTAATTACGCAAACCCAATATAGACACAGCCTAAAATAGATTCCCACGTCGCGCAGCCACTGTGCGCCGCTGTTTTTACTTTATTTAGAATGAGACTCAATGTCTCTGAACTCATTATTTATGTGATCATTGTTGCCAGTGGCGACGAGAGCAAACATAATGGTTGTGCACCAAACTTTCTAAGAGAATCTCTGATGGAAAATATGTAGGTGGCTTCTCACAATCTCTTTGCCGTATTGTATTTTTGCTCATCTAAATAGTTTACATTTCATTTTCTACACTTACCCCGATCGAGTGATAATTCTTAGCTCGTCGTGCAACGGTGACAGCGTAAGGTAAAATAGTTAAGTAGGACGAGACGTATCAGCATTGCGTTCGCCGCACTGACTGCCAGTATCGACAACGTTATTATAGTATTATCGAATAGTTTTATTATTTTATAAAATCACGTAATAAAATTAAAACCTCACATAGCAATTTACAAAGCGAAACAATCGAAAGAATGTACTATTGAAACATCCCACACACACAAGCGACAGTCAGGCTACGTACACACACACACACACACACACACATATATATATATATGTATATAAATATATATATATATATGTGTGTGTGTGTGTGTGTCTGTGTGCTGCATCCGCATATACGCAGAGCTAGCTCTCGCACTGAGCAATCCGCGTGTGTACGACACGCGTGGAAAAGCGAAACGGAAGTGAGAGCCGCACAATCTACTGGGTCCCAACATCTCGAAAATCGCATAGAGACGCGTTAAACTTTCAAAAATCATACAACACATAACGTACACTCACTTTGATTCGTTCCCTTCATATAGCACGAGCATTTTCATACATTAGGAAGATTTTTAGAGCTTTAATGTAGAATTTAATTGTATTTTACATTTTTACTAACGCCGGCGTATACTCATACTGAAAGTTATCTACTTTTCTCATCACTACTGCTCCCAAATAAAAATGATGGCAAATGTTTATTCATTGAAGTTCAGGAAGCAAAGAAGAAGGCAGTTGCGTCCCATTTGGCCTGTAATTCTAGACATCAGTTGTTTTAAAGAAGCAGAGAAGCTTCGTATGCTGTTTAGTATAACTTACTTTAACTATAAGACACATAAACGGTATATTGTGTTTTCATCTCAATAGTATAACTTGACCACCACTAATTACTTATACTTCATGCTTTAAATATTATGAAATTATAATCAATCACGTAATACTTTTTATTTAAGTGTCGTATTTAATTTAATTTATTGTCAAATCATTATTTGGACATTAAAATTAGTATACGCAAAATGAGTGTTACAAATCACAAGTAGTTAAATAACATTAAATTAAAATATACCACTGAATATTCAAATTATATAAGTAACTAATTCCTTTAAGTGGAATTAAAGATCAAAAGATTATAAGACGCTCTTACACCACCTTTTAGTTTTTTTTTTCAGTACACCCAAAGAGGATTGCAACCTCAGGTCACTTACGACATAAATTCACCAAGCCTAAAATTGAACGGAACCGCACTCTCCCCAACAGCAGCAAAATACACCTACATATATGCATATGTATGGAATCAGTTTAATGACGAATCCACGAAGCCGAAAGCACAAACCGGGCGCCTCTCAATAAGTGACAAGTACATACATACGGTCACTTGATTGATAGAAGAGAGCAGGGGAGGCAAAGCAGCACTGTCGCTATGGAAAGTGACCGCTGGATCGATAAGATCGGCCAACTAAAGCCTTCTAATAGCCATGACAATTACGTCCGATTTGTATATCCGGCAATTTCCAGCGTGCGCGTAATAGTAACAATTAGCGGCCGATCGCAATGTTGTTATTCAATACGAACGCCGCGACTGGTTCGGCCCGCGATATATCGGTCTGTCGCGGCGCTGCCCGGCGTCGTTATTTGCAGTGGACAGGTGAGCAATTATAAAGATTACGTTCGGTTAGTTATAAATTATTCTGTAATCACCGGTCGATAATAAAACATTTTATTTCCATATCGATATTCGACTTACATTTATATTGTAACGCGGTTTTAATATGTATGTATATATACATATATATCTTGAGTTGGTTAAGTTATTATTAGTATAAGACCGACACATAATCAATTTTAAGAACAAGCCTTATGTTAGTGTGTACCGATTACAAGTGGGTGAAATTAAATGGAAACACAATCGGCTAAATTCGTGTCAAAAAACGCTCGAAGAAAGATTCCGTAGCTGTCCATATCACTCGAAATGTAGGGGGCGGTGACACATTGTACTACAATTTGGAAGCTTAATATTTCGCAAAAATAGCTTAAAAATTATAAGCTTAGGTTCCAAAATACAAAGCTATTTTTGCATTTGATTTAAGTGATTATGTATGAAGTTTCGATGAACTTTTTATGGACCCAACCACATGTCATTAGTTGATTAATTGGTCTACTATTACTACTCGTAGTAAACTAGAAAAGCTTACTTAACTGTGATAATTTTCCTTTTAATTTTGTTATATATACACATACACACACACACACACACACACACATATATATATATATATATATATATATATATATACATACACTACCGTTATGAATACTTTTCAATTATTAAAAAATAGCCGTTTAGCTAGTAGGGTGTGAGGACACGTCACTCTAACAAAAGTGACCACTTTAAAGCTTAATACTTCGTAAACGGATGCCTCTATCAAAAAAAAATGTTACATTCAAAAATAATGGAAGAAAGCAACTTCCAATATTTTTGAAAGATCCATTCAACGATACCTAGCAAAACGAGGTAAGTAAATGTAAAAAAAATTACGCACTTACATTTAGGGTAAAAATTTTAAAAACCTTTTATTTTATAACTTTTAGGCGTTATATATATGTATAACCATTTTAACCTTCAATTCTATATATAGCACCAGAGTGAATGGGCTGTGACGGTTAGAGACGAACGTCTAGAGACAAACACGATGAAAATTCACGGCTTCCTAGTTTGGCTACGGAATTCTAATCAATTGAATTTCTCCCGAACAATTAGGTGCACGGTAGTTTATAAAGTTTTCTTAAAATAGATAACATTTCTTTTCTTGCTACATTTTGGTATGTTTTCCAAGTTTTTATGCAAGTGATTCGTCAACTGTTATTAATGATGGTAAGTAGTTTTACCACTTGGTAAGCTCAGTCCCAGAGGTCACCAGTTACAGAAACGTAGGCACTATATAATAATGTAATTACAGTGTTTATATCATTACAAACACCGAACAAGACCAGAATGAAGCATATCGAAGTTACAAGGAGAACCATCTAGAAGTATAAACTTCCTGGAACTATAAAGCTAATTATTTAGTTGGCAACATTATCATCAGGTTAGCTCATGCAGTAGCCAAACAGAATATTTCGACTTCCTCCCTAAAGCATGAAGTTGTTTTTCTATTGCAGTAGAGTAGGTTCTGCTTCAACAAGGCTTTTTAATTTTTCTAAATTTAATGTAATAGATTGTCCTGTAAATTGTCTTCTTTTAATGAATAGAACCAATGCTTACCTGTTTGTATGAAGGAGAGTTCACCTTCACTCATCGCTGGACATATGTTACGTGTTGCTTCACTCTCTTCACCACAAACAGAATTCACGAAACAAGAACGCTCTAAGTACCATATTTTATTCATGGAACCTAGAGTTTATAAGTGAAATGTTTACTTTTGTTTTAAACTCACCAAAACTCAGTTACTAAAAAACAGACGATGAAACTTACACATATTACACATTCTTTATAATTCGCCAAACTTATCTGATGATCGAGAGGTCTACATATGACTCTAAAAATGGTTGGAAAAAGTGGTGGTTCAATCAATTCCCTATTTAATGTTATATGCTATATGCTACCAAAAATAAATCTATATGCGCATGACTGGCGACTAGAGATATTTTCAAAATAGTCCTTTTTAAATTAGCATTAAGCAACTGCGTCAGACTTATACTACTAATTAACTATACCTTGATTTCTGTTTCTTGATGGCATATTACCATCAAAACAGGTAAAGAAACCTGTCTTTTTTCACCCTTCAAAACCCACACTTGGTACCTTCCAAAATTTGATTTATTTTCTTATGATACTTGAAATGTATTATTAAAAAAATATTCAACCCCAAAATATAAAGAAATACTAAGCAAAATAAGGAAATTAAGTAAATGAGCGATATTGTTTGAAAAGTTTCGTTAATAAAATTTAAAAGAATACAATGATAAATGTTTGCTTCCTCCTATGTTTCCAGAATTGCCAGTAAAGAAAGCTGTAAAAAAAATAAAACGTGTATAATTTTATCAACTGAGTGGGAAAACTTCCAGTTGTTCTAAGTATTTTGTCATTTTCAGGACAATTGCAATAATACACTCCATATTACCTAAACGGATTTTGGAGGTCTAATTATTTTGTTGAAACGATTTACAACTAAAATAGTCCATTTAATTACCAAAGTACTGTTTTGCGATACAACATTCTATGTACGGGACGCTGTACTATATCAACAATACTATTTAGTAGATTTATTTATCAATTATCATTATTTGAATTGATTCATTAAAATGATATCCAACGTAACTACAACTTGTTTTAATTTATACGTACCTAAGATTGCAACATTACTTGACATGATAATTTTCTTAATCTTTCATTAAAACAAATCTTTTATGGTACAACCTTTTAATGCGTACATTTACATAAAAAGTTTTATTTTTTTTGTAGGCACGTTTCCGTGGTTGTATCCGTTTTACTAAGAAACGTATAGTAGGCAATGGTCGACAATCGATCAATACTCTATTCTTTTAGATAAACAAGGTTAAACCTATTTTTTTAAATGAAGCTATAAATTTATTCACTTTATCTTTGCCGGCCCCAAAACCGGATGAGAAAAGAATAGGGGACGGTACAACCTACCTTAGAAAGCCAATGCCGTATCTCGGACCTCGTTTGAATAGTCCGATCACTTGGATTAGATATCTCGGTACAGAAGTGGCCTCGATAATCACGGAAGTAGGCAAATGGAAACACTAGGGTTATTTACCACGAAAATTCCCATTGATTGGTAAGGATAATGAATGCGAGTTGTCCTGCAATCTGATTTATACCCTGCACTACTTGTTAGCCTTGGTGAGTGGTGTTAAATTATATATATATATATATATATATATATATATATATATATATATATATTTATATATATACGAAGGGCAGCTGAATAGATTGAGCCTAAGTACTCACGCAGCACATTACTAATTGCGGGTATCCTAAGAAATATAAATGTCAAGTTTCATGTCATTAGCATCATTACTCTTTTAGTAACGGAACCATATGACGTTTATGGTTCCGTTATTAAAAGCGGAAATATATTTCTTAGGATACCCGCAATTAGTAATGTGCTGCGTGAGTACTTAGGCTCAATCTATTCAGCTGCCCTTCGTATATATATAAATATATATATATATATATATATATATATATATATATATATATATATATATATAATTTAACACCACTCACCAAGGCTAACAAGTAGTGCAGGGTATAAATCAGATTGCAGGACAACTCGCATTCATTATCCTTACCAATCAATGGGAATTTTCGTGGTAAATAACCCTAGTGTTTCCATTTGCCTACTTCCGTGATTATCGAGGCCACTTCTGTACCGAGATATCTAATCCAAGTGATCGGACTATTCAAACGAGGTCCGAGATACGGCATTGGCTTTCTAAGGTAGGTTGTACCGTCCATGTCCGAGTCTTCCGCACTTTGCACGAAATTGAAGTACAGAGCTGTCATAAAATTCCTTACAAAGAAGAACAAAACGCCGACGGAAATATTTGTATAGATGTAAGCAGTTTATGAGAAGTCTGCACCTTCATTTGCAACCATAAAACGTTGGAACCCAAAGTTTAAACACGGCAGGGCATCGTTCGAAAATGGTCCCAAGTCGGGACGCCACCGTTACCGAAGAAAACATTGAAAAAGTGAAAAAACTTTGTCCCGAAGATCGGCGAATCAAGTTGTGGCAGATAGTTGAAGCCATGGGCATTAGGAAGAAATGAATCGGCGACATTTTGCATGATAATTTGCACATGAGAAAGGTGTGCACGCGATGGGTGCCGAAAATGCTCATGCCGCTGGACAAGCAGCAGCGAGTCACAACTTCGCAGGAGTTTTTGAACATCTGTGGCGACAATCCTGACGATATTTTTTCTCGTCTTGTGACTGTTGATGAAACATGGACTCGACAGTACGATCCGGATTCAAAATAGGAGTCAATGCAGTGGATGGAAATGGTAGAAAATCCGCCACGGAAGTTCAAAGTGGAAAAAATGGCGTTCAAGCTCATGGCCACTGTTTTTTGGGATTGTGAAGGAATTTTGTTCATCGACTACCTTCCTAAAAATACTACAATGAATGGAGACTATTACGCCGCATTGTTGACAAAAGGGGTTCAAGTGGCTGCCGAGAAAAGGAGAGACAAACTGGCGAAAGGTGTCCTGTTTTTACAAGACAATGCGCCCGTCCACACTGCGCGAGTTGCAAGGCGTGCCCTCGTTGAATCAGGATTTGAAGAAATCAACCATCCGCCTTACAGTCGAAACCTGGCCCTAGCGATTATTTCCTGTTTTCAAATTTGAAAAAAGACTTCCGAGGACTGATATTTTCCAGTGACGAAGAAATGAAGACGGCAGTAAAGGAACATTTAGAAAACAAAAACGGCGAATATATTTTGACCAGGTTAAAAGCCCTTTTTAATAAATGTAAGAAGTGTATATGTAAATTATAGTACAAGTGCTAGTGAAGCCCCCTGTGCTTCAAGAAGAAATTTCTCTGACGCTGAACATCATCAGCGATGATAAAGCACCTGGCATAGACGAAATACTGCATGAGGAAACCGTATAGGCAGGTTGAGACCGTCAGTGAAGAACCTGGACTCTCCATTAACAGAACAAAGACGAAGGTCATGTTTATGGATAGAGTAGGAATACTCAGTCAGGTCGTTACCCTGTGGTACTTTGGAGTGATCGAGATGCAACTGATAATTGCAAATGGGAATTGTGAAAAGAAATTTATCGTCACATTCGAATTGCAAATAATGTTATGGTGCAAATAATAAAATACGGAGAAGCAAAAATATATGGTAGAAAACTAAAATTAACCTTGTGCAAATATTGGTATACTCCGTTATCGACAATTTTCAGGCATGGTCCATGCCAAGACATAAACAATTTATAACATTTCATTTTTTTTATTTTTAAACTTTGATTTTCACATTGATAATTATTTGCTGTAATAATCAATCTTGATATGTTTTGTATTTTTTCAGGGTCTGCGAGATAGTGAAATACCAAAAAGATAAATTTTGTTTATAAAAATATTTTTAATAAATAAATTATTCCTTTTCACAGTTTTGTAAGTGGTATTAATTTAAATATAAACTAATAAAAAAATATTTATTTCGTAATTTCACATAAAATGACAATAGTAAATTCTCTTTTTAATTTTTACAATCAATTTGAAAACAAACGGTTAACAAATTAAACGAATAAAAATATTTTTTTCTAAATTAATGAATACTTTTACGTTTAATTTTTTTTTCAATACATTTATTTTTATATCTGGTACTTATTGTTCATTTTATTTTAATGAAAGACTATATTGCAGCTGATCCTGCTTACCAAATGGGCACCGAGGAGGAAGTACGTTCGTTGACAGAATAATCATTGTTAATTGAGGATATTAGAGCAAGTAATCATACATTTCTTGAACAATCACTTTCACTGGAAGAACCCGTTCAGAGCCTACATATACAAATGAAACTCTAACCCTCATTGGTCTATTGGCGCTATCTGCTGCCATAAAAGATAATTACTTGCCAGCACGAGAAATGTTTTAAGTTACGTATTATGGGAACTATTATTGTAGCATAAGAAAGATTTGAATTTGCTATAAACTGCATAAAATTTAATCATGCAACTACTCTCCACGAACAGCGATAGACTCGATATATTGACCACTTTCCGTAACTTGTAGAAAATATTTATAACCAAATGTCGAGCAAATTGTAAACCTGGATACTACGTCATTGTTTATTAACATTTACTGGGTTTTAGATTTCCATTAGGATTACATTGCCTAATAAGCCCAGTAAGTATGGGTGTATCCCATATTCATAAGCGTGTGAAAGATTCCACTTAGTATATCCCATGTGTGTGAAAAATTCTACGTAGTATATTAGAAGGTAACATTGAAAGCTTTTTCAACTTAAAAATGGAACTAACTAGGAGGTTTTTAATTTTCTAAAACTTTATAGTCAACTCTTCAGAGGGAAACACTCACTACGCATCCTGCCTCGTAGTTTTGGGTTCATAACAGTATATCCAGCTGTCATTGCTCGTAACGTCGTTACTCGTCATCGTTGTAGAAATCAGTCGAAAAAAATGGCAGGTTTATAAGCTGCCAACCTGATATTTACCTGGCCGGAAGTAGAAATAGTCATGAGAAATATTTCAAGCGTGTAGTATTTAATAAGCTGTTAGGCACACGCAATAATCCATCACAGATCTCGTCTAATGGACGGATAAGCATGCTAATCACTCAGATATATTCCTTCCGACTCTGAATGTTAAAAATATGCTACTAATAGTAGCGCTGTTCTGCTGTTTTTTACCCCTTTCTGAATGTTAAGAATATGCTACTAATAGTAGCGTTGTTCTGCTGTTTTTTACTGCTTTCTGAATGTTAAGAATATGCTACTGATAGCAGATCTCATAATCGTTTTCTGGAGCGATTACTAGACGCGAGCGAATACAATATTTGAGTGATTTCCGTCGAATTTTTCTAACATCTCGCGTCATCAATCAATACGACGGTGTTTTGAACTTAAGTCAAATAATGCTTAGTCAATAATATTTTGAGCTTAAGACACCTAGCACAGAGCGTCCTGACGTTTAAATAGTATTTTAGATTTTTCTGTACTTAACTCATACCAATAATTAGAATACCCCAAATTTGCTGATTTCAGGTTACTCCCTCGTTACACTTTATCATGTGCTGCAAAACATTGAAGATATCTTCAGTTGTCGCTCTTGATAGACGTTCCTCGCGCAGATCAACTCTTAGATTTGATGCTTAAATTTATTAAACCAGTTATAAACAGTAATGTGGGATGAGGTTTCATCATAAAATGTCATTCGAAGTCGATTCTAACTTTGTTCTAATCTAACTTAGAATCGACTTCGATTGGTATTTAAAAAAAATCATCGAATGACAATTGCCTCGTGTTAATTTCATTTCGTCGTGATACACACAATTTTCAAATTGCCATCAATTTATAAAAACAAATGACAGATTGAAGCCTAGTACTTCAGTCGGTTACTAAATTGCTCGATTTTCGGAATTTTAATTAATTTTTTTACTACAATTATTATAAATGTTCACTTCAAAGAACTTTCAGTGCTATACTTTGGGAGAAAGTGACGAACGTATTTCACGGGACTAATAGAAATATAACTATAGATTTACTTCAGTACTTTCAATTAAAGAGCTGCTAAAAGAACCTTACGAGCTAACTTAATTTGGAATTTTACGGGCCAATAAGAGGGAAATTTTGACTAAATTGCAAAATATCTACATAGAAAAACCAAAACTGCTATATTCAACAACGAATTTAGTTTTTTTTTACTCCTAAGCCCCAAAATATAAAACTTTTACTAGCAACGTTTTATAAAAAGGCATCAAACCACTGAAAAGCGCACAATGGTTAAGTTTTATAATTAAGCAAAATTTTATCCAAGGGTCTATACACTTGGATAAAATGTGTCGAAAGCTTCAGAGTGGAGTTACTTACTTCAGAATAGAGTCACTTCAGAGTTTGAATTACTTACTTCAGAGTAGAGTTACTTCAGAGTTAGACTTACTTACCTCAGAGTAGAGTTACTTCAGAGTTAGAGTTACTTACTTCAGAGTAGAGTTACTTCAGAGTTAGAGTTACTTACATCAGAGTAAAGTTACTTCAGAGTTAGAGTTACTTACTTCAGAGTAGAGTTACTTCAGAGTTAGAGTTACTTACTTCAGAGTAGAGTTACTTCAGAGTTAGAGTTACTTACATCAGAGTAGAGTTACTTCAGAGTTAGAGTTACTTATTTCAGAGTAGAGTTACTTCAGAGTTAGAGTTACTTACTTCAGAGTAGAGTTACTTCAGAGTACGGTTAGTTAATACTACAGGATTCAAATGCTGTAGAAACTAGTATCTACAGCATTTGAATCCTGTAGTATTAAGTAACCGAAACTTTATCCCGCCGTAACATTATTGTATTGTAGAAACCCACACTTCAAATTAGATATCATAATTCAGTTACACAAAGTATAAACATATCAATTACTAGATTTAGTCTTGTCAATACCGAAGATGGAGGAAAAACAAATGCGCTAACAATGAAACTTATATTATACTTTTTCCTTTCCCAATTTATACTATACTTTTTCCTTTCAATTCGAGCTGATAGTTACTGCTAACATTACGTGAAGAGCGTTATATTTTGCTAAAAGTTAGTAAAAGTTCTAGGATATCTGGGAGTTTAACTCCCAAGCCATTTCTATTCCTACTCTTAGTATAACTCATCGAGCGATGTAAATCGCGGCAGGAATCCCTCAAGAATCTAATCGGTATTAGCACTGTCAAATGGCAATGAGTTTGACTAGGCCTAGAATTTTACTTAGATTCGACCCTTGAAGGAACCTCACTTGTGAATCTCTGAACCTCCAATCGCGATCCGATTGATGCTCTAACAAAAACTTTAAGAGTTATTCCTCGATTAAGATTATTAACTTTATGTACAACTATTAGCTGAGTACTACTTTTTATTTAATACCCCCACTTCTTTCACGTACATATAGAACGGCCGCCCCTCGGCGCGCGCTTGCGAGAAAACAACGAGTTGTAAACAGCCCGCAAGACCGGTAAGACAAATATAAATATTACAATGCTGATCAAGCTGAACGAATCATAAATAAAATAATACTTATCTAATACAAAATCTTCGTTTCCTAGTTAGTGAAGAAGCAACGCGTGTGGCGCAAATCGCGCCCGCTCCGTGTCATTTCGAAAGTTGACATTATACATTATGTAAGCGAATAAATGTATTCATTCGATACCCAAGCCCCGATGGTGTTAGTGATGATCAGGTTCACAGACCGAAGCCACAGTTCACGCTCGTCTAACGAACACATGTAACCAAAAACCATCAGGCCACTGAGTGCTAACAATTACTCCATTATGAAGATTTCTTTCCAATGTTGCAGTGGCGCTTCTGGTACGAGTAAATAAACCAATTTCATAGTATTCAAACGGCTAAGTGTAATATGCGGTCATACTGTAAGGTGTAATGATTTTCTTTTAAAATACTCGCGTGGAAACTTCATCATTCTCATTAACAGTCTCGTAATATTATTTCAATTAACCCCGTTTACCTATTTACCCATTGTAATATTTAAAAAAAATGCGGCAATAACGACATGGGATAATTATTTTAAAATTTTTTCTATATAATTTAATTATTTAATTATTTTAAAAACTTTCGATTTTAAACATATGCAAATGAAAAATAGCTACAAAATATATACTCAAAATTAATGTTTTATAGAAAATATTGATATTTATCAAGAACGTACCAAAGTAAATTTAAATAATCACAAAAACAAGAGAAATTTGTTTATCCAATAAGTTTTCTAAATTAGTCCTAATTAGCTAGAGCAAAAGTGTTTAAATTGATTTATTGCAGTGAGCGATAGCAAGGCAGTAAACTGTGATTTTCTCCTCTTTGTATCAAGACAGTTGCGTTATTAATATATGATATATATATATATATATATATATATATATATATATATATATATATAACTGTGTGTGGGAAACTTTAATACACATTGGTAAATGTTATTCCCCAAACTACAGCATTGCGAATTACAAGATGTAGAGTCAATCGTCCATTGTGCTTGTGCCGCACAACAATATCATCAAATAAACAATAAAGCGTAACTTTAAGATCGCTTTTTGCACTGCACGCTAAAAGTAGATCGATAACACAACCAGTTTCAAACTGATAGCTGATGATTGAAAGTATACATTTCACAATGAATTAAGAGATCTACTTACCGTTTAATTAATTGCCCAAAGAATGTCGCAACTTGTGTCCCAACTCTCCACAGTTTTACAGTATAACAATGTAAACCCACACTAGTACACGCACACTTTGCCACACGAATATATTCGTTTGTTTACCTTTTTACACTATGTAAACAAGCGGTATGTAGTACGGATATGCGCGGACATTATCAACTACGAATTTTCTTGTAAACTTATGAAGGCAGCAAATATGAACAAAAAGAAGGAACTTAACAATAATACTTAAATATATTAAAAAGTCAGTTTCAAAATAACACTACGAAAAAAGAAAACCGTTTCACGATGACCAGTAACATTAAATAAAAAGGGCGCGAAAGAGTACATACTTTTATGAAATAATGTTACGGCTCTGTTCTTTCTGCAAGGTTATCTTAAATAGTCATTGCAAACGTGAAAAATGTTTAAAGTGTAAAATAATTGCGGTGATTAATGTTAAAATGTGACGAGTTAAGTGACGCTGAACAAACCCGTTGAAGCGAGCGTCTGTGGCAGACTGATCTCGGCGGCGCGGCGCCCGCGCAGCTCGCTGACATTGTATTGTTTTGCATTTCAAATAAAAATAAATAAATTGTTAACGAATTATTGTCGGATATGGATGGGAACGGAGTATCGATTGTATAAAAAATGAATTGGCAGCGCCCGGTAGTAAGTGGGCCGTTAGCTTTTAAACTAGATTCCAAAGCAGATGTTTGCATTGTGCTCGATCGATAAATTAGAAGCAAATTTTAATAGCCGATTTCGAATGTTTAACGAAGTGGTAGTGTTAAACTTAATATTATTTTATAAAGCTTTATCGTTAGTTACTTGTAAGTTGTACGTTTATTATACAAGTGTCTATTGCATCCTTGGTCCTACCTATATTTTCTCGAATTTGTGCCCTACCACTTTACTAATTTAACAATTGTGAAACAAAATCTTACGTTCTAACTTTAGAATCACAGGAAACACAATGTGATAATTTATCGTGTCGCTTTGGAAAATTGATTGAGACGAATGGGCACTAGAAACGTTTTCGTTGTATATATATCCTACATATAAAAGTAAAACTTACAAAGGTTGTACATAAATTTTCTACAAGCTTTTCTTTTACAAGGCACAAGTCGGCGGTTAAACGTCAGATAAAAAGGATCGACCTTGGCAATAGACATACATCAAGTTTATGTAGTTTTTCCATTAATTTACATTCTACAGTTGTAAACCACAGTTTATAATTGAATGTTATAGTGTTACAAAATAAAAAAAAACTGAAAACAAATTTCAAAAATAAATTTCTCATAATAAATTTCTCAAAAATAAATCATAACTCTAAAACATTCACAGCAGATTCATCTACGGTCTGCTTCTGTTCAACAAATCATATCTCTGCTTTCAAGTTTTCTAATGATACATTATTCGAATACAAATTTTATATTAATGGTAATTGACAAGCCCTGTCATTTATAAAGAAAGCCCGAACAAAAATTTTTATATTTTCTATAACATACACATGAGAGGCAAATTTATTACTTTTTTTTAAAGTGGTTAAAAACAATTTTTTTGTAGAGATCGGTAATATCAGTTGTACCATGTAAGTTCATCGTATGTGACGCTAGCGACTATAGCCAGGGCTTCCACAACAATTTTAACTTGTTGATATGGTTCAGTGAGATTTACGCTAACCATAGCCGGACCACATTAAGATTAAATGTGTAACTAAGGACTTTGTTTAAAATCAATAAATAAATAACAGTTTCACAATGCTCTAGGCTTGTCTAAACTAAAATGTGTATGATGCTCTCCAAGGCACGTAGTACTTCTGCATGTAAGCGGATTCCTAAAAAGGGCATTAAACATTTCTATGAATCTGCTTACAGCCTTGTCTTTTTCAATATATTTCGTCTCAAAAACGGTAATAATTAAGAACGCATATTTCTTCCGACAGTTCTCTTCAGCAGAGGGTCGGTAAGGAAGATTTTCTGAAAAAAAATACGATGTGTTAACTAATATAATGTGTGTAATTAATAAATTATAATATGTTTCCTTATCATTTATACTTCTAAGGAAGGTACGAGGACTAAATTGAGAGTACCAACAGCAATATACATGCCTTAGGATACTCCTCACTCATAAAAGTTTTAATGTAGGGTCGCTCATTAGATCAGCACCATCGTAGCCCTGATCTAAACCACAGAAATCAAGCGTTTCATGACGGTGGCTGCTAGTGCCGATACTGATAAATCTTATACATGAACAAACTCGTTACAATCGTCAGGAGCGTTTTATTTTTCACAGAAGCTCTCTAAATTATGTACAAACAAAGATAATTGTTATTCTCGTGATATGTCTTTAAAACTAAAAAATACCCGGGTACCCCTTGCATTCATTTAAGACATAATTCAACAATTTCATTTCTAATAGAAAGAAATGTATACAACTACTATTTGACACAAATGGTATCATCTAAAACGAAATCAATGCAGAAGAAAAACCATGTTGATTACAATAGTTGCAAAATGGCTCAGTAAATCCGAAAGAGCCATCTTCGCAGTCGCCTCTAAAGGCGATTTCTTGATGACCGAACAAAATAACTGTTTACATTATGACAGGTTTTAAGATTTTCGAAAGCAATTTTTTCTATTTTTTGCACTGATTGCTTAAATGATATTTTGAATTTTTCTTATGAAGATTAATTTTTCTTCTGAGATATTTTGAGTTTTTTTTATTAATAATGGCCTAATTCCGCTGCCCTTATACGTTGAAAATAATTTGACAGATAAAACTCCTTTTAAGTATAAGTACAATGCGTACTACATGAATGCGGTGGCACTTAGTCACGTCGTCAGTCCATCTGACTGGGGGCGTCACATACTGCGCTTTCGAGGTTCGTGGTCTCCACTCCACGTAAATATGGCAAGCCAATTGCCACTTCAGTCTGCTACTGTTAAGGGGTATGTTGATTACTTTGGTTTTCGGTATAACTTCCTCATTTCGGATTTAGTCGAGTAAAACACTTTCCATAGTTCACTGCGAGACTTCAAATTTATGGATCGGGCCATTAGTATCCATTATTATATTATTAGCAACCATTATATGGGTGGGATGAAATACATGTGTCCCCGCCATATACTTAATATACTAGGACCCAACATATATTTTTGTGGATATTTTCAGGAATATATCTAAAATTTATCATACGTAAAACAGTTCTGTAATCCTCCCAAGTCATCCTTCTGTTGATACCGATATAACATATATTTTTAAATTGCAGATATATGCAATTTAAAAAAATCTAAACTTTATTCGACACATATAATAATTTATATATATATATTTTTGAGTGGCATATATACAGGTCAATATGCTATATAACTAAAATTTATGTTTCAACATCAAACGAGAAAAACTGTTATAGCTGCAGTGGGACGGACACGTGAGTAGTCTTATAAAAGAATTCCATTTTTTCCCCTTTTGGAGTAGGGAACAAGGAAATTATTTTAAAATTACGTAAAGTAAACATTTAATTCAGATTTATATTTTTTTAAATATTGTATTGGCGTTGGCAGTTACATTTGACATTTCGTCAGATTAGACAAATTAAGATACTTATAAAGAAGAAAGTTTTGTTTGTTTTTTAAGGTTTGACATATAAAGGGCTTATCCGTTTGACATAAAACTCTTAGATATCGTGAAATTCAAGTTTCATGTCGCCATTTCGTGAATTCACGTCACAGATACCGGAGATACTCTATCAAAATGTAAAATTTCATGTTTAGCAAAAGTCCCGCAGTTTACGTTATAAATTTTTATTTTTTTTTTATATTTATCGTTGGCTGCTTGTTAATTGCAATAGCAATGAAGAAATTGTCTCATTAATTTTGAAATATTTGTGCTATTAAATGTGCATTAGGATTTTTAAATAACTGTTACAATAAATCTTAAAATTACAGTTTGTGTTTCACTACCAACTATTTGAAACATTACGCATTTAATATAAATTTTAAAATAATAATACGATGCCATTTTTTTCCATAAAAAAGAATATTATTATAAAAGTAAAATTTAAAAAATTTAAATTTAGTGAAAAACCCTTATTTCACAAAACTTCATTTTTTTAAATGATGTGTATCTATTTCCGCTTTTATTGAAATAGTGTATTAGAAATTCTATTGCAACTAACAAATTATTAATCAGAAAGTGTCAGAATTAACAAAGGTATATAATAAAATAATTAATAAATAAAAAAGAAGTCGAGAAAAAGTAAAAATAAAGTGTTCAAAATAACATTTTAATAAAAGAGTTTATATCCTTCATAATACTATTTAAGCCCTGATTTAATTTTTCCAACCTTTAAATCACTAACTGTCACAATAGTATAAGATACTAACGATGGAAGTGACAGTCTATGCCATCACCATATTTTTTTGTCGGAGTGCGTAACTCCTACTGTGAGGGAATAATTGTTCGAACTGCATAGCCTAGGCGGTCCAAATAAAGAAAACCCCAAAAAAACATGAACAAAAACTACTTGAGATGAAGAGGGAGTATCGGCCTTTCAGTGCATGCTATATCAAAATGCACTGGATATTCAAACACAGGATTTTAAAGAAATATGGACTCTGATCATATGCAAAGTTTGCAAGTTCACCAACCCAAAGATTATAACCCAACGGTGACTTGAAACGTAGTAGGATAAATATGATGCCAAAAGAAAAAGACACGAATCTACATAAGATAATAATAATCTAAAACTTTCATTTCATAAAGGAAGACAGGTGTCAAAACAGGAAGACAGGGAAGACAGGTGTCTATTTAAAATGAAGGCATGAATGGTAGCCTATAAAAGCAAACATTGCATTTGAAATGCGTTGACTTTTTTATAAAGATTGTTTAAAAAATAAAAATTATCGATTTCTGATTAGTAGCCTTTTTCTGGTATTTTTATATTTTTGATTTAGTATCTTCACATTACAATAAATATTTATGCACTTCGATCAAATTTTAAGCACATTAATTTAAGAAAAGTAGAATAGTCCAGACACATTTAATTAAAAATGTTTATTTGGTAAAATATGCCACGCAACTTTAATTTTAATATTTTTTCTAAATGGAAAGGTGTCTTACTAATTTAAAATTATCACTAAGTGTGCAAATTTTTAATGTAGTGAGCCACCCAAGTTTTGATACATTTCATCCACACCACAAGAACACAGAGTTAGGAGAGGGAGTTGAGTGAAGTACAAATTTTGAAGGTTTTTTTAAAAAAATACAATAATTACTCAAAAATTATATTGCAGGTTTAATAGCAAAACTATTCAAAAATATTATGCAATAAGCATCTGTAATGCTTTTTTTTGTCGCTATTGCACCTAAAAGATCAGTCAGGATTGCCTAATTTTGAAAAATTAATAAAAGGCTAAATGCTTTAAAAACCATGCAACTTTTAACAATAACTTTTTCTAACAGTAAGTAACCTTTAACAGAAAGGATCATACTCTCTTTAAAGGTTATTATCAATTGTTAAAAGCTTATAAATTATTTACAGGATACATGTACAATGTATTTGAGCAATAACCGTTAAAGTGAAGAAGTAGAAGTGCCCCGGATGATATTTTAGATTAAACTTTAAAATATTATATTTACATTCAAATGATTTGTGAAGATATTTTAAACGTGAACCAAAAGTTAACAAGCAAAATTATAAAAATAGTTTTGAACTATTTTTCACAGTGTGATGGAAAATCCTTTTTTTCCACCCTATCCAATGGCATCATTTGGATAGATTCCTTTTGTGCATTACAAAAGAGTTTTGTTTTTTTATATTACATTGTTTTAGAGATAATATAAAAAAAATGGCTGCATTCAAAAATTATATTATTCTACATCAACAAAGCAGTTGATAAATTTATATATTAGATTAAGTGTTTGTATGAATTTATATGCACTCAACTAAACCTTTCAAACTTCAACTTTTATTTCATCGCCTTCCGATAAACAAAGTACACCATCTGTTCACCAAAATCTGATGTTACTTCACAATAACAAAAATGTTTAAATATCAAAGAAAATATTTATCAAAACTAAACTTATAAAGCTTTCTGTTTTATTTCTTATATCATATCAGTGCTAGGTAAAAATAGTTATTGATGATGTATATTTATGCTCTTTTGAGGATACTTCTGCTGCGAATTCAGTCAGTTTCATTCATATTATATAGAATATATATCATTTTTCTTTGTCTCGCCAAAATAGTAAACTTAGAAAATTTTAAACTCTAACCTGAAAAAATATTTTTCAATGAATAATTGTCATTGAACAGCACTTTATCAATTTAAAACACATCTCAAAGAACAGGCTAGCTTTTTATAAAAGACCAAAAATAAGTCTTAATTATTAAGCATTTGAGCAGTATTATTCATTACCATTATTGTATCGCACAAAACAAAGAGTATTTACATTGCAAAATTCATTTTTAACATGCTGGCATCTAGATAATTAGAATGGTTTTAAAAAATATATACCTATTATTACATATTACTTTACTTCATAGTTTATATTCTTTGAAATAATGTGACCAAAAAGGAAAATAATTTGGCCACAACAGTTAAGAAGTTATTTTTAATTAAATAGTACACCTACGAAAACTGAATGTCACAAAGTCTTGAGATGGAAGAAATGGAAGGGTCCAAATTCTTTTAAATTTTAAAACTTTTATATCCAATTAAAATTACTCTCATAAATATTATCTTATCATTAATCTAAAACTAAGTTTTTCAGTACTGGAAAATCAGGGCCAAAAATGTATCATAAAGTGTCTGAAAATGGAACCCTGTACAGAAAACAATATTATCAATTTGAGACAAAAATAGCAGTTCTGAAAATAAATGTCTTGATAATTTAATGCAAAAGTCCCTAGAGATTATTAATATATTGGTGAAGTGGGAGCACAAT
This sequence comes from Druceiella hillmani, assembly GCA_039881145.1. Classification (NCBI taxonomy): domain Eukaryota; kingdom Metazoa; phylum Arthropoda; class Insecta; order Lepidoptera; family Hepialidae; genus Druceiella; species Druceiella hillmani. The sequence continues at coordinate 9,981,261 of JAYKKI010000038.1, read as the reverse complement.
GACAGATTTTTTTTTAAAGGGCTAAAATAAAAATCAGATTTATAATTGCAATAAAATAATTATTACTGACAAAAGTTATGTAAAAGATTTTAATTACATCAAAGTGCCCCATATATCAGACACATTAATGAATACTTGTTTGGCATATTAAATCATAGTTAATAATCCACTGATATTAAGAAACTTTGCTGCAGTGAAAAATAAAACATTTTCTATGTCCTTACTACATTGATCTATTTATTGATTTCGTGAAAAATTTAGTAGTAATAAGTTTTCCTGGTAATATTTAAAATAAATTTGCTCTTAGTCTAATTTTTGTTAACTGTTTAATTCTTTTTATTATATTGACTAAAATAAACTTAAATATTCTTGCCTGCACTATAAAATTATTAAAATTGATTCTTATCGTCTGTATGTCAGTCATACCTGTTACATTGCAAAAAAACAAATAATCAAACTTAGAATCCGTTAAAAAGTAGATGTTCAAGTCTGATCACAACTTGCGTGCTCATACCTTCGGTTATATCATCTTATCATAAAGCTTAGTAAGCAAGTATTTTGCAAATAAACTAAAAAAAAATTGTGCGTATTGGCTTCGACGCGCCACTGGAGTTTATTCCTTAAGTATGATTGCTTGAAAAGTAGAAAATAGATAACACTGTATATAAATATAAATATCATTAAATGTAAATGGGAAATTCTCTATTAAAAAAATGCTGACAATATAATTATATTCAAGTAAAACACAAATGAACATGATCAAATATTTTTACAACAAAATTAGATACATTTAGTAACATCAGATTAAGAAGATAAAATTACGAGACTTTTAATTTTGTAGGATAGAAGACACCAAATATTCACACATAATGACATTTAATGATTACAATTAACAAATTCTGAAATTCAATCTGACTAGTGACATGATTCTCTTTACCTATAGCTAAAATATTAAAGTGTGCATTAAAATTAGTTTACACTGGATGGTTCTATTTGCCTATAGCCAAAATGGTAACATTCAATTAGTTTGAACTACATGATATAAGCCAGTGACTGCTTTAATACAGGAAGTAATCAATACATATTTAATTTTAATATTTGGTAATTTAACAAATACTTGCAAAAACATATTGTATTCTGACAAATTGAATTTAAGTACCAATAATGACAGAAGCTATATTAAGTAAAAATTCTGTTATTGAAATGCAATGTATGGTTCAATTTGCCCATAACTAAAACAAAAACGTGCATTAAATTAGTTTGGACTAGATAATATAAACCATTCTTTCATAAGGTTTCAATATAAAAATTGTATTTTATTGGTTAATAAACCATTTTATTGAACATTTGTTTTTAATCTCTTACCAAATTGTAATGTATACTTATAGACTCTTATTAACAAAGCTCGACATAGTATAGGCTTTAACAATTGGTAAATAATTCCCACCTTTTTTGTGTGAGATCAAAAGTATAAACATTAACATTTTTTAACTTTTAAATGTTTTAAACAACGTACTACATTGCCTTTCTACACACAACAAAATAATGACTATATGATTTATTATTGAAAGTTTAACTGTACGTTGTTAATTTAAAAAATAGAAAATAAAAGACAATATGAGCAGAAAAATTTATAAAAATAAATGTATTGAAAATAAAAATAGTACAAAAAGTATATAAATATGGTATATAAAAAATGAAAATGAAATAAGAAAAAAACAATATTTTAAAACACAAAATAGAAAAAAATGTATAAGTATAAAAAATTAATAATCTAAAAACGTATTTCATTTATTTTTTAAATCCCTCTCTCCAACTTCAGGACAAGCTTTCACTTCTCGATATTGACCTAACAAAATTTCCTTGCAGATTTCATGGAGTCCGTCTTCTCTTCGTTGTCTCTGGTCCATTTCATGCCTCATACAATTTCATTTTAATTCTTCCGTCTGAAGTAACCGATGTTGGCTGAAAGTGAACCAGATATCCGAATACTGGCTACTGGTGCGTCTCCTGCATATTGGTATATTCATGTCCATATCCAATATAGTTTCCTGTACCTCATCCCTAGGCTGACCCACAGGAACATCTTCCGTTGTCTTGGACGATGTTGGCAAAGTTTCCGCAGCTTCAGCAAAAACTTCACTTCTACTCGTCAATTGTTGCTCAGACAGATCTCTAGATAATTGACTCTAATTGATTCAATATTAATTCATGAATATTACAAATTTACAAACTTCAAATTTCAACATATTTTCTCATGACACTAGAAAGAAAATAAAACAAAATTCCAATGGAAAGGTTCTTAAACGAATTTTACAATTTGTAATTTTAAAGGTGATTAAATTACAAACTACTACTTACTACTACTTCAAAGAAATCAATCCAAAAACTTTCGGTGCCCCTTTACTATATTAATCACTTTCTAAAAAACACTATAAATAAAAGATAAATTGTACACTTATTTACCTCGATTATCTCTGCTTGGCTTTTATATTAAGCCAAAGTTGGCACAATTGATTTCCTTTTGCCTAAAGAAACAAATAAAGTACACGTTTTTAATCACATTATTTTAAAAGAAAGAAATTACATTCGTGCAAACAAATTAATTCTGTATTCATCAAACAAATTAATTCCGACTTCATCTTGGACGAGAGTATAGATCTAATGAAATCCAACTACAGAGTCATCACTAGCTGCACGGAAAAAAAGCGCTGATTTATTATATTTATATAAAATCATACATTCGCATATTGATTGTGCCTATTGCCTTTCTCTACTCAACATCAACACTTGACTCGGATCTCATATACCATTACAGAGATTTTTCGTACTACAAGTTTATAAAAATAATACCTCTTTTTATAACCCCATAATTAGAATGTGCCAATTGTATAACGATATTGTTTCTCAACATCTGTCCTTGGTCATTTTTGAACCGAAATTATTAACATCTAAAAAGGAAATTCAAAATATATCAAATATATAAAAAAAAACCACCTACAAAGAATTAATGTTTTATTCAGTATGTAGACAATAATATAATTCTAAGTAAATACTGACTTTAATAATTGATCAATACATTTTGTAATATATTTAATAACACAAGTAACCCATGAAAATGTATACATAAATACTCTAACCATTTTGTGCACATATAATTAGAGTTATGGTATAGTTTTAATAATATTTTCTGTTTATTATAGATCTATGTGACTATAACCTGTTTTGTGAGCCTTTAAATAAATAAATTGTATTTTCATTATAAACGTGAACATTTAATTGTACTTACTCGTGCATTAATAATACTTTTGTTAAGCGCAACACTTCCAGCCACACAAACAACGCTTACAACTGTCAGTAAATAATTCGATAGGTCTATAGAAGATGTGCCTGAAATTAGCGGATTACACTTTTTTTTAAAGCTCTGAACTTCTGATTTTACTATTCATAAAACTTCATACCGGGCATTATATATGAAAATCTATTCTTAAGGAATAAACTCCAAAATTTGAAAAAACAAATGGTTTAGTTTGTCACGTAGAATTATAATTTAACGGTTTCCGACTCTTTTTCATTATCAATGGAAAGTGTGCTTAGTAGTTTTACTGAGAAAAAATCAAAGTACCTGATTGAGTTAGAAGCTTGAATTTTTTAAAGGAACATGGGGTAGAGACATTAGAATATTCAAGTACAGTGATAAAGCATAGTAATTTGCACAGATTTCTATAATTAACAGTAAAAATATCTTTAGGGAAATTTTATAGAGGGCAAATGAAGTAACAAACATTTTTTTTAATTACGTTATGTCAGCAATCAATTGAACGAGTAATTTATGTGGATTCAGCAGCTACTTTTCCAGAATTGATGATAGTTATTGAAATATTGTTAAAAATGCAAACAAAAGTTTCTCACCTCCCCGATCTCTGAAATTGCAATAGTAAAATTACAAAAAAAATAAAGCTACTAGAAATTTAAATGAAGTTTACTCAAAGGTTAAAAATCTCATAATTTTAGAGAAATTTACTGTTTTTATACTAGAAAACATATTTACATGGTAAAAAATGATGTACCCTGTTAAATGTTTATATATGCATTTATTTACGGATCACTTATAGTGCAATTTCCACTCGTACTTAACAACTCTTAAGTTCACTTAACCTTGGTGGGCTAATAGTAACTATATCTTCATCAGAAAAATCAGGAACCGAACGAACTTGTTCTGTAACGGACTTGTAAGAGTTAGTGCTTGGTTTTTTGGAAAGTTTCCTAATAACCAAGCAGATTTTTAGTACACTTCCTTTGTTCCCTTTTTAAATCTTTTTAGGCTTTAGTACACTGCTACTTCATCTAATCTCTACTTTTCCAGAGTATATATATATATATATATACATATATATATATATATATATATATATATATATATACATATATATATATATATATATATATATCCTTGACGTATCCTTCGCTCTTCTCTTTTCAGTTGCAATTTTCTAATGTTTGTGTACAATCTGATAGGTTCAGGGGTAAAACACGTTTTTAATGTTCAGTTGTAAACTCACAGGCCCTGATGATGATAGCTCTGTTATTAACTCGGAAGCTCTTGACATTGAAAATCTACAGGTCTGAAACTCAAGACTATCTGCAGCATAGTCAAGTCTGTTTAGTTTAAGGTCCACAGGGAAAAAATATTTTGATCACAGTTTGCAGCATCTTCGGTAACAGTTTTCCCATCCTCTCTTGTTATAGGCTGAGTAGAAAGTGCCTTAGAAGTCCTATGATTTTTCCTTACTGTAAATCTCACTATTCTAATAGAAAGCGTTCCTTCCAAAACTTCAGATATTGCAGAATTTGCAGCTTTGTCTTCATTAATAGTCCCTCCCATTTTTCGTTCATACCATATTTCTAAAAATTATATATGACAACTAAAGAACATATTAGTTACTAGATAGGATACATGGATAAAAATAAATATGCCTCCTTGGTGTATCAAGCTGCCCAAAACAGTATTTGTAAAAACAAATAACATAGCATCAAACACCATATAACTAGCTCAAATTACGACTAATAATGAAATTATTAAAGACAAGCTATCGCCGCAACTTCATTCGAACATGGTGCAGGCTATAGTGCTGTACTCCACTGAATATTTGGCCCAGTTTAAAGGCCAGACCACAGTGTGTCAAAAAAAGTCCTTACAACCACATCCAAATTGGCACAGCTGTTGCTGAGATTAGAGTGAAGAACAGTTAGAGTTTGTTTGTGCGTAAGGTATGCACAAACAGACAAAAATTTTAAAAACTTTTATTTTAAGTTTAGTAGTGTTTCATTAATAGCTAGCACTTAGTTTTACCTAAAAATATTCTAGTTTTTTTCATTTTATTATATGTATAGACATCTACACACCATACAATGTAAATTGTATTTGCTTAGATGAAGATGCCAATGAGTATAAAACTTGTTAATAAACTAAAATAATACTCATGCACAAAACTACATGTTTGAGTGCTATGTAGCCATATCTACATACACCGAGTAACTATTTGCCCCTCTTCTTTTATTTCACCAGTATTTCTGGACAGGATTAATTGAAATAAAAAGCAACATTTTATGATAAAGTTTTATTTAAATCCAATTAGTCGGCATATATTTCATTTTTTATACTGTATTTTATTTACCACTTTTGTTACTCATAATCATTACTATTGTTAAAAGCATATTTATATCTATTTTATTTGGCAATTGTAACTGTCAATATAAAGAATATTGTAATTGTCAATATCACAATATAAAACAAAGCGACATGCCATTCAATAACTTGATATGATAGACCATGCATTTCATGTTTCTTATTATTAAGTCCAATAAATTTACAATTTAAATTCACATAACAGAATTTGTACTAACACTAGATAAAGTGGATAATTTTCTTAAGATAACTCATACAAAAGGAACAAATTACTTAATGTTAAACTAAATTAAATTTAGTTTACAAATTTTTAAATATGGATAACAAATTATTTATGTATCATAACGGGTCCTTATTTGAAGAGTTCTTTTCTGCAAAATCACACAAAAATTTCTTCCAACAGAACACTTGTTAATGTGTATTTACAACAACGTCATCTTATATTTTTTCTAACTGAAATCCTTTCCATCTTTCAAATTAATATCTATTATAGATTAGGTACACTGTTTTCTGAACAGCCCATATCTTAAAGTTATTTCTCACAGCTCCACATTTCAACTGAAAATATCGAAATATTTAATAAGTCAATACCAATGGAGCTACACATGGCAACATTCACTTGGATGGGCTGTCCTTTGATAGCACAATTATATAAAACACTATGTATTTGAATGTCAAAACAAAGAAATGTTATTGAATCAAAAAAATATTTGTAACGAGAATAATATTTTTAAATTAATATGCACAAATTATAGAAAAATATATTTAAAACTTTGAACTGACATATGGAACATGGTTTAATTAGATATTTGAACCAAAGTATAATTATAATAAATATAAATACAGTTTTTGTTTTCTAAAAAGTAATTATTACTTACAACTTTTTGTTCTCCTTGCATGATGTGGGAAAAATACAATTCGGGCAATTTCTTACAAAATAGTTACCTAGTTAGTTGAAAACAATATTTTAAAAGCAATATGGTTTATGTAATTTTATTTTCATACTCCTTCCATTGAAACAAATGTAGTTATGGTAGTTCTCAGATACTATTAAATTTTATGTCAGTCTTTACCGTGTAGGACTATTGTTATTTGTGAAAAGTTGATACTAGAGAATATGAAATATATTATATGGTAGGCCGTCATATATTATACATTACATAGATGTTGTAACAACTGTCATACGAAAAACTATCTGTTAAGGCTAATTATCGTCTTTGTATATAATATGGCGTAACAAAAAAATTTATGTAAATCTCTTAAGAAGTATATATAATCCATTTTACATCTTCATTAAGTGATTCAAGTCAATAGTAACATTAAAATCATATTATAACGAATATACGGACATTACTTCAGCTTGATTACAACTGCAAAGAGCACTTTAGCATTAAGATACCCATTAATCTTATTAATCAATGAAAACACAAAATAAATTCAATACACTAATACGAAGACAGTATGGCATATTGCCAACATACAAACCAATATATTTTATTGGCTATATATAACATTTATTACATAATATTGTTTATAACTTTTAACTTTTTAACTTATTTTTCTCTTTAATACTAATATAAAAATTGCTTCACAAGCACTATATGTAATAGCACTCATAGAGGCTTTTTAAATATTAAACTATAAATTTTAATTAACGCTCATTTAGCGAAAATTGATTAATAAAATTTTCATTGAAATTTATGTTTGTAACTTCAAATATAAATTAAAATTACTTTCATCAAGTGTTATCTAGAAAAAAGTGAAACTAAATTTCAGGTTTATTAAAATAAAATTTCCCTCAGATTTTAAATTACCTACTGCAAATGCATAACAAAAACATCCAAGAAGGCTCTTTGAGTTGAAATTATTATAATGATTTAAAAATCGATAAAATGCAATTATGTTCTAATTTATTCTGCATGTTACATAAAATACTTAAGTTGGTAAACTTACCAACTTCTCTCTTAACGTAGGTAATTGTCACGTAGGTTGACAATTGTCAAAAAAGTCCAAATATTAAGTATCCTGAAACTCTAGCACTAGAATTGGGGAATGAATAGTTAAAATATAATAGCAACTGCATTATTTGTATCAAGGTTTTATATTAAAAAGGTCCCACTAAATTCTTAAATAAATAAATAGCAAATACATGTGGAAATTTTATTCCCTTTAAAGATTTCCGCTTACCCATAATTTTTTATTTCCCTTTAAACTAAACATCATCAATTAAAAAACAATACTCCCTAATTGATACATTTTCTGCAAATGAGTTTTTGATACCAAAGAAAACATTTATTTCTATACTTGATCAAATGTTCCTGATAGAAAAGTAAAAACAACATTCTGTTCTATATTAATAAAAATGCTTATCTACAAAATGGACCGTGGTATTGTTTATAATTGATGATATGCATATCACACAAAAATTAAAAACTATAACTTAGTCATTAATAAATGGCACTGAAAAACGTTTATAATTATTGCTGAATACAATTTATCCCGCATAATGTGTCTGAGTGCAATAATCTTATGATATAATGTCAGATATTATACACATACGGAAAGAAATTAATTTTTAAGTTATGGCTTTAATCTTTACATTGGACTGATATACACTGAATTATCATTTATTTCAACATGTACTCACTGGCACTTACTGAATCTCAGACAAAAACATATATCACACAAAGATTTAAAAACAATTTCGATATCTCTAACATATATAGCAAAAAAGCTTGCATATGTAATTCCATTATAAAAGATAACGATACAAGTAAGATTATTATAGATTTGATACAAATAAGATTAACCCCACATCTATAATAAAAGAAAACCAAAAAGAAATAATATTTTACTTACAAGCAAGCATTGCTTAAAATACATGATATTATAAATCAATAAAATATAATATTAGAAAAAGAGTGACAAACTAGCAAATAATATAATTGAATAAAAAGGATGGAAATAGAAGTTCGTAGCACCAACCAGTTGGAGGGCACATACTGCAAATATTCAATGTAATATGTAATACAAATTTATGGAATGAAATCTTTACCACAATCCGAGTCGAACAGAATTGCAATAGTATCGTAAAGGTTTTAAACGTTTAACTATAAAACCATTATGTATCAATTCAAATATAATCCTATGCACATTAAACCTTACATATTAAAAACAACTATTCATGATTCTACAATAATAAAGGATAAATGAAAATCAACAACAGACAAATATATGACAATATCTATAAATGACAATATATTGAAAATGTGCTTACATAACCATAATCTATTATCACTTTGATCTGCCACATTAACCCAGTTACTGGAAAAGTAAATTCCTATTGGGTTTTAGACAGAAAATCAATCTGCTTCTATATATATATATATATAAGTTGCTTTTAGCTTGCTTAATGTCAGCAAGACACTTCAGAAATTAGTTTTACCCTTTCACCTTAACTCTAGGGACCAGTATTTTGCAATACCACAGTGGCAAAAACATACTACTTTCTATTCTTCCGATTGCTTATGCTTATTCATTAGAGCGGTAAGAAGACGAATGCGGGCCTTAACAGCTTTATAATTAGCGTAATCTTCCTCTTTAATTTTCCTATCATCTTTTTGTATCTTTCTACTGTTCTGCGTTTCGAAGTCTATTTCGTACTCTTTAATACTACGTCTCAATGCGGATTTCTGAATCTTCGTCTCAGTGAGAAGCCTGGCTAACTCATGATGTGGAAGACAGTGCAACGCCTCATTGGACTGCTGAAATTGCAAACTTTCGGGTGGATCTTCACTTGTTGTTGATTTTGCAGAGCTAGACGACAATTGAGCTTCCTCTGCATCAGCTCGTGGGGCAATTATAGAATTTTCTGCTGATTTGTTAGTGTCCTGAAATGTTTAAATTTCAAATAAAAATGAAATGCATATTACTTATCTGTATTTTTTAATGTTTTATGAATAATAAAAATTAAAATATGAAATAAAATATATTTTAGAATGTATCTTATTAGGTTCATACGATTCATAAAGCAATACTACATAAGGTTCATTTCATTATAAATTATAAACTATTTAATTATTATGAATCCACAGAAATTGTTGTTTGCACATATTTTTCATATTTTGAAGATTAAATTCATGACAGAGTATGAGATGTCCCCTATAAAACTTTACGAATAAAAATAGAATGCTAACACAAGCTTTTTGATACCCACCAGTGGCACACATAAGGGCATTTCTTAGTTTCAATCCTTTTCTAAACCAAATACTGCCAAAAATAAACTATTAGACAGACTTTGTTCAAACTATATTGAAGTATTAATATCCCTTTTATATATGTATTTATCACAAAGTAGTTTGTCAGTAAAAATGTGAATTCGAATTAACAAATGAAAAACAGAGCACTACCTGATCCGAAGTTGCATCAGACTGTCGTTCCTGTGAATCTGAAGAACTATCGATACTGGCAGTTGTGAACAACAGTGCCTCATGCTCTAAGATTGTTGCTAATTCGCCATTGTTCAACGCTCCTGTTGCCTGTTAATAAAAATAAAAATGAATTTAAATATTAGGTAAATGCTTATAAATGCAAATTGTTGAAGTATGCAAAATTCTCAAGTGTAAGTAGGTACAAAAATTAAAATGTTTCAGTACAAGTTCTGTCTGGCGAAAATGCAATTTTCCCGGTTATTTTTGTTTTAAACGAAAAAATATGTAAAACTCTCAAATGTAAGTGGATACAAAAATTAAAATATTTCGGTACAATTTAATTATAACGATTTCAGTATAACGATAATTTCAGTATAACGAAAATGCAAATTTTCCTGTTATGTTTGTTTTAAACAAAAGAGTATGTATAATTCTCAAATATAAGTGGGTACAACGTTGATGTTATATCGATGGAGTACAGCATTTAAAATTTTTCGGTATAAGTTCAGTTTAACGAAAATGCAAATTTCCCGGTTATTTTTGCTTTAAACGAAAGAATACACATAAAAAACGACGTACTAAGAAAAATTAAGACTCGAACATGATTATTTTATTTAAAAAAATTTATTTGAAAAACGCTCTTACTATGTAAGAAACGGCTGTCGATTTGCTGTCAACTACTAGTAAAGAAATGTACTCGTAGGCTGTCAAACATAAATTTTATAACCTCTCTTTATGCGATCTTCTTTGTGCCTTTTCATATTTATTTTGGGTTTGTTTTCTTTTATATCAAATCTTCTTTGTATTTGCAAGTTCAGAGTTTAGTATTATTAAGACTGGCACTTACGTCGGAAAACTTATAAGTTATAAGTACTTCCGTGACAACGTGCACTTTTGTATGGGAAAGTTCTACTAATCAGTTTTAATAAAATAATCGCGATCGAACCCTATTTTTTTAATACTTCATTTTTTACCTATTTTCTTTCATTTAAAACAAAAAAAATAGAAAACTCACATTTTCGCTAAACTGAAATTTTCTCAATGTCTTACTATAGATATTTCATATAGTCAAATGGAAATATAATTGTGATAATGCGCAATTAATTTCAGATATTCTTACTCCCCATAAATCTAAAATTTGTAAAAATTATTTAAATACTCTTATTTGGCATATTTTCTAAGAATTTTAAATAATTAAGAAAATTAAATCCAAATGTTAATTGTCTTTTATGACACATTTTCTTACTTATACTACATCAAAAAACTTAAGCCAATAATAATAAATGAATTTTTTTAAGTAACATTTTCTTTTTTGAATAAAGATACAAGTACCTATCTGCGTAAGGTGGGGAAAACGTCCTTGCACGTAAAATAATAATTTTTGTTATGGAATAATGCCTCTCAGCATCAGATATATTTTTTTGGAATTTCAACCCTCTGGTAATAAATAAAAAAATATTTAATAAAATATTTTTAGGCACATACGGGTTCAAGTGCCCACCATTTATTTTTCTGATAATGTGTCATTTAGGGCCATTTTAGTGCTCCATAATATAAATCTTTACATAAAAGTTTCAGTACAATTTACCTATATTTTAAAATAAAAAGGATATTTGCAATGTACTGAGAACGAGCATCACCTTTACATAATAATAACTAACTGAAGAATTTATTTTAAAAATATTATTTTACTTTACATTAGATTGTATTTTTTTTTGGTAATTTGATCAATAATATTAAAATTGATCACGTGAATAATACAAACATTCCAAAAACTCCACTTATTCTAGAGAAACATTTTTTTTTAAAACCCGTCATTTTAAAAGAATCCAAACAATATGGTATTTTTCTAATCCAAACATATTTTCTGGATTTTATTAAAATCATAGGTTAAAAAATCAGTAGAATAAATCAGGTATTTATTTCTATTGTTTTTATGAAAATTTGAATAGTAGCCATCGAATCAAGTATAAAAAGCAGCATGGAGAACTGAGGGCCACAGCGAATTATTCTTTTCCTAGCAATCGTATTTGCTAGTATGAGATACTGAGTACCGGCCCTAGTCTGTTTTTAGGATAGAGATAACTTCTAAATTGATACCCTTTATGTAATAATAAAACAGTTTGGATGGAAGTTTTTGACTTATGAAAATAATTAAGTACTATAATTAAACTACTCTTTAATTATCTAATTATTCGTAAGTCTGGTTAAATGTCAGTGTTTTTATGTAAATTTATCCTTTATAGCTTTTGCACTTGCAATTCCCGTATAACAATGACTAAGTTATATCGTGCTCTATCTAGAGAATGACTAGATCAGATAGTTTATCTTCTGGAAGGATCGACCAAGATATATTTGATAAGTTTTAGCTTATTACACTACGTTTACCTTTGGCTACTTAACCGAATTTATTTTGAAAATACAGAGAGCTGTCTGAGTAAGTACTTCGGGACGTTTCTTGACAACCATTATTTATTACAGCCTGTATGAGTGATTTCAATAAACTTAATTCCCGTTAAAAACTGTTAAAACATAAATCAAAAGTTTAATAATGTATTAGATGTTTTTCCAAGTTAAAACACTCCTCTTCCTATTTTTCTTATTATTCTGTTTTAAATCGAAAAAAAACAAACGAAATCGTGAAAGCTGGAATCGGTAGAATTCCTGGAGAGCTAAATCGTGTATGTATAGAATTTGTAAGTGTTTATTTGTTTATTTATTTATTACTTTGATGGACTATCATCTTTTTCATCGGGAGGGGTTTTGGAACAGGATTAAGGGTTATTAAAAAAATGGGAAGGATTAAGGGAGAGAGAAATAAAAGGAAATATAATATGGAAACTATAGTTGGGAAAGGTATGATTTTTTTCAGATGACTTTTGAATGCTTGAATGGACGGTGAAAGTTTGGTGCCGGAATTGAGTTCGTTCCGTAACTAAACAGCTCATAGAAAGAAATAGAATGTTTGAAGATAAGTAGGGTGAGAAGTTTTTCAGAAACTAGACCCAGATAATAGACAGAAAGGGCTATGCATTTTACAACAAGAAAAGAGGGACTGTGAGGATTATTTAAAATATCATAAAGCAGTGGAAGAAAGTGAAAATTGCGCCGATAACGAATTTCCATCCATCTGAGCCGCACCCTAAACTCAAAAAACGTGAGGAGACAGAGGCTGAAAATTTAACGAATACATTAATGTTGAAGGCTATGAAGTTTGTTAAACAATCGTTCTGAAAGATTAGGATAACAACACGTCACCGTGGTCTCGAAGAAGCAGCAGCTGTGTTGACAAAGTTGACTTTTAGTTTCAAGGAAAAAGAAATAGTGAAAATGTTTAGTATAATGTAGTCTGCTAAAGACTCGACAACTAAAATCGTTAATGATTCAATTCCTTACATGGCAGCCCCAGGGGCTGCCATTTAAGGAATTGATCAATCATTAAACTCAAGTGTTTAACAGTTGAAAGAACGGGATAAATGCACTGTTTAGTAACAGTTGTAGATCAGGTATACTAATCCTAGAATGAAGTTTCCTTCAACCAACAAGACTAGCTTGGAACTGAGTAGGATTGACAAATATACTCTTATTATGAACCCATCAACCGAACAGATTTAGATCCGCGTTCAAGGAATTAATAGCATTAGAAATATTAATAAGGTGACTTATATATTACCGTGGTTAGTTCGCTCTGAAAGCGGAATGAACGGAATTAAAAGATTAACGGATTAGCGGATTGAACAGAATTAAATAATAGGTCTAAAGTTTGCACGTTGAAATAGAGCCGCAACCTGAGGTAAAAGAATGGTATATGCTTTCCTCCATTTAGTAGGAAATATGGCAGTAGTAATTTAAGTGTTAAAAATATCAGTAATGACTAGAGTTATTATATATATGATGGTTTTAGACATATCAATATTAATGCAACAAAAAAAATTAACAACAAAAAAAAATTATCAAGCAAGACGCAGCCATGCACTTGAATTTAAATTGTTTAAGAGGAGTTTGTTCATCGTACAGCGAGATGACATTGCTGGCGAATTTTGCAACTTTTTCGTGACCAAATTGCAGTGAAAAAATTGTATGACGTTTGATAAATTGGACATTTTCACGTAATGATGTCGGATCGATTTGCTTAAAATTAAGAAGTCAGAGCGTTTTATCAATAGTATCTATTATATGATTGAAAAACTTCTACTCTAAATCAGTCTTTGATAGCCATTGGTTGTAATAAGTAAACATTCTTTTTTTATAATGCGAACCTTTTCAAAATCCAGGTTGATTACGGCATTTTAAATTATGTATCCTAGCTGCGATCCCTCGTCTCTATATTGTTTAAAAATTTTGAATATTTAAAATTTTTGGGGTATCTGCCTCGCTATTCACTTTATATTACATAGAATCGCTAAAATGGCTAATGATAGTGAAGATGGCTAATGATAGTGAGACTTCTCCAAATTATTAAGAGCAACGTAACCTCGAATGTAGCTAAGAATCATTAATACTTTGACATTTTTTAAATATCTATTGGGTGTAACCCGACGGAGAGCTGTTACGCCCGATAGGGTCAGATGGAGAAGGCTTGGAGAGACCTTGGCCTGCAATAGTTTGTAGTGCTTAAGAAGAAGGAGAATAATTTGACATGCTTTGTCATAATTTTCCACCACTTTGTAGAGCTTGCGAAAAAGACAAACAGTCATTGGAGGATTACAAATACAAAAAATGATTAAAGAAAACGTGTAAATGCATTGGCAATGACAAGGATTAAACTGTAGAAGCCACAAGAGATATAAAATGACCCTCGCAACTATTTCGGTTAAGCGAATTTGAACTCCTATCTGCACAACCATTCAGACTCCATTATCGTATTCTTGCATTCGATATTTTTGCATATTTATGTCATGTTTACTAACAATTTCTCTTAAAAACCGTAAGCTCATCTTCACTATATTCTGCCATGAATAAGTGCGCTAAAAACATTTACGTACACAATAATTATTCATGTCAAAAAACGCCCTATTATATAATTTTGCCAGCACCGTCATCACTGTAACATGTACCTACATTTATCAAAGGTCTTACAGTCTCTGACGGAGCGGCACACCATGGGGTCTTATTCCTGGAGGGGTATTTATAATCGCATAGCTAAATTACCCCTGACCAGTGATGAATAGCAGCACCACTGGTGCGAGAAGCTATGTACTGCGATCGCCAACGCGACTGCCCAGCGGTAGCAATTATGAGCGTTATCTCCAGTGAAACGAACATTGTAGATCTATGTCCAGCAATAGATTGAGACAGGCTGTTGATGATGACGGTGCCAATATATCATAGATCTTAAAAGTACAAATTTGACTCCTTGGACCTGACAGATAAGGCTGGAAACTTTCCAAACAGTTTTCGTAAATATGTCTTCTGATAAAAGCTCGAAAGATAAAATTAGTATGACGACATTATGCATTTACAAGAAATCTCAACAGTTGCAACCTCGAATACACATTCATTACTGCTTGCTTTCTTTGTTTTAGTGACAAATATAGCAAATTTCATAAGCGCCCAAAAAAGTTGTTAGATACGCAAAACTTGAAGTAAAAACAAGAGAGAAGCTAATAATGGCAAAGATGAATATCTTATGATTAAAGATCAATGCCTATAGCTCTAACTACAACAGACACAATTGTCTTAGAGAAACCTCAGAAGACACAGATGACGGGACATCACAAGTAGCATGGTCATCCTCTTATCATATCTCAGTGTCAATGACGGGAATGATGGTAGTCTTATCTTTAACAAAACTAGCTGTTAAAGATGAGACTATCATCATCAGACTTACATAGATATCAATAGATGTCCTTGACATCAAAAAAAATTGATCATATTATTGTGTTAATTCCAAATATAGATGAACTGTTGGATTAGGGCTACACATAAAATGAAAAGGGACGCCAATTTCGTAGTATCGAGTAAAGTCAAATGACGAAGTTTATACAGTGAGCATTACTTCTATTGTTTTTTATTTCACCAGTTCTGTAAGCTCGGTAGCAAGATCTTCAACGACTGGGCATATACGTCAACTATATTAAAGTCTCACAAAAATTCTGACGACTTATAACCAGTCTAATTAGCTAGAAGAATGAATATATGCTGACATTGACAAAGTCCTTCAAAAGCAGAGTGAAGATGAGAAGTTTATATGGTCCACATTTAACCTTATCATGACAGTAATTTATAATAAAATAAAAGCACTACTCTATTCTTGCAAAATCATACAAAATCAACTAAGAAAATTTGGGGGAAATAAAGTTAGAATATTATTAACAAAATATTATTAACAAAATATTATATTATTAACAAAATATTATTTATTAAGAGGTTGTATTAATTTTAATTGTTGCTGGCAGGTATAATGTATTCTGGCACATAAAAACGAACGTTCTAAATTTGAAATTTATTCTTTTTGAATGAAAATTCTCTCTCACCGACAAAAACGTATTTTTGGCAGTAAATGAAATCCAACTCTTATTAAGTTCTTTTTCATTTGTTATGTTTTTTATTTTAACGAATAAATTTTAATTAAATTTCTGCTGTTTGCTGCATTAGTTCACTTCTGTTTGCTGTTCTCAGTATGGTTGAAAAAACGATAAGGGCTAGTAAAATTATTGCGCTGCTTGAAGAAGGCTGTAGCCAATGTTATGTGTCTCAGCAGTATAATGTGAGCCGTTCCACCATCCAAAGGACCTGGCAACGATACCAAGAAACGGGCTCCGTCAGTAGAAGGCCCGGTTCTGGAAGAAAACGGTGCCCTGAGCTACGGGACGATTGCTTCATAGACAGTCAAGCGCTACGAAATCGACAAATTACGTACATGGATCTCAAACAGAACCTCGAGGACCTTGAGGAACCTTGAGATTCGCTCAAAATTTTTCGTCATGGACTCAAGACTGGAATATCGATTAGTGGTGAGGATCGACGTCGGCGAGTCTTACGAAGACCTGGAGAACACTTCGCAGAAGTGTGCTTTGAGGAAATCACCCCTTACGGTGGAGGCTCCCTAATGTTTTGGGCTGGTATTAACTCAGATGACCGTACCGAGTTAGTTTTTATTGAAAATGGCGCACTTAATGCGTAAAGGCACATAACAGAGGTTCTTATTCCTCATGCCCAACCCGCATTAACAGCAGTTGGAGGCGAGTTCATTTTTATGGACGACAACGCTTGCTCGTCGGTTAGACTGGCCAGCTAGAAGACCCGACCTCAATCCGATGATAACCTCAAACGACGCGTCAGAGCTGTAAAACCAGTTGCAGAAAACATTCAGGCCCTTAAAAATGTGATCGTCGCTGAATGGGAACGTATTCCTCAGGAAATAATAAAAAACGTCGTCAAAAGCATGCCTAGCAGATTAAGCGCATTGACTTTCGCTAGAGGAGGCTATACTCGTTACTAAATTTTCAAATTTTATGTTAAATTAATAAAAAATATTCAAAAATAAACTTTAGCCATTTTTAATGTACCAGTAAGAAAACGCTTGTCTGTGGACTTTACATCGTTTTTTTTATTTATTCGCATTTTTAATGACTGAAGTAGATAAAAACGATATCTTAATAATAAATAACAATATTCTCATCATATCGCCATATAAAATGCATCAAATAATAATAAAATAACTGATATGGTTTATTCCTATAAGTGCCCTTTTTTTGCAAAAGAGTTTATAATAGAATAACACTTTTAAAATAATAACCTCATTTACTTATTTATTGTCCAAAGGGTATGTTTCTAGTATATTACATACATATTTTTTTAATATAGGTATAT
Organism: Druceiella hillmani; assembly: GCA_039881145.1. Taxonomy (NCBI): domain Eukaryota; kingdom Metazoa; phylum Arthropoda; class Insecta; order Lepidoptera; family Hepialidae; genus Druceiella; species Druceiella hillmani. Next base: position 9,963,327 of record JAYKKI010000038.1, on the reverse strand, counting down.
CGTACTAACAGATATTTCTTGCCAGGATATACCTACGTTAAAGAGCACCAAATGACACATTCTTTAAAAAAAATGATGAAAAAATTACTTGTGTTTGGGCTAAAAAAATTTAATTAAAACATTTAAAAAAATGGTTAAACACTAAGAAGTATAATATGTGTCACTAAGAATATTAACTTAACATGTAAACAAAAACAAAACTATTTAAATATATTAAAGCTCAAGTATAAAGGTGTCAAGATGTGTGATGTTATTTTTGTACAATATTGTTATGAGTCACGTCCTGAGTAATTTTGAGATTTGTCAAGTTGAAGCGACTTAAACGGCAAATTTACAATAACTTCTGATACAGCACAAACTCGATAAATTAATCAGGACGTGGTAATTGACGTGGTAATTGAAATGCCATCCACTTACCATGCATTACAAGCCTATATTTATGGATAGTTTTATTGAGCTTTTAAATACGTAAATCCAAAATTGATACGTAAATATAAAATTGAATTAATGTTGATAGCGTAAAGAACAATAATTCAGAATGGACTTCAACTTAAATTTTTTTTAGTTCAATCTTAAAATAATATTTAAATCAAAGTACGAAGTGAATTATTATGTTTTTAATCACATTCAATAACTACGCTTTTGGCATTCTCGCTCTTACAAAACTTTCACGTAATAAAATGTGGGACAGCTTTGACAACAGCAGGGACAGCAGGGACAAAGCAGAGGAACAACTTGACTGGGCAAAAAATAAAAGAAGACTCAACAAATAAAACCAGTGGTGAAACTCAGAGGTTATATATACCGTAACAGCCAAAAAGAACGCTTTCAAGTAATGGCCAACTATGAAGGACGAAAATGATTTTGACAATGAGTTGTTTTAGGGCCCCTCCAGGAACTCTTTCTCGCTCACATAAAAAAGGACCTTCGAAAGTTGCCCAATAGTGCCCCGTATCCACCGTCCAATGCGTCCATCCAACATGGTTAAGGATTGTCTCTTTGCAATAATCCATTGCCATGTCTTATTCAACTGCTCAAAAACATCGGGGAGACATAACCTAGTAGTTTCTGCCTTGGAATCGGGGAAAATCCACCTAGAATGCCAATGAACAAAACTATCTCCAAAATGACTCTTTTTTTATCGATATGGGATTCCTCTGCCAAGAACTCAAAGTGCGTCGAAATTCTCACCACGTACCACGAAATTTAACGCGCGCAACGGTCGCGAGACCGGCAAGTACAAGTCTAGTCAAAACCGGCAACGCATCCGTAGAGAGAGTTCTGCGGGTTTTGATTAGTTTGGCGCGCGTAGCCCGTTTAACCTCTCTATTACAGTTACACCGAACGTCTACACAGGCCGCTCTGCATGCCTCTAACCTAATCGGTTCCATGGTTCTGGCACGTTGGTAGCACACACCCCCGCAAACCCACTTGAGAAGGGAGTAATATAAGTACTATTCTCTCCTAATCATCCCGAGACCATTCTGGCGGATAAAATCCCCTAAGATTTCTCCACATAGATTCAGGCGTTTCGATAACTACAGATAACTACGTCTACACAGACAACCACCAGAGTGACTAAGCGGAGAACAGCGTTAAGGTACTACTGGAGTATCTCGGTAGTAATTGCGTACTGAAAATAAATTCTAATGACAATAATTAGCAGCCTGCCGAGAGTAATGAGTGTTACTACGCAGCGTTTTCTGGATAAGTGTTCCAAGAACAGGACGCCCATCCCTTTAGGCTTCAGAACGATTATTGCCTTAAGGCTCGGACCCTTCACCAGAACGAGAAAGAGTTCATATCCCAGACTGCACGCCTTGGGGGTGTACTGCTCTTAAACATACGCAGTACAAGAATTGCTGATACTAAGGGACTCAGAATTCTGACAAAGAATTTTAAGTCCCTCAGTGTACAAAATTCAATTATTTATTGAGAATATACAATGCTTTTCATCTTTCCAGTTCAGTCCGAAACGCGCAGCAGGAGTCAGTGCCAACCCTATAATATACCTGCTTGTTGAGCCTCGTGCGTGTGACGCAAATATCGTTCTCCGGTGTACAGCTCTTACCATCGTGACCCTTTTGAGCATAGCGGTTGCAGAATTGCTCGTCTTTGCAGCGTCGCGCAACGTGGCTATAAAGGGGACACTTAAAACTCCACGTCGCCTGCATGCAATCAGCAACCTGACATGAGGTCCACCTAAAAAAGTTGTGGATTACCAGAGGCTCTCTCGCATTCCCATCAAGTAGAGCTTCCCTAGGGTCGCTATAGAATAATAGATATATTTGCAGTGAACTAAGAAATACGAATTCTTTTAATACTGAATACACAGACTACAAATTATAGTTTTCAAAAACGTGCCAAAAGATATTTTCGATTCCCGTACGTAACATAAGTGTGTAAGTATCAAGCAACAAAAACTATATACATCATTAATTCCATACATACCGTGTCCCTAGCACACACAGCCGCTAACAGCCTCTTCACGCGTCTATATCTATCGTACAGTGGTCGGGCGGCGCCCCGTTCGGCGGAAGCGGCAGGAGGGCGACCGCGAGCCGCCTCCAACCTCAACAGCGCCCGCTGAACACACCACTTTTCCGCCTGGAGCTGCGCGCGACCACACCGTGTTGGTGAACCCGGTCGTCCGGCTGCTGTGCGACATTCTGATAACCACTGTCACCGTCAAAATACAATAACCTATTATTATCTAATTGTAAAATTGTGCTTACTTTCTATACTGTAAACATTTTCTCTTACAAAATAATATGTAGTTCTATCTTTATCCCATTAATGTATTAAGCTACATAAGTGTACGCTCTGCAGTATTACTATAAGGCCACAGGCAAATATTAATTGTTCTAATATACATGAATTTGTTACAAAATATTAACTAATAAAATTTTCTCAGGTTCTAATGTAGTTTGTGTTATAGCTGCCCTTCCTTAGGTAATCGATAATTTCGCTTTATCTCCCATTGGCATAAACTTGGAAACCCCTGGGAAACCCCTATCAGAGTATCGATGTCTTTTGAACTGTTAAAAATAGTGATAACATTATCGCGCCGAATCAGTACGGGAAAATATGCTCTTTTCCTGTAATTTTCAATTGTTCATCTAACAATTTCATATATCTGTTTTTGTTAATTGTGCTTTTAATAAATTTTATTTCAGTATTTCTTAAAAACAATCCCAGCCCAGATAGCGAGTTACCGTCAGTCGTCTGTCATCGACTCAAAAATTGATTTTAATTTGAGCTACAGAAACATAATTGAAATTCACGGAAGTTATGTAGATTAAATTTTTTTCATCTAAAAAAATAACTTCTTGCCATATTTTCGTCCTTATGATATAGAAGACAAGATAAGAAGTGCTTTTCAGGCGACCGTATAATTTCCGAATGTTGGTGTTTACTCCGGTGCCTCTTGCATATTGCATTGCCATTAATAAAGTACTTAGCGCGACCCATGTGAACCTGGCTGATTTTCTGGTAATTCGCCGGTTTTTTTAAATAAATATTTATTATGTGACAGCATCTAAAATTTTTATAACATTATGCCTTCTTATTCTCAAAATTTCGATAATATTGATTTCACTGAAGGTTAATTTTTATTATTTCAGATAGAAATAAGTAGAATTGTGAAAATTACTAGATGCAATAATAAAAGATACCATAAAGCGAAAGCCAATCTCTATGTAAAACATTCACGTTCCAAAATCAAACTAATAGTAAAAATCAATTCCTTTTAAGAATAGATGGCCAGTACACTTCCACTCGCACAATATCTACTGTTATGTAAACAATAACTTTTTTTTAAAGAAATTAACAATCTAACCAACTGACTTGAATAAAATCAACCAACTATCTGGTAACATGTCTAATAAATAGTTTAGTATAAACAGGTATATCGCCAGTAGATTTATTTAACTTTAGAATCCAAGACACTGAACAATCAATGTCTAGTATGTGCAAATGAAAATGGTGCAAATGAAAATTTGAACTACAGCATAAACGTATATTTTATTAAAGACTAAAATGGATCATCGCAGTATCGCCCTACCTGTTCAATATCTTCAATTATTTCAGTCATAGGTTTGTCACTTTTTAGGGCCTGTTCTAACTTTTCCTCACTTTCCTTCTCTGCACGCGCTGCCAGTAACTTCATAGCATAATCCGCGGGATCACTTTGGATGCATTTCTTCTCTAGTTTGAGGCGGTGTAACTCCTCATACATACGGTGGAGTTGCAGGTCACGCATGCGGTCCAGCTGCGAGACGCTGCATCCCATCGTACTCTCTAATTCGCTCTCATACTTCAGAATCTTCTTTTTCAAACTGTGAACCTAGAAAATGTTCTCCAATGTGTAAGTAGATCTAAACAAGAGAGGAAATAACTAAAACATGGCCGATAAAGGAAGTTAACTAGATTTGGCGGGGTCGTGAATGAAAATCCTCTGTTACGTGATTCAAGCTTGATGTCAACGTGCTGTCGACTGCGAAAGCAACGTGAAATCTGATGTAGATGCGCTATCTAGACATCGTCTGCTAAATGTATAATGAAAAGAAACTGCGATGACGAGACAGGAGAACATAAAAGAGGTGGCGCGTGCGCGACGAGGTATGGGAAAGCGAAGCAGAACGATCGTGAAGAGAATGAGAACTTGTGACAACGCTCAGTTTATCGATAAGTGAGAAAAGTGTAATTAAACTATCGTCGGTCACACGTACCCATCACGAGAATGGAGTTGATCGTGACGAAGGGGTTTTAGTTATCAATCTACTCACATTTTTCGTATAAGTGGCGCGCGGCGTTTGTCTTCCTTTCAAAATTTTGAAAGCCAAAACCCAATTGTTGTGGGTATCAAGTTTGTTTTTGAAGCCCTGGAAAATAATAAAATGTTGACCTCTCCCAAAACTATTATATTTCGAAGAAAATCTTAGCTTATAGCTTTCGGAGATAAAATTAAGTTAAATTTGAATTACCTTCTTTGTGATCTTCTCGAGACGCTTTTCTGTATCGGGAATGAGGGGTACCGGTTCGGGTACATCCCGGTGAAGAGACGGACGGTCGTGAACGTCGCCGCAACCTCGCGTGCTCTCGTCTGGTCCAAAAATAGAGAAGGGTGTAGCTTCAATGGCGGCGCCCGCAGCATTCTCGTCGCGCACGGGCGTGGTGGCGCCCGCGTGCCAGGGCTCGGAGCGGGCAGGCGCACGTTCGCCTGGAGGGCTGGGTGTTCGGTGCGCGCGCTCGTTTTCCTTAGCGGCGGGAAGCACGCGCGGGCCTCCCTGGCGTGTCGCGCGGCGTCGCTTGACGCTGGGGCGACGCGCGCGCGACAGGCGCTCGTGGCGACGCTCGGCCTCGAGACGCGCGGCGGTGGGCGCAGCGGGTGGGGGCGCCGGCTGCGCGCGATTGCACTCGTGCAACGGCTCCTCGTCGGCAGGCGTATGCGGGCGCCGCTCCTTACGTTCGTGCGCACCGCCCGACTCGCGTCGTTCCTTGCGCTTACGCACGGCGTGCTCGCTCGCGCACTCCGCCGCAGCCATGGCGCCCGCCGCTTCACAACCCGCGCTCGCGCCCTCCTGACCGCACTGCTGGAACGTCATGTTCCTCGTTACATCGCCGTCGACTCATACGAAGCAAACGTCTTCCGTTATTATAACTATTCTCTTATCTAAATTTAATTAGTGGAATTTACCAAATTCTCGCTGTTCTATCGACATAATTGTGATATTTTCACGAACTTATTACAGAAAGTACAGACCCGAGATGTGATATTTATAATAACGGCTGCGCTGCATCCGCCCGTCACTGGACAGTTCTTGCGGATCGCACATCGTAAACAAGTTTCTATGGAGTTAAATGTTTTTCTAAGTGGTTGCGGCCGGTGTTTTAACCGCAAACAACTACTACTCATCAAATATGGACGTGTGTCACGATTCAAGGTCAATTCGACCTACTCAGCAAAAAATTATAGCTAGTCGTTTCTACCGCTTACTTCCCCTTACTTTCGATTCCTTGTACTAGAATGATATAAATTTAAATTAACAACACCTTTACAAATAAAACTTTTTGTAGAGTAGCTAATTTGCCTGGTTGGACAAAGTTTTCTGGTAGAGCGTGTGCACTAAAATAATCGAAATAATCCAGGGAGAAACACTCACGATGCAAAACCTCGCAGCGCCGACTATAGTGTGCAATATATGGGCAATGATTGCGCCCACGGCTGCTCTCCGCCGCCCGGCCGCCGCCCGCCCACTACTCGCGTGCTGCACGCTCGACGTGCGCCTCTCATACGCAAGCGCCGCCGCTCGCGTTCATCTCCTCCCGAACACTTTGCACTTATCACTACTTCTTCCGACTTCGACAGCAGTCCGCACTTAAAACTACGTAAGCGTAACGAAGTATGAATAAATATCGACTAAACCACGAAGAAGAAATGATCGTTTCTACGACTATTTTTATCTTCCAACTCTCATATAAAAGTAACAAAAGGAACGAAAATAAACGATGGGTCCCTACAAGGGCGCCGCGTCGCGTCAGCGCCTGCACTCGATCGCGCCACGGGTTCACTTGATGATGTCGAGGCCGTAGCGCGCCATATCACGGTCCCTGCACATGGCGGATGCCCTCCACCGCCACCGGTGCGCTGCGCCGTGCCGCCGCCTCACCGCCTACGGTTGCTTCAGGAAATGCGTCGACACCAGTCTATAATTCAGCATTGATGTGAGTGAGGGCCGGGTGCTCCGCGGTACTACCTCACCGCGATCTCTATACGCTCTCTTCAATCGATTTATCCATTTCGAATTTTACGCAGTTCCTTTAGCAGTCGATCCTCCCCGCGTCACACTTGCACTTATCTTCACTACTTCAACACGTTATAGTCATCTTACCACTCTGATTGACGTAGGCGAATTCACTTTGTCGATTAGTCAACACAGCCACAACAATAATCGATCTGTCCCGAATGTCAAATAAAAACTTTGAAGCAAAACTGACTTGCTGCAAATCTCGCGGCGATATGCGTTGCTGTATCGCACTTTGTAATTTATCTGCAACCAACAATAAATATTAGTTATAAATAATATTGTGCATTCAAAATAAGTTTTGTGTGCAATTCTCATAGAAATGGATGTAAAATTTTCAAAATCCACAAATATGACTTATATGCTTTACGGCTTTTTTTACTACCAGGTTTTCTTGACAATCAGGATATTAAGTAATAAATTAGTTGAACGCGTAGGTACGTTGTAAGTTTAACAGAAACTTGTTAAATTTTATTTGCTACTCTTTCTCTCTCCACCCATATCCGTCTCCCCCCCCCCTCCACCCTCCACCCTCCCTATCTCCCTCTGTCTCTCACCCTCCCTCCTCATCTCTTATTTTAAACTTTCGCCTGACCGTTTTCATCTATAAAGTTTTATTTACCATTTATGATTTCTAAAATTACTTCATTTAGCACTTTGATATCAATATTTAATAGGATAATTCATATAACCAAGTAGAAAGGATACATAGTTGGGATTTCATATTATCCTAAGTATTACATGGCTAATACTTAACATATTGTTATATTCCATAAAATACAATTCCCTTAATAAAAATACACTACAGTACTCGATGCGAAAATTTTTAATGTTATAATTACATCAAGTAGGACTATTAAAATATCTTATCTCAAGTCACGACCTCTTTTCTAATGATTATAATTTAACAACCTAGTAATTTATTAATCTATACTTAAATCTATTATTTTTTCTTAATTCACACTTGAATGTACAGAACTATATTACCTCTGCATAATTTTGTCGTGAACACAATCATGAATGGTATAATAAACCCTTGAAATAAACATGGGCTTAATATGCGATTTATATTTCGCTATAGGAACGTTTAAACAGTTTTTAGGTTTCTATGGCGAAATATAAAACGCAATTTCTTGGTATTTTGTTAAAAACACGGGCACCATTCGCCAGGAAAGTTTTTGGAAAAGGAAAAAAAAATATTTGTAATCTAAATTTAGTTATGCTATTTTTAAATTTGTCTTGACATTAATACAACTCGTAAGATTCCCTGTTATATATGACTAGGACTGCTCTCTTTTGTAGAATAAAAATAGTGTTAATATCGACAGCATTGCCCCATAGCATAATACTGTACGGCATGATGCTGTGGAAATAAGGAATATGAATACCTGGCCGTCGCTTCTTATTTTAATCTATCAGCTCCCTAATTTTTCTAAATGCAAATGCAACTGAGCTTAACCTACTAGCAACAGTCCGTATATAAGTAATCAACTCTAACTTCGGACATAGGGTTATAACAGGAAAGTAGCAGTGGTTATTAAATCTAATACTTATTTATTTAATTTTACTTTATTAACCTGAATTATATCAGGCAGTGAAAATATAATACGTTTTGTTTTTTATCATTTAAGGACAAATTATTGACTGAGAACCTCTTATATACATTATTTAAAGTTCCGTTACGATCTGTTAGGTCTCTTTCTTTTCTATCCGCTTTGGAAATCAAAGAGGTGACATCGGCAAATACAATAATGTCGCACATATCTCTTAGCATGAACGATGAGTCATTAATATCGACACAGTATACAGCCCTGAGACACTTTCAATTTCACAAGTACCAGACCCTTTAAAATTAGTACTATTAATGCTGACTCGTAGTTCCCGATTTGACAAACAGAACTTTATAATATCAAGAACCACTCCCTTAGTACCGTACAGACTTTATAGAGATTATAATACACTTATTTCTAAGTGTATTATAATCTACGCAGACAAAAACCTTGGAAACATCGTAGAATACCCCTATAGCATCCTGCGGATTCTCCCCGCCTGCGTAGATAGTCTTAATGAGATGAAATTCTGTTTCTTGCGTATATTTTTCTCTGGAATATCCAAAGTATAAAATGTGTAAAATCCCATGTTTACTTAAATCACAGAGAAGCTGATTTAACATAATTTTTTCAAAAATTTTATTCAGAACAGGCAACTCCGATATCGGACGATAATTGTTAGAGTTGCTCGTACAATCTACCTTAAAAATAACAACAATTTTATTTTGTTTGTGTCATAAAATTTGGAAAAGTGCCTTTTGATACATACATTAATTATAATTGCTATCGATGGAGAAATTTTACGATAAGAGACCTGAGAATTAATGGATTTAACCTCTCCACCTCCCCATAAATCCTCAGACTTTATACATTTAACGATTTAAAAGTTTTTTTTTTGTAATATCTCTGTGTGTTATAAGATTAAAGATGAAATTAGAAATATTTACTTTAACATCTTATTTGAAGAGTCCGTTGATGGACTGGCAGAACATGGGGATCAGAAAGTAGACCTCTTGTAATTAGTGTAGGAACATTCGAGGAAAAGTTCTAGAATTCAGTTGCTTCCAAATTTAGATTTGAAAATAACACATCTATTTTTAATGTCAATATTTTTTCAATATTTTTAATTTTTCCAGTTTCAGAATGGAGCATTTTCTATGTAATTTTAATTTGATTATTAGACTGTTTTATTCTCTCCGTCGCCCAGACATTAAAACATATTTTTTGCACAGTGATTTTATTTTTAATACCTGCTCTATTGAATACCGTACTCAATATTTAAATAAAAAAGTCAGACGCGATATTTGGGTCTCATGAATTAACGTTGAAGGCGCTTCGTTAAATTTCAATGTTGGAATTAAATTTATATCACCTGTATTTAGTCAAAGGTCAGTGCACAAAGATCCGCTTTAATTGTTTGTTTCCTTTGTGGGACAGTTCTATTGAAACATTTTTATTGAAACATAATTACACATATTAATTTTTTACTTAAAATGTTACAATTTGTAATTATATTATATATACAGGTTGCAGACGTGGGAGTAAACCTAGTCGATTAATTAAATACATAATTTAAACTAAACGAAATAAATCAATGAACCTTTGTTTTTCAGTAAAATCTAATAAAATATCAATAATAAAATCACACAGATTGCTAATTTTTTAATTCATTTCAATAATTTCTAATAGAGATAAAAATCATAAAGTTATTTGACAGCGATCTATGTACATATAAGATAATGTATTTATCCATTTTCACAAAGGAAATCTCACACCCACGTTCAATAAAGCATTGCATGATACATTTCCTTAAATACGAGGTTATTTTACGTAAAATTTGAACCTCTCTCTTCACATGACATCCCATTGAACGTACTGGCCATTCAACAATTGTCTATATTAAAATACATATTATCAGTTTTAGCCATGTTTCAGTAAAACATAATGCTTATATCAGTGTCGTATTTTTCAGTAAACTTAATGTCTAGAATTTTGCCAAAGGAGCGATTTATGTTTTAATAAATAAATATCAAACTATTTTAGTTTCAACATTATTCCTACTAAGTGTGGTTTCATCATTTGAACGTGCGTTATAGTATCTATCCCTGAATCAATATATAGATATACTAGATATAATAGATTACTAGCTTATTAGTAATCTAGCAACGTTAACCTTAAATATTTTAGACATTATTGATAGTATCTTTAGTTTCTTTGAAATTATTAATCAAGGAATAAACATTTTTCGTCATGACAACAAGTCAAAGTATACATAATAATATTCAGGGAATTAATATAACTATTTAGTTTTTTCAAAAGAGAAACGGGATAAGTGATTTTATTAACATTCAGATTTAGATAAAGTGGCAAAGCTATTATGTTTCTTCTTTAAAAATAAACTATTACCTATTAACAAAACTAGATTGCAATTAAATTTAGAACTGACTATATTTTTTTTTATTATTTGTCTGTTAATTGCGCCAGTGATATAGTAGTTTGTAATATGAAATTACTTTATAGATTTAGTTTAATTATTTACAAGGAATTAACATTGAGATGCAGTCAAAAAATATCCAACCGATTGATATAAAAATATTGCTAATACACTGTAATATAATATTTTTCACACATGCAGAAACTTGGTGACTGGTAGAGTTTAGTGATTCCCATGTGCTTCATACTGTATAAAACTGGGACATTTGCTGGCAATTGATATGCATTTAAATTGTACCAGCTGTGTCCGCGACTTCGTTCGCGTGGACCTTTAGAAATATTATTAATTTAACTGTAAGATTGCTATACGTAGCTCCATTTATTTTTCTCAACTAAATGAAGATGTTGTAATACAGCGAAACCTAGGTTGTGGTAAAAAACTTAAAGAAACTAGAAATAATACTACACCACATAGTTTCATTTATATAAAAAAAAATTTAATTATAATGAATTTCTACAAAATTAACGCCAATAATATTAAATAGCTACAAAAGTAATTTTTTTTGTAAGTATGCTTTGTATTGAAACGTCAAATTGCCATATCTTCGTTTTGGTCGGTCGACTACTATGAAAGATAACCTATATTTTAAGCATGGTCTTTTAAAAGCAATGTTTTTGTTTTCTCTTACTTTTCTTAAGCCCACCAAATCATTTTTTTCGTAAAAATGTTCGATATACAAACAGATTATTATTACACTATTATTTTTCTTTTAAGACTGTATTTTTTTTAATTTCATGAAATTATTGTATTCTCAACGGTTCTTGATACATGTGCAAAATTTTAAATAATTTGGACGCCTGTAAATGGGTGAAAATTTAACTAAATGAGTCCATTATTTTTTGTTTAATCCTTTTTTTTGTTTTAAATCTAATTTTTTTTCTTTATATGAATTGTGTTGTCATCGGTTTTTGATAGGTGTGCGAAATTTCAAATAATTCGAACATACAAGTCAACCTAATAAAAACATGTTAACTAGATAAATAAAAAAACATTCACCATAATTTTCATCCATGACGACGACGACGAGTTAATGAATTCATGCAATATTTTCTTGTGCTTGCAAGTTCTAGTATATGGTCACCACTTGAAACAACGACATAGTTTTCACACTTACTGAACCAGAATATTAATTCTAAACAGATCATCATTCTCTCTTACCAGATATGTCAATAATTAACGATTTTAATACAGTGTAGACATTTAAATATAATATATTTATCATATTCCACAATCACAAACTTATCTAGACAACGTTTACAAATATTACTTCATACAAACGCTTGTTTTAAATATTGTCCTAATCCGAGGTCAACTAAGTATTTCCACGACTTACCGTTTTCAAGGTTCATTTGAAATTTCTACTTATATTTTTATTTATATTATTTTAAAAACAGCACTTCATTCACCTTCGTAATATCTAACTAACATTATAAACAGCTGCAGTATAAATTTAAATATTGATTACAATCAGACGGAGTAATGTGCTTTAATCTGACACATCTTTGAAGCATTCATCTCAAATGTCGATCACAATAATTAAACCATATTTACTACGCGTACCTACTATTTGAAGACATCCCATCTACACAACATTTACGATAACAAAATTATCTGTTCTCGTAACGACACCGAACCCTGCTATACAAATCGAATGAAATAAATCTCAGACTAGCAGATATCATCTTACAAACTCAACGAATGTAGCAAAACAAAAATTACAATATTAATAAAACATTTTAAAAAATTAGAATTTTTCAAGTTGTAATTGTTCGGTTTAAACTAAATTTAAATATACAACTTTTCTCTGTTGGAAACATTACGGGTTTTATTACGAAATAAAAACTATACCAGGAAAAAAATTAAGTTGAGTAATGACGGAAGTACACTAAACGCAACACTGGGCTGTGAGACGGACGAAAATCATACTTTTCTATTATATAAAATTGCTTAGTTAAAGCAATCAGTAAATAACAATCGTATCGTAAACAAACATATTAACAAATTGATTAGGTTTTCATCTGTTATTTTTATAAGCAACATATGTTTCGATCTTGTGTTTTCTGATGTAACAAAAACATTCCCCGAGTAAATATTTTTATCAATATAGTCAAATATTAAAGCGTACCGACGACGTCATTGGATACACAAGTAAAGCGATGTTTATACGGTGACAGTTCGCGCGACAGTTACCGTCGTGGCAGCGTCACTGCCACCATTGTCGTTGCCTATATTCTACAGACGTTCCTATATTATATTATACAGGCAAACCTCCATATTATCATGGCCGAACTCTGCCACAATAGCTATCACGACGATAACTGTCACCATGTACAAGCAGATTAAATCTCATACCAAATAAATTTTTCCTCATATGCTCCAGGATTTATCTCCATCATTGTTTACTAACAATATAATTTCTAGATTGACCAATTTAACGATAATAATTGTTTATTTTTTTATTTTCCTACAAAATAACTTCAACATAAATAAACTAAAACCAGGCATCAATCGGAATTATGAATAAAGGAGTTATGAGTAAAGTTAAAATAATGAAAATTTTATTTAAATTTTAATTCTATGAAAATGGACATAGTTGTGGTAGATGACACGCTACTGACGTGATTTGCTGCCTGACGACACTCGTTAGTATCGACCGGCTAATATAACCGAAGCGAGCGATCGATGCCATATCCGAAGTCGTCAACGTTCACCACCCCAATATCAAGGGCGGCTGAAGGTCGTCCAGGTATTCCAAGCACACCACCTCTTCAATAACTATCACTCACCCTCTCGGTACCACGATACAGGTTGATACGCAATACGTTAGATCACGTCTCAAGTAACCGCTATGGAGAAACTTTACCTACAAAGTTAAAAGCTTTAAGGTTCTTGCGTAATGCGACAAAAGCAAGAAAACGTCGACCTATTTTTAATGATAACATCGTAAGTATGACTATAAATAAAAGTTTAACATTACTTCGATTGCGAGGTTATTGCCCTATTTCTGGGTACATTTTAGAGGACAACAATCAAATCGCATACGAATAACAATAAATTAAAGTTTACGATAGTGTAAAACCGAGTTAGAAAGAAGCGCACTTCGACGAATGTGCCTCGTCAGTCGTGAAATAATCATTTTAAAATGTGAAAATGTGATCTTTCACATTAATTTTCTGTTTTGTTCTTACTCCAATTAGTTATGAACTGAGGACTAATTTGAAGGAAAAGCTAACGTCTATCACCAAGATATATCTTTTGCATTATCATAGATAGAAACTACAGAATTTTATTACATTTTATAATACTAACTTATTATTATTTTTAACGGATCTAACACAATTTACTTGCCACCATCCGAGTCGTCTCCGAGCCCCTCCCGTAACGACCCACCTTATGCAAAAGAGGGGATCTTCGAAAGTCCCTCGATAGTATCCCCTGTCGAGGGCTTTCACCTAACAGGGTTGATTAGCGATAGCGATACTCATTGAGCCATTTAGCATCTTCATTTTTTTAGAACAACTTTAGCGGTCCTTCTCATCCTTTATGAGCGTATTCATTATTCACGGTATGCGCCACTAACTGGTGGAGTTAGATGGACTATGGCAAACGACATTCACCATCAATATAGCTATTCAGATATCGTCCTAAAAGTCGTATCTTACGTAACCCCATGCTGTTCTTAACTTCCTTTCATTTCCTCTATATATGAGTGTGTGTGTGCGAGGGTGTATGCGTGTGAGTGTGTGTGTGTGTGTGTGTGTGTGTGCGCGCGCGCGTTTGTGTATGTGACAGAGAGTGTATGAGTGTGAGTGCGAATGTGAATGCGAGTGTTAGTGTGAATGTGAATGTGAGTGTGCGTGCGTGCGTGAGTTCGTGCGAGCGTGCGTGCGTGCGAGCGTGCGCGCATGCGCGCGTGTTTGAGTGTGTGTGTGCGTATTTATGATATTTTTAAACTTGTGAAAGATATACTAGACAATACATTTAAATGTTGCAAAATAATATTAATATTAATTGTTATTTGTCTTTTTTTAATAGTCTATGAAAATTTAAGATTAAAATAAAATTACTATGTCTACTAATCTCTTTATAGGTGAGTTAGGGCGTATGGAACCCTCATATTACGAGTTCTATTCGTACTTAACAGGTTTTGTTTCCGTCATATTGTAGGTTATCCTCTGAAGATTTTATTTTTAAATATAATTTAAAGTTCATACTGTTTCGATTTTTTTTATATTAATTCTTAACATAACGACAGCAAAACTAATTTTGCTAAAGTTTGTAATAATTACTCCGAATCTATAATAATTCTTATTTCAATTTCGAAATCTACTAAACATTCTTACGAAAGTTGTTTACCGCTTAAAATGTAAACACTTTGCTATTATTATTTACATTGCGAAGAATATTCAATTATACTTTGTTAGTTAACGGAAAATGAGTCGGTTAGCGAAATAACAAAAGACAAAGTATAATAGGTAAGCGCGGGTCAACAACCACTGGGCCCATCGATTATAATGATACCCGTACACCGCGTTGCTGCTACGCTCCTTGTCTTATCGTGTCATAAACTGACATCGCCTCATACGTGTATATCCTATTCTAATAGAGCGTTTCACCATTTTGATGCATTAGGTTTGACCTCTATATCAAATTTTCGACATAAGAATATAGAAAGCAGATCATGTCAGGCCAAAAAATCTTCTTCATTCTTGCATTGGAACAAATAAAGTTTGATATGTGTGAGACTTTTTTACAAAATAAAATGTTGCATAACATTGATAAACGACTTGAAATGATATCTGCATAACAATATATGGATTAAATATTAACAGACTTCATTATACAATGAAGAAAAACCAATTTTCTTTTTCCCTTCATTTATTTGATCACCGATATGTTTTTGTGGACTTATTTTCTTAATAATTATTTTCATTAGTTTTCAAGTCAATATGCTACTATTATATTCAGGTTAAAGGCAATTCTGTCATACCATTTTGTACACAAAATTCATATTACATAATATGCAAAGTTCCGCACGGTGAACCTAAAATATTCTTTATAAATTTATTACATATTCTTCGTTTCTTATAAACTTGTGTGTTATTATAAAACATATAAATAACTGTTATTATAAGTTGTCTGTTATAGTTTTAGCAATATCTTTTATTTTTTAGTAGCTTTTAATTTTAAATTTGCACACGTGCTTAACATTTTATGTACTCTATAACCAGTCGATTTCCTTTTAGCTTACTGCAGTGTAAGGATATATTTTTTAAATTATTCATATTCACTAACACTCTCGGCGTAGAACTAGATGTTTCCGGCAATATATGAGAGTCGCTTCCGAGGAAAGGTTCAACGAAAACATATCGTACGTTGAAAACTTATATCTCCAAAACTAATTATCGAAAAACAGAATAAGTAAGTAAATATATCATTAAATATATTGTAAAAGTTCAATTTAATTAAGACATGTCACACACCTAGAACTTATGTAGCAATGAAAGATAATATAGGAATAAAGTCTTTGTTATATTTGTATATATTCCGCTAAAGATGTCCATGTCTTATGACATATCCCATATATTAAAAGAAAAGAAAAATTTAGTATCTTAAAAAAACATTATTTTAAAATTTTTCTTAGTTTTTCCTATTCAGCGTAATGCGACAAATCCCAACTGAAATAAAAATTGTGGACATAACGGCACTTCATCAGTACGAATTGTCAGCTAATATTAAATTTTTTTTATAAAAAGTTTTCCTGATAGTTACTTAAGTTTTATTTTCCTAGGAGTAAAATAAAACTGTAAAAATAATAAGCGTATTGAAGAATTTCATGACTATAATTGTAATGTTTTTTTCTTATTTGTTTTCGGAAACGGTCGGATTTTTGTATATTCACCGAATATATATTACGTTGAGAATGATAAGAGGAATCAGACTGTTAAAATATGTTGCAAGAAAAACACCTACGTGGTTGGCCGAGCCTTACACGCTTTCGATGCATCAAAACCCACTTTTAACATTCCATAATTTCATAACGCAAAGTTATCGGAAGACCCACATGCGCGCAACGTTATCAGATGACAGTTTGGATGATTAAAGATGCCCACTGGTCTAAAAAACTCAACTACTTTTCGTAAACACTGATATGAGACTTATAAAAATTGTTACGTGTCAAGCTTTTATGCTTTCAACGTTAGAACAATTTAGAAAATATATCTATAATAATATGTAAAAATTATGTTTTAAGAAAAGGAAACTTTGAATGAAGGCGAAGCTTCATTTAAAGTTTCCTTTGTGAAAAATATTTGCGAACATTCTGTAGGAGGTTATGTATGTAGAGAGAAAAAATTATGTTTATTTGCAGTGTCAATAACAATTTTTCCGATTCAAACAAAATAACAATTATTATCAACTTAATTCATTTTTAGTATCCAAAGCCATTACGCCGTGTCAAAGAGACGACCCTCTTTGACTCTCTAATATATGCTGAATATATGTGAAACACATCAAACGTATATTACAATCATATTGTAGTTCAGTGTAGTCGGGAGAACATTAAAAATGAATAAAATCGAAAAGAAACTCTGTGGATGTACGGTAAAATTGTTGGTATTAAAAAGGTTAACAGAACTGCGTAATATTTATTACTGCAGGCGACTAATAGACACTAAAAATGATTTAATTGATTTGAACGTATATATAATTATATCGTATATATAATATATTGTTTGAGTAACGCTAGGCACTGGTGTTAGTATTTTATACTTTAAACGTAACCACCGTGTATGGTGGTTGATCTATGCGCTTTTCGTATGTAATAATGTTTCGAAAAAAATTTCCTATCACTCAAAATCTGAAGAAAATTAAAGAGAATAGGCTTCTTAGAGGTTTCTAAAATCCATTCTAACACATCAGCCTTAATGTTAACAAGCCAGATCTAATGGGATACTAAAATATCCTTACGAGATGTATACAACATTCATCTCAAAATAATAGGTCACCAATGTGAATATGAGTGCCGGCATTAAAAAAGCCAGACCATAATACACAATAACATTAATATTATGTTATTTTAATATTATAATTTATTCAAAATTGCTACTTGCCATCGAAAGGTATCCCATATTACGACAAACGTACATATGAATATGTAAATGGCCAAAAGTGTACTTTCAAAAATACACTACATGTGAAAAAAACTTGAAAGTACGAGTAAAACTCGCATTACGAGCATTCAGTACAAATTTATGCACTTATAAACATTTAAACGTACATAGTATCTCTATTAAACTATTTACAAATATTAATTTATCGTATCGTAACAGACGTAAAATCATGGTGCATATTTATATTATGTTATTTTTCACCGGTTAATATACAAATATATTGTCCGGTATACCTTTCTGATATAATAAATATATATTTCACTGATATAATAAATATATATTTTGAAATACAAAATTATTTTCGCAATTGATTTAAGTCACTACTATGGAGTTTCTATGGACTTTTTACAGACCCCAGTACATGTCATAAGTTAGTCGACTATACTCTTAAGCTATTAAAGCATTTAGTATGCTGTGATAATTTTCTTTTTAATTTCGTAATATATATATATATATATATATATATATATATATATATTACCATTGTGAATATCTTTCAAATATTCAAAAATAGAAGGTTAGCTGGTGGGGTACGTAACTCTAACAAAAATTACCATTAATAACCTTAAGATAGCTGTCGTGTGACAGTAAGATCCAAAATTATTATGATTTTTTTATATATCTAATGTTAATTGTACGTTTTCGGGAATTATTTTTACCAAAATTAAACGGAAAATATTTTTTCTTTTATTTTCAATTTTAATATAATATCATAATTACATTGACTTAGGTTTTAAAATCGTTACATTAGTACTTTCCCTGTAATGTTAATTATACAATTTTTGAGAGCGATTTTTACCAAAATTAAACGGCAAATCATTTTTTTTATATTTTCAAAATGTTAATATAACACCATTTTACATTGACTTATTTTATAAGACAAATCGGTCGACGCGTTTTTTTAAAAAAATCAAGTGTTGTGAAATTTATTACTTTCGTATGTACCTGTAAAGTTGATTGTATACATTTTGAGAGCGATTTCTAACAAAACTAAACATTAAATACTTTTTTATTTTTTCAAAATATTATTACAACATTATTGTATATTTACTTACTTTTTTAGATCAATCCCTCGACGGGTTTTTTAAATCAAATTAAAATACAGGGAAATAACTCCTTTTCCTGTAATTTTAATTGTACAATTTTTGAGAGCCATTTTTGCCAAAACTAAGCAGTAAATTATTTTTGCATTTTAAAATAAGTTAGATATTTATAGTTTGAATAATATATCAAAAAATCAATAAATTTCATCGGTTGAATTTCAACGCATTTTACGCGATAACTACCTTAATATTTTGTGTATCGAAAAAGTTTTCATGACCTATCCTCAATATTTTAGACAGACCTATTCAACAATACCTTACACAATAGGGGACGTGAAAAAAATTGCCCAACTTTACAAGTACCCTAAAAAACTTTTTTATAAAAATTTCATAACTTTCTATACGCTATAAGTATGTATGACCATGCAAAATTTAAGCTTTATAGCAGTAACAGTCTGCAAGTAAAACGGCAGTGAATTTCAAACAAACAAACAGACGACTTAGCGACACTAAAAGAGTTCCTAGTGTGCTAGCTGCGAAATACTAAAATATGCCAATCTAAAATCGATACTTAGAGACAGAAAACGTCCCCCAGTGTTACCCGCGCGACTCCCACTACTTTGCAGTCATTTGCCTATTTAAACAGACAAATATTTGTTTATAGTTTTATAGTACTTAACTGTGTTGACTTTTTCGCGTGTTTATTTCACAGTGACTGATTTTGGATATCGTGTTGAAACAGGTAAGTTTGAATTATATTGATAATTTCATTTTGTTGCAAATTCAGTTAAATTAAAAAAAAACGCATATCGGAACCTGCGTAAAATAAGGTTCGATACGTATATAAAATGTTGACGCAAGTTGATTGAAATCATTTTAACACAGTGTTTTTTTTTTAATTTTTAAATTCACAGTTAACAGAATTTAGGGGGAATGGGACAAATTACACGTCATTTTGAAGCTCAATATTTCATAAATGGAATTTCCATTTTATTTGACCCACCCCACGACACTCCACTAAATTCAGGTTACAAAAAACAATTTGTCACCCTTCTTTATATGCACGGGGATATATATCAAATTATTTTGATATTTTGCTACATATTGAGAGGGATTACCATTTGAAAAATCTTTTTGCAAAATTTCTTGCACGTGCGTACATAATTGTGAGACCCTGACAGACGGAAGGACGGTTAAACACGACGAAGTTATAAGGGTTCATTTCATTGTGGAGCCTAAACAAATTTTATTTTAAATTTGTATCATAAATTTTAATCAACTCTATGCTTCGCTTTAACTTCTGGATGCGTTCCGATAAATATTTTGATTTGTATATGTTTCCACTAAAGTATTTTTTTTCAAAACTCCCGCAAAAACTCGCGACTTCTCGAAATTTAGGCACCTTTTTAAATTTTGTTTGGATTATTTTGGTTGATTCCAGGTCAATAAATAATATAACAACTTTTTTAAATCATAACAATTATAGAATTTATTGACACGATTTTTTTAAACAATAAAGAAGAACAACAAAAAACATAATGTAGAAAAGATTTATATTTAAGCAAAGATTAGATAGAAGATAGAGATCCATCACACGTTACGAGACGAGGATTTATAGGTATTCTAAATCATTTGCAGTGTACGATCTAAAGATTCACAATTAATAATCAAGCAAAAAAAGCGCAGAGTAAAAAAAATGCAAATAAACTGGGTACAATGATTAATGTACCTATCGAAGTCCGGATTTAGTAACAAGACCAATGATGATAAAACATCAGCCGAAAGTTTTTATAGACTGATAATTGCGTCCGACATAGCTGGTTTTAATTTAGATGTAATATAGCCTTCAAAAGTAATATTGGAATATATTTCGTGCGGACATAAAATCGAGAAATCAAATTATTTGTAAATACGTCATAAAAACTGCAAACTAAATATATAGCTATTTTTTTTATAAGATCTTAATTGATGGACCTACTGGTAAAGAATATTACCAACTTTTGGATGGGCAAGGGAAGGCAGCAGGCTATTCTTAAAAGAAACGTTAGAAATACTATTTTTGTCAAACTTCTCAATCTAAACCTGTTAGTTGCATCCAATCATTTTTCAGATAATAGCAATAGCAATAGTTATTCAATGTCGCTGAGATGAGCTCTGTTGAAGAGTTAAAGCACTCATCATCAGGTAAAAATAATTTAATGAATATTGGAAATCTGAATACAAATTTAGTTTTTTTTTTACTTAACATGATTGTTTTACTTAACATAAATTAATTTAAAATATAATTAATTTTGAACAGCCTGAACAATGACATAGCGATATAAACAAAGGTAATCCCGGCTTTAACTTTGCCCTGCCGTCTCCATAAACAAAATCAATGTATACATTTTTATTGTCTCGTGATTTTCAAACATTCCTTTACTTGTCAGCATTAATTATCAAGTAGTTTACTTTATACGTATAAAACATTCTAAGGACATGTTTTATAGATCTTTTTCTTTAATATCTTCATCCTCATTTTCTACCGCCGTTCTTAAGAACAAGATTATATCCGCCAGTATCCAATTTTGACGCTCAAATCTCATTTGCAACATTCCTTCGTACGACAGTCAATGTGTAGATTGATTGTGTATGACAAAACGAAATCCTGCGCCTCTCTTCATATCAATCTACACTACTATGTCAGAACGTGGTCTGTTGTGTGGAAAATATATTACATTCTTTGTAAAAAAATTTAAATCAAAGGTAACTTTAACTTAGAAAGTAGAGACAATTAAAAATCAGTAAAGTAGACAAAATTAAAAATCAATTTATAAATTAGATATTTCTATTCATAATTAGATGGCATTAGATTATTAAAAATAAAAATTATACCTCATTAATTTTTAAGTTAATTGATCGGAAACAATTCTGTTGTTCCAGATCCAGTAACCACCCAATCCCATGAACGTTGCAGTAGGTATATGCCCGACAACAATCGAAGGAAACGTCCACAAACATTCGCGTCAGCGTCAGCTACTAACGCCCGTGGATAAACAAGACAATTCTGTCTAATGTTTGAATACAATATCAGTAAGGAGCGGCCGTCTAGAATGTTCACTGGAACTACTTAAGACGTAGATATGTATATGGTTACAGTTATAAATCCAAGGCTATCTAGATATCGCTCACTCCTAAACGCTGTAGCTTTTATAGAATGTGCCTAATTTATAATATACTAACGGCACGCCCAACTTCGTGCAGGTACATTTAAGTTATTTGATGAATCATATTACTTTAATTAACAAACACATTATAACGTAAAAACATCATCATCAATCAGATCAGTTATACCCCCTACATAAAAAAGAAACCATCTACAAAATACGATTTTTCGTAGATGAATATATTTTTTGTGAAATTTAAAGTACTTCTCTATCTTTGTAAATAATTTGTCTGAAGTACAGCAACGTGAACGTGCTACATTTGGTGGTTTACGCCACAGAAATAAATCAAGAGTTATTTCTATGGATTTACGCAGAGAATGACCATGTGAAAAACGTTCTCTGCGTAAATCAACACCACATAGCTGTAAGTTTCCCTCTGAGAGCTAATGCAAAAAATGTCCCTATGTAGCAAACTAAAGAAATTTCTAAAAAAAAGTAAACAATCAAAAATCTAACATAAATCTACACCTACATACAGGCAGGCTATAAGTACCAAAGTAATGAAATAATGAGTCCACAGTTAATCTTCGCGAATTGCCCACCTGAAGATGGTGTCGTGGTAAAGAACTTAAAGAAAATATAAATAATACTACATCACGTAGTTTCATTTAATTGTGAATAATGAATTTCTACAAAATTAATGCCAAATATATTCAGTACAAGAAATAATATGCATTTAAACATAATTTTATACTGACAATCTGCTGTTACCAATCAACTTCCGCACCGCTTCGCGTGGCTTTGGCGTAGCAACATAATGCCCTTACGATGTTCTCGCGCCGAGCGTCTCTCCTCTCCGTGTCCCGCACGGGGAGCAATAAATGGCGTAGACGTCGTCAAGATGTTCATTTACTCGTATATTTTCTTTATTTTAAAACCTCTGTTAATTTCTCTTACAAAATTAATCCAAATTATAAATGTAAATGGCACTTTTAATCCATAGACAATGCGTACAATTTCTATGAAATTTAATTTAATAAGGTTTAATAAATTAAAATTATTTTTCTCTTCCATTTTTTGAAGTAAAACTTATCATGTTTATAATACTTACTGCCTCTTAACCATAAAATAAAAATATATATATATATGGTAACACAAATTAGCCTATAAACCTGTTTAAGATCAATATTCCCCCGTACATACGTAGTGTTAGTGTATCTGTAACAGTTTTGTCAGCGTCCGTTACGAAAGTGCCCATACCAGCGACGTTTTTTTCCGACTACGTTGACATCATTAACTATACCTTAATAATTATTCAACGTAAATATATACTGTATAAAATATGCAAAAGTTAAATATCAATGAAATTAGTTGTTTTTGCGTGATTACCTAGAAACAAACAAAACTTTCTCCTTTATAAGCATTTCTATTTTGAGTACAATCGAGGCTACAGATGCAAAATTAATAAAAAAACGACCAAATTCGTATCGGAATATGTACTGAATAAAATTTCATAGTTATCTACATCTCTTGATATAGTAATACACCGTAACCGATATAACTTTAATTGTAAGTTCTAATTAAATTAATTATTTGCTAGTATCTACCGTATATCTAAAGTATTAACCCGTGGTTCAAAAACGAAAGAAGAGGGGATACATTGCAGGTCACTTAAAAGCTTTATATTTAGGCAACGGGGTTTAAAGATAAAAAAAATATAAACAGGACCTAAACATTTCACTATAACTCATTTAAACATACTTATTCACTAATAGTTCACTGGACAGAAAAAGCGAAAAAAATTGTCTCCCATTGTGGAGATATATAATTCTTTTTAATATTTTGCTAATTTTAAATGGTGTTTCCAATGCTTCACATCTACTTGCAAAATTTCAGACACATTCGTCTAAACTGTGGAAACTGTAAAACTGTAACAGACGGACAAATAAACATTACGAAATTTTAAGGATTCCCCGTTTCACTGCTCAACGGTCATGATGTTGTTCTTGAGTATAGAAAACGATCTCGAGTCCAGCATTAACAAAATTAACCAACGTTATTCCGTATTTATTAATAATATTTTGAAAACGGCTTAAACCCACGATATATTAGGTTTAGCTATGCTTACCCTAAGGATGGTTTAAGCATGGTATAAGTTTGTTTTATTAATAAGACCATAAAAAACGAACGGACCATTCACAATTTGTTGTAATTGTGTGTGGCGACACTATGAGACTAACCAAAGCGGTAAGATAATGATATTATGGCAAAGACACAACAAGTTATCTTATTTTCATTAAGATTTAACAAAAACTATCGTATTTTAATTACCATGCAATAATATCAGAAAGTAACTGAAAAAATTACATTGCAAACATTTAATCAACTCATTGACACTCAACAATCAACTCATTACGTATTCTTTCCCTCGTCCGTGTATGTGACTATATTGTAAGTGCATCGTGTGAATGGGAACACATAACATACGTCATATAGATTTAAATGCAATTGTGTCGTGACGTCGTATACCAAATGCAAATTCTATTCTTGTTTAAGCAATGAATCATATTTTATGATTCATTGCGTAAACAAAATACCAATTCAACTACCTAGTTTTGAACTATTCAAATCGGAAATGCATCATTTTGACTGCTATTCTCCATCATTTTGACACCAACAGTTCCGGAGATGGAGAGGGGGAATGATGCTTATTTTATGGATATTTTCACCAATGTCCCTAAAACTGTCTTAAGTAAAAATCTGAAACAAGTGCCCAATTCAGGATGAATTTTATCGACACCATATAATGCATAAAATTTATAAATTAATTTGATCCCAGTGATATTTCCAAATAAATATTTGTATTGTTAACTATTGAAATGTATATTAGTATACTTCATAGATATAACGAATACCACATTTCTAAGTTCAACTGTTTCTGAGAAGACAGACAGATTATAAGGGTTTTTGGAGTGTAGAACCCTAAAAAGATGTATGTTTGAAGTAAACGCAAAAAATAGGAAAGTAAATTATGATCCGAAATAAAATGTGTTAGAACTTCCAGGAAATGGGAGCAACATTTTCTATTAAAATTATAGTAACGGTCCCTATTCCTAGTTTAGGCCAAAAAACTAATGTATTTATCCTACTAAATGTTTAAGCCCTTATTAAATAATATCAAATGTTTGACATTTTACAGAGCTTTTTTATACATTTTTATACAGGTGACAATAATCTATAAGGAAAATAAAACACTACCTACTAACAGAAAGTATTTTATGTTTTTGTTATTTTATCGATTATGTTGCAAATTTTAATCGTTTATTTTTTTCTTTTTCTTTTACCAAATGGAAAACGAACCAACATCGTGAGATACAGTTGTATATTCTGAATAACATTCTAATAAATTATATTTACTTGTTCGATTTCAACTAACTCTTAACGATCTAATATGGACGATCCCGAAAATAATGGCATTAATATTAAAAGTTCGGTATTCTGAAATTGCCTGAACTTTAACTGACATTTCCAGATGCTGCTGATGTTGATGTGATATTCCATCTTCAATCTTCAATCTCTACTTCCAATAGTAATATTCAATACCTACCATTGTTAGGTGTGCAATATCACTCGTACATCTAACATATAAATAATGTGCATAAGTTGATCTTATGCTTGTACGATTCGGTTATTGTCAGTGTAAAAATGTCGAAAATATTAATTTTTGTGTAACGCAGAAGACCCTATTTATCAATTAGCTTGACTTGTAAATTATGTGATCTAAAAATATTTTGTAAATGCATGGAGAGTCTCCCTCATTCTTTAAGGCCAAAAGAGCATTCCTTTCTATTTTCATATTATATACTTATATTACATAATATACAATAGACAATAGAAATATAATCCCAATTTAAGGTCATGCCGAAAAAGGAAAAACGAAAATTCAGTCAACCGGCCAGCAGTCAATCAAGGATTTTCTCAAGTAAGGTGTATATCGAATTCAATAGGGCGCAGAGTATTAAATCATAGTCGTCAGTCCTGAATTTCCTGAATCATTTTTCTCTTTCCGAAGGACATTGTGGCCTCGCTCATCATACAGTACTTATATATTATTTCACGACGATCTTCGTGTCGTGATCTAGGTGGAATTCATAAATGGAAGAGTCCGTAGCAACTTGATGTAGATTTAAATCCATTTTCTTTAATAAAACGTGCAAACTAGGTTAAAATCCATCTAACTAAATCAATAATTACTTTTGTAATAATTTAGTTTTGTAAATATTAGATGCAAGGGGGCGCTGTCGGAGTCGAAAAGAAAGCATCATCGTTTAACAAATCCCAGCATAACGAAAACGTTTTCAAAAATTATCTTCGCATTACATTACATGGATAATAGTGCAAAGGATAGGATTATATTATATGAATAACTAATGTGGTATATATATTGCTATTGTTGTAACTATATAAGCTACATAACATTGAAAGTTTTCAAACCAATATAATTATTCAATTTTATGTCAAAAAGTTCTATATTTTTTACAAGCTTTTAATATAATCGATATACACGACCACGATTTTCAAAACTTGTAGAGAAAACTATCAATTTTGGAAATCAATCTACCTAAAATAATTTCTTTTCGCGTATTCGAATTTATTATTTCCATTCGTTGCTATTATTTCTAAAAATATTAAACAAATATTTCATAAAAACATTCCATTTATCCGCCTGTATGTCACGAAATCATAAGTTTCGATTCGTTTTATTAAGTTTCAGGTTATTTCTCATAAAGCGTTTTTACTAAACAGCAAATAATAAGCTAAAAACGAAATACTCGCTGCCGTCCATTGGTACGAAATAATTGAAAAAATATTAAATGCCATCAAAAAATAAAAAAATAGTGAAAGTAAACTAAAGTACTTTTTAAATATATATATATATGTGTATATATATATATATATATATATGTATATATATATATATATATATATATATATATATATATATATATATATATATATATCAATGCATGAAGAGAAAACTTTGTACCCATATTGCGCGCACGGAGCATTGTGAGATTGCGCATAGTTAAAGTTTATAGGACAAGGAGTACAGAAAGATAAAATTAATATATAATATGTCTTACAAATACGTTAAATTATATACTGCAAGTACATTAAAAGATTCATTCTTTACGTACATATTGTCAATGTTAAACAGATAATAGTCTGTGGTCAAACAGTCACAGTTTCACGTAAACGAATAAGGCGAACACCAGTAATTATAAAATTGTAATAATCAATTTGAAAATGAAGCGTTTGTGCAATTTCTATGGGCTAAAGAGCGTTGCTTGTTCACACAGAAACGTTTGTTGGAGAGTGATCCGTACATCGTACAAATCAATTCTACAACTCATAACTGTTATTCAATACACTACTATAGAAACTGCGAGACCGTGAGAGGCGAACTTATAAGGGTTCCTCGTTCCATTCAGCTACCGTAGAAATTACGTTACCGTAGAATTATGTTTCCACACTTTATTTTATTTTTTTACACACCGATATGAAAATAAAGATAACCTTCAATAAGAATGAAGTTATTTTTACCACAAGAGTTCAAAAATAAGTGACCTGATAGATTTAAAAAAATAACTCTTCAAATTCGCTAGATTAGTATGACTATTTTACACTAGATTAGTCAACATCGGCGAAAGGTAAATAATTTGACATATATAATTCTAACCCTTACTCGCAATATAAATGAGAAAGTTCGTTTCTTTTTCTCGCATTCACGTCGAGTAGACACGAAAATATTAAATAGGAACGCAACTAAGTTTGATAAGTTCCGTTATACCGCTGACTTGCCAACCATAATGCTTATGCAACATCGCTCCCAAGCATATCAAATTAACATAATAACACCATCCGGACGCCAGCCTTTCAACATCCAGAGATAAGGCTCTGTTCGCAAAATACCTCAGCGATACCATTCCCAGGATGAATCAGCATTTCTACTCTTTATAAACCCAACATGCAAGCCCTACAATAGCTCAAAAATCCATAATCCCAGTTCAAGTCAGCCGACATTATAGTTCAGTCTTAATTATTATATTTTACATATAAGAAAGCGTTTGTTTGTAATAATCTTATTTAAAAGTATTTTGTAATTTTAAATCTTAATTAATAATATATTAACCATAAAATTGTTTTTTTTTAAGTACTTCAACAAATCCATTAACACAGTTCGTAAGCTTCCGGTATACTGTTATTTCACTGTGTATATACTGTTGTTCGAAAATAAAGTATTTATATTCGTTTTGAAACAACCGTATATTTATTTTTCTCTAATCAGTTATTTTATAATCAGACATTTATCTAACGCGTAGACGAAACGCTGTAAAGAAACACCAAAGCACCGCGCTCTGCTACTCTCACTCTCTACACATTTCTAAACCATATTGTTTTATTACGTCTATTGTCTAGAGCAATCCAATTAAAAACGTAAACAATACAAAACTGAGTCACGTCCGATGTCACTTATTGGATAAACATATTAAAGTGGGTGGCGGCGGATGGCAATGGGCAAAGCGTGAAGGAACTGACGATGCCGACGGGGGCGGGGGCGTCGCGACACCGACAAGGTCGCGAGGCTTCGCCCGAACGTCGCCACGTGAGTCGACATGTGAAAGTATTTGGTTTCCTACCATTTATTAAGATTTAGCACTTCGACGTAAGTAAAATCCTTCACGTAGTCAAAGAACTCCAGTTTAGTATTGTTCCTTCAACGAGATTTCGAATTAAAGTAATTGTTACCTGTTAATGACATAGTGTTAATATTACTGTCTGTTGTAATTATCTATGCAATTTAGTTAACTGTAATAACGGTTACGATATGATTTATCTAAAGATTTCTGAAACTAATATAATTTCAGAATGCCTCAAGGTTTAAATATTTCAGATATTCTGGAATAAGTTTTAATACTTATAGATTGTTCCTCACTATATTTTATCGTCACGATTTCTGTAAACAAGGTCTATAAAAACATGTATGCTATATTTTTTATATTTTTTTGTCTTTATCATTATTTTTATTCTTATTAACACGAAAACATTTTTATTGTTACTCTGTTACCAAATATATGAGTTGACTAAAATGCCTGCAGTATTTCGAAGTCAGCGCGTGTTGTAAATTCTTCGAATGTGTCTTTACAAATTTGTAGACTATTATTTTAGTTGAGCACCAAAAGGAGAAGAAAGATAAAATCCATCATTGCCCAATAGCTCTGAGCTGGTAATATCACTCTTGTTCTATTTATTCTAATTCTGTGTCATATCTGCTTTTTGTTTCAATGCATTACATAACTTAAGAGACTACACATGTAACCCATAGCAACATATACTTTGAAAAGTGCCTAATGTCATTATTGTATATAACTTCGTCGTGTGTTACCATCACTACATTTATAAATGCGCAGTTCACAGTAGCAACCGAAATTGACCTTTACGACGGCGGGCACTTAACGAGTCATTAATTAAAATCTGTGTAGCTAGAGACATGTTTGGCGTTAACTAGATTAAAAATTGGTATGCATTGAGCGAAACGCGAACGATTCAAATCATCAAACCCTTTAATTTTTCTATAATCAAACACGGTGTTACGGACGACTAAGAAAATTACATTTGAATTTGTATCGCAGACAAAAGTTTTTATAGAGCAAACAATGAGTCAACTTCAAATTCACCAATGTTGTTTTGCTCATTGCATATACCGAAAACTCACATAGTAATAAAATATAAAAAATATTAATTATTTAAAATGAAATAAAACTAAACTTGTAAGTACGAATCGTCCGCGTTCGGGTTCCGCAAACATTTAGAAACACAATTATTTAAAAGAATATAATATTTCTATTAAACCATTTAGAAATATTAATAATATATTTGCACATCTTTCACAGACGTAAAAATATAATTAATTTTTCAAAAGCTGTGAGATGTAGAATATTTACTGTAATTTTCTAAGATACTTTAGGTAAAATTCTAATATCGTTTCTTTCACTGTTTTGACTGTAACAGTTTCGGAGATTAGAGAGTTGATCATATTTTTTGTATCCATTTTAAATTCTACATCAATTTCTATATAAATTTTAAATTAACAAATAATTATATTTCTTGACTGTGTCAAGCTTTCATATGTCTTGACTGTCAAACACTTCCAGAAAATAACGATGTTGACATTTTCAAAAATATTTATAGACTTTTCTTGCACAAAATTCTAAAAGAAGTGGTTTTTACAATCCTCATTTCTTTCTTTTTTAATTGGCTTTCTGAAGTATTCACACGATAAATGAAATTTTTTAAAAAATGTTCAATTAATTTGTTTACCCCAGACGTGTGATCGTATAAGGGTTCTGTTTTTTTTTCTTTTGAGGTACGAAACCCCAAATAATATATAATTCATATAATTTAGAAAGAAACAAAGAATCAAGTGAGAATTTACCAAGTTGAGAAATATCAAATCAGTAGAGAAATTATCAAAATTGCTTCCTACAAAAAATCAAATAAGCCCCTTTTTTAATGAGATTAGAGTAGATTATAGACTTATGTCGTATTTCTGCGGGTAACTTTCAGGCAAAACGATGGGAAGAGTTCTTAGTTTCATCGAAAGTTGCGAGTAGTCTCGCTCGTAAAACCATGAATAAAGGAAGATCACTCTCCCACCATATTAGAAGTTATGTCAACCAGATTTTGGACCTGACTTGTGTCTCAAAAGATATTTTTATAAAAAATATTAAAAGTCTATTCTATAAAATGTGGCTACGTCGGGGACACGACCGTGTATTTTACGTGAATACGTTAACGGGTAATATTTTTTACGTTCTCGACACCGCTTCACACTATCATGTAGCATTTATGGATAACATTGGATTGCTCTTGAGAAGCTCTTTCCAACCATGTACGATTTTTATATTGGGCTTTTTACGAGTAAAGGCCGACATTTTATTAAGTTTTCTTAATTTTTTAATTTAACAGCCTGTATATCCATCATATCCAGTCCACACTAATGTTTATATATACAATCGATAACTCTTGACGAGAGCTGTCGATTGAAACTCAAACAAGCGTCGTAGCTTCAACGAGTCAAAATTTATACTAAATGGAAATTATTTTATGCGGCGAAACAACCTTCACATGGCGGCGCATCCCCTCCGCCGCGCGTGATGCGTCACAATTCCCACTCAACGTAATGAATTCTTTGATCCTCAAACTATCAAGTGGTGTAATCAAATTTTGGATGTAGATAATAGTTACGTAGCAGCGATGCCAAACTCTATCCTTTAATTTTGTTGTCATCAAGTTCTCTGAATTACCTCTCACTGTGGAAGACATGCTTGCATTAAAAATAAACGTTTCCACGTACAAATAAAAAACGAGATCTGAAAATCATGACTACGTACAAGTATTAATTGAGGCCAGTGGATGAAAAATGAAATCAATTGTAATACTTGTCATATAAATAAGAATTTCAAGGCAAAAATTGCATATTATAACAATTATTATCTTGACAAATATACAAATAAAATTGGCTAAGAAACAGAATAGATCCTTGACAAATAAACATATAAATTAATGTAAATATTATGAGGATAGAGAGGGAATTTATTTTTTATTTCTTTATATATAAGAAGTAAACTGGTAACTAGATCGTAAGTGATGGAGACGTAAATTTACATTGAATTGAGACATTACATAAAATAGAAAAACGATAAAAACTTTAAGTCTTTTAGATACCTTTGTTAGCCTAAAAGAATTATTTATACCTAATACCATAGTTGAAAGAATTGAAAAGATATACATAGAAGGTTGACATGAAATTGAAATGATGAGAGCTGAACATAAAATTCAGGACACATATTATTACATCGAATCGTGGAATGCCTAAGCTAGTGGTGGGCAACTATAAACGATTTTCATAATATAAATCTACTGATGAAGTATTCCGATAATCGATTATGTAATTAGTTGTTGAATAATTATCATAATTGAAGGATTAGTAATAGTAATTACTAATTTCGATTGACAATTCTAAGGTCAAGTCAAGCAGAAACGTTTATTTAATCCACATTCATTCAATAGTTTAATATTAGATTCGGAGCCATAAAGTGCCATGTCATCTGTGCAAGAGAATAAAGTTTGTTCTTATCTCACATACTCATCAAGTATTGGTCTTTTTAGTTCGTTTATGACAGCAGCGTTTATTCTAGCGATCGTTCGTTGATATCGTATTTGTACTTAACTAATTAGCAATAACTAATGATCGTAATTGAGATATTTTCAAAACTTAAGAATTCCGCGGAATTCAGCACTCCCTTGTATATATCGATCACAATACAATCAATATTTAATTACATTTGTTCAACATTACATAAATTAAATTCTCCATGGCATTACTCTAAATTGGCTATTATAATTACGCTAGGAAACAAAAAAACAAAGTTTGCCGTGAATACCCACCCACCCAGCACGATTACAAAATTATCCAAATTAACACGTATTAATTAGTCTAATGGGTTCGCCTAATGAAATTGTTTTCATCAGCAGTCCAATAATTATAGTTACATCATTTTAAAAGCAATACAAATCTTTGGCACTCCGCCAGATTAAAATTTTTTTTTTGAATACAAATATAATTTTAACGTAAATATTAATAAAGATATATTGTTGTTATTTAGATATATTTGAATAATAATTATTAAAATTTACCAAAAAATATATTGTTACATACTGGAAAAAAATTCACGAATGCTATTGCGGAGTTGAAAAGTTAGTAGTTATAACTATACAATTTTTCTGTCTCTCAAAAATAATCCATGAAAATATATTAGTAATACTGAAGTTTATAATATATATAATAATACTGAAGTTTATAATATATGCGGAGATTTGCAATTAGTATAACTTTGATTCGGAAAAGCTACGATGTTCGTTTAAGTTTTAATTGTCAGCTGTCGTCAAAATCTATCGATTGTATATAAAGCACAAGGGCATGTCGTCCATGACGCAGCCACGCCCCATTTTTTTACATTTTATAGGTCTTCTTATGTTTAATATTTATAAATGTGTGCTGATATTTGCATATTTTAAGTTTAGTAACACAAAAATTCAATTAAATGAAAAATTAAAACATGTAATTCTTGTAATTTTTTTTATAAAAATAAACAATTAATGGCATTTGTAATTATCAAAAACAATGTCATCTGAATCTATAGTATTAAATATAATGTTGTTTTCAATTATAGAATGTAATTTTATTTGCGTGTGTTATTTCAATTAATTCATTATATCAATTAAAGCTATGATGCTTACTTTTTTCTCTTTAGGCAGCTACCCATTTATTGTTTTAATTATATTTCCAATTCGTTGTTAGAAATTTGTACAATTACATTTACGGTTTCTTCCCCTATTTATATAGTACACGATACAATCGCTGTCGCCACCATTTTTAATTTGTATCTTTATATTTTTGTTTTATTTATAATGTTTTTGACGGAAGATAACAGTCATTGTTTCCCTTTTTAACCGTAGCGAGCGCTGTCATCGACTTGGTTACCCTCTACTCCGCACTCCACCCCCAGTGAATAATACAATGCGATAACACCGAACACCTTATTCGGCCATGAATAGTCAACGATACGTCCATTATATCTCAGAAAGAAAAGCGGTTATACTAGTAAATCAGTGTTTTTGTTTTTCGTGGAACCTCCATGAATTTCTTTTTATGGTAATGAAACGTTTAAAGACAACTAACTATAGTAGAGAAAATCTTGAAAATGAAAGATAATTTGTTATTTGATAATAAGTTATTTCTCCATAATAAACAGCCAAATCAAAAAATGTGTGATATTTTTTTCTCATATTTTCTAGAGGAATACGAAACAACCAATTAACCAACATCTGCATATACTTAAGGTCCGCACGGCATCTTCTATGGTCGAACGCCGACCGAGTGTTTCTAGAAAACGACACGACCGTTTACTGCCGCCGTACCCTTCTATTTTTAAACCGCTAGAGAAGCCGATACGCAACTTCAAAACGTAAACATTTTCTTCTCGCGTTGCCTTCTTGTCTGTGAGCCGTTAACGTATGAATTCACCCGTGACAAATCATACTTTTGTCTCTATTATATTTAAGACGTAAACGCAAAAACGGTCAATATAGTGACCCAATGTTAAAAGAATAAAGCTACGTTTAATTACTTATTAATGAACAAAAAATTAAGAAAGAATTTATTTTTATTAACTCAATATACAAACTTATTTTTGAAAAATGTTAATAAATATTTTGTGACAATCTGGAAAGGTCGAGTGACTATTCTAAAATAACTACCCCCGTTCTCACGTCCGTGGGACAATCGTTTAAAAAAGCACATGAGAATAGAAAAATATAACTACCGAAAATAAAATGGAATATCTGTAAAACGTGCTAATATTATTTATTAGCCATGGATACACAGAGAAATAATAATTTTTCCACAGCTTCTTGTTGAAAGACTCATGAAGGAGTATGTCAAGGCCTTCGATAGTCGCATTAAATATATTTGCTGAACTTTCACTAAATCTAGTATGTAAGAAACTGAATCTTTGAAGGTCCGTAAATGTTTGATTATCCGCTAATAAATTACATGAACTTTGGAAGCTACATTTCAAACAGAACCTGATATCTAGAGAACTCCGCATCGGTGGTTGGTTAACAATTCTTTAAACAATCGCAAAGCAGAAGCATATCACGAATTAGTCGACATGTTGAATTGGGAACAATTATAGGTAATATCAAATATAAGTAAGGTATAATATAATAGTATGTATTATATTATACCTTACTTATGTTTGATATTCATTGGATAAAGCGATGACTCTTCGGTCACCCTACCGTGACAAAACGATTTATATATTTTAATTTTCATACATTTAGCATCTAAGTACATATATGACGAAACCCAATCGCCGCCATGACGTTGTCATTGCTTACCAAATCTTCCCTGCCAGGTTGTCACACTAATGTTATGAACATCATTTTAAAAAATGTCTTTAGATAATACTCCGCTATCGTAACCGACCGCTGCTGTGCCGTTGACATCTCGGGAGTAAATTCTCATTTTCTTTTGAAATAATTCTGAAAGGGTAGCTCTAGCTATATCGATCGTCGACTTGAAAAATCAGGGCAAAATTAACTTATTGACTTCTGATGGAACTAAGCACTAATAATAAAGAAGAAATTCCAAGAAATAAAATTGACATAATTAATTTCATTGTTTCCAATGACAATTGTTTCGGCTTTTCACTCAAATCGACGGGGTGCGCACCGCGACGGCAACAAAATGTAATTAATTATAGCAATGAGCGAGATGTTTAATTCAGTACCTATAGCCTGAGCAGGCATATATTTCAATCCGAATGTATTCGTTCCCATGTATACTTAATTTAGATATAAAAACCGAAACAAAGTGCAATAAGGTTTTTTTTAATAAAAAAAATACGAACACTAGGTATTTCATCATTTTATTTCGTTCCGTCTGCAGTTTTCCAGTATTTTTTTAATGAATTTCTTCTCAACAAAAATCCCTTAATCTAGTTTGTCCACAAGCTTTACGAAAAGTCGGCTTTGCTCGCGTTTAAGCAGATTTATAATATATACGCTTAAATATTCATAAATAACTAAACGATATGACTTGATAATTATATTTTTACAAATGTCTAGTGTCGTCTTAGAAATTCGCAAAAGCATTTTTTTAATTTGCTTCATCTTCTTTGAATTATTTATGAATATTTAAAAGTCATTTCGACTTTCCTCTGTAATTACCACACTGGGATACAAAAAAAAGTTTATTCTGCATCATTAACTTTATTCACTGTAGTTATAATTATCGGATGTACCTGTATTTAATTTAATTGAATTTGTTATGGTTCTTATAACAATTCTAATTTAGGAAAATTAACAATATTTCTTTATACCAAAAATAGTATATTTTTATTTATGAACCTACATCATATTTAATATTAATATTGTAAAATAAATTTGTTAGTTGAAAACTTTCTTAAAGAGTTTAAATTTTAAAAAATCTACCGATTATATCAGTTCGTTAAGTATTTTTCACTTTAAAAGATGTGTCTCATGCTATATATTGCCTACAATATTATTATTTTTATTATTGTATATAAAACAAAAAAACAAACTTAAAAACTTTTTAAAATAAGCATACCAAATGTAAATTAGATAATATATAATTTGGGCAACCAATACAAACATTGGGTACTTCATTGAAAAACTTAATGGAATTACTTTAATCTTAGATCCATGATGTAAAGAACGGGGCCGATTCAAAAACCAAACTTGGGCATATCCAAACACAGAATTTACAATTTATAATACGCGGCAAAAACTTATTTATTCCAATATTTACGAATGTACTAAACGTGTCCCACGATGTTGAAATGTTAAATTCTGATTTTAAGGATGAGGTTCGACTGGAGTTGACTCAATGACTAGATTCATCTAAACAAGAACCAGATGAACGTGTTCCCTACTTTAATAAGAAAAATGATATTGCGTACTGTAATAATGTTTCTGAATGTTTTTCTATGCATGAATCCACCTAGACATCGAAAGATGGGTGATTCTTTATAGATAGCTCGAAAAGAAGTCTCAAATGTTTATACATAAGGGCTGCAAATTTGAATCGATTCTGATCTACCACTCAAAGGAACTTAAGCATACCCAAAGTATAAAAAAGTATTACAATTTCGTTTGTTGGGATTAAAGGAAGTTTGGGAAAATTGGGAAATGGTGAACTTCGACAAACCCTCGTTTCCACGTCCGTGGGTGGTTAACAATTCTTCTCTTCTCAACATGTTGAATTGGGAGCAAATATAGATGCTGAAATATATTTCTTACCCATTTATGCCATAGAAGTTGAAATATATTTCTTACAATTATTTATTAAAGTTATAAATATCTTTAGTAACTTTAGTGAAGAATGAAGAGAACGCTTTCACCGCGAAATCAGGATAATAGAAAAAACTACCAAACACTGTTGGATCAACAAATGATAGCAGACTATTTTTATCCTTACTAGGTGATTGCCTCGGACAAAACAATAGAGAGTTGTGAGTTTGTCATAATAATTTGTTCCTTTTACAAGTTTCGTCCCATTTAAAACAAAATGTACTTAAATTAAAATAATAAAGGTATAGATAGTAAGTTCAGAAAGAAAAGTCTTCAATGATTATTTTTTTTGTATTTGGCGTCAATTTTGACATTAAGCTGTCGGTAAGTTAGCTTAATCTGAAAAATTAACACCTGTCAATCAAAAACAAAATAATATTTTTTTTAACAATCTAATTTTATTTTCGCGGTCAGTGTACTAAACCTACCATTAAACGATCTTCAAACCCCATACCGCAGAACACAATTTCTCTCGCGTCACATATATGGCAATTCTAATTGAAGTTCGTCACTTTGTCTGTATTAGAAACGGGGTAACCTGAATAGCTAGTTCGGCGCGCAATTTTCAAACAAAAATTAATAAAGTTTACTGCATTTGCCGTCCAGGCGAGTTGCTTCACTTAGACTCTCGCTACACATTAATTTTGCCTAAGCTTACACCTCTGCCACGGAGGATTTTACAGCGCCCGGGTACTACAAGCTAAATACCTTCCGCGAAATCCGACAACGGTTCATTTACGGCTGTATGCTCGCGTCGGAACAAAGACAGAATTATGGAACTATGCAAACAATACCATTTCCGCATTTGTCTAAAATTGATTAACCTTTTTAATGTAAGACATAACATAATTTAATACAATAAAACAAATAAAATATGATTTCTGAAGATGTTAAATTATATGCAGTACAAAATTTTAATAAAAGCAATTAAATAAAGGTTAGAAAAACTCTAAATAAAATAAAGAAAAGAATAAAGTAGACACAAAGATAACGCATAAGTGTTCATTTTAAATCGATTTTTTGAGAAACCCATTCCCCCATTCCAACCCCATAAAATATTATTAGGATTGAATTAAATGAAACTACGTGATGTAGTATTATTTCTACTTTCTTTAATTTCTTTAACCACGACCTAGGTTTCGTTGTATTACGACATCTTCAGGTGGGATATTAGCAAAGATGCTAGAATCTTCGCTAATATCCCACCTGAAGATGTTGTAATACAACGAAACCTAGGTCTTGGTTAAAGAAATTAAAGAAAGTAGAAATAATACTACATCACGTAGTTTCATTTAATTGTGAATAATGAATTTCTACAAAATTAACGCCAAATATATTCAATATTAGGATTTAATATAAAATTATTACTAGGATCGAATAAATTATAAAACCGAGGACAGATTCTAAACAATAATTTTAAAATGTACCATTTTGCGTTATCTTTGTTTCTTTTCTATTTTATTTAGAATGTTACCAACCATTCTTCAGTTAATATTTTCAGTTTTTTTTGTATGACAATTTTTACTTATTTCACTTCGATTCTGAAAATATATGTAGATATTAGACATTCGTCATATGTTCAATTACGTAGTCAAATAGGTACATGGGCGATTAACCCTGAGTTTTCTGCCCCAGTTTCTTCATGATAAAGAGCAAAAGTGGCTATTACTTTTCAAGTTGCGGATGCAGAATACGCTGACGATTGTCTTAAGTAAAAGGTGTTACGAACCGGTATACTAGGAAGTTTTAATTTTGTATGTAATCAATACTTATTACACCAATTTCTCCAGTCTCATCGAATTGACTTAGGGATGATTGACAGTAATCCTGCATAAAACTTTTTAAAACATTTTACGTGCACGATTTCAGCGAGAGCCACACATTTAACTACATCCTTCAAGAATGAGCTGGCAATATTCATATTTAGCACACGTGCAGCACGTGTCTACTAGTGCTGTTAAGTGCTCTGTAGTGCTGTATTGTAAATTGCATAATACCTATATATCGGGATTATTTCTACCGAACATAGAGTTATAATTTTTAAATTAAAATTTGTATCCAAATAATGTACTTCCTCGGTAAAATAGTAAAATATCTTTGTAGAATAAGACTTGATGTGGTTTTTTATACTCGTTAAAACATTTCCAGGTTTCGCGTTATCAGGCATGTCTAGCCCTCATTTGTCTAGGCAGATTTTCCCTAGTGAAAGTAACTTGCACAATCTTCAAATTCAATCCTTAGGAACATTAAGTATCTTCACAAAAGCATCCTAACATACATGACATTTTCCTGCTAAGGTCGATATTTCGTTTTATAGACCCTTCTTGAGGTTTGCGTCTTTTTATTTACTGAACAGGAACCATATCTGACTTTGTCCTGCACATTCTTCATGTAAAAGTTTATAAATCTAAAAAATATCTTCAGTCTCTCTTCTTTACATATTTGTGAAAAACGTCTCTTTTTACACCTACAACAAAGAAAATTCATTTTGAATTTTGAATTTGGCCTTTTATTACTGATGTGAAGTTAAAAAAATACAAACACGTTACTCACTTGCAATCCTTCGCTTATGTAACCGGGTGCTTTCCTTCAATAGGTCTTCCCTTTGAGTTTTTGTAGGCTACACCCTTGATTCGATCTGTTTTCACAATATCTTATTAACGTGGTTTCCTCCCTTGTCTTCTGGGTCTTTTGACTGCTAGTTCACCGTCAGAAGACGTATCATTGCTCATGTTTGAAGATATAATCCGCACAATAACTTTACTTCACAGTATTGATATGGCAAAAAATAAATAAAAACAGCGGGAAAAGGACCAAATGGTCTGACACTGACAGCCGTCAAAAGTGTTGCCAAACGATAAACCAAGAAACCCCATAAATCACTGACTCATGGCGTTTCTATTCAAAATTCGTTAACTTTCATACAAATTAACTGCCTTAAGCATTTTATCTACACGCTTCAAATAGGTCAATAGAATACGATCCCGGGAAGAAAAAATTACGAACTCGTTCTCTTAATTAAATTACCGACTCGTGTTGTTTCTAAAAAAAACGATTCGTTTATACAATATCACAATATAATTTTTCTGAATATAAAGGCAAATGTATAATACCTACATACGTTTATGAGTATATCCAAATTGTAGCAATTTATCGGTCCTCATTCTACTAACATCCTAACAGATATGAAATATTACGAAAATGTCAAGAACACTTTCATAGTATTTCATATATTGTTTTGTTTGTTTATTTATAATTATTTAAAGAATAAACTTTAGCAATTTTTGCACACTATTAGAACACGCTACGGACTGACATATAGGATATATTCCTCAAGAACAAAAAACCTTTCTCAGGGTGCCGTAGACGGTATAACTGCTGGTTTGCTTTAAGTTTTTTCTTCACCATCTCAGCAATTACTTTTGATTTTCGCTATCTAATTTTAATCGTTGGAAATATTAAATTCATTCATAAATTAAGTTTATCGGAGACGAAGTCGGAGGTAAGAGCAAGTATATTAATATTTATTTACTTTTATGATATTACGGGATAATAATACTCATCTCATACAATCGTATCTATACTTGAAAACGACAATAACTACACAAGGCGCAGTTTTTTTTTCATTTCATCTAAAACCAATTTCGCCCTGTCCAACTCTACAGGATAGTTACCGGGAAAAACTATGATAACTTAAACAAAACTTCTAATAAATAATGTTTACATAGAACTATCATGTATCTCTTTTACACTCCATATATACAATCGATACGTTAGATGTTCAGCTTAAACTACTGACAAATTCTGGAAATGTAAACCGCTGTCTACTAATACAATTATAATCTGAACATTCCCCCCCCCCCCACATCGCTGGAACTGGCGAATGCTCAAACTGAAGTCAGTCGATATATCTCCTATTCAGTAAGAATATCACTTAATTTTTTCATCTTTAAATGAATATGTAAGCAAGTGTATACGAGGTAGACACCATTATATTCACTAGGAGTGTCCTATATCGATCGTATAAAAGTTTTCACACGGACGACGCACAAAATTTCTCCATGTTAAAATCAGCAATATGCTATACGGCAAGCACAGTAGATAATGATAGTCTCATCAGTACACACACACAAGCTGCAAGTACACTATTTTGCAAATCGAATACAGCTATCGTTTAATTTAACTCACGTTAGCATATGGCCTCATCTGATCACTGCCACTAATTTATTGTCGCCCCGACAGATCTTGCTATACTTCAAGCTGTAGAGTTAAGTAGGTACAAACTGAGTTTAACCAGCGTCGAATTGGCTGTAGAATTTAAATAGCTTTTCTCACTAATTAGATCAGTTATTTTGAAATTACATCTAGAATTAAACATGTATGTGATGTTTTAAAATTTATCTTAAACATGAAAGTACAAAATTTCATTTTTAATTTAAAAATACTTTTCAGTTGCAAAACTCTATGTAAATATTTATTACAACGTGTAATGAAAACAAATGTGGACATACCACTTGCAATTCTATATTTACTACGTAATGCGCTTAAATCGATTAATTACATTAACAACTCCTAAAAAAATTGTTAAGAGCAATTAGAACTCGTACGACGAATATACCGTGGTGTAAATGAAATTAATTGAATATAACACTTACGTTCTCTAATTCCCACCGTATATTTTCCTTTTTTTACATTTTCTTTAAATGTGTAATAGAGAAGTGGATCAACGTTTTTACTTTTAATTCGGAAAATGTTGACGTTTGTTTGTATAAACGAATTTTACAACACATTTTTAGATTTTCCATTTTACCAGTTTTATCTATACTATAATAAAATTATAACAGAGTAAATTCTTTACATGGCAATTTTTTTACATATTGATTTAGCGTGTAAAATGATAGTGGAAGCCGGAAAACCTTTTTTAGGATTTTTGTCTATCTGTTGTTTTAAGCGTCATTTACGAAAAATCTTCTGGACGGATTTGGATCAAATTTAGTATGGTAATAATTTATAAGCAAGAGCAAGAGAGAAAATAAATTTTTATTCCGAATTTCACGCGTGAAACCGTAGGACGCAGCTAGTATTTAACATTTTCACACGATCGAATTAAAACAAAAAAATACAAACTTCTATATTGAATGAATGAAAAGAAATATTACATAATAAAAAGCATGCTTTATAAAAAAACTTAGGGCTTGTTGAAACGAGTATAAAGTAGTGTTGCCTGATTACCTGTATTTCTAGAAATTATTATCGCGAATTAACCAAACTAATTTTATTTGAAAGTTCTAATGGAATGCTACAATAGTATCTGGAAAGTTTTTTTTATATATTTATCAACTACGTTTGTCATTTGTCGTCGAGCCTTGGACTCCGTCTGTGTACTGGAAAACTAAAGTATGAGTAAACAAACTATAGAATACCCAAAATAATCGTGAAAGTAATTATTTTAAAAATTTTCCTTTAAAAAATTTTTATGTATTTAAAAAATGGAAGACAATACAATTTTTTTTTCAAAATTCGCATACTTTTGAATTTTTTCTACACCCTATTTTACAATAACCTATTTGTTTATAATTAGCATTAATATAATATGTATTGACATGTTATATTTATATACTGTCATATTTATGTGCCGTATCATATTTATAATTTTTCTAAATATATAGACAAATGTGTAATACCTATATACATTTATGAGTAGGTATATCCAACTTAACAACAATTTATTTAGTATATATTTAGTATAACAACAATTTATTGGTCCTCATTCAATTGACATCCTAATATATATTATGAAACTGTTCTTATTTGTTTGTTAATTCATAATTATTTAAAGAATAAACCTTACAAATTTTTGCATTTTATTAGAACATGCTACAGACTGATACATCGGATATATTTCTCAAGGGCCAACAAAAAACCTTTCTCAAGGTACCGCTAGACTAGAGATAGTAATATAATATGCACTGATAATGTTATATTTATAGGCTGTCATATTTATATACCGTATATTTACACAAAATTAATGTCGATTATGGTAGCTTGTGGTTTAATATGTGTGGTCATGACGGAAGCTGTAGGAGAGGGTAACCAGCTGGTGAAAACTGAAGTTTTCCGATTAAACGACAGTCACGTTACACAAGAAAAACATTATTTATATAGAAACATCCAAGACGACCCAAAACATTTTTGAATTCCTTTATTGAGATGAAATTCTCTTATATCTACACTATATGTAAGCGTTTCTGAAACTACCGAAATTTTAATGGAACTTTAACTAAACGTTAGCTCAGAGTACGTAGATGATGTTATGTCTATTACTCTGTTACGATGTTAGAAAACCACAGAAAACGGTATACTGCCTATGTAATTCAATATTATTTAATTAAAAATGCCAACCCTAAAAAACAAATGAATTCGATATGTCATTTCCCAGTTGCAGAACACAGAAACCCATTGTGACTATTAATTATAAATAAAGGTGTTAATATCCATAACTACAAGGTTATGGATATTAAGACCATGAATACTATTTAATTTTAGCTAGTTATAAATGCAATGAGTTTTGAGACATAGCGACTTTCGGAAGTAATTAATTAACAATATATAATACAAATAAATATAAGTCTCGTGTAAGGGTATAAAACTACGGATAAAATTGTATATGTAGCTAAGTTTTAATATAACATATTCGAAGAATAAATGTGTATTTATTTATAAGAAAATAATGTAGAAAAAGCGGGGTCAAAAAATAATAATGACATTTCCGAAATAAAAGCAGAACGAACGAAAAGCAGTAAGGGTTAATTCAATATAGGGGGAAAGTGGACAGGAAACCAGTAGATACTTTTCAAGAAAGAGACAGATAGAGGAAATGGAATTTATCCTTATTCTATACAATTTAAACTTCAAACTTGAATAATGGGCTACATGAAAACTTATACTTCATTACGTAAAAGACGAAATTATATTCATTAACGTAGTCCTTCATCTCGATAAGACGTAGATAGAAATTACATACATAGTTACAAGAATAGTAAAATTTTACTTATTAAAAGCAATATTATGTATACGCAGCTTTTCTTGTAATTTACTAATAAAAGTTTTCTTTTCTATAAAAAAAACAAGTAGCGA
This sequence comes from Druceiella hillmani, assembly GCA_039881145.1. Taxonomy (NCBI): domain Eukaryota; kingdom Metazoa; phylum Arthropoda; class Insecta; order Lepidoptera; family Hepialidae; genus Druceiella; species Druceiella hillmani. The sequence goes on along the minus strand of JAYKKI010000038.1, from coordinate 9,918,979 downwards.
TAAACCTATACATATATGTTAAAGCCGGAAGGACATATTGAAGTAATTATTAAACGACAAAAACATATAAAGCTGTAGAGTACTAGTTTAGCTACATTAGCTTGTTTTTCGTTATTTACTTTATATACAATAATCGAGAATAGCAAGTTCATATTAGTCAAATTATATTAAGTATAGTACTTTATATATACAAATTATATAAAGTACTATACGCCCTTCTCGGCATTGTGATTTCAAACAAATTATGTCAAAAGACTTACGCAAACAATTCACGGTAATCAGAAACATAACCGGAAATTTCAGTTACGGAAAAGTATCTTGTTTATTTTTAACCGGCACCAAGAGTTTACATAACCGAAATAAACTAAACATAGCGGATGAGTGGGAAACAGTGCCGGTGTTGCGAAGCGCGATGCCGCTCGCGATGCGAACGCACCGCGCACACCCCGTCGGCGCCATCGCAACCCCTCACGCACTTCAGCTGTGTTTACTGGACACATCATCTAGCTACAAATTGGCTTAACCGCAATTTATTTATTACGCTCTTCTGATTAACCCTAATAATACGATAAATCATTATTTATATCATTCGCTGACTATTTATCGATATATTTTAAATACACACTTGTAAAATATTCATCGTCGTGATATCATGACAGTTGACGCCCGACGATTCTATAAATGCCCCATTAGGAAAGGAAGCAAAAATTAAGAAACGTATCGGTATAACAGAGGATTGCATAGTGGAAAGCGATAGAAAACATCCCTAATATGCAATGTATAAAAACAAACGCGTTGGCCGAAATATAAATTAAACGATGGTGTAACTCGCGCACTGTGCGGGAGCGAACGAGCGAGCGTTGTGCGTGTGTATGCAAGTAGGAAGGGTGGGACCAACCTCAGCTTCCGGGGATTAGCAGGTGGCTCGTGACGTCACACGAAAGAGTGCCCGCCGTACAAGAGCACACAACCGACGCGCTGCGCCCGCTGATAGCGACTGGAGTGCGCCGTCCCGCACCGCCCGCCCGCCGCCCAGCTAGGCGTGCACACTTTCACACCGAGAAACATCGATTTTATATGAGAAATGATAACAGATGCAACTGCTCAACGAATTCGTTAATTTCAATGTAAACTTATCGATGGAAAGCATTGTAAATGTTTTCTTTATTAGGAAATATATAATTTTTAGTTTTTTCTTTATGAATATCAATGCTCTGTTCATTGATATTCCGGTTCAACATAATTACATGTTGCTTTCAAGGCTTCTTCTAGATTGACAATATTGCATGTCACATCCTCATCCTTCTACTCACTCATTATCTGTGACTATTTTCAAGATATTCTCGTCTGTCGATTCTGCAGGTATTATGTTATTAATATCGACATCCACCTAAATTTCTTACCAAATGTTCTAATATTCACATTGATCCTATCCAGTGGCATCTCGAGAAAATGAAAACTGAACCTGGTCTTCAATTGAACAGTTATAAATCATACAATGATTTCGAACACATTTAGGCCACACGGAAGAATTACTTACTTTATTTCGACTTTTATGAATGATGGATATCGAAAAATTGGCAACACCAAATTATTTTGTAATCATTGGGTGTAATTCTATATTTCATAAACTAAAAATTTTACGTTTAAAGAAAAATACACCATATTACATAATTTTCTGCAATCATAAAAGCTTTATGAATATAATAAGCAATCATTAAGCGACACTTTGGACTGCAAGGCTGTACTTATCAAGGAATCATCGCGGTAGACAGGATTGTATGTTGGCGCGGCCAATGACTATTGTATATATGTAAATAGGCAAATTCCACTGTATGTACATATTATATTATAGGATAATATGTAATGGGGTATAACAAAAGATATTATAAATAATTACCTAAATAGGATCGAAACCAAGTCAAGTACGATATAATGGTAAAATAAATAAATTTACCTACCGATTCGATTACCTACTTATTTCAAAGACCAATAACTTTCAATTAAATTAACTATACATTTGATTAAGATTACTCGATTTGGTCTTTATTGCTTGAAAAATGTATGTTATTGCATAAATTATGTTGTAAAACCAGCTATATAATTAAAGTCAATCAGCCGACTATATAAACAGCTAAAAATAATGCTGTTATAAACTAAAATATTGTACCTCATTAAATTTGAGAAATACGACTAACAATTGCTAGATAAAATGTATATCCATTTACCCGCTTTTTCTTATAAAATGACACAGATTTCTTAAAAAAAAGCTGCAGTAATCTTTTATGTTGCTAAAAAGTGATAGCAAAAAGAAGTATTCTGTTAATATATAAAGTGATAGAATCTGTCAATACGTGAGGAGATAGTGGAAACCTAAATTTTAGTTTTTAGTTAAATTAATTTTAACTGTAAACAGTCGTAAAACAAACTATATTTTTATACTAAAGCACCTATTATTCTTAGAACTCCAAAATTAAAAATATATTTTCATTCGAAATAAAATCTTTTATACAACGAAATTTTGAGGCACAAGAAATAATGGTTACTAGTGGTCACCCAGTGGCCGAAATTCGACTGTAATTCATTAAATTCTTAAATTTTAACGTTATTGAGGCTCTTTTATCAGGGAGTATATGTATATACTATGTACTATAATCACGGCATATATTGTTTTTTTAATTTTGTTCTATTACATCAGCTGAAAGCGTGTACAAATAGGTCATTAGCCTGTTTTGTTTGCCTTAATTCCCTGTAATACCTATAAAATTTAATATTTAATATTAGTTACAGTTGAAAAAAAAACACAACCTTTGCTATGCCAAATCTCACACTCCTCCGTACAAGTAATGTGTTCACGGAGGAGTGTGTATACAAAGAGGTACAAAGTTTTCTCTTCGCGTAAATATAGATTTATAAATACGTATATATAGATTTACAAATACGTATATATAGATTTACAAATAAACACAAAATGTTAAAGTTTTATGCGCAATAATCCGTAACATTTAGTTGCCACTGCTTGGAAATAATTAATAGGATATGACATTGGACATCTACAGACTTTTTGCTGTGTTATAATAATGGGAAAAAAGTTAGTGATTCAGTGGTATTTTTGCAGATAGTCGCCCATCACTAAAGCTAGGAAGTAAACATAGGTAGCAGTGCCGGCGGCCGGGCGCGCTCTCGCCGAGCGAGAGGGCGGCACCGTGCGAGCGGGACGCCGCTAGCTCACATTCGCGCGATCTATACGCAGGGTACGTACGCCGGTGCCACCAGATACTGACGCGGTCTCGCCTGCAGCCGCGCACCGACACGTCGCCGTCATCTTCGAGCATAGCGCTCCTTTATATGTTGTATGAACGAATCGAGTTCATTCTGGCACTGGGTAACAAGTACCATACGTCTCAGTCTGACTCGCTCTTCATTCTAACGCAAAGTAAGAATTGTTGTAGATTTGCCTGGCTTTCCTACCGGTAACAACCTTGAAAATGTACTATTCATCCTCAGAGAACTACATACCTTAATCGTTGTAATTAATTTCTATTCACTTTTTTTGTTTTGTATCAACGGCGTACACCTTCAGTTATTAACAATACACCTTCAACAAATATATAATATATTTCCAAAGACACCAACGTGTCATTAGCTTACGATAAAGTGGTCCTTTATAATGTTACTCTACCTAATTATATTGAGGAATTTAAAAAATGACTATCAACGAAGATCTGTAATAGTTATTGATAATCTAAAGACAATTTCAGCTCAGTAACAAAAAGTGCCGTTCTTGGAGCGGTTACAAGGTCCACGGGACCGCCCTATTTTTCAAAATACTGTCGAATTTTTCGATAGCTTAATATAAAGGCCACTTCCTCATTTTCAATGAGGAGGTGCCCTCTATTTGTTATTATTATTTTGAGTTATTTTTTCATAAAACAGTAACTTACAACACGTACATTGTTTTTATATTCAATTTTAATTTGTTTTCGAATGTCATTCCAAATTCAAAACTTCCTTTTTAATTTTACTTAGGATATTCATTACCACAAACGGCATTTGTATCAAATCTACAAGAAACTGTTCGACAATTAAGTCTCACTAAATAACAAGTAATCTATGTAATTTTTTTTTGGTTATAAAACCAAAAAAAAATAAAATATATCATAGTTTAAATCCCCACAAATTTACTAATTTTGACCAAATGTTTTATCGGCCAACGTTATACGTACGTATTTGTACAATGGTTATATATATAATACGTACGTATTTGTACAATGGGTTATTCAATACGCATACGATATATCTCAGCTATTCCCATCTGTATAATGAGGAAATTTATAAATATTCCTTTAATACTTTAAATTTAGAATGTAAACAAAACTGTAGCAAATCAGCAGTAGTGTCGCCAGCTGAACGGGTGACTAAGGCACAGTCATCCATATAATATCCCTTTGTTTACAAATAAAATTGTCGGTAGAGGAAGAGGGCCAGCGGGAGGGACGTGGAACGGAGGACGCACGCCGCGATCGATATCGCGACCTTGGCATTGTTATGTACAACACGAACCACGTCGGATCGCGCATCTATAGGCACTAGGACAACCTTTGCGCCTCACGGAGACGAGAAATTTAACGTAAGTGTGACTGAGTCAGATAAAAACGTAAATTTGATTGGCTGAACTGTATTACTTGTAGGATCCAAGCAAATACCAGAATTGACAAGAAGCGAGCCTCTAATTAGACATATCATTTCTGAGAAATAGACTAAACTGAAATATTTTCAATTCACACTCAGATCAAGGATCAAATACATACTAACCGTATGTAGTAACACAGTTTTTAGATTAAATTGTTTTTTTTCGAACTAATAATATTTTTCTTTAAAATATTGGAGTTGCACACATATCAAGGATTTTAAAAATACGAGTACATATCGAGATTATTGACTCAATAATAATTGCAGAAACAAACAAGTTTCAACAATACTTGGAAGGAACAATTTAAAAACAAACAAAAAGTGTTTCAATATGATAAAAATATGTACGCGCCTAAGCACTGCTGAACCATTGTACTCGAAGTTTTTGTTTATTCCTATTTTTTTTAAAAGATAATAAGACTAATCAGAAGTTTCCTAAGTTCTTTCACCCTTTCGATATGTCCTGATATCTCCTTGAGAGACATAAAGAAATGTTCAAGACGATCTAGAGAAAAAGTGTAATTTCTAGCAAAACCAGTATACTCTGTATGGTACATGTTAATTACCAATAACTTCGCCATTTTCAACGGTTTGTATTCAAACTGTAAATATCTAAATTATCTTAAAATTTTAATAATATTTTCCGTTTAGTTTTGGTGAAAATCGCTCTCAAAAATTGTACAATTAATTTGACAGGAAAAATAGTTATTTCACCACACTCTTAATTTTATTTAAAAATCCCGTCGAGCGGTTTGCCTAAAAAACTTAAATCAATATAAAAACATTTTGAAAAAAAATTATTTACGGTTTAGTTTTGGTGAAAATCGCTCTCAAAAATTATAATAATAATCAACAATACAAGTTTATACAAAAATACTAATTTTTCATTATATTTAAAAAACGCATCGAGCGATTTGTTTAAAAAATGAAGTTGTGGTAAAATTATATTATATTGGCATTTTGAAAAAAAATGTTTACCGTTTCATTTTGGTAAAAATTGTACATTAACATTACAGGAAAAGTAGTAATTTCACGACAAAGTAGTAATTTGCGTCGAGCGATTAATCTAAAAAACTATATCAGTGTAAAATGACGTTACATCAGATTTGAAGAAAAAAAACAGAAAAATATTTACCGTTTTGTTTTGTTAAAAATCGCTCCCAAAATTTGTAAAGTTAACATTACAGGAAAAGTAGGTATTTTACCACAGTTAATTTTATTTAAAAAAAAACGGAATTAAACAAAAATATTTTTTTATTTCTTACAAACTGTTAAAATTATATTATATTAACAATTTTGAAAAGAAATGGATAGTTACGTTCGGTTGCATATTTATTGGAATCTAGACTTAAAGCACGTAAACCGCATTGATGATCTTTTTATCAGGAAATTTGAACAATATTTATTGAAATTTTAGCAATTACAATCTATACATATAATAAAATTATTACAGAGTGGAAATATTTTTAAAAAAGTGTTGATTTTTCGTATAAAATTATAACAGATGCCAGAAAAACTTTTTTTTAGTATTTTGTCTATCTACCTGTATGTTAATTTGAGTGGGTATCACGTAAAATCTACTGAACGAATTTGGATAAAATTTGGTATGTAATAATATATGGGACAAATCCTTTTTTGCAACGTATAAGGGGGAAATACCAAAAAAGGATTTTTTCCTAATTACACGCGAACGACGTCGTAGACAGAGCTAGTAAATATTTATATTAATTTAAATATAAATTCAATATAAACAATCATTACAAATAATAAATTAATCGTTTAAGAAAAAAATCGCAATAATTATAAAGAATAAATGTTTATAAACATTTTTTTGGAAATACTTTATTATCTACATGTTGGAGATAGTGATAATTTATTATTTACGTAATAATGAATGGAGGTGAAACTAAAGAAAAAACTGAAGTGCCACCCGTATCAATGTGGGAAAAGCAGTTATGGACACAATAAAATACGTTCTCGTACCATCTGACACCTAAAAACAAAATTAACGCTAACCGACGACTATACAATAATTGCCACCTAAATATTTAGCAAATCGCTGATTTCCATTGAAGCTGACAGTAATTGGTTGCTTTCAATTGAGGTTGGATTTTAATACTTAAAGATAATATAAAATTGAATGAGCAACACAATAAGAAAGGAGTTCCGCATAAACGCGCAGTAATCTCGCCGCAATTAGGCAATCGATTGCGTAAAACAATGAGAGCGAAGACGACAGGGGCGTTCACCCACTGCAAGGCATTGTTCGCTAGCCGGTACCGGTGCAGCGCTCGATACGCGGCGCGCACGCGCGTCCCCAAGGCCGCAGCCCGCGGGCTGCAAGTCCGCCCGCTACAACAGACGAGACGAACGACTCGGTGGAATTCTTCGAGGTACTAATTATTTTCTTTATTGGGAAGGCAGCCTATAGTGGATAAGCTCAGGTTGAAGGTTCGATAAACCATTTTGTATATTTTGTGAACTCTAAAATAAAATACGACTTATACGTATGTATGTCATTTTAAAGATACAAAAATTACCAAACCTATTGAAAACCTGCATAACGTAAATGGGTCGCTTAAAGTAAGGGGCTTAAAACTCTTTTGGGCAAAGGGGGTAAATTTAACTATCTCAAGATATAATCGTAACTGTCAGAGGAACCAATATAAGCTTTATAATATTGAAAGGAAATAAAAGCTATAAGTAATTATTGCGTTTTACTGTAGTTAAAATATATATTTCACTTACACTTAATCAGACTTATTAATGACAAAAGTTAGATTTTCTGTTCACTGATTCAGTCCCACTATCTTTCTCTTGCGACTCGATTCAGTCGGGGTCGATTTAGACGTCGGTATAATATCGATACGTTTTGCCAGAGGAAGTATTGATGGTACAGCAACTGGTAAAGGATTCATGACTTTCGCCGAAGTGGAACTACATTATAATACTAGACAACTTAGTTTTTAATTAATCGTTTAACTTAACTAAATATACCAATATAAACGTTATTAAAAGGTGTTTAATGTTATTCCATTTTGATACATGATATGAAAATTCAGTTTTATAAGGCCATACAAGAGCATTCTACAAATGTGATAAAGTAGTACTTTACGCTTTTACAGTAACTGGGACCAAAGTATTTGTAGATAATTTAATATATATGTATATATATATATAAATATATATATATATATATATATATATATATATATATATATATATATACACACACACACACATATATATATATATATATATATATATATGAAATTTAGCAACTTTTATTTGCATTGACGTCATCACAATAAATTGAAAATAATCCTTAACATTATATTTTATATAACAATATAATAACCGTAATAGACAGTATAGTAATAGATAGATGGTAGATAATAACACTAAACACTTTAAAAGTAACTTAATATGTGATAAAACAGATGTTTTATTAAAAAAAAGTTACCTTAAAAGTAATATTGACACAAATTTGATTTTACCTAATTTTTAAGCAAAAACTGTCAATATTATTTAAGAAATGATACTGTAACGTTAAACTCAATACAGCAATAAATATTTTTGGATAATGAAACGATAGTTCCCGTCAATAGTTTTAGCAAAACAAACAAATTGATTGCGTTCTGGTCTGTTATCAGGCAATTGCAGGGCTGAAGCCAGACAAATCAAAATTCGTTGTCGCTCGGCATACCCACACGCTGACATTAATAATTTAATTCACACATCGATGTACAAGCGCTTCTAATCCCCTTTGGGCGAGGTACCCACTTTGAAATAACCACCCCTATCCCCGCATAGCGAATTCGTAAAGTTCCTTCGAGAACAGTGATGGCGGCTTTTAATCACAGGATAAATTATCTTTCATTATTTTAGTTTCATTTAACCACGTGACAATTTATATAATATGTATGGTTTCGTATAGCACCTACTATAAATTATAAAAAAATGTCCTTCGATATAGAAACATTGTAATAAAAATAGTAAGAATATTTACATCAATTAATTATTAGTACTTGTCTAAATTTAATAATATCGATCATAATCCATGTGAATTATTATAGTAATCGCAAATAGGTAGATAGAAAAATTAGGTCGTAAAATTTACTCACTAAACTCTTTAAAATAAAACCTGCTTAGACAAATGTGCATGCTATAATTTTCTACCATACATATATACAGCACGGTATATATGGTGGTAAATTATAGCACGAAAACTACAAAATTTCATTTCGCTTTGTAACGTAGACAAAATATTTAAATTGTGATCCTATGCTATAGACATGTATCTTACAGGCCATCTAAAAATAAAGCTATGCAACAGGTCACTTGAGACTGACGGACAAACATTCATCAAAAAACAACAATTGTCCTTTCAAATCACCTCGAGTATGAAACAAAAACAGTCGCACCTTCTTGTTTAAAACGATTCAGGCAACGGCCTCATGACCAACGATGAACTGAAGAAGTAAAATGATGGTACCTATAATCCTGCTATTTATATTAATCAAAATTTCTCCAGTATAGTTACGAGTAAAACCAAGGTTTCATATAGTCTAGATATTAGTTGACCCAAGGAAGGAAGTGAACTTTAAAGATGATATGGAAATGCAAATCAATCATTCTATTGAAAGTTACGAGGAATCGATGATTCCTCGTGACTTTCAATAATATCCTTAAGACGGAAGTGAGGATTAAATATTTTAAGACGACGATAACCTCAAACGTTAAATGATATCTAAAAATTCAAGATGAACATTCCCTTACATTATAATTTGTAGGAAGGAAGGAACAAACATACGCATAGAGCATAGCAGCTGACGCTACAATCATGAGCACGTGCGCGCTGTTTAGCACCGTTCGCAACGCACGCCGCCCTCGCGCTCCTCGAAACGGACGACCCCGCCTGCACCCCTCGCAGTAACCCGGCCCGCTCCTCCCCTCTCGACGTTACCACCCGCCCGCGCTCAAAGCAGTAATGACAAACCATCGCCCCCGCCTGCCCGCGCCGTCAATGGACGCGCCCGCCTACTGCGACCTAAAACGACCTTGCATAGATATTATATCACTTGTTCTCATTATTTACGTCGTTTTAAAACTTTAGTTTAAAATAAATATTTCCATTTCAGTTTCATTTAACCATTTATTACTAAAACTAATCTAATTGTGGAGACACTAATAATTGTCACGTAATCTGTTTTTTTATAGTTTTCATCTGGAGTCTAAAATTTGAAGAGAGAGTGAATATTAAAATAGGAATGTTTTTGTTACACTGGAGCTATAAAAATTTATACAACGTAAATTCGACATAAAAACTACTTAAAAACCCACCCTTGGAACAAATAAAAAAAATCCATATTACGACCCTTAATGGCAAAAATGAAATTAAAGCAAAAAAATGACTTTATCCCATCAACACGATCAGAAGAAATACTAAACTCTTCAACTACAACAACTTATATAATTATAAATTTATATAATGTGGCGTAAATGTCCAAGGCTAAACGACTTATTGTTAACCACATCCTGTTTTTTTTTCATTTTTTAAAAATAAATATATTGAGAATTATTTATCAATAGCAATAAAATATAAAATACCAAATATTGAACTTTAACGACCAGAAAGTGATTCAACTTAATACAATGATTGTGACATCAAAATAACTGTGCAATGTATCTGATGTGGTGGGCGGCGATACGTAAATAATAATCTATTATTATTGAAACGGCGTGCTCGCGACGAAGAAGGAACAGTGGCGCGTCGCAAGCGTAGGCAACTTGACCTAGATACTGGTCGGGAACCTTCCCGAAACGGTGAAACAGCGTCGCCCTTTCGCTTTAGGGGGGGTCGCCCCCGACGCCCCCCGCCCTGGCTCCGTCCGACGTGCCACACCGCACGTCCCCGAGTCGCTCGCACACACGCACAAGTTTTTATTTACGCATTTAAGATGATTTTATTATTTAGAGTTTTTTAGAGTTTTTATTTACGCATCGCACGCAGTCATTTCCAGTTCCATACACAGTTAAGACTTTTCTTTTGGAATGGCTGATTTTGCCGCACAAAACCATCGTACTGATCATGGAACTAAACTGTGTATTTTTTTTTTGAAGACTCTTATCGTCGTACTATTCTCCCTTTGTCCGCCTACCAAATTATTTTCTTGACTATGGAAAGTAGAAAGTTGATATTTTAACTAAATATACGACATCAGTCGCAGTTATTAATGGAGTCTCACGTTATTATCAACAAGTTAGATTAGGTTCACGTGAATATTTTTTCAAGCAATTGATCCTTCATTTTTGTTAGAAATTCCATAAATCGTAAAGCATAAATATTGCTTGTGATTTTGATTACTGATAATTAGGTTATTAATATAAATTATTTCTGACAAATTAAAAACTGCGAGTTCTTCTCTTTCAATACTTAATAAAGCTCAACAAATTGTATCGTAATTAATTATAAATACGAAAGTTTGTTTACATATATATATATATATATATATATATATATATATATATATATATATATATATATATATATATATGTATATAGATATGTCGAGCTTTCAAACCTCATCTATTCAACCGATCTCCGTAAAAGTACTTTCACTAGCCTGTATCATGGAGCTAACCATAGAATACTTTTTATTTCAGATAAAATTGTTTTTCGTATTTAACAAATATCAAACTACGTAGTAATATGCAATAATTTCACAAGGGTATTAATTTTTAAATTGCACTCAATTGCACTTAATAAAACCTAACAAATTGTGTCGTTGTAAGTAATTATAAATGCAAAAGTTTCTTTATTTATATATTTGCCTCGCTTTCACGCTACTCAACCGATTTCCGTGAAGGTACTTCCACTAGCCTGTGTCATGGAGCTAAACATAGAATACTTTTTATTTCAGATATAATTTTTTTGGTATTTATTAGATACCTAATGATATCCAATTATTTCACAAGGGATTTTTTTTAAATTGCACCACCAATTTTCCCCTTCTCCACACGAACGAAGTCGGGGGTCAAAGCTAGAATCAAACTATTTGATTCAAGTTTGCATCACGTTAATTTTTTTATGAAGCAAATGAAAAATTGGACCGCCTTAATTTTTATATGAAATCCGTTTAACTCGTTTAGTGGATAGACAGATATCTTTAACTAATAGCTGAAATAATTCTCCTTCCTAAAGTTTCAAGATTTAGAAAGGGGCTGCTATATTATTCAATAGTACCAACCCTTACAAGTGTAATTGAATAGTTTGTTGTTAGTAAAGTAGTTAGAGGTTTAGTTTGTTATCGACGCATAACAGAGTTGTGCTCTAATGTTATTAGTTGTACTTAATGCTTAACACCTAAATATAATATCTAATTAAACAATTACTTTAGTTAGTAAATTTACCAAGTCCTCTTCATCCGATCATGTACCGTTTCTCAGGTCATTGTGTCTCACCATTAATTTTACATTTACATGAAATTTTTACCAATCCGTGATACGATAGTAGTTTTACAACCCGCGAAACAAGTTGTCCTTTTCCATCCTTTTCCTTTGACGGCGTCAGCCAATTAGTCAAATAATGAAGTGCAATAATTGCCAGTTACTGTAATGTTAGGCTCTTTACAATCCACAAATAAGAATACTTCACAGTTCCAAAAAATGCTTGGAATAATTTTTTTTCGGGTTTGTACCGTTAGCTTTCAGAGGGCGGGCTGAGACGACTCCACTCCGTTGATTCTCTTTCGAGCATAAGATCGTGTTAAAAACTGTAATTTCATTTCCAGTAACGATGCACTCGACAATTCCTTTCTGTCGACTTTCGTACAAGGACAAATACTTAATACAAATTTCCGACGTCGCTCTTTTTGAACAACAGAAAAAAGGCCCGCAAGCGACCTTGCAGTGACCTTATTTATTCTTAAATAATCGTTTAGAATTCTCAACACAGATCATAGAATTAAGGAGATATGTTGCGTGAAATGTATTTAATGCGGATCTAAGTATCGCCTAAATTGTTTACAACCACTCATGTGAGGAATAAAAGTAACCCCTCCACGCCCGCCGCATTCCACACACACATACATTCAATATAATTATAAAAGCGCGAAAAACATAAGCGACACGTTATTTTATTGGTAATTCGGAATATATTTACCCTTAAGTTTACGATACTTATATTTGCGTAAACTGCACCTATAAAAAATTCAATAAAAGCAATAATGGAGTAAGAAAATGATATTTTTAATTAAAAATACCAATTAATCATTTTAATGTCACAAACAATACATCATGTAAGTTTATATCATACATGTAAGTTTAATATTATAGTACTTTATACAAATATATTTGACAAATAGCTTTTAATTATTACTTAGATAATTGTGTATTTGATTAATTTGAGGTAAACATTTTTTTTCTTGCCGTCAATATTTTGGACAAAATCGATACTAAATTCGATATAAACGTCATACATAAGCTTATAACCTATTATAAAGGTTCGAAAAAATTATTTATATTATATATTTTTCCGATAACCTCTCTTGGCAGTTTAGAGACGCTGTCTTTCATTTTTAAGTTTTTATTAAGATTGTATTTTTTCAATTATTTTCTTTAACTTTTTTGTTCTGGGAGTTGCGGAATGAGGATGTGGCAGATTTTAAAATTAAAAAAAATATTAGTATGTACAGTTTTAAATTAAACAGTACCAACATAAACTTACCTGATAACAAGTTAGTAACAAAGAAAAGTTCATAATAAATATAAATAATAAACTTACCGTATCTAAATAAGAAATTTCACTTTTTATTTTGCCTTTGATTTATTTTGATTTGAAGCAGCAAAAGAAAAATTTGAAGTTAAAGTGCAAGAAGTTGCGGCATCACGAGTAAAAAACATTAAAGTCTAAAATATAATTATGGAGTAAACAATGTCTCGTCTCTGATGCACAACCCAATAACATAACATAAAAAAAATCAAAATCCTATCAAATCTTATATTTACCGGTGACATATAATGTCACTACAAGTACTGAATAACTCGTCATTTTGACAAAGTTTCGGATCGATGTTGTACCGCGAACAACACACGACTGGCGACAGCGTACTAAGCGCGATCGCGTGTATGTCTGATTTAGGAACTAACCAAATTTGTCAGCATCAGTTCGTAATTTTCCGGATGTTTTTAATCACATCATCAATCATTCGGCTGGAAACCCGTGCGATTAGCTGCGACAATGTTCGATAGCATACTTAAGAGTACTTTCCCATGCTATGAACTGTGGAATGATGTGATCTCATACTTTAACTGGAAAAAGAGCAGTTGTGCACTAATAATGTTTAGACATTTTTTTTTAATAGGACATGAAACAGTAAAAATGAAAAACGACTAAAAAAAGAAACATTTTGTGGCTCACGATTATTTATTAAAAAAAAATCGATTTGAAAAAATTACTCACGAGATATATCTTCAAATTTGTATACTCCCAACGAATTTTTCTCTAATTTTACAACGAATTTATCACTAGATATTACACACTTATCACAAACACATGAATAAACGTAAAATTATGAAATTAGATAAATTAAAAATAAACATTTCAATTGCGTTAAAAAAATACAAATCGCAACGCTTTCAATAAAGTAAAATAAAAAAATGATTACCAATCATATCAGTTTAATACGTTTCACTATCTTTAAGTATTTAATTTATAATACTTTTTTCTAAGTTTAGAATTAATGTAATTTTGTTTCATAATATAAATAAATTTTATGTAAAAATATATGTTAAAAATTATCTATGTAACTAAAATAACCTCTGGTCGTAACTAAAGTATTATAAAAAATTATTTAAGTAATATTTTCTATATAAATGTGTTTCAATTGAGGGTTTTCTTAGAGTCCCTCCCTTGGTACGCATGTCTGCTATTCTAACAGTTTCGTCTGAGCCTGGATAGATGACTGTCACGAGGTCCTTTGGCCAGTTATTCTGTGGTAATGTGTTATCGACGATGAGAATCACGTCGCCGATCTTCAGAACTGCTTTGTGGTTCCCGCCGATGCTGTAATTCGGGAAGGTACTTCTTGACTCGCTTCGACCAGAAGAGAACGGCAAGACACTGGGCACGACAAGACGCCAGCCAGTGGGCGTGACCGACGAGATTCTTGTCATCGAAAGTGCCAGGCGTCGGGAATCGAACCGATCCACCGAGCAAGAAGTGATTCGGTGTGATTGACTAAGGATTTACAGACACATGCGTTAGCGGACGACTGTTCACAGTGTATTCAGCTTCGGTTAGTGAGAAACTCAGTGGGTTGGTGGTGCCCTGCAGTGCTACATCTAATGGTATCTTCGTTGTTCTCACTAGTCGTCCCCAAGCGCCACCCATGTATACGTGAATGAAACGCCACTTTATCATCATTTAACTGGCCTCTTCTTCTATTGCTTTGTCGATTGCCCGTTACGCATACGCATACGCATACGCATACGCTTACGCTTATGCTTACGCTTACGCTTACGCTTACGCTTACGCTACGCCTACGCCTACGCCAACGCCTACGTATACGGGATAATTTTCTCTGTTCTTTGTCTGTCTTGAAGTTGTATCTGGATTCGCATAAATATCTCGGCTATATCGGCAAAGACAGCAGAGAGGTGCTGCCTGAAGCGCATCATGACCCCCGGTAGAGACTGCAGGAGGTCAGGCCCAGTTAGAAGTCGGTCATTGACCCCCTTCGTTTTTGCTGCGGAATCGTGGACAATTCTTACTTTCCCTAGCTAGCCCATATACATATACACATACACATACACATACACATACACTTACGCTTACGCTTACGCATACGCATACGCATACGCATACGCATACGCTTACGCTTACGCTTACGCTTACGCTTACGCTTACGCTTACGCTTACGCTTACGCTTACGCTTACGCTTACGCTTACGCTTACGCATACGCTTACGCATACGCATACGCATACGCATAAGCATACGCCTACGCCTACGCCTACGCCTACGGCTACGTCTACGCGTACGCTTACGCGTACGCTTACGCTTACGCTTACGCTTACGCATACGCATACACATACACATACACTTACACTTACACTTACACTTACACTTACACTTACACTTACACTTACACTTACACATACACTTCCACTTACACATACACATACACATACACTTACACTTACACTTAAACTTACACTTACACTTACACTTACACTTACACTTACACTTACACTTACACTTACATATACACATACACATACACATACACATACATATACACATACACACACACACACACACATACACACACACATACACACACACACACACACACATACACACACACATACACACACACATACACTTACACTTACACTTACACATACACTTACACATACACTTACACTTACACTTACACTTACACTTACACTTACACTTACACATACACTTACACTTACACTTACACTTACACATACACTTACACATACACTTACACTTACACTTACACATACACATACACTTACACTTACACTAACACTTACACTTATACTTACACTTACACTTACAGTTACAGTTACAGTTACAGTTACAGTTACACTTACACTTACACGTACACTTACACTTACACTTACACTTACACATACACATACACATACACTTACACTTACACTTACACTTACACACACACACACACATACACACACATACACACACACATACACACACACATACACACACACTTACACACACACTTACACATACACTTACACTTACACATACACTTACACTTACACTTACACATACACATACACATACACTTACACTTACACTTACACTTACACTTACACTTACACTTACACTTACACTTACACATACACATACACATACACATACACTTACACTTACACTTGCACTTACACTTATACTTACACTTACACTTACACATACACATACACTTACACTTACACTTACACTTACACTTACACTTACATTTACACTTACACTTCCACTTACACTTACACTTACACTTACACATACACATTCACATACACATACACATACACATACACATACACATACACATACACATACACTTACACTTACACTTACACTTACACTTACACTTACACTTACACTTACACTTACAGTTACAGTTACAGTTACACTTACACTTACACTTACACTTACACTTACACTTACACTTACACTTACACTTACACTAACACTTACACTTACACTTACACTTACACTTACACTTACACATACACATACACATACACATACACATACACTTACACTTACACTTACACATACACATACACATACACATACACTTACACTTACACTTACACATACACATACACATACACATACACATACACATACACATACACATACACACACACGCACACACACACACATACACACACACTTACACATACACTTATACTTACACTTACACTTACACTTACACTTACACTTACACATACACATACACATACACTCACACTTACACTTACACTTACACTTACATATACACTTACACATACACTTACACTTACACTTACACTTACACTTACACATACACATACACTTACACATACACATACACTTAGACTTACACTTACACTTACACTTACACGTACACTTACACTTACACTTACACTTACACTTACACATACACTTACACTTACACTTACACTTACACTTACACTGACACTTACACTTACACTTACACTTACACTTACACTTACACTTATACTTACACTTACACTTACACATACACATACACATACACCTACACATACACATACACATACACATACACATACACACACGCACACACACACACACACACACACAGACACATACCCATACACATACACATACACATACACATGCACATGCACATGCACATGCACATACACATACACATACCAATACACATACACATACACATACACATACATACACACACACACACACACACAGACACAGACACAGACACAGACACATACACATACACATACACATACATATACACATACACACATACACATACACATACACACACACAAACACAGACACACACTTACACATACACTTACACTTACACATACACATACACATACACTTACACATACACTTACACTTACACTTACACATACACATACACTTACACTTACACTAACACTTACACTTATACTTACACTTACACTTACAGTTACAGTTACAGTTACAGTTACAGTTACACTTACACTTACACGTACACTTACACTTACACTTACACATACACATACACATACACTTACACTTACACTTACACACACACACACACACATACACACACATACACACACACATACACACACACATACACACACACTTACACACACACTTACACATACACTTACACATACACTTACACTTACACTTACACTTACACATACACATACACATACACATACACTTACACTTACACTTACACTTACACATACACATACACATACACATACACATACACATACACATACACATACACATACACATGCACATGCACATGCACATGCACATGCACATACACATACACATACCCATACACATACACATACACATACATACACACACACACACAGACACAGACACAGACACAGACACAGACACATACACATACACATACACATACACATACACATACACATACACATACACATACATATACACATACACACATACACATACACACACACAAACACAGACACACACTTACACATACACTTACACTTACACTTACACTTACACTTACACTTACACATACACATACACATACACTCACACTTACACTTACACTTACACTTACATATACACTTACACATACACTTACACTTACACTTACACTTACACATACACATACACATACACATACACATACACTTAGACTTACACTTACACTTACACTTACACTTACACTTACACATACACATACACATACACATACACTTACACTTACACTTACACTTACACTTGCACTTACACTTACACTTACACTTACACTTACACTTACATATACACTTACACATACACTTACACTTACACTTACACTTACACTTACACTTACACATACACTTACACTTACACATACACTTACACTTACACTTACACTTACACTTACACATACACATACACATACACATACACATACACATACACATACACTTACACTTACACTTACACTTGCACTTACACACACACACACACATACACAC